>OX463300.1:13589916-16089916 GCA_949820665.1 Scrobipalpa costella
CGTAAACAACCTAAAGATAGGTCTTTTCGCCACGTCTGACAAAGTTTTTAAGGGTTATTTAAGATAGGTTTGTACGTATATTGCTGTAGCGATAGGTTGTCAGGCCATCGCCTAAATTGCAATATACTGAAACCCTCAGATCCCCTGGTTTTTACAGCGTTCTCGGAGGAAAGGCAGCTGGCACATTCAATGTTCTCAGTCCCTGTCCAGCATAAAACAAATATATCTATTGTATTGCAAGTGCTTCGCTCTTGTGAGCTTAGCGTGTTTGGATCGGAACGGAATCTAACTCTTTAGGGGCATCTGTTAAGCATGATCTCCGCAGAGTGGTCCTTCCCGCAATTTGCGCTTTCCTACGTATCATCATCTCCCTAGCCTTATCCCGTATCTCACGGGGTCGGCTACCTAATCTAGGCGATTGAACGAGGGTACTGGTTTTTATACGGAGCGATTGCCATCAGACCTCCGCAACCCATTAGGGAAACCAGACCCAATCCTAGATTAGGTCAGAGTTTTTTAAGCCGCCAATGCTTAGCACTGCTTTAGCTTCCATGCTGGCCTGGGAGTGAGAGAAAAACATAGAATGTGTCAGCTGCATTTCCTCCCGAGCATGCTGTAAAAACCAGCTACGGGATCTGAGGGTTTTAGTATATTGTAATTTAGGCGATGGGCTGACAACCAAACACTATATCAATATACGTATAAATCTATCTTAGAAAACCCTTAAAACTTTGTCAGACGTGGCGAAACGACCTTTGTTTGGGTCATTTACGCTCTGCCTACCCCATTAGGGATAAAGGCGTGATTATATGTATGTATGTATGCTTAGCACTGGCCTCTGATATGGCTAAACGACTAATATCTACGGTATTAAACGATATTAACCGGACCAACGGCTTAACGAGCTTTTCGAATCACGAAAAAGGGCCGATTAAACGTACATATGAAATTCGAAAACCGAAAAACATATTGGTACGTGGTGGGATTCGAACCACGACCTCCCGCTCAGGAGGCAGCGGCCCTGTCCACTACCACACCATCGGGCTCTCCTACTTGCTCTTTCTTACGTGTATCCCTGTCGAATTGTGCCTATTGGCAGAATCAAGAAGTCATATAGAAAGAATTGTGTATCAAAGTCAAAACTTTTGGACGGTTGCATAATTTTTTACACACAGTACATTTATTTTCTGCTTTCTATATTTTTTTGACGAGTGAGGATGCCACCGCTACCGAAGAGGCCTCGTAAATAACCCTCAAATAATTGTCAGACGTGGTGGAACGAATTTTGTTTAGGACGTTTACGCTCTGCCTACCCCATTAGGGCTAAAGGCGAGATTATAAGTAAGTAAGTACATATGAACCAACTTTATGAATCAACATACGCAATGCATGTGTTAGGTGTATCTGTTATCCGTTTATCTAACTTATGAACGCGAGAACGCGAGCGCGAATAAAATTAACAATTTCTACCCATTCCATTTTACACAATCTCCGTAGCAAACAGCTACGAGCGTAGCATAATGCTACACTCGTAGTACTTTGCGGCAGCGTATTACTTCTACGACGTGAAAGATTAAAAATAGCTTAGTTTTTACTAATCGTATTTTGAGAATTTCCATTTAGTTCATTATGTAAACTTTCAAGCAGGGGCCTGGGCATGCTGTGAAAACCAGCTTGGGGATCTGTGGGTTTCAGTATATTGTAATTGAGGCGATAGGCTGACAACCTGTCACTTCAGCAATATACCCACAAATTTATCTTAAACAACCCTCAAATCTTTGTCAGACGTGGCGGATCGACCTTTGTTTAGGTCGTTTACGCTCTGCCTACCCAATTGGGAAAAAGGCATGATCATATGAATGTATATTTGTAAATCTGTACACGTTTATTACATTAGAACAGGTTGTCACAATTTATACAACAAATTATAATTCAATGGAACAAACTCTAGTAAAAAATTCATTGACTTGTTTAAATTGTACACAGAACATCAATTTTAATCAACGGTTGGACATCAAGCATCATTTAACATGACACTAAACGCGCAGAACACTCGAGTTAGCAAATGGACAGGATAAATGTTTGCATAAAGGTTGCCAAATTTAATAATACATACATATAATCGCGCCTTTATCCCCAATGCGATAGGCAGAGCGTAAACAATCTAAATAAAGGTCGTTTCACCACGTCTGACAAAAGGTAGATTTGTAGGTATTTTGCTGTAGTGACAGGTATTCTGAAATACTTGGATACCTTAACTGGTTTTAACAGCATGCCCGGGAGAAAATGCAGCTAAAACATTCTATGTTTTTCTTTCGCTCCCAGGACAGCATTGAAGTAATAACTGTCATAAATACCCATAATATACCAATAATTGGATAGTAAATGTTACAGGTTATTAGGACTTGATATCAAGACCACTTCATTATTATCATCATGTAATCTTTCATGTAAATAATCCGATATACAGGGTGTAAAAATAGTACTTCGTTCCGTTAATGTACGTAATGTATTAGTGATAAACAATACACACATTTATTTATTTTATTATTTTATTTATGAGCCTGTGGTGTCCCACTGCAGGGCAAAGGCCTCTCTAACCTCCTTCCATTTCTCTCGATCCAGTGCCAATTCTCTCCATTCCGTAAGATATGTATCTAGTTCGTCTCGCTACCTCTTTCGGGGTTGTCCACGTCTTCGCTTAGCATTCGTGGGCTGCCATTCGGTAGTTCTTCTAGCCCATAGTTCGTTTGGCATACGAGTGACGTGGCCGGCCCAATCCCACTTTAAGTAGGCGGCCTTCTGAACTACATCTACAATTTTTGTCTGGGAACGCAGCACTGAGTTCCGAATTCGATCGATCAGTTTGACTCTAAGTATTCTGCGTTCCATATTCCGTTGACAAACCCCGAGTTTATATTTTTGAACGTCAGTTAAAGTCCAGGTTTGAGCTCCGTAGGTAAGGATGGGGAGAATGCACATATCCATTAGCTTGCGTTTAATAGTCAGAGGCAAGTCTCCCTTCATCAAGTCTTTCATAGCCCAATAGCTCTTCCAGGCGTTTTCAGTCCGTCTTTCGACTTCCTTGTCTTGTCTCGCCTGGAAAGAGACTATTTGGCCTAAGTAAAGGTATTCTTGGACATATGCTATTTTCTCCCCATCCACTTCCACAATTTGCTCAGTGCTGTTAGTCATGACCATGGTCTTCGACATGTTCATTCTTAATCCAACCCCGAGGCTTGCCCGGCTTAGTTGTTCTAGCATTTCTTGTAGCTCAGAGGCCGTTGAGGAGAAGAGAACAATATCGTCCGCAAAACGAAGGTTAGTAAGTTTGTAGTGTCCGACATCGATACCCTTGTTTTCCCACTCTGATGCAATTTTTTGGAAAACCTCTTCGAGAACACTTGTAAATAGTTTAGGGGAGAGAGGGTACCCTGCTTTAAGCCTCGTTCTATAGGAAAGGATGGTCCAAGAGTCTGAAGTCTCACAGAAGCAGTACTATTATAATAAATATTTCGAATTAAGTTTATATATGTGGCAGGGATATTTTCATTTATAAGGGCTGTAAATATAGATTTATGTGTAATACTATCAAATGCATTTGAATAGTCGACGAAGGCCAGGTACAGTGCTCGATCAAATTCGTGGTGTTTCTCGATTATGGGATTTAGGGCATAGAGATGGTCGGTAGTAGATAAGCCTGGACGAAAACCTGCTTGTTCAGGTGGCTGTGCTTTATCCAGCAGGCCAGATATACTCTTTCAATTATTTTAATGAAATGCCTTGTAAAGATGAGATATTAGGCTGATTGGGCGGTAGTTGCCTATATCTGATCTATCGCCCTTTTTTAAGCAGCAGTATAATCTCGGCATGGCAAAAGTTTTCTGGGAACTTTCCTGACCGTAAAATAGAAGAGAATAAATTTGACAAATGTGGGACAAGAATAGACTCGCCAACCTTAAGGGCTTCTGTAGAGATGCCATCCTGTCCTGGACTCCTATTATAGTTCATCTTGGTAAGCGCACAGTGAACTTCATAGCCAGTTATGGGCGGAATCTCTTCAGCGCACTGGTAGCCAGGTGCTGGTTCTGATTTATCCATAGGGATTGAATAAAGATCTTTGTAAAAAGTGGTGCATATGTCTAATATTTTCTCCCTATCTCTATGATTGACACCGGTTTTATCCTTGATGCTTGTTATCCAGGATTTTCCTTTAGTTATGCCTTTTCTTGCTATCTTCAGTGATTTGTTTTTCTCTAGTGCTACCTGAACTAAGTTTTTATTGTAGAAGCGAATGTCTCTACGAATATTTCTTTTAACCTTTCTATCTAGTATCCTAGACTTTCTTTGTTCTTGCTTTTCTTCAATTAGTTTCTTTAGTTTATTTCTAGATTGTTTAATTTTCCTGCTGGCTGTTTCAATGCTTTTTATGATGTTAGTGTATTGTTGTTGTATGTCCCCAAGTTCTTTTAATACCCCGAAACTATTTTTTTACTTAAATTGAATGTACCTTTATTAGCAATTAATGTGTCTTTGTTCAAGTTTTTTATTCTGTTTCTGAAAAGTTGCTGTCTTAATATTTTAATTTTGAATACCAATGTAGTGCAAAGGGGTCGGTGGTCTAAGACAAATTTAATATTATTAATAACATTAACATTTTGGATTATAGTTTTATTCGAAGTGACCAAAAAGTCAATTTCGTTTTTAGTGTTTTTGTTAAGCGAAATCTATGTCCATCATCTTTGAGGTTTTCTGTACAAAAGAGTGTGTGCAACGCATAAGTTCTGACCAAAGGCAAACTGGAGCATACGAGTACCTCGCTCGTTGCGAGCTCCAAGACCATGGGGTCCTAGTATATTTTCGTTATCCGAGCTCACCCTTGGTCCGACGTTTGTATTGAAATCACCAATTGCAATGGACCAGGATCCGCGATGTTCATCGCATGCCATTCCAAGATATCATAAAATTCTTCGATTTCGGCACCGGGATGCGATGTCTTGGGGGCATAGACTTGAATAACGGTTAGGTGAACAGCGATCCTGTCAGAGTAGGCAATGAACTCCAATATGTTATTGATCCACCGTTTAGCTCGGCTACTTATTTTTGTGTGATGAAATTAATACAAAATAAACCATTCTATTTATTTTATGTTATGTGTGTATTGTGTTGTATATCACTTAAACATTATTACGTTGTTTAAAGGAACACAGTATTTTTTTTACAACCTGCATAGTAAGTGTCATTTTATGCCTTTTTTAAAACATTATTATTAATCAATATTTGGAAAAATTTATACTTAAAGTGAAAATATTACCTAAAACATGAAAATACACATTGATGTTTAAAAAAACATGTTACTAGTTTCACTGGGTGAATTGAACGCTTGGTGGCTGAGTTGGTTACAGCATCGGTACGGTACGCTGAAGGTCATGTGTTCAAATCCCGCCCAAATGTAACATTTGGCATTTCTATTTCATTTATTAATAAATTTACGCAACAATCTATGAAACTGTTTTTCGCTAGCAAAATAGCTTGATAAATCGGTTTATAATCCCTTAAATAGTAATTATTTACTCGGTATAATAGAATTATTTACAACTCTATTTAAACTCTGCCAGACGTACTAATTTAAGTCTCTCTTTTGTCAAAAACAAGTTAAATTATGATTATAGCGTTCTAGAAATTATTTGCCACTACTTCAAGCATGTAATAATAACTAATTACAAGCCACACTACGAATATAAATTGTTTCTCATTCTCACAATTTCAAGAATTTAATAATGATTAATAACAAGCCACACTTTACGAAATTCAAAGCAAATAGTCTGTTACCTCTTGCACACTCTAATTAGTGACGACTTGAATAATATTCAATGCGATGACTTTATTGCTTGATACAGCCACTGAAAATGCTCTATGACAATTGGTTATGATATAAAATGTAGAGAAACAACTAACTTGACAAATTGAGTGACTTCTATACATATAATAAAATTGTAACAGGTCGATCGATGTCTGTACTGGGAGATAAATAACAAAAAAAATACAATTGGTTATGATATAAAATGTAGAGAAACAACTAACTTGACAAATTGAGTGACTTCTATACATATAATAAAATTGTAACAGGTCGATCGATGTCTGTACTTGGAGATAAATAACAAAAAAAAAAATTGGTGATTCTATAAGTACTGTATAAGCCAAAAGTACCGTTTTTAGAATTATTGTCTGTATGTACGTTTCGACGTGCCACATATAAACTACTGCGCCAAATTGAATGCGGTTTTTTGTTGTATTGCTGAAGGTGTAACTTAGATAAACATGTTTCGTTATTTTTTTCGAAATTCCATCTGGAAGTCGAGATATAAAAAAAAAAGTGTTGGTGATAAAAAGAAATGTTTTTTCTTCTGCATCTTATATGATACCATACGAAAGAGGAGTAAATCCTGAGTTCAAAAATATAGTACATGTGAATATTACAGTTTTTTGTTTTTGAATTCGCATAAGGTACCACTAGCGCCATCTATTGGTAGCTTGTTGTAAATAAAATAAAAACAAATCCACACCACAGAATATATAATAGTACTACATACAGAATGGACACTCACCTCCCCTCCCCAGTCCAATTTACCTCACACCCCGTGCTGGTTGGCGGATCACTTGAAGGTTACGCTTAGCAGGCATGGCGCGCGCATGTTTCCCAGTGTAACGGCAATAATAAAGTATTGAGTTCGAAAGACGATTAGGTACTGTTCCGTGTACGGGTGTCTTTCTACGTCAAGATATGACTTCAATAGAAACTTTTTTAGTTTCCCAAGTAATAAGAGACGGTAAGTAACTTTATACAAAATATGCATCCTAACTTATTCTAACTATTCATTTACAGTGAACTACTTTAAAACGTTGGTTAAAGATAACAAACTTGGGAATTATGTGTAGTAAGGACAATGCACATTATAATTGAGATAATTATGTGATCAGTGAAATTAGGTGTTGCTTAAGTATCCTTTTTTAACTCCACGAATCCACGTGAATATGACATTACGAAGTGCTTGTTGTTGATTTATACATAATGTTTATTAGGTAAGTGCTTACCAATCAATTACGTAGATAAGGTACCAGATAAATCAAGTATTGATTATGACCAGTATAACAGAATTTGTCAACCCTTATATCACGCACACAAACGCAGGGCAAGTGCAACATGCCGTCTGTCGATGTATGACCAAAATTACAAGGTAGTTAGGAGTGTCCAAGCTGTGGCCATTATTAGTATGCGTGCGTTATGTCTTTAAGTTTTTTAAAGATTAGGTCGCCCTTTACTATAGTCTAAACGAAAAGGTGACCCAAATAGATTCAGGGCTGAAACTCAAGTTTTCATCAACCTGTGGCACAATATTTTGAAGATTATCTCTCAAGGTATGGCCTAAGTGGCGCCCCCATCAGTAAAAAAAAAAAAAACACCTATAGTCACCTTAATTTTTAAAAAATAGTCGATACCGGCCCACACAACAAAAAAAGAATAAGAACTAATAAATACATAAAAAAGTTCATGTTCGTACGAGTATGTAGGTTTGATTTCCATTTCTGTCAAAAGTTTGTATAACTCACAAACCTTTCGTTGTGTTACAATCTAATTGTCTGTAATTACTCGCACTTGCTAATTACAGCTTACGTCGTTCGTGTTTATATAACAAGTGTCTATACAGCAAGTGTTATATAACATGTGTTTATACAGCAACCGTGCGGTCGGAGTAGCAAGATGAGAGCCGAGCTGTGTCTGTAATTAACATAGCAATTAAAGGCGTATATTTGTCGGAGTATCAAATGGATGAAGCGTTAAAAACCCAAATAGAAAAAGGTATAAAAGCAATTCATATATATTTAATGGCCAAATAAAACTATAAGTGCAGCAACAAACAGCTGTCACTTACTGCGCGCAAGGTTGCGTTCAACACGCTGCTGTCAATGCTTTTTGCATCGCCTACAACACACATGTGTCACCTTACGCACTACGCGCGCGTAGCGAGGAACTCTACATCGGCGCATTCCTCTACCAGTCCGCGCGCGTAGTGCGTAAGGTGACGCAGGTGTGTTTTAGACAATGCAAAAAGCATTGACAGCGTGACTTACGTGCTGTGCGCGATTTTGCAGCGCGTCTGGCATGTTTACAAGCGCCCACGTGCTTTACTGCCACACTGTGAAAACGATGCGCGTCCCTGACGTACCGTGTGCGGAGCAGCCCTAAAATCATTCTGAAAAATAAAGAGGACAGGATTAACTGTCCATATATGCAGCACTGTCAAGGGCTAAATTTGAGTACTTTGCTTTATGTTTTTGTTTGTGTATTTCTTCTTCTGTCGTGTGGGTATCGAGTCTAGTCCGAGTCGAGTCAGATAAACCCTTGTGAAAAAGTTTTTAAATCGACAAATAACACAGCTAATAGGCCTCTGACATGGCTTGTGTATCGACCACTATCAATGACAGCAACCGGGACCGACGACTTAACGTGCCCTCCGTAGCACGGAATCCGTTTTCTTCCAGACTATCAGGTGGATTCAGCCTCCATTGTCCTAACCAAACTGGGGAAAATATCACAAAGTCATAAATAGACAAATATCAACATTGTGTTCCCTCCTGGGAATCGAACCCAAGACATCCGGATCGTGAGTCCATATCTCTGTTCACTAGACCACGTCTGTGAACTGACGTGACGAGACTCAGGCCCAATGGCGCGAAACCGTGAGTTGTTAAGGACCAGCTTGACAGAATAATATGATATTTAATTAAGTGGATACTGCCGAGTGCAGAACTGAAATGAAATCATACTCGACTGAATATTTCACTAGAGGCTCCATTAAAATTTAATTGGTTTTCACAATTTCAGTTAGTCTTTTATAAGATCCATAATAGAGTGCGTGGGTTCCAAGAGTTACCAGTGTTTTAAATATAACTTAAAGAATAATAGGTTGCAAAATAATCTAGTAAAAAAATACCATTTTTTCTTTTCAGTTTCGTTTAGAAAAATATGTGTGCAAATTGAAAAGCAGGCTTAATATGATGCCAAGTATAAAAGAATTATGAATAAAGAATATTAATATTATTCTTAAAATTTTCTTGAAAAAGTAGTTGCTTTTTCTAAGGACTTTCTAAAAAAAATATATTTCATATAAATATAAGGAGAAGCAGGAATATTTATTCATCTATACATATAATAAATCTCTAGAAGGGTGGTGTCTGTACATTGACTAATTTTCGAAAAAAATAATTGCAGCAGGCATTATTAACGATATAAAGACCAAATCGTTTTTTTTCTGTCTCTGTCGGTCTGTATTACCACATCACGCCAAAACTACTGAAACGATTTCAATGAGACTTTTTTTATTCAACTCAGTGTTACTCGGGTTGCAACTAAGGATACCTAAAATCACGCCACCTCACTTAGAGGGTATGCAGGAAATTCGAATGTGGCTGTTTTTTAACCGATTTCGATCAAACTTTTTTTATTCGACTATCACGCCACATGAGTTAGGGGGTAGGTAGGAAAGTAAATTTTGATTGTTTCTTACTCGATTTGATATTTTTTTTATTCGGTTGAATGTTACCTCACCTAAAACTTTATAGATATACGTAAAAAACCACGCCACCTGACTTAGGGAGTAGACAGAAAATTGAATCCCGTTTTTTTAAAATCTCATTAGAATACAGTAAGTCTCATTACGCACACAAGTATCGTGTTATACACGTGTGAGGCTTAGCTAACGCGATTCGTAATAACACAAATAAATAAGAGTAAAGAGATTAAAACGTTCATCGAGACGATGAACAACCCAACCCCGACCGCTTTGGCGCCATAAGCGTAAAGAACGGAGTGATCTACTCCTGCTTAATTTGTTGTCCCTTTCTGTTCCCTCAAGATAGAAAAAGTCACTTATAGACTTTTTTGCTACTACGAATTGGCTCAATTATGAAATTAAATCAATCGAGAGGATCGTCAACCCGCCGATAATAAAACCACGGCTAAGTGACCTGGGACCCCCTGGGATTGGCGATGTCGACATCTTTCCAACGCAGTAAAAACTCAAAAGTTCATCTAAAATATCGCTAAATCGTACAGCAGCATCTGTAAATACACGGTATAGAGATCTTCTTATGTATTTACAGTAAAAACAATTAATCCTAATAAAAAACTTTAGCACTTATGGTTTACGAAACGTTAAAGCATTTATAAATTTGATAGCTCCGCCACTGACCACTAGATGAATATATTTAAATTTAAAACAAAAAAAACCACGCGTAAAAAGTCGCGGCCACAACTAGTATTTAATATATACATACATATAATAACGCCTTTATCCTTAATGGGGTAGGCAGAGCGTAAAGGACCTAAACAAAGATCGTTCCGCCACGTTTGACAAAGTTTTGAGGATTACTTAGATAGATTTGTAGGTATATTGCCGTAGTGATAGGTTGTCAGCCTATCGCCCAAATTGCAATATACGGACCTCCTCAGATCCCTTAGCTGGTTTTTACAGCATGCCCAGGAATAAATGCAGCTGGCACATTCTATGTTTTTCTGTCGCCAGTCCAGCATGGAAGTAAAAGTATTTAATATATGGGGTTGGTAGAACATTGATGCTTGGTAAAGTCTGCCCTTAAATTATTTTGGTCAGAGGACGCTTTTAACCGAAAACTGTCAATCTTTCATTGTCTTTATCTTTACTAAACCAAAATACAAGTTTAATTAATTTTGCAGTAAATCTGCAGAGAGTTGTTTACTTTCCATTGCTTTCTGTAAACGAAGTGACCGGCGGGCTCATCACAGTCAAATCTTAATGGAATAAAAACAACGTCGACAGACTTTGCTTAGGAAAACAGCTTTATGTTTCTGATCTTTGAAATCTGTACTTTGTTCGTGGAATAAAACATTGAAGTTTGCAAAGTAAAGTAGTGTTATTGTTTCATTAAGTCGGAACTACTACATTTTATTAATTTTAAAGCAATAAGTTGATAATATTTCGGACGACACTGAACATCATTTTTTCAAAATAATACCGGGTGTAAGGGACAGCTTCCCACAAACTGATATGAGTTGTTCAGTCAACGACACTGACCATCTTTTACCAAAAAGTTCTTTCAGGGAGTAATTATTTTTAAATTTCCGTCAAAAAAATCCACCTCTATCATACAAATGTGTATTGACCAAAAAAAGTCACTTCCTAAAAGAATTTCGTGGTGAAAGTTGTTCAGCGTCGTAGACTAAGCAAAGCAACCCCTATCAGTTTGATGGAAGCTGTCACATCTCGTACGTATAAAACAATAGATTAGTTGAAAATTTGTACCAAAGAGACGATGATGTAGATTAATAGAGCAATCGGCTTTTCCGGTCTAATAAGATGACATTTCACTTTGTACGAGTAATAAAGTGTAAGTGTTTGGCTGATGAACAAAGTGTGTTTGCGTACTAAAGTAAGGTGTGATATACTTTGTTTACCGCCCGATTTATTTAGGTAATCTATAGTTTTGTAAGTTATACAAACTTGAACATACATAAATATAATCACGCCTTTAACCCTAAAATATTAGGCAGAACGTAAACTAACTAAACAAAGGTCGTTTCGCCACGTCTGACAAAGTTTTGAGGGTTGTTTAAGATAGATTTGTAGGTATATTGCTATAGTGACAGGTTGTCAGTCCATCCCTTACAAACCTTAAACTGGTATAAAATGAGACGGGCTGCGATTAAGACCCGGTATTGTAATAATTCGCCCAAGTACAAAAAGCTATTATCGCCCAAGTTAGCCGAGTTGTCGCTTTCGTTTGTATACTTATCTGCGCTGTAGGGGCCCGAAGATGAATGGCTTTTCATATTAAATTGAATTCCGCGGTTCATTGATTTTCAATTTGTATGAGGAGCGCGGGACGGCGGGGAGGGGGGGATAAAACGGGACAGCGGGACGCGACGGTTTAAGGTACGGGATGCGGGCCCGGTCCCGGATACGCAAATAAATCCCGGACACGGAGAGTGTTGGCATATCTTCCCGTTTTACGCGTTACCTACGTCAGTATGGTTTACGCCGTGTATGGTTTTCCCACGGTTTTCGACTAGATACTCGAACTGGGTATAAGGACAGTGTGGAAATAGAATCAGAATGTTACAATCTTCCATGCTGGCCTGGGAGCGAGAGAAAAACATAGAATGTGCCTGCTGTATTTCCTCCTGGGCATGCTGTAAAAACCAGCTAAGGGATCTGAGGGTTTCTGTATTTTGTAATTTAGGCGATAAGCTGACAACCTGTCACTAAGCAATGTACCTACAAATCTATCTTAAATAACCCTCGAAGCTTTGTCAGACGTGGCGGAACAACTTTTATTTAGGTCGTTTACGCTCTGCCTACCCCATTAGGGATAAAGGCGTGACGTAGGCGTACAATTAATGATTCATACCATTTATATTTTCACATAAACTAAAGGTAATTAAATTTTGTTTGACTGCCTATATTAAGGGCCGTATTGATAAACAGCACTCAAGACTGACAGATAGTTTGAGTTCATTTTAGAAATGACATTTCAGTACAATATGACCTGTCAAATCCATTCTTAATATTGGTCTCAATCATGATAACGCTTTATAAATACGAGCCTGACTGCCTCACCACCTGATTGTCCGAAAAGAAAAAGATTTCGTGCTTCGGAGGGCACGTTAAGCTGTCGGTCCCGGTCGCTGTGTTTGATAGTGGTCGTTACTCAAACCATGTCAGAGACCTGATAGTTGTGCTACTAGGCGGTTTTAAAACTCTGACACCAGGGTTCATCGGGTCGATAGACTCGATACCCACTCGACAGAAGAAGATTACGAGCCTAAGTACCTATAAATTTTATAATTTCCATGTGTCAAATTTTAAGTAGGATGCTCAGTCAAATTCATTATTTAAAAGTATCCTCAAAACTTTAATCATGCTTATCAGTAGAAAGATAAATATGATAAATATAATCTTTTTCTATCGTGTCAATGATAAGACAAGCTTGTCTTTTTTTTCTTTCCCTTGCCAAGTAAATAAATATGATGGAAACGCAGGGGATAGCACCGGGAGATTCACGTAGAACAGTCCGGTGAGCCAGTTGACAGTCAAGAACGTTTAGCGGACCGAAGTCGTTGCCCAGGGTGGACCGCAAGGAGGTAGTTCGAGACCAATTCCCACCCCAGTTCTAGACTAAATAAATATAAATATTGCCATACGCTATGATGATGATGAGTAGATATATATAATTATTAAGTTTCTTAACTTTTCTTTTACAGGGAGATGGTGATAATGGATGGCATGAATAGAAGTTTCTAAGAGCAACGAAGCGTAGTATACATTTTTAAACAATAGTCTTTTTTATTCAGTAAAGCATACATACATCTAATCACACCTATATCCCAAATGGGGTAGGCAGAGCGTAAAGGACCTAAACAAAGGTCGTTCCGCCACGTCCGACAAACATTTGAGGGTTAAATAAGATAGATTTGTACGTATATTGCTGTAGTAACAGGTTGTCAGCCCATCACCTAAATTACAATATACTGAAATCGTTTTTACATCGTGCTCAGGAGGAAAATCAGCTGGCACATTCTATGTTATTCCCTCACTCCCAGTCCAGCATGGAACAAGTAGAGCATAGTGTACTGTAAATAAGTTCAACTGAAACCATCCTTATTTTCAATGCAATCGAACGAACTGTAGCTTAAACTGACTTTATCTGGAACTAAAAACTCTTTTAAAAGCTACTGGTATTTTTCTACTGGCATAAACTCTCTATTTCTATTATTCCGTTGTCCAAACACTAAATTTTGCCGGTAAACGATCGTGGAGTCTAGCTTGGGTGGTTGGTTGAGAAAAGTATACGCAGGGGTACCACACTTACATATAATGTATCCTAGAAAAAAAACATAAAATACTGTAATCGTTCTGGCTGGGGTATCTATGTACAGAACTTAAATAGAGCAATGTATTTATAAATACGTGAAATTCTATGGAGGCTTCAAATGAAAAAGATTTACTTATTCTATCCGAAAAAGCCTACTGTTCTGCTCTCGGCCTTTGACTGTCCAGTCGCTTGTTGCCTACATCCGAAAATCCAACAGACTGTCGCAGTACCACACGTACCTCCCGGGATTTAGGTAGCCTACAGTGAATTATGTTCTACGCCAATAGTTTTAGAAAACTGCAGTCGAATACTAAAATGTTCTGTACTTCTGTACCCCTAGGGTCCGTATGTACAACAGTGTGTGCACATTGTGGCCGCGTGCACGTAGAGAGTCATTGCACGCGCCCCCGCGCCCCCGCCCACATGCGCCCGCCGCCGCCCCGTCCGTTCGCCGTCCGGTCGCCGCGCGGCCAGATGTATTGGAAACCTAACAGGATGTCGCGCAAATAGAATGTGCGTCGCATACGTAATGCGGCCGCAGGGACGATGCGAGCATCACGCCGGCTGGTCCACGTTATATTTCAAACTAGATTTACTTTATAATTGTATATGACAATGATATAATGATTTCTTCCATGCTGGCCTGGGAGCGAGAGAAAAACATAGAATGTGCCAGCTGCATTTCCTCCCGGGCATGCTGTAAAAACCAGCTAAGGGATCCGAGGGTTTCAGTATATTGTAATTTAGGCGATGGGCTGACAACCTGTCACTACAGCAATATACTTACAAATCTATTTTAAATAACCCTCAAAACTTTGTCAGACGTGGCGGAACGACCTTTGTTTGGGTCGTTTACGCTCTGCCTACCCCATTAGGGATAAAGGCGTGATTATATGTATGTATGTATGTATAATGGAAGAGAGTTACATAGTTTTAAACCTTTATTTCATTACAGGCAATTTAATTAAGTACATTATAATCTAGAACCAAAATTAATTACTTTACAGTCAGTTTTCCGCCTCACGGTTTCACTCGCGGCGTAGTAAATTATCCCGTGGCAATGATGTATTTTTCTATATAAAAAATCGTGTGTGATATTTCAGAAATTGCACATGATAGAACTGCTAAAGTCTTTCAGTACGAACATACCCACGCAAAGGTCCAAGCACGTTTTGCGCTGTATTTCCAACGTGGGTCGGTAAGTTTTAAGCAATAAAATTATAGAAACCCACACCTTCCACATTATGTCACCTCTAGTTTTGTAACATATAGCTTTAAAATTAATGGTCAAAGAAAACAATCATTTTCGGTATGTTCATATCATATTGCATAATTATAGATATATAACAAATAACAATGTTAAAAGTAGTTTAAAAAAGACAATCTAAAAATTAACTATGCTTTTTCCCCTGAATGAAACAATACTTATTTCTTCAAAGAGGACAATAGACGTTGCATAAGTTGCGTATTGGCTTAGATGAGGTTCAGTTGGTTAGATCTTTGGGAAAGATGGTTGTGGTCACGGGTTTGACTTAGGCTAGCATCATATTTTACATACATACATATAGTCACGCCTGTATCACTAGTGGGGTAGGCAGAGCATAAACGACCTAAACAGAGGTCGTTCCGCCACGTCTAACAAATTTTTGAGGGTTATTTAAGATAGATTTGTACGTATATTGCTGTAGTGACAGGTTGTCCGCCCATCGCCTAAATTGCAATATACTGAAACCGTCGGAACCCCTATCTGATTTTTACAGCATGCCCGGGAGGAAATGCAGCTGGCACATTCTATGTTTTTCGCTCGCTCCCAGTCCAGCATGGAAGAGACGTCATATTTTAAGTTTTTGTTTATATGTACTCACTCCATCGTCAACTTTGTCTCTGTCATACAATAACGAACAAACCAATTAAATTCGATACAAATAGAATAAAAACGATAAGGAAATCTTTTAATCAATTTTATACGACTTGTTCACACAACTGAAATCAAATACCTGAAGTCATATACCTGCCAGTCTCGGCAATATTAATAGACGTGGAATTGCCAGCATCATAATAATTTTACCAAGAACTCAAGTCGTATACCGCAGACATCTTGCAATTGTGTTCAAGATCTTATCCGCCTTTTTCCGTGGAATTTGTTAGAAACATAAAATTGTATTTGGAGATGGCATATTTTTCTCTCTATATGGTTGGTGATATGACCAATCCCCTAGATTAGGTAGCCGCCCCGTGAGATACGGGATAAGGCTAGAGAGATGACGATGATGATGCTTATTGATACGGGTATTGAGTAGTCACTGCCTCCGTGGTCTAGTGGCTAGTGCCATGGATCTGAAGGTCCTGGGTTCAATTCCCAGGGGGGAAACACAAAGTTGATGTTTGAGAATTTATTACTTTGTGAATTTTTCCCCAGTTTGGTTAGGACATTGCAGGCTGCATCACCTGTTTGTCTGAAAAGAAAAAGATTTCGTGCTTCGGAGGGTACGTTAAGCCGTCGGTCCCGGTCGCTGTCTTTGATAGTGGTCGTTACTCAAACCATGTCAGAGGCCTGATAATTATACTACTAGGCGGTTTTAAAACTCTGACACCAGGGTTCATCGGGTCGATAGACTCGATACCCACTCGACAGAAGAAGAAGAAGTAGTCACTGGTGTTTAAACTCAGCCCACCTTCTCTTGAACCCATACTATGGTTACATTACGATATTTTGCAATTTGTAAAACTATTTCAAGCTCAACTTAGCAATTTACTCTGTTTGTATGGTTTTACAAAAAAAAAAATTTTTTCATCAAATTTTATGAATAAAGATGCTTTTATTAAACAAAATTTGCAATTTAAATATATGGTTAGTTAGTGCGTCAACTACAAATAAAATATTTGTTTTCTGAAATAGGTACTTCTTCTAAAATAGCTCTTGAAACTTTTACTCAACGTCTATTTTATTTATAAGGTGTGGAGAAAGCAACGAAGCCGCGGTACAAACTCGTAAATATAGGTGCGGCATTACGTGCGAACAGCTATCTGTGAGATGACCTGTAAAATAAAAATAAAACCGGACCACGTAGGCAACTGGGTACCTAGCTCGTTTGTCGTCGTCCCAAGACTACCATTTCACCCGAGATATAAAAATATACACCTTCTAGCGACTTCATTTGCAAAAAATATAAGGAAAGGGAAATAAATTCTTGAATTTGCTTACATCTAAGGGATGACCTATATAAATTTGAGAACCGCGAGCACAGCTCGAGTTTGCCTTCCGCCGTCCCCCGACGGTCATTTCATCCCGACATCCGAAAATTGTCACCTCGCCTCGTCTTCATTTGCAACAAATATAGGGCCCGGGCCTAAGCAATAAATTGCTGAATTTACTTTCCTTCTTTTCCCTCAGACGTGCTATTTTTCAGGCTCTTTGTTACGGTACAAAGAGGGACATTTAGCATCAATTCTCCTTCCGCGAATCGACTTTGCGAGAACATTGCAACGAAAATGCGGGTATCTTGCGAGCTCAATGTATGGCGCCATTTCTTTTGCTCTTTAAACATGTAGGTAGAATGTATTCATTCCTTCTTGAATGGAGTACTTCTATTCTCTGCAGACTTCCCTATGTTTGTAAATATTTAATAAGAACATTTGCTAGCTCTGAAAATGTTTTTGTCAGATTAATTTTAAACTAGGGTACTACTTAAATGTTTAAAATTACCCTAATATAGTACATAGATTTTACGACAAGTGCACAAAACAAGTAATTTATGTCCGAGATTTTTAGCTGCACGAGCCCTTAGATCGAGGGCTTATGTTAAGTCGAGGACAAAAATGGTTACGTTTCAACGAGTTATAAACCCTGCTTGTTAATTAGATCGCGAGGAAAATTAAGAAAATTTTAGAAACATATTCTTCTTCTTCTTCTGTTGAGTGAGTATCGAGTCTATCGACCCGATGAACCCTAGTGTCAGAGTTTTTAAACCACCTAGTAGCACAACTATCAGGCCTCTGACATGGTTGAAGTAACATGGTTTGATAAACATATTGTACACTAAAACAATTCATTCCCACCATTCCAGTTTTTGAATCATCCGACATAAAATATTAGATTTGGGCTGGAGATCTATACAGCCTACTATAAAATAATTTCGTAATAATTAATTAAATAAATTTATATTCAAGTAAAATGTTACTTGAATATAAATTGTAATATCGTTTTATTATGACATAAAAAACAGAAAAGGCAAATAATTTTAAGTAAATATTATAAAATAACAAGAAGAATCTATGAATTTCTTATTGTGTTTAGCTGGTCTATCTTTCTTTGCCTTAGAAGAGATGTATTTATGAGTAGATACGTTTTTGCCCTTGTGCACAAAATAGCACTTTCAGAGCATGAGAAGTGAAATATAATTTGTCCCATCTAACATGGGTTTTCAATTTACGCACGGCGCCCCTCTAAGAAATTTACTTTCAGTCAACCCTTCACCTCCGCACCTTATCATCAAGACATATAGAGTGACTAACGATGTATGCTCTAAACAGGTTTATTGCTTTTTTATGTAACAAAAATAAACCATATTTAATACAAAATATATAGCATGCTCCAAATAATGTCGTACGCGGTCGTTGAAACGCTTAGTGTCAATCTCATAATTAATATTTCCATGATCAAAAGAGTGAGCTAACGCCTTCTTCTGTCGAATGGGTATCGAGTCTATCGACCCGATGAACCCTGGTGTCAGAGTTTTTAAACCGCCTAGTAGCACAACTATCAGGCCTCTGACATGGTTTGATTAACGACCGCTATCAAAGACAGCGACCGGGACCTACGGCTTAACGTGCCCTCCGAAGCACGGAATCTTTTGGTTTTCGGACAATCAGGTGATTCAGCCTGCAATGTCCTAACCAAACTGGGGAAAAATTCACAAAGTGATAAATTCTCAAATATCAATTTTCTGTTTCCCCCCTGAGAATCGAACCCAGGACCTCCAGATCGGGAGTCCATAGCACTAGCCACTAGACCACGGAGGCAGAGCTAACGTAATGATGGAGAATATTAAATTCGTTTCTTTTAAGGCGACGTAGGTTCAGCAACCGCCAAAAATCTATAAAGCAGAATCAATTGTTATTACAAAAAACATGTAATATTTAATAAGATAAAATAATGTATTATTCTTGACAATATCCTAGTGCATTCGGTTTCCAAAAACATGATGAACTTTCGCTCGATAGAAAGAAATCCCAAAATTGCCTCCGTTTAATTTTTATTACGCATTTTTCGTTTTATGTTTAGATCAAACAGTTTTAATGCAAAAAGAATGTTCAAAGTCACCTGGTAGAAATTGCTACCTCTGGCCGTTAATTGGTTAAGCATAAAAACTATAAAATAGAGGGATCTCCAAATGATTTTACGCAATCTTATAACCAAGGCTGAGTTCGTTGATCTACTTACCTTATATAATGGGCACGGTGAAAGGACTTTTATCAAACCAAGGGTCGGTACTAAATCGAGGTGTCAGCGCCAGGACCCTGCGTTTGACAATAAAGGGAAATAAACAGTCTCTTTGTTTCGTCCAGTTGAGGTTGAGGTAAGAGAAAAAGGTATTCGCTTAATTAGTTCCCGGCGGTTACTACTAAAGAAAAAACCTCAGGATCTTACAATAAATCTTTTCAAGAAAAGAATATTATCATAGTAAGGGTTAGTTGACATCACAGGGCAAAGCTGCTTGAAGATGCATCTCGTTGTACCAAAAAGTGACAGGTTGCACCGCATGGCAGGAAGGACTTCTGTCATTGAAAGAGAATAAAGTTTTGATTTATTTGAAACTCGAATTTAGAAAATATTGTGCAACTGTGTCACTTGTGGGTTGGATAGAGGTATTCACCTCGACGTTTTGACCCTATACGAGGATCTTCTTCAGGAGAGAAGAAAGTCACAGTCCTCCGCGCGTCAAGTGTGACTTTCGACTGCCAGACTGCTCCACTTGACGCGTTTGTTTCTTCTCTCCTGAAGAAAATCCTCGTATAGAGTCGAAACGTCGAAGTGAATACCTCTATCAAACCCACACGTGAGTTTCCGAATATTTAATAAAAATAAATAATACTTGTTCATCGTTTAGTGCAAGCCCTGTTGCCTGCTATTTTCAAGGTGCTTATACAAAAAATAATGCGTTCCGCCAAAGTAATTTCTGAAATGAAATACTGAAACTCGTTTCGCTTCCCGCCTACCTTACTTCATACAGCAGTCATTATACCACTTGTTATAGACACATTAAGCCGCGGAATAGCCGGCACGAAATAATTTATTTGATAGCTCCGTGAAATCGGAAGATGCGGTGAAAACATATCGTTTCCCGCACAGGCGGAAACCTAAAAACTGTAATAGTCGTACAATATAAGTTGGGTCGACTTGGCTCGGCTCCAGTTGTTAAACTACCTATAATTATGTATGTTAATACGCGCGAGGTGGTTCAGATAGCGTCTAACGACTTCCTTTGATAAAAATAAAGTTGCGTTGAAATTTTAGTTCCGTAGTTGCAAGTTTATTGCCGAATTGCGTGCCGCTGCTGCAATCAGAGTTTGCCATCGCTGGCGCCGTCGCCCTTTATATAGACATTGATTTAATTTACATACCAGCGCCGATCAACACCGTATACCCAGATGATAAAGATGTAACATTGTTGTATTCGGCTGTTTGCTTTACTTTGATTAGTTTTGTAGAGTTCACGCTTTTGTTTAAAAAAAACCTTTATTGACAATAATTTTTTTTAAAGAATCTTCTATTTATAAGACGGTTTACATCCGTTTAAGTTAATTTATCCCGCGGTGAATGAGTGTTCTTTCATGCTGGACTGGGAGTGAGAGAAAAACATAGATGTGCCAGCTGCATTTCCTCCCGAGCATGCTGTAAAAACCAGCTAAGGGATCTGAGGGTTTCAGTATATTGTAATTTAGACGATGGGCTGACAACCTGTCACTACAGCAGCTATATAGCAGTATATTGTTTATTTATTTCATAAGTATATATTATTAATATTTATTAGTTGGATTATTTAGTATATTTTTCAAGTAATTGTGTTTGATTTATTTTTTTAGTGATAAGTTAATTATAATTTGTTGTTTTTAATATTTTTAATTGTGCACGTCGTATCTGCCTCTCAGGATGCTATTTCACTAGCCTAGGTCTGCTGGAAGAGATTTCTTTTTAGAAATAAGCTGTGCCTGTTGTGTTTTTGTTTTATATGTATATGTTCTTTGTATTTTATTGTGTACAATAAACTGTTAAATAAATAAATAAATAAATACAGCAATATACGTACAAATCTTTCTTGAATCCCTCTCAAGACTTTGTCAGACGCGGCGTGATTATATGTATGTATGTATGTGAATGAGTTTTCCCGGAAAAAAATAGATTTTCCCGTGGCAAAAAGAAGCCATATTAATTTTTTTGCAATTATAACTATAGTAGGATACAGCTTGTTTTTATAAATATGTACGAGTTTTATGGTAAAATTACCCAGTAGCCCCCCATAGATTAAAAAATATGTCCGCAGCTATGAACCGTTCCGTCGCCATTTTTGCTCGATATTTCCCCGGGGCTCGGTGCACCGAAAGCTGTGCAATCGCGCTGATACATATTTAAAACACGCGTGTCACTCATGAATATAGATGATGGGCAATTTATTCGTCGTCCGTTTGCCCGTCGCCGGTTGAGCTTGACAGATGACAGCGTCGTTTTGTTCTGCGACAAACAAATATGGCCGCGTCATGCTCTCATAAACGAGCTCAAATATTAATCTCTTAACAAATTACCGGGTCTCGGTGTACAGAAAATATTAAATTATATGGAAGCCGTGGTGTCTGCGATGGAAAGACTTTTTAAATTGCTGTAACTTAGCGAAAACTTACAAAACTCAAAATAAGTAATAAGAAGAGGGTACTACTATATTTATACAATAAGTAACATCAGTTGAAATCTTCCAAACTATAGTTTGGAATATTTGACTTTTTGCAGGTAATACTCATATTTCTAAATATAAAAACATTCAACTTATTATTGAGCTGCTCTTTGTCACATTTATTTTATGAAATATTTGTGACAAAGTTTGTACTAACTTGTCAGTTTTTAATTAAAATATTTTCTTCCGAAACTTTGTAGCTACAAAAATAGGAGATCCGATTGCAATTGAAACAAAAACAGAGCCAGTTATCATATCACTGCTTTAATCCTTATCTTTGACGTTCACTTGTTCCAGCTGCAAATGATTAAGACATGAATAAAATATTAGATAAAAACTGTCAATCGTTTGTGAAATCAGCAACAAAAAATGTCAAGGCAAATTCCTAGGTAAAAAGTAAAACAAAAAATAAAAATTTGCTGCGAGATATTCTCCACCAGCTATCCGAGGTATGTGCCAACTTCCTATTTTCTCGGCGGGAATACAAATGTCTTACCAAATCGTCTAACATCGAACTAGTTCAATTTAGAAAGCAATTTCGTTACCAATTCGTTTTGTAAGAGGATCAAGAGGGCAACCTTAAATATGGCTATTAAATCGTTCGCGCCGATCCCACATTCGTCTTTTTAATGCGATTCCCAACGTTAACAAATTAGAAAGTTTTATCGATGCCCGCCGACATATCACTTGCACTTTAACCCTCTATATTGAACGAGGGAATCTACCCGACGTTATCTGAGAAAATATAACCCTTATCGGTTCCCACTTCGCTTAGTTTGCATTTACCTTTTCTATTTTATGAACTACATTCTCACTAGACTTTGTTTTCTAACAGCATATCTACAGAGATCCTATCGCTTCACTTTCACAAAACTTCAAAGACGAATTAATTAGCTAAGCAGATTAGTGTGAAGCCGCTGGGGCTGATAACATTGACGTCGTTCTAGCAAAACATGTTGAAAGGACATTCGGGCGTGAGTTATGTGTGGAGTAACGAGGCAAGTTGGACGCGATTGAAACCGTGCGAGCGATAGCATCGCGCCCTTTCACCAGCTGACCCTCGGCCGTCCCTCACAACCCTCACATTCAATGAAAGCCCTAATTAGAACTTTGCATAGTTTGCGACCGGATGACGAATGAACTTATATTACTTGCAGTTTACGACCGCCATTCAGTTGAAATTTTAGACCCGAGCTTCTCTGACTAAATTAGCTGCCTTTTCTAGAAATAACCCGCTAGAGACCTTCGTTAGCGATGATAGTCGTTTTGCAGACACGATTTCCGGGAAACGCGCAATCGATCTGTCTCCTAGGTTATTTTTTGGTCTGACCGGCGGAGCCCGCCGTGTTACAGATGAATGAAATTTTTCGACGTCGCGGTAAAGATCAATTAAGTTGAACGGATATGCAGGCTACCGCTAAAGCTTCCGAGCTCCGACACGGTTGTAATGAACTTTTTGCGGAAAAACCTGGAGCCGGTTCCTACATAGAGCTTTTAAATGACGTACGTAATAGTAGAGTCAAGTTTTTTGTAAAATATAATGCTTTCAGCGCAAGGCAAATAATATAAATTATTTCAATAGTTTGAAACCCATACTCGTAAAGGTAAATACGTAATAATTTTGAACAAAGCGTGCCCTACCGTAAAAAAGTTCAAAGTAAAATAGAACCCGTCCCAAATAAATACTGGACAAAGTAGAATTTAGTGGAAATTGAATAACTATTTCTAAATACCCTCTGTGACAACGAGGACACAAGCCACAATTTCCCTTTGACAGAGCTCGTGTTAAATGAAAAAGTTCAAAGCTTTGTTCTCATTTCTAGCTCGGATTTAATTAAACCATAAAAACAAAAGGTTGCCTCCCTTATTGAACACTTCGCTCGCAATAAGAGGATGTTAAAGAGACAACGCAAATGATCCGCGCGACATGCTTTGAGGTTGTAAATTCATGCTATAAAATAAGGTTAATACCGGGTGTGAGGGATCAGACACTGACAGGGGTTGCTTGATTGTTTTTTTTTACTTTCCGTCCAAAATGAACACCTCGATTAAACAATTTGTATAAGCAAGTCAAAATAAAACAATACCCATCCTGCAAGAATTTCCTAATAAAACTTGTTCAGTTTTAACGACTGAGAAACCCATATCAGCTTGCGAGAAACCTATATACGTTTCGATAAAGAAGAGGATGACAAATAAAGTTACTTCCGGCCTATACCACTTGACACGTCTTCAAGTGCAGTAACCTCAATTTGGCAAAAAAATAGAACAGTTAAAAGAAAATGGTGTCGATACTTCGATATAAGACGTCATTATAAATTTTAAAAAGAAATAATATGACCATAATTATACAATTAAAAATAATAACTAGCTTTGAAACTGCAAAGTTATTGGACGCCCAAAAACATTTATTTAGCAAGCGTTTGAGCACAGATTACTTATGAGTGCAGCGGGCGCCCAGTTTTAGATTGTGACGTTTATAAACACTTTAACAGCAGAAAAGCCAAATTCTCTTCCTCTTTACTGCTCATTTAAAAAATTAAGTACCTATACATGATATTAGTAACATAGCATAAATAACCTCAATATTGGGAAAAACACGCAAAAAAATCGTTGTTTCAACGAAGAGGTATTACAAAATAGGGGTTTATTAACACCATTATGTCTTAAAAGAATACTTGTAAAATTTAAATATGGTGTTTATAATTGTCATGTTATATTTTAACCCATTCGCACCACTAAACCAAAACTATGGGCTACGAGCGGTGCTCTTGAACTGCTAGGTACATATTATATTGCGAAGACATTAATACCGTCCAATGTGCATCATGCGGACTTAAATTATAGCTACAACATCTATAGTTTATAGCGATTGAAAATATTTATGTTCTCTCAATTTGAACTAGTCTTGTTAGTTACCAATAATTAATAATTATTTTAAGTTATGTACAACGATTCTCGCAAAATAATCCTAATTCCAATTCTTAGCTAGCGCTGTCACTTACTTAACTTTAGAATAAGAACAGGATAGCAAATAAACACAAGACTTCGAAATTCCTAATCTGACTTAAGACTGCTTATATGACGTGAATAAGAGAACATGCTCTATGCTCAGTTCTTATTTCAAGCGTCTTATGTCAGACTAAGAATGTCAAAGTCATGTGTTTATTTGCTATCCTGTCCTTGTGTCAAAGTTTAGAAAATACAGCGGCAGTTTTGCGAAGAATATATTTTTAGGAACATGTTTACATTTTAACTGTAAAAAACAACAAAATTCTGAGTTAACAATTACCTATATACGTTTTATGATACTCATCAAATACTTGAGCAAAATGACCGTCATATATAAACACACAACCATCCATCTATATCCTCTTTCAAAAAAAGAATGAAAGAGCACTTCCTATCGCAACAAAATTAGTATTTATGTACGTAGGTATTTGTATTTATTATATGTATGTATTATTATTTATTATAGATGTTTATTTAAGTAATATATATGTAAGTTTATGTAGGTTCTAGGTTATATGTATATATAAAAGTCTATTGTGTGTATAGTCTTGTCCCCGTATATATTGTTATCTCATATTCAGTTCTACAGGTTGGCTGGAAGAGATCTCTTTATAGAGATAAGCTCACCTTTGAGAACTAAATTTAAATTTGTTTATTTATTGTAATTTTTTTGTAGGCAATAAAGAATATAAATTGACACAATGCTCGTTGCACTGTATTTTTGATTGTGTATAGCACCCTGTTTCGCGCATACATTTTTAGTTCGAGAGCTGCGACAGTGGCGCCATCAGTTATAAGTTATTTCTGCCTGAAATACGCGATAATCACAACTAATTCTCCATTTCATAATCCATAATATAATAATTCACACTAACCATAAAAAAATGTATTGCAAATGTGCTAAAAGTTGCCACTTTTATATAATGGATTATGAAATGGAGAATATGCATGAAGACAGTATCAAAAATCGTTACTTAAATGACTTTATGGGTACACTTATAGAAAAAAAAAACATGGTTTAGTTTAAATAAAATCATTGGATTATTATAATTTTCAATATAATAAAACATAAAAAAATAACGATCGGCCAAATGGCCATGAGATGTTTCAAGCAAAATTGCTTCACCAACAGCGTTCACAGTAACTTTAGCATCACTAAAACCTCTTTTATTAAGCACATCCGTGACAAGTTTCCATTGGCGTGGACTAAATTCACTTGAATCTCCATTAGCTTTTTCTTGTGCCATGTTGAACTTGTATATTACTAAATATAATACCTACGAAATCTACGCTTTTATACCGCAATCGGTATCGGATAAAGATATTGTTTTATCTTGCCGATTTGTTTTTATATTTCTCATCTATCAAATACAAGCTGTTGCAAAAAACAACTGTTGTTGTTGAACTTAATCTACTTTTTTATGGGTGGAATTTTCAGACCGCTCCTCTAATGGAAGAACCCCTAGTAATGAAGACAGCGATTTTTTCTCATAAGAAACATTCGATTATTTTTAAAATAAGCAAAACTGAATTCATAGATTTTTAGAGCACCGAACTTTCTAAAATCCTGAAATTCTTAATATTTACGATAGCAAATTTTTATGAGAGAAAATATACCTTTATAAAAAAAATAAGTAAGACTGCATTAAGATTTAATAACGGGTTCTCACTTTGGAATACAAGTCGCGTACTTCACGCATGTTACGGACATTCGGAGTCCCTTCATCAGGTTGAGTGCATAGGTTGAGCTCAGACCCGCAGTGCGAGGCGGAACCCTGCCGGATATACAACTCCGCAACCTACGCATTCAACCTGATGAAGGGACTCCGAATGTTCCGATAAAACGCGTGAAGTATGCGATTTATATTACAAAGTGAGTGTCCGCTATTAAATCTTATTTAGAATGTCGTAAGTTAAGGTTAAGTCATGTTCGATAAGTTTAAATAGTTCGAACTGCATTAATAAATTTGTGAAATATTGTTTGCCTGACCCGGGAATCGAACCTGCTAATATCAAAATAAAATAACATCAATGTCTAAATCTAATGATTATATGTATGTATGTATGTATGTTTATTAATTTGTCTGTGCAAAAAAAAAAAACAATTTATGGTCATCCTTGAATTTAAAACATAATATTTATTAAGGAGAATTGGTTCTCACAATTGACCCTATCAATTAATGCCATAAAAATACAAAGTGTTCTTATTTCAGATTTTAGCCGGTTCGATTCCCGGATGTGCCAGGCGTATTTATAAAAATCTTTGAATGCAAAAAAATAATAGAATGTTTCCTTTGAGTGAAAATTCCTATCTTCATTATAAAGGGTGCTTCCCCTGGACGAGTGGTCTGAAACTTCCACCCTGTATACTATATTTCATATCTACCTATTTACGTATCTATTTACTGATCAATCCAGGCTATCTAATAACCACATTATCATAATAAAAATTGCCACAGTCACTTATAAATAACTTATCTATCATGGCCACACAATAAATTAATGACTCACTTTCCACTTAACGTTTTTATTTGAATTGAGTTCATAATTTGGATTTGTCAATATACTGGGTGTAAGGGACAGCGTCCTGCAAACTAATAGGAGTTGCTCTGTCAACGAAACTGAACAACTTTCACCAGGAAATTCTTTCAGGAGATGAATATAAAAATTGGCCTTCTCATACAAAATTACCACCTTGATCAGACTTTTGATTTGAGTCAGAATTTTGTGTGGAAAAACAAAATTTTATTTAAACTTCCTGAAAAAAGAAAACCTGCTGATAGTTGTTCAGTTTCGTTGGCTGAGCAACTCCTATCAGTTTGCGAGACGCTATCCCTTACACCCAGTATAATATGATTAGTACCATTAATACCTACTTGATAATTTCATGGCCAATAATAATACCGGGTGTAAGGGACAGCGTCCCGCAAACTGGGTTGCTCAGTCAACGAAACTAAACAACTATCACCAGTATTATAATTATTTCGGGTCTAAGCATGGATTGATTGATTTGTCAGCTCGCGACCAAAATTTTTGTAACGCAATCGAAACGTCGGGCAAAGGTAGTTTATATTTTAGCTAAGAGAATGTTTAATTACATACATTCATACATATAATCACGCTTTTATCCCTAATGGGGTATGCAGAGCGTAACGACGTAAACATAGGTCGTTCCGCAACGTCTGACAAAGTTTTGAGGGTTGTTAATGATAGATTTGTAGGTATATTGCTCTAGTGACAGGTTGTCAGCCTATCGCCAAAAAAATTAATTATATAAAATTACATTGTATATTACAGAAACAGATAAATTCATTACAATCGCAACTAATTCTAATTATTCACACTAAGCATAAATGCTATGTATTACAAATGTTCTAAAAGTAGCCACTTTTAGCGTATGTACAATCACAACTAACGAATGATTTTGAAAACCTCTTCTATGATTTGGGTACATATTACTATTTACGAAAAATCATTTATTTCGGTAATAAAGTTAAGTTTAAGGAAGTTTAAAACCATTTTTCTTACATTTTATCAAACAGCGCACAAAAAGGCTACAGGTGTCATGGCGTCGGCTGTGACGTCACGTTATAGTAAACAGGGCCGTTCGCGCATATACCTGAAAACCGTAAAGAGAAGATTCGCACGATTGTCTATGGTCACCGCGTCATTCTTGACCTTATTACTAAGAGAAAATTTTGCCAAATGCCATTTTGACATGAGTTACTCGGTCTAGGAGAACCGCACGAACGGGCTCCAGCGGTGTTTATTATAACATGACGTCATGAGATCTTTCAAACAATTTTGCTTGAAACATCTCATGGCTATGATAACTATGTCGCCAATGTAAAACGAGTGGTTGCTGAAAAAAATGGTGAACCTTTTAAAATAATAGCTAAAGTGGCACCCACGGTTGATGTTGTTCGCACTGCAATGAATGCCAGACTAATGTTCATCAATGAGCACATAATGTACACTGAAGTTTTGCCAAAATTTTCTAAACTAGAAAAAGCTGCTGGTATATCAGAAGACGAAAGGTTGAGGTATGCGGAGTGTTACGGAACGATAACAGAAGATAAAGATGAGTTTGTACTGCTGGAAGATTTGAAAGAAGCTGACTACACAATGCTTGACCGGTTTAAATCCTTATCAGACAATGAGATCAAATTAGTTCTCAAAAGTTTTGCCGAATTACATACCTTATCTTATGCACTAAAACATCAAGAACCAGAAACCTATGAAAAATACAAAAACAAACTTATAAAATCAACAGATTTGTTTGATGCTAACGCAGAACAGTCGAATCAGTTTTTTGAAGCAATTGAAATAATGACCATTGCCATGTTACAGGATCAGAAATATAAAAATTGCGTAAAAGATACTGTGGGCAAATTGCTGGATATCACTAAAAGTATGAGTGATTGGGATTTTAACTCTAAATATTCTGTTATTCATCAAGGAGATTCGTGGACTAATAATATTTTGTTTAAATTGGAGGTCAGTGCAATATTATCAATATTTACTTAGTTTATTTCCTCTTTAATAGATTCTGACATTAGTATACGATCTTTACCATCGATATGATCTGCAATCGAAGGAATTAAGATCTCTGAGACACTGTATGGTTCCATAGTAACCCTTAAGTCTGTGGATGGGATCGGTCACTACAAGTAACACATATTGTACCTAATGAATGAAAAAAAAATATATTTACATTCCGAATTTGTTTTGTCTATAATACCTACCATGATCAGTTCCATCCTTTTCAGGTGATTGAAAATGATTTATTGTTTTTGATTGCAGGAAGGAAAGGCGGTGTCATGTTGTATGATTGATTATCAATTGTCAAAAGTCAACAGCCCCGTTTCAGATTTGATGTACTTGATCTTCAACTGCACTGACGCTGAGACCAGGATAGAGTATTATTATGGTTGGATAGACTACTATCATTCAGAGCTGGCGAAGTGTCTTCACGAATTTGGTCTTAAAGTTGATTATGTCTATCCAAGGGATCAACTTGATGCTGATTTAAAGAGACATGGGAAGTCGACATTAGCGTTGTCAATAATGTTAGCATTTATACTATGTAGAGACTCAGCTGAAGCTGGAGCTTTTAAAGACCAAATATTAAACTCAGATATGAATGAAACAGAAGATATTGATGCAATGATTGAGATGATGAACGTCACTTCAATGAGTGAAAAAACTCAATCATTTTTTAAAACAAAGATTGAAAGTACCATACGCAGCTGTCTTGAATTTGGTTTAATATAAGGAAATAAAAATATGTATAATTTCATCATAAAGTGTGTTTAGAAGAAGAAGAAAGCGAATTATATACATACATATAATCACGCCTTTATCCCTAATGAGGTAGGCAGAACAAAGCAAATTAAACGTACATAATATATATTTCTTATAATAATTCTAAGTGTTATTGTTAGGTAGACATTAAAATCTGATATGGAGGGTATAGAAAAGGTATAACATTTATTTAAACCACGTAATGTATTAGTGATATACAACACAAACCACATATACATACTAAACCACACATACATACTAAATAAAATTAATAATAATAATTTAAGTTAAAAAAAAATGGTAAAACTGAAACAAATAGGCCAAACGTACTCATGGATAAAACTTCTGTCAGTTGTGACAGTTTAACGTTTGATTTGGTATTTATTCGAAATCATAAAGTTTTCCTAACTGTCTCCGAGGTCTAGTGGTCAGAGACATGGGCTTGCGATGAGAAGGTCCTGGGTTTGAATCCCAGGGGGAAACACAAAGTTGATATTTGTAAATTTATCAGTCCGAAAAGAAAAAGGATTCCGTTCTTTGGAGGGCAAGTCGTTGTTTTTGATAGAGATCGTTACTTAAACCATGTCAGAGGACTAATACTAGGCGGTTTAAAAACTCTGACACCAGGTTTCATAGGGTCGTCGTTTGACTCGAGAATGCACTCGCTAAGAAGAAGATAAAGTTATCCTTTTTTCGCGTAGATACTTACTATTAAATAATATTATAGCGCTTACCTGAAATGCTTAGCTGTTACAGTAAGGAACCCTAAAATAGAACTTAATGGGAATTTGATAAGCTACTTAGGTACGTACCCTAAATTGAAATTTTGTTAGTGGTAGGTTAGATAATAGATGCGGTAACTCAAGTGAGTGTAAACTAATTTACACCGTTTCTCGGCCGATATTGCTAAAGAAACTTGAGTTTATGGGTATACGCGGTATTGCACTAGACTGGTTTTCTTCATATTTAGACGGTCGAAAACAGAAAGTTACAGTGGGAGAGAGTTGCAGTGACTACTCTGATATTGCTTTTGGAGTACCACAGGGAAGCGTTCTAGGCCCCACGTTGTTTCTAGCTTACATCAATGATCTATGCTCAAGCATCATTCCTGAAATGAAGTTATTCGCTCTTGCAGATGACACAGCCCTAATATTTACTGGCAAAGGTTGGGAAGCGGTAAAACAGTCTGTAGAAACAGGTGTACAGTTGGTTGCAACGTGGCTGCAAAATAACCTTCTTACCCTAAATACTCTTAAAACAAAAGTAATCACTTTCTCCATCTCAGAGAGAACTGCACCCCCAACCGAAATTAATTTTACCCTACATACTTGCATAAATCGACTGAGATGGGATGGCACCTGTCTTGAGTTCGAAAAGGCTAATAATTTAAAATATCTTGGTGTAGTCATCGATGAGCATCTGAATTGGTCTCGGCAGATTGAGGTTTTGACTGGCCGAATACGAAAACTGATTTATATATTTAGGCGATTGCGAGATACAGCTGACGACGAGTCCATTAGACTTGTGTATACAGCGCTATGTCAATCTTTATTGCGATATGGAAACCTTTCTTGGGGATCAGCTGATAAAACTAACTTAATTAAGCTCGAACGTGCACAAAGGGCTGTTTTAAAAGTGGCATTTAATAAACCATATCGGTATCCTACAGATGACCTCTACAATACTATTAAGGTATTGCGCGTGAGACAACTTTTTATTCTGTCTGCTGTACTTCGATATCATAAAATTGCTCTGGATACCGTCAGATCATCTTCACGATCCTCACGATGTCACAGATGGTCAATTCCTCTTCTGCGTACCAAGTTCGCTAGAAGATTTTTTTACTTTTTTGGACCATATTTATACGAAAAAGCGAATAATAAACTCAATATATTGCTTCTGTCAAAATTTACCAGTAAAAAGTCAATCACGATTTGGCTTCTATCACTCAATTACAAAGACACTGAGGACCTCCTTACGCCCATTGAATGAATCAAAACCATACTTGCAAAATACATCCATTACTTAACCTAATATTAATACACATATATACACCTATACTTATTAAAACTCAAATATAGAACCATACACAATTTGATAAATTATCAAAATATTTACTATGTATAAGTATATTATATTTAACTTAATTTTTATTTTCAAACTTATGTAATATAAAATATTTAGATTTAGGGGTACAAGTTTTACATGTTTTTTTTTTATTAACATAATATTGTAACACTGTGGAAGGTACTAGCCCTCGCGATACAGGGAATCCTAGTGCGAGGTCTAGCGAAACTTTGTATTTAGCCATAAGTTATCAATAAATCATTTTCATCTTCATCATTTTCAGTGTAAACTAATTTCTTTGTTAGAACAAACAAAGTATGCAAACTGCTTTATATTACGACCCCATTATAGCTAGAACTAGCTTTACCCCGTGGTTTCAGTCGCAAATGAAAAATAACTAGTAAGAAGCTGTTTTTTTTGGGTAAATGGTTCCAACATCAGGAGCTGATCACCCGTCTGCGTGCATCGCAGCCGTCCCACCAAGAAGAATCTGTTTACACAGCAGGAAATTCTTTTTTGCCTGTGAAACTCAAAGAATAGTGTAAACGTCTTAAAAAACTGTAAATACAATTTACGAGCATTTCTTTAAGGCCAGTTGGCCGAGTGATGAGGGATGGGAAAAGGGTAATCACCCACCTACCTGGTCGGGTGTTGTGAGTCCGACTGGATTAGTTCGGAAGTTGTATATATGCAGATCGCCGAGCAAACTTCGATACCGCGTTTCAGGACTGTTGTATCTTGATGTGGCGCCATGTGCGCTACACAATTATTATCAATTATATGTATATGGGGGCATTAAAATAGCATTATGAAAATGGTCAGTGTCTTTAAGCTGAAGAGTACCTCACTAGCAAACAACGGTTGTTAGCCCATCGCCTAAATTACAATATACTGAAACCCTCGGATCTTTCTGACACAACATTTTTAACGGACCTCGCTGATTGACGTAGCTAGTTATGCCGATCAATTGAGTAGAAGTAAACACTATTCAAATTTAATATGGATTATAAGTTATTAACAATTAGCTGAATAAATCACAAAGGTTTGTATGACACAAAGTTCTATAATTTGCGTTTATACAACGGTTATATGACTTATCAACGGTTAAATGACCAGAATGCTTGTTGGACATACTCGTTTCAATCGACGAATCTTGCTCAATTTATCGCCCACCTAAACATTAGCAAGAGCAAATCCATCCATACTAATATTATAGGTGCAACCTTTGGCGTGAAAAAGTATCTCTGCCTACCCAATTTGTCCCGCTTTCCGAGAGTCTGCCTCCTGGGCATGAACTGCCATGGCCGATCTGGAAGTCTTTAAATAGACTTCGGTCTCAGGTCGGCAGAAGCATAGATAACATGGTCAGGTGGGGATTCTCGGGAAACTCCGAGGTCGACTGTGTTTGCGGTGCAATTCAAACAATGGCACATCTGACATCGTGCCCTGCGTGCCCTAATACCTGCACGCAAGCGGATCTAATGAACGCCAACCGATCCGCAAATCAAGTGGCAACGTTCTGGGCCGCCACTTTGTGATAGTTACGTGTTCCATCGACACGATAAGAAGAAGAAGAATGCGAAAGTAACTCTGTCTGTCTATTTGTTTGTTTGTTGCTCTTTCACGCCTGAACGGCCTAACGGATTTGATAAAATTTGGTAAGGTGATATTTGGTAACCTGGAGACGGATATAGGTTATATATAATCACGCCACCTTACTTAAGGGGTAAGTAGTAAACAGGGAACTGAATATAGTAAGTGATTTCTTTCACGCCTAAACAGCTGAACGGATTTTAATGAACTTGAGTATGTTGATAGATGGTAACTTAAAGACCGACATAGGCTATATATAATCACGCCATCACCATACTTAGCGGGTAGGTAGCAGTCAGGGAACTGTATTCAGTTAGTGATTTTTTATCGGTTTTGATGGGACTTTTTTATTGAATTAAGTGTTTCATAGACAAAAGATAAGTATACAAATAATCACGCCCCTGTGTTTAGGGATACCTGAATTTAACGGTTTTAACCAATTTTGATAGGACTTTTTTCAGTTTACTCAGTGTTACCTCGATTTATGATATCAATCACCCTACCTAACGTAAGGGGTAGGCAGGGAACAAAAAAAACAATGCTTGAACCGATTATGACGGAACCGTATTTTATTGAATTCTTTGTTACTTGGACTAACATAGAATACATTTCATCACGCTTCTTTACTAAGGGGGGCCGGCAGCCAGAATTAAGAGTGCTATGAAGTACATCACGCTATGTTGTTAAAATGTTTAGTTTGCAGATAATCAAGGGTGAACGAAGGAGAAAAAAATCTTCGCTGACAAAGTCGCGGGTAAAAGCTTACAGCGAAATAACTAAAAAATATTATAAAAATACAGTTTTGTTCTTCAGGCTTATTTTATGAAATACAAAATACAATAAAAAAGAAAATATTCTTCTTAATTGTCTGACAATGTATAAAGGTTACTAAACAATACCTACTTGTAATCGCAATTTTCTTGGGAAATTCGGAACAACCCAAATAAATGTGATTAGCGATCCACTCACTATAATTAAGGCCGCAACTCGAGATGAATACGGACTACTAAAAGTGATCAAGGCAAGGAAATCTAAAACGACTTTATAGGTGTGTCTCCATGGTTTGGTGGTTGGAGTACTGAGCTTGGGATTAAGTTAGCGGGTTCTATTTTAGATAGTTCTTTTTTTAAGGTTTCTATATTGATTTTCTCTTGATAAGTTTGTACTAAAAGCGTATATGTCTAGAAACGCATATACGCATAGCAGCATTCCATGTTTTGTCTCCGTGGTCTAGTGGTCAGAGCCATGACTTACGCTCCGGAGGTCCTGCTTACAAAGTTGATGTTTGTCAATTTATCACTTTGTGAGGTTTTCCCCAGTTTGGTTAGGACATTGCAGGCTGAATCACTTGATTGATCGAAAAGAAAAAAGGATTCCGTGCTTCGGAGGGCACGTAAAGCCGTCGGTCCCGGTCGCTGTATTTTATAGTAGTCGTTACTCAAACCATATCAGAGGCCTAAAAGCGGTGCTACCAGGTGGTTTGAAAACACTGACACCAGGGTTCATCGGGTCGTTTGACTCGAAAATTCACTCGCTAAGAAGAAGAAGCATTCCATTTGAACTTCTGGTACTTTGCTTGTCAATCCACCTGCCAAGCTTGGTATATACATTACATAAATAAACTTAAATAACCCTCAAAACTTTATTAGATGTGGTAGAACAAACTTTGATTAGGTCGTTTACGCTCTGGCTACCCCAGTAGGTATAAAATCGTGATTATATGTATGTATGTAATAAGTCATTAGCACTAACTTTGAACTCCTACTTAGCTTTGTAATTGCATTTGTGTTTGTTTCATAAAGAGTGTAAGGCTCGTAATTATGAAGCGATCTCAAATTTGAGAGCAATATAAATTATGGATTTGACAGGCCAGTTTGTACTGAAATGACATTTCTGATACGAAATCATACACGCTGTCACTCATGAGCGCTGATTATAAATACGGCCCTAAGAGTAAGATACCTGAAAATTTACAGGTTGTTTTCAGTACGTTAAGTATCTTATTATAGCCAGCACGTGAAAAAACATCAGACAGTTAATGTAATAAAAAAAAAATAGTAAACTTATCTGATTGAAGTTTTATTGGTATAATAATAAACAGCAGTTGTAAAGTTCGACAAGCAACCAGATAGAATCTATTATGGTAGTTAAGCTGCTTGAAATTCTGAACATTGCTTAGGCTCGTATTTATAAAGCTATCTCGAGATTGAGAGCAACATTTACTGTGAATTTGACGAGCCATTTTGTACTGAAATGACATTTCTGAAACTGGCTGTCAATCTCAAGTGCGGATTATAAATACCTAGGGCCTTAATAATCTGTCAAATATCGATTTTGATGAGTGATATATTGGGTTGTTTTGTTTATTGATCCGGCAATCCACACGACAGATGAAAAAAGCCGAAAACGTAGAAAAAAGTAACTTAACCTAGGCAATTTTTTTTCATCTCTTAAAAGAATTTTTCGATTAAAGTTGTTTAGTTTCGTTGACTGAGCAACCCCTAGTAGTTTGCGGGACGCTGTCCCTTACACCCGGTATAATCACGAGTTTATCCCTAATGGGGTAGGCAGAGCGTAAACGACCTTAACAAAGGTCGTTCCGCCACGTCTGACAAGGTTTTAAGGGTAATTTATGATAGATTTGTAAGAGCCCGATGGTGTAGTGGATAGGGCCGCTGCCTCCTGAGCGGGAGGTCGTGGTTCGAATCCCACCACGTACCAATGTGTTTTTCGGTTTTCGAATTTCATATGTACGTTTATTCGGTGCTTTTTCCGTGCTTCGGAAGGCACGTTAAGCCGTTGGTCCCGGTTAATATCGTTTAATACCGTAGATATTAGTCGTTAAGCCATATCAGAGGAAAGTGCTAAGCATTGGCGGCTTGAAAACTCTGACCTAATCTAGGATTGGGTCTGGTTTCCCTTCTGGGTTGCGGAGGTCAGATGGCAGTCGCTCTGTGTAAAAACCAGTACCCTCGTTCAATCCCCTAGATTAGGAAGCCGACCCCGTGAGATACAGGATAAGGCTACGGAGATGATGATGATGTTGGTACATTGCTGTAGTAACAGTTGGCAGTCCATCGCCTAAATTACAATATACTGAAACCCTCGAAACCCTTAGCTGGTTTTACACTATGACCGGGAGGAAATGCAGCTGGCACACTCTATGTTTTTCTCTCGCTTCCAGTCCAGCAGTAGAAGCATTCGTTTTTCAATGGTTGTAGCAAACTTGACTAAACTTTGTACTCATAATCAAATGCAACATATCTATATTTATAATTAGTTTTAGTATCAAAATATTAACCAAATACAAAATAAGAGAGCAAATTTAATTTTAGGTCGTTTTCACGCAAAATCGTATTTATGCCAGTATTTTGTTACCGACATTTTCCAATGACACCATATATTTTTTTCACAGTATGAGGGATAACACAGTACACATAACAGGTGTAAGGGATAGCTTCCGGAAACTGATAAGGGTTGCTCAGTCAACGACACTAAACAACTATCAGCAGGATTATTTTACAGGTAGTGAAAAAAAAAATGTTTTTTTGATACAACATGTTCACCTTGATCAGACAATTAGTATGGAAAAGCCATTTTTTTTTTAACTTCCTCAAAAAATACTTGTTGATATTTGTTCAGTGTCGTTGATTGAGCAGCCCCTATCAGTTTGCGGGTCGCTGTCCCTTACACCTGCTAGATAAGTTGGATTTAATGACGTGTACAGTTAGGTTTTTGACGTGTACATGCTGGACTGGAAGTGATAGAAAAACATAGAATGTGCCAGCTGCATCACCTCCAGAGCATGCTGTAAAAACCAGCTAATGGATTCGAGGGTAATAGTATATTACAATTTTAGGCGATGGGCTGACAACCTGTCACTATAGCAATATACGTCATGATCATCTGTAATAACCCTCAAAACTTGTCAGACGTGGCGGAACGACCTTTGCTTAGGTCGTTTACGCTCTGCCTACCCCATTAGGGATAAAGGCGTGATTATATGTATGTATGTACAGTTTGGTGAAGTTCAGTCTTATCGTTCAAAAATGAGAACGAAACTGCATTTGTATGGGATTTCGTAGCTCCGGGTGATTCTTAACGTGTTCTCCCAAGTATAGCTCACACTACATAGTTGATTTGCTTGACTAGATAGAAACAGCCCAATTGACTAGTTACACAATAGCTGATGTTTATTGATGTGAAATAATTATATTGTAAACCAAGGTGGGAGCGAGAGAAAAACAGCTGAATTACCTCCTGGGCATGCTGTAAAAACCAGCTAAGGGATCCGAGGGTTTCAGTATTTTGTAATTTAGGCGATGGGCTGATACATTGTCACTACAGCAATATACGTACAAATCTATCTTACATAACCCTCAAATCTTTGTCAGGCGTGGCGGAACGACCTTTGTTTAGGTCGTTTACGCTCTGATTACCCCATTATGTATAAAGGCGTGATTATATGTATGTATGTAATAAATTCTTCCATGCTGGCCTGGGATCAAGAAAAAAACATAGAATGTGCCAGCTGCATTTCCTCCTGGGCATGCTGTAAAATCCAGCTAAGGGATCCGAGGGATTCAGTATTTTGTAATTTAGGCGATGGGCTGACAACTTGTTACTACAGCAATAGACCTCCAAATTTATCTTACATAACATTCAAAACTTTGTCAGACGTGGCGGAACGACCTTTGTTTAGGTCGTTTACGATCTTCCTACGCCATTGGGGATAAAGGCGTGACGATACATACGTATGTTATAATTATATTGTTAACCAAGGTCCATTATATTAAATACATTTAGTAATGCAACTAATGCTTGATAAATAATAATATATATATAATAAATAATTAATAATTACTGAGTAACTAATTCAGTACTTACTACATTAATAATGTTAAAACGGAATACGTAATATTTTCTATTTTATTATATTCTATACTGTTTCTAGAATCCAATATTAACTTACATACATATAATCACGCCTTCATCCCTAATGGGGTAATTTACACTCTAAATGACCTAAATAAAGGTCGTTCCGCCACGTCTGGTTTTGAAGATTATTTAAGATGGATTTGTAGGTAGGTAGATCCTATTATTACTATTAATATTTTATTCAATAGAAACATAGGTGTTCGTTAATATTTATTATCCAATAAATGGGAACTATTTACTAACACACAAATATGTATTGTGTACAGTACATCTTTTGATTACATATATTCTTAGTTACATCTTGTGATTACGGCGTACTGTTATTTTCATACATACATACTATCACGCCTGTATCCATAATGGGTTAGGCAGAGCGTGAACAACCCAAACAAAGGTCGCTCCGCCACGTCTGACAAGTTTTGAGGGTTGTTTAAGATAGAACTGGATATTGCTGTACTGACAGGTTGTCAACCCATCGCCTAAATTACAATATACCCTCGAACCCCTTAGCTGGTTTTTACAGCATACCCGGGAGGAGATGCAGCTGGCACATTCTACGTTCTTCTGTCGCTCCCAGTCCAGCATGGAAGCTACTGTTATTTTCAATCCAATATATTGCTAACCTCATATAGAGGGTGTAGCAGAAAGGGTATATTCACCTGCAAAGATATGAATCTACCCATTAAACTGAACAATTATTACCCAAAAAAAATCGAAATATGAAAAAAAGTATTTTGGACTTCCCGTACCAAATGGATCAGATAGCACATTTAGTATTATTTTTTTTCGTTTTTCGACCTGTTTCTTAGGGAAAGTTGATCAATTGCGTATACCCTTTCTGTTACTTCCTGTGTAGGTATTATAGGTATATTAAACTTACTTAAACTACTTCCATGCTGAACTGGGAGCGAGAGAAAAACATAGAATGTGCCAGCTGCATTTTCTCCCGGGCATGCTGTAAAAACTAGCAAAGGGATCCGAGGATGTCACTACAGCAATATACGTACAAATATATCTTAAATAACCTTCAAATGTTTTTTTAGACGTGGAAGAACGACTTTTGTTTAGGGCGTTTACGCTTTGTGTTGCACAACTCACCAGACTTTATTGCAAAAAAGCTATAAAAAAATTGCTACTTACTTTAAATTACTCTGAAACTGAGGGCCTTTTGGAGATACTTAGTTAAAATAAATCAAATAAGCATGTCCCATATACGTACACACACACACACTTATATATATATACACACACATTTAGTAAATAAATGTAATAAGTCTGTATTTTAGTGCCTAATGGACTGTAGTAAAAAATTACCATGTAATTCATCCCAAGGGAAGACGCTGATCACACGGGGAATCCTAGTGTGGGTGTCAGTGCGCTATCTGAACTAATGTAATGATGTTATATACTAATAAAGATTTTTATACTTTTTTATACTTTATACTTCTGCCTACCCCATTAGGGACAAAGGCGTAACTATATGTATGTATATTTTACTAGCTACGCGTTTTACACTCGTAAAGTGTCAAAGACTTCATCCTTGCACCAGTTGGTGCTTGCCAATTTGAAACTTGAGCCACGAGATTTTTACGATCGAATACATCAAACTGTCTTCTAGACTTACTTCAGCTATATATAATACAGTCTGTAATAGGCGTCCCACCGATTTTCGGTGATGGCAGCCAATCTCTCAGGCCAACTGCGCAGGACTAGTTTTTGCGCAACACACAAGTGCGCTCTCTATTTCTTCAATATCATATTCTAATGGGACAGATTGACTGACACGACCAGAGAGAAATTAGATTATTAAACATACATACATACATAAAATCACTCCTTTATCCCTAATTGGATAGGTAGAGAGTAAACGACGTTAACAAAGGTCGTTCCACGTCTGACAAATTTTTGAGGGTAATTTAAGATAGATTTGTAGGTAGGTATATTGCTGAAGTGACAGGTTCAGTCAGCCTATCGCCTAAATTTCAATAAACAGTAACTATCGGATCCCTTAGCTGGTTTTTACAGCATGACCAGTAGGAAATGCAGCTGGCACATTCTTTGTTTTTTTCTCGCTTCCAGGTAACCTTTACATCACCTTTTAAAATATCAGTAGTCCTTGCTCTTGGGAGGTTGCGGCAAAATGACACTTAGCACTTAAAGGCGGTCCATAGATCAAGCTGTCCAGGACCAACCAGCGTGACGGCTCCAACACCATCTTTCCAATCTCCTAATAGATTTTATGTTAAATGTAACTTCAATGTATAGAAACTACACTATAAAATGTAACTTTAATAGATTATATTTGGTTGTTGTCAGAACATTTCCTGTTAGTAATTTAAAATAGCGTATATTTCACGTCTTTATTTGAATGAATCGTAAAATATTAAATTTTTTACTTGTGTTGTGTGTTTCAGATAGATTTGTAGTACCATATGCGAATTAGTGAGTATAATAATCGGTAAATATACATTTTTTTTAAATCACGACGAAACTCTTCTTTTATTGGAATTCGGTTAAAATGTGACTAAAGTGTCAAAGTATCTTGGAAAGTTATTTTGTGAAAAATCGGAAAGATAAAATATTTTAAATATCCCACTGTCAAATAAATGGCTACTCTAGTGTGCGTATAATCTTAAACGATCCCATAAAGATTGAAGATTAAAGTTTTACGACCCACTAAAATATTGGCGCTAAAAACTGCCAGTTTGCACTTAAAATCGCATAGTTCAGGCTTTTGTTCGTCTCAACAATAGGTAACTGGACTGGTTTGAAAAAGAAACAATGGCATACAAATTTATAATGCAGTCTGGGAATGAATCACGTCACCCCGCGTCCCCGCGTGTCCCCCCTGTCCCCTGGGGCCGGACTGAATGGAAATGAACAACAACGCTGACTCGGCGTGGACACGAATATAAATATTTTTTATAATCCTATTTTTCTGTTCCACAGTGTTGCATTTTCTATTGTGTTCCTGCTGAGGTTCGTTAAGTCATCGCGCACTGGGTGGTTTATGTTCGCATTCTGATTAGAGGATGAATTTATTTACTTTCCTAGTTTCGTTTCAGTATGCTATTGTTATTTTATTTCTTCCTTGTTTGAATATGTAGAGTTGAGGTTTTGTGCTCTTATAGCATTAGTCTATCCACACAAGCATTCTTAAATAATGCATTACTTCATGAAAAATAAAAATGACAAGTTAAATGTAAACGTACGTACCATCAATAGTACTGTCGAATGGAACAATTGGTCCGGCGGAATAGCTGCTCTGTTGTATGTCTGTGGCCCGTATTGATAAAAAGCACTCAAGACTAACTAATTTGAGTTCGTATGAGAAATGATATTTCAGTAAAAACTGATTCAATCTTGAAATTGATTTATAAATATGAGTCTGTCTCTCTCAACAATTAAATAAATAAAATTACCAAGTTTGTACCGACCAAATTGAATTGTAATTTTAATATCAGTAAATTAAATTGAACTCAGCAAAAGCCAATACGATGGCCGAATGGCAACAAATTGGCGTACACGAGTAAGTCTCTGTAGTGGGTATTGCTTTTGACACCCTGCTGTTCGTATTATTGGTGCACATTTGTGGAGCTCTACGTGTTCAGTTGCTTTAAGGAATGGAGTCTAGTGAAGTCTTTGAGAAAACGAACCGCTTTCGTACTAGCTCTATTGGTAACAGATAGACGCGGTGTCTATTGCCTCTTTTAAACCTAGAACTTCGTTTGTTTATTAAAACTTAGGTATGTTTTGAAAATACTTCCTCTAAATCTACCTAGTCATCGTCAATCTGTTCCTGCATTTTGACGTGAAATAAATCAAAATATTAATAGCTGTGCCCGCGACTTCGTACGCCCGGTTTGTATGGAAAACACGCAGTGGCAAACATACTGAAAACGTTTCTTCGCGCGTAGGAGCGAGACCTTGTAACCCGCGCGCAGATCATTGTTTTTGTATGGAAAACACGCTTCCGCGCGCGGGCTGGCAGATCCCGCTCCTACGCGTGGAGAAGAGTTTTCAGTATGTTCGACACTGCGTTTTTCCCATACAAACTGGGTGGGGTACTTACTCAATATTAAAATCGTTTGCGTGTTTATTTCGAACCTAGGCTGGACACCAGGTAATTAAAAAAACTCAATCACATACAAAGTCCCTTTAAGATCGGTTAAGGTACCGTGATTATTTCTAACGTAACTTTGAGTTTAAGTAATGCTCCGTGAAACAAAAAAAGTTCCATCAAAATCGGTTAAAACCGACCAATATTCAATTTCCTACCTACCTCCTAAGTCATGAGGCGTGATTATTTGTATCGTAAATTTGATTTTAAATAACGTTCAGTCGAATGAAAAAAGTTCCATAAAATCGGTTAAGAAACAGCCAAATTTCAATTTCCTGCCTACCACCTAAGTCAGGTAGCGTGATTTTAGGTATCCTAAGTTGTAGTTAAATAAAAAAAGTCGCAACGAAATCGGTTCACTAGTTTTGGCGTGATGTGGTTACATACAGACAGACAGAACCACAGACAGACAGACAAAAGTTCTAAAAAAATTGTTTTCATCTTTATATCGTCAATAATGCCTGCTGCAATATATATATTTTTTTAAATATTTAATGTACAGACACGACCCTTCTAGAGATTTATTATATGTATAGATATAAATACATATAGTCACGACTTACATATTAATATCCTAGAATTTATTTTTACCACGAAAGATACGGGATTGTATACATATAATCACGCCTTTATCCCTAATGGGGGTAGGCAGAGCGTAAACGACCTAAACAAAGGTCGTTCCGCCACGTCTGACAAAGTTTTGAGGGTTACAGAATAGTTGTTACAGCATGCCCAGGAGGAAATGCAGCTGGCACATTCTATGTTTTTCTCTCGCTTCCAGGCCCGCATGGAAGAAACGGGAATGATGAGATGAAATTGAAGCACCAGTAAGATAGTGATATTTTTTTGAAGTTCTGTCATAGAAATTGAATGCTAATCAATAAGTAGAAAATATTGTCTTATGAAAAAGAAGAAGTCGAAAACATATCTCATAATGTCAAATTCAGATTCATGCATAAGATTATTTACTACTATAGTTTTATGCTTTTGTTCAGTTTCACTACTCCATAAAACTTTGAAAGTTTAACTCTAAATACAAATCCATGCTGAGATTTGTCACATTTGTTACGAGACTTCTTTCCGTTTCATTTAATTATTTCTTAAGCTGGAGATAGAACAAGCTTGAGTGTCATAAGAGCCTTGTTACCAAGTAAACTCGCTATAAATCCAACTACTGTGTTAAAGGAAAAGCCAGCTAATGCGTTACAAGCTGTTATTCCTGAATTTTCTGTAATACATTTGTTTTTAATTGTGTTTGACATATTTATAACTTTTTTCTAAAATGCAAAATATGCGCCATTAATGACGCAATCATTTACTTCAAGTAACCCTGATCAAGAGATTCAAACACAACTTTTTTTACATATCTCCAATTAGGGAAAGCAAAAAGCGGAGCCCATACAGCCAAGTCTTCAGTATTCATTCTTGAGTTATCTTAACCTACACTAACCTAAAAGTCATTATAATGTGCCGGTGATTCACATTCCAATGACTACAATAAACACTGCAAGGAACTAATTAAGAAGAGCAGGGAACAAAATCCGTCAGATTTTTCATGTTCCTCGCGCAAATCCCCAACCTAACCTAACCTAGAACTCATTGGAATGCGAGTGTGGTGCCCATATTCCGATGCTCGATGAAGTTTTACGTGGAAGTGCCTCTTCAAACCATACAGGATTTCTATACTTTATTTTCTCACTACATTGTGTTTCACTACGGGCACATTATTATGCTAATCCCACTACACTATCACAATAATAGCCATGAAAAACTAATTTAAAAAGCTAGAAGTCCTGAAGCGATTCGTTACGATTCCAGCGCAAGAAACCATAAAAATATTATTGCAATTAAAAATATATATATTCTTCTTCATGTCAGTTGTCCAAACCCTAATCTCAAAGTTTTAAAAACGATTCAATTTGTTTTACCTATTCAAACGTAGTTTCCCTTTAAGGAATCGGACCTACCATCACAAGATAGGAAGCTTTATGACCACAAGACCACATAAAACTAAAAAAAATCAACGAAGCCCAGTTATGTTGTAAAATGATAGCTGGATTTGTAGCGATAATTTTAGTCCGCATGATGCACATTGGGCGTTATTAATGTCCTCGCAATATAACATGTAGCAGTTCGCAAGCGCCCTAATGGCCCATACTTCTGGCTTAGTGGTGCGAACGGGCCAAATAATAACATGACAATTCCAAACACCACCCATACACCTATAAAATTTTACGACCAGCTATTTTTGCAGCCATAATGGTGTTAATAAACTGCTATTTTGTGATACCTAATAGCGTTGAAACAACGATTTTGTCAGCGTATTTGGTGCCAAATTATGAAATATGCGGTGAAAACATTAAGTTCGCTAATAGCAGCTGCGGCGTAATAGAAATATGATTTATTTTGCAGAAATTAATAAAATATTATAGTATTTCCAAATAGGCACTAGAATAAAGGTTAACAATTTCTAAATTATTATTAATTTACTCAAAAACACATTTGTAAAATAATTGAGACGTAATGGCAAATAAGTTTAATTACCAAAACTGTTCTTTAATTGTATTTTCATATCTAAAATCTGTAACTAATTTTAGAAACATTTTCTTCAATTAAAAGACATGAAATATTGTTTTACGTCATTCTAGTAGCTATTTGAGAATACTATAAATGACAACGGATGGCAGGCGGAATGGCGATGGATAGTGTAATATGGCACCAATGAACATGAACCTTCCTTTATCCGCTTTTCTCCTTATTTTATGTACTTCGATACTTTACGGTTGCCTGGAACTATTTACTTTTTAGTCACTATTTTTCTGTATTTTTGTATTTGTAATAATTTTGGCGCAATAAAGAACTATTGTATAATATTGTAACTTTTGTAAAGATAAATAAATTGTTTGAAATAGTTTCCAATTGTCACTAACACCAATGCGCTGTTAGAGCACTTTAAGTCCCGTTACTCATTGTCGAGTGGTATACGGGCGGGTGGAACTAACAGCCTCCCGACTGTAAACGTCTCCACCACCTGACTTTTGGTAATTTACTCCAATTTTATGTGTCATCCTCCTCTAGATCGGTATTACTCTTATTTTATGTCAACATTATTGTCTGTTAAGTGTTCTATATTTTTTCCAAATTGAAGTAACCGCTCTTAAAAACGTATCGAGTGGTATACGGGCGGGCGGAACTAACAGCCTCCCGTCTGTAAACGTCTCTAACACAAAGTCAGGACTTTTGGTGATTTATTCCAATTTTATGTGTCATCCGTCTCTTGCTCTATATTAAGTAACCCTATTTTATGACAATAATACATACATACATATAATCACGCCTTCATCCCCAATTGGGCAGGCAGAGCGCAAACGACCCAAACAAAGGTCGCTTCGCCACGTCTGACAAAGTTTTGAGGGTTATTTAAGATAGATTTATAGGTATATTGCTGTATTGACAGGTTGTCAGCCCGTAGCTTAAATTACAATATACTGAAACCCTCGGATCCCTTAGCTGGTTTTTACAGCATGTCTGGGAGGAAATGCAGCTGGCACATTCTTTGTTTTTCTCTCGCTCCCAGTCCAGCATGGAAGTAGAAGTATTTATGTCAATAATCAACACTATTAATCTTTTAACGGTTGTATGTTTTAGCCAAATTGCGGTTACTGCACTTGAAAATGTGACGTTACTCGGTGTCGAGTGGCATACCTACGGGTGGGCGGAACTAACGGCCTCCCGGCTGTAAACGTCTCCAACGCCTTTCGGTGTTTTACTCCAATTTTATGTGTCATCCTCCTCTAGATCTGAATTACATACATATATACATATAATCACGCTTTTATCCGTAACGGGTTAGGAAAAGTGTAGACGACCTAAACAAAGATCGTTCCACCACGTCTGACCAAGTTTTGCGGGTTATTTAAGATATATTTGTAGGTATATTGCTGATAAGATTTGTATTAACCTTATTTTATGTCTATAATCAACACCATTAATCTTGTAACTGTTGTATATTTTAGCCTAATTGAGTTTACTGCCCTTGAAAATGTGACGTTACTTGGTGTCGAGTGGTATACGGGTGTGCGGAACTAACAGCGTCCCGGCTGTAAACGTCTCCAACGGCTGACTTTCGGTGATTTACTCCAATTTTATGTGTCGTCCTCCTCTAGATCTACATTAACCTTATTTTATGGCGTGACTTTATAACCCCAAAGCATGTCGCGAGGATCATTTGCGTTGACTCTTTATCCTCTTATTGCACAAGAAATGGTCAATAAACTTTTAGGCTTTAATTAAATTTCAGAAAGCTTTGAAATATTTTAGGACATATTTTTATCAAAAGGAAGACCCATCAGTATTGTGACTATTACATACATACATACATATAATCACGCCTTTATCCCTGTTGGGGTAGGCAGAGCGTAAACGACGTAAACAAAGGTCGTTCCACCACGTCTGACAAAGTTTTGAGGGTAATTTTAAGATAGATTTGTAGATATATTGCTGTAGTGACAAGTTGTCAGCCCATCGCAACTAAGAAATGAGAAATGATTCTGGCACATTCTATGTATTTCTATCGATCCCAGGCCAGCATGGAAGAAGAGGTATATTAGAGTCAAGATAATAATAGGTCACATCTGACAGCTCTCAGCTCATAGTAAAAATATATCAGCATAGGAAAGGAATGTGAGGTCTACTTTGCTCAAAGAAATGTCAAATGTCTTGGTTCTACCATATTTTAAAAACAAAACTAACAGAAACAATGAACAGCGCACAAATAGGATAGGAAACTGATTCCGACATTGTTTTATTTTTAATAACGAGCTTCGTTTTAATGGCGGAGACGTATTCAAAACACAAAGGGTTTAAGATTTCAGTTCTGTCTGAAAACACCGATGAAAAGATTTCAGTTGGGATTATTTCTACAGCCCACAGGGGAAAGGTCGGATGTCGATAATTGCAACTTTTCAAAACATATAATTTAATAACTTTGACATTAGAATAGAATAGAATAGCAATGTATTTATTCGATTGATATTGATAATACTATTTATATTATTTGGCAGACAAAACAATTAAATAATAATAAAAACAAACCATAATTAATTACATAAAAACAATACAAAACTTAACAGTTACTTACTATTTAAGAAATGGTTTTGGCTCAGCATAATATTGCAATAATCTCATTGCAACGCTGTTTTTCAGCCAACACCAGTTTACATATGGCGTGCTTTATATATTGGTAGAATATGTACATTTTTTAACAAATTAGTAATCACAACATATAATACCTTTCAAAAGGTGAAATTTAAATTATTAACAAAAAGACAAACATAAAAAAACGTGCAAGCTCATAAAATAAATATTAAAAGAAAAAAAAAACATTAATATGTATCATTATTTATCTGCAAGGATCCGAACCTATTTTCGATAGTTTATTTTTATTTATAGGATGTATGTACACATTCGACCAATAACGGCCCGTACACTTTTGTGGCCGATAAAGTCGGATGTTAAAATTCACCCGTATGCCGTGAATTGTAAGTGCATACACGACCTTTTCAACACTGACTAAATGTAAAAGTAAAACCAGACTATAGAACATTAAAATATTTAAATTAAGATCACTGTGTTTTAGTGAATTATGATTTTTTTTACTGATGGGGGCGCCACTTAGGCCCCTTAAGTAGAGTGATCGAAACAGAACAAACATGCCAATCACAAAAACGAACAAAAATAAGTAGCATATTGATATCCGACCTTTCACCTCTGGACTGTAGATTTTCTTTTACCGGCGGGTATTTTATTGTTAGTGTGGTTGTCGTGCGGAAGTAATCAGCGAGAGCGAAAGAGGCTGCCTCTGACAGCAGAGCTATAGAAAGCCGGAGTAATGTAGCGACATCTGTTGGGTACAACTGTTTTTGCTCCGAACGGGAAATTGTTACACAATTAACAAGAACAATTAGGCTTAATTAGCGACAAACTGCGTTGTTTTGAAATTGAGTTACACACGCATTGTTTTACCGACTATGCATAATTAGAAAGATTTGTTGGCTTCAGTGTATCACATATTTATAGGAATATATTCACGTAACTAAATAATCTTTAAAATTTATACTCCAATGCAATAGTTTATTCAAAACATTCACGGCTATCAACATCAGAATGTTTAAAAACGGGAAATTTACCGTGGTTTTAAATTTTTGTTTTAGTGTCCGATACTTCTTATTCTTTTAATGGAGAGTAGACAGATATGTTTGCCCTTAACCACCACCCGCAAGTTCCTCAGTCGCTTCGTGGTCATGATGCATCGAACACTCCTACAATATTGGAAATGCAACGGTAAATTTCCCGTTTTTAAACATTCTAATAAAAGTATTAAAAACGGGAAATTTTATAAAATCACAAACACATAAAGGGTAATAAAATTTATTACTGGGTACGACTAAGTGCTACGTTAGCAACACAATCAGTTTACCTACCTATAAATGCAACCTAAAGTTTAATGCAAACTCATAATCATAACGCATGTTTCTAGCTCTCTCTCGTAAATCTTCGAGCTAATTCTGTGCAACAATATTTATAGCTTGCAATATGTGTATTATCAGCCTGCACAATCCTAAATTCAGGCGCAGACCTGCAATACTCTTGACAAATGACCTGCTATACCGCACTGTAGCAATAATCAGACCGATCTAATAGCCTCGATAAATTGCAAATAACTATTATAGTTTCAACTAGCTCTACAATGCAATTATTATTAGAAATAATTAGTTTTCCTGTTCAATTGCTGTTAGGTGAAAGTACAATTGAAATTGAATGTTAAAGAAAGATTATGTTTTATTATTTAAAACATTACTAGTCTAATATGAGAGAAAGAAAATAATAAATTCGCTTAGAGCAGGACTCGAAACTACGACTTTGAAATGCCGGTCCATCGCTCTACCACTGAGCTACCAAGACGGTAGTGGAGTGGAAGTGACGAATTTATCATAGTCTTTCTTATGTACACGTCATAGCGACGTTAGCGACATCTAACCTAGTTTTAAGAACTACACAGGGCTTGACCTGTCTAAATTATGATTCAAGTTCAAGACAATAATTATATCGCCACACTTTTTACATATTTTTGTGGATTTTTAGCACTCACAATGCTTTTCAATTTCATATGAATATGAAAAAAAGAACATAATAAATTCGCCTTAGGCAGGATTCCAACTTGCGACTACTGAATGCCATATAAAATAACATAGTGAGTGCCAAAATCCTCAAAAAATACTAGATAGAATAGGTAAGATAGAGAACACGAATGCTACGATAATATCGATGTCACGAAAACCTCATCTTCTAACAAAACTCCAATCAGAACATTGCATAGCTGACTAAAGTTGATCTTTAATTTACTTGCAGTTTATTACCACATTTTGATCCAGAGCTTTCAGGATCCGTGGCCACCAATTCAGCTGACTCTTTCGGAAATACGATCAGCCAGAGTGCTTCGTTAGTCGATGCTCCTTTTACAATCGTGGTATTCGCTGAACGCGCAATCAATCTGTCTTAGACTATTTTTTGGTCCAACGGAACGGGATTATAGATGAACGGCATTTATCGATGTCTAGTATAGATCAATTAAGCTCGTCGGATATGCAAACCGATGAAGCTTTTGCGCGCAGCTGCTGTAAATTTATTTCCACATTGATTCAATATTTTCATAGAGCATGCTATAAGTCAATATTGGAGTCTAGATGCGACCTTCTATTTACCACACGGATGAGTGTAAGTATGCTCCGCGCGAGCGAGTGTGATCTGATATGGGCGCGAGGGAGCGCAGTAAGGTAGCCATCGCACGTTGCCAAAGCAAACTCGACGGACGTGAGCCACATAAAACTCCGCGCCATCGAGCTGAGGACAACTTTCCTTCACTTCAATCGGAATTGGTATGTAAGTTAATTTATGGCCGGTGTCAAAATTGACACCTTCATAAAAGAAATACAGAAAGCTAAACTAAGATTGCGACAGATGAGTACAATGTTCAAAAGTCTAAGTAAGTTTGACAAATGGATCGTTTTGTAAAGGAAGCGAGATTGTCAGCTCATGCCATGAATAAATTGTAATTTCAATAAGGACCCATAATCCTTCTACTTGCTTGTCAAGTATAAGAAACAGTTGAATGTTTGACCAGTATATAAAATCTTTATTTATTTAGGACATCAATTATTTTATAATTAAACTTTATTCCGTTCACTTGCTGTGCAAATTTTATGAGCAAAATGTACGTGATAAGTAAATAAACTACCGCAGTATTCAGAACAAACAATTCGAACTGAAAATTGGCTGCAAATACTAAAAGAAATAGCTTAATCACTGCGCTCGATCGCAGTAAAGTTTTACGGTTAGATAGTCTTCTTCTTCTGTCGAGTGGGTATCGTGTCTATCGACCCGATGAACCCTGGTGTCAGAGTTTTTAAACCGCCTAGTAGCACAACTATCAGGCCTTTGACATGGTTTGAGTAACGACCACTACCAAAGACAGCGACTGGGCACAACGGCTTAACGTGCCCTCCGAAGCACGAAATCTTTTTCTTTTTCGGACAATCAGGTGATTCAGCCTGCAATGTCCTAAACAAACTAGGGAAAAAATCACAAAGTGATAAATTCTCAAATATCAACTTTGTGATTCTCCCCTGGGAATCGAACCCAGGACCTCCGGATCAGGAGTCCATGGCACTAGCCACTAGACCACGGAGGCAGTTGGTTAGATAGTTACCAGCAGGCTTCAAGCGCTAGTGGAGGAAAGTTTGCCACCGAAAAGTGCCAAAAAATCATACTTAAGGGTCTGCCGGAGCGGCGAAATCCAAAACAAACGTAGTTACGTTATCATTATTAAATGGTAAGACTGAACTTCACCAAAACTTGTATTTGTCATAAGACCCAACTTATCTATGTTTATAATTAGGTTTCGTTAGAAAATATCAACCACGAACAAAATAATGGCGGAAATATGATTTTGCTTGAAAATGACCTGAAATTTAATATGCTCTCTTATTTTGTATTTGGTTAATATTTTAATACTAAAATCAATTATAAACATAGATGTACTGCATATGATTATGTGTAGAAAATTCGCTTCCAGTCGTAGTAGTACATTGGTTCGTTGTGGGTCAAACCTCGACCTCCTACACAGGGCGAAGCGGCCTGATCCATCCCCTACACCATCACGCTTGTTGTGTCATTCTATGTTCAGTCATATGCCGATAACTATTCTTGGTTGGTTACTCCTGTTTGGTATAATTTCAGCTTCGCGCCACAGATCGACAGTCCCTGCCCGGGGGACATATTGGTCACGTACTCCTGCCGAATGCTTTTATTATCTCTCGCATTTAATTTTCCGCTAAAGTTTATCTTTGCTAAGCTCGGCAACTGTCTGTCGTTAAGTTTATTATTGATTCTATTTTCCTGCAGATTAATCTTTTTATTATTGTTTGTAAAGTCGTATAAATCAATAATTTTGTCGTTTCTAAACACTTAAAGTTTGAACCCTCTTTCAAATCTATTTTTACTGTTTATATTATACGTATAATGCCAATTTGCAACAATGTTAATCCAATCCCAAACGAATTGGTTAAAATATTCTTTCTAAATTGGACTAGTTCGATGCCAGACGATTTGGTAAGACATTTGTTTTCCTGCAGAGAAAAATAGGACGTAAGTACCTCTGATGTCGGAGGTCTGTCTGCGTAGTTGGGTTGGAGCCAATCATTTCATCGAAATGAAATATTTCCTAGCAATTTAGAGGCTGAATGAAAAATCTCCCCCTTTTTCTTCCTTCTATTGCGCTTTTTTACCTTTTATGTACAAATATCAATATTGTATGCCCATATTTCCCTTACATTTCAATAACAATTTTCCTGTTTTGTGTCTTCACTCATATTTGAAAAGCTGCTAAATTACTTGCTAGATTGGAAGACAAAATTATTTCTTTTAAATAAACGTATCTGTGTGAGTTTACTTTATTTGCGATGGATATAGGATCGACGACTACGCTGCTGAGCTGTAGCACAGCTTAAGTGGGGATAATTTAATCAATCTTATGTAGAGGCAAACCTGGAATGGATTACCCAGGTGGTAGATTCCATATCATCACAAAAATATGTTGCTCAAGAATTTGATTAACATGATTAAAGTAGGTATCATCCGTAGAACAATTTGGATGTTAACAGTTTTCTCCGCTGCTTATAAATTGTTCTCCGGCAATTTGCTCCTCGTACTGTTTTTAGATGGGAATTTTATTGTTCCCTCTTTTATTTAAACTGAAATTACTCCTCATTCATTAGGACGAGAGGACGCGAAGCACTCCATTTTATTTTTCCATTGTTGGTCTTTCAAAATTAAGCCTCAGCAACAATTGCTTTGTTAATAAGGGCCCGAAGATTAATCTGCTGTATTTTTGAGAGACGCAAAGTACCGAAATAAGACAGTTTGGGGAACATTTGTAAGAAACGGTTTAGAAGACTATTTGGTTAGAGATCGCAATTAAATTTAATGAAATCTCCGGTCGACTTGGAGCTTTTCAATCTTTTCTCAGTTTGATTTATATTGGTGTACTTTGGACCATTTTTCATCAAAAGGGAACACTCGACTCGAGATGTCAAGACGAGGGCGGGTTTCTGAAATATTTTTTTGGATTTATGCTTTTAAAAATTTAAAAGGAGAAAAATATTCTGCCTTACTTTTTGATATTGGCTGTTTGAGATAGTTAGTGCAGCAATACACAGGCGTCACTTACATAAGGTTGGGCTCAACACGCCTTTTGCATTTGTGTTGCATTGCCATGTGTGTTGTACATGCGTTCCCTTACGCGCTACGCGTCGACTTAGTTCCTAGCTACGCGTTCGTAGTGCGTAAGGTGCAAATGGGTGATGCTGCACTTGGTCGAATGAATAAAGTAAGTAACACAAAAAAATATCACAAAATATATTTTTTGCCAAGTGACCATGTTAGGAAATGGCGGAAGATTTCACGCTGAACAGCATGTGTTGGCTATTCTGAAACTATTGTTAAATATCTTTTACTTTGTTCAACACATTCATACTGTTTACATATAAAAATATAGTAAGCAACAATTTATTACAAGATTAATATTTGACCTTCCATGCTGGCCTGGGAGCAAGAAAAAACATAGAATATGCCAGCTGCATTTTATCCCGAGCATGGTGTAAAAACCAAGTAAGGGATCCGATGGTTTTCGTATATTGTAATTTAGGCGATGGGCTAACACTCTATCACTACAGTTATATACCTACAAATCTATATTAAATAACCCTCAAAACTAAGTCAGACGTGGCGGAATGACCTTTTTTAGGTCGTTTACGCTCTGCCTACCCCATTATGGATAAAGGCGTGATTATATGTGTGTGTGTTGATATTTGAGCTCATTTATGAGAGAATGACGCGGCCATATTTGTTTGTCGCAGAACAAAACGACGCTGTCATCTGTCAAGCTCAACCGGCGACGGGCAAACGGACGACGAATAAATTGCCCATCATCTATATTCATGAGTGACACGCGTGTTTTAAATATGTATCAGTGCGAGTGCACAGCTTTCGGTGCACCGAGCCCCGGGGAAATACCGCGCAAAAATGGCGACGGACGGAATGGGCCATAAATGTGGTAATTTCCGATAGCTCTATCTCGAAACCGTCGCTGTAGGAAATGAAAAAAAAATATGATCTAATCCTATAGGTTTATTTCAACAGTCTAAGGCGTAGATCACCAGTTTGCAGAGACAAAGTTCAAGTGTCATTCAGGGCTGTTTATTAATATGAACACATCCTATAGTTCGTTAAGGGTCTCATTCTGGACTGGCAGAGATAGAAAAACATAGAATGATCCAGCTGCCCTTCCTCCCGGGTATGCTGTAGAAGACAGCAGAAGGGTTTCAAGGGTTACAGTGTATTGTAATTTAGGCGATGGGCTGACAACCTATCACTACAGCAATACACATTACGATATTAAATTGCCCTCAATGTTTGTCAGACGTGGCGAAAGCGCCTTTTACGAGGCGTTTTCCGCTCTGCCTACCCCGCAAGGAATAAACGCGTGATTTTATGTATGTATGTATATGTTATGGGTATCTAATGCCTAAATTAACCTAAATGGATTAATAACAGAATTGGTTAGCGGAGTTTAAGCAATGCAAGTAAGTGAGTGTGAATGGCCGTATATTGATTACGTATCATCATTAGATTATCTTGATTACAAGATACATAGGATAATGAACTAAAACCGGATATCACTTAGTGAAATCCCATACAAATGTAGTTTCATTTTAATTTCTTAAACAGTAAAATAAAACTTAACCAAACTCCGCACAAATGACCAAATGCATCATTTCTAAGTTTTTACTAAGGTTTGGGTAGAAAATATTATGTATAAACAAAATAAGACCGATTTTGTTTTTATTGTGAAAACAGCCTTAAATTAAATTTGCTTGATTCTAATTTTGTACTGGGGTAATAATTTTAAACCAAACCTAAATAGAAACATTGCTATGTTGACTAAGAAGACTGAAAACACGATTTTGTGTGAAAATAGCTTAGAATTAAATTTAGATACATACATATATTCACGCTCACCCTTATGGGGTAGGCAAAGAGTAAACGACCTAAATAAAGGTCGTTCCGCCACGTCTGACAAATTTTTGAGGGTTATTTAAGATAGATGTGTAGGTATATTGCTGTAGTGACAGGTTGTCAACCCATCGCCTAAATTGCAATATACTGAAACTCTCGGATCCCTTAGCTAGTTTTTACAGCATGCTCGGGAAGAAATGCAGCTGACACATTCTATGTTTTTTCTTGCTCCCAGGCCAGCATGAAAGGCTTAAATATTAATCTTGTAATAAATTGTTTTAATTTTTCAATTGAATTAGAATTCAATTTACTGTTTATTTTTGTAATTGGTTTTCATTTTCTAACCAAACCTAATTAAAAGCATAGTTATGATGCATTTGGTCATGCGTACGGAGTTTGGTTAAGTTCGGTTTTGGAAATTATTAGAGCTACGATGTTAGCTACGCCGTAGCAGGCGTAGCATTTTACGTAGCAAATAGTAACGGCTGTTCATCAACTACATACATACATACATATAATCACGCCTTTATCCCATTGGGGTAGGCAGAGCGTAAACGACCTAAACAAAGGTCGTTCCGCCACGTCTGACAAGGTTTTGAGGGTTATTTAGAATGGATTTGTACGTATATTGCTGTAGTGACAGGTTGTCAGCCTATAGCCTAAATTGCAATATACAGAAACCCTTGGATCCCTTAGCTGGATTTTACAGCATGCCCGGGAGGAAATGCAGCTGGCACATTCTATGTTTGTCTCTCACTCCCAGTCCAGCATGGAAGTAATCAACTACAAATAATCAACAAAAAAATTGTAGGGATGGATAATTCAGGCAGTGTTTTAGCGTATGCTTTGTCAGTCCCCTGTACGTCCCGTTGTTTCGGTCTGACACGGTCCTGGTGACCGAGAGGTCGGTAGGACCATAGGAGGAGGTGGGTGTCCATCAACTACCTGAAAAACATAGAATGTGCTAGCTGCATCTCGGGCACGCTGTAAAAACCAGGTTAGGGATCGTAGGGTTTCAGTATATTGTAATAAAGGCAATAGGCTGACAACCTGTCACTACAGCAATATACCTACAAATCTATCTTAAATAACCATCAAAACTTTGTCTTAGTCGTTTACGCTCTGCCCACCCCATTGGTTATGGAGGCGTGATTATATGTATGAATGTATTCAGTCAGTATATAGATAAATGTCGTTTAAAAAAATCGTTAAATTTATTGGTCAAAAAAGCGATATTTTATTTGGAAGCATCACCGGGCCACAGGCGCGGGCTCGACTACATTAAACTGATTGCAGCAATTAGCGGATGGTGTAATTCTCGTTTTCGTCTCCCGTCCCGCTCCCCTCCGTACCCCGCAGGAAATTGGGTTGTTCCAGCGCACACCGAATTTTACAGGGCCATTTTTTTTCTGGAACAAAAAGTATTTTTAATATTGAGGAGTAGATGTGTCGCAGGATTATGATGAAATCGTTGTTTTATCATAAAACTAGGATTTTGATCAAAACCAGGACTTTTTTCAAAATACTAGGCTTTTGATTAAATCCCGGACGTTGCCAAAATCTTGGACATTTTTCTAGATTATGACCAGTATTTTGTCAAAGTCCGAGTTGTAATCATAATCTTAGTTTTTGGATAAAAAACGATTTCATCATAATCCTGCGACAGATACAAAAATGAAGTAAAGATTTTGACAATATGATTTATTATTTATTAGTCGGTTACACCCAGATTGTTTTCTGAGTTTCAAAATACATACAACCTCCAATTATTCAGAGTAAAAGTAAAGAGGCATCTTCTTAAATCCTAGTTATTTTAGTCCAATGCATGTCACTTAAGTTAAATTTATTCATAAATAAAAAAAAAACGATACATTCCACAAGACTAAGTTCTTTTAAAAACCTTATTTAAATTTAATGAATTTGTTATATTTTTATTCCTATTAACTAAATTAGTTTGATTGTTTTATTGTGAAAATATTTTTGTGTCAGAAAAGATTTTAACTGCTTTTTTCTTATTGTAATTAAATAGATTGTGTCCTCTTGGCAAACTAAATAATGTAATTTTGGCGTCCACGATACAGGCGTCGCATAGTGTGGTTGTCGTAGTTATTTTATAATGCATTGTATGGACCTGTTCAATAAAGATTTTTATTTATTTATTCTGAGTGAGCTCGCTGCATCGTTGACAATGACTTTGTTGCCCTAGACCTAGAACAAACCCATTGCCAGTAGAAAGAAAGGATAATATTAACTACTTCATTTCACTACCCTTCAAATTTAATGAAAACTTTTTTCGCAAAAGTGGCTTTAAATCGGAATCCAAAAAGTAAACAATTGAATATTAAGATTTTGAATAGAAGGAGTTAAAATAACATATACCAATCCGTTTTACATTTTATTGTGGAATGGTCTGTCGTCTTCAATCCAAGTGGCTAAACACTGGAGAGTTTCAAAAACTTACTGCGTCGTCACTATGAACAGGAGTGTGGGTACGCTTTGTAATGTCGCCGAACTTAACTTTTTTCTATTCATTTGTGTATGAAAGTATTGCGTGTATGTATGGTATGTATGTATAGTATGTAGGAAAATTGTATTCTATATTATAAATTGTTTATGCTTCTGTATATATTATGTTTGTATTTGTATACTTATTGTATACTGGAGTATATATATTTAATTTATTAACATGTGTGTTGCACTGACCCACGTCAATTTATTTTACTCCTCTGTTTTCTGTTGCCTGGTTGCCTGGAATATATTGCTACATTAGCAATAAGGCCGCCAATTGTACTACTTTTCTTTTCAGCAATTTGTAATATCTGTGTTTTTGTGCAATAAAGTATATTGTATTGTATTAATTACACAGAAAAAATGAACGTAAACTTATTTTAATTATGAAAAAATAATTAATTTTATAAGATCTGAAACGTAGATATTATGTTTTGGAGTATCTTGGAGCAACCCATTAAATTACTCTCCCCAGGTCGCGTCTGGAATTAAATAAAACTGAAGAACTCCAATGAAATTGTTTCGGATTTCCTCGCCTTGATCGGTTTAGTAGGTAGTCGACATTCATCTCATTCATTCCTCCATTATAGTGAGTGGTGAGCTACCTAATTGCATTTATTCTGGATTGTGCCAATTATCTAAATAAAGGGATTAAAGCCAAATTACTCGCAGGCAGATTCCTATTCTCTCATGCTGGCCTAGGGGCGAGAGAAAAATATAGAATGTGCCAGCTGCATTTCCCCCTGGGCATGCTGTAAAAACCAGCTAAGCGATCCGATGGGTTCTGTATATTGCAATTTAGGCGATGGGCTGACAACCTGTCACTACAGCAATATACCTACAAATCTATCTTAAATAACCCTCAAAACTTTGTCAGACGTGCGCTCTGCCCACCCCATTAGGGATAAAGGCGTGATTATATGTATCTATGTTGGCTATATGCGAAACTTTCTTTGGAGCCGCGATGTTTTGCTACGCCGTAGCATGCCGTAGCAAACGTAGCAAACTTCGTCAGGTATTCGGCATTCATCTCGAGTTGCGGCCTTAATTATAGTGAGTGGATCGCTAATCGAGTTTATTCAGGATTGTTCCGAATTCACTAAATAAGGGATCTACTATGCCGTATCGCTTTTAATCTTATTTTCCATGGAATTTTCCAACAGTTGATTTTGTAACTTCTTAAAAATATTATTACTAAAATAAAATAAGTATCACAGTTAACAAAACGTCAGTTTATATGGCTTTAGCCAGAACCCGTATAGAAAACTCGACAGCAGTACAGCGGTTATGATAGCTGTATATTACCCGCTGTTCGAAGAATATCCGTCCATATAACACCTGAATCGCGAGGACGTCGGAATGATACATTTCGGGGCAGCGCGACAATGGCCCCTTGTGTATGGAACTGTTTCACTCTGAGCTGCGCTGGTGCGGGAGTAGGGTTGACACAGACCTACATAGGTATTAAATTACCACTTAAATAATATTCCGAAGTGTTCGTTGATAAAATAAAGACCGTACTTACACATAAGGTCATGCCTCTATCCGTAATGGAGTAGGTCGAGCTGAAGACGGACGTTGAAATGATACATTTCGGGGCAGCGCGACAATGGCCCCTTGTGTATGGAACTGTTTCACTCTGAGCTGCGCTGGTGCGGGGTAGGATTGACACAAAATCTAGATAGTTGTTAAATTACCACTTAAATAATATTTAGAAGTGCACGTTGATAAAATAAAGACCGTACTTACACATAAAGTCATGCCTCTATCCGTAATGGATTAGATCGAGCTGAAGACGGACGTTGAAATGATACATTTCGGGGCAGCGCGACAATGGCCCCTTGTGTATGGAACTGTTTCACTCTGAGCTGCGCTGGTGCGAGAGTAGGGTTGACACAGACCTACATAGGTATTAAATTACCACTTAAATAATATTCGGAAGTGTTCGTTGATAAAATAAAGACCGTACTTACACATAAAGTCATGCCTCTATCCGTAATGGAGTAGGTCGAGCTGAAGACGGACGTTGAAATGATACATTTCGGGGCAGCGCGACAATGGCCCCTTGTGTATGGAACTGTTTCACTCTGAGCTGCGCTGGTGCGGGGTAGAATTGACACAAAATCTAGATAGTTGTTAAATTACCACTTAAATAATATTTAGAAGTGTTCGTTGATAAAATAAAGACCGTACTTACACATAAAGTCATGCCTCTATCCGTAATGGATTAGGTCGAGCTGAAGACGGACGTTGAAATTATACATTTCGGGGCAGCGCGACAATGGCCCCTTGTGTATGGAACTGTTTCACTCTGAGCTGCGCTGGTGCGGGAGTAGGGTTGACACAAAATCTAGATAGTTGTTAAATTACCACTTTAGTAATATTCGGAAGTGTTCGTTGATAAAATAAAGACCGTACTTACACATAAAGTCATGCCTCTATCCGTAATGGGGTAGGCCGAGCTGAAGTTATAGTTATAGCTGAAGTAATAGTCTCTTGTGTATGGGACTGTTTCACTCTGAGCTGCGCTGGTGCGGGGTAGGGTTGACACAAAATCTAGATAGGTATTAAATTACCGCTTACTTAAATAATATTCGGACGTGTTCGTTGATAAAATAAAGTCTGTACTTACACACAAAGTCATGCCTCTAACCATAATGGGGTAGGCCGAGCGGATTGATACATTTTGAGGCAGCGAGACAATGGCCCCTCGTGTATGGGACTTGTTAATTCTGAGCTGTGCTGGTACAGGGATAGGGTTGCCAGACATAAGATAAGAGATATAGAAAATTGCCTGTCTCGTCGGGTGAAATTCTGTAGAGATTGTCCAGTTTATTCAACTTGCAGCTTGCGCGTATCTGTCCAAAAGGGCATGAAAGGTTGCCAGCGCATTAATAAGACCAAATAGCATAGTTACAAAATAAGCATGCCTGTAGCAGGCATTTAAAATGCTGTATGATTTTAATTAATATCACGTAGAGATTTTTTTAAAGCCCTAAAGTGATCCCTAAGATATAGATAGATACATAAGATAGATATGGCTTTAACAAGTATCTATGGTTTTTACAGATAACTAAAAAATAAATACTTTCATCAGGAGTGACAACGACTTATTCCATGACTAACCTCTTAAGCGATTCAGATTTTAAATTGTCAGTTTAAAGATCTAGCAACCCTGATCATGGGGGATATACCAGGGTGCGGGCAGGGGGGGGCAGCAATAAACAGGGCGATTGCACGGCCGTCGTCCGCGCCACGTCGCGCATTGGCAAAATGCAGAGCAAATTCGATACTCGTACAGATTACGCACTTGCTGCATTCGAGCATTATTTCGCACTGTATTTTGAAAGCGCAGTTTGAGTGACATAAATATAACTAAACCTTACCGCAGATTAAAACCTCTGTTAAGTTGAACATAACGTACATTTTCGTAATCTTCTTCTATCTTACGGAATGTCGTGATTATTCGCTAACTTAGCAATCAGTTATGACAATATTTATGAACGTAATATCAAATGCAAATTATCAAAACGAAATGCCAATGAACCAAATAAAATTTTGAAGAGAATACATGAACGTAACAGGTTTCAGAACATCGCATCCAAACAATGTATATTACGTACGAGGAAATGGCGGCGGAAATGACAAAATACCGAAACGGTGCATAACACAAGTGCAATGGATGGCGAATATTAAAATCTGTCGCGAATTTTTGATTGATGACTGTAAATACCTGCTACGGTAAAGATTAACGTGCAATGGATATCAGGATTAATGTCTCCATTTGTAAAATAAATGAGTTGTGATATTATTGTTTTCTTTGCAATTTATCTGTTTCATTATTGATGTTTTGCAGCCATCGAGTAAGACAGATAGATGCATTTAGGGGTACCATGCATATTGCAAACCCCTTAAATTCCATACCGCTAAGGACTAAGCACAAATAAATCTTAATTCAACCATCATCATCATCATCATCCTAGCCTTATCCCGTATTTCTCGGGGTCGGCTACCTAATCTAGGTGATTGAACGAGGGTACTGGTTTTAACACAGAGCGACTGCCATCTGACCTCCGCAACCCAGAAAGGAAACCAGACCCAATCCTAGATTAGGTCAGAGTTTTCAAGCCGCCAAAGCTTAGCACTGGCCTCTGATATAGCTTAACGACTAATATCTACGGTATTAAACGATATTAACAGGGACCAACGGCTTAACGTGCCTTCCGAAGCACGGAAAAAGCGCCGAATAAACGTACATACGAAATTCGAAAATCGAAAAACACATTGTTACGTGGTGGGGTTCGAACCACGACCTCCCTTATCAAATTAACATAACATAACGTAACATAACATAAAAATACTTTATTGCACTTAATAATACAACATACAACACAAAAGATAACAAAAAACAAGTACAACATAGGCGGCCTTATTGCTAAGGTAGCAATTTCTTCCAGGCAACCTTTGGGTGAAAGAAAAAAGTGTAGCGGTAAGCGGGATAGTGCAAACCTAGTCAAATAGGTATCCTAAATACCAGGCCACTCAGAAAGTATTGCGATAAATAGTTTTTATATATGGCAGACTGGCCGGTTAGAATCTTTTTTGAAAATATGATTACTTGTAAGTAAAAATATGTGTGTTCCATTTTCAAAATTTCCCTCCACATTTTTTGCGAGCCAATTCAAAGTATCGTGTCTTACTGAAAAATGGATCTGCGCCGGGAACATTTTAGAGCTATGATTTTATACGATTTCAAGTGTCGCCTGAAACCGGATGAATCGTTCGATAGACTTCAAATGGCATTTATGGATGAAAGCCCCTCACAGGCAACCGTGTATCGTTGGTATAACGAATTTAGGCGCGGTCGACCAACCTTGGGGGATGAAGAAAGAAGCGGTCGCCCTTTGACGGCTATTACGGAAGAAAACGTGCTAGCAGTGAAAAATTTAATCCAAGATAATAGGCGAATTACATATCAGGAGATTCAGCACATATTAAAGATTGGATCGGGAAGCGTTCACGAGATTCTACAAGGGCATCTTCGCGTGAGGAGGATAGTATCGCGCTGGGTGCCGCACTACCTCACCGACGCTCAGAAGCAGGCCCGGGTGGAATGGTGCCGTGATATGCTGAACAAATTTGAAGCAGGCTCGTCTCGGCGTGTTTACGACATCGTAACAGGTGATGAGTCCTGGATTTATCAATACGATCCAGAAACCAAGCGCCAGTCGACAGTTTGGGTGTTTCAAAATGAACCAACGCCTACCAAAGTGAAGCGATCTCGAAGCGGGGGGAAGATTTTGATCGCCAGCTTTTTTAATTTGACTGGCCACTTGGCCTCAATTCCCTTACGAGATCAAAGAAGCATTAACGCCGAATGGTATACTACCAAATGTTTACCAGAAGTTTTTTCTGTTGTGAGCAACAAGCGACCAAACACAGGGCTCCGCGGACTACTGCTCCACCACGACAATGCGCCTGCACACACCGCGCTCAAAACGAGGGACTTCCTGGACAACACACCAGTCAAACTCCTGGGTCACCCTCCTTACAGCCCTGATCTAGCACCTTGTGACTTCTTTTTATTTGCAAAAATAAAAAATCAGCTCAAGGGGATACAATTTTCGTCGCCGGAAGATGCGCTGGCTGCGTTCGAGCAGGCTGTAAACGAGGTGTCTACGGCGGACTGGAAAAAGTGGTTTGAAAACTGGTTCAGACGCATGAATCTTTGTATAGAGGCTGGTGGAGAGTACTTTGAAAAGATTTAATAAAAATATATGTACCTGTAGAACAATTTTTTTTAGTGTCGCAAAACTTTCTGAGTGTCCCACGTACATTACATAACATATAATACATAAATTAAGTACAAGCTACTACATAGATATTTGTAAAATAAACTAATACATAATATATAATAAACTAATACATAAACTAATGGAAGATAGGATAATGCAAACTACAATCAGAACTAATCGAAGGAAATGACAGCAACAGTATCTACAGCACAGGATAAAAGTGAAGGAAACTAAAGATCAGACAGTAATTATTTGTTCCAAGAAACGTTTTTTAATTTGGCTCTTAAAAGTCTCAAGAGACGGTGCACGTCGAATATCTTCGGGCAATTCATTCCACAGCTTGATAGCTCGCACTGTGAAAGACTTTGCATAGAAGTCAGTCTTGGGAGAAGGCAGGTTAAGCGTCAATTTAGAGCTGGCTCGCAAATTGCGGGCCAGGGTGGCCGAATGAAAAATATACCGATCTTTAAGATAAGGAGGGGTGTTAGGGTGGGAAAGAATGGAGTAAAGGAGGGAGAGGATGTGACAGTCCCTTCTGCGGGTAATAGGCAGCCATTGAAGTTGGGACCTATAAGAAGAGACATGGTCATACTTACGCAGGCCAAAAATAAATCTTATACAGAGATTTTGCAGACGTTCGAGCTTGTTTAATAGTTGAACAGATAAGTCAGGATAACAAACGTCTGCATAATCCAGTATAGGAAGAAGAAGCGAATGTGCCAGGCTGATTTTTGTTTTGGCCGGCAAAAGATTTTTAAGTCGCTTAAGAGACCCGTACGCGGCAAACACCTTCCTGCTTACCTCTGATACCTGGTGATTCCACAAGAGACAGTCATCAAACATAACGCCCAGGTTTTTGACTTTGCGGCTGTAGGGAATTGGAGTTCCATCAAACATGATCTGGGGTAACAGGTCATGCTTAATTCGTGCAATATACCAATGGCTACCAATTATAATGGTTTGTGTTTTAGTTGGATTAACTTTTAAGCCAAAGGAACGACTCCACTCAGCAATACTGATGAGGTCTCTGTTGGTTGTCTCAATAGCGACTGAGATATCAGAAAGTGGAGCTTGTGTATAAATTTGGAGATCGTCTGCATACAAATGATAGGAAGAAGTGAGAGGAAGAGTGATGGAATTTATGAAAATAGAAAACAGAAGAGGTGACAGGACGCCACCCTGCGGAACGCCAGCAGAAGTATCACACAACGCAGAGAAGGTATCTTCAATGCGTATGCGCTGTCGGCGCCCATACAGGTAACTATGAAACCAGTCAATCACCGTTGGAGATATGTTATGAGAACGCAAGATAGAGAGTAGAATATCAAAATCTACTGTATTGAATGCATTACTGAAATCAAGCAGCGTTAGCACTGTTAATTTCTGACTTTCCATCCCCAGTCGAATGTCATCGGAGATGTGTACCAACGCAGTAGTCGTGCTATGACCGGGACGGAAGCCAGATTGAAAGGAGTTCAAAAGGTTGTTCGTGGAAAGAAAAGATGTAAGTTGTTGATGAACCAACCTTTCGAGGACTTTGGAGAGGAAGGGTAGAATGGAGATGGGGCGGTAGTCAGAAGGACATTTAGGATTAGGTTTTTTGGGCAGTGGAATAATTTGTGCTTCCTTCCATACGGTCGGAAACACACCAGAGGATAAGGAGTTGTTAAGGATGTTGGCAATGACCGGAGAAAGGATATCAAGGAGATGAGTAATCATTGCACGACTCACGCAGTCATTTCCAACGGCATTCGAGGAGATTGCATGTACATTCTTCATTACATCACAAGCGGTGATTGTGCGAAAGATGAAAGCTGGAAAAGTTGGAGTTGGCAAAGAATTAAGATGATTTAAAGTATTAAGTTTAATGGAGCTGTCTATTTCAGCAGAAGAAGAAAAGTGATTGTTTAGAGAGTTAATATTAATATTACTATCAGAAACATGAGTACGCGATTTGCCAACTCCAAGTTTGTTGAGGAAGGGCCAGACTTTAGATGGATCACCATTCTCAACAGATTTATGAATATGGCGTCGCTGTATGTCCCGTATCTTTGTATTGCAGCGATTCCTAATTTGCCGAAATTTGTCCGATGGATCGTTTTTGTACCTGGTTTTCGCACGAGTCTTTTTAGTCATATAATCACGCATCTCATCATTAAGCCAGGGAGCTGGAAGGTGCTTAACGCGCACAGGATGTACAGGAGCGTGACAATCGTACAGATCAGTGATGTTGGAGTTGAGCAATGTGACTTGATCATCGACTGACTTAAGTTTTTCAATTGCCGACCAATCGAGTTTACTTGCATCCTCACGCAGTTTCTCCACATTGATAGCAGAGAAGTTACGAAGGAGCAGCGTTCTTGCTTTCATTTTAGGCGGTCGGATGCGGTACGATAGGTACAGTAAATCGTGGTATGAAAATTGGACTGCGTCAAGTTGACCATGTTTAACTACGTGCTCGCGAGAGGAAACTAAAATTAGATCGAGAAGAGAGGGTATACAATTTGGAAAATGATGAGTTGTATTTAGAGGGGGAATATACATATTACAGGAATGAACTAATGATAGAAGCTTTTTGGTACGATAATCATCATTTACAAGACAAGTATTAAAATCACCTAGGATTATAGAATGGTTGTAAGAAGGACATAACTCTTCGAGCATTAACTCGAAAGAGTTAAAGTAGTCAATGTGACTAGAAGGACTATAATACACACCAAGAAGAATTTTAGAATGACAGAAAGAAAGTTCAAGAAAAAGATGCTCAGCCGTACCATCAGGTGGCGGCTGAGGGGACTTGTGAATTACAGTGAAGGGGATATGTGCACGGATATAAATGGCTACCCCTCCATGCGTAGTTGAACTGCCACGATCGTTACGGACAAGGACGAAACCAGGTAGAGAGTAAGATGTTGAAGGTAGAGAGGAATTAAGCCATGTTTCGGATACCAAGATAGCATGGATATTCTTGTTATCAAATGCTGCAAGCATATCCATGTAATGTGCCGAGATGCTCTGCGCATTAATGTGAATAACGTTGAAATTTTTCCGAACATCAGAAAAAATGGCTTCTAGGGTTTCACCGAGAGAAAGTGGAATGCTGTGAAAACTGTCATCTGTGTTCGATGAACAAGAATTAAAAATATCTGATTGGTTAGACTGATTATGATTAATAATATTACATAACGATATATCCATATAAATTAATACTAAAAAATAAATAAATTAATTAAAAATACGCTAATACTACGTGTATAATACACAAAGTTCTTTCATACCTGCCGGCAGCCAGAATTAAAGAATTTGTAACACAAAACAAATACATCACAAAAACAAAAATTTAAACATTGCGTGTAAAGGAACGTCGACCAATACGTTCTGACAATTAAATAAATTAGCACAAAAACGAAGCACAACAAGAACAAAGAAAGAGATACAACATAGAATCAGGCAATATACTTGTTCTTGTCTTACACATTGGTGAGCGCAATAAAAATGATAATCAAACGCACTTCTGACAGTATTGACATTGTCATACCATACATAAAAAAAAAGAAAAATTAAATCTTAATTCAACCAATCAATTATATATTTATTTGCATTCCACAATGGTATAATAGTTGGTGAAATCACAAAATGGACAAACATAATATAAACAGTAAATTAAGAGCATTTAACCACCTGTGTCAGTATTAGTTCTCTCTCTCTGCCTATTTCTGACCTATATCAAGCAATTATAAATACTGATGTTTATATTTCAGTGCGTGTATACATGGCATGCAACGTTTGTTTAGTTAGTACGCAATCATCAATATAGTTCACTTTAGTCAGCTGCTGTTACCCAACCATAATACGACTATTGCTTCCATGTTATACGACCATGCGTGGAGCAAAGTGGTAGTGCAAATTACGGAAAATAAAACCATCGCAGTGCTGTAAAAAAGGCTGTTAAGGCCCCACTCACACTTAAGAAATAAACCCTGCAAGTAAACGCTTCATGGGTTTACGTCTTAATAAAGACATAAAGTTCATTGAAGTGCGGAAGAATTGTTTCAACCGTAAAAAGCCCTTCTCTTCATATTTTAATAGCAGCTTAAATTGTAAAATTAAAGACGTTAAAACATCATTTTTTTCAAGTCGCTGACTCCGAAATAAACATGAAAATGGTCTGCTAAGGCTTAATTAGAATCCTTCAATTTACATATTTATTCAAGCACATTTATTACTAACTCGTGACTGGCTGCCTTTACCACGCTCAACGTAATCCCGAAGATTCTATTAAATTTGAAGAAAACATAATGTATTAAAGAAAACCCCTTAAATACACAAGTACTATATTATATATATATATATATATAGATTTAAATATATACATATCATTTTTATTAGAAATGGGTTTGCTCTTGACTCCAGACACTAAGGCTCGTAATTATGCTGCAATATCAAACTTGAGAGCAATATTAAATATGGATTTGACATGACATTTCTGATACGTACTCAAACTCGCTGTCACTCATGAGAGCTGATTATAAATATGGCTCTAAATCAGGGATGACCGTGACAAAGTCGACTATGGAGCGAGCTCCCCCAGAAGACGCCTGTTATAGCACTGACAATCTCACGCACTGACGGAACACAGCAAGTTGTTTGGTGCCGGACTTCGGTGAGAGGGTGGTTGGGAGCCAGGCGGCCCCTTGCGGAGCCTACTAACGCTTTGTGGGGATTGTTCAGCCGGACTAATTTACAGGCAAGCCTGTGTTGCTGGTGCCGGGGTTGACCACTAGGAGGTAGATCCCATCCCACCCCAAATAAAATTTTAAAGATTATAAGGTGTAAATAAGACAAAGGTTGTCAGGTCGTTTGACTCGAGAAACCATTCGCTAAGAAGAAGAACAACTTTCAACAATTAGTTGACATCAAACCGAGGATTACAGCTATTAATGTTTTTCTTTAACGATACTTTAAGATTCTCGAGTTAATAAACAAAATGTTAAAAGAAACAATTATTTATTTACAACCACTTGCCTTATTCTGCAGAGTGCCGTCTTTGAAAGAAAATGTACTGCGTATAACGTAAAACAACCCAGCTGGGTACATTTAACACAAACAAAAAGCTACATAAAGGTTAATAATGTTTATACAACAATAAAACATATTAACGTCAGGCCCATACCACCCATACACCGTTGCTATGCCACTACAACGTATTTTTGGTCTATTTATGACTGTACGCAACCGCTCACTGCAAATATTTTATTTCGAGGACCCTTTTCGGATAAGGAGCAGTAAGAGACGATTTGTAGTATTAGGGTTTTATTTTTGGTCTAACTCTTTTAATATTTCAATTATATTAATATTAATCTTTCTTCCATGCTGGACTGGGAGTGGTAGAAAAACATAGAATGTGCTAGCCTAATTTCCTCCCGGGCATGCTGTAAAAACCAGCTAAGGGAAATATTAAGTTATCTCTAGAATTATGCCAACCTAGTAATTAATCTTCTTAGCGAGTGGATTCTCGAGTCAAACGACCCGATGAACCCTGGTGTCAGAGTTTTCAAACCGCCTAGTCGCACAGTTATTAGGCCATTGACGTATTTTGAGTATCGACCACTATCAAAGACTGAGATCGGGCCCTCCGAAGCACGAAATTATTTTTCTTTTCAGACAATCAGGTGATTCAGCCTGCGATGTCCTCACCAAACTGGAGAAAACCTCACAAAGTGATAAATTTAAAAAAAACTACTTTTGCGTTCCCCTCCTGGGAATCGAACCCATGACCTACAGATCGTAGGCTCTGACCACTAGACCACGGAGGCAGTTACCTAGTAATAATACTGTACTGTTAATTATACTTGCGATTGTCACTTAATGAAACGCCATCACGTTGGAAGATTAGTATTTAATTAAATTATGGAGTGTACAAAGAACCAGTGTAAATACTAAATAACCCTGAAGATGCTGTATAGCGAAATCGGTCCGTTAATAAAAAAGTTTTGTGAAACGAATAGAAGTGTTGTTAACTACTCCAATCTCCTAACGAACTACTGTTGAAATATTTATATCCAAATTAATGGCTTTCTTTATCATTGGTCTTCCATGCTTGACTGGGAACGAGGAAAAACATAGAATGTGCCAGCTGCATTTCCTCCTGGGCATGCTGTAAAATCCAGGTAAGGGATCCTAAGGTTTCTGTATATTGCAATTTAGGCGATGGGCTGACAACCTGTCACAACAGCAATATACCTACAAATCTATCTTAAATTCCCCTCAATACTTTGTCAGACGTGGCGGAACTACCCTTGTTTAGGTCGTTTACACTCTGCCTACCCCATTACGGATAGAGACGTGATTGTATGTATGTATGTTAGCTGTCTTTAAGTCACAACATAAACAGCTTCTGCTTACACTAACTCGGAGTTACACATCCATTAACCAGCAAAATGCTAATCCAGCTTACGGAACGTTAAGTCCCAACGTTATAACGTGCTCTCTGAAACAGGAAAAGTAATCCAGGTAACGTTTTATGAACTCTATTCACACTATTACATGTGACTTTTCCAGAGATTACTGCGGGTAGGAATAGGCGGAACAAAGATATTTTTTTACGGTGTTGGGGTGAATTGCGATATAAAAACTATTCATGGTGGAATATGGTTATTCTACGATGCAGGTATATGTGGTTACCTTAAGAAATACTGAAACATACATATAATCACGCCTTTTTTCCTAATTCGATTGGCAGAGCATAAAATATAGTCCTCCCACCGATTTTCGGTGATGGCGGCCAACATCCCAGAGATCGGCCTACTGCGCAGGACTAGTTTTTAGTGCCCAAGTGTTGGCGCTACACACAGATGCACTCTCAATTGGTTCAATCTCTGATGAAACAGATTGACTGACACGACCAGAGAGAAATCGGGCGCAGCACCGACTATTTACATGCCCATCCGAACAGCATGGATCATCTTACTTTTCGGACAATCAGGTGATCAGCCTGCAATGTCCTAACCAAACCAGAAACAACAACACAAAGTCATTGTCCCCCGCCGGGAATCGAACCTGGGACCTTCAGGTCGAGAGCAGACTACTTGACCACGGGTGCAGTTTCAGGCAGAGCATCATCGACCTAAGCAAAGGCCGTTCCGCCACGTCTGACAAAGTTTTGAGGGTTATTTAAGATAGATTTGTACGCATATTGCTGTAGTGACAGTTGTCAGCCTATCGCCTTAATTGCAATATACTGAAACCCTCAGATCCCTCAGCTGTTTTTTACAGCATGCTCGGAAGGATATGCAGTTGGCATATTGTATGTTTTTCTCTCGCTCCCAGTCCAGCATGGCAGTACTGAAACTGATACATAGTTAGCTTTTACCGAGGTATATAAGCGTAAGTGGGAAAAACTTGGGCCGCATTTATAATCAGCTCTCATGAGTGACAGCGAGTTTGAGGTTGTATCGGAAATGTCATTTCAGTACAAACTGGCTTGTTTAATCCATACTTAATATTGCGCAAGTTGGCGATCGGTTCATAAATACGAGCCATAGGTAGCTGTGTCATACTTTAAAGGTAATGTAGAGTTATTTTACCTCATAGGTATACGATGTCTTTTGATTTCAATATAATTGTCTAAGAATAGTGAGTAAGAAGAAAATTGACTTTGAATGCACCAAACACACCAAATATGGTCATGGAAATCGTACTCAAGAATTAATCAATTACTATTATTTCGGGCAACAAAACAATGGCCCGCCGTGTGGCGTGACCTCGATTTCGGTTGTATTCATTCAGCTCCATTAAATCGCCGATGAAACCCATTACATTTATTGCCGCCGGGATTGGAAATAATTACGTCTGTCTGTCACAGCCGCCGCCCGTCTGTCCACCCTGCCGCCCGACTGCCCGCACCCCGCCCGTCTGCTCAACCCGCAACTCGACCCTACCGACAAAGCATCTGACTAATAAAAATGACATTGATGACTCGGAATAATTAAAACATTATTAATTTCGGAGGAGCTCCATTCGTCTCAGTGAAAATAAAGTTCAACTCCGCCTGTCCAATTAAAAATTTATTAGTCCCTTTTGTTACTTAATTTAAAAATACAGAGCTATTATTTTATATTCAGAAAATGTTAATATAATCTAAACGGAAAAATCTTCTTATAACAAAGGGCTTTGTACGGCAACCTAATTAACGTACTCGCAGAAGAATTTAATTTAACTCATAACCTCAATTTAGTTGGGGTTTGTGGGAGTGAGCGGCCCTTCTTTTCACATGACTGAAAAAGGGCCGAAATATTTGACCGTAGTTTATTTTCCATTGAGTAGAACGGAAAGTCCGAGGCCGCGTCGGGGGGCCTGGGGGAAAGCACTAACTAAGAAAAATATGGTAAAAGAGACAGCTGCACCTTTTCACCCGCTCGCTATGGGGACACAACAATTTATAACACTCAGTATAACCGCGACGGACAATGGTATTCTTTTCTAGTTCACTGGATAGTACATTCAATCCTTTTAAGCTGAATATTATAAAGCATGTTCAAGAAGTCAAGTAGGTATGCTACTAAGAAAGATGGTCTTTACTTTGGCTCTATATATTTTTAGTTTTAAGGGCCGTATTTATTATCAGCTCTCATGAGTGACGGCGAATTTGAGTTCGTATCAGAAATGTTATTTCAGTACTAACTGGCTTGTTAAATCCATGCTTAATATTGCTCTCAAGTTGTCTGCATGACACTTCATAAATACGAGCTTAAGAGTCTTAGTCCAGTGTTCAAATTAAGGCAGAGTTTACGATAAGCCGAGCTCACCCAGAGGCACACAACATATACAATTTGCCTTGTTTTTTTTAATTAAATGCCTCTCAATATTCATATTACATAACTTAAACTACACTGACAATATGAATAATATATAACAAGCAAGCCAACCCAAAATGCTATCAGAATAGCTGCAACTGCTATCAGAGTAATATGTCAACAATGTAGCTAATTCTGTGTGGAGGTGGGTAAAAAGTTGGCAAATATGGTGGTACAAAATACTTCACATATTTATAACTTCAGCTAAAACTCGCCCTTAAACTGGCAACATAAGCAAGCCAGCCCAGAACGATATCAGAATGGTGATCTGCACAGTAACTGAGAATAATATTGAAGTGAACAATGGAGTTAACTTTGTGCGAAAGTGGGTAAAAAGTTCCCAAATATGGTGGTGTAACAACCCCCCCCTACCCGTATTTAAATATATATATAAAGAATGAGAAAGGGAGAAGAGTGGAAGATGTGGAGAAGAGGAAGGAATGTGGAGAGGAGAGGATGAGAGGAAGGGAAGAGGAATGGGAAGAGTGGCTCATGAATTGTCTAATAATAAAATTAAATATTGGCTCGTGATCGTCTAGAAATGAAAGTTAGGACCGTACGTTGTGTAATAAAATTTATAAAAGTAACCCAAATCCTTTAAAGTGGTAGTGGGATGTCATAACTTAGCTCTCTTTAGGTTCTTGGGACAACATTGGGACAGTGCGCAGCGGGATAACGGAACCTCCGATTCCAGCTCCAACCATTCGCTGGTAGAGGATTTATGTGCTCGCCAAACATCAACGAATGAGATTTACTTCAATTACAAATTCCCAGACACTAATAAAGACAGTAAATAGCCTAGGAATTTGTCCTTGATGCAAAACCCATCATGCAAGCCCGAGAAAAGGAAAGAGGAGGCACTTCTGTGCCCTCCAATTGGTTTTTGTTTTGGCCAAGCCTCAGGCAAGAGATAAGTGACAGCGCACTTAGGAATTTTGGAACGAATCCAGATTGATGAACAACATCATATAAAATATAATTAATTTGAGCTGATTTATTGGTCAGCCAACCAAGACAGAGCAAGTCATGTCTGACGTAATTTGTAGTAAGTTGTGATGTCCAATTGAGAAACATTGTCTCAACAAAAGTTTTATAAATTGTTGTCCAGCTATGCTGGAAGCACCGACTATGAAACTGCACCAGTCATCGATCTCCACTTATGATATGCACATCCAGGAGTCAGTAGAATAGATAGGGATGCCGAAGCTAGTCTTAGATAATATAACAATCATTCACACCGCAAGCCATAGATTCGTTGTAGATATAGGAGTGATAGGCAAGAGCAAGTAGTGACTGATTGTCAGACTTCTTTAGTGCAAAATAAGCTTCTGTGATCTAAATGCTGTTACAATCATATCGAATGCTAAGATATAGTATGTGATGGAGGTTTGACCATTGCTGATACCATGTCGCTCAATTGACATCAAGTCAAGTAGTATTTCAGTAGTATAATGGCTTGTCAAAGCCAACTGACCATAAATCATTCATATAAAATTCACATAAAGCGAATATAAATATAAATTTTAATTCCAGACCCATTCCAGGGTAATTTGAGGTTGTAGGTAGGATACAGATAACATCATACCACATTCCATGCTGTATTGGTTTGGTAAGTATAATGAATACTCACATTAGGTAGTTGGACCATAGTCCCAATAAGTTGCAAGTATAAAACCCACACATCAGTAGGTATATTATCAAAGATAAACTTTGTCAGTCTGTAGAACAGGATCATCAATTGTATAAAACCTACATATATATATAGGTAGGTATCAGAGGTGAACGTTCCCACGAAGTTTGTAGCTGGTGTTCTAGAGTCTAGAACATACATACATATAGGATCATGAATCCAATAAATGTTTTAAAACATTGTCCATTGAACATATTTCACAATAAAGTGAATATAAAATCAATTCAGTATCCACTGCCAGAATAAGCATGTAGCTATGAATGACTCATACATAGGTATTAAATCCACAGTTAAGTGAATATAAATCAGTTCAGTAGTTTATTTGAGAAGAATAGGTAAGTATTTTGTGTCCTCTGCCAGGATAGGTAGGTATGAACAATTCATACATAGATATAGTTATAAAAACATAGAATGTATTAAGATATTTTATACATTCCACTGCTGGGCATTTTATGAAACATTAGGATAATGCTTCTCTACTTAAAGGAAAGGTAAGGCAGGAATTTTAGCAAAGGGAAGGAAGAGAACTACCTACCTAAACACAAACTAGGATCCCAAATAACTACCCCCACCTACTTTCCTAGATATTGTCCTAATTCTTATTTATTATTACCTAGGTTAACCTATCCATCTAAACCTACCCCTACCTAACCTACTCCTACAATGTACCTAAACTGCCTATTTACCTAACCGCATAGCTGTGTATGAATTATGTAATTGCATGCTTAACCGACCTACAATCCTACATATATACCTCATTAACCGTACCTATCATATTAGAAATATTGGAAATGATATATAAAAATGAATAGAACGGCCATTGGCAAGTATGAAATATCATAAAAAAAGGATTGTTAATTGAACAGGAAAAAACCCTTGTAAATAAACAAAGTCTGAAGTGGACAAGATAATTAAATAAATGTAGAAATGGTAAAGTAAATAAAACACGATGTAAATTTATTCAAGAATAAGTAAATAAATGAATGCATCATGATTTGATGCAGGAATACCTTGTGTGTAGGTTTACCCATCCTTTAGAATCCTTGTAGTTGGCACTCCACCAGCTCTGCAAGACTCCACTGTCTCCACTCCTCCATGTAAAAGAACCGCTGATCTACAGGTCACCGCCCTCCGTCCACAACAGGAACAACTGATGGCACCAACATCCCACCAAAGTAGGTCTCTTGGTTGCCTCCTGGCTGCATACTCTCCTCTCCTCTTTGATGTGTACACTTTCACTGGTAAAAGTCAACTAAACTTCAAGTAAAACTAAACTTCCACTCAAACTAAAACTCCAGGCCGACTAAACTACTCCCTGCTCGGTCCCAGACGCTCTTTTTCTTCCCCGGCGTCCTTCTCGATCCCACGTCCCCCTGGTCTCCCCAGTTCCGGCCCCATTCCCGCTTCTCGAGGCCCCCGACTGTTTTATCTTCCCCCTTCTAGCCCATTCCCGAGTTTTCGAAAGCCTTCATTCGTACTTCTCTTGATAGTTCTCCTCTTTTCCTCCAGATGGCACCGCGTGTCCTTCCGGTTCTGTGTTATCGAAACCTATCTTCACAATTTCTGCACACAATCCAAATACTCGACATTTTATTATTATTAAGTAATTATAAAATGCTTATCGTATATAGTATGTGTAGATAAACCAATACCACACAATAAAACAATTAACTTACCTCATAAAATATAATCTTTATATTTTTCAATCTGGCATAACACTTATAATTTACTTCAAATTGTAGTCATTTCAGTTCGATCTGGCTACAATATTAGTTCTCTACTCAATCAACACTAGATTGGCATTAGTTTCTCGTTTATAGTGATTCTCCTACCAATGTGATAGATGGCGTTACTTGTATTTTAAAACAGTGATTTAGTTTTGAATAGCAGAAGCCAGGTCCATTACAGTGGTACAAAATACCGCTCATATTCATAACTTCAGCCAAATCTTGCTCAAAAACTGGCAACAAAAAGCAAGACAGTCCAGAACGCTATCAGAATAGCGATCTGCACTTTCACTGAGAATAATATTGAAGTCAACAATTGACCTAATTCTGTGTGGTTTAGTTACAAAAAAATGCCATAATGGTGGTACAAATACCGCTTAAATTCATAACTTCAATATAAACTCGCCCAAAAGCAAGCCAGTCCAGAACGCTATCAGAATAGCTATCTGCACTGAAACTGAGAATAACATTGAAGTGAACGATGGAGCTAGCTCTGTGTGAAGTTAGTTAAAAAGTTGGAAAATATGGTGGTACAAAATACCACACGTATTCATAACTTCAGCCAAAACTCACCCATAAACTGGCAACATAAGCAAGGCAACACAGAACGCTATCAGAATAGCGATCTGCACTGTAACTGAGAATAATATTGAAGTCAACAATGGAGCTAATTCTGTGTGGAGGTGGGTAAAAAGTTGGCGACGGTGGAGCGTGGTCGTGACCGTATCTCAAATTAAATCTTACCAACAAATCTTCGCGGGGGGGATGAACCGCGGGATCCCCTACTAAGGGGATTTGCGGGTATTGTGACAAATATTGCGGATATAGTTTGAAGTTATATTGAGATGGAGGATTATGGTTGGGGTATAAGTTTACTGGCCATGAGTTTTCGACAGCGAATATAATGTTACAAAGAGATAGTTTAACACTATTTTCCATTATTCATTCATAAATTCTCAAAAAACAGTGCGTATGCAGATTTTTTTTAAAAATGACTGTCTGCTTGGAGTTATTTAAACGTATATGAAAAAAAATCAAGTTAAATTACATGACATTGTTATATAAAAGGAGCAAGCGAAACAGATGTTGCATTGATCAAAATTGACAAATACTAGTTAGTTTACGAATATAGGCATGCCACTCCACTAGTACGGGTAAAAGCTCATCTCGCTGCTGCGAATGCTCCGACTCGCAATTTGTTCCCGTACAGCCTTAAAAATCCGCATTTTATTGTTCCGCCTGTCATTTCTACTTGAACTGGTGCTGCTTCCCTCAGCGCGTCATGCCAAACTTTCTTTTTGGCAAAACATGGATCATGTTTTATGGATACCAAAACGCGTTCAAAAGCACATAATGTCACGCTTTTGTCCCTTAAAACAGAGCGTTAAACCTCTAGTAACTCTGCTAAGAGGCGTTTCCAGCACATCTGACCAATATTAAGGGTAGATAATTATATAAAATATGAAAGAAAGAAAATAATAAATTCGTTTCTGGCAGGACTCGAACCTGCCTCTCTGGAATGCCGGTCTATCACTCTACCTAACTACATAACAAAATGTCGCTAACGTCGCTATGACGTGTTCACAAGAAAGACTATGATAAATTTCGTCACTCCTGCAACCGTTTCTATAGCTCAGTTGGTAGAGTGATGGACCGACATTCCAGAGAAGCAGGTTCGAGTTCTGTCAGAAACTAATTTATTATTTTCTTTCGTTCATATTATTTGAAATAAGAAAAGCATTGTGAGTGCTCAAAATCCTCAAAATAGATAATTTTAGATTGAAATAGTTAAAGATTGTCAACCCATCGCCTAAACCAAAATACACTGCAACGCTTGAATCCCTTAGTTGCATTTTGCAGCATTCCTAGGAAAATAATCAGCAAGCAGCAAGCACGGAAGATAAGCCAAACTTTCTTGTGTTTAAACATGGATCACGTTTTATGGAAACCAAAACGCGTTAAATACGATTGCGCTTTTATTCCCTTTTCTCCACAACAAAGGGCATAATTCCCTTTTAATGGTTGTTTTTGATACGTTGTTTCCGCGTCTAACAGGTCATTGCTTGTAGGAGTCGAAATTAATTGGGCATGTTCATCACGAACCCCCATTAATTATTGCGATGTTGGCAACAAATGAAAAAGTTTGTTACCGCCTTTTTATTATTTAGCGAAGTTGGTGTTCCGACGTTTCGGTTTTACTGCTCAGACATTGAATATATTTGATTTCTTTAGACTAAAGCATGATATACATACATACATATAATCACGCCTTTATCCCTAATGGGGTAGACAGAGCGTAAACGACCTAAATTAAGGTCGTTTCGCCACGTCTGAGAAAGTTTTGAGGGTTACTTAAGATATCATAGGTATATTGCTATAGTGACAGGTTGTCAGCCTATCACCTAAATTGCAATATACGGCCCTCGGATCCCTTAGCTGGTTTTTACAGCATGCCCGGGAGGAAATGCAGCTGGCACATTCTATGTTTTTCTCTCGCTCCCAGTCCAGCATGGAAGAAATGATAAGATGATATACATACTCTTGCTAAAATAATTATAAAGACTAGAGTGCTTTATGATTATGACGAATCAACATGATATGAATCATGCTGTTATTATCAACTCTACAATTTGATTCAGTGGAAAGTTGCAATATGCCTATTTGACAACTTGCCAAATAATTTCCCACCAAATGGTTTACTTTGCAATGTTTGGTATTAAAATTTCCATAATGTTACTGTTTTCGTACTCGACCTTGTAATGTAATTTGGATGAAATTTGAGGAAGAGGAAATGGAACTTATAAACCTCTCGAGTAACCTGTCGTAGAAAATTAAGATTAAATTACCGAGAAAGAAGTAAGTTCTGTGTGTTATTACTACAAAACATTATGTATTATAGCAAATTAATATAAAAACAAGTAGCTTGTTATCTAATAGAGAGAAGTTTTTTGTTGATATGACCAAAGACATGTAAAATGTACGTAATAAAAGGATTAGGGTAGGAACATTTATACTGACTTAAAGATACATACATACATAGATTTGTAGGTATATTGCTGTAGAGATAGGTTGTCAACCCATCGCCTAAAAAGCCCTCAGATCCCTTAGCTGGTTTTTACAGCATGCCCGGGAGGAAATGCAGCTGGCACATTCCATGTTTTTCTCTCGCCCCCGTCCAGGTGGAGATCAAAGATAAAAGATCTTTTTGAAATAGTGCTTGTCGTGATAAATTTAATAAATTTTGGTTTCATAAAAAAATACGTTGTTCTTCATAATATTTACCTTTCCGTTTAGATATTTGTATTACCAAATGCTACTTGTATCCTTTTTTTTATTAGAAATGGGTTTGCTCTTGGCTTGAGTCTACGTCGGGAGCGACTGAGACGGAGTTGACGATGGAGCGAGCTCACCCAGAAGGTGCCTGTTTGCCCTAACATTTAAGTGTTGGGGGTTTTATGCATTCGGAAACACAAACACTGGTAGTGAGTTGCACTCTTTTGGCTTACGCATTATGAAATAGTTATGGAAGCGCTTAGCGCTTGGTGGAATATCAACCAGGTATGCATATGCAAGGTGCATCTAGATGTCCAATGTCCGATAACATATCTATAAGTTACAAAAGTATATCTAGAGCATGTAGTGTTTGTGTAAAGCTATGTAGTATTTGTCACAATCAGAACAGTCAGTTATATCAGGCGTCGCGACAAACCGCCAATTAGATACTTGTAAACAACTTGCTGAACCACTCGAGATATAAGTACGTCTTGTAGCCAGACTTTGCCTGATGGATATCATACTATTTGGTACAGTATATTATATCTAGAACATAGAATACGTGTATGTATGTATGTATTTATTTCTTACTCTTTTTACAATAATCTCTTAGTCTATTAGACCGCCAATTAGATACTTGTAAATAACTTGCTGAGCGACTCAAGTAGTCGGTACATTTTGACTCGAAGCCAATCTCTGCCTGAGGGATATCATACAACTTGGTACAGTTCATTAATATATTTATAGAATGTAGTATTTATATGAAGCTATTGTTAGAAATAATGTCACAATCAGATCAGTCGGTTGTATCAGGCGTCGCGACAAACCGCCAATTAGATACTTGTAAACAACTTGCTGAGCCACTCGAGATATAAGTACGTCTTGTAGCCAGACTTTGCCTGTGGGATATTATACAACTTAGTACAGTACATTATATCTAGAACATGGAGTACTTATATGTATGTATATATTTATTTATTACTCTTTTTACAACAATCTCTTAGTCTATTATACCGCCAATTAGACACTTGTAAACAACTTGCTGAGCGACTCAAGTAATTGGTACGTCTTGACTTGAAGCCAATCTCTGCCTGAGGGATATCATACAACTTGGTACAGTTCATTACTATGTTTATAGGATGTAGTATTTGTATAAAGCTATTGTTAGAAACAATGTCACAATCAGAGCAGTCGGTTGTATCAGGCGTCGCTACAAACCGCCAATTAGATACTTGTAAACAACTTGCTGAGCCACTCGAGATATTAGTACGTCTTGTAGCCAGACTTTGCCTGATGGATATCATACTATTTGGTACAGTATATTATATCTAGAACATAGAATACGTGTATGTATGTATGTATTTATTTATTACTCTTTTTACAATAATCTCTTAGTCTATTAGACCGCCAATTAGATACTTGTAAATAACTTGCTGAGCGACTCAAGTAGTCGGTACATTTTGACTCGAAGCCAATCTCTGCCTGAAGGATATCATACAACTTGGTACAGTTCATTACTATATTTATAGAATGTAGTATTTATATGAAGCTATTGTTAGAAATAATGTCACAATCAGATCAGTCGGTTGTATCAGGCGTCGCGACAAACCGCCAATTACATACTTGTAAACAACTTGCTGAGCCACTCGAGATATAAGTACGTCTTGTAGCCAGACTTTGCCTGTGGGATATCATACAACTTAGTACAGTACATTATATCTAGAACATGGAGTACTTATATGTATGTATATATTTATTTATTACTCTTTTTACAACAATCTCTTAGTCTATTATACCGCCAATTAGACACTTGTAAAAAACTTGCTGAGCGACTCAAGTAATTGGTAAGTCTTGACTTGAAGCCAATCTCTGCCTGAGGGATATCATACAACTTGGTACAGTTCATTACTATGTTTATAGGATGTAGTATTTGTATAAAGCTATTGTTAGAAACAATGTCACAATCAGAGCAGTCGGTTGTATCAGGCGTCGCTACAAACCGCCAATTAGATACTTGTAAACAACTTGCTGAGCCACTCGAGATATTAGTACGTCTTGTAGCTAGACTTTGCCTGTGGGATATCATACAACTTGGTACAAACACGGTAAATTTGTACTATCTTGTCTTGTTGTGTTCGCACCGGTAAACATACCTGTTTGTGAGTATAGACTACTGTATATCATACTTATATCATACTGTACATTATATCTAGAACATGTAGTACAATAACCTCTTAGTCTTTTACAATAGCCCCACAAAACTGCTTGTGTGAAGCTGTTGTTAAAAACAATGTCACAATCACAGCAGTCGGTTGTCTCAGACATCGCTACAAACCGCCAATTAGATACTTGTAAACAACTTGCTGAGCCACTTGGTACGTCTTGAAGTCAGACTCTGCCTGAGGGATATCATACAACTTGGTACAAACGCGGTAAATTTGTACTGTCTTGTCTTGTTGTGTTCGCACCGGTAAACATACCTGTTTGTTAGTATAGACTACTGTATAACATAACTGCCTTTGAGAAATACATAACAACGCCATACCTGACCTTACCTATATAACTAATTTGGCAATAACTGTAAAGTGAAGTTCAATTTGACCATAATCGACGAAATTTGAAACAGCTACAATAAACGTATAGAAAACGGCTTCTACTCCAAAGAAGATCGACATCTTTTTTATTTATATGAAATACGTACTATTTATTTGGCAACTTTTATCAAATAAATATAAATAATACTTATGATTAATAATGTTCTTTCGCAAGTTTCTATGATGTACCTATACTGTAAGTACACATAGCTAACCCAGTACACATACCTACAGAGGTATGTCGCTCTACAGCTTATAGTTAACGAGCGACCCGCCCCGGCTTCGCACGAAAATTATCAGTGTTTCTCTACTATATTATGCATGTATTATACATATAAATCTTCCTCTTGAATCACTCTATTCATTTAAAGAAACCGCGTCAAAATCCGTTGAGTAGTTTTAAAGATTTATGCATACATAGGGATATAGGGACAGAGAAAGCGACTTTGTTTTATACTATGTAGTGATGTATGTTGCGTTTCCCTTTTATAACAGGGTCCAAAAAAGCGGCATACCTATAGCTGGGTGAGCTATGTAGGTTAGAATTCAAGCTAAGAATTAAGTAGATGTTCAAGAAATGGATGGAGCTCGATAGACAGGATATGAATATTGCATAACCAGTATGGAGAGCATCGGGAGCATCATTCCCAAACCTTAACCGCCTCAACCAATGTGTTGGTCAGTGCATGCATAGGTGTTTTATTAGATCTCATATATATAAGTGTGATCCTCATAATCACTAGCACTAGTTATTTTCAAGTCATTTGATTATCTTTGGGCTCAATTCCAAGATGCCGATTTCAAAATTAAACTCAATGCTAAAAATACTTAAACAAATTATTTTTCAGTCGAAAATTCTACTCCACGCCGTTTCTGTTGGGAACGTACCCATTACGCTAGCAGCATTGCCCTTTTGGATGGTCAGAGCGATGCGTTGTACCAGGAACGAGTTTTTTTCAGGTGTCTACCCAATTCCTTGATAAAGACTATCAGCGTCTTTACTTCAGACGCTAGTGACCTCAACCGAAAAAGGCCTGAAGGTATACTAGGTGTCATACTTCCAGTGCTTCTGGGCGGCCGGCCACTCAGCAGTGGAATCTGCCCCCGAACACTGCGTGGTAGATGTGAGACAGCGTAGATGCTAGCACGTCGCGTCCCAGACCAGGCTGCGACCGCACGCCCAAGGCACCAGCGTTAAGCCGTCTGAGCGCTTGCCGTCGGTCTGACTTAGACCCGGAGATTCAAGGGTGCACGGGGCCCCTGCGGACACTAACGTTCGACGTATCACATCGTTAAGAATGTGATGGCGGGGAAATCTTGATGCAGCTCAAACCGTGAAACAGCTTAATTCTGAAACTGACAAACCTAATTTAAATTCACCCGCAAAAACTGGCATCCAAGATTGAGACTAATATATGAAATATATTTTAAAAACATAGCTCGGTACCTGCCAGTACCGAAACAAATTTTAGGCAACGAGAATAACCTAGCTTTAGTAGCCTTCAGGCAGCGTCGGTATGCTCACAGCGAGCGTCCGGAAAGCAGCCTGCGTCATGTATCATTCATAAGGAAATGCGGCTGCCAACCCCGCGAATATTTCACACTCGGTTTATCGAAAGAGCACAGCCGCGTTTAAAGCCTCATAGAGTACGGGCACAGGTGGCTCCGATATCCCCGCCAATAGTATGGAGACGTGATCGGAAAGCCCGATCGCATTACCAACTCGCGACTTCCTCTTCAAATAATGAAATTTGAAATTTATTGTGCGATCGAACGCGTCCCGTTCCAATAAATTAACGGTAACTCTTACTGCAGGAGGAGTCGGGCAAATTTACTTGGAGTCTTTGTGATTAAATTAACTTTCGGATTTTCCAAAGTCGGCTACTGTGATTAGATTAGATAGAAATTTTAATCCTCGACTTGGACTGTTTTAATCTTCAACTAGATTAAGCTAAATTTAAAAAAAGTATTTTAAGTATTCACTTTGACATCAATCAAGAAATATAAGGCGGGCTTTTGATATTTTTTAAAGATGTTTTATTATTTCGGGTGCCCTTTGATTAAAATGTTTTTTGAAATTCAAAATCTCAAATCACAACTTCGCCACAAAAGCAACTTCAAAATAAGTTCAAAGGGTCGTGTTTTTTTAGAAACGACATATTTTATCGCAGCAACATAAAACTTCACAAAATCATTTTTTTATTCTAACCTCCTCTGGGCAAGGAATTCAAAAAGCTGCACTGAAGGCTGAAACTGTTCTAAAATTCGTCTATTCTAAAATTTACGGAACAGATCCAGTACCTCGTCCCACACTCGGTCTACCTACGGCATAAGGGGCCGAGTGGGCCGAGTTTTGAGATACAAGTGCCTAGTTTACGAGCGAATTTCTAATTCTATTGCGGTTGAAAATTCATCAGGTCGACCGAGGACTTGGTTTATACCAAAATTGTACGACGCGGCAGAAAACGTAGAGAATCATGCATCTAGAAGGTGAAATTTAGATTCAAAGAAACAAAAAATTCAAAACTTTCTTCTTATATCGATAAAAATTACATTTTATACATGTACCCAGTAGCTTCCAGACTTAACTAGACACAGTAAAACACATAAAATGTACCAGCTGCATCTCTTCTGGGACATACTTTAAAAGCCAGATAGATTACCTACTTACTTAATCAAACAAGGTAGTCGTTTTCAGATAAATGACCTACATACATATTACATACATACATATAATCACTCCATTATCGCTAATGGGGTAGGCAGAACGTAAAATACCCAAATAAAAGTCGTTCCGCCACGTTTCCGCCACGACTTAAAAAAATTCCGAGCTATTTAAGATTTGTAGGTATATTGCTGTAGTGGCAGGTTTTCAGCCCATCGCATAAACTCATTACAATATACTGAAACCCTGGGATCCCTTAGCTGGTTTTTACAGCATGCCCGGGAGGAAATACGGCTGGTATATTTATTCCATTAGACTACCTACTTACTCAATAAAAAAAAGACAGCATGACAAATAGTAACTACTTTTGAAATAAATCATTGCCTCTCCTAAAATAACACATGTTGAAGATTGGGGTCGTGTACGGTCTTTGCCTATTTTTGAGGCACGTTCTTGTAAGCTGAGCTGCTGTTTACGTGACCCCCCGGGTCTGTATAAGCCTGAATTTTCCATATGACACGCACAGGGGCCAAGGGACATATAAGAACTACATGTCTTATAAATTCATAGCTTCTGGGAGCTATATTTTAAGGTTAAGTGTAAGGGAAACCCCAATTTATTGAATAGGGAACGAACTGCGGTCCGTAGGTGACTAAAAATATATCAATAGAGATATTAGGTGTTCGTTCGTATCTACAAAAATAACATAAAGTATTTTAATTTGATAGAAACATGTTTCCTACTTTCCGAGAACGAATAAAATATTTTATAACAGTATTTTAAATATTCAAAAAACGTGAAATGTAATATCATTTCATATTGCAACATCGCATTTTTGTTATTCGAGAATAGAATCTGTTCATTTTAACAAAAGTTTTAAATGTTATTTCTGTTGGATAGCGATATACAATTTGAATCATACTTTCACTATATCGTTGATCAACAGAGACTGATATAGCTGAGAGCTGCTACAACACAATAAGTATATACCAGGTGTAAGGGACAGCGTCCCGCAAACTGATAGGGGTTGCTCAGTCAACGACACTGAACAACTAAATACTGGCAGGAATTTTTTGAGGAAGTTTTATAAATCTGGACAAGGAGCGAAAAAGCTGGACATGTTGGACTGGGAGCGATAGATAAACATAGAATGTGCCAGCTGCATCTCCTTCCGGGCATGCTGTAAAAACCAGATAAGGGATCAATAGGTGTTTTCTTTTTTTTTGATGGAGTAGTGAATAGGGCCGCTGCCTCCTGAGCCTGAGGTCGTGGTTCAAATCCCACCACGAACCAATATGTTTTTCGGTTTCAAATTTCATATGTCCGTTTATTCTGTGCTTTTTCCGTGCTTTGGAAGGCACGTTAAGCCGTTGGTCCCGGTTAATTTCGTTTAATACCGTAGATATTAGTCGCCAAGCCATGTCAGAGGCCAGTGCTAAGAATTGGCGGCTTGAAAACTCTGCCTTAACTAGGATTGGGTCTGGTTTCCTTTATGGATTGCAGAGGTCAAATGGCAGTCGCTTTGTGTAAAAACCAGTACCGTCATTCAATCCCCTAGATTAGGTAGCCGCCCCGTGAGATACAAAATAAGGCTAGGGGGATGATGAGAAGTTTTCTTTTTCTTGTTTCCTAACTAATACACAATGTCTAGAATATTATCACAAAGCGAGGAAAGTCCGTTCGTAGTAAAATATCGTGCTTAATAGAGCGACATAAGTAATAATTCTTAAATCTTCCATGCTGGACTTGGAGCGAGAGAGAAACATTGAAGGAAGTGCCAGCTGCATTTCCTCCCGGGAATGCTGTAAAAACCAGCTAAGGTATCCGAGGATTTCAATATGGACGATGGGCTGACAACCTGTCATTACAGCAATTTACCTACAAATCTATCTTAAATAACCCTCAAAACATTGTCAGACGTGGCGATATTTTTTTAGCTCATTTACGCTCTGCCTACCCAATTAGGCATAAAGGCGTGATTACATGCATGTATGTATAAGTAATAATAATCTCTCACCCAACTGAATAATAATGGATAAGCAGTAAGTAGCGGTATTCATACTGTACGTTATCAGTGTTCCGTTCGTTTGCTTCGCTACTATAATTCTTACAAATTTGCGCCTATTGATATAGAATAACGATTGATGATGAAATGAATGACAAAAAGAGAAATGTGATTCAATAAAATGAAATCTATTTTTGTACGTCGTGTTTAACTTATCCAAGATATTTTATCTAACAAAATGGGGTGTAATTTGACAGGACTTTTAAATCCAAAGAAAGGATTCCTACTTACAAAAACTGTTTTAGTTCACAAAAACTGAATTAGTTTTAAAGTCCCGTTGAATTACACCCTACTCTATTTTGTTATATTCCTATATGCCTCAAATTAAAACTATGAACACACTAACACAGAATCAAACATGTCTGCCAACTACTTTAATATCGCTCCCATCATCGCTACTGTATTTGCGCAACTTTAATAACTGGCTGTGAATACGTTCAGCGCAGTTTCGACCGCACCAGCTCTCCCGCTGGCAATAAACGCGCCGAGAAATATTTTCACATCGTTGTGGAAGTTAAAATGAAAGTAACTGTACCCTGTTGGGCAATAAGACCCCTACCACCGACGACGGATAATTCTGAATAATTCTAACAGCCCGCATAATTTTATTCATGAGACGAACACGCCCGATTGCATTTCGAACGGCCTCATAACAATATCGGAGGATTACGGATTGAAAACTGTTGGATTGGCTATCCCAGTTTCACATTGATAGGATATTTCATTTCATATTATTTCATTTCCTATTAGAACTGTACTTTTGTGTTACAATTCTAATTCTTGGGATCTCTATCCGGAGGTCATTGCTCCGATTCCCCGTGAAAACTATAACTTTCAGTTACTATTTCTAGTTTAGTTAGATCATTACAATAAGATGACCCAGGCTGTCGAATGGGCGTTTAATTAGTCGATCCTGCTTCAGATATTTCTCTGATTGTGTTAGTCGAACTATCCCATCAGAATTCTGAATATTAGAGGTTGGAGGAATAGAGTGCTCTTGTGTGTCAAAGAGATTTGATGTCGACATTGAAAATCAGACGGGAGTACTAAAGTTGACATGCTTTGCTTATCGTCTGGAATTGATTTTCATACATATAAACATTAATCACGCCTTTATCCCTAATAGGGTAGGCAGAGCGTTATCAACCTAAATAAAGGTCGTTCTGCTACGTCTGACAAAGTTTTGAGGGCTATTTTATATAGATTTGTAGGTTAGGTATAAGTGTAGTGACAGGTTGTCAGCCCGTCGCCTAAATTGCAATATACTGAAACTCTCGGATCATCAAATTGATTTTCAAAGGAACAAATAGTATTTAAAACAAGTATCAACTTTACTATTCAAATCGTGTAATCCAACAAATGCTAACTTGAACAAAATACGAATCGAACGTTTGAATTTGAATTGAATTCAATTAAAATAATTTTTCATGTAATGTCGCTGGAATCGCAGAAAAGAATAATAAATTTTGATTACTTTCTCACGTCCTCAGCCGTGATTCGATTCCACAATTTTTCAGCTCTCCCCCCTCCCGATCCCCGGGGAGGGAATATTATGATTAAAATGGAAAATGTTGTACTTATTCATTCTCAAATCTTATATTTTTCAATAATCCCCCACGAAGCGAGTCAATTTGGTTCCAGATAGTTTATTACGATGAAATTGGAAGATTTAGAGACCCATATCAAAGAGAAATTTAATTTTATCGTAAGAATAAGCTCGTACAATCGTCTAATCTAATTTTTCAACTTGTTTTAGCGATTCGTATCGTGTGTAGAGAACAAATCCACCCTTGCGTTGTTTACTAGTTAGCAAGTAATATAAAAGTAAGTTTGATGGTAGATTAGGAACTACGGAAAGAAGCTGCCCGTTTGTACGGGACTTTCCGTACGTGACCAGTAGCTAACTACTTCTGACTTCGCACCAAAGAACGTACTAAAGTTACGAGCAAAAAATAACTTTCAGTCTACTTAGATAAGATAAGTGTTAATACTACTTCTGATCAGACTTAGTATCATTAGTTCAGTCGCAATCCGAGAGATGTCGTTGTACCAGTTTGCGTAAACGAACAAAGGTCGTTCCGCCACGACTGACAAAGTTTTGAGGGTTATTTAATATAGATTTGTAGGTATATTGATTGCTGTAGTGATAGGTTGTCAGCCCATCGCCTAAATTACAATATACTGAAACCCTAGGATCCCTTAGCTGTTTTTTTTAGCACGCCTGAGGAAATGGAGCTGGCACATTCTATATATTTTCTGTGGTATAAAGGCGTGATTATATGTATGTATGTTTATAAGATTTGCCAGAATTATACTTTAACAATTATACTTTTTTTATATCTAATGTGATATAAAGGCGTGATTATATAGAGCATAAACGACCTAAACAAAGGTCGTTCCGCCACGTCTAACAAAGTTTTGACGATTATTTGAGATAGATTTGTAAGTATATTGCTGTAGTGACAGGTTGTCAGCCCGTCGCCTAAATTACAATGTACTGAAAACCTCGGATCCCTTAGCTGGTTTTTACAGCATGCCTGGGAGGAAATGCAGCTACCACATTCTATGTTTTTCTTTCGCTCCCAGTCCAGCTTGGAATAAAGGTCTACTTATAAACAAGGATATAAATTGCTTAAGCAGCAGACTGAAAGCGTTTTGAAGAGAAAACTTATAAATATATGGCCGCGCTGTTCGCGGCATAAACTTTTATACTCCAATTCCTATGAGAATGAGTATTTTCAACCCAGCGAGTGAACCTTAAACAATGCATATTCTCAGAAGGTTAATTTATCAATATTTTATCGTGGATCTTTGACATTTATAATGAAAATTGAATGATTTACGATCTCTGTTGAAAGCTGGACAAATAAACTTTGATCATATTTTTAATAACGAAGGAAGCAAAAATAATATTTTTATGTTTTAAAATATTTTTTTCCGTACTGGTCTGGAAGCGAGAAAAAATATAGAATGTGCCAGCTCCATTTCCTCAGCCGTGCTTTAAAAACAGCTAAGGGATCCGAGGGTTTCAGTATATAGTAATTTAGGCGCTGGGCTGACAACCTATCACTACAGCAATCAATATACCTGCAAATCTATGTTAAATAACCCTCAAAACTTTGTCAGACGTGGCGGAACGACCTTTGTTTAGGTCGTTTACGCTCTATATAATCACGCCTTTATATCACATTAGATATAAAAAAAGTATAATTGTTAAAGTATAATTCTGGCAAATCTTATAAACATACATACATATAATCACGCCTTTATACCACAGAAAATATATAGAATGTGCCAGCTCCATTTCCTCAGGCGTGCTAAAAAAAACAGCTAAGGGATCCTAGGGTTTCAGTATATTGTAATTTAGGCGATGGGCTGACAACCTATCACTACAGCAATTAATATTAATTATATGTATGTATGTAAAACTATTTTCATAGTGGCATTTTTTTTTATCCCTTCATAATTTCGATCGCGTATTTCATATAAAGCGTGCAATAGCTACGGTATGAAGGTTTACATCTGGTAAATCCACTTGATCACAAAGTTGGTTCCTGCACGATACCCCCCGGGTGGTTTCTACCCCCCTTTCCTGCACAGAGACGTCTATTTCCTTTTAATCTTAAATTAACTCTGAAACAATCCTAGCCGTATTTCGTTGACCGCCAGCTCGGCTACGTACGTTGAATTCAAAATTACTTTTTCACGGAATTTGTAAAGGTAAACCAAATTTAATTTTGCAGAACTTAATTAGCAAGAAAAATAGAACGAAATATTCACATCGAATTCTGTTTATGAAAAGGTAAACCATACCGTTTCCTTTGTTTCAGATACCTTTTATCTTAAAAGAACAACACAATCGCAAGCTATCTTTGAAAACATAAGGATAATAAGGCTTACGCAAATTACTTAAACCTACCCATTTACGATCCTTTTGCTAGTAGGCATAAAAAAGAGTAAGGATCCAAAGAAACTGCCCAGTTTACATCGTTGTCCTAAAAAATAGTTAAGTATCCTTAGGCTCGTATTTAAAAAGCAATATCAGGATTGAGAGCAATATTAAGTATGGATTTGACAGGTCGTTTTGTACTGAAATGACATTACCGATACGAACTCAAACACGTTGTCACTCTTGAGAGCTCATTATAAATACGGGCCTTAATTTTGAGACTATTCGTATTAACCTACTAACCCACCTGCATAGAATCCGATAGATTTTTTTTTTCTTGCTATTACTTTTTTTACGCAGTGATCAAAATAATAAAAATGAGCGAGAAAGAAACTCGTGCGAGAACTTCAGTACACAGTCCCTCTTGGACCAACCGACTACCGCAGACACGGATGAATGGAGACGAATTTTTTGAACAAACTGCTCATTTCGCCATCCGCAAGATTAGATCCAAGAAGATAAATCTCTCCTTCCCCCACTTGTGTCGCCCGTTTTGTGCGAAGGCTTTATTCCGGATTATTTTTATACAGAATATTTCCCTCGCTTGACATACTGAATAACGTCGGCCTAATCTCTCCGCGTCAGAATAGTCGCAGTCACCTTGTGAGGAGCTTTCAGCTCAGAAATAAATAAACTAAATTGAGCTAAAAGCTTCCCTTTCAGAGCTTTGCTAAAAGACTTTTCCGCAATGCCGTACGTTATTCATTACGGAATATTCTTCTTCATAATATTCTGGAACTATGTAAGCCGATTGCGGCAAAGCCTATACTGGCGTGGGAGTGGGTAAACAAAGTTATCTTTCACGGCGCAGCAGCCTCGAATGTCCCGCTAGTGCGCTTAGTACCCACAATCGCTTGTAAGAAGCGAGCAATTCGTGATGTACCGGCAAGTTAGATTGGAAAACTTCTCGCAGTGCAACGTGCTGTGTTCGTGCTAATGTCGGTATTATTGCCGCGCGCTGATCTACGAGCGAGCTGACACACTGACGAGTCCCGTCTCGTCCCGTCTGCACCCACACACACACATACTTTACTATACAAATGTTTGCAATGCGATACACGCCGTGTGCAATGTTACTGCAACCCAGCTCCAAAGCGCGGATGTTTGTAAAGCTGAAAAAAGTGTGTGAAAATGTGTCATACTTTAGTTGACACAAGCGCTCGCCGCTATTTGAATAATGTTGCGCTGCAATTCGTGCGGAATTACTAAACACTTCCGCTTCCGGTTCAGTTTCGACTTTTTACTTATTTTCAAGGTACAGGATTATAAAGGTCGCTTGTTATTGTAAGTCCCTTTCTTCTTGTTTTCACAATTTGGAACGCAAACAAATCCGTGGTATTAACTCCTCCGATTCGACGCAGGAAATAGAAGACAAATAGAATCTGGGGATTGATCGGATTTTACTAAAATAATGGAAATTGATCGTATACGTTCGCAACACGGGCTTTCCGGTGACGTGTCACGTGTCAGGGACATTGTTGTTTCTACAAAATATTGTTTGATGCCGTGGTGACGTCACAGTGCAGGCGGCGTGTTGCGTTTTATTACGTACACGAGATGCATTCGACAGAGGGAAATTTTAAAAAGAGGTGTAATTTTATTTAGAGTGGTCATGGGCGTTTCCCCGAGGTGCGATTGTTGCGAGACGGTTGTCGTTAACAGGCGCTTTGTTGCAGCAAATCCTGCTATACCACATTTCTGCGAGATTAAATCATAATTCCGTTTGGCATGGTCCCGTATTCAGTGCACCCACTATGGAGTTCGGGAAAAGCTGTTTGACATCGATTCTAAAAAGAAATATCTTGCAGTAGAGGAATATTTTTATTGCTGTCTGTAGCAACACGTTTCTAGGATTGGCACTTATTAGGAGATAGTTGGTCCAACTTCGTTAGCTTGATTTTTGTAGAGAACAAAGGTTTTCTTCACACGTTCTGCCTGATAATGAATTAGGTTTACTATTTTGTTACACTTTCTACTTCCGTTGGTAAGTGTTGATTGTAATAATGTTTGTATTTGCTAGTGATTTTATCGTCTATGTTTAGTAGTCAATCAATTTTTGTCAGACGTGGCGAATGCGTCTCTTATGAGGCTTTTAACGCTCTGCCTACCCCGTAAGGGATAAAGGCGTGATTTTATGTGTGTATGTTTAACTTGGACGAATAATCCATGTTTGATAGTGATAGATAAACGGAAAAGTGTGTGGCATATTTATTGATGTACCGTTGGGAATATTCCCAGTGGGAATATTGCCGGAAAGTTTCCACGTGCCCGGGAATATTCCCCAATGTTTCCAGTCAATATAGTGATGAAATTTGATGAATATTTGTTGCATTTTTTCCTTAGTTTCCAACTGATTTGACAGATTTGACAAACTTTGCTGTTGTGACTAATTTGACAGATTTGACAGACTTCGCTGTTTTGGATGATTTGACACTTTTAAAAGCACTATTTTAAAGATTTGGAGGATTTGACAGATTTGACTGATTTGACAGTTTTGACGGATCTGACGGATTTTACAGATTTGACAGTTTTGTCTGACTGATTTTACAGATTTGTCTGTATTCTTATTCAGACGACATAATTACATGACGAATTAGTAAATACTGTCAATTCATCAAAAACTTTCAAATCTGACAAGAGTGCCAAATCTGTCTAATCAGCTAAATCGACAGCATTACAGCCACATCATAACAGCCAAATCTGTCAAATATGTTAATCTCTCAAGTCTGCCAAGTCTGTGAAAATCTGTATAGTCTGTCAACTGTTCCTCCCTAGAACTGCCTATAACCATACTCAAAGAAAGTAATCAAAATACAATAATTGTGCCCACAATGTTGCCGATAATTTACTGGCAATATTCCCACTGCGACGGGAATTTTCGAAACTATGAATAATTTCTATCTGTCAATTATACTAGGGTATAGAAAATTGTTTAAAATCTTCAATTTATTGAAAATTCTCAGATAAAGTCAAAATTTAACCAAAATTCCCAGTTTATTCCCACCTTGGGAACGCGCCCGGGAATGAAGCGATTGCGCATGAAGAACGAAAATCGGCGGCTTGTATGGAGTTCCTGCCCTGTGCCGCTACTAATAGATCTTGTTATCTACTTACTTTATGTCCCACTGTGGATATTTCAATCATTATGGTTGGTACCGGTAGTATGTAAGGTAAACATTAATTCCACTACTAATACAAACTGAAAAATCGATTAATTTGAATTAGTACTTTGACACAAAAGAAACAGCTTTAGCCGTATCGAGGGGAACGGGATGTTTTTCAGAATGGCTTATTTGTGAACGTCAGGGCTGGTGCGGCTGTGACGCGTGTCTGTTCCCGATAGCCTCGTTGTTTCGTTTTATTGTACAGCTTCTTTGCGGCTGATGTATGTGGAACATCATTATTTCTGCGTCCGATCGAATGTGCACAACGGGACATTAATCATTTCCGTTCAATGGCAAGCCTAACTGCCTTCGTGGTCTAGTGGCTAGTGCCATGGACTCCCGATCCGGAGGTCCTGGGTTCGATTTCCAGGAGGGAAACACAAAGTTGATATTTGAGAATTTATCACTTTGTGAATTTTTAGTTAGGGCATTGCAGGCTGAATCACCTGATTGTCCGAAAATAAAAAAGATTTCGTGCTTCGGAGGGCACGTTAAGCCGTCGGTCCCGGTCGCTGTCTTTGATAGTGGTCGTTACTCAAACCATGTCAGAGGTCTGATAGTTTGGCTACTAGGCGGTTTAAAAGCTCTGACACCAGGGTTCATCAGGTCGATAGACTCGATACCCACTCGACAGAAGAAGAAGAATGTCAAGCGAATTGTTTAACAAAATTGTTCTATAACGAATTTGTCGTACCACTCTCCAAATTAATGTTGTACATACATACATATAATCACGCCTTTATCCCTAATGGGGTAGGCAGAGCGTAAACGACTTATTCAAAGGTCATACGTCTGACAAAGTGTTGAGGTTTATTTAAGATAGATTTGTAGGTATATTGCTGGAGTGACAGGTTGCCAGGCCATCGCCTAAATGGCAATATACAGAAACCCTCGGATCCCTTAGCTGGTTTTTACATCATGCCCGGGAGGAAATTCAGCTGAAAATTCTATGTTTTTCTGTAACTCTCAATCCAGCAAGGACGAAGATTATTGTTGTAAATGTTCATAAAACTGGCATGATTTGTTCATTACTAATCTTACGAAAGTTTTCAGTTTTAAACTCCTCGATGAGTATCCCATAGGGGTGAAACCCAATATAATAAGAGATAACTACGCTATATTTTTAATTAGCCCAATTCGAACCCCACGCCTACGTTCCGCCTACTAGTAAACTGAAATGTGAAAACCCTTATTCAAAACAAGTAATTCATTTCCTTCTGAACTCTACCTGTTTGCTTGTTAGGACCAACTTCCAAATAAACCAAATTAGGAGCCAACCCTAATTGACAGGTGCTGTTCATGTTCCAGGTAAAATTAAGCCCCAGAGCTTGGTCACATATTCCTCTGTGTTACACAGAGGTCACTATATTGACCAGCCGTTTCAGACCCCAGCGTTTTGAGGGTAACTGTGTGTAAGGGACAGCTTCAAACTGATATAAGAAGGGTTTGTTCAGTCAACGAATTACAACTTACACCGGAAATTAAAAGAATTGGCTCCCATACAAAATGATCACCAGGACCAGACTATTTGGAAAGCCAAAATTATTTTTGTTTCTTGACAGAAACTCCTGGTGACAGTTGTTCAGATTAGTTAACTGACTATCATAACCACAAAGTATCAGTTTACTGTACGCTGTCCCTTACATCCAGTATTGAACAGCAGTTTCATATCAAACAGACGAGTGTTCCGAAGGTTCAATATGTCGGCTGAAAAAGAACGCAGCGAGTGGAGTGTGCAACTTGTATGCATGAAATTTGGCCGCCAAACAAACGCACGGCTGTGACAGATGGCCAACATTTTTCACACAGAATGGCCAGTGTGTTTACCTGCATAGCTTGCTTGTGTTGCTTGTGTACAGCAGTTAACTACTTGTTAGGCTCTTTTTACGAGTACTGCGGAAGCACATGCTGGACTGGGACCGAGAAAAAAAACATAGAATGTGCCAGCTGCATTTCCTCTCGGGCATGCTGTAAAAACCAGCTAAGGGATCTGAGGGTTTCAGTATATTGCAATTTAGGCGACGGGCTGACAACCTGTCACTACAGCAATATACGTACAAATCCATCTTGAATAACCCTCAAAACTTTGTCAGACGTCGCGGAACGACCTTTGTTTGGGTCGTTTACGCTCTGCCTACCCCATTAGGGATAAAGGCGTGATTATATGTATGTATATATGTAAATTGAAGCACCAGTAAGATAGTGATATTTTTTTGAAGTTCTGTCATAGAAATTGTCATGATTATTTACAAACATAGACATAAGTTCCTATATTCACAGCGGCGTAGACATGTATGTATGTATGTACTGAAGAAATAGTTATGGTTCTTTTCTACTCTACATTTATTTGGTTCATACTTTACAGAGAATAAAGAAGAACAACGAGCTCTAGCATAAACCAAAAAAAATACGTATGTATTTTTTTTAACTATCGACCTCGCTACAAAAAAAGTGACGCAAGGAAAGAAACCCGCTGTCTAGTCACGGGCGCACTGTGTCCACGTAGGGGTCGGCCCCGCTATTTGTCATTTTATTAGTCACCCGGTCCGCAATATTCTGCGGAATAACTCGGGCGCTGGCGAGATTGCTTCTCGGTTTACTACTTCAAGCCGAGAGCCGGAGCCGAGAAAAAGTTGTAAATTTGCCGCCAAATTGCGCGTTTATGCAACCCGCCTGACCTCCGCCCGCCCTAACCGCCCTAATCCGACCCAACAGAAATTGAACTCACCTGGTCACTATATATCTACGGACACACTCCCTAATAAAGTTTCTTCTCGTAATAAGTTCATCGCTCTGCGGTCTGAATAAACCGCCAGCTACTGATACCTCCATTTCTCTTCAATATATTCAAATTCGGTTACCTACTCATCGACAGGAATGCTTTGAACGTACTGACTGATTACTCCACAAATTGAGCACGTACATTTTCGGTCAATTTCCGACGGCAAATTCGATGTCGATGCCAGTCGTAAATACAATTTGAATTCTCATTTATATCTTCCTGTCGCAGCAATAAACCGCGTAACGAATTATTATCCGAGGCCATTAGCAAATTGTGTAATTTTCCTTTTTCAAGTTTCTGTTGGCCTCCGAGGAAATTACTCCGCCCTCGCAACCCGCCATTAATGCTTGGAATTATGAAAATGGACTTAAATAATTATGTGAATCAAATTATTTCAGGAACTTAGTGCATTGTACTATGTAGCCCTTTCTTTGTTGGTATGCAGAGTTAAGTTGAACAATTATGTTGCTTTACTTCATATTTCTGTTAATCCAAGTAAGTAGGTATATTATTCGGATAATAATATTATATTAAACCTAGGTGTCAGTTACTTCCATGCTGGCCTGAGAGCGAGAGAAATACAGATTGTGACAGCTGCATTTCCTCCCAGGCTTGTTGTAAAAAATAACAAGGGATCCAAAGTTTTCAGTATATTGTAACTTAGGCGATGGGCTGACAACCTGTCACTACAGCAATATACCTACAAATATATGTGAAATAACCCTCAAAACTTTGTCAGACGCGGCGGAATGACCTCTGTTTGGGTCGTTTACGCTCTGCCTACCCCATTATGGATAAAAGCGTGATTATATGTATGTATATTTTTTGGATAATAATATTACATTACCTAGGTGCCCGTTTAAATACATAGACTGCATTGCATTGGTGCAACCTCTCATCCCGCATGCCATAAACCTCGGCTTGCACTAGATCACAAAACAACCGTTTTCTGGCAGTTAGCAAGCGGGTCTGTATTTGACCACTTTCAGTTTCTTATTTCTACTTACTGGATTAAACTTGTACAGTCTACTCTGCATTCATAATATGAAACAAATATCAATTATGCATCACAATATACAGGGTGTAAAACAAGTACTGCGTTCCTTTAAACCACGTAATGTATTAGTGATATGCAACACAATACACACATTAATTAAAATTAATAAATTTATTTAATTTTTATTAAATTGTAATACTAAAACTTGTTACGCAACCCTACGGAACACATATACGCGTTAGGCCGCGCCTGCGTGCGTGTAAGGACAGGGTTACTGGTTGTTTATTGAATTAAATAAAAAATATTTTTTTTTATTCATTTTATTTTAATTGTGTAATGTGTTGTATATCACTAATACATTACGTGGTTTGAAGGAACGTAGAACTTTTTTTTACACTTGTACCGGGTGTAAGGGACAGCGTCCCGCAAATTGATAGGGGTTGCTCAGTCAACGAAACTAAACAACTATCACCGAGACACTGGAAAATACTTTCAGGAGATGAAAAAAAATGTCCTTCCCATACAAAATGAACAACTCAATCAGACAATTTGTATAGAAAACCAAAATTATATTCTCACTTCCTGAAAAAAATCCTGCTGTTAGTTGTTCAGTTTCGTTGACTGAGCAATCACCTATCAGTTTGCGGGATTTACCTTACTGGGTATACACTTTGTAGTATGGTGCAAATAGGTCCATTAAAAGAAAAGCGAAACTAATCCCTTAGTCAACTTTTACGACACCTATCCCATCACAGGAAGATGTAGGATGATGCTATTCTAGCTTATAGTTCGGATAGGCTCCGCAGCAATTCTCTCGTATCTCGGATGAGCATTGAGCAACTGCCTCCGTGGTCTAGTGGCTAATGCCATGGGCTCCCGATCCGGAGGTCCTGGGTTCGATTCCCAGGGGGTAAAACACAAAGTTGATATTTGAGAATTTATCACTTTGTGAATTTTTCCCCAGTTTGGGTAGGACATTGCAGGCTGAATCACCTGATTGTCCGAAAAGAAAAAGATTTCGTGCTTCTGAGGGCACGTTAAGCCGTCGGTCCCGGTCGCTGTCTTTGATAGTGGTCGTTACACAAAACCATGTCAGAGGCCTGATAGTTGTGCTACTAGGCGGTTTAAAAATTCTGACACCAGGGTTCATCGGTTCCATAGACTCGATACCCACTCGACAGAAGAAGATGGAGCAATATGATCCTGCAGCTTATGAGCAGGATTTACTCAACTGCAGCCGAGCCATTACTGCAGAATAACTGGCCAAGTTATGATATAGAAATATTTTATTGTAAAAGTACGGGAGAGCACCATCTTCTTCTCACCATCATCTTGCTTCCTGACTCGATAGATACATACATATAATCACGCCTTGATCCCTAATGAGGTAGGCAGAGCGTAAACTACCTAAGGTCATTCCGCCACATCTGACAAAGTTTTCAGCGTTATATTGCTTTAGTGACAGACTGTCAGCCCATCGACTAAATTACAATATACGGAAACCCTCGGATCCCTTAGCTCGTTTTTACAACATGCCCGGGAGGATATGCAGCTGACACCTTCTATGTTTTTCTCTCGCTCCCAGTGCAGCATGGAAGAATAAGCCCGTAAGATAGAAGTTCGAATATAAGTACTAATCTGACACATATTACTCAAAAATATATAGATACCAGATACATTTTCTTTAGTTTGTCTTCTGAATGACATCTGTCGCAACTACCATCGTAGTTTTTATGAATTGTGCGCGGGTTGTTTTCAATGATGTATGTCTTTTGAGACTTATCGACCGCATTGTAAAACATTCTAAGGGCGACAGCAATTTAAAAAGGTACGCTAGTTTTCAAAGCAAAAGAATCTTATTACAGAACGTTCACAATTAAACTAAACACGTCCTGAGACGAGAAAGTCCGCAATTTTAAAACGCACGCAGATACGCAGATTACACACAGCCGGTTCGCATGGGCCTGGGCGCCTAAATAGAAATGCAACTTCAGTACGCCTATGAAAATAATGTACGTTGGATGAAAATGAAAGCTTATACTAGTGGGGCACGTGGTGAATGGGAAAAGGAGTAACAGCACCCACCCGGTGGCTAGATGCTATTCTACAGTCCATCAAGTGCACACCCAGTGTCATGTACTCCCGATCCGGAGGTTCTGGGTTCGATTCCCAGGGGGGAAACACAAAGTTGATATTTGAGAATTTATCACTTTGTGAATTTTTCCCCAGTTTGGTTAGGACATTGCAGGCTGAATTACCTGATTGTCCGAAAAAGGAAAAGATTTCGTGCTTCGGAGGGCACGTTAAGCCGTCGGTCCCGGTCGCTGTCTTTGATAGTGGTCGTTACTCAAACCATGTTAGAGGCCTGATAGTTATGTTACCAGGTGGTTTAAAAACTCTGACACCAGGGTTCATCGGGTCGATAGACTCGATACCACTCGACAGAAGAAGAATAATCCCTCTTCTGCTTTACAAATAATAAATTTCATAGGAGTTGGTAGTAGATATTTTAAGTAGCAACCGAAATATATCCATACATATAATGAATCTCTAGAAGGGTCGTGTCTGTACATTGAATATTTTTACAAAAAAATAATTGCAGCATACATTATTAACGATATAAAGACTACAGTCCATCAAGTGCACACCCAGGGGGCAATCCACCAGAGCGCCCAGAACAGACGTGCCTGGAAAGCCCTAACCAGCAACGCTAGTTTTGGTGGTCACGACCCTCAGTCATGAGGAAACGACAAAGAAGAAGAAGAAGAAGGGACAACTTTCACCAGGAAATTCTTTCAGGAAGTGATAAAAAATGGCTTTACCATACAAATTTTCTGATTGAGGTGGACATTTGATATGGAAAAGGATTTCCTGGTGGAAGTTGTTCAATGTCGTTGACAGAGCAACCCCTATCAGTTTGGTGGACGGTGTCACACCACGTATTACCCGGGGCCTAAAGGCTTAACGTGCCTTTGGAAGCACAGAAACGCTCGAGTTGTTATACCACTACCGGTCCACCATCCACCAGTCAATATGCAGTACATAAGAATATGTATAAACATTTTGATTTAACGTAATTTTTTGTGTAATAATTGAGGACGATTTGTTTCTTGAACAGTGGTCAAACTGGTTAAAAAGTCATTTTGATAAGAGTACAATGAGTACAAACTAAACCAAAGGGATTTATTTAGCTTTAAAGACACTACACTCCGAAAAAAATCTTTTAAACAAAAGAAAGGCGATGCCCGACCCTGATCCTTTTAAGAATAAATAAAATAAGCTCACGATTTAAATCCTAATGCCCCGATATTTGGTTAGGTCAGAACGCTTTTAAGCAAAAATGTTTACTTGCGGTTTTGAGAGCATTATAAACTTCTGTAAAAGTGAAGTTAAGAGTTTGTTTTATTGTTTTAATCGCATAGCAATTCAAACACATTATACACGAAGATATTTAATTCATTTTAAAGCCCTTTTCCATTTTTCGTCCTTCGTTTCTCGGAGAAAGTTGATCAGTTTCATATAAAGGTATACTCATCCCTCTTCTGCTTTACAAATAATTAATTGCATAGGAGTTCGTAGTATATATTTTAAGTAGCAACCGAAATATATTGTAACTAAAACATTTGCGTTTCGTCCAAACCATACATAATTCAGCATACCATACATCCTAAACTTTTGATTCATCGTCGTCGCAAAGTGGGCAAGTATTTTATCTCCTGCAACAGCCATAAACGAACTCAAGCGTCTTGAAACGCAATAAAGTGTATTATGAATAGTTGGGCAATAACAATGGCTCGGGTAAAAGTTTCGGCAAATTTCGGCTTTGGCGGAAGGAGGACTGGCGGGACTCCAATGCTGTCGGCTTTCATCATGTCATCTCGAGCCGCAACAAGTAATAGTATGTTTACCAGATAGCCTTTTGGTATAATGATCTGGGTCTTGGTGTTTTAATCTGGAGGATTAAGGTTCAATTCACGAGGGGATACAGAGCTAATGATTAAGGGGATAAGAAAACAACGCATAAACTGTATGTTATGTTTTTTAAACCGCATCCCTGGTAGGGTATGAACCGGTTACTTCAAGACAACGTGAGGCTTATTACTCAACGGAGTTTCATATAGCGATAGAAATAACCTGAAACTTCCAAAACTGAGCTGCAGGTAGCAACTTCCATATTTTATACGTGAGATGTCGCGTCGGAGTCGGAGGCGAGATTTAATTTGAGATTGCGTCGTGAATGGCGGGAACTTTCTCCATATTCACGTGCATTAGCCGACATTACACAGATTTGTTGTTCGCCGGTGGAACAGCGCGCGGAGCACACTTCATTTAGTTTCCATTTGCGCACCGCTATCTCAGGACTATCTTTTCTGCACTAAACTTCTGCTGATGGTGCCTACCATTCGTTACACAATTCATGTTAGAAGTTCGGAATTGCATGTGACGAAGGACCAGGGTATGGGTACCAGGTTTTAAATACTAGGATAATCATGTTAGTGAAGCTTTTTTATGCGAGTGCTTTTCCACTTCAATTAGTTTCTATCTGCGCACCGCTATCTTAACATAACATAGCATAAAAATACTTTATTGCACGTAAGAATACAAATCATACAACACAACAGATAACAACAAAAAACAAGTACAACATAGGCGGCCTTATTGCTAAGGTAGCAATTTCTTAGAGGCAACCTTTGGGTGAAAGAAAAATGCGTAGCTGTAATCGGGATAGTGCAAACCTAGTAAAATATATCCTAAATACATTACATTACATACATACATATAATCACGCCTTTATCCCTAATGAGGTAGGCAGAGCGTAAACGACCCAAACAAAGGTCGTTCCGCCACGTCTGACAAAGTTTTGAGGGTTATTTAAGATAGATTTGTAAGTATATTGCTGTAGTGACAGGTTGTCAGCCCATCGCCTAAATTACAATATACTGAAACCCTCGGATCCCTTAGCTGGTTTTTACAGCATACCCGGGAGGAAATGCAGCTGGCACATTCTATGTTTTTCTCTCGCTCCCAGGCAGCATGGAAGAACATTACATATAATACATAAAGTATCTTATGCTATCTTATGTCAATGCATTCTGTACAAACGCAGGCTGATGGTTCTCGTTGAATTCGTGGAATAGATTAGCGAGTGACAGAGGAATGTATGTGGATGACATGATTGTTTTACCTTTTGATTGAAGAGTTATGATAAATTTGGATAAAGAGGCTGGTTTCCGGTAGACGAACAAAAGTTGTTCAGTTTTATGTTTCGGTCTACCTTTTACACTATAACAAGTAAAACCGAAAAAACCTGTGTGTATCATTATTTACAACTTGCTTATTTGTTTCAAATTTAACTGGAACTCTAACAAAAAAGTTACTGAAGTAAATTATTCCTAGGCTTAGTCCCGACGCCGTGAAACATATCCAAGTTTACAATTTATTGCTTGAAAGGTATAAAAAATATGCTGCAACTAGAAAATAATTTTGCTCCTTTTAATCCAACAGGGAATTATTCTGTGGAAAAATATATCAGGACCACTGTGGGATTTAAAAATGAAATATATTTCTAGTATTAAGTGACTACCTAAACTTTTTAAAAGTTTCCAAGTTCATGGAAAATTTAAAAGTCAGTCAAATGAAAACATACAGTTTTATAGTATAACAATATTTGTACAATTTTACAATACGCTATTTTATTCTTGGAAGAATATCCCAAACAAATACTTAAAATATAAAAGGAAATGGACCTGAAATTGAACCCTATGCTATGACTTTCCGTATTGTAGCTCTAATCAACTGAGTTATCGCGTCTTTTATTTATTACAAGCGACCCGTCCCGGCTTCGCACGGAAATTATCAGTGTTTCCCTACTATATTATGCATATACCATACATATAAACCTTCCTCTTGAATCACTCTATTCATTTAAAGAAACCGCATCAAAACCCGTTGAGTAGTTTTAAAGATTTATGCATACATAGGGATATAGGGACAGAGAAAGCGACTTTGTTTTATACTATGTAGTGATTTTCGTGTTTTAATATTTTGTCTCATGTTACCAATGATCCGTTTTATTTTAGCTATGTATGACACGATCGTGCTCATAAAAAGTTCCCTAATTTGGGTAATGTGTTGAGCAAACACGTGTCGTAATACGAACGACACCCTATCGTCGATAATAAGGTCCGGCGAGTCGCGTCTAGTGGCACATTACATCCCCGGGGCATGCAGAGAGCTCATAAAATATAATAAGACTATCACCAAGAGATGAAAGCGACCAGCCTAATAGAGGTCCACAGTTATGTCTGTGGTCTAAACCTTGGGTTCAGACGAAAATAAAAAAAGTACTTAGTACTACTCAAGCTACTTAGCTCATATAGCTGCTAGATTTCTCCCAATTTGGGTAAATACCATAAGAAACACGGTAATATTCACAAGAGTCTGGCATAGTAAGGTCGAAGACGCGTCAAGTGGCATCGAGCAGTACATCCCCGGGGCATGCAGAGAGCTCATAAAATATAATAAGACTATTACCAACAGATGGAAGCGACCAGCCTAATAGAGGTGCACCGTTGGGTACATACATATTATCACGCCTTTATCCCTAATGGGGTAGGCAGAGCGTAAACGACCTAAACAAAGGTCGTTCCGCCACGTCTGACAAAGTTTTGAGGGTTATTTAGGATTTGTAGGTATATTGCTGTAGTGACAGGTTGACACTCCATCGCCTTAATTACAATATACTGAAACCCTCGGATCCTTTAGCTGATTTAAACAGCATGCCCGGGAGGAAATGTAGCCGGCACATTCTATGTTTTTCTCTCGCTCCCAGGCCAACATGGAATAACAGTTAGGTTTGTGGTCTAAACCTTGGGTCAGAAAAGAATCCCAAAAAAATGTACTTAGTGCTACTTATGCTACTTAGGTAATGTAGCCGCAACATTTCTCCCAATTTGGGTAAAATACCATAAGAAACACGGTAATGTTAACAAGATTCTGGCGTAGTAAGGTCGAAGACGCGTCCAGTGGCATCGAACAGTACATCCCCGGGGCATGCAGAGAGCTCATAAAATATAATTAAACTATTACTAAGAGATGAGAGAAGCCGGCCTTGTAGCAGTTGCAAAACATGTCAACTTTAAAACCTTTAGAAAGATATAGCACTTTTGTGATCTATCTAACTCATTGGTATTTAAGGCCATTACATCCCCAAGGCATGCATGAGAGAGCTCGTAAAATATATAAGACTATTTCTACGAAGGAAAAGAGGCTGGCTAAGAATCAGTTGTAAAAGATGACACCCCTAATTCCATGTACTCATACAGGCCCCATTAGATTTTACACGGACCCGCACTCAGAATTTTCATAAATTTATTTTGTCCTAAGATAAACAACAGTAAAAAGAGTAAACAGCTTATAAACGGAGTGAAAATAACATTTGCCAGTTTCATATTTGTTTGTTTTTAAAAATTGATTTTTCATCAGGAACTTACATTCTGTGATAAGATTTCTGTCTTTTCTTGAAATAAAGCGATTAACTTCATTGACGATTTATCCATACCTCTTACTTACTCGTATAATAGAATCAATGAGAAGGCTATTTACTTTTGTCGGAAAACAACATAAGTCTTTTGTCAGAGACAAAATTATGGACGAAAATAATATAAGGTTAATAGGATCAGTCTGGTAACAATCTTGGCACTCATTACTACACGAGTTTATTAACTTGCCTCCAACAACAGCTTAATCGCAATCGATCCGAACTGTCAGCTCATTATTCTATCTTATCGGCAGTGTATGAAATGAAGGGGAGTTATTCTTGTGGACGACATTTTTATGTCGTCGGAATAGGGAAATAACGAACTCATAAATGGGAGTTGGCGGATAAACAAGATGCGGAGAGATAAGAGATCCCTCAAGTGAGGAACTGCGCTAGTGTTCTTGACTGTACCTGGAGCATTCTGCCCAACGCATTTTAAATACAAGGACGAGGACTCATAGACCAATTTGCAAGACTGGTCAGAAGTATTTAAGGCTTTTTGCTTATGCAAGGATTTATATCCTCCACTGATTCTCTGATTGACGCAATAAACTTCTAGTAACCGGACTTTTCTACCAGAGTTATAGTTATAAACTTAACCATCGATTTGGTAAACCATACGTGGTGAGATAGTAGTTTATTTTCTGTCTGTATTGAGAATAGAGAAAATACATGCAATTTAACAGGCAGTATTGAACATATTGAAAACGCTTATCCGCGCGTAGGAGCGTGATCTGCTAACCCGCGCGCGTTCAATACTGCGTGTTTTCCATACAAACTGGGCGTACGAAATCGCGGGCACAGCTAGTTAATTAATAAAAACGGCAAAATAAGCGAGATAAAATTGCATGTATTTTCTCTATTCTCAATACAGTCAGACTCAATATTTGAATGGTTTGCGTGATTATTTCGAACCTAGGCTGGACACCAGGTAATTAAAAAAACGCAGTGAAATAAAAAGTCCCTTAAAGATCGGTTAAAAACGATCAGAGTTCAATTTCCTGCCTACCCCCTAAGTCAGGTGGCGTGACTATTTATATCGTAACTTTGATTTTAAATTTTTTACATTTTTCTTCCATGCTGGACTGGGAGAGATAGAAAAACATAGAATGTTCCAGCTGCTCTTCCTCCCGGGCATGCTGTAGAAGTTAGCAAAAGGGACTCGAGGGTTACAGTGTATTGTAATTTAGGCGATGGGCTGACAACCAGTCACTATAGCAATACACATTGCAATCTAAAATTGCCCTCAATTTTTGTCAGACGTGGCGAAAGCGCCTTTTACTAGGCGTTTGACGCTCTGCCTACCCCTTAAGGAATAGAGGCGTGATATTATGTATGTATGATTTTAAATAATGCTCAGTCGAATAAAAAAGTTCCATAAAATCGGTTAAGAAACAGACAAATTTCAATTTCCTGCCTACCCCCTAAGTCTGGTAGCGTGATTTTAAGTATCCTGAGTTGCAACCCGAGTAACAGTTGAATTTAAAAAAGTCCCATCGAAATCAGGTAGTTTTGGAGTGATGTGGTAACATACATCAGACAGACAAAAATTCTAAAAGAAAATCGATTGATCTCTTATATCGTTAATAATGCCTGCTGCAATTATTTTTTTGTAAAAATATTCAATGTACAGACACGACCATTCTAGAGATTTATTATATGTATAGATAAAAGTAATTATTTACAAATTTAGTAAAAAAGTTTCTACTAAATTTCAGTACAATCAATATTCTGAAAACCAAAATACATTCATTCAATTTTAGATCATTATGTGATTTCTCTATTGTCCTCAATCATGTTTTGGTAGCTCGAGGTCAGCTTCTTTAATCAACGAAGTTTATTCTGATTGCACAAAGAGGCGTGCAATTTCAGTGTAACTGTTTCGTTCTGAATTTTAAATAGGCCGAGGAGCAGCGGAGTGAGCAGCGGCACATGAATAGAACAAGTTTCAAGTGAGCCGAGTTAGCGACGTCGAGAGAGAGACTTCAAAGGCGCTCGCCGCCGCCGCTATGAATCCTTCATGCCGGAATGTTGTCCTCGGATATCATGCGCCATACAGCTCAGATATTGTGGATTTTAAAACCTGTAACAACATAGACGGAGAGATTATAGTCTGTCAACGTCGTGCTTACCGCGCCCTAGGGTACAGACGTTGGCGGGGACGCGGTAGCACGCGGCGATTGCGAACATGAACACATTGCGTCGTGCTCGCTCACCCTCCTGCTTCACCGCCCGCACCCCCGTTACCGCGACCCGCGCACGTCAGTACCCCTAAGGCGCGGTAAGCACGACGTTGACAGACTATAGTGCCCTAAGCATTAAAAAACAAACGTACGTAATAAGGTCCTCAGGTTTCTTATTAAGATTGCAATAAAGGTGACTGCACCCACAAAAGAGTAGTTGGGAGTTGCAACCACTCATAAGAACTTAAAAACGAAACCAGAACCAGACATGACATATGAAAACGGAAAGTTTTATGGGACTGCATTTGAACAAACAGTTTTCAGTTTTACATACATACATACATACAATCACGCCTTTATCCCTAATGGGCGCGCTGTGCGTAAACGACCTAAACAAAGGTTATTCCGCCACGTCTGACAAAGTTTTGAGGGTTATTTAAGATAGATTTGTAGGTATATTGCTGTAGTGACAGATTGTCAAGCCATCGCCTAAATTACAATATACTGAAGCCCTCGGATCCGGATTAGCTGGTTCTTATAGCATGCCCGGGAGGAAATGCAGCTGGCACATTCTATGTTTTTTTGCTCGCTTCTAGGCCAGCATGGTCAGTTTTACACTATTTGAAATTTACCTATAGCACATTGTATAGCACAGAGTAATAAATAGTAGGTACCTAACAGTACAGAACGCGCACTCCACTACAAACTCGCTCAAAAAGCCAAAAACATACCTAGAATTATTAATTCATGACAAATTTTGTTACACCTTACGCGCAACGCGAAAGTCGAAATCCCCTAATCACTCAAGATTACGCACACAATTACACGTGTTGGGGTTAGCTAATGCGCGACACATTTCAAGGTAAAGAAAAGCAGACGATTGTATGTTCGACAACCTGATCATGATCACCCTACACATAAACATACACAGAACAATTAGATAAGGAATTAAGACACAACAGGCACTGCTTATTTCTATAAAAAAATTTCTTACAGCAGAACTAATAAAAGTGTGATAGCATAAAACGTATTTATTTATTTAACAGTTTATTGCACACATGATCGTACAGAGGACACAAACATAAAAAACAATAGCACATCAGGAACAGCTTATCTATTAAAATAATCTCTTCCAGCTGACCTACGGTAGTGAGAGTGCATAAATAAGACAGATAAGGCGTGCACAATTTATAATATGGGTAAAATTACATTAAATAATATTCAAAGCTTATATCATAATAAAAACAATAAATATACAAATGTAATGCGGATAAGAAGTGCACAATTTAAATATGTTATCGACATGAGCAGGATATAATAGTATATTACTCCGAGGCCGAAAAAAAAGTAATATAATTATGGTCGAGTAAATTTGGAACTCGACTGCGTTTTTGGCCTTCCAATGTAAACGAGACCATATATTGCTATTTCGGCTGAGAGAAGTATAGTACTTTTCTCTCGTTTTGCGAGGGCACAATAACAAAACACTTAAAAACAAACATCAAACTTGCGATTTCTCCATAATGTTTTGACATTTAAAATTTGCATGGCACCTTTGACAGGCGCACATTCTGTTCATTCATTCATTCTATTTCGTAAATATAAAAAGTTGTATTCAGCCTTAAAATAATCAATAATGCGAACTAAAAAACACCTATACTAGTGTGTCCTTAACGACTTCGTGTAGCGGTCGTTAATGGTCTTTGATGTTGTTTGGAGAAATTGCTGGCGTCTGCTACCTAGCGTCGGCGTTTGGCCCGAAAAGAGTGAATGTAGGCTTTGGTGTTTTTAAATAATGACGCTATTTCCGAGCAAATGAGAGAAAATATAGATAATTATACCACCATTTACCATATCCAAGTATAATTTCAAAAAGTTCAAGTTCAGTTCTAGAAAGCTCTAGGAACTGGGAAATATTGCGTGTTTATGAATATTTGCGCATATTTCAAAACTCCGGTGTAGAAGTGCCATTACAGGTCATCCTATAAATAATAAAATTACCCCCTTTGATTAAAATTCTCTTTAGAAATGTTTTTGCTGAACTTCGTTTTCGTCGCGTCAGGTTGTCGTACCTGCTTGTAGCTAGTTAATAATACATTATTAATCACTTTTACTGGCTTTTAGGTACTAAGAAATAATGAAGCAGATCGTTGTGTTTGCTCAGTGTTAAACTGGCTCTGTGGTCTAGTTGGTTTGATCTTTGGCACTCGATCCGGAGGCTGTTAGTTCGATTCATACAACGATTCAGCCCACATAATTTATCACTCATAGTGATATTGAGCGGCCTTTGCCACGACACATTACATCATCATCACGTCACAAACTTAAGAGCACTGCTCTTATCGGTGGAGTATGAAGTAAACGCCAATCATCTCTGTTGTTTTTCATCTTCATAATACTCCTTTTTAGGGATTTTTAGTGTGGTGGTTTACCTCTTGCCTTCCACACCGCGTCATATAGTCTGGACATGAGCCCTTCCGGAACCCATTTCTTCGGCCTCCAACCAGTACTGCCTGACACCAGGGAATGCTTAATAGTGGCGGCATTGACTTGCTACGTTACAAGGTCGTTTTCGGACATTTGTTGAATTTTTAGGGAAGCCCATCCCACTGGACACCCCATCACATCCTGATAATCTTGCCGCTGTTCGGTCGGGGCCTGCTTATTCGATATATTCACAGCTAACCACCATATCTTGATGGCCGTTCCACTATCCGCCGCCTGTGGACCCCGTTAGTAGCCTACAGCTCAGCCCTAACAACACATTACAGGCTACATAAGTAAAAAATGATCTAAGTTCGGTTAGGTTAGTTTAGTCAGGGTAATGCAGGCCGAATCATTTGATTGTCTAACAAGGTTGCAGGTTCAAATCTGCCGGAATTTTTTTATTTGCTGTTTCTCATATTTTAGTAATATAATGGTATTGTAAGTGCAAAAATACATTATTAAAAATATGTAAATAACTAGAGTATTCCATGCTTGAGAGGAGAAGGAACACGTATGAACGAGATTTGATTTAACCGGGTATGAAAACCGCGGGGTGGAAAGCTAGTGTATGTACCTAACTATAAAAGTTTGGTTAAAACATGGCTGTTTCGTCGCAAAGAGCACTCAGCTCGTGTAAGCAAGGCTGCACGTCCGACTACGAAATATGAAGCTGATCCTCCTACATATTTTCAAGTTTATTTGCATTTCGTAGCTTCGGCTTGCATTTTTGTAGCGCGTAGACATCTCGTATTCCTAAACAGTCCTCGAGCTTTGAGTTGTCCGAAACCGGGAATACGGCTTTTAACACAGTCCAAGGAAGAAACAGAAAAACGTCTGCATGCATGTCTCCGTAGTCGCCTTATACAGACCGCATGCCTTGAATTCAATTCAAAGTTCAATTTCCATGCTGGATTTGGAGCGATAAAAAAATTTCAGTATCTCTACTGAAGAGGAATCTAAGGGTTTCAGTGCTGCCGATTCTGTTGTAGTCACAACTTAACTTATTAATGTTAGCTCGTTTCTGTCACTTTCCGTCTTGAGCGAACAGAAAAGTATGGCAGTATAGACGGACTTATTATAATCCTGCCACATAGAAGTCGATCAAATATTTCAAATGATTTTAATCGGAACCCGTTCACATTACGACTTAACTTTACATAATGCTCCATACATTTTTAAAGTGACAGAATTATAATAAGTCCGTCTATACTGCCAACTTTTTCTGTTCGCTAAATATGGAAAATGACAGGTATTGTTTTATTTTTGATAAATCTGGTTTATGCCGAATCGTGCCTATTTTTTTGCTATTTAGGCGATGGGTTATGCTATGACAATCCATGACTACAGCGTAAACGACCTAAACAAAGGTCATTCCACCACATCTGATAAAGTTTTGAGGGTTATTTAAGATAGATTTATAGGTATACTACAGTAGTGACCGGTTTTCAGCCCTTCGCCTAAATTGCAAAATACTAAAACCCTCGGATCCCTTAGCTGGTTTTTACAGCATGCCCGGGAGGAAATGCAGCTGGCACATTCTATGTTTTTCTTTCGCTCCCAGTCCAGCATAGAAGAAATGCTCCTCAAAATTTGTCAAACGTGGCGATAAAGGTTTTTATTTATCCGTCGACGCTATGTTGAATAAGGAATATTAATACTCGTATGCGCGATTTATGCAGCAAGGGAGTCCGATTGGTAGTTAAGCTCGTTTGTTTTACTGCTCTGTGCTTTTGCGTTTCTCGTACAAATAACATGTTTCATCTGATAAGAGGTTGTCGTCAGTTCGTCTGTCTCGCTACCAATCGTTTTGCGGACATCCTTTGTTATTCCATTTTGTTTTTGTTAGACAAAACTCTTTGCGGGGACAAATCTCCTGTTTGTTTGGGGAAAACGATTAAGATGTTATTAAGATAGAAATGCGGGTAGGCAATTCCTCCTTGTTGTAACGTATGAAAAATAAATGTGGTAATCTCCAACGTATTTACTGGTTGGAATTATGCCATGGCAAACAAAATTAATCTTCTCTAGCTCTCGAAATAACTATTTGCAACAAATATATTTCTACTATGCTACCTATGAAACAAAAAAATAAATTACTCTTTTATGCGTTGTTCTTTTAATTTAAAATAGGGTGTAAGGGACAGCGTCCCGCAAACTGATAGGGGTTCCTCAAGCAACGAAACTGAACAACTATCACCAAGAAATTATTTAGATGATAATAAAAATAATTTCCCATACTAAATGATCAACTCAATTAGCCAATTTGTATGGAAAATCAAATTATTATTATTTTTTTCTCCCTGAAATACAACCCTGCTTCTTCTTCTTTCGTGTCGATGACAAGACAACACCTTCCTGACAAGTGCTTCAACACAATCCTGCTGATAGTTGTTCAGTTCCGTTGACTGAGCTACCCCTATCAGTTAGCGAAACGCTGTCCCTTACACCCCGTATAAGTGTACGTACGAAGTTAGAGATTATATTTTTTTAATCATTCTGTAATTGTGTGTCTAACAGGGAAAACTATTCCTAAAAATGAAAAGCTTCTAAATACCATCATAAATAGAGAAGTACTTACTCAGTTGTTTTAACGATGATCACTATCGTCCCGAAATACGTGGAAAATCCATTAAAAACTTTGATTGTGTTTTATTCTGTTTGGAATTAACCAGGAGTTAGTGTTGCTAGAAACTGTGGCTCGACTAGTGTAAACTTTAAGTCACGAAAGCTATATTTACAGTGTGACCATCTACAAAATTAACTTGCAGCTCTATGAGCAAGGCTGTTAAAACCAGCTAAGGGATCCGAGGGTTTCTGCATATTGCAATTGAAGCCATGGGCTGAATATACCTAATATACCTACAAATCTATCTTAAATAACCCTCAAGACTTTATCAGACGTGGCGGAATGACCTTTTCTGTATGTCGATTACGCTCTGCCTATCCCATTAGGGATGTATGAAGGCGTGATTGTATGTATTGTATGTTTGTATGTATGAGCAAGGGAAAATCCGGTCGACTATATAAATCTAATAAAAAATACATCTACTTTAGGTTTCATACAGACGAACGCGTCGATGTCTACAGACGCTACAGTCGACTTTCGATGTTTGCAGTCGTACCAGCAATTGGCAAGTTCAGTTCGTTTGTATGAAACCTTAAGAGGTGAAAAGGCACAGAACATATAATAGTACTACATACAGAATGGCCTTTCACCTCCCTTCCCCAGTCCGACATACGTCACACTCCGCGCCGGAATGTGGGCCACATTGAGCGAACGCTTAGCGGGCATGGCGAGCGCATGTTTCCCAGTGTAACGGAAATAATAAAGTTTCGTGTTCCAAAGATGGTTAGATACTGTTCCACAAGATATGACTCCAATATGAACTTTTTTAGATTCCACAGTGATGAGAGATAGTAAGTAAATTCATACAAAATATGCAACCTAATCTATTCTAACTATTCAGTTACAGTGAACTACTTTAAAACGTTGGTTTAATCAAAGAACCAGATTAATCAAGTGATGATTATGACCGGTATAATAAATTTTGTCAACCCTTATAATACGCACACAAACACATGCCAAGTGCAACATGCCGTTTGTCGATGTGTGGCCAAACAGTTAGGAGTGTCCGAGCTGTGGAAAAGGCAGCCTGAAATAAAATAAATTTCATGAATATTTTACATTTCGCGAGAATTGAAACTCCATTTTATCATCCATAATACAATAATTCATAATTAGTACACAACTGCAAAAAGTGGCCACTTTTAGCACACTCTTTTGTTATACAAAGCTTATATTCTTAGTGTAAATTATTGTTTTATAGATTATAAAATGTAAAATTAGTTGCAACTCTCGCGAATCGCAAAATATTCATGAAAATGTTTGTATTTCACGCACAAGTAAAAAACTGATGGCGCCAGATTCGCGCCACTGTTCGCCTCTTAAGATCTTAAAACATCGCTATGTTATACAAATTCGATCATATACTAGACGTGTTCATAATGAACCTGTCAGATATTTAAAAAAACCTACTAAACGATATAATTGGTAACAGTTAAAACGACTAAAATAGTAAGATCCTGTCACATTATGGCCACACTGGATATTTGCTTTGGCGGGAACAGCACGTGGGATTGCTTTATGCAATGAGCTTGTGTTGATTTGTCCGACTATTTACTCGTAGTGGCACATAGAAACAGCATAGAAATTTATTAAAAATACAGATATAGAATAACAGTAATATCTACCAATATAGTAGAATCCTGTTACATGTGGCCACACTAGATATTTGCTTTGGCGGGAACAGCACGTGGGTTTGCTGAATGCAATGAGCTCGTGTTGATTTGTCCGACTATTTACTCGTAGTGTTTGCAGGCACATAAATACAACTTGAATAAGAATCCCACTCTAAGATGGGAATGATTAAAATACAGAATATTCCAGCTGTTTCTTTTTCCAAGCATACAATGTGTAAAAGTAGTTCAATAAATGAAAAGTTCAGGCGATCGGTATGAAACATGTTACTTCACAATACAGCACCACCAAGTCTCTTCAAAAAAATTGGGAAAAATATAACTTTTTAGGCTATTAACGCTAAACTTCTTCGCAAGGATTTATGTAACGTTATTTTAAAGAATTCGTGCAAACATTAATAACGCGCATTTTTTCTGTTTGAAAAGAAACATTGATGTTGTTTGTTTTCCACAATATCGCTGTTGCTGGCACCACCAGTGCCTCGCGTAACGTAAAAATATCTGAGTTTATACCGACGACTTTTCACGTCATTAGGTAGGTAAAGTACTGTTGTCAATGGGTAAAGTATTGTTTTCTTTTTTTTAAGAATTATTTTTTACTGGTTTTTTACCATATGGAAAGTTCTAGTATTTCTTATCATCAGCCTAATAAAATAAATAAAATAACTTCAGACTAATATATCCATTGAAATTAGGCTCTACATGTCAGCTACACGAAACATAGAGGTAAAACCATGTTTTGTTCGGAAAATAAGTTTAATTGTCCTTGCTGTCACAAACACGCAACCTCTTTTGGTTGGTCAGTTTTCTAACCCACCGCACTTTCAGGGTTCCTTCGGGACATTTTTGTTCCTCAGTCTGCTCATACCTGTCGACTACAGTCATCCCATTCAAAGACGGATCAGCCTCCAGCTCACAATCGTCGCAGGCCGGTTGCAAGCCTGCATTATGAATTTGTACCCCATTGTTCCCAGTTTTTAATTCTACCGGTAAAATGTATTGTTCATAGAACAAAAGTCCCTGGTGTCATTGTTGTTGGCCAAAGTTCATTTAAATTCTGTGCCCGTGAGAGGGTACAGTAGCAAATATGAATTCCTTTAGTTCTATTGTCAAACTGCTTTCGCCCGCTCTCGAATAATGGTGAAAAGCCACATTGTGTTATGTGGCCGCTCTATTAAAACCGCTTTCAGCAACTACTTCCCATTCAGAAGAAGTGGATTAATTTTCTTGTGGCACAACAGGAGCGTATGAAACACTAAAAGCGGCCATTCAAAACAATTTCATTCAGTTTTTGCTGGTCCGAATGCAAAGCCTGAAAGGGTTGTATTCAAAAATTGAGAATGGAAATTCTGAATTTTGGCACAATGTTAGCCCATGTCGAATAAAAAGGATCCGATGCCTGTTTAAAACATTAATCTTTTTTACTTTCAAAAACACAAAGCGCTTCGTACGAGTATTTCGATAAAATCTATACCTAACCCTTGGCAATAGTGTCTTCATAATAAGTGTAAATACGCTACTAGGTGAGCTCGCTTGCTACATAGGAGACGTACCTATCTCAGCTGTCTGTCAATCTATCAAAGGTGACAAAAGGCGCGCCTCTTGGGCACCGCTTGGCCGCCTCTGCTTCGCCTCTGCCTCCCCTCCGCCTGTCCGCTTCTTCTTCTTAGCGAGTGGATTCTCAAGTTTCGCCGCTTCCTAATTGCCATGCGCCCTAGATCAAGAGCAAATCCATTACAAAAATAAAATGAACTCAAGCACCTTCAATTCCAACACCATATTAATAGTGGCACCAATAAGTGGTGCAAAGGTTCAGATTTTAGAGGAAGATCACTGGCGTAGCTCCAACAATGTCGGCTCTCATTACATCACAAGGCGCACCGCAACAAGTAATGGGGTATTTTTTGATGCACTTTGAGCCCGATGGTGTAGTGGATCCTTACTGGACGCTGCATCCTGACCGGGAGGTCGTGGTTCGAATCCCACCACGTACCCATGTGTTTTTCGTTTTTCGAATTTCATATGTACGTTTATTCGGTGCTTTTTCAAGTTAAGCCGTTGTTCTTGGTTAATATCGTTTCATACCGTAGATATTAGTCGTTAAGCCATGTCAGAGGCCATCTGGTTTCCCTTCTGGGTTGCGAAAGTCAGATGGCAGTCAGTCTGTGTAAAACCCAGTACCCTCGTTGGATCCCCTAGATTCGGTAGCAGACCCCGTGAGATACGGGGTAAGCTACGGAGATGAAGATGCACTTTAAAAACAGATCCAAATTCTGAATTGTTACCATGTGAAGCACCTACTTTATTAATCAAAGTATTAGTTTGATTCCAATACACACTCCTGTTTAAGATATACTTATCTCAACATGTGAGACATACCCCATGGAAGTACCTTTTTAATATTCATCCATGCACAATATGCACATAACAATTTCAAACGTATTTCCATAAAATATTGTGCAACTAATAACTTTGCTAGTTATTCCAGCTAGGCTCGGCTGCAGTTGAGAAAATCCTACTTATAAAGCTGGAGGGATCATGTTGCTTATCCCGGACTTGACTCATATTCTAGAAGAAACGAGGAATAGAAAAACAATTCATACAAAATGACTGTCCTAAGGTCTACATGCTGGCCAAATTTCGTTAGTTAAATAAAAAAATAGAATAGGAATAATTTATTACTTATTGTTTGACATTCGCTTGATTGATAATTTATAATATATGTAATGAAATTGTAATGTAATGTAGTAATGAAATGGCTGAAAATTGTTTATTAATTAAATTTTAAGTTTTACTAACACTACCTCGTCTCAGCCGATAGACGTCCACTGCAGGACATAGGCCTCCCCCAAGGATCTCCACGATGATCGGTCTAGCGCCTTCTGCATCCAGCAGCTTCCCGCGACCTTCACCAGATCGTCGGTCCACCTTGTGGGAGGCCTGCCTACGCTGCGTCTACCGTGCCAAGGCAGCCACTCCAGGACTTTCCTACCCCAGCGGGAGTCGGTCCTGCGAGCAATGTGCCCCGCCCACTGCCACTTAAGTTGAGCAACTCTTCGAGCTATGTCGGTGACCTTGGTTCTCCTCCGGATCTCCTCGTTTCGGATTCGATCACGGAGGGAAACTCCGAGCATAGCCCTTTCCATTGCCCTTTGAGTGACCTTGAGCCTTCTTATGAGGCCCATTGTGAGTGGCCACGTTTCGGTTCCGTAGGTCATCACTGGCAACACGCACTGGTCCCAGACTTTTGTCTTGAGACATTGCGGTAGTTGTTTGGATGAGAAGATGTTACGTAGCTTCCCGAACGCTGCCCAGCCGAGTTGGATTCGACGATCGACCTCCTTCTGAAAGTTGGACCTACCCAACTGGACTTTTTGTCCCAGGTAGACATACTCGTCGACAACTTCCAGAGTAGAGCCTCCAACCGTCAGGGAAGTGGGTGCAACAAGGGAGTTTGACATGATCTTCGTCTTCTCCATGTTCATTTTAAGACCCACTTGTTGAGAGGCTCTATTGAGGTCATCGAGCATTGTACCGAGGTCCTCCAGGGTTTCAGCCACAATAACAATATCATCGGCAAAACGAAGGTGAGTCATATTCTCGCCATTGATATTAATGCCAAGATCCTTCCAGTCCAGAAGCTTGAAGACGTCTTCCAGTGCTGCGGTGAACAGTTTTGGAGATATAACATCTCCCTGTCTTACTCCTCGCTGCAACTGGATAGGCTTCGAGTTCTGGTCCTGAAGACGGACTGACATGGTGGCGTTTTCGTACAAAGACTTCAGCACTTCGATGTACCGGTAGTAACACTACCTAGAATTAATTAATTTTAAGTTTTGCTAACAACTAAAATTGTTTTGAAATTTGAATTTGAATTTAAGCTAGATCTGCGTGCTACGCACCTTGATAACCGATCCAATCCCCTGTTTTACAAACCGGTGAATCAGAATGTTGTTCTTTTTCTCCTTAGCCTTATTTTTTGCATTATTTGGGGTTGGATCTCCTTCGCTGTTTCTACTCTATCTTGTCTTTTTTTATTTCAGTTCTTTACAAAAACTCAAAAAATCAGAGAAAAAAGATTGTTTTTACTTTGGCCGAAGTTTATTGCTGCGACAGGCAGATATTAATGAGAATACAATTTGAATTTACGACTGGTATATATTTACATTGAATTTCCTGTCTAAAATTGACCGAAAATTTACCTACGTGTCCTAATTTGTAGAGTACGTAATCAGTCAGCACGTTCAAAGCATTCCTGTCGATGAGTAGGTAACCGAATTTGAATATATTGCAGAGAAATGGAGGTATCAGTAGCTGGCGGTTTATTCAGACCGCAGAGCGATGAACTTATTACAAGAAGAAACTTTATTAGGGAGTGTGTTCGTAGATATATAGTGACCAGGTGAGTTCAATTTCTGTTTGGTCGGATTAGGGCGGTTAGGGCGGGCGGAGGTCAGGCGGGTTGCATAAACGCGCAATTTGGCGGCAAATTTACAACTTTTTCTCGGCTCCGGCTCTCGGCTTGAAGCAGTAAACCGAGAAGCAATCTCGCCAGCGCCCGAGTTATTCCGCAGAATATTGCGGACCGGGTGACTAATAAAATGACAAATAGCGGGGCCGACCCCTACGTGGACACAGTGCGCCCGTGACTAGACAGCGGGTTTCTTTCCTTGCGTCACTTTTTTTGTAACGCGGCAGATAGTTCCAAAAAATACATTCGTAATTTTTTTGGTTTATGCTAGAGCTCGTTGTTTTTCTTCATTCTCTGTGAAGTATGAACCAAATAAATGTAGAGTAGAAAAGAACCACAACTATTTCTGCAGTACATACATGTCTACGCCGCTGTGATTATAGCAACATATATATATAAACATATATATATATATATATATATATATATATATATATATATATATATATATATATATGTTATGTTTGTTTGTAAATAATCACGCCTTTATCCCTAATGGTAGGCAGAGCGTAAACGACCCAAACAAAGGTCGTTCCGCCACGTCTGACAAAGTTTTGAGGGTTATTCAAGATGGATTTGTACGTATATTGCTGTAGTGACAGGTTGTCAGCCCATCGCCTAAATTGCAATATACTGAAACCCTCAGATCCCTTAGCTGGTTTTTACAGCATGCCCGGGAGGAAATGCAGCTGGCACATTCTATGTTTTTTTTCTCGCTCCCAGTCCAGCATGTAGTTCCGCAGTACTCGTAAAAAAAGCCTAACAAGTAGTTAACTGTTGTACACAAGCCACACAAGCAAGCTATGCAGGTAAACACACTGGCCATTCTGTGTGAAAAATGTTGGCCATCTGTCACAGCCGTGCGTTTGGTTGGCGGCCAAATTTCATGCATACAAGTTGCACACTCCACTCGCTGCGTTCTTTTTAGTCCGACACTTTTTTTAGTGGACATATTGAACCTTCAGAACACTCGTCTGTCTGAAACTGCTGGTCAATACGGGGTGTAATCCCTTACACCACCACCAACTGATAGGGGTTGCTCAGTCAACGATACTGAACAACATCCACAAAGATTTTATTTCACGAAGTGTAAAAAAAATGTCTTTTCCATACAAATTGCCTGATCAAAGTGAACATTTTGAATGGAAAACCCCTTTTTTCACATTTTGAAAGAATTTCCTGGTGGAAGTTGTTTAGTGTCGTTTACGGAGCAACTCCTATCAGATTGCGGGACGCTGTCCCTTACCCCAGGTAAAGAGACCTCTGTGTAACACAAAGGAATATGTGACCGAGCTCCGGGGCTTAATTTTACCTGAAATATAAACACCACATATATATTAGAGTTGACTGCCAATTTTCTTTCTTTGGAAGTTATTTTTGTAGTGACAGGTTGTCAGCCCACCGCCTTAATTCTATATACTGAAACCCTCGAATCCACTAGCTGGTTTTTACAGCATGCTCGGGAGGCGATGCAGCTGGCACATTCTATGTTTTTCTATCACTACCAGTCCAGCATGGAAGCACTAGAAATTGGATCTAACACATAGGTAAATATGGAAATTAGAAATGAATTAAATGATCTGGTGATTAAAGTCGTTAGTCAGTACAGAAAGCTACGAGTATGTGTTACACACACTGGTAAAAAAATATAAAAGCGGCTAATTTTACGTCGCTTAATAACGAGAAATACCATTATATTAAACGAGCTGTAGTAAACTTTACTAGAGTAGATACCTAGTCTAGTGTGTCTTTGTACTCATCATTCTTGTTACGAGAATCCAATGTTTTATGCTAAACTATAAAACCGTGTCTTAGTGCTGTTACTTCATTTACTTTTACGAGCTGTTCCCCGAAAACCCCGAAAAGCTCGTTACAAAACAATTTCGTTGAACAGTCCGCGTTTCCAACGGAAATGATTAATGTCCCGTTGTGCACATTCGATCGGACGCAGAAATAATGATGTCCCACATACATCAGCCCCAAAGAAGCTGTACAATAAAACGAAACAACGAGGCTATCGGGAACAGGCGCGCGTCACAGCCGCACCAGCCCTGACGTTGACAAATAAGCCATTCTGAAAAAGATGCCGTTCCCCTCGATACCCCTACTACGACTGTTTTGGGCCAATTATTAAAGAAAAACAAGGACTGTTTGTAAGGTTGTAATGTACGGCGTATATAAATCTAAAATTTGCATGGTTGGAGGCAGTAACTGTTTACATTTAACACACATGAAAAATATACGATATCGGTTGCTTAGTCAACGACACTGAACAACTATCAGTAAGATTTTTTTCAAGAATTGAAAAAAAATGGCTTATCCATACAAAATGTTCACCTCGATCAGACAATTTGTATGGAAATTCCTTTTATTTTCACTTCCTGAAATAGAAATACTGCTGATAGTTGTTCAGTATCTTTGACTAAGCAACCTCTATCAGTTTTGCGAGACGCTGCTCTTAGACCTGATATGTGAAACAAAAATATACGCCCGAGGACATAGTTAGCTTACTTTTTCAACATTTACTAATTTAATTAACAAATAAAATTGCAAACCCAGGTCTGAAGAACGTTTTGAGGCAGTTGTATTCTTTGTGATAAGTCCGAACTTTCCATTTTTTACTGAATATATTCTTTAGAGTATAAGCTAGGAAATGGTTTGCTCTCTTTTTTGATATTTTGAGTGTATATTGTTTAAATAGCATTTTTATGCGATTTTCGCAAATATTCGGCGTAACCAATACAATACAATATACTTTATTGCACAAAAAGACAGAAATTACAAATTGCTAAAAAGAAAAGTAGTGCAATTGGCGGCCTTATTGCTAATGTAGCAATATCTTCCAGGCAACCAGGCAATGGGAAACAGAGGAGTAAAATAAATTGACGCGGGTCAGTGCAACAAACATGTTAATAAATAAAATATATATACTCCAGTATACAAATACAAACATAATATATATAGAAGCATAAACAATATAAATAAAATATTCCTACATACTATACATACTTACAATACATACATACATGCAATACTTTCATACACAAATTAATAGATAGAAGTTAGGTTAGGCGAAATTACAAAGCGTACCCACACTCCTGTTCATAAATGCCCAACGTTCGATATTTGAATAGCTCGAAAACGAGTTGCTTATCTGACCCTGGTATAACTCTTATTATAAAAATCATCATTAACATTTCTTGTTTCTTTACTCTTAGTTATTTAGCTTTTCTTTTACTTTCTGTAGATTTTACTCACACAATAAGTCAGAAAAAATTGTATTTTATTTATAGGTGGAATGTGCGAATAGAAAATTTTGTCCTCTATAAAAGTAGAAGAAGTTAGGCCAACGAAAATGCCGACTAATATGAGCCAATTTTGTGAACGTGATAGAACTTAGCAACGTTGACCTCTCGAAGTTTTAGCTCTGTCTGTTGATTGTTCTCTGAGATACTTATATTGGTGCTTATTTCGTAAAACATTTATCGTGAAAGAGAAACAGATTTGAGTATAAGAAATTTCTTTTCTGATTTCCTGTTGTGAGATTCTCCAACTTTATCATTTATTCAAAACGCGAAGTCTGCAGACAGCAATAAAAATATTCCATATCCTATCGCAAGATATTTCTCATTGGAATCGATGTCAAACAGCTTTTCCCGAACTCCATAGTAGGTGCAGTGAATACGGGACCGAGCCAAACGGAAGCCGTATTACGGATTTAATCTCGCAGAAATGTGGTATAGTAGGAATTGCTGCAACAAAGCGCCTGTTTACGACAACCGTCTCGCGGCAATCGCACCTCGGGGAAATGCCCACGACCACTCTAAATAAAATTACACGCTTTTTAAAATTGCTCGCTGTCGAATACATCTCGTGTACGTAATAAAACGCGACACGCCGCCCGCCCTGTGACGACGATATCAAACCTAAACAATATTTTGTAGAAACAACAATGTCCCTTCCTAGCGTAGCTTCCATGTTGGCCTGTGAGCGAGAGAATAACATAGAATGTGCCAGCTGCATTTCCTCCCGGGCATGCTGTAAAAACCAGCTAAGGGATCCGAGGATTTCAGTATAATGCAATTTAGGCGATTGGCTGACAACCTGTCACTACAGCAATATACCTACAAATCTATCTTAAATAACCCTCATAACTTTGTCAGACGTGGCGGAGCGACCTTTGTTTAGGTCGTTTACACTCTGCCTACCCCATTAGGGTTATAGGTGTCCCTAACACGTGACACGTCACCGGAAAGCCCGTGTTGCGAACGTATACGATCAATTTCCATTATTTTAGTAAAATCCGATCAATCCCCAGATCCTATTTGTCTTTTATTTCCTGCGTCGAGTCGGAGGAGTTAATACCACGGATTTGTTTGCGTTCCAAATTGTGAAAACAAGAAGAAAATAACAAGTGACCTTTATAGTCCTTGTACCATGAAAATAAGTAAAAAATCGAAACTGAACCGGAAGCGGAAGTGTTTAGTAATTCCGCACGAATTCCAGCGTAACATTATTCAAATAGCCGACGACGAGTGCTTGTGTCAACTAAAGTATAACACATTTTCACACACTTTTTTTCAGCTTTCCTAACATTCGCGCATTGGAGCTGGGTTGCAGTAACATTGCACACAGCGTGTATCGCATTGCAAACATTTGTATAGTAAAGTGTGTGTTTGTGTGTGTGTGTGCAGACGGGACGGGACTCGTCAGTGTGTCAACTCGCTCGTAGATCAGCGCTCGGCAATAATACCGACATTAGCACGAACACAGCTCAACACGTTGCACTGCGAGAAGTTTTCCAATCTAACTTGCCGGTCCATCACGAATTGCTCGCTTCTTACAAGCTATTGCCATGCCAATGTATCTAGGTAGGTTAGTGCGGGATATTCGATGCTAGGTTGTGAAAGATAACTTTGTTTACCCACTCCCCGCCTGTTGGTTTTACCGCAAACAGCTTACGTAGTTCCGAAAATATGAAGAAGAATTTTTGGTAATAAATAACACATTCGTTAATTCTAAAACTCTTATTAGCTCTAAAAGAGCTTTTAGGATCTTTTTTGTTTACTAATTTCTGAGCGGAAACCAACTACAAGTGAGGACTAGTTTTACTTTATACTAAGAACGGGAAATATGTGAACAAAAATATCTAATGCAATATAACGACTTCATACAAAATTTGCAAAACAAGTGGGAGAAGAGGACGGAAAGATTTTATTTTCAATCTAATGAGTTTTATCCTCTATCTATAAAATTTAATTAATTTAGTTAATTTTTTCCTTGCTGGCCTGGGAGCGAGATAGAAAAACATAAAATGTGCCGGCTACATTTCCTCCATAGTATACTGTAAAAACCAGCTAAGGGATCAGTATACTGTAATTTTGGCGATGGGCTGACAACCTGTCACTAGAACAATATACATGCATGCATGCATATTATCACGTTTTTATACCTGATGGGGTAGGCAGAGCATAAACGACCTGAAGGAAAGGTCAGTCAACAACACTGAACAAATATCAGCAGGATTTTTTGTCAAGAATTGAATAAAAAATATTGCAGACTCTGGTATGAAGAACGTTTTGAGGCAGTTGTATTCTTTGTGATAAGTCCGAACTTTGTATTTTTTACTAAATATATTCTTTAGAGTATAAGCTAGGAAATGGTTTGCTCTCTTTTTTGAAATATTGAGTGTATATTTTTTTAATCGCATTTATGAGCGATTTTCGCATATATTAGGCGTGACGATGGACGTAACCGCCACGCTGCACAGTGGGCTGAAATTAGCGTTTCATAGACATTCAATATATATTTTTTAAGTGACGCTTTTTTTGCTTGTAAACGATTGAGGATACCTACTATATGCCTTATATAATGAACTTTCAGGTTTATAATTGTAAACAGCGCACTCAGAATTTTTTTCTAAAAAAATTGTATGGAGTCGGCATAATAAATGATGATATCTCCATTATCGCACAATTGCGCGTTATATCCTCTTAGGTTATTAATAAGTGAATTATTTTGGATTTTTTGACATACTCCATGTTGAGGCCAAACTTGCGCCTTTTTTTAAAAAAATCATTAAAATATATTTTTTTTTGTTATTTTTTTTTTCATTTTAAACTAATATTAAGCTTAAAATGGATGTATGTATACAGACTAGCGCCTTTAAAAAAAATCTTTCCCAAAATTACCATTTTTTTTTGTTTATGTTTTTGTTTTTAACTAATATTAAAGCTTAACATGGATTTACATAGACTGGTCATTTACGAAAATTAATTGTTGAAAATGAAATTATTTAAAAACCAATACAAACGGCTTATTATCTTTATTCTTTATATTTATATCATAGAAACATTTACACACAACGACTTAAATTTAATGAACAACTAAGTAGTGAACTAAGAAGTAAGTGGTGAACTAATAAAGTAATTATTTTGCGACTCTCAACATCCCTAATTAAGTAAAATATTTAACAATAAACTAACTATCTACTGACTTTTAAATTTATACTAGCTTTTAATTATACATTGGTAATACTTGTCAAATATTTAAATTTTAAACATCATACATAAAATGCATTTTGTGATTATTAGTTGGTGGCAGATGACCAGAAGTTGTAGAAATGCCCTAAAAACTAAATTTTAGTAGTTTTTCAATACAAATAATCGTAAAAATAAATGATCCCATTAAAATAAAAAAAAATGAATATAAAGGTAACAAATATATTAAAATGAATACAATATAAATTTATGTTATAAAATTAAATAAAACAATAAATATATTAATTAAAAATATTGCTTATTCTGAATCACTATCTTCAGAGTCGAACTCAGAGTCAGAGTTTATTTGAGCAATATCCCTAAACTCGAATTCAGGTTTTTGAAGATTCAGCAGATCCAATGTTTCATCAAAGAAAGGTTTTTTTTTCTTTGCATCCATCGTTGGTCTTTCTGCTGATATAAGCGGATCAGACGAAAGCAGAAGGAAATTGAAAATATCTTCATTGGAATTCACTCTGCTCTTCTTACGTGAGTGATGTTCTCTGAAACTTCTGAAGTCCTTGTTCCTTGCTTCTGAAGCCTCTTCAGATAAACTTCCAATCGGTACTATTGCGTTAAAAGCGATAATTTCGGCTCCATGAAGCAGTATCGTGTGCACTGTTGCTGACATGTAGTACCAGTTGTACAATTCAACATACTTCTCAGCAGTTATGTACGCATATTCTTTAAATTTTGAAACATTAATGGGTTCACCTGAAGTTATGGCTTGCAAAATTACAGCAAATCTTCGGATCAGATCTTCATCTAGTCCAGTAATAGCCGCAGTCTTTTCAGGAAATTCAAAGAATCGTCGTGCAGTGTTGCCGTCGTTAGTTGTGCCATGACCTTGTTTAACAATATCGATTAATAGGTTGAGCTCCGTTTTGAACCTGGCTTGGATAGCTTTCTTTCTTGCATCCACTGCGGCTTTGTCACTTTCCCCTCTAGCAGACCACGTCTTAATATCTAATTTATATGCTATATGCAAGAGACATTCCATCATGTTTATGCGCGCATGTAGTGAAGAAAGTCCGAGCTCCATCAAGTCATCTTCTGTTGATTTCTTTTTAACTTCTTCCAAGTTGTTCATCTCCGTGGGCTTCGCCATACAAATGTAGCACACTGCATTTGATCTTACTTTAGGAGAAAGGTATGTTTTTATTTTAGCATCAACCATGGTGAGCATCAGCTTATGACTCACCATATTGCTATCACAATCAGATGGTTGGAGAGCTGATATCTCAGCTTTGACTCTTTCATTTTCTACCTTCACCACTGTTTCACTTTCTTTAACAAAGGTAAACTGTACTGGACGACAATACGCTGCTGAGCACGGTTTCGGGTTCTCCCAAACTGTGATGTCTTCACATGTCATTTTCAGTGGTGATAACGAAGTCATGAAGATACTAGAGTCATCTTGTATAGAATCCATCTTCTGTTTGTATCTGCTTTGACTGGATGCTCCGTCGAAACCGTATTTTGATATTAAAATGAGTTCTTTATTTTGTATACTTTCTGGCAAAGATTTAATTATTCTATTTGCTGTCAGATCTAGCAATGCTTGCAGTGAAATTTTTGCTGAAGAATCTGTCACCGTAATTGTTTTTTTTGGTTCAGGTGGAAAGCACACATTCTTCTCCTTTTGCACGTGGTAATACGAAGGGTACAAGTACTTAAGGCCTTCTCGAATTGCTGATTCTCGCAAAGTTATATATTGCCACTTTGATAATTTCAGAGATATCAGTAAACCAAGTGCTTTTTGGGGTGAAAACGTTTCTTTACTGGTTGGTTTTGTAATTAAATCTCGAAGATTTTCGACTGATTCTGGGTGCTTCACCATATATTCAATCACAGAAGCAATGTTGTTTTGGCCTTCATCTTTCAACTTAGAAATAGTTGCAAATACGAGCTCACTGGAATCTCTGTCCGTTGTTAGGTCTCCACTTCGCCTCTTTTTCTGCTTTGTTGCCAAGTCTTCAAAAGGTTTACGATTTGAGAATTTTCTTTTCGTCATAGTTCCAATTGATGATGTAGATGGCTCCAAAAGAGAAGCAGTAGCGCTTGATGATGGCTCCGAAAGTAGCACTATAGGGCTTCCCTCATGCTGAGTAATTGATTTTATATTTTCTTTTAAGCAACTCGGCCAATCAACATCAGCCTCAAGCCAACTTTCGTAATTAGTTCGGAACCTCTCAAATTTCCGATGTGACAATTCATATCGTTTCTGTGCAGCCCTGGTGAATCTCCGGCAAAACTCTTTTAAAGTCACACAATCTTCTTCAGATACACTGTTGTTTAAACGAGATAGCATGGTTTCAAACAAAAAATTGTAGTCACTTAGTTTTTTAGCGTTTTCCAGAATAACGAACAAATCCAAGTTTGTTACAAAGCTTGCCATGATGTTTGTACTTTCAATGATTGAAGATTACTAAATAATTTTCTTTCAGTACGTTCCTATTTATGGCGATCGAATTTAATGTATGTGCCCGAACAACTAATTTACTAACTACCCTCTTAATTGCTAACAAATGAGAACCCAATTACATAATAGATATTGGTACCTATTCAATAAATCAGTAGATAGTTAAAATGTCATAAACAAACAATAGTTTCCTTAATGTTGTCGGGGATTTTGAGAATAATTAGATAATTACTATTTTTAATTACAGCTAATGAGTTTTTAAGCAATTTTCACTATCTAATATTGCACACAATTAATTTTCGTAAATATCCAGTCTATGTAAATCCATGTTAAGCTTTAATATTAGTTAAAAACAAAACATAAACAAAAAAAAAATGGTAATTTTGGAAAAGATTTTTTTTTAAAGGCGCTAGTCTGTATACATACATCCATGTTAAGCTTAATATTAGTTTAAAATGAAAAAAAAAAAAACAAAAAAAAAAAAACTTTAAAAGATTTTTTTTAAAAAAGGCGCAAGTTTGGCCTCAACATGGAGTATGTCAAAAAATCCAAAATAATTCACTTATTAATAACCTAAGAGGATATAACGCGCAATTGTGCGATAATGGAAATATCATCATTTATTATGCCGACTCCATACAAATTTTTTAGAAAAAAAATCTGAGTGCGCTGTTTACAATTATAAACCTGAAAGTTCATTATATAAGGCATATAGTAGGTATCCTCAATCGTTTACAAGCAAAAAAAGCGTCACTTAAAAAATATATATTGAATGTCTATGAAACGCTAATTTCAGCCCACTGTGCGCTGTGGCACGCGCTAATTTAAACGATGCGGCAATGTTGTTACGTTCGATATTTGAATAGCTCGATATTGAATTTTTAATCTGACCGTGGTATAACTCGTATTATAAAAATCATCACTAACTTTTTTTGTTTCTTCCCAATTAGTTACTAAGACTTTTTAACCTGTATATTTAACTTGTATTATCAGTCTGTAACAAAAAATAAGTATTTTATTTAAAGGTCGAATGTGCGAATAGAACCTTTTGTCCTCTAAAAAAGTAGAGCTGGAAAAGGTAGGCCAACGAAAATTCCGACTAATGTGAGCCAATTTTGTGAACGTGATAGAACTTAACAACGTTGACCTCTCGAAGTTTTAGCTCTATCTATCTTTTGATTGTTCTCTGAGATACTTATATTAGTGCTTATTTTTTGTAAAACATTTACCGTGAAAGAAAAACAGATTTAAGTAAAAGAATGTTCTTTTCTGATTCCCTCTTGTGAGATTCTCCAACTATATCATTTATTCAAAACGCGAAGTCTGCAGACAGCAATAAAAATATTCCATATCCTATCGCAAGATATTTCTCATTGGAATCGATGTCAAACAGCTTTTCCCGAACTCCATAGTAGGTGCAGTGAATACGGGACCGAGCCAAACGGAAGCCGTATTACGGATTTAATCTCGCAGAAATGTGGTATAGTAGGAATTGCTGCAACAAAGCGCCTGTTTACGACAACCGTCTCGCGGCAATCGCACCTCGGGGAAATGCCCACGACCACTCTAAATAAAATTACACGCTTTTTAAAAATTGCTCTCTGTTGAATGCATCTCGTGTACGTAATACAACCCAACACGACGTGTGACGATGATATCAAACCTAAACAATATTTTCTAAAAACAATAATGTCCAATGTAACCTCTATGCTGGCCTGGGAGCGAGAGAAAAACAAAAAACGTGCCAGCTGCATTTCCTCCCGGGCATACTGTAAAAACCAGCTAAGGCGGGTTTCAGTATAATGCAATTTAGGCGATGGGCTGACAACCGGTCCTTACAGCAATATACCTACAAATCTATATTTAACAACCCTCAAACCTTTGTCAGACATGGCGGAACGACCTTTATTTAGGTCGTTTACGCTCTGCCTACCCCATTATTGATAAAAACGTGATTATATGTAACAATTTCCCTGACACGTGACACGTCACCGGAAAGCCCGTGTTGCGAACGTTGACGATCAATTTCCATTATTTTAGTAAAATCCGATCAATCCCCAGATCCTATTTGACTTTTATTTCCTGCGTCGAGTCGGAGGAGTTACCACGAAAAATTAGATACCACGGATTTGTTTGCATTCCAAATTGCGAAAACAAGAAAAAAATAACAAGCTACCTTTATAGTCCTTGTACCATGAAAAGACGTGGCTAAAAAGACCGATCCTTGAACGACATTTTCGTCCGCACTTACTGCACGCGAATTGAGAGTCCGTTGCGACGGAGCCCTCTCCACGAGCATGTCGTTTTTCCCGTTTCTGAGCTAGAGTTTGAAACCAGGCCTTATCGTGAGTCTTACGGCCCTCGAAGATGGTTTTTCTCCACGCATCACGATCGGTAGCGAGATCCTCCCATGTGTTGCGATCGATATTAAATGCGATCATATCGCAGTTTTGCGCAATCTTTAAAACGTAGTAAGGGACGTCCGACTTTACGTTTTGAGAACGCAACTTGGCTCAACATGGTCTGTCTGGGCAAACGAGAGCTGCTCATTCGGTACACATGCCCTAGCCACCGCAAGCGTCTCTGTTTGAGTAGAGCGGTGATACTAGGAAGCTGTGCAATCTCTAGCACTCTCTCGTGTGTTACCCTGTCCTTCCATGATATGTTGAGGGTGCTCCGAAGACTGCGCATGTGAAAAGTGTGAAGTCGTCTTTCCTGTTTAGCATACGACGTCCAGGTTTCAGCTCCGTATAAGAGTATGCTCAAGACGCAAGTTTGATATACAATCATCTTGGTCCTGACCGTTAGATGTTTATTATTCCATACTCTTGTACGCAGCCTGCCGAACGTCGTGGCCGCCTTGCCGATGCGAATATCGATCTCACTATCCATGGACAGATTGCTCGACACGGTCGACCCTAGGTAACAGAACTTATCAACTACCTCCAAGGGCGCACCTTCCAGCAAGATGGTCGGCTGGTAGGTATAACCCTGCGCTAGAGTTACGGTCTTCTTTGCATTTATGGACATGGAGAACAGGGTACATGCGTGGTGAAATTTGTCCAGTAGGACCTGGAGCTCTTGGGGAGAATTTGCAACATAGGCTGCATCGTCGGCAAAGAGCAGGCTGTCAACAAATAAGTCCTCGCGATTACGGCGAGACTTAAGAAGGGCGACATTGAACATTTTCCCATCTGCTCGTGTATGTAGGTGGACTCCCTACTGTGCGTCTTTGAGCGACTTTGAGCAGCAGTGAGAAGAATATGCCGAACAAAGTTGGTGCCAAGACGCAGCCTTGGCGAACTCCTCTACGCATCTCAAAAACGTCAGACGTTTGTCCATTGTAGACAACGGTACCTTTCATATCCTCGTGAAAGCATTTGACCAACTTCAGCAACTTTTTGGGACATCCTATTCTCTCAAGTGCAATGTAGAGACCCTCTCTGCTGACCGTGTCGAAGGCCTTATTCAGGTCAACGAACGCGACCATCAAAGGGGTATTCTGCTCACGACATTTCTCTTAAAGTTGTCGGATGGTAAATATCATGTCCGTAGTAGAACGCTGGGAACGGAAGCCACATTGTGCCTCCGGATACACGCGTTCAGCAAGACGTTGCAGTTTAGTCAATATGACCCTTGCAAAAAGCTTGCCGACGATGCTAAGAAGGGAAATACCACGGTAGCAGTTAAAATCGCTGCGGTCACCTTTCCCTTTGTAGAGGGTTACAATATTAGCATCTCGCATATCCTGTGGAAATAGCTCCCTCTCCCAGCATTTACCTAGGAAGTTATGCAGGACCGGTAATATGCACTTGAGTTTTAGGACTTCAGTGAGTATACCGTCAATCCCTGGACTCTTACCACACTTAAGCTGAAGCACGGCTGCACGAAGATCTCTCACGGTGGGTAAATCGTCAAGCTCAGTCATTATAGGTAGGTTCGGAATTAAATCCACAGCTACAGGACTGATCACAGCTGGTTGAGAATAAAGCCCAGTGTAGTGTTCTACCCACCGATTAAGTTGACGACCGCTGCCAATGATGACAGTACCGTCGATCTCTTTTAGAGGGGCCGTCCTTTTTTGCACTGGACCAAGAGCCACCTTTATTCCCGCATATACACCGCGGAAGTTTCCTGCGGCCGCACAATCTTGAATGCTTCTGCACAGCTCTATCCAGTAGGCATTAGCGAGCTGGCGGCAAGTACGCTGTAGGGATGACTTTGCTGTGCAGAGTTTAGAGCGTGCGGCCTCGCAGGATCAAGGCGGTACCCTAGTGCAGCTTGGCGTTTGGAGTCGATTAGAGGCTGAAGTTGGGCTAAATTTTCAGTAAACCAATCCGGTGATTTCACATTGGCATATCCGAAAACCTCGCCGGCGGTTTTGGTGAGGAGGTCTTTAAAAGATTCCCATTCCGTTTCTACGGGCGCATCCACATCCCAGGTAGCTACTATCCGTTGCACCAGCGAGCTGAAAGAATCCACTAGCTCAGGGTCCCTGGTCTTGGGAAGATTTAATATCTTTCTTCCGGGTTTCTTGGAGGAGTGAATCTTTTTGGGCAATAGGAGAACTTTACACGATAGCAAGGAGTGGTCAGTGTCGCATTGTGCACTGTGGTAGGATCTTGTGTGGGTGACTTCCTTTAAATCCTTCTTTTTGGTTAAGGCTAAGTCTAGTTGATGCCAATGACCGGACCGAGGATGTTTCCAGGAGACTTTACGCATCAGTTTGCCTTTAACAACAACCCTCAAATCCTAGGCAAACAAGACCTTTGTTTAGGTCGTTTACACTCTGCCTACCCCACTAGGGATAAAGGTGTCCCTGACACGTGACACGTCACCGGAAAGCCCGTGTTGCGAACGTATACGATCAATTTCCATTATTTTAGTAAAATCCGATCAATCCCCAGACCCTATTTGTCTTTTATTTCCTGCGTCTAATTGGAGGAGTTAATATCACGGATTTGTTTGCGTTCCAAATTGTGAAAACGAGAAGAAAATAATAAGCGACCTTAATAGTCCATGAAAATAAGTAAAAAAGTCGAAACTGAACCGGAAGCGGAAGTGTTTAGTAATTCCGCACGAATTCCAGCGTAACATTATTCAAATAGCCGACGAGCGCTTGTGTCAACTAAAGTATAACACATTTTCACACACTTTTTTTCAGCTTTCGAAACATTCGCGCATTGGAGCTGGGTTGCAGGAACATTGCACACAGCGTGTATCGCATTGCAAACATTTGTATAGTAAAGTGTGTGTTTGTGTGTGTGTGCAGACGGGACGGGACTCGTCAGTGTGTCAACTCACTCGTAGATCAGCGCTCGGCAATAATACCGACATTAGCACGAACACAGCTCAACACGTTGCACTGCGAGAAGTTTTCCAATCTAACTTGCCGGTCCATCACGAATTGTTTGCTTCTTACAAGCTATTGCTAAGCCAATGTATCAAGGTAGGTAAGTGAGGGATATTCGAGGCTAGGTTGTGAAAGATAACTTTGTCTACCCACTCCCCGCCTATTGGTTTTACCGCAATCGGCTTTCTTTTTTGCTTTACTCTTAGTTATTTAGCTTTTCTTTTACTTTCTGTAGATTTTACTCACATAATAAGTCTGTAACAGAAAAAATTGTATTTTATTTATAGGTGGAATGTGCGAATAGAAAATTCTGTCCTCTATAAAAGTAGAAGAAGTTAGGCCAACGAAAATGCCGACTAATATGAGCCAATTTTGTGAACGTGATAGAACTTAGCAACGTTGACCTCTCGAAGTTTTAGCTCTGTCTGTCTATTGATTGTTCTCTGAGATACTTATATTGGTGCTTATTTCGTATAACATTTATCGTGAAAGAGAAACAGATTTGAGTATAAGAATTTTTTTTTCTGATTCCTTGTTGTGAGATTCTCCAACTTTATCATTTATTCAAAACGCGAAGTCTGCAGACAGCAATAAAAATATTCCATATTCTATCGCAAGATATTTCTCATTGGAATCGATGTCAAACAGCTTTTCCCGAACTCCATAGTAGGTGCAGTGAATACGGGACCGAGCTAAACGGAAGCCGTATTACGGATTTAATCTCGCAGAAATGTGGTATAGTAGGAATTGCTGCAACAAAGCGCCTGTTTACGACAACCGTCTCGCGGCAATCGCACCTCGGGGAAATGCCCACGACCACTCTAAATAAAATTACACGCTTTTTAAAATTTCCCGCTGTCGAATACATCTCGTGTACGTAATAAAACGCGACACGCCGCCGTGTGACGACGATATCAAACCTAAACAATATTTTGTAGAAACAACAATGTCCCTTCCTAGCGTAACTTCCATCTTGGCCTGTGAGCGAGAGAATAACATAGAATGTGCCAGCTGCATTTCCTCCCGGGCATGCTGTAAAAAACAGCTAAGGGATCCGAGGATTTCAGTATAATGCAATTTAGGCGATTGGCTGACAACCTGTCACTACAGCAATATACCTACAAATCTATCTTAAACAATCCTCAAAACCTAGACAAACAACAAGAGACAAACAAGACCTTTGTTTAGGTCGTTTACACTCTGCCTACCCCATTAGGGTTATAGGTGTCCCTGACACGTGACACGTCACCGGAAAGCCCGTGTTGCGAACGTATACGATCAATTTCCATTATTTTAGTAAAATCCGATCAATCCCCAGATCCTATTTGTCTTTTATTTCCTGCGTCGAGTCGGAGGAGTTAATACCACGGATTTGTTTGCGTTCCAAATTGTGAAAACAAGAAGAAAATAACAAGCGACCTTTATAGTCCTTGTACCATGAAAATAAGTAAAAAAGTCGAAACTGAACCGGAAGCGGAAGTGTTTAGTAATTCCGCACGAATTCCAGCGTAACATTATTCAAATAGCCGACGAGCGCTTGTGTCAACTAAAGTATAACACATTTTCACACACTTTTTTTCAGCTTTCCTAACATTCGCGCTTTGGAGCTGGGTTGCAGTAACATTGCACACGGCGTCACGGCATTGCAAACATTTGTATAGTAAAGTGTGTGTCTGTGTGTGCGCGTGTGCGTGTGCGTGTGCGTGTGCGTGTGTGTGTGCGTGTGTGTGTGTGTGTGTGTGTGTGTGTCTGTGTGTGTGTGTCAGCTCGCTCGTAGATCAGCGCGCGGCAATAATACACACATTAGCACGAACATAGCTCAACACGTTGCACTGCGAGAAGTTTTCCAATCTAACTTGCCGGTCCATCACGAATTGCTCTCTTCTTACAAGCGATTGCCATGCCAATGTATTGGCTAGTGTAGGTTAGTGCGGGATATTCGATGCTAGGTTGTGAAAGATAACTTTGTTTACCCACTCCCCGCCTGTTGGTTTTACCGCAATCGGCTTACGTAGTTCCGAAAATATGAAGAAGAATTTTGGTAATAAATAACACATTCGGTTTTTCGGAAAACTCTTATAAGCTCCGGAAGGGCTTTTAGTCTCTATTTTATTTACTCATTTCTTAGCAAAAACCACCGCCAATGGTGAAGTCTAGTTTGTATACTAGGTAGGGGAAATATGTGAACAAAAATACATAATGCAAAATAAAGATTTCATTCAAAATTTGCCGAACAAGTGGGAGAAGAGGAGGGAGAGATTTTATTTTCTTAGATATTATCTTGCGGATGGCGAAATGAGTCTGTTAAAAATTAGTTTGTTCAAAACTTTCATCCTTATTTCCGCAATTATTGAAAGACTCACGTCATGATTTTCATCGTAGTCCCATTTGTGACATTAATTAATTAGCCCCAAACCTCAGGTGACTTTTCATTGTTTAAAGTTGAAAATACTTACTCTTTCTCATTGGAAGTTTCGCCACAAACAAAATGGACATGACCACAGAATTTCATCGTGTATCCTCTATCTATTAAATTTAATTAATATAATAAAATTTTCTTCCATGCTGGCCTGGGAGCGAGAGAAAAACAAAGAATGTGCCAGCTGCATTTCCTCCCGGGTATCCTAAGGGATCCGAAAGTTTCAGTATATTGTAATTCGGCAATGGGCTAACAAACTTTCACTACAACAAAATACCTACAAATCTATCTTAAATAACCCTCAAAATTTTGTCAGACGTGGCGGAATGACCTTTGTTCAGGCCGTTTACCCTGTTAGGGATAAAAACGTGATTATATGGATTTCTAAAATTTACGAAGTAACTCAGTACAATAATATTAAATTTAATCAAGATGTACCCAAGGGGAGGGATGAAAAATTACGGAATCGAAACGGGACTGGGGACATGAGAAAATAATCAAAATTTATTATTTAATATTCTTCTGTCCTGCTTTTTCAGCGACATAAGAATATAAAGTTGTTTGATCAGAATCTATTCAGATTCATATTTCGCTCCAATTTGGGTTTTAACATTTCTTTGACACTGTTTTAGTTGAATATCAATGATTCTTGTACGTAAGCTTATACAGCTTATGCATACTAACTAATTTCATATGAGTTATTTTCCACATACGCACACAAATCACGCCTTTATCCCCAATATGGTAGGCATAGCGTAAACGACCACGACAAAGGTCGTTTCTCCACGTCTGACAAAGTTTTGAGGGTTATTTAAGACTAGCTGTGCTCGCGACTTCGTACGCCCGGTTTGTATGAAAATCACGCAGTGTCGAACATTTTCAATATGTTTCCCATAAAAACTGGGTAGGGTACTTACTCAATATTAGAATGGTTTGCGTGATTATTTCTAACCTAGGCTGGACACCAGATAATTAAAAAAACTCAGTCAAATAAAAAAAGTTCCATCAAAATCCGTTAAAAACGACTGAAATTCATTTTTCTACCTACCTCCTAAGTCATGAGGCGTGATTATTTTTATCGTAACTTTGATTTAAAATAATGTTCAGTTGAATAAAAAAAATCCATAAAATCGGTTAAGAAACTGCCAAATTTCAATTTCCTGCCTACCCCCTAAGTCAGGTAGCGTGATTCTAGGTATCGAAAGTTGCAACCCGGTAACACACAGTTGCATAATACACAAACTGGGGTACTTACTCAATATTAGAATTTTTTGCGTGATTACTTCTAACCTAGGCTGGACACCAGGTAATTAAAATCACTCAGTGAAATAAAATTTCCACCTAAGATCGGTTAAAAACGATCAGAGTTTCATTGCCTGCCTACCTTCTAAGTCTGGTGGCGTGATTACTTTAAGTTTAAGTAATGCTCAGTCAAACAAAAAAGTTAAATAAAAATCGGTTAAAAACGATCGAAATTCAATTTCCTACCTTCCTCCTAAGTCATGAGGCGTTATTATTTGTATCGTAACTTTGATTTTAAGTAATGCTCAGTCGATTTAAAGAAGTTCCATAAAAGTCGGTTAAGAAATAGCCAAATTTCAATTTCCTGCCTACCCCCAAAGTCAGGTAGCGTTATTTTAGGTATCCTAAGTTGCAACCCGGGTAACACAGTTGAATAAAAGTAGAAATTCATCAGGCACATTCTATGTTTTTCTCTCTCTCCCAGGCCAGCATGTCACTGCAGCAGTATACCCACAAATTTCTCTTAAATAACCCTCAAAAAATTTACAGACGTGGCGGAACAACCTTTCTTTAGGTCGTTTACGCTCTGCCTACCCCATTAGGGATAAAGGCGTGATTATACAACGTGTAACAGAAAGGGTATATGCACCGGAAAGGTTACGAACCAGCCCATGCAACTGAACAACTTTCACAAAGGAACATAGGTCAAAATAAGAAAAAAAAAGTTTGAACTTCCATATAAAATGCTTCAGCTGTTAGCGCACTTTTTTTTTCTTTTCGACGTATGTTCCTTTGGGAAAGTTATTCAGTTTCATGGGCTGATTCAAATCCTTTCGGGTGCGTATACCCTTTTTGTTACACGTTGTATGTTTGTTATGTTGTCACCGATGTAGGGGCCTTATCGCTCTTCTTTACAGGGTGCAGTTACTTTTGTTTTAACTTTCACAACGATGTGAGAATATTTTTCGGGGCGGTTATTGCCTGCGGGAGATCGGACTGCCAAATCTGTTTCCGGAACGCTACTTATTTTTAAGACCAGTTGAAAATATCGGTTTCATGAGATTAATTGTAATGGTTATCCTTTACAATGCATCGTGCATGCTTGCAGCCGGTCTTCTTCTTAGCGAGTGGGTTCTCGAGTCAAACGACCCGATGGACCCTGGTCTCTGACATGGTTTGAGTAACCACGACTATCAAAGACAGCGACCAAGACCGACAGCTTAAAGTGCCTGGGCCTTTTCAAAGTGAGTGTGAAAAGGCATTATCTAGGCAATCATGCTCCATCATAGTCTGCAATATCACTTCCCATCAGGTGAGATGGCAGACAAATGATTGCCTATTTACTATTTAAAAAACTGCTAGCTAAACGTAGTGAACACGGTCATGGTTCGATTCCCAGGACGTACCAATGTGGTTTCGGTTTCCGAATTTCATTCGGCGCTTTTTCCTTGCTTTGGAAGGCACGTTGGTCCCGGTTAGAGGCCAGTGCTTAGCAATGACAGCTTGAATACTTTGACCTAATCCAGGATTGGGTCTGGTTTGCCTTCTTTGTTGCGGAGGTCAGGCAAAGCTGGGTTCTATTGAAAGAACTTATGTAACTTTATAAAAAATGCAGACCAGGCGCGTCATCTTCCATAATAAGCCCAGAAAAGAGACCATCTTATTACCTACGTTCGTTTTTCAAATTATAGCATACTAATCTCTCCGTCTATGTTGTTACAGGTTTTAAAATCCACAATATCTGAGCTGTATGGCGCATGTTCCGAGGACAACATTCCGGCATGAAGGATTCATAGCAGCGGCGGCGAGCGCCTTTGAAGTCTCTCTCTCGACGTCGCTAACTCGGTTCACTTGAAACTTGTTCTATTTATGTGCCGCTGCTCACTCCGCTGATCCTCGGCCTATTTAAAATTCACAACGAAACAGTTTCACTGAAATTGCACGCCTCTTTGTGCAATCAGAATAAACTTTGTTGATTAAAGAAGCTGACCTCGATAGCTACCATGATTAAAGAGACAAAACTTGACAAAATCTATGAACAATAGCAATATATTACAAAAATATTCTGTATTGGTTAAACCTAGATATTATGTTACTTACCTGGGATCGTATTTATATTACCTGGGATCAGTATACTGTAATTTTGGCGATGGACTGACAACCTTTCACTACAACAATATACATGCATGCATGCATATTATCACGTTTTTATACCTGATGGGGTAGGCAGAGCATAAACGACCTGAAGTCAACGACACTGAACAAATATCAGCAGGATTTTTTGTCAAGAATTGAATAAAAAATATTGCAGACTCTGGTATGAAGAACGTTTTGAGGCAGTTGTATTCTTCGTGATAAGTCCGAACTTTGTATTTTTTACTAAATATATTCTTTAGAGTATAAGCTAGGAAATGGTTTGCTCTCTTTTTTGAAATATTGAGTGTATATTTTTTAAATCGCATTTATGAGCGATTTTCGCATGTATTAGGCGTGACGATGGACGTAACCGCCACGCTGTGGCACGCGCTAATTTAAACGATACGGCAATGTTGTTACGTTCGATATTTGAATAGCTCGATATTGAGTTTTTTATCTGACCATGGTATAACTCGTATTATAAAAATCATCACTAACTTTTCTTGTTTCTTCCCAATTAGTTACTAATACTTTTTAACCTGTATATTTAACTTGTATTATCAGTCTGTAACAAAAAATAAGTATTTTATTTAAAGGTGGAATGTGCGAATAGAACCTTTTGTCCTCTAAAAAAGTAGAGCTAGAAAAGTTAGGCCAACGAAAATTCCGACCAATGTGAGCCAATTTTGTGAACGTGATAGAACTTAGCAACGTTGACCTCTCGAAGTTTTAGCTCTATCTATCTTTTGATTGTTCTCTGAGATACTTATATTAGTGCTTATTTTTTGTAAAACATTTACCGTGAAAGAAAAACAGATTTAAGTAAAAGAATGTTCTTTTCTGATTCCCTCTTGTGAGATTCTCCAACTTTATCATTTATTCAAAACGCGAAGTCTGCAGACAGCAATAAAAATATTCCATATTCTATCGCAAGATATTTCTCATTGGAATCGATGTCAAACAGCTTTTCCCGAACTCCATAGTAGGTGCAGTGAATTCGGGACCGAGCCAAACGGAAGCCGTATTACGGATTTAATCTCGCAGAAATGTGGTATAGTAGGAATTGCTGCAACAAAGCGCCTGTTTACGACAACCGTCTCGCGGCAATCGCACCTCGGGGAAATGCCCACGACCACTCTAAATAAAATTACACGCTTTTTAAAATTGCTCGCTGTCGAATACATCTCGTGTACGTAATAAAACGCGACACGCCGCCGTGTGACGACGATATCAAACCTAAACAATATTTTGTAGAAACAACAATGTCCCTTCCTAGCGTAGCTTTCATGTTGGCCTGTGAGCGAGAGAATAACATAGAATGTGCCAGCTGCATTTCCTCCCGGGCACGCTGTAAAAACCAGCTAAGGGATCCGAGGATTTCAGTATAATGCAATTTAGGCGATGGGCTGACAACCTGTCACTACAGCAATATACCTACAAATCTATCTGAAATAACCCTCATAACTTTGTCAGACGTGGCGGAGCGACCTTTCTTTAGGTCGTTTACGCTCTGCCTACCCCATAAGGGATAAAGGCGTGATTATATTTATGTATGAAGGGAATGTAAATATACGAAGATCGGCCCAGTGGCGCACCTTTAGAGAGGCTTATATGACCATCAGTGAACTGACATAGGCTGGTGATGATGCCGATGAGATTATAGAGCATTAGAGACTATAATACAGTTGTAACTTTATTAAAAAAACTTTTACTTACTACTTTTTTTTTTAATAAATATATAATCATAGTCTAGGTTTCGACCCACGCCATACGCTACGATGATGATCATAGTCAAGTCAAAAGCGTTCTCATTTTATACGTTACCCAACAATGTACAATGTAAAATTAAATGCATTATAATTTAACCCTTCGAGAAGCTCATACATTCTGCAAACTACCCCGCAGAGGCAAACTGTAAATGACATAGGTTAAAGCATTGCAGTACTCGAAACGGCATAACAAGTCGTTAACTGCACTACACAAGCAACACAAGCAAGCTATGCAGGTAAACACACTGGCCATTCTGTGTGAAAAATGTTGGCCATCTGTCACAGCCGTGCGTTTGGTTGGCGGCCAAATTTCATGCATACAAGTTGCACACTCCACTCGCTGCGTTCTTTTTAGTCCGAGACTTTTTTTAGTGGACATATTGAACCTTCAGAACACTCGTCTGTCTGAAACTGCTGGTCAATACGGGGTGTAATCCCTTACACCACCACCAACTGATAGGGGTTGCTCAGTCAACGATACTGAACAACATCCACAAAGATTTTATTTCAAGAATTGTAAAAAAATGTCTTTTCCACACAAATTGCCTGATCAAACTGAACATTTTGAATGGAAAACCCCTTTTTTCACATTTTGAAAGAACTTCCTGGTGGAAGTTGTTTAGTGTCGTTTACTGAGCAACTCCTATCAGATTGCGGGACGCTGTCCCTTACACCAGGTAAAGAGACCTCTGTGTAACACAAAGGAATATGTGACCAAGCTCCGGGGCTTAATTTCACCTGGAATATAAACACCACATGTATATTAGAGTTGCTAATTTTCTTTCTTTGGAAGTTATTTCTGTTGTGACAGGTTGTCAGCCCACCGCCTTAATTCTATATACTGAAACCCTCGAATCCACTAGCTGGTTTTTACAGCATGCTCGGGAGGCGATGCAGCTGGCACATTCTATGTTTTTCTATCACTCCCAGTCCAGCATGGAAGCACTAGAAATTGGATCTAACACATAGGTAAATATGGAAATTAGAAATGAATTAAATGCAATCCTGAATGGTGATTAATCTGGTGATTAAAGTCGCTAGTCAGTACAGAAAGCTACGAGTATGTGTTACACACACTACTGGTAAAAAAATATAAAAACGGCTAATTTTACCTCGCTTAATAACGAGAAATACCATTATATTAAACGAGCTGTAGTAAACTTTACTAGAGTAGATACCTAGTCTAGTGTGTATTTGTACTCATCATTCTTGTTACGAGAATCCAATGTTTTATGCTAAACTATAAAACCGTGTCTTAGTGCTGTTACTTCATTTACTTTTACGAGCTGTTCCCCGAAAACCTCGTTACAAAACAATTTCGTTGAACAGTCCGCGTTTCCAACGGAAATGATTAATGTCCCGTTGTACACATTCGATCGGACGCAGAAATAATGATGTCCCACATACATCAGCCGCAAAGAAGCTGTACAATAAAACGAAACAACGAGGCTATCGGGAACAGACGCGCGTCACAGCCGCACCAGCCCTGACGTTGACAAATAAGCCATTCTGAAAAAGATCCCGTTCCCCTCGATACCCCTACTACGACTGTTTTGGGCCAATTATTAAAGAAAAACAATGACTGTTTGTAAGGTTGTAATGTACGGCGTATATAAATCGAAAATTTGCATGGTTGGAGGCAGTAACTGTTTACATTTAACACACATGAAAAATATACGATATCGGTTGCTCAGTCAACGACACTGAACAACTATCAGTAAGATTTTTTTCAAGAATTGAAAAAAAATGGCTTATCCATACAAAATGTTCACCTCGATCAGACAATTTGTATGGAAATGCCTTTTATTTTCACTTCATGAAATAGAAATCCTGCTGATAGTTGTACAGTATCTTTGACTGAGCAACCCCTATCAGTTTGTGAGACGCTGCTCTTACACCTGCTATGTGAAACAAAAATATATGCCCGAGGACATAGCTTGCATTTTTAAAATTTTCTTATTTAATTAACAAAAAAAAATTGCAGACTCTGGTCTGAAGAACGTTTTGAGGCAGTTTTATTCATTGTGATAAGTCCGAACTACGTCATTTTTAAAGAACATATTCCTCAAAGTATAAGCTAGGAAATGGTCTGCTATCTTTTTTGTAATTTTGTGGGTATATTTTTTAAATCGCATTTTTGTGCGATTTTCTAAAATATTCGGCGTGACCATGGCCATAGCCGTCACGCTGTGGCGCGCGCAGATTTGAACGATATGTCAATGGCGTTACGTTCGATATTTGAATAGCTCGAAAAAGAGTTGCTTATCTGACCCTGGTATAACTCGTATTATAAAAATAATCATTAACTTTTCTTGTTTCTTTACTCTTAGTTATTTTGCTTTTCTTTTACTTTCTGTAGATTTTACTCGTACAATGAGTCTGTGACAGAAAAATAAGTATTTTATTTATAGGTGGAATGTGCGAATAGAACCCTTAGTCCTCTACAAAAGTAGAGCTGAAGAAGTTAGGCCAACGAAAATGCCGACTAATATGACCCAATTTTGTGAACGTGATAGAACTTAGCAACGTTAACCTCTCGAAGTTTTAGCTCTATCTATCTATTGATTGTTCTCTGAGATACTTATATTGGTGATTATTTTTCGTAAAACATTTATCGTGAAAGAAAAACAGATTTAAGTATAAGGATTTTCTTTTCTGATTCCCTCTTGTGAGATTCTCCAACTATATAATTTATTCAAAACGCGAAGTCTGCAGACAGCAATAAAAATATTCCATATTCTATCGCAAGATATTTCTCATTGGAATCGATGTCAAACAGCTTTTCCCGAACTCCATAGTAGGTGCAGTGAATACGGGACCGAGCCAAACGGAAGCCGTATTACGGATTTAATCTCGCAGAAATGTGGTATAGTAGGAATTGCTGCAACAAAGCGCCTGTTTACGACAACCGTCTCGCGGCAATCGCACCTCGGGGAAATGCCCACGACCACTCTAAATAAAATTACATGCTTTTTAAAAATTGCTCTCTGTTGAATGCATCTCGTGTACGTAATACAACCCAACACGCCGTGTGACGATGATATCAAACCTAAACAATATTTTCTAGAAACAATAATGTCCAATGTAACCTCTATGCTGGCCTGGGAGCGAGAGAAAAACAAAAAACGTGCCAGCTGCATTTCCTCCCAGGCATACTGTAAAAACCAGCTAAGGAGGGTTTCAGTATAATGCAATTGAAGCCATGGGCAGCTGACAACCGGTCACTACAGCAATATACCTACAAATCTATATTTAACAACCCTCAAACCTTTGTCAGACATGGCGGAACGACCTTTATTTAGGTCGTTTACGCTCTGCCTACCCCATTAATGATAAAAACGTGATTATATGTATGTAACAATGTCCCTGACACGTGACACGTCACCGGAAAGCCCGTGTTGCAAACGTATACGATCAATTTCCATTATTTTAGTAAAATCCGATCAATCCCCAGATCCTATTTGTATTTTATTTCCTGCGTCGAGTCGGAGGAGTTAATACCACGGATTTGTTCGCATTCCAAATTGCGAAAACAAGAAAAAAATAACAAGCGACCTTTATAGTCCTTGTACCATGAAAAGACGTGGCTAAAAAGACCGATCCTTGAACGACATTTTCGTCCGCACTTACTGCACGCGAATTGAGAGTCCGTTGCGACGGAGCCCTCTCCACGAGCATGTCGTTTTTCCCGTTTCTGAGCTAGAGTTTGAAACCAGGCCTTATCGTGAGTCTTACGGCCCTCGAAGATGGTTTTTCTCCACGCATCACGATCGGTAGCGAGATCCTCCCATGTGTTGCGATCGATATTAAATGCGATCATATCGCAGTTTTGCGCAATCTTTAAAACGTAGTAAGGGACGTCCGACTTTACGTTTTGAGAACGCAACTTGGCTCAACATGGTCTGTCTGGGCAAAGGAGAGCTGCTCATTCGGTACACATGCCCTAGCCACCGCAAGCGTCTCTGTTTGAGTAGAGCGGTGATACTAGGAAGCTGTGCAATCTCTAGCACTCTCTCGTGTGTTACCCTGTCCTTCTTTGATATATTGAGGATGCTCCGAAGACTGCGCATGTGAAAAGTGTTAAGTGTTCCTGTTTAGCATACGACGTCCAGGTTTCAGCTCCGTACAAGAGTATGCTCAAGACGCAAGTTTGATATACAATCATCTTGGTCCTGACCGTTAGATGTTTATTATACCATACTCTTGTACGCAGCCTGCCGAACGTCGTGGCCGCCTTGCCGATGCGAATATCGATCTCACCATCCAGGGAGAGATTGCTCGACACGGTCGACCCTAGGTAACAGAACTTATCAACTACCTCCAAGGGCGCACCTTCCAGCAAGATGGTCGGCTGGTAGGTATAACCCTGCTCTAGAGTTACGGTCTTCTTTGCATTTATGGACATGGAGAACAGGGTACATGCGTGGTAAAATTTGTCCAGTAGGACCTGGAGCTCTTGGGGAGATTTTGCAACAAAGGCTGGATCGTCGGCAAAGAGCAGGCTGAATAAAAAAAACCAAATAAGTCCTCGCGATTACGTCGAGACTTAAGAAGGGCGACATTGAACATTTTCCCATCTGCTCGTGTATGTAGGTGGACTCCCTGCTGTGCGTCACCGAAGGCGACTTTGAGCAAGAAGAATATGCCGAACAAAGTTGGTGCCAAGACGCAGCCTTGGCGAACTCCTCTACGCATATCAAAAACGTCAGACGTTTGTCCATTGTAGACAACAGTACCTTTCATATCCTCGTGAAAGCATTTGACCAACTTCAGTAACTTTGGGGGACATCCTATTCTCTCAAGTGCAATGTAGAGACCCTCTCTGCTGACCGTGTCGAAGGCCTTATTCAGGTCAACGAACGCGACCATCAAAGGGGTATTCTGCTCACGACACTTCTCTTGAAGTTGTCGGATGGTAAATATCATGTTCATAGTAGAACGCTGGGAACGGAAGCCACATTGTGCCTCCGGATACACGCGTTCAGCAAGACGTTGCAGTTTAGTCAATATGACCCTTGCAAAAAGCTTGCCGACGATGCTAAGAAGGGAAATACCACGGTAGCAGTTACAATCGCCGCGGTCACCTTTCCCTTTGTAGAGGGTGACAATATTAGCATCACGCATAACCTGTGGAAATAGCTCCCTCTCCCAGCATTTACCTAGGAAGTTATGCAGGACCGGTAATATGCACTTGAGTTTTAGGACTTCAGTGAGTATACCGTCAATCCCTGGACTCTTACCACACTTAAGCTGAAGCACGGCTGCACGAAGATCTCTCACGGGGGTAAATCGTCAAGCTCAGTCATTATAGGTAGGTTCGGAATTAAATCCACAGCTACAGGACTGATCACAGCTGGTTGAGAATAAAGCCCAGTGTAGTGTTCTACCCACCGATTAAGTTGACGACCGCTGTCAATGATGACAGTACCGTCGATCTCTTTTAGAGGGGCCGTCCTTTTTTGCACTGGACCAAGAGCCACCTTTATTCCCGCATATACACCGCGGAAGTTTCCTGCGGCCGCACAACCTTGAATGCTTCTGCACAGCTCTATCCAGTAAGCATTAGCGAGCTGGCGGCAAGTACGCTGTAGGGATGACTTTGCTGTGCAGAGTTTAGAGCGAGCGGCCTCGCAGGGATCAAGGCGGTACCCTAGTGCAGCTTGGCGTTTGGAGTCGATCAGAGGCTGAAGTTGGGCTAAATTTTCAGTAAACCAATCCGGTGATTTCACATTGGCATATCCGAAAACCTCGCCGGCGGTTTTGGTGAGGAGGTCTTTAAAAGATTCCCATTCCGTTTCTACGGGCGCATCCACATCCCAGGTAGCTACTATCCGTTGCACCAGCGAGCTGAAAGAATCCACTAGCTCAGGGTCCCTGGTCTTAGGAAGATTTAATATCTTCCTTCCGGGTTTCTTGGAGGAGTGAATCTTTTTGGGCAATAGGAGAACTTTACACGCTACCAAGGAGTGGTTAGTGTCGCATTGTGCACTGTGGTAGGACCTTGTGTGGGTGACTTCCTTTGGATCCTTCTTTTTGGTTAAGGCTAAGTCTAGTTGATGCCAATGACCGGACCGAGGATGTTTCCAGGAGAATTTACGCATCAGTTTGCCTTTAACAACAACCCTCAAAACCTAGACAAACAAGACCTTTGTTTAGGTCGTTTACACTCTGCCTACCCCACTAGGGATAAAGGAGTCCCTGACACGTGACACGTCACCGGAAAGCCCGTGTTGCGAACGTATACGATCAATTTCCATTATTTTAGTAAAATCCGATCAATCCCCAGACCCTATTTGTCTTTTATTTCCTGCGTCTAATTGGAGGAGTTAATACCACGGATTTGTTTGCGTTCCAAATTGTGAAAACGAGAAGAAAATAATAAGCGACCTTAATAGTCCTTGTACCATGAAAATAAGTAAAAAAGTCGAAACTGAACCGGAAGCGGAAGTGTTTAGTAATTCCGCACGAATTCCAGCGTAACATTATTCAAATAGCCGACGAGCGCTTGTGTCAACTAAAGTATAACACATTTTTACACACTTTTTTTCAGCTTTCGAAACATTCGCGCATTGGAGCTGGGTTGCAGGAACATTGCACACAGCGTGTATCGCATTGCAAACATTTGTATAGTAAAGTGTGTGTGTGTGTGTGCGTGTGTGTGTGTGTGTGTGTGTGTGTGTGTCAGCTCGCTCGTAGATCAGCGCGCGGCAATAATACACACATTAGCACGAACACAGCTCAACACGTTGCACTGCGAGAAGTTTTCCAATCTAACTTGCCGGTCCATCACGAATTGCTCGCTTCTTACAAGCGATTGCCATGCCAATGTATCTAGGTAGGTTAGTGCGGGATATTCGAGGCTAGGTTGTGAAAGATAACTTTGTTTACCCACTCCCCGCCTGTTGGTTTTACCGCAATCGGCTTACGTAGTTCCGAAAATATGAAGAAGAATTTTGGTAATAAATAACACATTCGGTTTTTCGGAAAACTCTTATAAGCTCCGGAAGGGCTTTTAGTCTCTATTTTATTTACTCATTTCTTAGCAAAAACCACCGCCAATGGTGAAGACTAGTTTGTATACTAGGTAGGGGAAATATGTGAACAAAAATACATAATGCAAAATAAAGATTTCATTCAAAATTTGCCGAACAAGTGGGAGAAGAGGAGGAAGAGATTTTATTTTCTTAGATATTATCTTGCGGATGTCGAAATGAGTCTGTTAAAAATTAGTTTGTTCAAAACTTTCATCCTTATATCCGCAATTATTGAAAGACTCACGTCATGATTTTCATCGTACTCCCATTTGTGACATTAATTAATTAGCCCCAAGCCTCAGGTGACTTTTCATTGTTTAAAGTTGAAAATACTTACTCTTTCTCATTGGAAGTTTCGCCACAAACAAAATGGACATGACCACAGAATTTCATCGTGTATCCTCTATCTATTAAATTTAATTAATATAATAAAATTTTCTTCCATGCTGGCCTGGGAGCGAGAGAAAAACAAAGAATGTGCCAGCTGCATTTCCTCCCGGGTATCCTAAGGGATCCGAAAGTTTCAGTATATTGTAATTCAGGCAATGGGCTAACAAACTTTCACTACAACAAAATACCTACAAATCTATCTTAAATAACCCTCAAAATTTTGTCAGACGTGGCGGAATGACCTTTGTTCAGGCAGTTTACCCTGTTAGGGATAAAAGCGTGATTATATGGATTTCTAAAATTTACGAAGTAACTCAGTACAATAATATTAAATTTAATCAAGATGTACCCAAGGGGAGGGATGAAAAATTACGGAATCGAAACGGGACTGGGGACATGAGAAAATAATCAAAATTTATTATTTAATATTCTTCTGTCCTGCTTTTTCAGCGACATAAGAATATAAAGTTGTTTGATCAGAATCTATTCAGATTCATATTTCGCTCCAATTTGGGTTTTAACATTTCTTTGACACTGTTTTAGTTGAATATCAATGATTCTTGTACGTAAGCTTATACAGCTTATGCATACTAACTAATTTCATATGAGTTATTTTCCACATACGCACACAAATCACGCCTTTATCCCCAATATGGTAGGCATAGCGTAAACGACCACGACAAAGGTCGTTTCTCCACGTCTGACAAAGTTTTGAGGGTTATTTAAGACTAGCTGTGCTCGCGACTTCGTACGCCCGGTTTGTATGAAAATCACGCAGTGTCGAACATACTGAAAACGCTTCTCCGGGCGTAGAAGCGGGATCTGCTAACCCGCGCGCGGAAGCGTGTTTCGCATTGTATGATCCTTGTTTTTGTATGGAAAACACGATTCCGCGCGCGAGCTAGCAGATCCCGCTCCTACGCGTGGAGAAGCGTTTTCAATATGTTTAACACTGCGTGTTTCCCATAAAAACTGGGTGGGGTACTTACTAAATATTAGAATGGTTTGCGTGATTATTTCTAACCTAGGCTGGACACCAGATAATTAAAAAAACTCAGTCAAATAAAAAGTCTGTGTCGTAACTTTGAGTTCAAGTAATGATTAGTCAAACAAAAAAAGTTCCATCAAAATCGGTTAAAAACTACTGAAATTCATTTTTTTACCTACCTCCTAAGTCATGAGGCGTGATTTTTTTTATCGTAACTTTGATTTAAAATAATGTTCAGTTGAATAAAAAAATCCATAAAATCTGTTAAGAAACTGCCAAATTTCAATTTCCTGCCTACCCCCTAAGTCAGGTAGCGTGATTCTAGGTATCGAAAGTTGCAACCCGGTAACACACAGTTGCATAATATACAAACTGGGGTACTTACTCAATATTAGATTGGTTTGCGTGATTACTTCTAACCTAGGCTGGACACCAGGTAATTAAAATCACTCAGTGAAATAAAATTTCCACCTAAGATCGGTTAAAAACGATCAGAATTTAATTTCCTGCCTACCTTCTAAGTCTGGTGGCGTGATTACTTTAAGTTTAAGTAATGCTCAGTCAAACAAAAAAGTTCCATCAAAATCGGTTAAAAACGACCGAAATTCAATTTCCTACCTTCCTCCTAAGTCATGAGGCGTTATTATTTGTATCGTAACTTTGATTTTAAGTAATGCTCAGTCGAATTAAAGAAGTTCCATAAAAGTCGGTTAAGAAATAGCCAAATTTCAATTTCCTGCCTACCCCCAAAGTCAGGTAGCGTTATTTTAGGTATCCTAAGTTGCAACCCGGGTAACACAGTTGAATAAAAGAAGAAATTCATCAGGCACATTCTATGTTTTTCTCTCTCTCCCAGGCTAGCATGTCACTGCAGCATTATACCCACAAATTTATCTTAAATAACCCTCAAAAAATTGACAGACGTGGCGGAACAACCTTTGTTTAGGTCGTTTACGCTCTGCCTACCCCATTAGGGATAAAGGCGTGATTATACAACGTGTAACAGAAAGGGTATATGCACCGGAAAGGTTACGAACCAGCCCATGCAACTGAACAACTTTCACAAAGGAACATAGGTCAAAATAAGAAAAAAAAAAAGTTTGAACTTCCATATAAAATGCTTCAGCTGTTAGCGCACTTTTTTTTTTCTTTTCGACGTATGTTCCTTTGGGAAAGTTATTCAGTTTCATGCGCTGATTCATATCATTTCGGTGCGTATACCCTTTTTGTTACACGTTGTATGTTTGTTATGTTGTCACCAATGTAGGGGCCTTATCGCTCTTCTTTACAGGGTGCAGTTACTTTTGTTTTAACTTTCACAACGATTTGAGAATATTTTTCGGGGCGGTTATTGCCTGCGGGAGATCGGACTGTCAAATCTGTTTCCGGAACGCTACCTATTTTTAAGACTAGTTGAAAATATCGGTTTCATGAGATTGATTGTAATGGTTATCCTTTACAATGCATCGTGCATGCTTGCAGCCGGTCTTCTTCTTAGCGAGTGGGTTCTCGAGTCAAACGACCCGATGAACCCTGGTGTCTGACATGGTTTGAGTAACCACCACTATTAAAGACAGCGACCGGGACCAACAGCTTAAAGTGCCTGGGCCTTTTCAAAGTGAGTGTGAGAAGGCATTATCTAGGCAATCATGTTCCATCATAGTCTGAAATATCACTTCCCATCAGGTGAGATGGCAGACAAATGATTGCCTATTTACTATTTAAAAAACTGCTAGCTAAACGTAGTGACGCGGTAATGGTTCGATTCCCAGGACGTACCAATGTGGTTTCGGTTTCCGAATTTCATTCGGCGCTTTTTCCGTGCTTTGGAAGGCACGTTGGTCCCGGTTAGAGGCCAGTGCTTAGCAATGACAGCTTGAATAGTTTGACCTAATCCAGGATTGGGTCTGGTTTACCTTCTTTGGTGCGGAGGTCAGGCAAAGCTGGGTTCTATTGAAAGAACTTATGTAGCTTTATAAAAAATGCAGACCAGGCGCGTCATCATCCATAATAAGCCCAGAAAAAAGAAGAGACCATCTTATTACCTACGTTCGTTTTTCAAATTATAGCATACTAATCTCTCCGTCTATGTTGTTCCAGGTTTTAAAATCCACAATATCTGAGCTGTATGGCGCATGTTCCGAGGACAACATTCCGGCATGAAGGATTCATAGCAGCGGCGGCGAGCGCCTTTGAAGTCTCTCTCTCGACGTCGCTAACTCGGCTCACTTGAAACTTGTTCTATTCATGTGCCGCTGCTCACTTCGCTGCTCCTCGGCCTATTTAAAATTCACAACGAAACAGTTTCACTGAAATTGCACGCCTCTTTGTGCAATCAGAGTAAACTTTGTTGATTAAAGAAGCTGACCTTGATAGCTACCAAAACATGATTAAAGAGACGAAACTTGACAAAATCTATGAACAATAGCAATATATTACTCATTTAAAAATATTCTGTAATGGTTAAACATAGATATTATGTTAGTTACCTGGGATCGTATTTATAAAGGTATCAAGATTGAGAGCGATATTAAGTATGTATTTGACTGACGAATTAGTACTAAAATGACATTTCTGATACGAACTCAAACTCGCTGTCACTCTCAAGAGCTGTTTATAAATACGGGCCTTATTTTAGGACTAGTTGAAAATATCGGTTTTATAAGATGAATTGTAGTGGTTATCCTTTATAATTCGTCGTGTATGCCAGCAGGCTTCTCTTAGGGAGTGGATATATGGAATCTATCCCTGATGAACCCTGGTGTCAGAGTTTTCAAAACCCCTAGTAGCACAGCTATTAGGCCTCTGACATGGTTTGAGTAACCACCACTATCGAAGACAGCGGCCGGGACCGACGGCTTAACGTGCCCTTCGAAGCACGGAATCCTTTTCTCTTTTCGGACAATCAGGTGATTCAGCCTGCAATGTCCTAACCAAACAGGGGGAAAAAAGCAGCCGGTGTCAAGTAAGTACACCAATGCAGTTACCTCACTAAAGTGCTCTCTTATTTTTCCACTTGTTAATCTTCCTACTCCCATTTATGAGTTCGTTATTTCCCTATTCCGACGACATAAAAATGTCGTCCACAAGAATAACTCCCCTTCATCTCATACACTGCCGATAAGATAGAATAATGAGCTGACTAGTTCGGATCGATCGCGATTAAGCTAGTGTTGGAGCCAAGTTATTAAACTCGTGTAGTAATGAGTGCCAAGATTGTTACCACACTAATCCTATTATTTATTTATTATAATTAGAAATGAGTTAGGTCTTGACTCTAGACTTGGTGGTGACAGCGGCAGAGTTTACGATGGAGCGAGAGCACATAGAAGATGCCTGTTACGGCACTGGCACCCTCACGCACCAACGGAACACAGCCAGCTGTTTGGCACCGGACTCCGGTGGTCGCGATCCAGGCGGACCCTTGCGGAGCAAACCACCGCTTTTTGGGATTATTCGTAGGCAAGGCTGTGTTGCTGTTTCCCGGGCGGTGTAGACCGCTAGGATCCCATCCCACCATAACATTATGTTTTCTTAATAATTAACATGGTACTCCGACTTTATGAAAATATTTTCTTCTTCAATTTAATAAAAGGAGTTTTTCGAGTTTGTCCAGGTATTGCTCCACGCAAACATAAAATAAATCTTTTCATAAAATGGAAGCAAAAAGGATTGTAATTCAAAGCCTTTCAAAATATAAAACATCAAAGGTGCGGAATGAATGGTTCATTTTCTTTCCCATCATAAGCCTTTTGTCAGTTTTCATTGGTGCCATCTTGATTCCGGGAATGAGATAAACGTTGAATGTTCCAAGCTTCGTATTATATTTATCTACTGAGAAAATTAAACCGAAAACAGTCAATCAGCGTAAAAAAACATATTGTTTTGAAAATTATTACAGTTGTTCCCTGAGGTATCCAGAAATACATTTTACAACTTGTGCCCAAAATCCAAAATGGCCGACAAAAAATCAATAATGTTAGAACCACACCATGTAGGGAATGCTAATGACAGAAATTTCCGAGTCGATTACAAATATATATCACACTATCATATTTCTACCAACTCGTCGAACAATATTTTTAAATATTTTTTCAGAAATGTCGTTAAGAGCTGTCTTTGCATTGCTGTATATTTAAAATGACTGACTGAATTTTAAAGGAAAATTTATGTAGAATGTTAACCTAGAAATAGCAGTAATGATCATCCTGCAATTTTTTAACTTATGAGCATAAATCCGAAAAAGGCAACTATAACTGAATATCTTTACCGCACGTGGGTCTAATAGTAGGAATAGTAGTTACCCAAATTGGACTATATCAGTACCTACACTTACGTAATATGAATTCTTATTTCCTATTCTTCTTCTTCTTAGCGAGCGGATTCTCAAGTCGAACAACCACCCGAAGAACCCTGGTGTCCGAGTTTTCAAACTGCCTAGTAGCGCAGCTATTAGGCCTCTGACATGGTTTGAGTAACGACCACTATCAAAGACAGCGACCGGGACCGACGGCTTAACGTGCCCTACGAAGCACGGAATCCTTTTACTTTTCGGAAAATCAGGTGATCCAGCCCGCAATGCCCTTACCAAACTGAGAAAAACCTTACAAAGTGATAAATAGACAAATATCAACTTTGTGTCCCCTGGAAATCGAACCTAGGACCTGTGGATCGTAAACTCATGGCTCTGACCACTAGACTATGGAGGCAGTCAAATTCAATTCAATTTCCTATTTAGAATTTGGAGGAACATATTCGATATATAAAGATATAGAAAAGCTCTACCAAATAGGTATATAAATGGTTTTAGGATACATTCTACACTCACTGCAAAAAAACTGACAGATTAGGTGCTCAGTTCAGGAGATACAGCCTTCCGAAGGTACTTTCCAAAGAGTTAATTTTGCGGAAATGTATAATGTGGTATATTTTTGGAATAGGCTCATTGAGCTTAGCTTGATTGAGCGTGTTTGGAGAATGTAGACCGCTCCAAACACGGAATCATTTTCACGATGGTTTAGTCAACCCGTGTTCACCTCTTACCTATACTAGTAGCATGTAGGTAACTAGTTTGTAATAATTATATATACTAAAATGTAAACTAATGTAAATGTAAATTGCCTCCGTGGTCTAGTGGTCACAGACATGGGCTTACGATCCGGAGGTCTTGGGTTCGAGCACAAAATTCCCAGAGGGGAGCACTTGGTAGAGCTTTTCTATATCTTTTTATATCGTCTTCTTATTCTTCCAAATTCAAAATAGGAAATTTAATTGATTTTGTCTGCCTCCATAGTCTAGTGGTCAGAGCCATGAGATTACGATCCGGAGGTCCTAGGTTTGATTCCCTGGGGACACAAAGTTGATATTTGTCAATTTATCACTTTGTGAGGTTTTCCCCAGTTTGGTTAGGACATTGCAGGCTGAATCACCTGATTGTCCGAAAAGTAAAAGGATTCCGTGCTTCGGAGGGCACGTTAAGCCGTCGGTCCCGGTCGCTGTCTTTGATAGTGGTCGTTACTCTTTCATTATCAGAGGCCTAATTGCTGTGCTACTAGGCGGTTTGAAAACTCTGACACCAGGGTTCTTCGGGTCGTTATTCCACTCGAGAATCCACTCGCTAAGAAGAAGAAGACTAAAATGTTATAAATAATTTGAATATGTTATTTTATCTGTTAAATTAAATAATGGCCAAGAACGTGGTATTACTAGCGAGGTTTGCGGAATCATTATAATTCCTATCTCTGTGTAAGCTTTAATACTTTCCCGCAGAATTGAAAACAGCAAAATTATTCTCTACCTATTTCTGGAAATTTGATCTCAACTATGATTTATAAACCTATGTTTTACAAAATGGAAGGCTAAGATTTTGAGAAAAGATTATTCGAGAATTTGAGATAAAGATCTCTGAGAAAGCTTTTAGGACGAGCATAATTATTTATTTTAACTAAGGTTTTTTATTTTTTTATTTATTTAATTATAATTTTCAGCATTACAGCATTGTACGCCAAGGCGCTGACAAATTTTAAGTATTAATAAGTTATTATACCATATAAAATACCTTATAACTATAATAGTAGACAATTAAACATTTTCACAATATTTTAAAATCATTTTTCGCAGTATGTGCCATTGCTCAGCAAATAAGTCGCAGTCTGGTGCTTTAGAGAGAAGCTCGTTGAGCTGGATCCAAGCGCTCACAAGTGGAGAGGCCTCGTGCGCCGCCGTGCGCGGTACCTCCACCGCTAGCAGCCGATGGCCGCGACTACGGAGATATTTGTCAGGGACATAGAGAGTACACTCTCTGGAGATTAACTCCGGGCAGTCGGACTCCCCTCGCAACAACTGACACGCAAAACATAGCTTTTCGTAATTACGCCGTACTTCTAAGGAATTATAATCTAACATACCTAAAAGAAATTTCGTTGGGTAAAGGAAAGGGTAATAACCATTCTCTTTTTTGTATAAAAACCGTAGAAATGCTTTCTGCACTTTCTCTAAAAGAGGAATATAAATATGTTCATGGGGACTCCATACTAATGAAGCGGATTCTAACTTACTTCTAATCAGGGACGTGAAGTTCTAATTAGACAGCAATTTCAGACAGACTCATACTTATTAACAAATAAAACGGTTCATATCCCTCTAGGGGATTCAACGAGGGTACTGATTCTTACACAGAGCGACTGCCATCTGACCTCCGCAACCTAGAAGGGAAACCAGACCCAATCCTAGATTAGGTCAGAGTTTTTAAGCCGCCAATGCTTAGCACTGGCCTCTGACTTTGCTTAACGACTAATATCTACGGTTTTAAACGATATTAACCGGGACCAACGGCTTAACGTGCCTTCCGAAGCACGGACAAATAAAACGGTTGATGGGCTTAAATTCGTCACTTGCATTGATAGTTTTGTACGTTCTAAATAAGTTATCTTCATCACTCATAATCATAATTGTGATCATCAACTATTTGTGGAAAAACACTCTCATAAAAATCTACATTATAATTCGAATTCTTCATCACAAATTTTTAACTTTTTAAACCTGTAATCATACATCATTGAAATCTCCTCTTCAATCACTTGTGAATCTCCTTACGACTAACCATCAGCAGAAGTTTAGTGCAGAATGGATTGTCCTGAGATAGCGGTGCGCAGATAGAAACTAAATGAAGTGTGCTCCGCGCGCTGTTCCACCGGCGAACAACAAATCTGTGTAATGTCGGCTAATGCACGTGAATATGGAGAAAGTTCCCGCCATTCACGACGCAATCTCAAATTAAATCTCGCCTCCGACTGCGACGCGACATCTCACGTATAAAATATGGAAGTTCCTACCTGCTTAGTTCCGAAAGTTCTAGAAGTTCTATTGCGGCATGAAACTGCACAGCGCGATGAGTAATATAATACAACCGAAATGAGATTTTCGTGTGCAGAAACTTTTGGTAATATGAATTCTGTGCTGTTACACATTTTGTGTGATCAAAATTTCAGAACGCTCGGTCAGACATGCACATGTCAGTAGGTATACCTAAAAACCTATAGGTTTCAGCCAAGGGTTTCAGTTGTTAAAACAAACCCCTATGCCAGGTGTAAGGGACAGCGTCTCGCATACTGCATACTGATAGGGGTTGCCTAGTCAACAAAACTGACAACTATCAGAAGGATTTTTTTTTCAGTTAGTGTAAAAAAAAGATTGACCTTCCCATACAAAATCATCACCTCGAATAGATAATTAGTATATAAAATCAATTTTCTTTTTCGCTTCCTAAAAAAAAACCTGCTGATAGTTGTTCAGTTTCGTTGATTGAGCAATCCCTATCAGTTTGCGGAGCGCTGGCCCTTATTCCCCGTATTTCCTCTATGTGTGCTATATGAAATTCGGTAGCTGTGAAATACTAGACAAGAGTATCCTTAAATCTGTTAAAGTACTAAGATTAACAATACGTGACTAAAATATGTTTAACCCAGACAAATACACAATGGTGGACAATTTAGGGGTAATATTTGCTTTTCTACTAATAGATTAATTATACTTAATCTCGTCCTTCTAAGGATAGAAAAACGATCGATCAGTCGTAATTCCTTCACAAGCGATATTAAATCCTGTGATATTTGGTTAGGTCGGAGCTTTTAAGCATAAAATGTTTACTTGAAGTTATGAGAGCATTAGAAAGTTTCCCAGTATAAATCCACTCATACTTTTAGATTTCATCGGGTTAAGAATATATAATAAACGCGAATATGCTTCCAATTTAAAGATTAAAAAAGCGCTTTCTTATGATTATGAGACTTATAGAAATTGTATCCAATTATATAAATGATAATTTTATACAAAATACTTGTATCTAATATTTAATTAAACTTTAAGAAAGTTTAGTTTAGTAAAGACCGTTTCATTATTTTAGGTCCCCAAAAATTTATTTTTATTACTTCCATGCTGGCCTGGGACCGAGAGAAAAACATAGAATGTGCCAGCTGCATTTCCTCCCGGGCGTGCTGTAAAAATCAGCTAAGGGATCCGAGGGTTTCAGTATATTGTAATTTAGGCGATGGGCTGACAACCTGTCACTACAGCAATATACATACAAGTCTATCTTGAATAACCCTCAGAACTGTGTCAGACGTGGCGGAACGACCTTTGCTAGGTCGTTTGCGCTCTGCCTACCCCATTAGGGATAAAGGCGTGACTATATGTATGTATGTATGTTTTCGTGTTCTTTTTTATCCAGGTGTAAATGCAATCTCTTGAATTTCCCAGAATTTAACATCAACAAGATTTCAAGCCACTACCTAGAAAATCGGATTCCAGGAACCTAGCTCCGAAACGCCGGTTTCATCCACCCTCCCACCGAAGACCGGTATGATGATGAACGGCTTCCTGAATTCCAGTGGTATGTAAGAAGAAATACCGAAGCAGTTGGTAACTCAAGCTTCAAGTAAGCTCAATCTATCGTCGACTCTCTGTCACCACTGGCCTGGAGTTAGGATGGAGTCACCAGCAAACTCATCGCACATATAGCTTGTAAGACAGATAAATAATAAAATAACTAAAGCGTAACATCGATAAATAGATTTTCTCCCTCTTGCTCGGATATAGCATAATTATTATTATTTTTTAAATAAAGCGTACATTCATTCACTCTTTTCGGTACTTAAGGTCGTAGCGTCCAGAAATTTCATCAAACGACAATAATAACCATTAACAACCGCTACTCGAAGTAAACACTAATATGGGTTAGATGTTTTTAAGTCCATTAAAAAAAATGAATGGGATGTGCGCCTGCTAAAGGATTTTAAATGTCATGCACAATATTATGGAGGAATCGCTAGTTTGGTGTTTATTTTAAGTATATTGTTATTTTTTATTCGCCAAATGAGAAAAATGTTCTATAATACTAGTTTAAACCGAAACATCAGTGCATGGTCTCGTTTACAGAATTTACTCGACCATACAATGCTTTTTTTCGGCCCCTAATGTAATGCACTATTTATTCTCGTCGTAGTCGTAATTAATAATCCCTATCAATAGGAACACGTGTATGACAGCAAAAATACTAATTAATAACGTCATCACTTCCTCCATAAGACATCAATAATATTATACCGTCTGTAATCCTATTCATTAGGAAAATTACGGGAATGAGTGATTATTATGATGTTGAAAGGAAAATATTTTTGTTTACAACAAAAACATATTTTTACAACCATTTCTTGGTACAGTCAGCAAAGATGATTACTAGGCATGCACCTCCTGAGGAATACCGCTGTTTTAAGCACTCTGTATGAAGCTGTGTTAGAATAGCATCATCCTACATCTTCCTGCGATAGAATGGGTGTCGTAAAAGTAGTCTAAGGGATCATTTTCGCTTTTTTTTAATGGATCTATTTGCTCCATACTACGAAGTGTATACGGGGTGCAAGAGACAGCATCACACTAACTGAGCTGATCAGATAACTTGCTCAGTCAACGAGACTCAACAAATCATCAGCATATCCCTAGCCTTAAACCGTATCTAACGAGAGTACACCGAGCGACTGCCATCTGACCTCCGCAACCCAGAAGGGAAACCAGACCTAATCCTAGATTAGGTCCGAGTTTTCAAGTCGCCAATGCTTAGTACTGGCCTCCGATATGGCTTAACGACTAATATAAACGGTATTAAACGATATTAACCGGTACCAACGGCTTAACGTGCCTTCCAAAGCACGGAAAAAGCGCCGGATAAACGTACATATGAAATTCAAAAACCGAAAAACACTTTGGTTCGTGGTGGGTTTAGAACCACGACCCCGAGAAACGAGACTGAACAAATATCACCGGGAAATTGTTTCAGATGGAAAAAACAATGACCTTCCCATACAAAATGACCCCCTTGATCAGAAAATTTGTATGGAAAACCAAATAATTATTTTTACTTCCTAAAAACAAACCTGGAGATATATGTTCAGTTTCGTTGACTCATCAACCCTATCAGTATGCTGGACGCTGTCCCTTACGCCCGGTATAAATGCATCACCGGACTAAAGGCGGGGAGTTGCTAAATAACCTTCCCGGCAACGAACACCAGAACATCCTGTAAATTTTAACTCTTGCTCTGCACTCGGCAATCCAAGCGTGTGTATGGAAATTACCCTTAGGAATATGGGAATCCTAGGTCCGTCCAGTTAGTGATTGCAGGCGTCGTAAAGACTCGCCTCAAATCTTGCCCTAGCCTTTGTAATCCCACAACTATAGGTCTCTGACTCGAATTAGCCTCAAAAATTGCTAAAACATTTATGTCTATATTATTAAACATGTTATTTTATGTCAAAATACGCCTGGACCTAAGCTGTCAAGTCCATGGATCTTTAAATATGACGTCATCAAAATTTTGTACGGACAAAAAATAAAGGTTGTCTGGAAGAAATTGCTACCTTAGCAATAAGGCCGAATATGTTGTACTTGTTTTTTGTTGTTATCTGTTGTGTTGTATGATGTGTATTCTTACGTGCAATAAAGTATTTTTATGTTATGTTATGTTTATGTTAAAGTTTTCATTTATTGTGTGGGTTATCAAATGAAAGGTCTTTGTAAGCAGATTCTAAAAATATAACGTAGTAGTTTTTCTGTTTAATTAGAATCTGGTGAACCTGTAGCTTCAAAGTGGAAGTATTTGAGACGTGTTTCCAAAAAGTAAATGTAATAATGCTCGAGTCACTAGGTCCCATATCCATATATGATGAAAAAAAAACTGGTGATAGTTATTCAGTTTAGTAGATTGAGAAACCCCTATTAGTTTGCGGTGCGCTGTCCCTTACACCCGGAATTAGCGTTGCCAGGTCCTCATACCGAAAAGCCGGACAGAGCTGTGAGTTTGGCCTAACATTTGGGTCATAAAGCCTGACATCCTGCATTTTCAACAATTTTAAATATTCGTGTAAAAAAATATTTTTTTTTTGGCCTAACATTTTGGTAAAAAAGCCGGACACTTTGCATTTTAGGGGATTTTTTGGTATTAATGTAGAAAATTAATGAAAACCAAGCTTTTTTGATAATTTACAATAAAACTAATGCCAAATTAGTCTAAAAGTACTTTATTATTTTAATCAGTCGAGTCGAATTCGGTCTCGATGCGCGCGAATTTTGAAATCTAAAAAGCCTAACAAAAGCCGGACAGGCCGGACGACACTTATTTTGGCCGGACAGGCAATCAAAAAGCCTGACTATGTGACTATGACGCCTGGCAACGCTACCCGGAATGATAGTAGTGCCCGAGTTAAAAATGATTAAACGCTATGGTACATATGACTTATGAGCGCGGCATTCGCCCTATGATATGGAACGTCGAGGATACTTGAAGGAATATTCCAGTAAAAAAAGTATTTTAAATTTTTAATTTTCTTTATTTGTAACAAAAAACCTTAACCTACGACACAACGCGGCAAAATGATTTATTTATATCTTTCCACGACTAGTTAGTCACCTTCAATTAAATCTATACCGGGTGTAAGGGACAGCGTCTCGCAAACTGATAGGGATTTTTCAGTTAACGATACTGAACAACTTGCACCGAGAAAATATTTCAGGGAAGTGAAAATAAAAATTGTCTTTTACATACAAAATGTCAACTTCCATCATATTAACAATTTGTATGAAAAAGCCATTTTTTTCCCTTTTGAAAGAAATTCCTGGTGGAAGTTGTTCAGTGTCGTTGACTGAGAAACTCCTATCAGTTTACGGGACGCCGTCCCTTACACCCCGTAGGTACATTTAACACTATATACAAACTATAATCTATTCAGGATATCAGCAGAAATAATTGCTTAGCTTGTAATCTATGTATATTATACGACTGATTCGTCACCTAATCATTATGTGTTTGATGTCATAATTAGTATAATTTTGATGCTGACATCCTCATTAGGGTGATTTAACACAAACCTTGAGAATCCATTTGTGTACCTACCTACTGCTGTACTACCTGTAATGAAAAGGTTATAACCAAATAAAATTAGAATATTTACCTTATCGTTAATGTACCTATGTAAATCATATTAAAAAGTAACAGTTCCAATATTTTTAATATTAAGTAGTATCATAAAGAAGTCCAATGTATTTCTGTTGCAATGCCTTGTAATTGTAAATTTTCACTATTATAACTTCAGGTGTATTATTGCGCCTACCTTGAATGAACCGAATCTAAGCAGCCAAACCCTAAAAACCCATTGAAATTATTCTGAAAATTACTTCCTTTGAGCTCGCAAAAAATATTTTACCAAATCAATTTTCTAAATCGAAGGAGCCTTACAAAACATTATCAAGGACGTAGGAAATTTATTTTTATATAAAATAGCCTCCCTTGAATATCCTCTCTGTATTCCAATAATTGGGCTGAACGTCGGGTGTAATAAAAGAGCTTTTCATAGAAAGATCGATCTCTCGTGGCTTTTCAAGTCGCTGGCCTTTCAGACGGATATGCTGAATAGATTATGGATATATGTATGATGAACAGTCTACTTCCTCCTGAGGTTATCGGGGATATAGTTGTCTTTACCCGGTATACCTGTACCACCGGAATCTCCTAACCAAGGGTACCTGGAACAAATAAAACATTCATATTATAATCACGTCTTTATCCCTAATGGGGTACAGAGTCCGCCACGTCTGACCAAGTTTTGAGGGTTATTTAAGATAGGTTTATAGGCATATTGCTGTAGTGACAGGTTGTCATCCCATCGTGTGAATTGCAATATATTGAAACCCTCGAATCCCTTAACTGGTTTTTACAGCATGCCCGGAAAGAGATGCAGCTGGCACACTTGTTTTTCACTCGCTCCCAGTCCAGCATAGAATAAAGGAACAAATAAATAGCTATAAATTATTTCTTCAAAACTTAAAACCTAAAATTGCGACCACGTCATATGATTACCTCTCAAATAACATGATTCCTTGCATGATTCATGCTGTCGGATGGGCATGTAAATAGTCGGTCGTGGGCCTGATTTCTATGTTGCCGTGTTAGTAAATCTGTTCCATCAGAATAAGAGATTGTAGCAACAGAGAGTGCACCTGTGTGTAGCGCAAACACTTGGGCACTAAAAACTAGCCCTGCACAGTCGGCCGATCTCTGGGAGATTGGCCGCCATCACCGAAAATCGGTGGGAGGACTATTATTATCGGGGCCTTAAATAAATAAGCACACGTTCTCTCCACCAAGTTAGTACAACTATAGGAACGGATAAATCTAATATTGAATGAACCACCTGGGACTAAACTTTATCGGAGGTTGAATCCAATTGTTGAGTTGAGAGAATCGAAGACTAGTTTATAATTGGCGTAGCTGGAGGTATTAAGCAATCGTAGATCAATCGAGGAACTATCCGGGTATAACTTTTACACAAAATTTAAGGTAAAAGAACATCATCTCCCTTATCCCGTATCTCACAGGGTTTGCTACCTAATGTAAGGTATTGAATGAGGGTACTGGTTATTACACAGAGCGACTGCCATCTGACGACTACAATCTTAGATTAGGTTTGAGTTTTCAAGCCGCCAATGATTAGCACTGGTCTACTATATGTACGGTATTAAACGATATTAACCGAGACCAACACGGCTAAGCGTGCCTTCCAAAGCACAGAAAAAGCGCAGAATAAACGTACATATGATATTCGAAAACCGAAAGACACATTGGTACGTGGTGGGATTGGAACCACGACCTCCGTTCAGGAGACAGCTGCCCTATCCACTACACCATCGGGCTCTCCTCTCTCTCTCTCTCTCTCTCTCCATTTAAGGTAAAAGAACATTGACACAAAATTGCAAATAAGATAAAAGTACACAACAAGGTTTCACGTCATATAATTTGATTATAGACTTACAGACAACATAATGTCGTGTGGTTAAAATAGCATCACCCAATATCATAGACATAAAGGGCAAAAGGATAAATCGACGGAATGGGCACCAGCTTTCAGTGCGAATAAAAAACGTCCACAACTCTCGCCAATTCGCTTGCCAAACGTCGTAAGTATAGCAAATATCACCTGTGCTATTGCATCCGATGATGATGAATATGATATAAGATCATAATGAACTAATTTATTGGTTAGGGCAAAGTTAGGGCATTTACTGCAGGTACTTTACTGCATGTACCGTGTATCAGTGAAGTTCCTCGTAGGATCCTTAAAGGACAGCGCACACTTGTTGGGCAGATTGCATGGCGCTGGAGGGAAGACTTTTAGTCGCATTTCCACGGCTCGTAGTTATTGAGGGCATTATTTATAGAGTTACTACATACATACATACATATAATCACGCCTTTATCCCTAATGGGGTAGGCAGAGCGTAAACGACCTAAACAAAGGTCGTTTCGCCACGTCTGACAAAGTTTTGAGAGCCATTCAAGAAAGATTTGTACGTATATTGCTGTAGTGACAGGTTGTCAGCCCATCGCCTAAATTACAATATACTGAAACCCTCAGATCCCTTAGCTGGTTTTTACAGCATGCTCGGGAGGAAATGCAGCTGGCACATTCTATGTTTTTCTCTCACTCCCAGTCCAGCATGGAAGATATCTTATCTACTTATCACTTACTGCTTGCGATATTCGCTACAAGCCTCCATGTATCCGTGAAGTTTCTCGTGGGGTTCTTAAAGGACATCGCACACTTGTTGGGCAGATTGCAGAGCGCCGAAAGGAAATTTTTCATATCACATTTCCACGGCTCGTAGATATTTAGTGCATTAATTATACAGTTACTGATAGAAAATTTAAGGAACTTATTACTTACTGCTTGTAATATTCGGTACAAGTATCCATGTACCGTGTATCTGTCAAGTTCCTCGTAGGATCCTTAAAGGACAGCGCACACTTGTTGGGAAAATTGCAGGGCGCCGGAGGGAAGTCTTTTTTTTGTCGCACTTCCACGGCTCGCAGATATTGAGGGCATTATTTATACAGTTACGAATAGAAAATTTAAGGAACTTATCACTTACTGCTTGGGACATTCAGTGCAGGTCTCCATGTAGCGTGTATCCGTGAAGTTCCTCGTGGGGTCCTTAAAGGACAGCGCACACTTGTTGGGAAGATTGCAGGGCGCCGGAGGGAAGTCTTTTTTGTCGCACTTCCACGGCTCGTAGTTGTTGAGGGCCTTTATAGACTTCGGGTCCGTGATCCAAGTGAGGGCTTGGGTCACTGTCACGAACCAAACGTCGTCTCTGTAAAGATAGAAGATGTTAGTTTTTCGAGGCATTTTGAATTAGGACTTGGAATGGTATTTTTCCATGCTGGACTGAAAGAAATAGAAAACTTAGAATTTCCAGCTGCCCTTCCTTCCGGGCATGCTGTAGAAATCAGCAAAACGGATTCGAGGGTTACAGTATATTGTAATTTAGGCGATGGGCTGACAACCTGTCTATACAACAATACACATCATTACAATCTAAAATTGCCCTCTATTTGGGAAAAACGCCTTTTACGAGACGTTATACGCTCTGCCTACCCTGTAATGGATAAAGGAGTGATTTTATATATGTTTGTATTGGTGGTATAGGATCAGTCGATAGGTTAAGTTTCGCGAGGGCCCACCGCTAATAAAAAAAACTAATCAAAATCAAAAATAAGTCTTTGTCTTTGGATTTACTTTATCCAAAATATGCCAAGTAAGATCATAATGACTGTTGCATCTCTGACACATGATCTAGCTAGAACTAAAATAGATTGCAACATATACCTTTTCCGTTTTCCGGCGCAATGTTTAAAAAAAACTGTACACGAAGGTATTTTCAATTACCGTTTTTAAAATGAATATTCCATCCACATGCTAAAAGCTAGTGCTGTTTTTTTCCTCTTTGCATTCACTCATTTAATCCTATACTTTATTATTTCTTTTGACCATTCGATTTTTCACATCCTCTTATATTTCTCAGCGTATCTTAAATTCACAATGTGAGAATTTTCCCCGCAATCGAATATTGACTATACAGTCAGTTCTTTGTGTGCCAATACTGGGGGTAATCTTTTATGCATACGCTGCGGGGTTGTTTAGAAAGTCTCGCACAATAAAACTGTGTAGTTTAAAAACTTTACACGTACCAGTTGGACTTTTATTCTAAAAGTACACGATGTATAGGAATAGAGAGGAGTATTACGTAGTGGTAAACAAACATTAAGCAATACAAATTATGGATAATTTAGAAAAAAATAAGCATTTTCATGTACTAGTAGTTATTTAACAAACTCCCTTCCTACAGTTTTAAAAACTGGTTCCAACGTGCCTTCTGAAAATGGAAAACAAATAAGATTTTTTGGTCCCACCTCTTATTAAATTCGTGTGTTAAACTGTGTGTGCTTAATTTTTCAAATCAATTTGTTGTTATGTTTTTATATTACACAAACAACCAAGAATTTATACAGTTTTTACTGTATTTTTGTTTGGTTTCGTATTTTTCATATGTGTTTCGTTTCCTATTTATTTACATTAACTTAAACCACTAGCATTCCTGAATAAAATTGCTTTCTTACATGAGTATAGCAATTTTAATTGAATATTTTGAGGCATAATTATTATTTTTAGAGAGCCCGGTTCTACTCGTAGTATCTCCCCCGTCGAAAAAACAGACGTGATTTTATTACTTTAAATCATCAATCACTCATCAATCAATCATCTATCAATCAATCATCAACAATTAATCGTCAATCAATAGTCAATCAATCATCAATCAATCGTCAATCAATCGTCATTCAAGCCATTTTAATACGTCTTCAGCATCTACCTACCCCGTTAGATACATGCGTGATTATATAACTTACTGACTAGCAGCCCAGTTGAGGAACTTATGGAGCCCTCGTTCAAGGGCCTTGATCTGGAACCAGTTGGTGTGGAAGGGCATCATGTAGGGCGCTCGGTTCTGCTCGTAGTATCTCAGGAAGTCTTCCTTCAGCCAGTCTAATACGTCGTCAGCATCGTGGTTGTGGAGAACGCACTGGTCTAGGTAAGGACAGTGGCCGCCTTCGTAGGATTCTACGTAGTGCGCGTTGAATGGCACTTCCCAAAGACCTGTAAGAGAAAGAGGGGATTTTAAGGAGGGGTTAGTCAAGTACGATAGAATAGAATAACGTTTATTCATGAAACAATACAAAACTCAGCATACAGTAAGTCGGCTTAGGCTCGTATTTATGAAGCGATCTTTAATTTGAGACCAATATTAAGTATGGATTTGACAGACCAATTTGTACTGAAATTACATTTCTAATACGAACTCAAACTCGCTGTCACTCATGAGAGCTGATTATAAATACGACCCATATGTTAGATAAACTATACATACATGAAAACATAATCATATTTTGTATTAAATGCTGTGATCTGTATTGCATAAGAAATGGAGCTGACTCAGCATTTGTTAAGAGTTATATCTATAACCAGTAACACGATACTTTAAGCTAGGATAAAACGTTAGACTTTGAGTTCTATCGCGACGTTTTTTCTTTAAAATCAATCAAAGTATGCTAATTTTGAAAAATACAATCTGCAGTTAGTAATTTTACATTCTATTGTTTTAAAAATAATAATTTAAAACACAATAATTTTGCTAGAAATAATTCCTGATCACGCTTATAAAATAATGCGATCGGAAAATTTAATTTTAGTCGCAAAGTAATTACTTTTCTTAAACCTCAGAGAATCGGGTCTACTATAAATAGTAACAACCCAACTTAGCAGGTTACGAGACACCGCCCCCGTTTCGCAGCGGGGTACAAACATCACAAGACTAGGGAAACAAAGTAGATCCTAATATCGGATACATTGTCTCCAAAATTTGACCTACAAATTCCGAGCCCTGGTTCAAACTGTAAGGGCCGATCTCACCAATAATGATTAAATTATAAACCGTTGGTAAGAGTCCACGGTTGTGATTTTTTAAATTCTTACTCATGAGAACAACCCTATAACTATATATATAAATAAAATAAATCAAGTCAATATAATAATGTTTTTTTTAAATCTATGAACGACTGAACGTAATTCATCATCACGTTAATTTTAAGAACAGTTATTATCTTAGCTGGTGAAAATAAAGTGATTGGGCCGAGATTTTGTTAATTTTCAACCAAGTCTTGAACATCTTTAGACTCTTTATTAAAGGGGATAAAGTAACCGGGTTTAATTAAAGCAGACGAACGTTGCCGCATTTTAACCATAATAAATTACTTGCAACTATGGTGGTGGCAGCAACTTTTTTAACCATTGGTTCGGACTATGGGTACATTTTCAACCACATCTAGTGAGATTGACCCCTAAAATGTCAATAAGTGAACTTGAACCCGTTTGAATCGTTATTGAAGGGGACAAAGTAACCGAGTTTAATTAAAGCAGACGAACGTTACCGCATTTTAACTATAATAAATTACTTGTAACTATTGTGGTGGCAGCAACAATTTTAACCATTGGTTCGAACTCTTGGTACATTTTCAAACACGTCTAGTGAGATCGACCCCTAAAATGACAATAAGTGAACTTGAACGCGTTTGAATCGTTATTGAAGGGGACAAAGTAACCGAGTTTAATTAAAGCCGACGAACGTTACCGCATTTTAACTATAATAAATTGCTTGTAACTATGGTGGTGGAAGAGGCCTATACTCAGCGGTGGATAGATGTGGGCTGAAATGATGATGATGATGATGGTGGCAGCAAATCTTTTAACCATTGGTTCTAACTCTTGGTTAATTTTCAACCACGTCTAGTGATATCGACCCCTAAAATGTCAATAAGTGAACTTGAACGCCTTTGACTCGTTATTGAAGGGGACAAAGTAACCGGGTTTAATTAAAGCAGACGAACGTTGCAGCTGCTAGCTGTCTGGCACTAAAACAATCAGTAAAACTCACTCTAATTGGAAATTAAATGGAATTTCGACAATTAATATGATCTACGTCTAGCTTCTAAGGTTTGTTGGCGCCACAATTGATATTTTGATAGGTCGTCCAACAATAATTAATAAAACAGAAGTTCAAATTTTAATTTTAATGTTACTGGATGGTAAGTGATATTGTTTCAAGTCTGGAATTAAAACATTGATTGGACCTAAAATATTAATCTATTAATCAGCAAGAGCAAGTACTACATTGAGCTTTCCTAGAATGTAGCCATAACCTTATTATCGTTTACAAGCTAAAATTCATTTATTTATTTGTCGAATGAAACTACGTCATACACCCATGTGTAAGTCGGTCGAGAGCACAACCTTGTATGCGCGAAGTAAACTGACATAGTTTGAAGTCTAAAAACCTCGGCATTTTATGTCCTCACATTAGCAGAATTTATTTATCTGACCGGCACTGGCGCTCGTCGGGTGCTATACCTAGATATACTGAGTGTAAGGGACAGCGTCCCGCAAACTGATAGGGGTTGTTCAATCAACGAAATTGAACAACTATCAGCAGGGTTTTTTTTCAGTACTGAAAAAAATGTGATTTCCATACAAATTGTCTGACCGAGGTGGTCATTTTATATGGGAAGTTCAATTATTTTTTTCATCTCCTGAAAGAAATACTTGGTGGAATTTGTTCAGTTGCATTGACTGAGCAACCCCTATCAGTTTGCGGGCCGCTGTCCCTTACACCTTGTATTGTACTTGAGAGTTAACTTACCAGGGAAGGATTTCTCAGGGCACGTGCCAGACTTGCACTCATGGGCGATTTTGTAGTCCAAAGTGTAAGGCCACACTGGGATTGGCAGAGGCGGTACTCCAACCGAACTGTCGTAGATGTAGCCGAAGTCTTCCAGCACCTGGAGACAAGAAATAAGTTGAAAAATATGGTACCTTATCTAGATTTCTTGAGATGCCGGGTCAGAAAAACATCACCCATATCTTCCTAGTGGCTTGTGTAAAAGACGACTATTAAAACGGGTAGTAACGTTCTCTATGAATTTTACGTTTCGCACTGCCTTCACTTACCAATCAGTTACCATAACCACAGAATAATAAATAGTACCTTACGGTACAGAAATCGCACTCCCTACAACGCTCGCTCAAATTGCTAAAAACTATGAAATACTACGCACACAAGTACACGTGTTAGGGTTGGCTATCGCGCGACACAATTCGTGATGAAGCAACAAGTAAAGAGACGATAGACAACCCGACCGCCTTAGCCGCCGTTTACGGCGGCCGGCGACGGTAACCGGTTTCATACCTAAAGTGCGGAGTGAGACAGACCTTCTATAACCCCTGATCTGAGAAAGCATACCATATGCAGCAGTAGAAGGAAGTAATCATCTAAGGAATATACCAGGTGTAAGGGACAGCGTTCCGCAATCTGATAGTAACCCAGTCAACGATACTGAACAACTTCCACCAGGAAATACTTTCAGGAAATAAAAATTTGGCCTTTCCATAGAAATTGTCTGATCGAGGTGGACATTTTGTATGAAAATTTAATAATTTCTTTTTGTTTTTTGAAAAAAAATCCTGGTGGAAGTTGATCAGTTTTGTTGACTGAGCAACCCCTATCAGTTTGCGGGACGATGTCCCTTACACCCGGTGGATAGTTTCATTTATCTCCCTCTACATACTTAACGAACAGAATATACTTTAGAAGACGCATTTCCAACTCAACTTAGTACTTAATTTTCCCCTTGATAAAATAAAGTTGTATACAGGTGGTATCTCAGGGACCGGTCTGTTTGTTTGTATTTAGTTTAGTTCAGTGCTCGGTAACTGCCTCCGTGGTCTAGTGGCTTGTGCCATGGACTCCCGATCCGGAGGTCCCGGTTTCGATTCCCAGGAGGGAAACACAAAGTTGATATTTGAGTTATCACTTTGTGAATTTTTCCCCAGTTTGGTTAGCACATTGCAGGCTGAATCACCTGATTGTCCGAAAAGAAAAAGATTTCGTGCTTCGGAGGGCACGTTAAGCCATCGGTCCCGGTCGCTATCTTTGATAGTGGTCGTTACTCAAACCATGTCAGAGGCCTGATAGTTGTGCTGCTAGGCGGTTTTAAAACTCTGACACCAGGGTTCATCGGGTCGATAGACTCGATACCCACTCGACAGAAGAAGTGCTCGGTTGGAAACATTCTTTATATCTATAGGTACTACTAGAATGCACAGGGTGTAAGAGAGGAGGTGAAGAGGGTAGGTATATGCACCCGAAAGGATGTAAACCTGCCCAAGGAACATGTTCAAAAAACAAAATCAAAAATTTTGATCCTGCGATTCAAAAAGCATCACTTGATAAAAAAATCTTTTTTTTTATGCGTGGGTCTAACTTTCATTGTTGTTTTTCGACTTATTTACCTTACTGAAAGGATGTGAATGTTCACATCACTTCAGTTTATGCAGATTCACTGCATAAACCCTTTCTGTTGCACCCTGTATAGCGGAAAACGGGAGAGTTTGTACGTTCGCAGCAAGTTTCAAATCGCTTAGGTAGTCGGCTATGCGGGCAAAGTGGCTTGAATATGAAATTCCGAGAATATGTACCATGTTAATGAAGATTTGTTTAGAAGGGGTGAACGTGGTGTAAGGAACAGCGTCCCGCAAACTGATAGGGGTTGTTTAGTCAACGAAACTGAACAACTATCAGTAGGATGTTTCTTTTTTCAGGAAGCGAAAAAAAATTTAGCTTTTCCATAGAAATTGTCTGATCGAGGTGGTCATTTTGTATGGGAAAGTCAATTTTCTTTTTTATCTCCTGAAAAAAATTCCTGGTGAAATTTGTTCAGTTTGGTTGACTGAACTATCTATCTTCCATACTGGACTGGGAGAGAAAGAAAAACATAGAATGTTCCAGTTGCCCTTCCTCCCGGGTATGCTGTAGAAGTCAGCAAAAGGGATTCGAGGGTTACAGTGTATTGTAATTTAGGCGATGGGCTGACAACCTGTCACTACAGCAATACACATTACAATCTAAAATTGCCCTCAATTTATGTCAGACGTGGCGAAAGCGCCTTTTAGGGGGCGTTTTACGCTCTGCCTACCCCGTAAGGGATAAAGGCGTGATTTTATGTATGTATGTATGTATGTTGGTTGACTGAGCAACCCCTTTCAGCTTGCGGGATGTTGTCCCTTACGGGTGTAGGTACGCGATTAGTAAGAGTCCAATACGGCATCTCGACGCACGCTGTAATCTTCTTCTTCTTTTGTCGTGTGGGTTTCGAGTCGATCGACCCGAAGAACCCCGGTGTCAGAGTTTTTAATCCGTCTAATAGCACAGTTAATAGGCCTCTGTCATGGTTCCTGTAACGACCTCTATCGTAGACAGCGATCGAAGCACGAAATCCTTTTTCTTTCCGGTCATTAGGTGAACAACCAACAATGCTATCGATTCGTAGAGCACAAAACTTAACTAAATCTTGACTAATATTATTGGCATCCATTTCTGTTCTCTCAGGGCAACAAATTAAAGGTAATAATATACTTATATTAGTTAGGTCGTGATTTTTGAAACTACGAATTGGTACCAATGTGTTAACCAAACCCACTGGGGAAAATCTCACAAAGTGATAAATTAACAAATATCAACTGCGTTACCCCCTGAGAATCAAACTCAGGACCTCAGGATTGAGAGCCCGTGGCTCAGACCACTCGACCACGGAGGGAAATTTTTAGTCAAAGTGTTCTACAATAAGTATAGTTGGTTGACTGTTTCTAAAGGCTTTCAAATGGACTAGTATAATAAAACATATTATATAAGTATCTCTCATGAAAAAGCCTATGGTAATTAGGTAGGTATGCATATACAAGAATGTACCTAAAAACAAACTTCATAGGAAACTTTCGGAGACCCTTAGAAGGTTTACTTTGAAGAGCCGAGTCGTCCGTTAGAACCACGCAAGTTTCTAGTTTCTACCCAAGATCAATTCAACAGATGGTTGGAATTAAATGTGGAGTTCTAAAGAGAAACAACCCTCAAGTTGCTTTTTAACACCTTCATCAGCAGGTTCTGCCTTGAAGTGCTACAAACTTTGTCTAAGTGCAGCAACACACACACGGGCGTCACTTACTGCACGCAAGTTTGCGCTCAACACGCTATTCATGCTTTTTGCATTGCCTACAACACACATGCGTCACCTTACGCTCTACGCGCGCGTACTGGCAGAGGGATGCGCCGACATGGAATTCTTCGCTACGGTAGCGCGTAAGGTGCCGCATGTGTGTTCTAGGCAATGGAAAAGCATTGACAGCGTGTTAAGCGCAACATTGCGCGCAGTAAGTTACGCCTGTGTATTGCTACCCTAAGTAGGATCTATTACCGTAAGGGTAACACATCTGAATATGTTTTAATAGGCATCTTTCTTTTGGCTCGCTACTCTCGCTATCGCTACTGCGATTCTCGTTGAATATTTTTTTTGGTAATAATTAATTTAGCTGAGATAAAAACAAACACGTTCTATCTCTTTGAAAATATTTTCACGTAATCTAAAAATATTCACAGAATCCCTTCAATATGATACATGCTTGCATCCACGTATCTCATAAACGTGCTCATCAGAAGTCTGGACACATCCTTTAAAGGCAACCACGATACTGAATGGCATTGTAAAAAGAACATTGAATAAAGACGTGACACCGCAGCGAGAGATTCTCAAAATACTTCGCAGTTCGTTCATCACAAGTTGGAAATAATTCCAGACCACAAAATAAATTCTCAAATATTTAGTTTGAAAACAAATAATGAAACAAAGTTGAAGGGTTTCATACTAACAATACCTATCATGTGAGTCATTCTGGTGCCGGAGAATTGTTGAGAGAATGTAATATTATTTAGGTATCATATAAGTTGCTTCCATGCTGGACTGGGAACAAGAAATGTGCCAGCTGCATTTCCTCCCGGGCATTCTGTAAAAATCAGTTAAGGGATACGAGGGTTTCAGTATATTACAATTGAGGCGATGGGATGACAAGTTGTCTCTACAGCAATATACCTACAAATCTATCTTAAATAACCCTCAAATCTTTGTCAGGCGCGGTGGAACGACCTTTGTTTTGGTAATTTGTAGTTGGATATTAGATAATTAATTGGTAAATTTATAGAATAAGTTTGGTGATATAATAATAATAACATAAAGTAAGTGTAAGCTAGTAAACAAAATATGTCAATATATACTTATTTAAGTTCAGGTAACCAGCTGTGAGAAGCATTTTCCAAATAAGCAATTCAGGGAGATTCTGAAAAACAGCATTCTTGCTGAGCAATCTTGCCTTTTTACCAGCTGTAGTATTAGTTAGTGATTAGGTCTTACAAATAAGTTATACTATAATTTGCATACTTGTAGGTAAATAAAGTTCTTATTTATTTATTTATTTTATTTTATGCACGCTCTGCCTACCCCATTAGGGATACAGGCGTGATTATATGTATGTATGTATCATATAAGTATTTCACTACATAGGGATGGGTGAAATACTTATATGAAGCAATATTGCACTCCATGATCAAGAGATTTTTACTGCGGGAGAACACTTTATCCCACAGGAATACTCAATTACCTATATCTACTGAGCATACATACATACATATAATCACGCCTTTATCCCTAATGGGGTAGGCAGAGCGTAAACGACCCAAACAAAGGTCGTTCCGCCACGTCTGACAATGTTTTGAGGGTTATTTAAGATAGATACATACATACATATATTCACGCCTGTATCCCTAATGGGGTAGGCAGAGCGTAAACGATCTAAACAAAGGTCGTTTCGCCACGTCTGACAAAGTTTTAAGGGTTTTTTAAGATAGACTTGTACGTATATTGCTGTAGTGACAGGTTGTCAGCCCATCGCCTAAATTACAATATACTAAAACCCTCAGATCCCGTAGCTGGATTTTACAGCTTGCTCGGGAGGAAATGCAGCTGGCACATTCTATGTTTTTCTCTCACTCCCAGGCCAGCATGGAAGCTAATTTAAGATAGATTTGTAAGTATATTGCTGTAGTGACATGTTGTCAGCCCATCGCCTAAATTACAATATACTGAAACCCTCAGATCCCTTAGCTGGTTTTTACAGCATGCTCGGGAGGAAATGCAGCTGGCACATTCTATGTTTTTCTCTCACTCCCAGTCCAGCATGGAGAGACTGAGCTCTATCCAAAATTTCTGAAAATATTTCTTGGTTCGTTCATCACAAGTTGGAAATAATTCCAGCCGGCGCGAGACCACAAATAGGTATGAAATGATATAAATTCTCGAAAATCTTGGCTTGAAATAATGAAACAAAGTTGCGAGGTTCATCCGAGCAGTAATAGCTTTTAGACGTTGCGCTTTCGTACTCCTGCAATATAGATCCGTCTCAGTTACCTTTAGTTGCAACTAAAGTTCTATATTAGTTCACCGTATTTCAAAGGTTTCCATTGTTATTTAGTTTATTGCCTAGATGACGAGAAATAATTAAGAAAATAACTAGACTTCAGAAACAATTAGTGTTCTGATGTGGTTGTATTAGTACTAATATTTATTTTATGATCTTGCACGTTTTGTTTTTTCTTTTTCTTAATAGTTAATAAATAAATTTCACCTTTTGAAAGGTATTATCTTTGTATGGTTGTGATTACTTATTTGTTAAAATCTGTACATATTCTTCCAATATATAAAGCACGCCATCTGTAAACTGGTGTTGGCTGAAAAACAGCGTTGCAATGAGCCTTATGGTTTATTGCAACATTATGCTAAGCCAAAACCATTTCTTAGATAGTAACTGTTAAGTTTTGTATAGTTTTTATGTAATTAATTATGGTTTGTTTTTATTATTATTTCATTGTTTTGTCTGTCTGTGCGTATTTTGTTTGCTTATTTTCTATGAATAAATACATTTACTATTTTATTCTATACTATACAAGTAATTATTACTTGCTTGAGTTAAGATAAGATAAAAATTCTTTATTTCACGTAAGAAAACAAATCATACAACACAACCGAAAACAACAAAAGACAAGTAAAACATAGGCGGCCTTATTGCTAAAGGTAGCAATTAAGAAGACGATCCTTCCTAACCTAACCGCAATTTTAGATACAGCTTTCAGTGATTATTAATTGAATTTTTCCTTGGCTTTAAGGTGCTCTATCCCATAACTTATAAAAGTACGATTTTCTACCTCTAGCAAGTATTTGGCACACAGTACACCAAGTCAGCCGAGTATTTCTTGCATCGGCGCTCTAACTAGCTAAATGTTAAAAAAAACTTTAGGCGATGGGCTGACAACCTGTCACTATAGCAATACATATTACAATCTAAAATTGCCCTCAATTCTTGTCAGACGTGGCGAAAGCGCCTTTTACGAGGCGTTAAACGCTCTGCCTACCCCGTAAGGGATAAAGGCGTGATTTGTGTGTGTGTGTGTGTGTGTGTGTGTGTGTGTTAAAAGAAATCTTCTTATTTTGCATTCCTCTTGGTTCTACAGCCCACTCTTCAGGACCCTTGTATGTCACTTCATAAAGTAAATGACTCACCTTATATTGAGTATTTCTGCCCGGTTTGAGGTAAGGCGCTCTTGCTCCGACGACCTCAGTTCTGGATACATTGGAGAATTTCTTCAGAATCTCCCTCATTCCTATTAGTTCTCCAGCCCATTCTTCGTAGCCTTTGTCCTGGAGACCTTGTTGCTGGGATACTGTGCCTGATGCTATCTGAAAATTACATTGAAAATGAGAAATTAGGTTAACCATAAACCCACATCAGTGCACTGATACGACTAACTACGAAAGAAGTCCTAAGCTAGGTAATACAATGGGCCTCACTCAAAGCGCGCAACTGATTCTTCTAATTCGACCCTTCGAATCTAGCTCATACATCAAAACAGATAAAACGAATTCAGATGAGAACTACCGATACCTACGCAAATAATTTCTTTGAAAATTAGGATGGAACGTGAATGTTGGTATATTATCAATTTTATTTCGAGTTAGTAGTGTTGCATACTTGTCAAATTAAGGTGTATCCCAACGGCAGATGAGCAGGTAGATTTCAAGATATGTAACCATCGCCCGTAATGCCTTAGAATATCGTTCAAAAACGCACAAAACGACTAATTTCATAAAAATTATGAGGCGTATTAAAAAAGCTATGTTGTATTTTAGATAATCATGATAAGGATATTATCCCGAAGCAACCTAATAGTTTAGAAGGAATATCAAATTTACTGATGAAAACAGCTTTACATAAAACAAAACTTGCAAACTTATTTACTAACTAGAATATTTTTAAATGTTGCATTTGCAGGCCATCAACTAATTTCGTAGATTATTTCTGTTTTTAGAATTTCCCAATGATTCGTTTAGGAGAAATAAGGTCTTTAAAACAACCATTTGCCGTTTAGAATCACCTTAAACCGTAGAACATTCTACAACATATTGTTCAAAAATGTACCATCCTTTTTAATCAAATGGCTGTCATATTTATTGGATAGTTAGTACATACATACATACATACATACATAAATCACGCCTTTATCCCTTACGGGGTAGGCAGAGCGTTAATCGCCTCATAAAAGGCGCTTTCGCCACGTCTGACAAAAATTGAGGGCAATTTTAGATTGTAATATGTATTGCTATAGTGACAGGTTGTCAGCCCATCGCCTAAATTACAATACACTGTAACCCTCGAGTCCCTTTTGCTGACTTCAACAGCATGCCCGGGAGGAAGGGCAGCTGGAACATTCTATGTTTTTCTATCTCTCCCAGTCCAGCATGGAAGAATATCAGCAGCATGGATAGTTAGTACCAAAAGAATTTACGTAATGCGGAAATTACAAAACAATTAACAAGTTCTAAGTAATTAATAATTAAATTAGTTATGACTCATATTGAAAACAACTTTTCAAATTAATTGGATTTGTAACTTATTCCATATATCCAGTTTCTAATTGAATGACTTGGCCAATCAAGTTATACAACATATTTGTATCAACAGGTGCTATGAATACTAGTAATTATGATTATTTATAGATGTCCCCTTTTATACGGGGTGTAAGGGACAGCGTCCCAGAAACTGATAGGGTCTGCTGTTTCAACGAAACTGAACAACTTTCACCAGTAATCTTTTTCAGGAAGTGAATAAATAATTGGTTTTCCATAACCAAACTGTCTAATCGGGGTGTTCATTTTGTAAGGGAAGGTCTTTTTTTTCATCTCCTGATAGAATTTCCCGGTGAAAGTTGTTCAGTTTCGTTGACTGAGAGACCCCTATCAGTTTGCGGGACGCTATCCCTTACACCCGGTATGATGTAGTTGTCACGCATATAACTTGTTCTGGTATGCCTTCTGCGTAGAAGGTTTAAGATTCGATTCCCTTTCTGGCAGATATTTAAATGATGAATTTTATTAATTGTATGCCTTGTTTTATCACACTAATATAAAAAAAAACTATGATTCATAGAAATTAGTGCGATTCTATTATATTTATTTAAGTATTTAACTTATTATACTTATTATTCCATGCTGGTCGCGGAAAGAGAGAATATCATAGAATGTGCCAGCTGCATTTCCTCCCAGGCATGCTGTAAAAACCAGCTAAAGGATCCGAGGGTTTTAGTATATTGTAATTTAGGCGATGGTCTGACAACCTGTCACTACAGCAATATACCTACAAATCTAGATCAAATAACCCTCGAAATTTTATCTGACTTGGCGGAACGACCTTTGCTTAGATCGTTTACGCTCTGCCTACCCCATTAGGGATAAAGGCGTGATTATATGTATGTATGTATTTAACTTACTTCATGACCGTCGTGGGCTAGAGATTGAACCATGGCGTAATTGCTGAAAAAAAAAAAAAATATGGTTTAATACTTTCCATAAGTACTATTCTATTAGGTTTATTTCTCCCATGCTGGACTTGGAGCGAGAGAAAAACATAAAATGTGCCAGCTGCATTTCCTCCCGGGCATGCTGTCAAATCCAGCTAAGGGATCCGTGGGTTTCAGTATATTGTAATTCAGGCGATGGGCTGACAACCTGTCACTACAGCAATATACCTACAAATCTATCTTGAATAACCCTCAAAACTTTGTTACACATGGCGCAACGACCTTTGTTTAGGTCGTTTACGCTCTGCTTACCCCATTAGGGATAAAGGCGTGATTATATGTATGTTTGTTTGTATGTATTATTCAAAGGAGAGTTGGTCCCGGTCGCTGTCTTTGATAGTGTTCGTTGCTCAAACCAGGCCTAATAGCTGTGCTACTAGGCGGTTTGATTACTCCAGGGTTCATCGGGTCGTTTGACTCGAGAATCCACTCGCTAAGAAGAAGAAAGGAGATCATTTAGATAGATGTGAAATAATTTAATATGCCTGTCTACAGTTTTTTCCTTAGAACGCCTAATTTATTTTTCTGCTATAATTTTTACGTGTATGTATTTTACTAAATAAAGTTGATACACCCAAGCATATTAAGCCGAATATACTCGAAGAAAGCTTATTAACTATTATGTACAATATTTCTTTACTTGTGAACGAATATTCTTTACGTTTAGATCCATTTTCTTTGATACATCTATATTTTATATTCTGATATTGAACTAATATTTTATTAGCAATGAAAGCTCTATACATTGAGTATAAAGCTTCTTTAAAAAACCTTAGAACATATGAACTAAGCATCTAGTAAATACATACATAAAAATCACGCCACTATCCCTAATGGGGTAGGCAGAGCGTAAACGACCTAAACAAAGGTCGTTCCGCCACGTGTGACAAAGTTTTCAGGGTTATTTAAGACATATTTGTAGGTATATTGCTGTAGTGACAGGTTGTCAGCCAGTCGCCTAAATTACAATATGCTGAAAACCCTCGGCTCCCTTAGCTGGTTTTTACAGCATGCCCGGGAGGAAAGGCAGCTGGCACATTCTATGTTTATCTCTCGCTCCCAGGCCAGCATGGAAATGTATCTAGTAACTAGATAATATATTTTAAAAAAACTAGATTAAATAAGCGACACTATAATCACTAAATCTTTACTAAAATCGTTACCTGTCATTCTCTATCATGAGACTACGGAAAGGGACGGCAATAATTGAGGGCAAATTTTAGATTGTAATGATTTGTATTGCTGTAGTGACAGGTTGTCAGCCCATCGCCCAAAATTACAATACACTGTAACCCTCGAATCCCTTTTGCTGACTTCTACAGCATGCCCGGGAGGAAGGGCAGCTGGAACATTCTATGTTTTTCTATCTCTCCCAGTCCAGCATAGAAGAAATATAGAATTAATAATAATAATATATCTTTATTTACTCCCAAAAATAAATAAACAACCTTAAGTAACATGGAATTCATAGACATTGTGGTACAAAATGCTGTTTGGTAATTACTGTGCAGGGATACCCTGTTTTATGTATTTACCAGACGTAGATAATCCCTAATTGGAGGCATTTGCGATAATCATATTTATTGGGCGCATTAGAAGATGTTTTATTAACAGAGAACGCTGCTGTATATTCCCTTTTACGACACTCTCGGGTTTTGGAGTCATGCTAAATTCTAACCCGCCGCACTCTGTATTTTTTTAAAACAGTATCTGCTTCTTCTTAGCGAGTGGATTCTCAAGTCGAACAACAACCCTATGAACCCTAGTGTCAGAGTTTTCAAACCGCCTAGTAGTACAGCTATTAGGCCACTATCAAAGACAGCGCTCGGGGTCGACGGCTTAACGTGCCCTCCGAAGTATCTGCTGCATAATATTTCAGTACCTTCATAACATTTGGTATATATATTTTGTTGTTTACCTGTACTCGTGCGATAAGAAGAAAGTGCCTCTTATGGGGCAGCCGTTGGGGTTCTTTATCTTGCCGTTGAAAACTTTCTTGTACAAGGCGAAGTTGTTCAGGTTGACTGCTCCGTCGAATGTGAGCATGATCATTTGCGGAGTCTGGCAAATAAACAATATTTTGTTAGGTATCGTACTCAGAATAAATCAATGGCTGTAATAAATATGACACAAAATTCAAGACGACATTGATTCCATAAGATAATGAAATGGAGATAAAAATTAAGGTAGCTAGATAACTTTACCAGTAAGAGATGATAGTGATAAAATAACATCAATCCACAAGTTTGTGATTGTTAAAGGGATTTCGTCTTTGGCTGAAAAAAGTTTCAAAACCTAAGTATATAATGGGTAAAGTGCATTTTTTAAACTCGCGTCTCCTGGATCAAGTCCACCAGGTATGAGCGTGCCATCTTTGGAGCAGAAGCAATATGGCAGTGCACACTCAGCTTGCTCGCACTTGGCCGCCAGGTCTGTAGGCGCCTCTGTTATTGGAGCTATGCAATAATAACTTACATCTTCAGGATCAAAACCACCAGGTATGAGCGTGCCATCTTTGGAGCAGAAGCAATATGGCAGTGCACACCCTGCTTGCTCGCACTTGGCCGCCAGGTCTGTAGGCGCCTCTGTTATTGGAGCTATGCAATAATAACTTACATCTTCAGGATCAAAACCACCAGGTATGAGCGTGCCATCTTTGGAGCAGAAGCAATATGGCAGTGCACACTCAGCTGGCTCGCACTTGGTCGCCAGGTCTGTAGGCGCCTCTATTATTGGAGCTATGCAATAATAACTTACATCTTCAGGATCAAAACCACCAGGTATGAGCGTGCCATCTTTGGAGCAGAAGCAATATGGCAGTGCACACTCAGCTGGCTCGCACTTGGTCGCCAGGTCTGTAGGCGCCTCTGTTATTGGAGCTATGCAATAATAACTTACATCTTCAGGATCAAAACCACCAGGTATGAGCGTGCCATCTTTGGAGCAGAAGCAATATGGCAGCGCACACTCAGCTGGCTCGCACTTGGTCGCCAGGTCTATAGGCGCCTCTGTTATTGGAGCTGTGCAATAATAACTTACATCTTCAGGATCAAAACCACCAGGTATGAGCGTGCCATCTTTGGAGCAGAAGCAATATGGCAGTGCACACTCAGCTGGCTCACACTTGGTCGCCAGGTCTATAGGCACATCTGTTATTGGAGCTATGCAATAATAACTTACATCTTCAGGATCAAAACCACCAGGTATGAGCGTGCCATCTTTGGAGCAGAAGCAATATGGCAGTGCACACTCAGCTGGCTCGCACTTGGTCGCCAGGTCTATAGGCGCCTCTGTTATTGGTGCGGGCGCTACGGAAAAGAAACTAATCGTAAATACTGCGTATATAATAAATACAGTGTATAATAAATATAATTTTACCATGCTGGACTGGGAGCTAGAGAAAAACATAGAATGTGCTCCATTTCCTCCCGGGCATGCTGTAAAAACCAACTAAGGGATCTGAGGGTTTTTGTATATTGCAATTTAGGCGATGGGCTGACAACCTGTCACTACAGCAACACACCTACAAATCTATCTTAAGTAACCCTTAAACTTTGTCAGACGTGGCGGGACGACCTTTTTTAGGTCGATTATGCTCTTCCCATTAGGAATAAAGGCGTGATTATATGTATGTATGTATGTATAAATACAGCCTTATATCTTGGACTAGGGGCCCTAAAACACAAAACGTATAAGCTGCATTTCTTTTTGAGAATACTGTAAAAACTAGTAAAGGGTCCTGAGGCACCCGTTACTAACCTTTCTGATCAATCAGTCCTATTTCTATCGAAAATAATATTACATATAATACATATAATCACTAATGGGGTAGGCTGAGCGTAAACCACCTAAACAAAGGTTGTTCGCCACGTCTGACAAAGTTTTGAGGTTTATTTAAGATAAATTTGTAGGTATATTGCTGTAGTGACAGGTGGTCAGCCCATTGCCTAAATTGCAATACACAGAAACCCTCGGATCCCTTAGCTGGTTTCTTCAACATGCCCAGGAGGAAATGCAGCTGGCACATTATATGTTTTTCTCTCGCTCCCAGTCCAGCATAAAATAATATTACAATTACTATAATAAATATGATAACAGAAACAGTAACTGTCAAAGTATGACGTCTATGAATATTAAAGTGAAAACTTCGTACCTAAGGCAAAATTATTACTCATTGTTAGACACGTAAAGATGAAGTAAACAAACACCTAGGGTAAGATTACATGACGTGTTGCATCACGAACCTTACCTTCTTTAGAGAGCTAATTGGCATATACAAAGTACCGTCGCGTAACCCGGTAAGTACAGACACAGTAAAAGTTAAGAACAGTAAAACGTCTTTAAACTAATACCGGCATGACTACAATGTTATCGATTCGTGGAGATCACGACTTAACCAAATCTTGACTAAAATTATTGCCGTCCCTTTCTGTTGTCTCATGATAGACAATGACATACATATAGTCACGCCTTTACCCCTAATGGAGTAGGCAGAGCCTAATCGACCTAAACAAAGGTTGTTCCACCACGTCTGACAAAGTGTGAGGGTTATTTAAGATAGATTTGTAGGAATATTGCTGTAGTGACAGGTTGTCAGCCCATCGCCTAAATTAATGTATAGACTTATTTTAGTTAAGTCGTGGTTTTTGCAAGTATGAATTGCTACCAATATCCCACATATTCGCAGGTCTCCAAGTATCGAAGTGTGCGGTCAAGTTGCGGAATCGCTGATGGAGTTCCTAATCATTAAATGTGATAGCTGTTGGGGCAGACGAGTTCTAGAGTGGATATAGGCAAACGTAGTGTAGGATGTCCTGAAGCCAAGTGGAGATAGAGATAGAGATAAATTTATTTATAATTGTAAATTACAAGTCAAAAATTGTAAGCACTTAAGTATATCACATTAATAATCATTTAAATTTTATTACTTTCATTATTATTAAAATTAATAAAATCATTATAACTATAGAGTGCCTGTTCGACAAGCCAACGCTTAAGCCGTGATTTAAAGCTATTTAAGCTTGGTGCCTGCTTGATTACATCCGGTATTTTATTAAATACAGCCGTGCCCATCACATGCGTGGTTCTGGCGGTCTTTTCCAAATTGCCTCACTACGTACATGTTCGCAAGACGTGCGTTTTCTCCAAGTCTATCGCTTCTGCTCTGATACTGGTTCCTATTCTCCCACACGTACAGGGTGGAGCGATGATATTCGTAAAAAAGCGGGCAGAATTAAGATGAGAACGGCTGAAGACAGAGTTGAGTGGCGTGCCATGGGAGACGCTTATGTCCAGCAGCGGCCTGATACAGACTGATGATGATGATGAAATGTGAACGCCGATTACTTGCACATTATATTTATTTGCAGATTTTACATGAAGTTGGCTACAGAAACATTTTAGAAGATACAAGTTCAGTGTTGCCACACACTAGAAAAAAAAACTTAGTGCTGCCAACACGGAGAGTAATTGCCAGGTGGATTAGTCGGTGAGCGCAGGCAAGATCTAACTTTCTTACGCGAAGAGATATAAGTGTAAGGGACAACGTCCCGGAAACTGATAGGGGTGATTCAATCAATGACACTGCACAACTTACACCAGGATTCTTTCTTCAGGAAGTGTAAAAAATGGCTTTTCCATACAAAATGTTCACATCAATCGGACAATTTGTATGGAAAAGCCATTTTTTTTTTCTCTTCTTGAAAAAAGTTCCAAGCGGAAGTCGTTCATTGACTGAGCAACCCCTATCAGTTTTCGGGACGTTGTCGCTTACACCCGGTGGGGTGATATTATTATTTTAACCCGGCACCACACGGGAAATAAAGTCCGTCTTTATATAAGTGACCAAATCATGGATCCCGGATATGCTTGAATGCTACCGCCATAAATCTTAGTCCACAGCTGTTAATAAAATAACCGAGTTATGCTTTTTAGAGTTTTTTAGAGAGGAAGTAAAGATATTTAGACCAGATTCAGTCGTATGTATGAGCATCTGTTGTCACATTAAGCTTCCTATACTTCGTTAAATTAGCGTTGAGTTATCGATACCAACTTTATTTGCATCCCATTAATTGCTTTATTAGTACAACTTTAAAGAAAGTCAACCGCAAAACATATGTTTGTAACAAGGACAATTTCGACTATAGTCTGCGGTTCCGAAATTTGAACCTCTGCTAAGTTGCAAACAAAAAGCTGTTTATTGGCCGCAAAACACGCTGGTATCGATAACAGGTATCACGAATTTGTCTGTCGCCACCTTGCAACATTCGATAAGAAAATAATACTGTTCTTTATTTTTACTATGATGTGCGAAATTTGAGTATTAATGATAATGGCCACACTTGACGAAGGGCTGGACCCCAAATATCACCTCTACATCTACACGATACTTTAACGTACTTGACAGCTCGTAAATTATTCCCGGGATATCCCGGGATATTACGTATATACATAATAACCTGTGGGACCGTGAGAACGAAATGAAACTTCCATGCTGGCCTGAAAGCGAGAAAAAACATAGAATGTGTCAGCTGCATTTCTTCCTGGGCATGCTGTAAAAACCAGCTAAGGGGTCCGAGGGTTTCAGTATATTGTAATTTAGACGATGGGCTGACAACCTGTCACTATAGTGATATATCTACAAATCTATCTTATATAACCCTCAAAACTTTCTCAGACGTGGCGGGACGACCTTTGTTAAGGTCTTTCACGCTCTGCCTACCCCATTAGGGATAAAGGCGTGATTATATGTATGTATGTATATACGTAATAACCTGTGGGACTGTGAGAATACGATCCCGTTTTATTTAATTAAGACACAAAAGGTCAAACATATCGGGACCGCAAATATTGGATCCAAGAAAATGAATGTTCATTTCGGTAGACCGATATTGAACAAATAAAACCTTTTCCATTCAAACCGTATTAAATTAGAAATCTTATTTAAGAGGGTAGTGAATAGAAACTTAAGCGCGTTGATGTCTTATATAGGGAGGGTCGTTTTGAATAGGAATTTTCGAATATGCTATTTTAGAAATTTAATAACCGACTCTGCTTTCAGTGGGTTAGAGCTTTGTGGGCTATTTATCAGGAAACCGTGAATTCGAGTTCCAGCAGGAGACAAAATTTGATCCGTTATTATTTCGATTTTGTTTGGGATATTAAAATTATGATTATACGTATTTATAGTAAGTATCTCACTGATGGGCTGAGGAGAGAAAAAGCGCCTTTTTTATATCCCGTTTTTTTGCAAAAATAAGTACATATAGGTTGATTTTTTTATTTTGTCGTTGCTCAACCTATTCTATTTGACTATTTAATGATTATAAACTACAATCTCCAATTTTTTTACTTAAAACTAAATAAAAAGAAAGATGGTCCAGATTAATATCGTTTAATACCGTAGATATTAGTCGTTAAGCCATGTCAGAGGCCAGTGCTAAGCATTGGCGGCTTGAAAACTCTGACCTAATCTAGGATTGGGTCTGGTTTCCCTTCTGGGTTGCGGAGGTCAGATGGCAGCTGCTGTGTAAAAACCAGTACCCTCGTTAAATCTCCTAGATTAGGTAGCCGACCCCGTGAGATACGGGATAAGGCTAGGGAGACGATGTGGACTCATCCTGTACAACGCTAAGTTCAATACCCGGTATCGCAAAGTTATTGACTTTGAGAGCTATTGTGTAAAATAATACACCTACAAAAGTTCATAATCAGAGGATCAGAGGGTTTCAGTATACCTATTGTAATTTAGGCGATGGGCTGACAACCTGTCACTACAGCAATATACGTACAAACCCATCTTAAATAACCCTCAAAACTTTGTCAGACGTGGCGGAACGACCTTTGTTTAGGTCGTTTACGCTCTGCCTACCCCATATGGATAAAGGCGTGATTATATGTATGTATGTACAAAAGTTCAAGGTAAAACAGGAGGTCAATTTTTGGATGCCACCAGGACCAGGTGACAAAATGTAATTCCCGATTTAATTTTTTCAGTTTCTATTTAAATTCATCAAGCTACGTATGACAAAGATATCCATAATTAGAAGTTTACATAAAAAGTAATAATCAATACTGAGTGTAAAGGACAGCATCCCGCAAACTTATAGGGGTTGCTTAGTCAACAACACTGAACAACTTCCACCAGAAAAAAAAACAGGAAGTGAAAAATAAAATTGGCTTTTCCATACAAAATGTCCACCTCAATCAGACAATTTGTATGGAAAGGCCATTTTTTTACGCTTATTGAAAAAAAAAACCTGGTGGAAGTTGTTTAGTGTCGTTGACTGAGCAACCCCTATCAGTTTGCGGGACGCTCTCCCTTGCACCCCGTATACTTACTGGTAGCAATAGGTCCACATCTGGCCTCCGCTTTGAAGGTGCAATATTTGTTAATATCATCGAAGTAAAGACCAGACGGACATCTGTTCATGTACGGGTATCCATCGACGCACTGTGAACAAAAACATGTTTCTTCTTTATAAAGAAGACAAATAATAATTATAAATAAACAAGACAAGAGAGAACGATCTCACACCAGCCGATGCCGAAGACCGGGCAAAGTGGAGTAGAAAAAGCCGGAAAGCGGACCCCAGCATCAAGCCGGGAAAACACTAGGCAGAAATAGATAATGACGAGAAGAGACCATATGTCCTGAATTGGACGATAATCCAACATTAGGCTTGATAAGATTAGTTAGATAAGAAGGAAAAGATTACATTAGTAAGACAATACCTAATTAATAAGAAAATATACTTCATCAGAAATTAATATTAATTAATATAACACTCACGGCATCAGAATATTATTATTATTTTTATGGCTTCACATCTCTATATTTAAAAGAGACGTATTTTTGTTTATTTCACATGTCATATTCATCATAGACAGATACAAAATTACTTTTTATCAAGAGATACCTCAATCCCTTTTTCTTATTTGACTTGGTACATTTAATAAGGTCAACCCTATCTCATAATGCGATGTATTTTCTGCTTTGTGATTTATACCACAGAACAGTGTGATTTATACCATTCATGTACCTTTGATTAAATTATCAGAAAAGTGTAATCTTTCGTAAAAGTGTGTGCGTGCATCTGTAACAATATAATAATACTAAATCCAATCTGTAATACTGATAACTTTATAATCTTCTTCTTAGCGAGTGAATTCTCGAGTCGAATGACGCGATGAACCCTGGTGTCAGAGTTTTCAAATCGCCTAGTAGCACAGCTAATAGGCCTCTGACATGGTTTGAGTAACGATCACTATCAAAGACAGCGACCGACTTTATAATAAAAATAACAATTGTTAATGTCAAACTGATATACAGTATATAAAGGATGTTATTTATCTTTTATGCTGAACTGGGAGTGAGAGAAAAACATAGAATGTGCCAGCTGCATTTCCTCCCGAGCATGCTGTAAAAACCAGGTAAGGGATCCGAGGGTTTAAGTATATTGCAATTTAGGTGATGGGCTGACAACCTCTCACTACAGCAAAATACGTATAATAAATCATATTAAATAACCCTAAAAACTTTGTCAGACGAGGCCGAGTTACCTTTGTTTAGGTCGTTTACGCTCTACCTAGCCCATTTGGGATAAAGGCGTGATTATATGTATGTATGTTATTTATGTTCTGATGAAATAATTCATTATATTGCACGATAGTCCCTTTAATTTTGCAGTTTCTCTTTTATTTAATTTTCTAAGAGTGAGAAAATAATCTCACTGCCTTTTATTAAACAAGACATATTTATAAATTCCACTCTGTTAATCGAAAACCTTTTTAATATTCAAACGGTATTAGTATTTAAGACACGTTGTCTGAATATTTAAAAACCGAAACCTACTAAGCATTTGCCATGAATACAAAATGTAAAATTCATGTACTTTTGGACAGGTTTTTTAAATCATTGTCTTTGAGTTGCAGTAGAGACTTTCCATACAAACATTGATAGAGATAATTTTTATCAGTCTCTACTCTTTTACCTAATATTTGAGAGGAATTACAGATCAGATTGTGTATGCTGTACTAACTATTTCTCATTGCATTGTAAAAAAATGCATAGCTAGATAGATAAAACATTTGTTTAGCACCAATACAAATCACAAGCACATAAAAAATAAAAATAGAAAGCAAATACATTTAACAACGAACTTAACTATAAGGAGACAAATTTGTACATACATACATACATAAAATCACGCCTTTATCCCTTACGGGGTAGGCAGAGCGTCAAACTCCTCGTAAAAGGCGCTTTTGCCACGTCTGACAAAAATTGAGTTTTATTTTAGATTGTAATGTATATTGCTATAGTGACAGGTTGTCAGCCCATCGCCTAAATTACAATACACTGTAACCCTCGAGTCCCTTTTGCTGACTTCTACAGCATGCCCGGGAGGAAGGGCAGCTGGAACATTCTATGTTTTTCTATCTCTCCCAGTCCAGCATGGAAGAAAAACAGACAAATTTGTAGGCGCTAAAAAGGCGATCAGCTCAGCAAAACCTGTAGATCTGGGCCACAGCGCTGATTTTCAGCTGGACCTTTGGTCATACACTAAAACCTGCTAGGGTCTCTACTTGCTTTTACTATAAGTAAAAATGAGTTGCTGGTGTATTGTAAGGCTACATGGTGTAATCTCCTTAGTCTATGAAAAGAAACGCGACGTATGACGTCACGCTCGCGCTCTGTCAGTCGGAAGGCCAGTACGGTTCGGCCATTTGAATTGGTGTGTACGTTTTCTTAGTGAACCTTCGAAAAATTATATAAAAGGTTAACTGTTTCTTGGAATTTACATTAAATATTGTTGTACAAAACTGCCTCCGTGGTCTAGTGGCTAGTGCCATGGACTCCCGATCCGGAGGTCCCGGGTTCGATTCCCAGGGGGAAACACAAAGTTGATATTTGAAAATTTATCACTTTGTGAATTTTTCCCCAGTTTGGTTAGGACATTACAGGCTGAATCACCTGATTGTCCGAAAAGAAAAACATTTCGTGCTTCGGAGGGCACGTTAAGCCGTCGGTCCCGGTCGCTGTCTTTGATAGTGGTCGTTACTCAAACCATGTCAGAGGCCTGATAGTTGTGCTACTAGGCTGTTTTAAAACTCTGACACCAGGGTTCATCGGGTTGATAGACTCGATACCCACTCGACAGAAGAAGACAAACCTGCAAGCCGTCGTCTTATTATATTAGTCTTTTTTCTGTCCTAGTCTAGCATGGAATTAATTCAGTTATAAACACTGACCTCTAACATAATATGCTCAATATACGTATTTATAGAATCAGACCAATCCACTTTTATGAAAAGTTGTTTTATTTTACAGTTTCCTGAGTTAATAAGCTTTTATTTTTGCATTCGCCAGTATTACCACTTTCGATAACAACAAGCCATTGTAACTGAATTCTGTATGATTTTTTGGTCTTTTCACTTGAAATTTCGTATGGTATAAAATTGGAGTTCGCATTTTAATTCGCCATTATCTCGAATATGTAAAATCTCGCTCCATTTTTGTGCGATATGGTTGCTATATAAATGCGTTTTTATTTTTGGAAAAAATCTGCATCGTGTACCGGATTTTTATTATAATAAATCCATACTAATTATCATAAATGCAAAAGTAACTAAGTCGGTCTGTCTGATTGTTTGTTTGTTGCTCTTTCACGCCTAAACGGCTTAAACGAATTTTGATGAAATTTTATATAGTGATAGATGATCTGGATATGAACATAGGCTACTTTTTACCTCAGGAAAAAATCTAATTCCCACGGGAATAGTTTTACGCGGTATTTAGATAAGGACGGCGTCTGATATACAGATAGACTAAGTACAACTGGGAATAGCAACAAGCTAACTTTTACCGCGGGAAAACTCATACAACCACGGGTAAACATACCGGGTGTAAGCAAACTGATAGGGGTTGCTCAGTCAATGACACTGAACAACTTCCACCAGGATTTTTTTTTCAGGAAATAAATAAAGATGGCTTTTCCATACAAATTTTGTACTTTTCACTTGGTGAAAAAAAATCCTGGTGGAAGTTGTTCAGTATCCGAGTCACCCTCCATCAGTTTGTATGACGCTGTCCCTTACACCTGGTACATATTTATAAAATTGACTCAGGCTTTACAAGTAGCAGCTAATAGTAGCTATTTATGACAATAATGGTTTTAGTACTTATGATATTCTAATTACGCACATTTTACTCACACTTTTGTATAACCCATGCGAATTTGAATGGTATTGTTTTGCTGACCTTTACGTTTTAAAGGAAGGTTACTCATTGTTAAAGATTTGATATCATAATTATACTTCACAGGAGGACGCTTCAAACACTGCCGTTTCTATTAAATTGTAAACAATGAATAACGCTTTCAATATTCATTGTTTTCAACAATGAATATTAAAATATATACATTTAATGTTCTAAAGGTCAGAAAACTTCCCGAACTTAATTTGATATGTAATAAAAAAGTTCTTGGACACTCTTTTAAAGGTAAATTATATTGTGATTATATTGTGATTTTGAATATGGGTGTACATTTTAAATGCCTGAAATAAATGATTATTATTATTATGTTGGTATACTTTTCAGTATCACGGGCCCACAGGGACCCGGTCCTTTGAGGCCTACGTGGGGCCAAAGCCAACAGCGCAGAGGCCTTTTTATACCAAATAATGTATTGTGATGTGTACATCATGCGGATACTCGCTCTGCTTGCACTATAGAAATACAACCAGAGCCAGCACCCGCCTGATGCAAGGACTATTGCAGATAATGGTAGGAGAACTAGGTCTATGGGAAGGGATTTAGCTGGACCGGTTGCTGGGATATTGATCGAGACTGTGGGACGCCTGCCAAATCAAATGTCTCAATCTCGATAATCTCGGCAGACGGTGACTCGCCAACTCACTATAATGGGCCCCCCAAAACGGCCGAACTCAAGGAACGACAAGAGGGCAACATCGTGTGAGCGACTAAGGTTGTCGAAAGGTGAGACTGCGGGCGCCAGATCGTGGTGTTCCAGTCAGCATTATGACATTTTACACTTTCAACCTGGAGCCAAGGTTCCGCTCTTGCGAACTCCACTCCTGGACGGCCAACGAAGGCAATCCAGGAGGTGAGAGCCAAATGAATACGGGCCCTCGGAGCTGGGGGTCCGGGGTGTCGCCACGCACCATCAGCTCGCCACACAAGCTACCCCTGCTGGAGGTGGTGGGCGGTGGGGTCGTCAAATCCCTACGCCTTTATTATTATTATTATTATTAAATTGACTGCAGTGGGACACCACAGGCTCTTAAATCTATATCTATACATATAATAAATCTCTAGAAGGGTCGTGTCTGTACATTGAATATTTTTACAAAAAAAATATTGCAGCAAAAGGGACTCGAGGGTTACAGTGTATTGTATTTTAGGCGATGGGCTGACAACCTGTCACTATAGCTATACACATTACAATCTAAAATTGCCCTCAATTTTTGTCAGACGTAGCGAAAGCGCCTTCTACGAGGCGATTAACGCTCTGCCTACCCCATAAGGGATAAAGGCGTGATTTTATGTATGTTATGTATGATTGCAGCAGGCGTTATTAACGATATAAAGATCGAAACGATTTTTTTTTTATTTTTGTCTGTCTGTCTGTCTGTATGTTAGTGGAGACTTTTTATTTGACTGAGTTTTTTTAATTGCCTGGCGTCCAGTATAGGATAGAAATAATCACGCAAACCATTATAATGTTGAGTAAGTACCCCAGTTTGTATGGAAAATACGCAGTGTCGAACATACTGAAAACGCTTCTCCGCGCGTAGGAGCGGGATCTGATAGCCGGGCGCGGAAGCGTGTTTTCCATACAAAAACAAAGATCAGATAATGCGAAACACGCTTCCACGCGCGGGTTAACAGGTCCTGCTCCTACGCGCGGGGAAGCGTTTTCAGTATGTTCAACGCTACAAACCGGGCGTACGAAGTCGCGGGCACAGCTGGTAAATAATAAATGAATAAAATTGACTAGAGTGACTTTTTCAGGAAGAAATGTATCCGTCTCTAGCTGCAGCGTAGCGGCGCGGCTCGGCATGGCACTGCAGCGGCACGATACTGCGCGACTAAATCTGTCAAAATGTATGAACTGACATTATCGCGTCGTGCCGCGCCGCGCTTCTCCGGTGCAGCTTCAGTGCGGTCCATATCATACATATTCACACAAAGAATCGTTCATGGCGCAGTGCCCCACCACATAGTGCGGTCTAACCTTAATGAGTTCATCTGATTTCCATACAAAAGTCTAACCTGGTAGAATCTCCTACAAGTGGCAGGATCCGCAAAGTTGCCGTTGCCTTCAGTTCCTTGCGGACACACGAACTCTTCAGCCTCCTTTTTTTCTTGGCAGCTCACTGGAAAATAATGAAGTTATTTTTACATGCTGGACTGGGAGCGAGAGAAAAACATAGAATGTGCCAGCTGCATTTCCTCCCGGGCACGCTGTAAAACCAGCAAAGGGATCCGCTGAGGGTTTCAGTATATTGTAATTTAGGCGATGGGCTGACAACTTGTCACTACAGCAATATAAACACAAATCTATCTTAAATAACCCTTAAAACATTGTCAGACGTGGCGGAACGTCTTTTGTTTACGTCGTTTACGGTCTGCCTACCCCATTACGGATAAAAGCGTGATTATATGTATGTGTGTTATTTTTTACTTAATCTAAAGAGTAATCAAAATTATATAAATATTAATTTGCTTAATGCAGTCACTCAAGCTATAAAATAAAATAAATTTAATCATATTTTATCGAAACTTCTGGAAAAGGACGTCAAATAAAAGGGATACCTATAGGGCACCTACCTACAGTTAAAATTTAGAATTTATCAATTAGAAAAGTGACTTTCAAAAATCTATCTATTTTGATGAACAAAACTAATAATGATAACGCAAATATATCAATTTGCGGAAATTACGTAAACTTAACTACGAGTCCAAAAACTTGTATATTCATATTTATTATCTCGCATTATTATGCGTCATCAATTAGCTAATATAGATGGTTGGATATTGAAGACGCTTTTGAGCCTTATAAAATGAAAATGTTAACCTATACACATAAAATCCTACTCCATGTTTGGTACATAAAACCCAAGTACTACAAAATCTTCAAATAAATAATATATATATACTCCTATCTATTGTTGTAAAAGCCATATTAGATTAGTATACAATACATAATAGATTTTATCATAGAAAAGACAGCAAAATTTTCAAACAGTAAATGTTAGGTTACGACATTGAGCGTGATTTTGCGATATTTTGTTTCACTTTCAAACAAGTTATGCAGATGTTTAACCTGTTTCCCTGGTTGTATTACACGTTAATTTGTGCGTACACGGTCTCGTCCGTTCATTACACTGTTCTCTGGTCTAGTGGTCTAAGCCTTGAGCTCTTGATCTGGATGCCATAGGTTCGATTCACACACACACACAAAGTGTATGTGATCAACCACTTCAATTTCACCAGTTTGGTAACAACAAAGGAAGCTGAAACATCTACCTAATTATTTTCGGCATAGTTACTGTCTTCTGGTGCTTCGGAAGACATGTTAACCATACATAGACCCCAATGCAGCCTTGAAAAGTGCACGACAAACAAACCACGTCAAAGACCTATTAAAATCAAATGGACATATGACGTGGTTTGTTTGACATCCAAGACTAGATTTAATCATTAAATAACCGAACTCCGAATACTCTTTTTCCTATAATTCACGTAATAAAAGATCCAAATTATGTACCTATAATAAGTGATGTAAAGTTGAGAATTGTTATATAACAACTACTACAATAATCTACTGAAGTAGCGAAACAATGAGTTTAATAATAAAATTATCTAACATTTCGGCGAACTCCTATAAAATGATTTATATTCTCACTAATTGCTTTATTACGAAACTGGTAACTGCTCGAATTACCCATCCATATTTTTTATGGGAAGAGAAAGTATGTTACGAAACAATTGAATGATAGCTTCTAATCGTTAGTTTAATGTGCATCGAATTCAAATTGATATCGTACCAACTAAATAGGATCTATTAATCAAATGTCAGTATTTTGATATTCTCAACAATAGTATCTATAAATAAAATAAAAAACTTCGTACTACCTAAATAGCTTGTATAAGATAAAATAATTAAGATTTGACACTGGCGGAATCATAATCGAAAAAATCTAATTGTATATGTGAATTGTATATGATTTATGTTCCAAAGCCAAAGAACAATCGGTCGATCTGTCAGAAATTTAATTTAACGTATAAGAGATATTTATAGATCTCTAGATGGTAGAGAAAGGAACTATTTACAATCTTGTAATGTGTGATGTAACCAGAATATTCAATTCTATGCTATCTCATCATCTCCCTAGCCTTATTCCGTATCTCACGGAGTCGGCTACCTTAACTGGGAGATTGAACGAGGGTACTGGTTTTTACAGAGAGCGACTGCCATCTGACCTCAGCAACCCAGAAGGGAAACCAGACCCAAGCCAAGATAAGGTCAGAGTTTTCAAGCCGCCAATAGTTAGCACTAGAATATTATATAGAATCCTTGGCTTCGACTGCAGCCAAAAAACTTGGTATTCTCTCAAAGGTTAGGCGATACTTCACACCGGGACAGCTACTACAGCTCTACCAAGCTCAAGTCCGATCGTGTATGGAGTATTGCTGCCACCTTTGGGACGGATCTGCCAAATACCAACTGGCAACCTTGGATTCTATTGAAAAACGCGCCAAGAAGCTCATCGCCGACCCGTCACTGGTAGAGGAAAAGCTGCAGAGCCTCGAACATCGTCGCAAAGTAGCTTGCTTGTCTGTGTTCTACAGGATACATTTCGGAGAATGTGCAGCATCGCTTCATGACCTGATACCCCCCTCCCCATTCCATCTCCGGGGTACGAGACGCCGGTTGGGATTCCACCCTTATGTTGTCGACATTGCAAGTTTTCGCACAAAGCGGTACGCTTCTACATTTTTAATGCGAACGGCCAAAGTGTGGAACTCCCTGCCTGCGGATCTATTTCCGGAACGTTATAACCTGGGCCTTTTCAAGGCGAGAGTGAACAGGCATTTTCTACGCAATCATGCTCCATCATAGTCTACATCATCACTTACCATCACGTGAGATGGCGGACAAATGATTGCCTATCAAATATAAAAAAAAAAAAAATTAAAAAAAAAAACTAGACTCTCAATTCTATGCTATCTCACTGTCGAAATACCTAAGATGTAGAGTCCTTCGTAAACTGATGAAAAAGCAAATGAGATTCGTAGAAAAAAAACAGAGAAGGCATGTTGACTCCAATCCGCTATGTCGCAGTAAGGGCAATTACTCTGCAAACTTCGACATTGCTATGCAAAGAATGATGATCACTAACTTGTGTGTGTACTTCAAACTATTGGTTTGGTGTATTTGTGCAAGAATTAATTATGTTGTAGGTAAACCTTTGAAATTAGGATAGGGCTTGTTCATTAAAATACGTATAAAAGACTAATATTAAAAATGTTTACAACCCCAGCAATTTTAAATAAGAACCCGTGTTAAGTACACTTGAAAGAGTCTCGAAACTGCACGAAGTAACGTCATTTCAAAACCTAATTCATCTTCAATTCAAGACGAATAAGGATAAAATGAAAAAATATAAGCAGGTAGTGAAGTCAATATCCTCGATCGCAACCGGTCAAGAACAATGTCAAGTGGAAGAAAAGGACGTGCCGTACGAATTGTAATTAGCATGGCTCAGAAGTACTTTCTAAACACACGCCCCTGAGAATAGAGAAGCTACGATCTGTATGTTACACTAGAAATTAATTACCATACATAAATTATCATTATTATCTACTTAGATAAGTGAGAGCCCGATGGTGTAGTGGATAGGGCCGCTGCCTCATGAGCGGGAGGTCGTGGATCGAATCCCACCACGTATCAATGTGTTTTTTGGTTTACGAATTTCATGTGTACGTGTATTCGGCGCTTTTACCGTGCTTCGGAAGGCACGTTAAGCCGTTGGTTAATATCGTTTAATAGCGTAGATATTAGTCGTTAAGCCATGTCAGAGGCCAGTGCTAAGCATTGGCGGCTTGAAAACTCTGACCTAATCTAGGATTGGGTCTGGTTTCCCTTCTGGGTTGCGGAGGTCAGATGGCAGTCGCTCTGTCTAAAAAACCAGTATCCTCGTGCAATCACCTAGATTAGGTAGCCGACCCCGTAAGATACGGGATAAGACTAGGGAGATGATGATGAGATAAGTGAACTTGTAATACCATTATTAAAACTTTTGAAATAGTAGGCACTATACTAAGCACGACGAGTGCCTCCATTAAGGTGATTCCTAACGGCAAAATTGTTGTTTTTAAGAGCTTTTTTCTCCAAAGCGAATCATTGAAAATTTCTAAAAAAATATACATCTAAAAATTTAGTTCATGGCCGGCAATTCCAACATTTAAAAATATTCTAGTTCATAAATAAGTAGGTATATTAAAAAAAAACTGAAGGTAAAGCTGTTTAATCGGTAAATTTGATATTCCATCTAAACTATTAGAAGCGCTTTCACGGTTGCTTCAGGAAAATATCCGTATTATGATTATCTAAAATTGCAACAAAGCTTTTTTTAATCCGACTCGTAGTTTTTATGGAATTACCTTTTTTGTGCGTTTTTTTTACTGCCACGCTGTAGCGTGCGCTGGTTTGAACAATATTCGAAGGAATTACGGGCCATGGTTGCATATCTTGAAATCTACCTGCTCATCTGCAACTGCACAGGAGTACAATCAATGGCTCTACACTTCAATAAATTCCCAAAAAATATCCTTAACTTGTGACCGTCAGAATAGCTGGTTGCCTGTGGCGTTGGCCTATGAGAGTTGATTCAATAATTGCTACATAATTGCTTATATTTGCTACATATAATAAATAATTGCTACATATGGTATGTATTTAGAAATAAGGTTTTTTTTTTTACCAGCGGTCCTGACGTTTGGTTCGCTGGTCACCTTCTAATTTAAAGCCAAGCATTCGGAGTTTCCCCAAATTGCTACATATTTGCTTCATTAATATATTTTAGATTTTATAACTTAAAAAAATCGAATAATCAAGTATGTAGCAATTACTAAAATTATCCCAAGGAAAAGTGCCTAACAAAATAATCAAGGCAATAATCAAAACGACACCAACATGATTAAGCATTTGCCAAATGGCAAATATAAGCAATTATTAAATCAAATCTCATAGACCAACGCCACAGGCAACCAGCCATTCTGACGCTCACCTTAAAACTCTAGAAATAAACGTAATAATATATCAGCTGTATCAGATGCAAAATTGTTACATTTTTTAACGAATATTTTTTAAATACTTGATTGCTGTTTCCTGCATTTCCTTGCTTTTGAGTCCGTAGCGGAAATCTAATATATCCAGCTCTTAACACCTTAGTTATCCTATTGAATTCATACTGCTTGCTTAGGTATACTATTTTAATAATTGTAGAACAGTAGGATTCTGTTAGAATCTAATAACTGGGATTAAAATTACCAGGTATATTATTTTATATTTCAATAATTTCCTTGGTGCCTCTGCCTAACTATATCAAACATAGCGGTAGAGCTTTTAAATACCTTGGTCACATACATACACGTAGTAAACACTTTCACAATGAGTTTGAACTTTTAATTCACGCTTTACCTAATAGTTGACTGATTCGAGAATCTGGGCTGGTCTGGTATAATAGCTTTCACTGTATCATTTCGATGTAACGGTTACGTTAGCAACCTTACCGAGCCATCGGCTTGTTGTAATGTAAGCAAGTAGATCTTTTGCATGTCCGATACAGTTATAACGTATTATACGTGCTTGCGCTGTATAATTTCACGCTAAATGATTAAAAGTAAGTAAAATCACTTAAATCCTCGATTTTTTCATCACACAAGTTCACCCTCACCTCACCTATCAGTAGATATCAAATAAAACGGAGTACTCTATCAAAACAGACAGCTACGAGTACGTTAAACTTCTTGCATAATATTACGAATTACACATAACAGCTCTTTTTTTTTTACATAACAAGATCAAACTGTTATACTTACACAACACTACACAGAAATTAATTTAAAAATAGAACAATAAAAAAGGAAAACTAACCGCTGATAAAAATGGCACAAATAAGAATTATTCGCATGTTGCCGGCCGTGGGTCTCGTGTAGGGTGATTTCCGCGACATGGTGCCTTTCACCGCCGCGTTAGCACTGCGGCCGGCGCGTACGCAGCAGCGCCGACCAGCCGACCTCCAGCAGCGGCTTTCTCCTACCAAACCCTCTTGACACTCAAACCGGACAATCCACAGTTTTTTTATTTGCTCACTGCCAGCAAAAATAATTACGGCTGGGCTCTGCGGGATTGTCACGTTCATATACTTACCACCTCAGTTTACGAGGTAATACGGAAATAGGAAGTAGGCTAAAAGCTAATAATAAGCAATAAGCTAACACGTCTTCACATATTATAAATGCATTTTATAACTTTTCAACTCTTCCAAACTGAAATGAATCTAACCTTGATAAAAAACATAAAAGTTGTGCCATCTCCTCTGGAAAAAAACGCAACCATTTAAATGTTTTTTCGAGAAAGAAGACAAAAAAGAAAATGTGTTTATAAATAAGCTATGTTATTAATTTATGTAGAGATTAATATAATTAATATTATGTCAATATTTGAATTAATGAAAACATAGCTGAAAAAGACCATTCATGATCCAAATATTTTTAAAGGTAAAATTAGTAAAATTAAATAAGTAATTTATTTTGTAGCATCTACTAGGTGGGCCAAAAGAAATCACCCTATTGAAAGATGCTCTCATTCTTGCAAATGGCCGCCAATGTCAAATCTGTTTATACACTGCGACACAAAACTATGGAAATTCATGTTTTTGGGACTAAAAGTATGCTCTCAAATGGCAACCCTTACTTAATAGCTATCAAAATTAGTCAAATTTGCGTAGACAGAGAATAGGGTATAGACAGCTAGCAAGCGTGTCGCCGAAAGGGATAGAAAAAAAGTATATGTCAGATTTAGGGTTGCCAAGTAAGCAAAATATTTCCCCAAATCATTATCCTCTTTCTTTCAATGATGAAGTAAATTTTTAATATTATTTTAAAAGGAAATTAAATAGGAATGAAAAGATAGATAGAGGTAGAAATGTATTTAATGCATATTTTTTTTGCACTCACAACTCACAATGCTGTATTACTTACATTTTAAATAAGAAAAAAAAATGTTTGCGGCCGGGAATTAAACCTGTAGTTCAGGTGGCTTATCGTTGTAACGGTACTCCATGGTGCCGAGTTTAAGTCCCGAGTGTCCCGACCGCAGTAGACTTTTTTCAGGTTCCTTATTTTCATTTATTTACATGTATTTATTAAACAAATAGTAAGTTAACAGAGAGTGGTATTATAGATTATAGACTAATTTGTACAATTATTACTTACACTACCTTAAAATACTAATGCCCTACCTTAATAAAATACCAGCAACCTATAGTAGGGTCATTTTCAACAAGTCTAATAATTTGCCTAATTTTGGTGGTGATTTTTATTTCTGGATTTTCCCAGAAAATGATACCAAAATATCTTTAGAAACGCGATGAAATGAAAAAAATACTTAGTCCGAGTTCATAACTTTGTAAGTTTTACAGATATTTTGCAACCGAAATTAAAATCACAACAGTCGGTAAGTATTCATAATGATTCCCAGAGTGGCGACTGACCGCGCCACTATAAACAATCCCGCGCGACGCGCGAGTCACTATCGACCATTGACAGCGACTCGCGCGGGCTCGGTTATAGCCCGAGAGCTAGATGCAGCTCTTAGAATCATAATAAATTAAAGACTATTGATTTTTTTTTTTTTGAGTTGGATTTTTTTGTCATATTTTTATGGGCTCCTTTTACGTTACTGAAACACCCCCTAAGCTATGGCAAGCAATTAAATTAACATCCTGTATACTGAGTGTTTTTAAATTTACTTAGAGTCAAACGTAGGATAGAAATAATCAAGCTACCTTGGGGTATAGGCAGGAATTTGAATTCTTGTTGTTACCTAAACTCGTTGAAAAAAGGTTCTAACAGGAAAACACGCAGTGTCGAACATACTCAAAACGCATCTTCGCGCGTAGGAGCGGAATCTGCTAGCCTACGCGACAGTATTGTTTTTTCATATAAAGACAAAGATAAGAAAAAACACGCTTCCGTGCGTGGGCTAGCAGATCCCGCTCCTACGCGCGGAGAAGCGTTTTTAGTATGTTTGACACTGCGTGTTTTTCATACAAACCAGGCGTACGAAGTCGCCGGCACAGCTAGTAATAATATTTTTTAAATCAAGTCTTGCCATGGCCAAAGAAAATGTAATATTAGCTACCATGGCCCTGTTATTGGCCCTGGAAAAGAACTAATTTCGTATGCACATTCCGAATTATTTCTTTTGGAGCAAAGGTTTGTTTAGTTGCATGATGAATTGGAGCTTCAAAATAATGCATAGCAATGGCTTTGATTAGCAAAATTCTATGATTACCTATCAATGGTTGTGAATTAAAATGACCATTTACAAAAATATTGCAATTTGAACTTGTAGTACATACTTTAAAGCAGTGCAAAACCATTTTTGGCAATAATTTTTTCTCTTTGTAAAACGAGGGACCTTTTTGAGAACGGGCTCTGAATATTCTTTCAGCATACTCGCAAATTTTAAAAACATCGTTTGATGGATAAATAAGGCCTCCCTTATCTTTTGTAGCTATTATTCCGGAATATTTATTCGTGATTAAACCAAGAAGGCAATCTTCGCATTTTATGATTTTTCGCAATTTTCGTACAATGAAACCACCAATATATGTAATAACTTCTTTGGTATAAACAGTCAGTCTAGAAGGATCGGCCAAGTAATCATGTTCATCGTCAATGACTGGATCACACCCCCCACATTCCTGATTATCTTCTTCACACAGGGATTTAGAATAAAGATTTATCTTTTTCTCATGACGGATGTCGCTGAACGTAAGGATTTTAATTTCTTCCAAGGGAATACAATTACCAGATGTCATATTTTTGATCTCTCCGTGAATTAGAAAGTCGCTTGTATGCACTTTGAAACTGCAACGCAGTGGGATTATTATTAAATCCACCTTTAGCGCGGATGGCACCAAAGAAGCACTCCAAGTGATCTTGACTGAATTTATAAGTGGGTATAAATTTTAGTGCCCCACTAGCAATTAAATTTTGATAAATGTTTTTAATGCTTTTACAGCAAATTAATAATCCAAAAAAACCAGTTCGTCTATTTGATTTTAAAATTGGCTGTCCGTATAATTTAAGCGCAGGCAAATAATTTTCCATATTGTTTAAAAATGATTCAATACTGGCATAGTTGTATCTACTAATGGGTTTATGGAAACCAAAACTGTTGAAATTACGACTATTTAATATGTCGAACAAATCGTTGATGTTTTTTATGAATTCGACTGTGGCTTCAGAGCCATGAAATTCAGGCAAACCTAGATTTTTATCACAAAATGATATGGATTTAGCAACTGAATCACTGAAGGTTTGAGCTGCTAACTTAACTTTCATTATTTGTTTCGCAAAATTTACATGTTGATTTCTTAATTTGTTTGCTAAGTGAAGTCCTTCATTTTGTTGTAATTCGTTAAGTTTTTCTATGTATTCCCACGAAATCAATTGTCCATTTGAATTAATGAGCTGTTTTTTTTCTCCTAACGTGTTCCTTACCAATTTAAGCATGTGAGCTGGATCTGGCGTAATAAAAATTTCTTGATTGCCAACTTTGAAAGAAGTTTTAAGATTAGCGATGTCTGTGGGATCCAAATTACATCCAAGTGCCTTGGCCATTGCAAAATTGGCAGGACATCCGTCAAAACTAAAATTGATTGTGTTGACTCCAGATAAAGACAAAAGCTCGATACACTGTTGAACTAAATTAGCTTTTTGTTCGCCACTGCAACCATCAATAAGGAAGTAGCCAACAGGAATTTTCCAAGAGTCGTTCACGGCGGTCACCATAAATACTAGTGCCTCTTTTGCAACAGCTACGTTGTCACCGTCTAACGATTCCCCAAAATTGACAAATCCAACACACTGGTTTCCGTCCCACTGAACATGTTTGCGAATAGCCATTTCATCCATACTTAATGCGCAATACATTGTTTTACCCTGAGTTTGCGCGCGTTTTACTAGAAGCTTAATACAATCTAAAGATTCTTGAGTAAACCCAGGACTTCCATCAAACCTCTTGTACCAAGAGCGTAGTGTTGACGGATGAGGAAGGCAACTATTAAAAGTTTTTCTTACGAAAGAGTACGCACGTGGACTGAGAAAATGTAAGCACAGGGCAAATTTTCTAAGAGATGGAGAGTACTTTCTTTTACATGACTCCGGATTTAAGATTTTTTTCAGAAAATCTTTGTTTACAGTGTCAATTGATGCAAGCAAATCACAATCTTCTTCGGAAACTAGTGATTTGGACTTAAGTTCTAAAAGAACTTGTTCTAAATCTGCCACTTTTTTAGTTAATCTTCGACTTTTTTCCCTTAGAATCTTTAATTTTTTAATCGTCGATCAGATTTTTCTTCTGCTCTCTTCCATTTCCTCTTTAGTGTTCGTGGCGTGTAGTCTGGAGATGAACTCTAAACACAAACATATTTGCTAGTTGTAATGCAAGTCGTCTAGGTTTAATCACAAAATTTGCTAAGATTAAATTGAGAATTTATTTAGTAATGATGTTACATAATAGATCAGCAGTAGGTATATAAACGTAGCAGCTGATCTATATTTCAATTAAGATTAAGTAATTTTCACACGCCAAATGATACCAATATGTACATTTAGAAAGTACTTACAGTCTTTACGGTTTCAGGCATATTCTGAGGATTTAAAATTAAATCGTTTAACACCATTGATGACACAGAAGGGCTTGCTGTGGCATCCGCTTCGTCCATCTAAAAAGGAAAAGTAGTTCAGTTAAGCCTATATTTATTTATGATGTGATTAATTTGTGAATAATGAAATTACTTACAATCTTAGCTGATCCGAGTGTATTTTGATTATTTAATATTGTCATAGATGTACTTGCTGTACTACTTATAACATCAGTTTCATCCATCTAAAAGTAAAATGATTACAAAATTGTTGTATATTTCTTACATAAGCGAGAGATATTTTTTTAATTACTACATTCAGATTCAAAATCTAAATACTTTTATTTCCTAGAAAATAGTAAGAATGCAATAAAAGTTTGTTGAGTAAGAATCGTGATGTTAAATTAAAAGCAAGTACAATGTTAAATAAGGTTTAAAAAAATTAACTGGCAATATTTTAAGGGGTGAACTAGCCAATAAAACATAAAAGTCTAAATTTTTTTCATAATATTTTATATGGGGAATATTGTTGTTTTATGGTCTGGTTCACCTCTTTGAAAGATTACCAGCATTTTTTTTTTACACCTGTATAACAACAGATCAGGGGATACAGAGCTATACATTGCACTATAACAGTGTGAAATATAATACGGAAATGATTCGGCGTGAATCTTAACAACTGTTAGCTTCAGTGTATTCATTCTGAAGGATGACTATGAAGCTAGCAACTAGATTTCATTTTAATTAAAATTTAGTAAATTTCACACGCCAAATGATACCAACGTGTATGTTTAGAAAATACTTACAGTCTTTACGGTTTCAGGTATATTACTTAAATCGTTTAACACCGGGCTTGCCGTGGCATCCGCTTCGTCCATCTAAAAAAGAAAAGTAGTTCAGAAATTTTATGTTGTTGTTAATTTATTCATGTGATTTTTTGTGAATAATGAAATTACTTACATTATTAGCTGATCCGATTGTATCTTGATTATTTAAAATACTTAAATCGCTTTGTGCTTTTGATGTCATAGATGTACTTGCTGTACTACTTATAACATCAGATTCACCCATCTATAAGTAAAATGACATATTAAAATATGCGATAAATATAACTTTTTTTCAATTTACATACTGTGACACGGTTTATGGACCATGTCTGCAGGAAAAAACTAGTGCTAAAATCCAACGGGTTCAAAACACGTGTGTCAGGTTCTGTGAACGTCTGGGTCGCCGGGAGCGCATTACTCCAGTGCTTAACAGTCTCAATGTGCTAAATATGGAAGCACGAAGATATTTGCATCTTGGCTGCTTCACGTACAACGTGCTGCACTCGCGGAAGCCGGTCGACATCGCCGCGATGCTGCAGCTGCAGGGCGTCGGCGGCCGCCAGCGCGCCGTCAACGCCCTGCAGCTGCGGGTGCCGCGACATCGTACTGCCGCCTTTAGAGGCTCGTTTCGTTGCGCCGCTGCTAAAATTTGGAATATAATACCCCCACCTATACGTATATCCAAAACCTTAAGACAGTTTCGAAATAGTTTTAGAGATATTTTATTAAAAATTCAATTACAATTTGAAAATATCCGGTGCCCCACAAAGAGTAGGTTTCTGTACACCACTGTGTTATACAAATATTTCTATGTGTGTTAATTGTCATACTATTTTATTTTTAATTTACAATTTAAAAAATATGTTGTTATTTTTGTTACTACCTTCAAAAATACATATGGAACAAAACATTTGAATGTATAATTTTTCAGATTTTCTTTAAACAAAATTAATTAAAACTATATTATTATTTTTTATACTTTTCTTCCTAAGACTTCTGACGCAGGGAGGGCTTTAAATCAGCCATGCTGTGCCCTCACCTTTTTCCGCTAAGATACTTAATTAATGTTTAGTTATTAATTACACTTAACCACTTAAAATTATAATGCATTTTAGTTTTAAGTGAAATTTTGAATGATTCTTTTGTATTAATGTTGTTTGTGTTAATGTGGAAATAAATGTCTTTTATCTTTTTTTTTTTTTTTTTGTCGGAGCAACAGTCGGACCTCTTCCTGTCCATGAGAAGGAAAGGGACTTCCGACTTTCGCTGGTACAAAAACGTTGCTCGTGTGCGCACGCTCTAATGCAACGGATTACAAATTTCACAGATTGAGAAGTTTTGAAAATATTACATTCAAATTCAAAACTTAAGAAAGCTAGAAAACAGTAAGAATAGTGGCGTTCAATTAAAAGCGAGAACAAAAATAATGTTACTATTACCATATTTACAGGAACAGCATCAGGATTGAGATATGTTCTGTTCCCTTTTTTCCATAGCAGCTTTTTATCGAAGTGCTCACTACATATTTTTGAACTAGGTTTTGGAATCCAACCTGTTCTTTTGGTAGCCGCAACCCAAACACTACGCAGCTCAGGATCGCAAAGAAATCTAAAAACGATGTCCAAAATACATATACTTAAAATTGACAAACAATGATTATCAAAACTTTTGGGTAATTTTCCACCAAAAAGCAGCAACACTGACTTGTTGAGGTTATGTTACCAAAAACATTAAAAATCTTACATATTTAACAAAATCATGATGGCTCATGTTATATTTCTCAAAAAGTACTTCAAAGTCAGTATAGATGACTATGTTTTGCAAGGAAAAAGGTCAAGAATAATGATTACTTACGAATGAAAAGACAACCCACTGATTTTTCTCTCGCTATCACTTTTGCAACCTTTTATGCTACACCGCACCATTTTTCACAGATGTACACATCTAGCAGTCACTATATTGACACAAATAGTTTAATGTATTTGCAAAAACAAATGAAAAACTGTAAAAAATTGTTTCGTCACCTCAGCAAACGTCAAAGTTTGTTTAGCAACTGAGTTGCTGGCCTTGAAAAAATCGGCACGCAGTGAGAGACAAAAAACAACTCTCTTCGTCCTTTTTTTTTATCAGCAACTCGTATATGACTATCCTTTACTAGTGTAAGTGAAATAAAAAATGTCAATCAGTCCATACTTTTCTCTGTCTACGCAAATTTGACAACGACTTGTAAAATGGATGTAAACAATTCGTATCTTTTTGTGTTTTCGGTGCATTTGATTATTTGTTTACAGCCTAAACTGATTTTTCTAAAGCAATAATTAATAAAACTATGCGGAGAGGTGTGCGAGACATAAATAAAAAGTTTTCAAGCAATGTCTGGCAGAATTCGGGGTTAGGAAATTTATAACTGATTCGGGGGATGTTTTCGATAGAACAGGAGATATGACCATTGAGCAAACTCAATATTAGAGAGAAATAACTAGGTGCAATCACTTCGAAAATAATTCATATGCAATAATTGCATGGTTTATTTATATAGTTTTATAACTAACTGCCGCTGCCGTTTGCGGCAGCCAAAAAAACGTGAAAAGTATGCCGCGCTCGCCAGCAACTGCTGTGTCGTACCGATGGCAGTGGAAACCAGCGGCTGCTGGGGCAAAGATACTAAGAAGTTCATTGCTGGGCCACAGAGTCAGGGACAGCGGTCAAGGCCTCCGCTCCGAGTCACTTCTGGCCAAAAGGCTGTCCATCGCAATCTTGGAATCGCAATTCAATGCGGAAACGGGGCGAGTATAATGGGCACCTTTGTGCCGGGGGCGACACGGGGCGGGTTATTTGAGTGACCTATCCCTTTAGTTTTTTTTTTCCTTAAAGTGCTGGGCACTTGTCGGTGGAGTAATCGCCAATTTCCTCTGTCTTCTGCCAACGATTTATTTTATTAAGTTATTGTAAATACCGTATTGTATACTCATAATCATATGACGAAGCATTTTACCGCCAGTTAAAAAGTCTTTTACTGGATCGTGAATTTTATTCCATAGATTAATTTATGTTGTATGATTTTAAATTACTACAATGCGTATTGTAGTGACATATTTATATTTGCATTGACATTGTTATTTAATTGGTTAAATTGTATTGACATTTTCAGCTATTGCTTCATTTTATCATTTTACATTAGTTTTGACATTGTGCTTTATTATGACATTAGCTATTGCTATATTTTTGGTTTATTTTATTACTTTGTTTGACATGTTTAAATTACTTTTATTATACAACTTTATATTTTTGACAATCATATTATCCCTGGACATTTTTATTATTTTTACAATGTAATTATGTAATTGATAATATGAAATAAATAAATCTAATCTAATCATACCAATAATAAAGACTAAGAGGTTATAAATGTAATGTTGTTATGCTGTAGAAGTCAGCAAAAGGGACTCGAGGGTTACAGTGTATTGTAATTTAGGGGATAGGCTGACAACCTGTCACTATAGCTATACTCATAACAATCTAAAATTGCCCTCAATTTTTGTCAGACGTGGCGAAAGCGCCTTTAACGAGGCGTTTAACGCTTTGCCTACCCCGTAAGGGATAAAGGCGTGATTTTATGTATGTATGTATGTATGTTATGTCTTCTTCTTAGCGAGTGGATTCTCAAGTCGAACAACAACCCGATGAACCCTGGTGTCAGAGTTTTCAAACCGCCTAGTAGCACAGCTATAAGGCCTCTGCATGGTTTTGAGTAACGACCACTATCAAAGACATCGATCCGACGGCTTAGCGTGCCCTCCGAAGCACGGAATCACTTTTCTTTTCGGACAATCAGGTGATTCTTCCTAGAATGTCCTAACCAAACTGGGGAAAATCTCACAAAGCAATAAATTGGCAAATATCAACTTAGTGTTCCCTCCCTGGGAATCGAACCCAGGACCTCCAGATCGTAAGTCGATGGCTCTGACCACGGAGGAAGTTATGTTGTTATGTAATGATTAATGACATTCAAATAAGGCGTTATCAACAAATTTTAGTACTTTGTATTTTTTTCTTATTATATAGGGGTATAACATAAGGGGTGGTCCTACATAACATCTATCGGGGCCCAAGCCAACCTCACCTGCTCGCGGTATACCCTGCTGACTGACGAACGAGCCCCACCATAGCGCCCTGGACCAGCGTGGTGGGGTATAGGTCCAACCCCCCCCAATCGTGAGTAGCACACCACTATTTCGGCCCCTCGTGCCCGGTGGTTCCAGTAACCGTGCTGGCCTTGACGGAAGTCGGACCGGTGCTGGAACCGGGAGCGCATACAATCCCCGGGTGGCGTCGATTCCCCGTCAAACTACCTCGGCAAACGGCTATAAGGACTCCGAAAAATTTTACATTATCACCTACAATGTTAAAACACTAATGAGCGAAGAGTGACTCGTGAAATTGAAGAACGCTTTGAAGGAAAAAAGTTGGGACATTGTAGGACTTGCAGAAGTAAGGAGAGAAGGCTAATGCACAGAAGAAAGACAAAATAATATATTTTTGCACTTTGGGGTCGCAGGTGACCAACAGGTGTAGGTTCCTGGTGGCTCAAAAGTGGAAAGAAAATATAATACAATTTATAGAATACTCCGAAAGAGTTGCTGTGTTGAAGTTCAGGCTTTCTCATAATAAAATACTCACCATTGTCCAAACATATGCACCAACATCAGTATATATAGCGACGACGATGTTGAAGAATACTATGATATTTTAAACAAGGCACAAAACAAAGGCACTTGAAATCTCGTCATTAGCGACTTTAATGCCAAGATTGGTGACCAGGACAACGGGGATATCATAGGCCACTTCGGAGGCGGTTCTCGTAATGAACGCGGTTCCCGTTTGATCCAATTTGCCTTTGGTCAAAGCCTCAGTATCGCTAATAGTTTCTTCTTCAAAAAGCCGCAGCGTCGTTGAACGTGGATTTCACCCGACGGTCGAATAAAAAACGAAATAGATTATGCTCTGATTTCTACCAAAAGCGTAGTATCAGATGTCGGAATAATTGATAAAATTAAATACAGTGTGTTGACCATCGCCCACTTCGAGTCAGATTATTATTTAAATTTAAACTTTTACGAAACCAACAATTAAAAACCAAATTAAAAAACTGACCAAGGAAAATATTGTGAGGAATGCAGATCAATTTATTTTTAAACAAATAACAGCATAACCAACATTGTTCATGACTACCACGCGTACTAAGAAGTAGGCATAATTAGTTGTAAATGTAAATAAAAAGTCACGCGACCACAGATGAAACTTATACTAGTCAACAGATCACAAAATATTAGCGTTGTCCGTTCAATTCAATTCAATTCATTTATTCATGCCAACATGTACAAGCTTAAAGTTATAATAATGTTATAATAGCAGATAAGTACATGCACCCCGTCGGTCAGGGCACTGCAAGATGAAACATGCATACAGAAATTATTATCGTCAACAAAAAGATTAAATTTCATTAATTTGAATAAAGAATTAATGTTAAAAATAAAATTAAAGCTAAAAATTACATAATCATTACAAGTCAAATCATTGTTCCTATATAAAATATGTGATAAAAATAAATTCATAACGAGCTCAACTACTTAAAATTGTTGTCAATAAGAAAATAATTAAAACGTAAATAATAATATCGTCATAATGAATACATGTCAAAATTGTTGTCAATAAATAGAAAATCATTCAATTAAATTATTAAAATATTATGTAAAAATTGTAAACAAACCGGAATATAAATTAATAATACATTATAAATTAAATTTGATTATTATATTAGATTGGATTGTGAAGAAATTCATTTACAGTGTAATAACACTTATACAATAAAAATGTTTTAACTGCATTATAAAAAGGTTTGTCTTTGGTTTCAGTTTTAATTTCTTGTGGTAATTTGTTGTAGATTTGTACTGCTTTGTAGTGAGGTCCATTTTTGACCAGTTCCATTTTTGCTTTCGGTAGTTCTAGTATTTTGTTTCGTCTGGCGTTTTTGCAGAAAGTAAACATGTTTAAATATATAATAAATATGGCGGCTTCAAGGATAAATATACACGGTAAGGGCAATTTTTTTTCCTTTATAAAAATTCAAATGTTTATGTTTTTCTTAGACAAACGACATGCCGGCGGCGACGACGATACTGTTAATAATTCCTATCGATATCGTTCATCGATAGTGTCACGTCTCTAGATGAACAAAAATGAATGAACGAATGGAAAAAATACAATTATAATCAGACTCATTAGAGAATGACAACATACTGGTTTACATGCATTCAGAACCCTGGATGTTTTATTGGGTCGTATTATTCACTCCTGTCACCGCGCATTTTATTCATTTTAGAAGAAAATAACAAGAAATATTGATCTAAAATACAATTACAAATGAAAAAAATATTGCTGATTTGATTACCTACTATAAGTTCTGCTACACAAAACAGCATATTTCACCATTTTCAAAGGTATTTTTCCTCCTCGAAATTTGAAGTCACACTGACGTTGGTAGTTTGTTTACTCTGGCCAAAATGCACACTATCGGTCTAGAGGAGTAAGGAGTAAAATGTCATAATTGCACGTCCAGAGGTTGTTTCGTCCAAGACCGTCTCTCATCATTGTTGAATCTAAAAAAGTTCTTATTGGAGTCATATCTTCTGGTAGAATGACATCCGTACACGGAACAGTACCTAACCATCTTTGGAACACAACACTTTATTATTTCCGTTCCACTGTAAGAAGTGAATGTCCATTCTGTATGTAGTACTATTATATATTCTGTGACAATATGTCGATGAATACACTTACTTGGGCCAGATTGTTTCCTTCGACAGACATACATACATACATAAAATCACGCCTTTATCCCTTACGGGGTAGGCAGAGCGTTAAATGCCTCGTAAAAGGCGCTTTCGTCACGTCTGACAAAAATTGAGGACAATTTTAGATTGAAAAGTGTATTGCTATAGTGACAGGTTGTCAGCCCATCGCCTAAATTACAAATTTCCTTCGACAACAGGCAGGAAAAGGGAATAGACCGTCGGGTCGAAAACGCCTGGAAGAGTTTCTGGTCCCTAAAACCGTTCTTGAAAGGAGATATTCCACTTTCACTAAACACTTCACTCTCACGAAAGCTCATCGACATGTGTATTCTGCCCGTCCTAACCTACGGTGCTCAAACTTGGTCACTCACTGAAAATCAGAAGTCCAGACTCAAGGTTTGCCAAAGAGCTATGGAACGTAGCATTCTGGGCGTCAAGCGATAAGCGACAAGATCGCATTAGAAACACCACCCTACATTCCAAAACTGGTATAGCCGATGTAGGTCGCAAGTCAGCCAAACTCAAATGGGACTGGTCAGGACACGTCAGCCAGATGCACACGGAGCGGTGGGCTAGAATTGTCACAGAGTGGACGCCTCATTATGGAAATCGTCGACGAGGTCGTCCCCGTAAGAGATGGAGTGACGATCTTAATGCTTATCGCGAGGATTGGTGGGAGATTGCACAGGACCGTGAGACATGGAAGAAAGAAGGGGAGGCCTTTGCCCAGCAGTGGGATACAACAAGCTATTAATAGTAATAAAAAAACATACAGGGTGGCTCAAGAGTGACGTCCAAAGGAAAAAAAAAATATGTGTTACGTCAAGGGGTATAAAAATCACCCCTATGTATGTTCAGCGATTTTTAGTAGTTATGTTTTTTTTAGTAATTTTCGAAGAAAATTGACCTTAGTAGCTTATTTTTTTTAGTAACTACATTTCTTTTTTTGTTGCAAGTATCATCTTCTTAAATTGCATTTTTAACCATAAAAGTTGCAGGTTCCTAGTTCCTAGCCGTAATGTAATGTAATTATTTTTTTATGGGTATTATTTGTAGAAAACAGACTTCAAAAGTACTTTGGTGGAAATTACCTAATTAGTAATTTGGTTTCAGAAAGTTGAAAGATTCCTGTTATTTCATTCATTACTAAGGACAAATTAAGTTAGAAAATGTATCAAATTAAAGGGATTTTGGAAAACCATGTGTCTTCGTACACCACGTTCACCATGATTTGGATACCCCTTGACCTAACGCCTCAAAAAAATTCCTTTGGACGTCAAAACGTCAAACGTCAGACGTTAAGCCACCCTGTATAAAATCTTCGTTAAAGACATCAAGAGTAAATATAAGCAGTCAATACCTACATGAAGTTGTATTTTATGTTTTACATAATTAAAACAAGCGACTGATTGATACTTTCTTAACCAGTCTTTATAGCAAAAGGCAAAGTACTTCCACGGATGTAAATTCACGCACGATACCTTAATCTTATAATGTGAGTATTTACTTCATATTTTCCTGACCCGTTGTCGCCCACTTTTTGTTGCTCAGCGGTAAAGCTTATTAAAGCTTTAAAAATATAAATATCAAAATTTGTTTTGTCCTCTATACGAAGAATAAAACAATGAGGATTCATTTAATGGTGATGTAAATATTATTATGTTATATAAAAGACGGTTGCACCCTCATTTTTTGTCAACTCAAAGTTGTTGTACTGTACGCGGTTTCATGAGAACGATAAGAGATGGCGCCACAGGGTTTTTAAAACGCGGTATTGAAATGTTTTCTCAAAATCCATAAGAAGCCTAATAAAGGGATCAAATGCTACATACTTAAACTTATACGAAGGTTTCGCGTATTGTACTGGTTTACATAATTTTTTGAGAATCTATCGCGAATATCAGCGGTAGATTCGTTATTAACTTTCGTAGAAAAACTACAACGCCTTATCGAAAAATAGTAGTAGCTGTATCGATGGTTTGTCATGGATTCTGTCAGCGATCAGGGATAACTTAACGTACCCTCCGAAGCACGGAATCTTCTGTAGTGAATCAGCTTGCATTATACTGAAACCCTCGGATCCCTTAGCTGGTTTTTACAGCATGCCCGGGAGGAAATGAAGCCAGTATGGAAGTATATTGTAATTGTACTCCGTAAATGCAATGCAATCTGTTCAAATTCGTTTTATTGCGGCAAGCGAATCGTTAAAAGAAATATTCACTATGAAATGGATGAAACAATGTAAATTGATGTTCTTACGTAACTTTCTCATGTTTATTAATTTGAACATTTTATTGCAAAAAGCTGTCCAAGTTTAGATTTTTTTGGTATGTACCGCAAGAATGAAATTGATATTTCTATGATACGAACATGTACGCACACGTGTCAAACTTGTGAAACGTCAAGTTGACAGTTCGACGTATTCAACATCATCGAGGAATTGGATTTAATTTCAGTGTAAAATCTCAAATTTATTACTTTTCGGTCTAATATCAAAGCCAAGTACAGAGAATTTATGGCATTTTACTTATCAGAGCACCATGACCACTTTGCGTGAACGCCAACTCAGTGAGTTCGTCTTTTCAGCTGATATTTATGTGTTATGTTAATATTTCAGGAATTAATTGTAAAATTGTGTTTACAGATGCTCTGAAGCAGATGCTAAACCTAAACCAGGCTCTGACTAAGAGTGTAGCCACAGAGCCAGCATGGAAAGTGTTGATTTACGACAGAGTTGGTCAAGACATAATTTCACCTCTCATTTCTATCAAGGAACTGCGAGAGTTAGGCGTGACTCTTCATGTGTAAGTGTGATAACCTATTTACACATTATAGTACAAGTATTGTTGAGTTATAAAGCTATGCTGTGTTTTTTTAAGTAACAACGGTCAGTAGAGATTGGAGTATTGAATTTGTAATTGTATTCTTTTTCCAGTCAGTTGCACTCAGACCGTGACCCAATACCAGAGGTGCCAGCAGTCTACTTCTGTGCCCCCACAGAAGAGAACCTTGGCCGCATCTGCCAGGACTTGGACAATGGAGTATATGACCAGTATCACCTGAATTTTATCTCTCCAATATCCAGGCAAAAGCTTGAAGACCTAGCTGCATCAGCCATACAGTCAAATTCGGTGATGAATATACACAAAGTTTTCGATCAGTATTTAAATTTCATTTGCCTGGAAGATGATTTGTTTATAATGAAACATCAACAATCCGACTCATTGTCTTATTATGGTAAGTGAATCCAATGTTAAGTTAATCCTGATTAATGGCTTTAGTGTAATCACAATTCTGCTAATGACATGTAGTGAAGCAAATACAAGCTGAGAAGGATATACAAACACAAAAACAGAGAACACCATATTTGGAGAAATCTAGGACAAATAGAAAACAACACAATTTATTAGCTTATTGTGCTATACTTCTTATCTACCTTAATAAATTTTAACTATTTAGTTGCCATTGCCAAACTGAAAATAAAACTATCTGTTTTTATATAATTTCCAGCCATAAACAAAGGTGACACAAAAGACACAGAAATGGAAGCTATTATGGATACCATTGTTGAAAGCTTATTCTCTGTATTTGTAACACTTGGTAAGTAATATCCTACATACATACGTACTATCACACCTGTATCCCGAATGGGGTAGCCAGAGCGTCAACGACCCAAACAAAGGTTGTTCCGCCACGTCTGACATGTATTGAGGGCTGTTTAGAAAGAACTGTATATTGCTGTTGTAACAGGTTGGCAGCCCTACGCCTAAATTACAATATACCCTCGAATCCCTTAGCTGGTTTTTACAGCATGCCCGGGAGGAGATGCAGCTGGCACATTCTACGTTATTCTATCGCTCCCAGTCCAGCATGGAAGCTAAGTAATATCCTAGTCATAAATATTACTTTTAAATCATGTAATTTTTACTTCTAGACTACTCATCATCATCTCCCTAACCTTATCCCATCTCTCGGGGTTGGCTACCTAATCTAGGGGATTGAACAAGGGTACTGGTTTTTACACAGATTGGCTGCCATCTGAACTCTGCAACCAAAAAGGTCTCAATCGTAGATTAGGTCAGAGTTTTCAAGCCATCAATGCTTAGCACTGGTCTCTGACATAGCTTAACGGCTAATACCTATTGTATTAAACAATATTTACTTACTTTCTAGACTACTGACCACTGAAAAACTCATAAACTGCTGGTGAAATATAGGTTTAACTCTTATTAATTGTTTTTCATTAGTATAGTCATATATCATCATTATCATTAAAAATAAATATAAAAATACATACATACATACATATAATCACGCCTTTATCCCTAATGGGGTAGGCAGAGCGTAAACGACCTAAACAAAGGTCGTTCCACCACGTCTGACAAATTTTTGAGGGTTATTCAAGATGGATTTGTACGTATATTGCTGTAGTGACAGGTTGTCAGCCCATCGCCTAAATTGCAATATACTGAAACCCTCAGATCCCTTAGCTGGTTTTTACAGCATGCCCGGGAGGAAATGCAGCTGGCACATTCTATGTTTTTTTTCGCTCCAAGTCCAGAATGGAAGATAATAAAAATATCACAGATATTTTAATAGTAATGCAATGATCTTTTCAGGCAATGTTCCTATTATACGAAGTAGCAAAGGCAATGCTGCAGAGATGGTAGCCAAAAAACTAGATAAGAAACTGCGGGAAAACCTATGGGATGCCAGGAACAATTTATTCCATGGCAACACTGGGCAGACAGGCTCATTTAGCTTCACTCGGCCAATGCTGATTCTGCTGGACCGGAATTTAGATATGGCAACACCATTGCATCACACATGGACATACCAGGCTCTTGCTCATGATGTGTTAGACCTGCAATTAAATAGGTATGTGAACAATTTAAGTTATAGTAAATATCCTCACTGAAAACCTACAGTTACTTCAAGAAACTTTCAATTTCAAATAAAACCTTTTTAATTCATACAAATACAAATACATTTATTATCCACATTTACTAACAGCAACTAGTTACACACATTCACAGACATGTAAAACAAACAAAATCAGTACATTTACAAACATAATACAAATAAGATATACCTATTATTATAATACACAAAACAAAGTGGATAAATGGTGTGGGCACAGCGCATTGCTGATTTTAAGCCCACCCAAAGTCAGACGGCTACCAAGAACGAGAAAATAAAATAAATAAATAAAATATAAAACAGAAAGACAAATAGTGTAACAACAATTAGGTACATACGAGAAAATTCATCAAGGTGGATTTTAAAATGTAAATAATTTGAAAAACATAATCATAATATTTCTGATATGATATAATACTAAACTCGAGGAAGGATAATATTAGTAAGACAAATAAGCAAATTATAAATAAACACTACTGGTATATTTAGCTTACAAATAATTGAACTATAATTTTTATTTCAGAGCAGCGGTACCTGAGAATACTACAGCAGTGCCCATACCGGGTCAAAAGTCAAAAGTGCGAGTCTGTGACCTCGACTCCAACGACCCTTTGTGGTCAGAACACAAGGGCAGCCCCTTCCCGACTGTAGCTGAAGCCATTCAAGAGGATTTAGATAAATATAGGTATGGAAATTAATATTTTATTCATTTGTATTGCTGAAAACAAGAAGTTATTATCAAAAATAGAAACTGACTAAAGCTGGTGATGGCTTCAAAGTAAATTGTATTAGATAGATAGATAGATAATAAATTTATTTGTTTTATAAAGACACACACATAAAATTTGTAGTAAAAAAAAGGAGACAAAAGTAAACATTTAAACAAACATAAAACAAACATCAAATTAAAAAGACAAACATAGAAGATAAATACAAAACAAACAAATGGTTGTGTGTGTCGCAGTAAACTAAAAGGGCTATAGCTCAGCATAAACGTTTTGCCCTGTTGAGCAAAACACAGAGTATTAATATTCGAGTAAATTCAATTTTAAAATAATACACCAAAACATATGTATATCAGAACTCTAGCTTCCACATTTACTTCGCTATTTTTAATGGTTCAATCTTCCATGCTGGACTGGGAGCGCGAGAAAAATATAGAATGTGCCAGCTGCATATCCTCCCAGGCATGCTGTAAAAACCAGCTAAGGGATCCAAGGGTTTTTGTATATTGCAATTTAGGCGGTGGGCTGACAACCTGTCACTACAGCAATATACCCACAGTATCTAAACTTTTTCAGATATGGTGGAACATATATACATATAATCACGCCTATATCCCTAATGAGATAGGCGGAGCGTAAACGACCGTAAACAAAGGTAGTTCCGTAACGTTTCGTAAAGTTTCGGGAGTTATTTAAGATAGATTTGTATATTTTGGTGGAACAACCTTTGTTTAGGTCGTTTACGCTCTGCCTACCATTAATACCATTAGGGATTAAGGCGTTATCATCTTCAACTGTGTCAATAGGACACAGTCTCAAATCTTTGTTTCCCAAAAGAACAAATTTAGTAAACAGTTTATAATACACAGAAAAATACACAGAACAATTACATAGGAATCTTGATTCCTATGTAATTGTTACACAACAGGTACTGCTTATTTCTAAAATGAAATGTCTTACAGCAGACCTAAGAAGTGAGATAGTATAAAACTTAAAGCGGATAAGACGTGCACAATAAGAATACAAATTAGGTACATGAACAATAAATCAGGATATACCTACTATTACCTATAATTATACTATACAAAAAAACAAACTTCTATCAAATCATTGGAAGTAGATGTTATGGAAATTTTGTCCAAATACAAATATAAACATAATACATACATACATACATATAATCACGCATTAATCCCTAATGGGGTAGGCAGAGCGTCAACGACCCAAACAAAGATCGTTGCGCCATGTTTGACAAGTATTGAGAGTCATTTTAGATAGATCTGTGTATTGCTGTAGCGACAGGTTGTCAGCCTATCGCCTTAATTACAATACACTGCAACCCTCGAATCCCTTAGCTGGTTTTTACAGCATGCCCGGGAGGAGATGCAGCTGGCACATTCTATGTTTTTCTATCGCTCCCAGTCCAGCATGGAAGAGTAAACATAATGTCATTTCAAATTACAGGAGCTCAGAAGCAGAAGTGAAGAAACTGAAAAGTTCTATGGGTCTTGACGCAGAGAGCGACCTAGCCCTAAGCATGGTTAGCGACAACACACAGCGACTCACCAGCGCTGTGAATTCACTGCCACAGCTTATGGAGAAGAAGCGGCTTATTGACATGCACACTACTATCGCCACAGGTATGTATTCTTCTTCCACGCTGGACTGGGAGTGAGAGAAAAACATAGAAAGTACCAGCTGCATTTCCTCCCGAGCATGCTGTAAAAACCCGGCTAAGGGATCTGAGGATTTCAGTGTATTGTAATTTAGACGATGGGCTGACAACCTGTCACTACAGCAATAGACGTACAAATATATCTTAAATAACTCTCAAAACTTTGTCAGACGTGCCTACCCCATTAGGGATAAAGGCGTGATTATATGTATGTATGTATACAACCTATAACAGAAAGGGTGTATGCATCGAGAAAGGTTTGAATCTACCCATGAAACTGAACAACTTTCCCTAAGGAACATAGTTCTAAAAACGAAAAAATAATGTTGACCTTCCATGCAAAATGCATCAGCTGATAGTGCATTTAGTCATCATCATCTCCCTAGCCTTATCCCGTATCTCACAGGGGTCGGCTACCTAATCTAAGGGATTGAACGAGAGTACTGGTTTTTACACAGAGCGACTGCCATCTGACCTCCGCAACCCAGTAGGGAAACCAGACCCAATCCTAGATTAGGTCAGAGTTTTAAAGCCGCCAATGCTTAGGACTGGCCTCTGATATGGCTTAACGACTAATATCTACGGTATTAAACGATATTAACCGGGACCAACGGTTTAACGTGCCTTCCGAAGCACGGAAAAAGCGCCGAATAAACGTACATATGAAATTCGAAAACCGAAAAACACATTGGTACGTGGTGGGATTCGAACCACGACCTCCCGCTCAGGAGGCAGCGGCCCTATCCACTACACCATCGGGCTCTTAGTAGATCGGGTTGATAGTGCATTTAGTATGGGCAGTAATATTTTTTTTTCGTAATTCGTGACCTAACATAGGTCCCCTTAGGGACAGTTGTTCAGTTTCATGGGTAGATACAAACATTTCGCGATGCATATACCCTTTCTGTTACTCGTTGTATAATCTTTCTGATATAACCTCCCTTGTAATGCGTTCTAAAAAACATCCCGAATCAAATTTACGATCATTTTTAGATCTTACGGGATAGCTCGTTAAGGAGATGACTTCTGTACCCCTTTTCACTTAGCATGCGCATCCTGACACCATGTCAAACGCGTACATTTGTTACAGTTATAAAGGAGTCGTTTGCACGTGTGATGTTTTGATATTTCCTACCTGATGTCAGGAGACTCAACGAATGCTATCTGAAAAATAAGATAGATCCTATCGTCTGCGCCAACATGTACCTTTCAATCGAAATACTACTAAGAGTTTTTGAATCCTTCTCGGCTCAGCTTTCTCGTGTTAAGTGCAATATCCTATTGCATCGCTTTAGCCTTTTTTTTCGACATATTATAATCTCTGCGGTAAAGGCCTTCCCTTTCCTTTACAGGAGTGGAACAAATCATCATCATCTCCCTAGCCTTATCCCGTATCTCACAGGGTCGGCTACCTAATCTAGGGGATCGAACGAGGGTACTGGTTTTTACACAGAGCGACTGCCATCTGACCTCCGCAACCCAGAAGGGAAACCAGACCCAATTCTAGATTAGGTCAGAGTTTTCAAGCCGCCAATGCTTAGAACTGGCCTCTGATATGGCTTAACGACTAATATCTACGGTATTAAACGATATTAACCGGGACCAACGGCTTGACGTGCCTTCCGAAGCACGGAAAAAGCGCCGAATAAACGTACATATGAAATTCGAAAACCGAAAAACACATTGGTACGTGGTGGGATTCGAACCACGACCTCCCGCTCAGGAGGCAGCAGCCCTATCCACTACACCATCGGGCTCTTCTTCTCTTCGGGAGTGGAACAAATATACCTATTAAAATAAAACTACAGTTTTTCTGAATTCTTACAAACAATCTTCCTCTCTATTACAGCAATCCTGAACTCAATAAAATCACGGCGGCTCGACTCCTTCTTTGAGCTAGAAGAAAAAATCATGAGCAAGAGCAGTGCGGTCGAAAGCAAGACCGCCTTGGACCTGATCTCAGGTAAGCTTAAAATCATCTGTAAGCTGTGCATATGCCCATTGCATACTCAGAATTTTAGTGTAATGCATTAGTCTTCTTCCATGCTGGACTGGAAGTAAGAGAAAAACATAGAATGTGCCAGCTGCATTTCCTCCCGAGCATGCTGTAAAAACCAGCTAAGGGATCCGAGGGTTTCTGTATATTGCAATTTAGGCGATGGGCTGACAACCTGTCACTACAGCAATATAAGTACAAGTATATCTTAAATGACCTTCGAAACTTTGTCAGACGTGGCGGAACGACCTTTGTTTGAGTCGTTGACGCTCTGCCTACCCCATTAGGGATAAAGGCGTGATTATATGTATGTATGCATTAGTCTTCTTCTGTCGTGTGGGTTTCGTGTAGATCGACCCGATGAACTGGTGTCCTAGTTTTTAAACCGCCTAGTAGTACAGCCATAGGCCTCTGAAATAGTTTTTGTATCGACCACTACCAAAGACAGCGACCGGAACCGACGGCTTAACGTGCCCTCCGAAGCACGAAATCCTTTATTTGTTTGAACTATCAGTTGATTCAGCTTGCAATGTCCTAACTTAACTGGGGAAAATCTCAAAATGATAAAATATCAAATATCAACTTTGTGTTCTTCCTTGGTAATTGAACCCGGGACTTCCGGATCAGGAGCTCATGGGTCAGATCACTAGACCACAGAGACAGTGCATTATAGTTACTTATAGTTCAATAAGTAAATATAATATAATATTTGATTATGAAATAAATTATTTGTATTTGCATCTCAGACCCCAGCGCGGGTACTCCTGAGGATAAAATGAGGCTGTTTATCATCTACTACCTGTGCTCCGGGCAGATGGCAGAAGAAGAATATAAGAAGTTTGAAGCGGCTTTGACCAGCGCAGAATGTGATATCAAGCCAATGTCCTATATGAAGAGATGGAAGTAAGTATTGATTCACTTATAAAGTCCATACCTGCTCCTATGATCTTTGCTGGTGATTTCAATGCGCATCACACTTTCAACTGATCTCAGACCCCTGTAAGGGTACTTCTGAGGATAAGATGAGCCTGTTCATTATCTACCACGTGCCTGTATTTCGAGCAGATGCAAGAAGAAGAATATATAAAAGTTTGAAACGACCTTGACTAGTGCAATATGTGATATCAAGCCAATGTCCTACATGAAGAGATGGAAGTAAGTATTGATTTACTTATAAAGTCCATACTTTAATCTTTGCTGGGGATTTCAATGCGCATTACACTTTGAATTGATCTCAGCCCCCAGTAAGGGTACTTCTGAGGATAGGATGAGGCTATTCATCATCTACTAGATAGATACATGTATTCTTTATTGCACATAAAACAAAACAGAAAATGAGAACAAACTAAATAAAACTGAAGTACAATGAAGGCTGCCTTATTGGTATGGTAGCAATTTCTACCAGGCAACCTTGACCCTACCTGTACTCCGGGCAGATGCGTAGAGGAAGAATATAAGAAGTTTTAAGCGGCTTTGAATGAATGTGAATGTGATATCAAGCCATTGTCATATATGAACAGATGGAAGTAAGTATTGATTCACTTATGACGTCCATACCTGCTCCTTTGATCTTTGGTAGGGATTTCAATGCGCATCACACTTTCAACTGATTTTAGACCCCATTAAGGGTACTTCTGGGGATAAGATGAGGCTGTTCATAATCTACCACCTGCCTGTGTTTCGGGCAGATGGCAGAAGAATATAAGAAGTTTCAAGCGGCTTTGGTCAGCGCAGAATGTGATATCAAGCCAATGGCCTATATGCAGAGATGGAAGTAATATATCTAAAAAAATAAGGTTTCTTATGTTTTGATGCTTTCTATTTCTTAGGCATTGTAAAACAGAACTTATTTTTCTAATTTGATTGTTATTATAAATGGGATTATTACCGCGATTATATTTATTGTTACTTCGCCAGTCCAGTCTTCTCGTGACTATGAAGCATGAAACTGCTTTGAAATTTCGAGGTCACAATAAATATATTTTCGGTAATATTCCCGTTCATAATAACAATCTCATTCTAATGAACAACCACGAAAATAACGATTTTTTTATATTTCTAACTTGTATTTTACATTATTGTGTTGTTTCGGGTTTTATCACGGATTTCTTTAGATAACGAAAATCTTAAACAATTATTATTTTACGTTCTCAAACTCTTATGAATTTTGTGGTCCTACCGACTGCGTCAAATAGGTCCAAGCAAATTCAGCTTTAGCCATAAAAATAAAAGTACAAAAGCTATTCTAATGAAATCTAAAATTTAAGTTAACATACCGTGTTCTTTCATCTTTTCAGGGGATTCACGAAAATGTCCAGTCAATATGAAGGTGGCGGTACCAAGACAGTATCAATGTTCTCCAAACTGGTGTCTCAAGGGTCTTCGTTCGTTATGGAGGGTGTCAAGAATTTAGTCGTTAAGAAACACGTAAGTTCATTTCAAATTTTACATATATTTTGATCTCCCGCAACCACATGTTTTGACTTTCTTCCTCGCCGGACTGAAAGTGGCACTCAGTGCACAACTTACAATTCAGGCCCTAAATAATACGTTGTACACTGACACCTTCCATGCTGGACTGGGAGAGATAGAAAAACATAGCATGTTCCAGCTACCCTTCCTCCCGGGCATGCTGTAGAAGTCAGCAAAAGGGACTCGAGGGTTACAGTGTATTGTAGTTTAGGCGATGGGCTGACAACCTGTCACTATAGCAATACACTTTTCAATCTAAAATTGCCCTAAATTTTTGTCAGACGTGGCGAAAGCGCCTTTTACGAGTCGTTTAACGCTCTGCTTACCCCGTAAGTGATAAAGGCGTGATTTTATGTATGTATGTATGTATGTACACTGAGACGTTCATTCGATCGGCAGTAAACCCATCGCTTCAGCAATACAAATTACCGCCTGAAATCAAAATATGATTTAAAACGCCCTATTTTAAGTTCGTTACCTCTCGATCTGCCCCGTAACACACATATTGTACAAACTTGGATCTAGTAATTGAAAACACATCTTATCTTATTTAGCCTGAATCATCCCACTGCTGGGCAAAGGCCTCCCTCTTCTCCCTCCATTTTTCCCTGTTTTGAGCTTTAATACACATATACAATTTAAATTGCAGAAATTGCCAGTGAGTCGCGCAGTGGAATCAGCGCTGGGCGGCGGCGCGGAGGGAGGGTCGGAGCTCACCTGGCTGGACCCGCGCATGGCTCGCACCGACAGCGCCGCGCGTGCCCGGGCGGCCAGGACTACACCGCCCACTGACGCTGTCGTGTTCGTAGTGGGCGGGGGAAACTATATCGAGTACCACAATTTGATCGATTTTGCTAAGGTGAGGAATAGTATTTTTTTAACTGCCTCCGTGGTCTAGTGGCTAGTGCCATGGGCTCCCGATCCGGAGATCCTGGGTTCGATTCAAAAAAAACAAAAACACTAAGTTGATATTTGAGAATTTATCACTTTGTGAATTTTTCCCCAGTTTGGGTAGGACATTGCAGGCTGAATCACCTGATTGTCCGAAAATAAAAAGATTTCGTGCTTCGGAGGGCACGTTAAGCCGTCGGTCCCGGTCGGTGTCTTTGATAGTGGTCGTTACACAAAACCATGTCAGAGGCGTGATAGTTGTGCTACTAGGCGGTTTAAAAACTCTGACACCAGGGTTCATCGGGTCCATAGACTCGATACCCACTCGACAGAAGAAGAAGTCATTTTATTAAAAAAACATTTACACAGGATTGGACAATAATAATTGGACATACACAGAAACAACCTCAAAGAACACCCATACACAGAAACAGACATTTAAATTCATCATTCAAATATCTGCCCGGCCGGTAATCAAACCCAGGATCCTCTGCGTAACAGACAGATACACTGCCAACTAGGCTGTGCGGGCCGTAAGATTATAATTAAATTACCACTATATGTCCAACTTGGCATCGAATGGATGGAGCCGGGCGTGCCTGGGCAGCCAGGACTACACCACCCACTGATGCAGTTGTGTTCGTAGTGGGCGGGGGAAACTATATCGAGTACCATAATTTGATCGATTTTGCTAAGGTGAGGAATAGTTTCTTTTAAAAACACATTCACACTCATAGCCCCCACTAGGATTGGACAATATTAATTGGACATACACACAAACAACCACAAAGAACACCCAGGCCAAGAAACAGACATTTAAATTCATCATTTAAATGTCTGCCCGGCCGATAATCAAACCCAGGATCCTCTGCGTAACAGGCAGATACACTGCCAACAAGGCTGTGCGGGCCGTAAGATTATAATTAAATTACCACTATATGTCCAACTTGGCATGGCTCGAATGGATGGAGCTGGGCGTGCCTGGGCAGCCAGGACTACACCACCCACTGATGCAGTCGTAGTGGGCGGGGGAAACTATATCGAGTACCTTAATTTGATCCTTACTTATACTTCCATGCTGGCCTGGGAGCGAGAGAAAAACATAGAATGTGCCAGCTGCTTTTCCTTCCGGGCATGCTGTAAAAACCAGCTAAGGGATCCGAGGGTATTAGTATATTGCAATTTAAGCGTTGGGCTGACAACCTGTCACTACAGCAATATGACTACAAATTTAAATATCCCTCAAAACTTTGTCAGATGTGGCGGTTAAAACCTTTGTTTAGGTCGTTTACGCTCTGCCTACCCCATTAGGGATAAAGGCGTGATTATATGTATGTATGTATGTAATTTGATCGAATTACTAAGGTGAGGAGTATAGTATTTCCAACTGACTTTTAGAATAAAGGTAAACCAAGTTTCATGTCTTTCAATCGAAGATCTTGTTTCTAAAAATTTGTTGTAGCTATTAGATATGACAACGAAATGAAATAGTAGTTTTACAATTTAACTAATTTGCCAACACACACAATTTATTTTTGAACAAAAAGACATGAAACTTTGTTTACCTTTATTCTACAACTCAGTTGGAAAAACCAGCTGAAATGTCCATATTTGCGTGGGCCACAAATTATAGATTCAAATTCAGATTTTAATTCATAATTTCGAAAAATAATTTACATGTCAGGTCGTATTAATTTTTGGTAAGTACAATAGGTACATTTTACATTTATATTTAATCATTAATGTCTTGGTCAACAATCCGTTTTATGCTTACATGGAAAATGGGGTGCCATCTTCAAATAGTAGGCTATACTCATTTCAATCTGAAATATTTCTTAATACCAAGTGTAAGGGACAGCGTCCCGCAAACTGATAGGGGTTGCTCAGTCAACGACACTGAACAACTATCAGCAGGATTTTTCTTACAGAAGTGAAAATAAAATGGCTTTTCCTTACATAATTGTCTGATCGAGGTAAACATTTTGTGTGGAAAAGCCATTTTTTCTCTTCTTGAAAGAATTTCCTTTGACTTTCCGTTGACTGACCAACCCCTATCAGTTTACGGGACGCTGTCCCTTACACCTGGTATTTAAACTTATACCGCGCTCAATCCCTCCAGGCCGACGGCGTACTAAGACATTTGCCTGTATTTCTTTAAAATGCGAAGGTAACTTTTTCATCTATTACTTTTTCCATCTACTACCTCTAATAAGCAGACAGAAATAAAATAAATAAATAACAACTAATTAAATTATATAAGCAAATGTTTCAGTACGCCGTCTTCCAGGAGGGATTGAGCGCGGTATAGTAGACAATTTTTAATAAGACTGTTGACACTTTACCTACCCCGTATGCGTTAACGTTAATGGCACAACTTATATACTTTTAAATATTAACCGCTGACTACCTACCCTGTAAGGGATATAGGAGTGATTTTAATTAAAAATTAAAACTGTGACAAAACGCTAATTTCTTCGTCTAAACAGCTTTAAATATGGCAAGACATTGATTATTTTGTATGAAAAATTAGGTGATGTCAGTTGAAATAATTATAGTTCCGTTTCAAAAGTTTCGTAGTTGCAAAAATCACTAATATCATAACTAATTTAAGTCTACACCTGTCATTTTCTATCATAAGAGAACAGAAAGGGACGGAAATAATTTTAGTCGAGATTTAATTAAGTTGTGCCCTCCACGAATCGATCTTCTCAGCGAGTGGATTCGAACAACGACCCGAAGAACCCAGGTGACAGAGTTTTCAAACCGCCTAGTACCACAGCTATTAGGTCTCTGACATGGTTTGAGTAATGACCATTATCACAGACAGCGACCAGGAGCGACGGCTTAACGTGCCCTCCGAAGCACGGAATTCTTTTACTATTCGGACAATCATCAAGGAGGTCACCTGACTCAGCCTGCAAAGTCCTAACTAAACTGGGTAAAACCTCACAAAGTTATAAATTGACAAATATCAACTTTGTGGACCCCTGGGAATCGAACCCAGGACCTCCGGATCGTAAATCCATGGCTCTGACTACTAGACCACGGATGCAGGTCACGAATCAATAGCACTATTATATTTATAAAATCTTTTCAAAGTACTCTCCACCAGCCTCTATACAAAGATTCATGCGTCTGAACCAGTTTTCAAAACACTTTTTCCAGTCCGCCGTAGACACCTCGTTTACAGCCTGCTCGAACGCAGCCAGCGCATCTTCCGGCGACGAAAATTGTATCCCCTTGAGCTCATTTTTTATTTTTGGAAATAAAAAGAAGTCACACGGTGCTAGATCAGGGCTGTAAGGAGGGTGACCCAGGAGTTTGACTGGTGTGCTGTCCAGAAAGTCTCTCGTTTTGAGCGCGGTGTGTGCAGGCGCATTGTCGTGGTGGAGCAGTAGTCCGTGGAGCCCTGAGTTTGGTCGCTTGTTGCTCACAACAGAAAAAACTTCTGGTAAACATTTGGTAGTATACCATTCGGCGTTAATGCTTCTTTGATCTCGTAAGGGAATTGAGGCCAAGTGGCCAGTCAAATTAAAAAAGCTGGCGATCAAAATCTTCCCCCCGCTTCGAGATCGCTTCACTTTGGTAGGCGTTGGTTCATTTTGAAACACCCAAACTGTCGACTGGCGCTTGGTTTCTGGATCGTATTAATAAATCCAGGACTCATCACCTGTTACGATGTCGTAAACACGCCGAGACGAGCCTGCTTCAAATTTGTTCAGCATATCACGGCACCATTCCACCCGGGCCTGCTTCTGAGCGTCGGTGAGGTAGTGCGGCACCCAGCGCGATACTATCCTCCTCACGCGAAGATGCCCTTGTAGAATCTCGTGAACGCTTCCCGATCCAATCTTTAATATGTGCTGAATCTCCTGATATGTAATTCGCCTATTATCTTGGATTAAATTTTTCACTGCTAGCACGTTTTCTTCCGTAATAGCCGTCAAAGGGCGACCGCTTCTTTCTTCATCCACCAAGGTTGGTCGACCGCGCCTAAATTCGTTATACCAACGATACACGGTTGCCTTGGAGGGGCTTTCATTCATAAATGCCATTTGAAGTCTATCGAACGATTCATACGGTTTCAGGCGACACTTGAAATCGTAAAAAATCATAGCTCTAAAATGTTCCCGGCGCAGATCCATTTTTCAGTAAGACACGATACTTTGAATTGGCTCGCAAAAAATGTGGAGGGAAATTTTGAAAATGGAACACACATATTTTTACTTACAAGTAATCATATTTTCAAAAAAGATTCTAACCGGCCAGTCTGCCATATATAAAAACTATTTATCGCAATACTTTCTGAGTGGCCTGGTACATATAATCACGCCTTTATCCCTAATGGGGTATGCACAGCTTAAACGACCAAAACAAAGGTAGTTCCGCCACGTCTGACAAAGTTTTGAGGCTTATTTAAGATAGATTTGTAGGTATATTGCTGTAGTGACAGATTGTCAGTCCATTGCCTAAATTACAATATGCTGAAACCATCGGATCCCTTACCTGGATCTTACAGCATGCCCGGGAGGAAATGCAGCTGACACATTCTATGTTTTTTTGTCGCTCGCAGTCCAGCATGGAAGTACCTTTTCACTAGCGTACATTATTCATCTACCTACTGCATAACCCACAATGATCACATGCCATTAGTGCCGATTCTGTTGCAGACACAACTAAACTATTTATTATTTAATCCTGTCACAGATTCTACATACATACATAAAATCACGAATTTATCCATTACGGGGTAGGCAGAGCATAAAACTCCTCGTGAAAGGCGCTTTCGCCACGTCTGACAAAAATTGAGGACAATTTTAGATTGTAATATGTATTGCTAGTGACAGGTTGTCAGCCCATCGCCTAAATTACAATACACTGTAACCCTCGAGTCCCTTTTGCTGACTTCAACAGCATGCCCGGGAGGAAGGGCAGCTGGAACATTCTATGTTTTTCTATCTCTCCCAGTCCAGCGTGGAAGTAATTCTAACATTTGGATAAAAAAGAGATAGCAACACAACAGTCGTTAAGCCGTCGGTCCCAATCGCTGTATTTGAGGCCTCTGCCTCGAATTTTGCGGGCAGCGGCGCGGCAGCGGCGCGGCGGCGGCGGCGGCGCGGGAGCGGCAGGATCTTATGCGTACAATCAAATGGACCGGTTTTTACTCCTGATAGTCGTTACTCAAACCATGTCAGAGGCCTAACAGCTGTGCTACTAGGCGGTTTGAAAACTCCGACACCAGGGTTCATCGGATCGTTCGACTTGAGAATCCACTCGCTAAGAAGAACAGCTGATTATACATACATACATATAATCACGCCTTTATCCCTAATGGGGTAGGCAGAGCGTAAACACCCTAAACAAAGGACATTCCGTCACGTCTGACAAAGTTTAGAAGGTTATTTAAGATAGATTTGTATTGCTGTAGTTACAGGTTGTCGGCCCATCGCCTAAATTGCAATATACAGAAACCCGCGGATCCCTTGGCTGGTTTTTGTAGCATGCTCGGGAGGAAATACAGCTGGCACATTCTATGTTTTTCACCCACTCCCAGCTGATTATAATCCCGTCAAAGTGACGTATATTGCTTTAATAAGACGACACCATCTAGCATGCAGTCTTATTTTAGGCGTTTAACTTCACTTTGACGGGATTATAATCAGCTGTTGTGGTGGCCGTTTTTATTTTATACAAATTATAGAAAATGACTGTGAAAGTGATTCTTCCATGCTGAACTGGGAGCTAGAGAAAAACATAGAATGTGCCAGCTGCATTTTCTTCCCGGGCATGCTGTAAAAACCAGCTAAGGGGTCCGAGGGTGCCAGTATATTGTAATTTAGGCGATGGGCTGACAACCTATCAGTACAGCAATATATCTACAAATCTATATTAAGTAAACCTCGAAATTTTGTCAGACGTGGCGGAACGACCATTGTTTAGGTCCTGCCTACCCCATTAATAATAAAGGCGTGAGTATATGTATACATGTTTCTACATACATATATATACTTATTCTTTACTAGCGACCCGCCCCGGCTTTGCACGGAAATTATTAGTGTTTCTCTTCTATATTATGCATGTATTATACATATAAACCTTCCTTTTGAATCACTCTATCCATTAAAAGAAACCGCATCAAAATCCGTTGCGTAGTTTTAAAGATTTATGCATACATAGGGATATAGGGACAAACAAAGTGACTTAGTTTTATACTATGTAGTGATATATATTAGTGACAGGACCAAACTAAAATAAGCTGCCTCACTGCCTCCGTGGTCTAGTGGCTAATGCCATTGACTCCCGATCCGGAGGTCCTGGGTTCGAATCCCAGGGGGAAAACACAAAGTTGATATTTGAGAATTTATCACTTTGTGAATATTTCCCCAGTTTGGTTAGGACATTGCAGGCTGAATCATCTGATTGTCCGAAATGAAAAAGATTTCGTGCTTCGGAGGGCACGTTAAGCCGTCGGTCCCGGTCGCTGTCTATGATAGTGGTCGTTACTCAAAACCATGTCAGAGACCTGATAGTTGTGCTACTAGGCGGTTTGAAAACTCTGACACCAGGGTTCATCGGGTCGTTGTTCGACTTGAGAATCCACTCGCTAAGAAGAAGACTAAAATAAGTTACGTTGTGTCTACAACAGAATCGGCACCATGTCAATATTGTATCGTACCAGGAACTCGGAACGTAGGTCAGACGGGCAACCCTCGATATATTTAACCCGTTGACGACGTATCGACCCTCGCGGCCCTGACCTGACCCGCCCTTGTGTTTAGAGGACAGACTCATTTCAGGGTGATTCTTAGAACCATAATGTCAATCCTTCCACTTAGGCACGTTTTATGGACGCATATTTTATTTATAGACGGCAAGTCAGTTTATGAACTGAAGCTTTTAGCTAAAAGCGTTTATCTGACTTTATTTTTAGAACATTTTATCCAAATCAGCCTCAACTACCTAGACTTAGTAAGAATCTGTGCATGTAAGAATGAACTGTTTAACGTGCCTTCCGAAGTACAGAAAACTATCTAGTTGATAAACTACTGCCTACCCATTAATACACTAGTCAACAATATTCTCTGTTAAGATGTAATTCAATTTAATGAACATACTTAACATTTGTTGACTTTAATTAATCATAATTTATAAATTATCTTCCATGCTGGACTGGAAGCAAGAGAAAAACATAGAATGTGCCAGCTGCATTTCCTCCCGGGCATGATGTAAAAACCAGCGAATCTGTGATGCTGCAAGATCCGGGGTTTCAGTATTTTGCAACTTAGGCGATGTGCTGACAACCTGTGACTACGGCCTACAAATCTATCTTAAATAACCCTCAAAACTTTGTCAGACGTGGCAGAACGACATTTCTTTAGGTCGTTTACGCTCTGCCTACCCCATTAGTCATAAATTATGATGAAACATCAGATTGTCCGTTTCTGGCCTACAATAGAGTCAAAAAGAGTAAATCCAAAACAAATAAAATCCTAAAAACACTTGGTACTTTTTGCGTGATCTCCATTACCATTATTGATCTCTTCTCACGACTTATTTTTTTAATTTCAGCAACAATTGACCAGCGGCACATCCCGGAAGATCATCTACGGCGCGACGACTCTGCCCAACGCGGGGCAGTTCCTCAAACAACTCTCACTACTCGGCGAAGAAATACAGTAAACATTCCCATCTATATGTGTACGGTGTAATATACAATTATGATAATTATTCAATAAATTATATAACTAAATGTTTACTGTTTGTTTTGTTTCACTGTGAAGTCAACTATAAAGTGCTCTTTTCAAAGGATATCTCACTTAAGTCATAGATATTTGACAAAGACATAATGTGATATGTTGCAGACATGTCATCTATATATTCGGATGACTATACCATGCTTATATGACACAATACAATGAACACCTTACAAATATTTGAAATTAAATTAAGTAAGTATGTTTTAAAAGTTGTTATTGGCATTCAATGTAACAGACTTCTATGCGATTGTCACTGAACTCCTTGTAATATGTATAAGATATTTTTTTTTTCTCAAAAGCATTTGTTTGTTCTATTTATAAATAAAATAGATACATAGAAGGTCGCTTGTTCCTGTTACAACCGGAAGACAGACGATTAGATCAAGCTATAAGTCGGGTCAGAGCCTGTCAGTTAGATTAGAATTTATTGCCCCAATCTGAAACTGGTTCAAGACAATGTTAGGTAAGAACATAAATGAAAGAAACATATCAACAAGTTGGCATTTTATTTACAATGACATTGAAAATATAGCTAACATCTAACAATCTACTTATAAATTTTGATTGTTTTGAACAAGAAGTATAAAATCTAAATCACAAGATTAGTAATTCAATAGTAATCAGATCTTTACCCACAGTTATAAAATCCATCTCTACCGATTCTGTCATGTAAGATTGTCCAATGAACGCAAATAACTTCACAACCAAAGATCATAACGACGTTATCGAGGGAAAACTCGATAACACGAAAACAAACTTGTCGATATTTTTACCCAGCCCTTACACTATTGTGCTTATGAGAACTAAATTGTGTATGTTAATTAAAAAACAATTACACTTAAATAACCCTCGAAAAATAGCAATATGATTTACTACACTTAAGATAAAATTTAAACGGATAAAGAAAATAGTTATACCACCCAATCACAATAAAAGCGGTAGAGCAGGTGCGGAGTTTAAACCATACGTGACCGTATTAAACTTTAATTTATATAATCCCACTCTTACATTTTTATTATAAAAGGGTGCATGTGACAAGGAACTTGAACAACTTACATTTAGCACTGCATATGACACTGTTAGGACAAGACGACGTAGTGTGAAAAGATTAATCTCCATGTCTGGCTAAGAAGTATAACTCTTACGTTACAATACAACATCTATCACTGATCATGATATGGTTTTTGGCACAGTGAACAACTGAAGTCAACAAGTGGGTACAAGAGAGCAACATGAGAATATAAAAGATATGGCGTAAGTATGGCAAGATCGCTAATAGATACGTTTTTCTTCATTGAACCGAAATATTTTGTGCACATAACAATACGTGACATGACAATACATCTAAATAAATACTTGTAACATAGTAAATGGGCTATTTATATTTACCTACAATTTTACAGCAGTAACGAATGGTCTTTCACGCGAGTCACCATACAAATGTATAGCAGTAGTTTTTTAGACTCACTGTGCTTTCCGAAGCACAGATAACGTTTTTGTATATGCATGAGTCTAGTCATACATCCATGCTGCAATAGGCGATATTAAAATGTAACTTATGTTAGCATTAGCGCTCTTAATGTAAATTCTCTCTTCTCTTCTTGCGCTATGCCAATAAGTAGCCCATATACTATATCATTACATTTATAAAACCGTAACTTTTCTAAAATAATTAACATAATATTGTGCGTAGCTATAGTTCTTCCGATACTTAAATTATCAGATCCATATTTATAAAACGGTTACATCGTTAAATTACAAGTAGATTATATATTTTAAAATCGTTAACAATGAATAAGAAACTATATCTTGGATAAAATAAAAAGTAATGTGATGAAATGATAGCGCAACAATGTTACTAAATTCGTATCAATCTGAAATCGTTTAACGATACAGACAGCACTTGAGAATTCTTGAAGCCTCTTATGTAAAATAAAAAATAATGAAAACACAGTGATTATCATAATGTCATGACTAAAAGTAATTAGATTAGATTTATTTATGTCATATTATCAATTTCATAATTACATTGTATTAATAATACAAATGTCCAGGGATAATATGATTGTCAAAAATATAAAGTTATATAATAAAAGTAATTTAAACATGTCAAATAAAGTAATAAAATAAACCAAAATGTAGCAATAGCTAATGTCATAATAATACACAATAATTCAAGTTACTATTATTACAATAACTAATTAATTAATTACACACATATTAAGGCGCATTTACAGATATATGATACAGTCATTACTAGATACGGTTTTGAACTTTTCTATTTTGTTGTTACTTATGTAAAATTCTCATTTTATGTAGGATCAGTTTTTGAGGAGCTGTATGAATGAATGAATTACTAAAAGATATATGAATTAGGATTTATAAACAGAAGTACAAGCAGCACATTGATTTATAACAATATTGATTTTAAATTTATGAATTTGACAATATTATTTTAAAAGCATAATATTATTACACGCGGACTTAGAATCGACGATTGTCAATAATTTGTCATTTAAATATACATTACACGTCACATTCTACGACTAAAACTTGGGTATACAGAAAACTATTAAATGCTCATACGGACAAAAGCGTAAATATTTGCAAAATGGTTACAAAAAGCGACATTTATAGGATAAAACAATTATATCAATAAATATGTGAAACATCGAAAAAAGGGAAGACTATATAAATATTGTTTTCCTTTTATAATCAATTCCATTATGTATGAATTGAAGCTGAAACAATATGTATTGGACATGAAGCAAATCAAAGTGGTTTGTCTTTGAATGAAAAAGCTAATCAAAATTTTTATTACATGTGCATCAATGGACGGAAAATTACAATTTGATTTTGAAATCCATTACTAAATAAAAATAAATATCATAAAAAATATTCATAATCATACAAAAGCAACTTTGCTGTTGTACAGTTGTTTAAATGGCGAAGGCGGGCGATTGGCTCGGAGTTGCACTAAAATTCATGCACACTCAAAAGTGTACATACACATACTTAAAAGGGTGTTTCATTATCTTATAGATATATACTATACCGAGGCTAATAATAATCTTGCAACTAATCGATTTATAGAACATGGATCAAATAAAAAACAAAAGTAAATATTATGAACACCCTGTATAGACTTCGTGAGCTAATCATTTCGCCAATAATAAAATGAGGAAATAAATATTAATAAATTACTGAAATTGGTGCAGATTTAAATATAAATATAAATGCGCAATTAAATACCAATTTTGGAATGTATAAGGTTTATAGAAAATAGGTACATGCTAATAATTTAATTTACAAAACTGAATTAAATTATGTTGCAGACATAAGCATTTTATCGTTGGAAAACAATACTGAAAAATGGAATGTGGGTTTCAATAGAAGTTTTAAAAATAATATTTGTTATCCAAAAAGGAATGTAAAATTTTGATATGATTCCTCACAATACATATTATAAAAATGTATATTAACGAAAAATAGTATTACTCTGTAATCTTACACAGTTAAAAAGTAGTAATATTTCTTATAGAAGAGTACCTTTACATGTAATGAAATTATTGTAAAAAATAATTTTACTCAATTTGTACATAGTCAAATTAAGTGTTAAAAGTAACTAGGTACCTAAGTGTTTAACTGAGAAGCGCTAAATATACCTACAATAGAATCGTTACCGTGAGGAGAAAAGCAAAAACAAACAGATGCGATTTAATGTACCGACTACCAATGGTGGAGTTAGCTACAAGCAGGCAGCTGCATTATCACTGATTGTTGCATTTGACCGTCCATACATCAAACATATGCAATCATTTAACACAGTCTGGCTTTGATTCAACCTAATTGATGTTCATATGTGCCTATATTACACTGATTTCTTTCACAGACCAGTCTTGATTAAATTAACAGGCATTATTCTATTACACACAGATCTATTCATATTGAGACTAATTTAGAATTTGGTAGCCTAGCGGCGTGCGATGTTCACGGTGCCCATGCAGAATAGCACGCACAATAAGCTATCAAGCAAATATGCGAGCTATGAAACTTGCAAGTCTTAGGCCCGTATTACAATGTGAATATACCAATGATTTAATTAATAAATATGAACTATCATCTATTTTAGTCAGAGTATTATTATAAGATAACATTGAATTCAACAGTGCAATATAGGTTTAACCGCTAATTAACTTTTAGGTATATAGAGGGTAACAGAGATAGGAAGGTCCTTAACTTCGGATTCATAAAACTTACACTAGGTATTATAGCATATTATATGACTCATAAATTTCAAAAACAACTACTTTGAAGGGTTAAATAGGATATAATAGATTATAGGTCTAAATACATAACTTCGAGACAACATCCCAAAATGGGCAGTCATTACTCTGATGGTCTTCTCTTTACAGCCAGGGATCTCTACTGATATACCATGGGTTCACTTTGACAGAACTACCTAGGAGCTTGGATCAGAACTTTTGTCCTACTTCTATGTATAAGTGGGTCCAAATCATAATAAAAAAACCTTAAAAGGTTGAGGACTCTACAAGTGCACATTAAATTATAGATTCATATGTGTATAATACATGTTGATACTTTCCTGTAATCTCATAAATAAATATTCATAATTAATAAATAACTTCAAAAATAAATTCGATATTTTTACCTGTGACCCCCTTCACAAAACCAATAAAAATTGTATAGGTAATCTGTTTTTTGAAGCTCAGTTTCCCATTTGAACATTTCCCTTCTTCTTTTCTCTTCTTAACTGTGCCTTACATTATACAAGACTATATTAGTTTATATTATTTGTAATATTATCACTTTATTCTAATTAATTTTGCAACAGATCTTATTATCAATTTAATAAGTGATTATCACCATACCTTAGCAATATTTTTACTTTTAGTCAGTTTAAAGAGAACTTTATTTATTACCTACCTACTTATTATTCAAAAGTAAGTGAAGTTCGAAGGATAGGTAATAAAATATAATTTTAAAACAATTAAAAATTAATGTCATGTGTATGTTGTAGTTTTAACATTTGAGTCCGTTAAAATATACCTTCAGGAATGGCAGTATTTCAGTATACCCATTAGAATATATTGAATAGACAAGTAAGAAAGTTATGAAATATTAACTTGTAACATTTTTGTAACCTACAATAATTTCCAACCTACCATATTCAATAAACATATTTTTTGTAACACTTTTAAGTTTTATAAATATAAGCAGAAATGATAATGACTAGCGATAATGTCTTATTTAACAGTTCGTTGATTTTCAATCATTACCTAAACATGCTTGTTTATTATTTAAAATGCCACCCCAATTATAATTTCAGGCAGACTTTAACATGAATAACATGGCTGCAGATCTATTGATGACACAATTTCAGCAGTGTCCAGTATTCATATGGCAATAAATTTCAATTAGCCATTGTGATGTTCTAAGAATATACTAATAGAAGTGTCGCACCAAGCATTGAGTGAGTTGAGATTTATCAGATCTTATTATGTCATGAACAAGAAAACTTAAGTACCTTATTACTCTCGCGATAGCAGTCAGTAGTTGGATTTGCAGGTAGTGGAATCTTTGACTAGCTATTGTTTGGGCTGGGCGTTGGCGCTGGTGCTGCGACTGGAGCTGCTGCTGCTGAGAGCCATCTTCTGCATCTGCCGGATGACAGTGGTGGCATGGTACGCTTGTTTCCAGCGGGACTTGGCGAAGTTCTTCTTGAGCTGCTCGGATACAGTTCCGTGAATGTTCTTGTTGCTGGCAGCGTTTCCAGAAATCCAAGGGTGGGCCAGAGCTTGCCTGAAAATTGTTTATGATTACTATACAACTGTTTGATAAAGATTTTAATTAGTTGCTAAGATAATAAAGAAAACAAAGGATGAATGAAAGTATTGTGATTAAAATAGATTCATATTTTAATTATCAATTAAATTGGATCTCAAATTTACATCTCAAACATAATTTGCCATAAAAATTCAACTTACTTGCAAGTGTATCTCTTGTCCACATCAACACACATCAAATGCCGAATGAAGTCTTTTGCAGAATCACTAATATCATCCCAGTAGGGGGAATCAAACTCAAAATCCCCCTTCAATATCTGGGCAAACAGATTGGCATCATTCTCATCATAGAATGGAGGATATCCACAAAGGAGAATGTATGATATTACTCCTATACTCCAAACATCCACTGCTTTACCATAAGGCTTCTGTGCTAACACCTCCGGGGCCACATAGCCGGGTGTACCACAAGCCGTAGCCATGATTCCTGAGTCCTCTATCTTAGACAAACCAAAGTCACTGATCATGATTTTGCTGTCTTCATCAGCACTGTAATACAGTAGGTTTTCAGGCTTCAGGTCTCTGTGCACAACTCCTTGTGAATGCATGTAGTCTACAGCTTCTAACACTTGTCTGATCAAGTTGGACGCATCTTTCTCTGTGTAAGAGCCCTTCTCAACAATGCGGTCGAATAGCTCCCCCCCAGTAACTAGTTCCATCACAAGATACACTTTGCTTTTATCCTCGTAAGTTTCTAATAACTGAACAATGTTGGGGTGCGAAAACATCTTGTTCTTTTCAGCGCCGTCCGGCTGCTTGGCTTGTTCGCTGAACCTTTTCAACACTCTGATTTCATTCTCGAGCGAATCTTCCTTGCCTTTGAGGGCTTTCTTGTCGATGATCTTGACTGCATACAGCTGGCCATCCTCCTTCCTCTCGATCAGGCGCACCTCGGAGAAGGCTCCAGTGCCCAGCAGGTCTTTGACGACGTATTTGTCCTCGATGGACGGCTGTTTCTCTGAATCTCGACTCTCCTTCTTAGATTTTCTCCCGAAATCTTTCTTACCAAATAGAGGCATCTTGGAGCCCCGCGTTTACAGATTTGAACCACTACTTATCTAAATGATCTACGTGCCTACGTAGCTATATCGAATCGAGACTGGCTGGCCCACACAGAACAATAAACTCGGGCTTCACGGATACGGAATGCGCAGGGCACCCAAGGTCAGGCCATTTGTCAAAAATTCGTCACGTTTCGTTCTACATTCACGCATTTGCAAGAAGACAAAACAAAGAAAGATAAATGTTCTCGTGTAGTTATGAAGATAATTTATCAGCAACTTTTGTGTTTTATTTCAAAACAATAATAATGATTTGTTTATCTTTCGTAAATTTATCAGTGTCACCTCACCTCAACGCCAAACGCAGACAGTTTGTGAAGTAAAGAACAAATGTTCCGTGAACTGAAACGTAGAAATTTTAACAGCGCGATTAAGAACAGCGCCATCTAGCGGATTGTTAAAAACTATCTAACTAACTTTCCCGATGAAAATTTGCGAAATACAATCGAATAACATCAAATCGATTTATAATTTTATATGATACAAAATTTAAGGATATTTTCCTATATAGAAGAAAATATAATTTAACTACAGGAATGTCTATAGGTAGAGTAGGGAAATGTAGAGATTTACTAAAAAGTATTGTTATCAATATTTTAATAATTTACTGGATTAATGCCTGCTGCCTATCAATCTTACCTTCTCATATTTTATTTTATACTATATTAAATGTAGAGTTCTGAAATTATTAAACAGAACTTATAAATCAAATAATGTTCAATAATCACAAGCTACCGTGCCGGGGGTCTTTTGAATCGTACCTATAGATAACCTTACTACATACATATAAAATAAATAAATAAAGTTTTGATGAGAGCTATCTGAATTATAAATATAGAGCCCAAAAATATTAATACTGTTTATTAAGAGACTGGCAAGACTCTACATCCCTACTCCGTAGCGCGGGTGCATCGTAGCAAGCCCTATCCTCACCCCCCGTCTACGCGGCGCATCCCCTTGTCTATGCCGCTGCCGCCACCCCCTGACGTCACGGTGGAAATCGACCAATCCCATCGGGTACAGTAGTCGATGGCCCGAGCAGCGGACTCAGCGGACTCACTACCGCACACACTTCGTACCTTCTAATGTTTTCGTGAAAAATGTGCCGTTCGAAAATGCTCTCGTCTGTGATTAAAATCGTTTAACATGAACCCTATCGTCTCTACGTCGCTGTGAAATACTTTTTCTGTTTTGTTTAGTGCAAAAGTGTAATTTATAGGTTTCTAAAATTACGTTAGGGGGTGGTGCCGTGATGCCAGTTCGTAAGCAAGGTGATTTTATTATAGCTGTACCTATTTCCTTAAATAATGTTCGTGTATTTTTGGCGTAAGGGATCGGATATGGTAGAATTATCGATGATATAACAAACTGCGCATGGGGTTGCTGCCCCCGACTTCACCCTTCTGTTTAGTGTGAATCATATCGAGTTGGCAGGCGCACTATACCACACTCTACCTGCATTATTATAATTTTTATTTAGATATTTTACTTCCTATATCTTTGACCACTTTAGTCATTATTTAATTTTTATTTACCTTTTTCTCAGCACGTTATTATACGCCCACATTACGTTATCATATTGTTATGTTTTGGGTCAATGAAATTACGTATGTTTATATCTCACAAATAATATTGCATGCTATATCCTTATTTACGAATAGATGTTTATCTATCTACACGAGTTCACACATATAAAGAATATCATTTTAAAATAACCTTACTATTATAGTTATTGAATGATCTTGCACACCTATTCACCTATATTAGTCCTATATCGATCATTCGAGCTAGAATACCCGTATCCATTTATAAACAATTTATGTAGAATAGGTGCACATACGCGTATTAGATGCCTGTCTAGTTTAGCTAGTTAGTTGCTGGATGATCTAAATTTATCTAGACCACACATTGTGTATTGTATTTACGCCAAATGTGTAGTAACATACGAACATGCAGACGGGTGGTAAACTTTTGAAACCATTATTTGTCGGTAATTCACTTCGCTGTTATCTTTTTTTACCGAGTGTACTTCTTGTTTTAAATGTGTACTTTTATTTTAAATTATACTTCTTTTTTTTTAAAGTGTACTTCTTTTTTAAAGTGTACTCCTTTTTTAAAGTGTAGTGGTTGCAACAGTTTATTCTTTCCTTTGGCAGAGGCCCACCGAGCATTAGAATTGCTGGAAGACTATCACAGCAAGTTAGTGAAGCCTCAGGACCGTCAGCTCCGCCTGGCGATCGAGAGGGTCATCAGGATATTCAAGTCTAGACTCTTCCAGGCGCTACTTGGTAAGTTTGTTATGATTCTTGGTATGCCACAATCTTATTTCATACTTTAAGACGAATGACTCTACAATTTCTTATTCGTTACTTGTAGAAAGACCCTAATCATATAAGTGTTTTTATGGGGAGAATAAATCGTTCAGGTTCATAGGAAATATTATAGATTTGAGGAGTATAGACGTTAGATTTTGAAAAAGTTTTAAATCATGTTTACACCGTATTATCACAGCGCCCACCGCGCTCATAAGATTGTGCCTGTGCTAAAAATTTAAACAAACGCGCGATGTCACTTCCTTTCTATTTAGATGTTATAATTGTACATTCTTTCATCTACTCAACTTCCGGAAAAAGAAAAGTTATAGTAGGTAAGTACTACCGGCATTTCAATTAAACCTACTTGCACTATAAATGTCGAAGCCGATTGCTAGTCTGGAACGCATCACACATATAAGACCAGAACGGTGTTATTTTGTACTGGTAGAGGGTCTATCACACTGTATACTTAAAAGCACAGTACATACTACATACTTGTGCCCTCCCTCCCCCCCCCCAGAAAAAAAACCTGGATCCGCCCTTGATTACGACCCTATAACACACATAAAGCAAAAGACTGTGACACACAAGGCAGAGCGCATTAGTATAAGTATTTACATACAATATGAGGTGAGGTACATAAAATAAATTCCAACTACTTTATTAAAACGTAATGATATACAGAGAGTTACATCACTGTTAGACAAAAACAACCCTATGCAATATAAATACGATCGACTTTTACGTAACTACCGTACGTATGTAGCTTCTTTGCATTTCCGTTATGAAAACTTTCAAATACCCACCCATATAAGTAATCAGACATAACCGGTGGTGACCAGTGGTGACATCAACTTGGACTCAAAGGAGCAACTTTGACATCCCAGTAAACATAAATAACTGTGACTTATGTATTCGATATATTATCATAAAAGAATTTAGAGAGCCCGATGGTGTAGTGGATAGGGCCGCTGCCTCCTGAACGGAAGGTCGTGGTTCGAATCCCACCACGTACCAATCTGTTTTTAGGTTTTCGAATTTCATATGTACGTTTATTCGGTGCTTTTTTCGTGCTTCGGAAGGCACGTTAAGCCGTTGGTCCCGGTTAATATCGTTTAACACCGTAGATATTAGTCGTTAAGCCATATCAGAGGCCAGTACTAAGCATAGGCGGCTTGAAAACTCTTGACCTAATCTAGGATTGGGTCTGGTTTCCCTTCTGGGTTGCGGAGGTCAGATGGCAGTCGCTCTGTGTAAAAACCAGTACCCTCGTTCAATCCTCTAGATTAGGAAGCCGACCCCGTGAGATACAGGATAAGGCTAGGGAGATGATGATCATAAAATAATTTAGGGAGAGCCCGATGGTGTAGTGGATAGGGCTGCTGCCGCCTGAACTAAACGTCGTGATTCGCATCCCACCACCATTGCGTCTCGTTTCCCTTCTGGGTTTCGGAGGTGAGATGGCAGTCGGTCTGTGTAAAAACCAGTACACTCGTTCAATCCCCCTAGATTAGGTAGCTGACCCCGTGAGTTACGGGATAAAGCTAGGGAGATGATATCATAAAAGAATTATGACGTGCCATCATGAAATGTACTTTAGATACTAGAAATAGGAACTGAACTTATTTTTCAAGGTACTTTAATATTTTATGTTGCGTTAATTTTAGTTTAGTTACACAATAAAATAGGAATGAGTCAATGTTGTATGATTGTCGTATCTTCATTTCATAATATCTAAGTTAACTATAAATGATTAAATAAAATAATGATGTTTACTCGATTTCCGAGAATAGAGATGTTATTATGATTAAATCATAGGTCAGTAATAATATCTTCTTCTTGAACTCTAGCGTAGAGTTTGAATATTTTTACATTATAATATTTGTCTATAATATAATAAAACATGATCTTTTGATGAAGAGTGGTGTGAATATTCAAAATGTACGCAATATTCTTTATCTCTGTCAGGCACACTACAAATCAAACATATGTACCATGATATTGTATTTTTGTGTTTTTGTGTTGTTCTAACTTTGTTAGTTAATAGGATAGAAATTGTTTGCACCTGCCTAGTCATTTCCACATGCCCTAAGGTAGACTGGTAGATAACGTCTTTGGCGTTAAGTTCGCCTATGTAACATTTTTGTGCATAAAGTTATATAAATAAAAAAATAAATGAACAGGGCTTCCTTGAAGTAAAGAAAATAGTTCAATATGCAGAATGCTAGACTGCAGGCACCGTGACTTTCTAAAATATTGTTCTTAGGGCAGCAACAAACAGGCGTCACTAATGCGTGCAAGGTTACGCTCAACACGCTGTCAATGCTTTTTGCATTGCTTACAACACACATGCGTCACCTTTTGCTCTACGCGCGCGTAGTAATGAACTCTACGTCGGCGCATCCCTTTGCCAGTACACGCGCAGAAAGCATTGACAGCGTGTTGAGCGCAACCTTGCGCGCAGTAAGTGACCTCTGTGTGTTGCTGCACTTAGGAATCTATTATGAAATAAATTATTTAAAAAGGGCAGAATCCCTATTTCAAATTCGGAATATTAATCAGTCAGTTCCGAATGGATCCAAAGCAAAGTACCTATGTAATTGCAATAACTATATCTAAATACTGGACTCGATTCTAGATTCTACCGGCTAAAACTAAAATTAAAATACACTTGTCACTTTCAAAATAATGTAATTGAACAAAAGTTAAAAGGACAGACGATTTATACTCTATTCTTTTACACTTTGTGCTAGATTTTGTCGCGCTTTTGCACGTTTCCCTAATATTTCTGTTAATTTTATCCACCATATCATATGACGGCGGATAAAAATGACAGAATATAACACATAAAAACCACCGACTATTAATCCAAAACCGGAGAGAATAGATCTCCTGTTCTTTTCCAATGATTTTAGTCAGAAAGTGACAAATAGATTTTAATTTTAGTTTTAGCCGGCAAATCTGGAATCGAGCCCACTGTACTGTATAATAAACGCATCGAGGCACACATTTATTCAGCTTCGACGTTTTGGCATATGATATGAGTCGGTTAAGTCGATAAGAAATCGATCCATTACAAACTGAGACGCAGTTATATAACAAATAACCACCATTAACGACTATACTCGACTTATACATGATTTTTCGATAAAAACGCAAAAAAAAAACTAGTTTGTAAGTATGTAACTTGTGACTTCTGATTTTCCTCAAGTTTTCGTTAATATGTATGGTAATCCAAAATCAATCAAGCACTTATTTTGATTTTGGTAAACCTGTTCCCTGTTCATTCTTCCATGCTGGACTGGGAGAGATAGGAAAACATAGAATGTTCCAGCTGCCCTTCCTCCCGGGCATGCTGTAGAAGTCAGCAAAAGCGATTCGAGAGTTACAGTATATTGTAATTTAGGCGATGGGCTGACAACCTGTCTCAACGGTAATACACATTACAATCTAAAATTTTCCTCTATTTTTGTCAGACGTGGCGAAAGCGCCTTTCACGAGGCGTTTTATGCTCTATCTACCCCGTAAGGGATAAAGGCGTGATTTTATGTATGTATGTATGTGTTCCCTTTTTATCTAGGTCTTTTGAAGGCGGAAGTAACATGGTCTGCAATATCAATTTACCATCAGGAACTCTTCGCACTTTTTTCGCTGCTCTTTATTGTACTTGTACTTTTAGGTTCGTATTTATAAAGCAATCTCAAGATTAAGCGCAATATTAAGTATGGATTTGACAGGACATATTGTACTAAAATTACGTTTCTGATACGACATTGAAGTATCAGAAACCTGTAGCATTTCGCCGGGATTTTGTCAATTCTGATTCTGACAGTTCAATGTTCGAAGGGATTCGATTCAATCAGACGCTCTATTAATAGGCCTGCGCGTGACCACTGGCGTCATCGGCGCGGGCGCAGCCGCTCTTGAATCTCGGCGTGTTGCGGCCGCGACACTGCCATTGTAATTCGCATTATATTTAGCCGGTTGCAATGTACAATCAAACACACATCTGAAGATACAATCCACCTTTATCCCAGAGTAATAACGACTATGTTCTTGGCTACTGTTTCCACAGGTAGACTGTACAAGTGACGTTCTTGATATCAGATAAACGAACGCGCCAGTGCAGGTGCGTCAATTCGGGAGTGCGTATAAAAGCTCTTTACCATTGAGAGATATGTTTACAATATTTTGATAAGGACATACTTAAAATACTTACTTATTTTTATGCTACAACAGTCACATACACAAAAGCTAGCTCAATCAGTGATATTTTCCTACAATGAGACATTTGACAGACCTCTACATACTTCACCAAGAAGTTACTTATACATACATACCTTTATCTCTAATGGGGTAGGCAGAGAGTATACGACCTAAACAAAATCTCATTTCGCCACGTCTGACAAAGTTTTGAGGGTTATTTAAGATAGATTTGTAGGTATGTTGCTGAAGTGACAGGTTGTTAGTCCATTTCCTAAATTTCAACATACTGAAACCCTTGGATCCCTTAGCTGTTTTTTACAGCATGCCTGAGAGGAAATTCAGCTGTCACACTCTTTGTTTTTCTTTCACTTCCAGTCTAGCATAGAAGATAGAGTTACACGCAACTCCTTTATATGACATGTTATTGATTCAGACATATAAGACTGAATGTGCACCGTAACAAGTTGAGCGTTTCGTAGAATACATACATACATACATATAATCACGCCTTTATCCCTAATGGGGTAGGCAGAGCGCAAACGACCTAAACAAAGGTCGTTCCGCCACGTCTGACAAAGTTTTAAGGGTTAATCAAGATGGTTTTGTACGTATATTGCTGTAGTGACAGGTTGTCAGCCCATCGATTAAAATGCAATATACTGAAACCCTCAGATCCCTTAGCTGGTTTTTACAGCATGCCCGGGAGGAAATGCAGCTGGCACATTCTATGTTTTTCTCTCGCTCCCAGTCCAGCGTGGAGGTAATCGTTTCGTAGAATAGGACCGATAATAGAACTATAATGGCAAGGTAATGATCGCTATACCTATTACCTACCATGACCTATGTTCCGGCGCGTCGCGTCTCTATGTGACCTAGATAAATCAGTCAGTTTCAATATTGAACAATGTACCTTTACAGTCTACATGGGTGGCACTCCATTCAGAGGCTATATAGGACATCACTAGGCTATATAGGCTATCAGGACTGCTGTAGAAGTCAGCAAAAGGGATTCGAGGGTTACAGTGTATTGTAATTTAGGCGATGGGCTGACAACCTGTCACTACAGCAATATACTTAAAATTCTATCTTCAATAACCCTCAAAACTTTGTCAGTCGTGGCGGGATGACCTTTGTTTGGGTCGTTAACGCTCTGCCTACCCCGTTAGGGATAAAGGCGTGATTATATGTATGTATGTATGTATAGGACATCTGTGCTTAGATATGGATATGTGATAAAAGGATCTTTAGCGTCAGACAATTCTTTATACTATACCGGGTGTAAGGGACAGCATTTCACAAACTGATAGGGGTTGCTCAATTAACGACACTGAACAACCTCCACCAGGAAATTCTTTCAGGAAGTGAAAAAAGTTTTTTCCTTCTGATCAAGGTGGACATTTTGTATGGAAAAGCCAATTTTTATTTTCACTTCCTCAAAGATTTTCTTATTTTGCATTAAAAATCTAGAGATCAGACAATTAGGTAATTAGACTGATTTTACAATTAGAGAAAATGGCTAAAAATTTATAGTACATTTTCAGAGCTACATTGCGTTTAGTGAATTGTCAAATAACAGAAATTCAGGGCAGGAAAGTTTAATGGGGTTGGCAGAGCGTCAACGGCCCAAACAAATGTCGTTCCCCCATGTCTGACAGGTTATGACGGTTATATATTTTTAAGATAGATCTGTACATTGCTGTAGTGACAGTAGGTCAGCCCTAAAATCAAATCATTACAATGATATCGTACAATATACTGAAACCCTCAAATCCCTAAGCTGGTTTTTTCAACATGCCCGGGAGGAGATGAAGCCGAAAGTTTCCCATGGAATCTTTCACGCACACACGCAACTATTGCAAGAAGAATTTCAAAAACTTTATATTTTTATACTTCCTAGGTTCAAACACTGCACAATATAATGTAAACTACTTCCACAACAAACAATTTCCAACTTGCAAAACTAAACTCGGTTAAACAATGTCGTACCTAGAAGCAGAAATACACGTTACCATCGTATACTCGTAGCAAAAGTTATTTGGTTTTGCTAGCACATTCGCCATTGCTAGTAAGAAAAGTCCCTGTTGTTTGTGTTACGTACTTGAATGAAAGTAACAAGACGCAGATGCGGAAAGTCCAATATTTTTAGTGCAGCAACGAACAGGCGTCACTTACTGCGCGCAAGGTTGCGCTCAACACGCTGTCAATGCTGTTTGCATTGCCTATAACACACATGCGTCACCTTACGTGATACGCGCGCGTACTGGCAGAGGGATGAGCCGACGTAGAATTCTTCGCATGTGTGTTTTAAGCAATGCAAAAAGCATTGACAGCGTGTTGAGCGCAACCTTACGCGCAGTAAATGACGCCTGTGTGTTACTGCACTTATGCTGTTGGTACCAGATCCTTTTAGATTTTTTGAAAATTGCAATAATTCTTAATTAACTTTTTTTTCGCTGTGTTCCTCGGAGAAAGTTGTTTGTTATCTTCAACTCTTATTTTATTGTATCAATCATTTGTAAAATGTCTCCTTTGTGTTACTATCAACACCTCCTTTATGTTATTCAGGCCTTGGTACTATCGTAGTAGATATAAATAACGTAACTAAACGTAGATTATCTCGTACTACGTATATTTACGTGGTTATCGTAGCAAACAACGTTGGGCTGTTGGTTGTATCGACAGGATATGACTTTGGCTTACGTAACTCAGTTACGTTAGCTGTTGAATGGTGGAGAGATCTAGGATAGGATCTAGGTTATAAACGTATCTATGGAACCTCCAGATAGGTTGCATAGATATGTTTATACGAGATTAATTTTCTAGTGGTATGTTCTTCCATACTGGACTGGGAGTGAGAGAAAAACATAGAATGTGCCAGCTGCATTTCCTCCCGGGCATGCTGTAGAAACCAGCTAAGGGATCTGAGGGTTTCAGTATATTGTAATTTAGGCGATGGGCTGACAACCTGTCACTACAGCAATATACGTACAAATCTTTTTTGAATGGCCCTCAAGACTTTGTCAGACGCGGCGGAACGGCCTTTGTTTAGGTAGTTTACGCTCTGCCTACCCCATTAGGGATAAAGGCGTGATTATATGTATGTATGTATGGTATGTTTAGTTTATATTACTTTGACTATTCAATTTTCGCAACATTCAAATGAAAATATGTTTACACACTGTTTTATTGTATAGCTAGGTACCTATTTTTCTAATAATTTCATTTGCATGAAAGAGCTATTTCAAGTAAGGCTTAACGTTTTTCCCGTACGATGTACCACATAAGATTTTATTGTTTCAACCCTTCGTATTCTTCAGTCAATCAGTTGATTTTCTCGGAAGAGTTTGATTTCTAAGTGCATTCGAGAGGCGGAGTCATGAATTTGTAACGCAAACACTTAGGCTCGTATTTATAAAACGATCTCAAAATTGAGAGCAATATTAAGTTTTGATTTGACAGGTTGTTTTGTACTGAAAATAGATTTCTGATACAAACTCGCGGTCACTCTTGAGAGTTGATTATAAATACTACTGTACTGTATATTACTGTACCTATACGCAACACAAAGTAACTCTATTTTTAGAATGAGTAAAAATACAGTTTAAGTTTTTTACAGGTATATTTGAGACGAGAATCTTTTGCTCCTCAGTTTTAAATTTTTTTTTCATACAAATAATTTCTAGTTTTTTTTTACTATCTGTAGTATTGTAATATTACGCCAGGTGTAAGGGACAGCGTGCCGCAAACTTATAGGAGTAGCTCAGTCAACGAAAGTGAACAACTATCACCAGAAATTTCTTTCAGGAGATGAAAGAAAAATCGGACTTTTCATACAAAATGACCACCTCAATCATACGATTTGTATGGAAAATCAATATATATTTTTTTACTTTCTAAAAAAAAAACATACTGATAGTTGTTCAGTTCCGTTGACTGAGCAATCCCTATCAGTTTGCGGGACGCTGTCCCTTACACCCCTTATAGCATAATGGGTGTGCGTAAGTACATTAGGTTAACCTTGCCCTGCGGTTGTACTTGCGTTTGAAGTGACGGGTCGAGTCATCTGGGCTTCACTGCAGTATTATAGAAAACATATACATACATATAATCACGCCTTTATCCCTAATGGGGTAGGCAGAGCGTAAACGACCTAGAGAAAGGTCGTTCCTCCCCGTCTGACAAACTTTTGAGGGTTATTTAAGATATATAATGTAATAAGAAATAGATAGTAGAAAACACACACGTACATATCAGGGTTAGGTATTCATACATACATACATATAATCACGCCTTTATCCCTAATGGGGTAGGCAGAGCGTAAACGACCTAGAGAAAGGTCGTTCCTCCCCGTCTGACAAACTTTTGAGGGTTATTTAAGATATATAATGTAATAAGAAATAGATAGTAGAAAACACACACGTACATATCAGGGTTAGGTATTCATACATACATACATATAATCACGCCTTTATCCCTAATGGGGTAGGCAGAGCGTAAACGACCTAGAGAAAGGTCGTTCCTCCCCGTCTGACAAACTTTTGAGGGTTATTTAAGATATATAATGTAATAAGAAATAGATAGTAGAAAACACACACGTACATATCAGGGTGAGGTATTCATACATACATACATATAATCACGCCTTTATCCCTAATGGGGTAGGCAGAGCGTAAACGACCTAGAGAAAGGTCGTTCCTCCCCGTCTGACAAACTTTTGAGGGTTATTTAAGATATATAATGTAATAAGAAATAGATAGTAGAAAACACACACGTACATATCAGGGTTAGGTATTCATACATACATACATACATATAATCACGCCTTTATCCCTAATGGGGTAGGCAGAGCGTAAACGACCTAGAGAAAGGTCGTTCCTCCCCGTCTGACAAACTTTTGAGGGTTATTTAAGATATATAATGTAATAAGAAATAGATAGTAGAAAACACACACGTACATATCAGGGTTAGGTATTCATACATACATACATATAATCACGCCTTTATCCCTAATGGGGTAGGCAGAGCGTAAACGACCTAGAGAAAGGTCGTTCCTCCCCGTCTGACAAACTTTTGAGGGTTATTTAAGATATATAATGTAATAAGAAATAGATAGTAGAAAACACACACGTACATATCAGGGTTAGGTATTCATACATACATACATATAATCACGCCTTTATCCCTAATGGGGTAGGCAGAGCGTAAACGACCTAGAGAAAGGTCGTTCCTCCCCGTCTGACAAACTTTTGAGGGTTATTTAAGATATATAATGTAATAAGAAATAGATAGTAGAAAACACACACGTACATATCAGGGTTAGGTATTCATACATACATACATATAATCACGCCTTTATCCCTAATGGGGTAGGCAGAGCGTAAACGACCTAGAGAAAGGTCGTTCCTCCCCGTCTGACAAACTTTTGAGGGTTATTTAAGATATATAATGTAATAAGAAATAGATAGTAGAAAACACACACGTACATATCAGGGTTAGGTATTCATACATACATACATATAATCACGCCTTTATCCCTAATGGGGTAGGCAGAGCGTAAACGACCTAGAGAAAGGTCGTTCCTCCCCGTCTGACAAACTTTTGAGGGTTATTTAAGATATATAATGTAATAAGAAATAGATAGTAGAAAACACACACGTACATATCAGGGTTAGGTATTCATACATACATATAATCACGCCTTTATCCCTAATGGGGTAGGCAGAGCGTAAACGACCTAGAGAAAGGTCGTTCCTCCCCGTCTGACAAACTTTTGAGGGTTATTTAAGATATATAATGTAATAAGAAATAAATAGTAGAAAACACACACGTACATATCAGGGTTAGGTATTCATACATACATACATATAATCACGCCTTTATCCCTAATGGGGTAGGCAGAGCGTAAACGACCTAGAGAAAGGTCGTTCCTCCCCGTCTGACAAACTTTTGAGGGTTATTTAAGATATATAATGTAATAAGAAATAGATAGTAGAAAACACACACGTACATATCAGGGTTAGGTATTCATACATACATACATATAATCACGCCTTTATCCCTAATGGGGTAGGCAGAGCGTAAACGACCTAGAGAAAGGTCGTTCCTCCCCGTCTGACAAACTTTTGAGGGTTATTTAAGATATATAATGTAATAAGAAATAGATAGTAGAAAACACACACGTACATATCAGGGTTAGGTATTCATACATACATACATATAATCACGCCTTTATCCCTAATGGGGTAGGCAGAGCGTAAACGACCTAGAGAAAGGTCGTTCCTCCCCGTCTGACAAACTTTTGAGGGTTATTTAAGATATATAATGTAATAAGAAATAGATAGTAGAAAACACACACGTACATATCAGGGTTAGGTATTCATACATACATACATATAATCACGCCTTTATCCCTAATGGGGTAGGCAGAGCGTAAACGACCTAGAGAAAGGTCGTTCCTCCCCGTCTGACAAACTTTTGAGGGTTATTTAAGATATATAATGTAATAAGAAATAGATAGTAGAAAACACACACGTACATATCAGGGTTAGGTATTCATACATACATACATATAATCACGCCTTTATCCCTAATGGGGTAGGCAGAGCGTAAACGACCTAGAGAAAGGTCGTTCCTCCCCGTCTGACAAACTTTTGAGGGTTATTTAAGATATATAATGTAATAAGAAATAGATAGTAGAAAACACACACGTACATATCAGGGTTAGGTATTCATACATACATACATATAATCACGCCTTTATCCCTAATGGGGTAGGCAGAGCGTAAACGACCTAGAGAAAGGTCGTTCCTCCCCGTCTGACAAACTTTTGAGGGTTATTTAAGATATATAATGTAATAAGAAATAGATAGTAGAAAACACACACGTACATATCAGGGTTAGGTATTCATACATACATACATATAATCACGCCTTTATCCCTAATGGGGTAGGCAGAGCGTAAACGACCTAGAGAAAGGTCGTTCCTCCCCGTCTGACAAACTTTTGAGGGTTATTTAAGATATATAATGTAATAAGAAATAGATAGTAGAAAACACACACGTACATATCAGGGTTAGGTATTCATACATACATACATATAATCACGCCTTTATCCCTAATGGGGTAGGCAGAGCGTAAACGACCTAGAGAAAGGTCGTTCCTCCCCGTCTGACAAACTTTTGAGGGTTATTTAAGATATATAATGTAATAAGAAATAGATAGTAGAAAACACACACGTACATATCAGGGTTAGGTATTCATACATACATACATATAATCACGCCTTTATCCCTAATGGGGTAGGCAGAGCGTAAACGACCTAGAGAAAGGTCGTTCCTCCCCGTCTGACAAACTTTTGAGGGTTATTTAAGATATATAATGTAATAAGAAATAGATAGTAGAAAACACACACGTACATATCAGGGTTAGGTATTCATACATACATACATATAATCACGCCTTTATCCCTAATGGGGTAGGCAGAGCGTAAACGACCTAGAGAAAGGTCGTTCCTCCCCGTCTGACAAACTTTTGAGGGTTATTTAAGATATATAATGTAATAAGAAATAGATAGTAGAAAACACACACGTACATATCAGGGTTAGGTATTCATACATACATACATATAATCACGCCTTTATCCCTAATGGGGTAGGCAGAGCGTAAACGACCTAGAGAAAGGTCGTTCCTCCCCGTCTGACAAACTTTTGAGGGTTATTTAAGATATATAATGTAATAAGAAATAGATAGTAGAAAACACACACGTACATATCAGGGTGAGGTATTCATACATACATACATATAATCACGCCTTTATCCCTAATGGGGTAGGCAGAGCGTAAACGACCTAGAGAAAGGTCGTTCCTCCCCGTCTGACAAACTTTTGAGGGTTATTTAAGATATATAATGTAATAAGAAATAGATAGTAGAAAACACACACGTACATATCAGGGTTAGGTATTCATACATACATACATATAATCACGCCTTTATCCCTAATGGGGTAGGCAGAGCGTAAACGACCTAGAGAAAGGTCGTTCCTCCCCGTCTGACAAACTTTTGAGGGTTATTTAAGATATATAATGTAATAAGAAATAGATAGTAGAAAACACACACGTACATATCAGGGTTAGGTATTCATACATACATACATATAATCACGCCTTTATCCCTAATGGGGTAGGCAGAGCGTAAACGACCTAGAGAAAGGTCGTTCCTCCCCGTCTGACAAACTTTTGAGGGTTATTTAAGATATATAATGTAATAAGAAATAGATAGTAGAAAACACACACGTACATATCAGGGTTAGGTATTCATACATACATACATATAATCACGCCTTTATCCCTAATGGGGTAGGCAGAGCGTAAACGACCTAGAGAAAGGTCGTTCCTCCCCGTCTGACAAACTTTTGAGGGTTATTTAAGATATATAATGTAATAAGAAATAGATAGTAGAAAACACACACGTACATATCAGGGTTAGGTATTCATACATACATACATATAATCACGCCTTTATCCCTAATGGGGTAGGCAGAGCGTAAACGACCTAGAGAAAGGTCGTTCCTCCCCGTCTGACAAACTTTTGAGGGTTATTTAAGATATATAATGTAATAAGAAATAGATAGTAGAAAACACACACGTACATATCAGGGTGAGGTATTCATACATACATACATATAATCACGCCTTTATCCCTAATGGGGTAGGCAGAGCGTAAACGACCTAGAGAAAGGTCGTTCCTCCCCGTCTGACAAACTTTTGAGGGTTATTTAAGATATATAATGTAATAAGAAATAGATAGTAGAAAACACACACGTACATATCAGGGTTAGGTATTCATACATACATACATATAATCACGCCTTTATCCCTAATAGGGTAGGCAGAGCGTAAACGACCTAGAGAAAGGTCGTTCCTCCCCGTCTGACAAACTTTTGAGGGTTATTTAAGATATATAATGTAATAAGAAATAGATAGTAGAAAACACACACGTACATATCAGGGTTAGGTATTCATACATACATACATATAATCACGCCTTTATCCCTAATGGGGTAGGCAGAGCGTAAACGACCTAGAGAAAGGTCGTTCCTCCCCGTCTGACAAACTTTTGAGGGTTATTTAAGATATATAATGTAATAAGAAATAGATAGTAGAAAACACACACGTACATATCAGGGTTAGGTATTCATACATACATACATATAATCACGCCTTTATCCCTAATGGGGTAGGCAGAGCGTAAACGACCTAGAGAAAGGTCGTTCCTCCCCGTCTGACAAACTTTTGAGGGTTATTTAAGATATATAATGTAATAAGAAATAGATAGTAGAAAACACACACGTACATATCAGGGTTAGGTATTCATACATACATACATATAATCACGCCTTTATCCCTAATGGGGTAGGCAGAGCGTAAACGACCTAGAGAAAGGTCGTTCCTCCCCGTCTGACAAACTTTTGAGGGTTATTTAAGATATATAATGTAATAAGAAATAGATAGTAGAAAACACACACGTACATATCAGGGTTAGGTATTCATACATACATACATATAATCACGCCTTTATCCCTAATGGGGTAGGCAGAGCGTAAACGACCTAGAGAAAGGTCGTTCCTCCCCGTCTGACAAACTTTTGAGGGTTATTTAAGATATATAATGTAATAAGAAATAGATAGTAGAAAACACACACGTACATATCAGGGTTAGGTATTCATACATACATACATATAATCACGCCTTTATCCCTAATGGGGTAGGCAGAGCGTAAACGACCTAGAGAAAGGTCGTTCCTCCCCGTCTGACAAACTTTTGAGGGTTATTTAAGATATATAATGTAATAAGAAATAGATAGTAGAAAACACACACGTACATATCAGGGTTAGGTATTCATACATACATACATATAATCACGCCTTTATCCCTAATGGGGTAGGCAGAGCGTAAACGACCTAGAGAAAGGTCGTTCCTCCCCGTCTGACAAACTTTTGAGGGTTATTTAAGATATATAATGTAATAAGAAATAGATAGTAGAAAACACACACGTACATATCAGGGTTAGGTATTCATACATACATACATATAATCACGCCTTTATCCCTAATGGGGTAGGCAGAGCGTAAACGACCTAGAGAAAGGTCGTTCCTCCCCGTCTGACAAACTTTTGAGGGTTATTTAAGATATATAATGTAATAAGAAATAGATAGTAGAAAACACACACGTACATATCAGGGTTAGGTATTCATACATACATACATATAATCACGCCTTTATCCCTAATGGGGTAGGCAGAGCGTAAACGACCTAGAGAAAGGTCGTTCCTCCCCGTCTGACAAACTTTTGAGGGTTATTTAAGATATATAATGTAATAAGAAATAGATAGTAGAAAACACACACGTACATATCAGGGTTAGGTATTCATACATACATACATATAATCACGCCTTTATCCCTAATGGGGTAGGCAGAGCGTAAACGACCTAGAGAAAGGTCGTTCCTCCCCGTCTGACAAACTTTTGAGGGTTATTTAAGATATATAATGTAATAAGAAATAGATAGTAGAAAACACACACGTACATATCAGGGTTAGGTATTCATACATACATACATATAATCACGCCTTTATCCCTAATGGGGTAGGCAGAGCGTAAACGACCTAGAGAAAGGTCGTTCCTCCCCGTCTGACAAACTTTTGAGGGTTATTTAAGATATATAATGTAATAAGAAATAGATAGTAGAAAACACACACGTACATATCAGGGTTAGGTATTCATACATACATACATATAATCACGCCTTTATCCCTAATGGGGTAGGCAGAGCGTAAACGACCTAGAGAAAGGTCGTTCCTCCCCGTCTGACAAACTTTTGAGGGTTATTTAAGATATATAATGTAATAAGAAATAGATAGTAGAAAACACACACGTACATATCAGGGTTAGGTATTCATACATACATACATATAATCACGCCTTTATCCCTAATGGGGTAGGCAGAGCGTAAACGACCTAGAGAAAGGTCGTTCCTCCCCGTCTGACAAACTTTTGAGGGTTATTTAAGATATATAATGTAATAAGAAATAGATAGTAGAAAACACACACGTACATATCAGGGTTAGGTATTCATACATACATACATATAATCACGCCTTTATCCCTAATGGGGTAGGCAGAGCGTAAACGACCTAGAGAAAGGTCGTTCCTCCCCGTCTGACAAACTTTTGAGGGTTATTTAAGATATATAATGTAATAAGAAATAGATAGTAGAAAACACACACGTACATATCAGGGTTAGGTATTCATACATACATACATATAATCACGCCTTTATCCCTAATGGGGTAGGCAGAGCGTAAACGACCTAGAGAAAGGTCGTTCCTCCCCGTCTGACAAACTTTTGAGGGTTATTTAAGATATATAATGTAATAAGAAATAGATAGTAGAAAACACACACGTACATATCAGGGTTAGGTATTCATACATACATACATATAATCACGCCTTTATCCCTAATGGGGTAGGCAGAGCGTAAACGACCTAGAGAAAGGTCGTTCCTCCCCGTCTGACAAACTTTTGAGGGTTATTTAAGATATATAATGTAATAAGAAATAGATAGTAGAAAACACACACGTACATATCAGGGTTAGGTATTCATGGGTGTGACAAAGAGTGAAAATAGTAAACTATGATAGAAATGTAGAAAACGTAGCTTGCAAACTCTTTAAAAGATACTAAAGAAATATCATATATCAGTATATTGTTTATATTATTAATATTTATTAGTAGGATTATTTAGCATATTTTTCAAGTAATTGTGTTTGTTTTTATTTTTTTTAGTGATAAGTTAATTATAATTTATTGTTTTAAATATTTTTAATTGTGCACGTCGTATCTGCCTCTCAGAATGCTATTTCACTAGCCTAGGTCTGCTGGAAGAGATTTCTTTTTAGAAATAAGCTGTGCCTGTTGTGTTTTTGTTGTATATGTATATGTTCTTTGTATTTTATTGTGTACAATAAACTGTTAAATAAATAAATAAATAAATCATTTCATAAACTTAGTTGAATCTAAAAACAATTAAGTTCTAATTAAACAAAATTAAATACACATATTTTATTTTGTCCTTATGATGTAGAATTAAAATATGTATTATGTAAAGATATAGATATAGAGTCGGAAAATCTATATAAAAGGCGCAGATTATCCTATCCTACGCAACTTTAGGTCAGTTGTACTTTGACATACATCTACGACCAATAATATACAAGTACTGGACTGGGAGTGTTAGAAAAACATAGAATGTGCCAGCTGCATCACCTCCAGAGCATGCTGTAAAAACCAGCTAATGGATTCGAGGGTTATAGTATATTACAATTTAGGCGATGGGCTGACAACCTGTCACTATAGCAATATACGTCATGATCATCTGTAATAACCCTCAAAACTTGTCAGACGTGGCGGAAAGACCTTTGCTTAGGTCGTTTACGCTCTGCCTACCCCATTAGGGATAAAGACGTGATTATATGTATGTATGTATGTACTTATACAGCTAGTCATTGACGTTCCACTTTATACAACACTTTATTTTAAGCAATCTAATCGACACAGCATATGCTACTTATTCGTAGCGCATTGATTGTTTACTATTAATATAGATTAAACACGTCAATAATGCCGAATATAACCGCGTAGCTTTGCCAGATTTCGACGACATATAATTGTTTATTCCGTCATATCACTGACGTTGGTATTCTACTTTATTTGTACATATCGGAGGGTTTCAGTATATTGCAAAGTAGGCGATGGGCTGACAACCTGTCACTACAGCAATATACGTCCAAATCTATTTTAAATAACACTCAAAACTTTGTCAGACGTGGTGAAACGAGCTTTGTCTAGGTCGTTTACGCTCTGCCTAGCTCATTAGGGATAAAGTCGTGATTTTATGCATGTATGTATTGTAGTACTCAGTACTCTGCATAATAATCCGTAAGTAAAGTAGCTATAGCTACGTATAGTTATACCTACTTACAAAGAAAACATATGAAGTTACGACCTACTTGCAGGCCATGTAAACGGTCCATAAAATGTGTTTAAATCAGCTATGGCGATAAGGTTTACCATTTACCACAATATAAAATACATTGTAGTGTACAGACTAGAGTAAGAAAGAATTTCGAAAGTTTGAAAACTAAGAACAGCCACACACAAGCGTCACTTACACACGCTGTCAATACTTTTTGCATTGCCTACAACCTACAACACACATGCGTCACCTTACGCTCTACGCGCGCGTACTAGCAGAGGGATGCGACGATGTAGAGTTCATCGATTGCTCGCGTAGAGCGTAATGTGACGCATGTGTGTTGTAGGCAATGCAAAAAGCATTGACAGCGTGTTGAGCGCAACCTTGCGGTTAGTTTAGTGACGCCTGTGTGTTGCTGCCCTTAGAAATATGGGCTACCAATGACAACCAGTCACTACAGTAAAAAGAATCTCCTATCATATAAATCTTTGTCACAATATTATATCAGACGTGATAAAAATGAAATCTGCTTTGTACAATGCAATATCATAGAGATACGCAGTTGAGATATGTACGTGATTTTATGTTATGTTATGTAATGAGTATTTATAAACTTTAATGGACTCGATTGTAGATACCACCGGCTAAAATTAAAACTAAATCTATCTGTCACTTGCAAAATAATAAAATTGAAAAAGACAGGCGATTTATACTCTATGGATTTTGAGGCGCATTTGCATGTTTCCGCAGTGTTTCAATTATTTCCTAAATACTAGCCAAGATTTCCTAAATACTATCATATGACGGTGCATAAAAGTGACAGATAACGCATAAAACCACCGGCTATCAATCAAAAACCGGAGAGAATAGATCTCCTGTCCTTTTCCAATGTTTTCCTTATCCGGCAAATATATAATCGAGCCCAATAGCGCTTATTCGATAAAAACGTTTACAAACTAAGCGTTTATCGAGTACAAGATCGTAGTAGCCAACTTGAGTACCCACTTAATCTGCGCTGATATCAGATTTTATACTTAAAGAGGTCGAGCGGCCTTCAACTTGCTTTGACAATCTTTACATTATCGACGAGGCGGGTAAGCTAAGCCACTACATATTGCCAACTGCAAGTAAAAATGTACAAAGAAACGCATGCTGCGTCCATGCTGGCCTGGGAGCGAGAGAAAAACATAGAATGTGTCAGCTGTATTTCCTCCCGGGCATGCTGTAAAAACCAGCTAAGGGATCTGAGGGTATCAGTATATTGTAATTTAGGCGATAGGCTGACAACCTGTCACTACAGCAATATACCTACAAATCTATCTTAAATAACCCTGAAAACTTTGTCAGACGTGGCGAAACGACCTTTATTTAGGTCGTATACGCTCTGCCTACCCCATTAGGGATAAAGGCGTGATTATATGTATGTATGTAGAAACGCATATTTCATGACATGGCTTTCATAAAACTACCATACACAATTTATCAAAAAATGTGCTTTTAGCCAATCAGGAGGAGTGGTGCGATGTGATAGATTGCTCTCGTTTATTTTTAGCTTTATTTATTTATTGAGACGAACACAACAGTTTACAATAAAAAACGGCTTAGCTAAAAAAAAAAAAAAAACAATATATTGTTCCAAATTGTGAAACCAACAAAGTGTCGTACAGCTCGAACATTCATTCAGCAATGTTAATACTTATTAAAATTGTTTTCCTTTATTTGTAACTTTTAATTTTGGGAAGCAAATCTAGTATAGAATTGAAATTTAACCAAGAACTTATAAAAAATATGTTATAGTGGGTAAATTTTTTCATAGAATATGCATGTGTTTAATTAAAGGTTTTGCAATAAATATCATACATAATAGGGAAACAGTTCAACAGATGTCTTTAAATTAACCTACAGAAGAAAGAGCTAGCAAGCAAGTAGAGATGTCTGGAGAGATAAAGAGGAGGCCTTTGCCCAGCAGTGGGACAACCTATAGTATAGGCACAGAGTAACTATAATACTACGTACAAGTATAGGATATCTAATATGTAAAATACGTTTGACCTACTAATATGTGTACTAGTAAGTATCATAGTAGTTCGCCAAACATGTCTACATATCATCATCATCTCCCTAGCCTTATCCCGTATCTCACGGGGTCGGCTTCCTAATTTAGGGGATTGAACGAGGGTACTGGTTTTTACACAAAGCGACTGCCATCTGACCTCCGCAACCTAGAAGGGAAACCAGACCCAATCCTAGATTAGGTCAGAGTTTTCAAACCGCCAATGCTTAGCACTGGCCTCTGATATGGCTTAACGACTAATATCTACGGCATTAAACGATATTAACCGGGACCAACGGCTTAACGTGCCTTCCGAAGCACGGAAAAAGCACCGAATAAATATGAAATTCGAAAACTGAAAAACACATTGGGCTCAGGAGGCAGCGGCCCTATCCACTACACCATCGGGCTCTTATTATGTATAACCTTTTACTGACGATATAAAAACCGTACTTATATACGATTACGATTAATCCTATGTAACAGCACATTCAACGTTACACAATGGTAGTTGCAATAATCACGACTCAACTGATGTAAGTCTATACCTGGCATTTTTATGTCATAAGAGAAAGGAAAGGGACGCCGATACTTTTAGTCAGGATTTAGTTAAGTTGTACGCTCTACGAATCGATAGTTTTAAGTCCTACCATCATTAAACCGACAAAGTAAATAAAATGTTAACACAGGGTTGGCATCCCCAGCCGTCGCTGAACTGAAAGTAGGTGAGTGCGATAAAACTGAGAAGTTGGTCAACTTGGACGCAAACAGTTTGGTTCCAGACACGCGATTTAATGGGATCGCAACTTTTATTTTACGCTTTTTCTTTTTTTTTTTTCTCCTTTTTTTTTTAGTTTTGCCGGTTCTGTGGCGGAAACAGTTAGCCGCAAAGCAAAGGGCGTGGACGGATAATAATTAAGAACAAAACAAAATGGTGGGACTTTAAAGTCACGTACTTAAAGACTCACGCATTTCATGTATTTCCTTAGGGTAGACATAGTATCAAGAGCCATTTGCGTCAAACCTGATAAAAGTTTCACTGTATCCATTCATGAATTTTTGATAGGTTGTTTACAACCTCAACCCATTTATCTAAGTTATACAGGCAGGAACAATCATATTATTTTGGCCTTGTTACTGTTACAGATTATGAGCAATCAAGAACACGTGATTGGGTCATAAAAAAACTATTTCCTAAATACTAGCCAAGCTTAATGTGCTATAAAAAATACACTAATACCTACTAACTTGTTTGCTAGCTGAAAAAATACAACCTTTAGTGTAACTAACGCTATTTGTATTAGCTACATGAAAAATACAATGGCGGCAATTCTGGACGCACTATTCCTTAACTACATCTTAGCTAGCGCTGTCACTTTTTTAACTTTGACATAAGAACAGGACAGCAAATGTACACTTTGACATTCCTAATTTGACGTAACGTAAGTTAAGACGCTTTATATAAGAACTGAGCATAGCGCATGCTCCCTTATTTTACGTCAAATAAGCAGTCATATGTCATATTAGGAATGTCAGAGTCATGTGTTTATTTGCTATCTTGTTATTAACCCAAAGTCAAGAAAGTGACCGCACTACTAGCTAAGAATAAGAATTTTTATTTGGACGATAATTTATCTCCTATCGGACCACCCAGAGCACGGAGGGGTTTTTAGAAATGAAGAAAATCAGTATTCAAGACTTCTTGCGCCCCGTATAAAAAATAAAGTTTCGAATTTCAAAGTCACACAAACTACAAGCAGCATTTTAAATAAGCCACAACTAGTTTTCAAACTACGCGAGGACACTTTATTATGCGGCGCTACAGTAAATATACATACATACATACATATAATCACGCCTTTATTTCTATTGGGGTAGGCAGAGCGTAAAGGACCAAAACAAAGGCCGTCCCGCCACTTCTGACAAAGTTATGAGGGTTATCTAAGATAGATTTGTAGATATGTGGATATATGTAGATCTGTAGTGACCGGTTGTCAGCCTATCGCCTAAATTGCAATATACAGAAACCCTCGTATCCCTTAGCTGGTTTAAACAGCATGCCCAGGAGGAAAATCAGCTGGCGTATTCTAGGTTTATCTCGCTCCCAGTCCAGTATTGAAGAAAGAAAGACATAAGCTACAGTAAACACATACTCGTACGTTTTTAAAATATAAAACAACTAGCGACCCGCCACGGCTTCGCACGGAAACTATCATTGTTTTTCTAGTATATTATGCATGTATTATACATATGAACCTTCCTCTTGAATCATTCTATCTATTAAAAGAAACCGCATCAAAATCCGTTGCGTAGTTTTAAAGATTTATGCATACATAGGGATATAGGGACAGAGAAAGCTACTTTGTTTTATACTATGTAGTGAAGTAGGACTGACTAAAAGCGACATTTTAAATGAACGACAACTACTCTCCAAACTAGCTACGTGAATGGTATACTCGTATAACAGCTACTTTAAGCGGTTTTCACACCGTTTTACACTACGCAGTGTAAATCAGATATGCTCTCACGCCCGGAGCAGTATTTTAGTATGTGATCTGCGTAGTGTTTTCTGTAAAAATCGAGGTACTTGCAAAGACCGATAGAGATTGCTGCTTTAGCAATAAGGCCGCCTATATTGTACTGTCACGTTAGTTCCTTTTTATTTCTGTTGTATGTGTTTCTTTGTGCAATAATGAATTTTGTATTGTATTGTATAGAAGGACCAGAATCATAGCACGGTGCAGTGTGAGAATAGCCTTATAAATGGAGCTTCAAATGACATGCAAAGACACTTCGTAGCACGATGCAGTGTAAGAACTGCCTTATACTCGGAGCTTGCAGCGACAATGTGCAGCGGTCCGGCTAACCCACATCCTGGTACGAGTATATGGGTCATTTTCTGATTAAAAAACAGTAAAGACACGTATTAAAATTGTGCAATAATAGTTTTGCGCATAGAAGCAGGATCTGCTCTCCGCCGCGTGGCACGGTACAGTGGGAGAATCGCCTTATAAACGGAGCTTGCAACGACAATGTGCAGCGGTTTGGCTGACCCACATCCCAGGATATGGGTCAATTACTGGTTAAAAAACAGTAAAGACACACGTTTTAAAACTGTACAATAATAGTTCCGCGCATAGACGCAGAATCTGCTCTGCGTCGCGTAGCACGGTGCAGTGTGAGAATCGCCTTATAAACGGAGCTTGCAACGACAATGTGCAGTGGTTTGGCTGACCCACATCCTAGGATATCGGTCACTTACTGATTAAAAAACAGTAAAGACAAGTTTTAAAATAGTGCAATAATATTTCCGCGCATAGAAGCAGGATCTGCTCTGCGCCGCGTGGCACGGTGCAGTGTGAGAATCGCCTTATAAACAGAGCTTGCAACAACAATGTGCAGCGGTCCGGCTGACCCACATCCTGGTATATGAGTCACTTTCTGATTGAAAAAAAAGCAAAGACTCGTTTTAAAATTGTGCAATAATAGTTCTGCGTATAGAAGCGGAATCTACTCTACGCTGCGTGTCACGGTGCAGTGTGAGAATCGCCTTATAAACGGAGCTTGCAACGACAATGTGCAGTCTGGCTGACCCACATACAGCCCGGGATATGGGTCACTTTCTGATTAAAAAACAGTAAAGACACACGTTTTAAAATTGTGCAATAATAGTTACGCGCATAGAAGCAGAATCTACTCTGCGCCGCGTGGCACGGTGCATTGTGGGAATCGCCTTATAAACGGACCTTGCAACGACAATGTGCAGCGGTCCGGCTCACCCACATCCTGGTATATGGATCACTTTCTGATAAAAAAAACAGTAAAGACACGTTTTAAAACAGTGCAATAATAGTTCCGCGCATAGAAGCAAGCAGGATCTGCTCTCCGCCACGTGGCACGGTGCAGTGTGAGAATCGCCTTATAAACGGAGCTTGCAACGACAATGTGCAGCGGTCCGGCTCACCCACATCCTGGTATATGAGTCACTTTCTGATTAAAAAAACAGTAAAGACACGTTTTAAAATAGTGCAATAATAGTTCCGCGCATAGAAGCAGGATCTGCTCTCATCCACGTGGCACGGTGCAGTATGAGAATCGCCTTATAAACGGAGCTTGCAATGACAATGTGCAGCGGTCCGGCTGACCCACATCCTGGTATATGAGTCACTTTCTGATTAAAAAAACAGTAAAGACACGTTTTAAAATTGTACAATAATAGTTCCGCGCATAGAAGCAGGGTCTGATCTCCGCCGCGTGGCACAGCGCAGTGTGAGAATCGCCTTATAAACGGAGCTTGCAACGACAATGTGCAGCGGTCTGTATGATCCACATGCCGGGATATGGGTCACTTACTGATTAAAAAACAGCTTTAAAATTGTACAATAATAGTTCCGCGGATAGAAGCAGAATCTGCTCTGCGCTGCGTGACACGGTGCAGTGTGAGAATCGCCGTATAAACGGAGCTTGCAACGAAAATGTGTAGCGGTTTGGCTGACCCACATCCCAGGATATGGGTCACTTACTGATTAAAAAACAGTAAAGACACGTTTTAAAATTGTACAATAATAGTTCCGCGCATAGAAGCAGGATCTGTTCTCCGCCGCGTGGCACGGTGCAGCGTGAGAATCGCCTAATAAACGGAGCTTGCAACGGCAATGTGCAGCGGTCTGGCTGACCCAAATCCCAGGATATGGGTCATTTTCTGATAAAAAATTGTAAAGTCACACGTTTTCATATCCTTTCCCTTTTATACTCCGTCCTGTCCAATCCCAATTCTCCTCCTTATCTTAAGGACCGATTTACCTTTCATTCCTCAACTCTGGCGCGTAATTTGCGCTCCATCAACAGTTTAATTTTAAACTTACCCTCCCACAAGACGGACTTCTACGGAAAATCTTTCACGGTCCGAGCAGTCAAATTGTGGAATACCCTTCCCAAAAATGTTCGACGAGCACCATCTATTCAGACATTTAAAGAGCGAACAAGAAAGTTCTTCTTAGAGAATAATAATTAGTTATTTATCCTATCTCCCATTAGCATAATATGTATTAGTTTATTATAAATATATATTAGTTTATTTTATATATGTATTTATTTAGTAGTATTTTTATTGTTTAAGTATTCCGATTAACTTAGTATGCAATATCCCGCTATCTGCTATGTACTATCCTACTACCCAAAGGTTGCCTGGTAGAAATTGCTGCTTAAGTAATAAGGCCGCCTATATTGTACTGTTTTGTTCCTTTCTTTTCTGCTGTATGTATTTGTGTTTCTTTGTGCAATAAAGTATCTTGTATTGTATTGTATTGTTTTCAAACTGTGCAATAATAGTTCCGCGCATAGAACCAGAATTTGCTCTGCGCTGCGTGGCACGGTGCATTGTGAGAATCGCCTTATAAACGGAGCTTGCAACGACAATGTGCAGCGGTCCGGCTGACCCACATCCCGGGATATGGGTCACTTTCTGATTAAAAAACAGTATAAAGAGACACACGGTTTAAAATTGACGAATAATAGTTCTGCTGAAACCTTGCAAATGTGTCAATTTTATTATTAATGATATTACTTAATTTAGTATCGACATGGAGTAATATTAATACTAACGTAGTATCGGTCTAACTGCCTCCGTGGCCTAGTGGTCAGAGCCATAGGCTCCACATCCAGTGTGCCTGGGTTCGATTGTCAGGGTGAGAATCCAAGTTGATATTGGTCATTTCATCACTTTGAGTGATTTTCCTCAGTTTAGTTAGGACAATGCAGGCTGAATTACCTGATTATCTGGAAGAGAAAATATTTCTTGCTTCGGAGGGCACGTTAAGCCGTCGGTCCTCAAAATTCGTTATACAAATCATGTCAGGGGCATATATTGGTGTGCTATTAGGCGGTTTAAAAACTCTAACACCAGGGTTCATCGGGTCGATAGATTCGATACCCACTCGACAGAAGAAGAAGTATCTTCCTGTGCATACATACATACATATAATCACGACTTTGTCCCTAATGGGGTAGGCAGAGCAGAAACGACCTAAACAAAGGTCATTCCGCCACGTCTGACAAAGTTTTGAGGGTTATTTAAAATAGATTTGTAGGTATATTGCTGTAGTGACAGGTTGTCAGCCCATCACCTTAATTTCAATATATTGAAATCCTCGGATCCCTAAGCTGGTTTTTACAGCATGCCCAGCATGCTGGTACATTTTATGATTTTTTCTCACTCCCAGTCCAGCATGGAAGTATGCATTGTAGTTCCTGTCCATACCTACTAGAACATATGCTCAAACAAACGATAATCTCATTGCATTTTACGAACACCGAATTCATACCACTCCGGCAATGTTTTCGTAAGAAATGCTTACACTGTTCTAAAATGGCGATAGGTGGACTCCCTATCTATACCTACCTTGAAGGAAATACAGCTGTGACTTTTTAAGTATTTTTATCTGTGTTTAATCTACGTCCCACGTATGTAATTTATATATAACTTGAAACATAATAATGTAGCTAACCTTGTCGTAGCACTTTGCTACGCCGTAGAGGCGAGCTTAAAATTAAATCAATCAATGAACATGCACAGTAAATTCTACCTACCTACGCCTTAGTGCAGCAACACACAGGCGTCACTTACTGCGCACAAGGTTGCATCCAACACGCTGTCAATGCTTTTTACATTACCTACACACACATTACTTCCATGCTGGCCTGGGAGCGAGAGAAAAACATAGAATGTGCCAGCTGCATTTCCTCCCGGGCATGCTGTAAAAACCAGCTAAGGGATCCAAGGGTTTCAGTATCTTGTTATTTAGGCGAAGGGCTGACAACCTGTCACTAAGCGATATACCTACAAATCTATCTTAAATAACCCTCAAAACTTTGTCGGACGTGACGGAACGACCTTTGTTTAAGTCATTTACGCTCTGCCTACCCCATTAGGGATAAAGGCGTGACTATATGTATCTAGTATGTACAACACACATGCGTCACCTTACGCGCCTACACGCGCGTAACGAGGAACTCTACGTCAGCTCTCCGTCAGTGCGCGTTTTATTTCTATAGCATAACATTTATTTTACGTCAATTATAAAGGATCTTTCAACACATTACGGGAAAAAACATTACGTAAATATATTGATAGTAAGAATAATTTCACAGAGTAACTTTTTAGATTTTAATGTAAAGTTGTAATGTACTTGCAAAGCAAAATTTTATATTAGGCCTTAAATATTATAAAATTAATAAATTTCACAGGTTATTGCTTATTTTTGACAAACTTGCTTCCAATCGATAGCATCGCATCGGCTTGAATTGCTTCGTACTTAAATCTCGAATGATTTAAAACTTTTTTTAAATACATACACCACACCTTTATCCGTAATGGGGTAAGCAGATCGTAAACGACCCAAACTAAGGTAGTTCCGCCACGATAAAGTTTTGAGGGTTATTAAAGAGATTTGTAGGTATATTGCTGTAGTGACAGTTTGTCATCCCATCGCCTTAACTGCAATCTAAAATAAATATTTTTTTTGTTTCAAAATGAACTTATTTCCGTTCTTGTAAAGTTCCAATTAGTTTGTTTGTGATTGAGGGTCGCCAGTGACCCGTGTCACAGATGTGGGTCAAACGGACCATCGCACATGGCGTATGTACTTCCCACTATACCTAGAATACGTCAGGCTTTCTACTGTTCAACAAATGGTGTCAATTCTGGCAACAACATTCTTATTTAATTTGATTCCCATACATACAACAAATGGTGTCGATTCTGGTAAAAACATACATATTTAATGTGATTCTCATTATATAAGGTCATTTTAAATTATGTAGTTCCTTATGAAGCTGAAAAACAATTTATAAACATAGCAAAAGTACACCGAGTGTAAAAGACAGCGTCCCAAAATATTATAAAACTTTTTTTAGATATAGACATACATCACACCTCTATCCCTAATGGGGTAGGCAGATCGTTAACGACCTAAACAAAGGTCGTTTTGCCACGTCTGACAAAGTATTGAGGCTTATTAAAGAGATTTGTAGGTATATTGCTATAGTGACAGGTTGTCATCTCATCGCCTAAACTGCAATCTAAAATACATATTTTGTTGTTTCAAAATAAACTTATTTCCGTTCTTGTAAAGTTCCAATTAGTTTGTTTGTGATTGAGGGTCGCCAGTGACCCGTGTCACAGATGTGGGTCAAACGGACCATCGCACATGGCGTATGTACTTCCCACTATACCTAGAATACGTCAGGCTTTTTACTGTGCCACAAATGGTGTCAATTCTGGCAACAACATTCTTATTTAATTTTATTCTTATTACATAAGGTAATTAACGTAGGTCAGCTAAAAGAGATTTCTTTTTAGAGATAAACTGTACCTGTTGTGCTATTGTTTTTTTTATGTTTGTGTCCTCTGTATGATCATGTGTGCAATAAATTGGTAAATAAATAAATGAATAATTTTAAATGAGGAGTAATTATAGTACGTCCACTCATAAAGCAGAAAAATAATTTTCTTATAAACCCAGTAAAAGTATAAAACAAAAATCAAACAGTGCAGCGCGGCATGTTATAATTCCCACTAAATTCCCAATTTACCTTTTCTTTTTATTTTTAAAGTAATGCTAGGATAGGTTTTTTGGGTTTGTAATATTACACCGTTCTAAATAAGTAGTTTAATAAACTGCTTCCGTGGTCTAGTGGTCAGAGCCATGGCTAACGATCTGGAGGTCCTGGGTTCGATTCCCAGGGGGAAACACAAAGTTGATATTTGTCAATTTATCAGTTTGTGAGGGTTTTCCAGTTTAGTTAGGACATTGCAGGCTGAATCACCTGATTCGAAACCGTCGGTTCCGGTCGCTGTCATTGATAGTGGTAATTACTCAAAACCATGTCAGAGGCCTAAAAGCTGTGCTACTAGGCGGTTTGAAAACTCTGACACCAGGGTTCATCGGTTCGTTCGACTCGAGAATCCACTCGCTAAGAAGAAGAATAAGTAGTGCTTAGTCACAGAATATATAATAGTACTAGCTTAGAGCTACATGTTGCTTGCTACGTAGCGAGCGTAGCACGTTGCTTGCTACGTAGCGAGCGTAGCACGTTCGTAGCGAGACTCGCTCCGCATTAATCGCTGTATTGTTAGGACTTGAGATTCAGCAGGTAACATACATACATATAATCACACCTTTATCCCTAATGGGGTAGGCAGAGCGTAAACCACCCAAAACAAAGGTCGTTCCGCCACGTCTGACAAAGTATTGAGGGGTTATTTAAGATAGATTTGTAGGTATATTGCTTAAGTGACAGGTTGTCAGCCCGTCGCCTAAATTGCAATGTTCTAAAACCCTCGGATCCCTTAGCTGGTTTTTACAGCATGCCCGGGAGGAAATGCAGCTGGCACATTTGATGTTTTTATTTCGCTCCCAGTTCAGCTGGTTAACGTTAAAAGAACGAACTTAGAAAAAAGGTATTAAAGTTAGGTAGTTAAGTACTTCCATGCTGGACTGGGAGTGATAGAAAAACATAGAATGTGCCAGCTGCACCTCCTCTCGGGCATGCTGTAAAAAACAGCTAAAGGATTCGACGGTTTCAGTGTATTGAATTTTTGACGATGGGCTGACAACCCGTCACTACAGCAATCTGCCGCTGCCGTTCCGGTTTGAATCGGCCATAATAAAAAGTGTTCCTAAAATACACAACAGGGTTATGCAAGAAGGGTTCCTGGAGTTCCATTCACTTTTATCAGGTGTAGAAAAGTAATAATAGTCCTCCAAGCCGATTTATCGGTGACCCGCTGTCATCTAGCTTACAGATATCAACCATCTGCGCGGGACTTGTTTTAGTGCCCGAATGTTTCCACAACACACAAGTGCACTCTCTATTCCTTCAGTCTCTTATTCTGATGGAACATATTGACTGACAAGACCAAAGAGAAATCAGACGCAGGACCTACAATCTACATGCCCATCCGACAGCATGGATAGCCTTACTTTTCGGACAACCTGGTGATCAGCCTGCAATATACTAACCAAACTAGAAACAACGACACAAAATTGAAAACCGCCGGGAATCGAACCCGGGACCTCCGGGACAATAGCCCACAGCTCAGACCGCTAGACCACGAAGGCATTAGAAAAGTACAATGTTGATAAAAAAAAACTTTATTTCAGGGTACAATCCCCATATATTATATTTCTTCCATGCTGGCCTGGGAGCGAGAGAAAAACATAGAATGTGCCAGCTGCATTTCCTCCAGGGCATGCTGTAAAAACCAGCTAAGGGATCCGAGGGTTTCAGTATATTGTAATTTAGGCGATGGGCTGACAACCTGTCACTACAGCAATATACTTACAAATCTATCTTAAATAACCCTCAAAACTTTGTCAGACGTGGCGGAACGACCTTTGTTTGGGTCGTTTACGCTCTGCCTACCCCATTAGGGATAAAGGCGTGATTATATGTATGTATGTACAATCCCCATACATTGATAACTACTTTTTACGACGAACCGAAGTGTTCATCACAAAGGCCAAAGTGCCTTTACACTAACTAAGTACTTTTTACTTCAAGAACTCGGAATAATAGTAAACCGTGAAGATATCGCTTATCGCAAGCGTTCCATGTTAGAGTAGAACCATGAGTACATGTGTTAGTTTCGCATAAAACTACCTACATAATAACTGCCTCCGTGGTCTAGTGGCTAACTGCCTCCGTGGTCTAGTGGCTAGTGCCATGGGCTCCCGATCCGGAGGTACTGGGTTCGATTCCCAGGGGTAAAACACAAAGTTGATATTTAAGAAATTATCACTTTGTGAATTTTTCCCCAGTTTGAGTAGGACATTGCAGGCTGAATCACCTGATTGTCCGAAAAGAAAAAGATTTTGTGCTTTGGAGGGCATGTTACGCCGTCGTTCCCGGTCGCTGTCTTTGATAGTGGTCGTTACACAAAACCATGTCAGAGGCCTGATAGTTAGTTTAAAAACTCTGACACCAGGGTCCATTGGGTCCATAGACTCGATACCCACTCGACAGAAGAAGAAGACCTACATAATATAAGATATTTCTTTCTTTTATGTTTATTCAGCGATTTTTCCGTGCTTCGGAAGGCACGCTGAGCCGTTGGTCCCGGTTAATATCGTTTAATACCGTACATACTCGTATTAGCCGTTAAGTCATGTCAGACGCCAGTGATAATTTGCGTCTTGAAAACTTTGACCTTATCTAGGGTTAGGTCTGGTTTCCTTTCTGGGTTGCGGAGGTCAGATGGCAGTCGCTATGTGTAAAAACCAGTACCCTCGTTCAATCACCTAGATTAAGTAGCCGACCCCGTGACATACTAGATAAGGCTAGGGAGAAGATGATCTTTCTATTATTTATTATTAAGCATTTAAATAGTCGCATGGCCATTTAAATAGTCGGTCCTGCGCCTGATTTCTCTCTGGTCGTGTCATTTAGTCTGTCCGATTAGAATAAGAGATTGAAGGAATAGAGAGTGCACCTGTATGTAGCGCAAACACTTGGGCACTAAAAACTAGTCCTGCGCAGTTGGCCGATCTCTGCGAGGTTAGCCGCCAGCACCGTAAATTGGTGCGAGGACTATTAATATTTTTATTAAGCATTACTAAAAATAGTCTCACCACTGGGTTTACAGTAAACCTGGTAAAAGACGTAGCAATTCAGGATAAATTAATATTATTTAAAGCATTTATTTTCTACTAGCTGTGCCAGCGACTTCGTACGCCCGGTTTGTATGGAAAATACGCAGTGCATATTCCTGCGACATATACATAGATAAGTAGGTATAGTATAGAAAACTAGCATTGAAGAAGTACCCCAGTTTGTATATAAAACACGCAGTGCCGAACATACTGAAAACGCTTCTCCGCACGTAGGAGCGGGATCTGCTAGCCTGCGTGCGGAAGCGGTTTTCTCATTGTCTGATTTTTGTCTTTGTATGGAAATCAGCAGATCCCGCTGCTACGCGCGGAGAAGCGTTTTCAGTAATAATATGTTCGACACTGCGTGTTTTCCATACAAACTGGGGTACTTTTTCAATGCTAGTTTTCTATACTATACCTACTTATCTATGCATGTGTCACAGGATTATGCAGAAATCGGCTTTTTTATCAAAAGCTAGGATTTTGCTCAAAACCCGGACTTTGAGAAAACACTATTTTTTTGTTCAAAAAGTAGGACTTCGACAAAATTGACATTTCTGTTGTATTTTGTCAAAGTCCGGGGTTTGATCAAAATCCTAGTTTTTTGATCAAAATACTGATTGCATCATAATCCTGCGACATCTATAGTAATTTACATCATACGGGAAATAACCTATTATTGCCAGCACTGAGCAGTATGTACCTACGTACATACAGCGAATAGTCCGTAAAAACTCTGACATAAACACCTAAACCATACTAATGTGTGAAGCGGTCGTAAATTTAATTATTGTCGTTTGGAGAAATTGCTGGCCTAGTGCGAATATGAGGACCGAAAAGAGTGAATGTAGGTTTTGTTCTTTTTTTTTTAAATAAGCTATTATTGTCAGCACTGAGTAGTATATACCTACGTACCTACAGTAATAGTCCGAAAAACTCTGACATCAATATTTTTCTTCTTCTTAGCGAGTAGATTCTCGAGTCGAACAACGACCCCGAAGAACCCTAGTTTTCAAACCGCCTAGTAGTACAGCTATTAGGCCTCTGACATGGTTTTAAGTGACGACCACTATCAAAGACAGCGGTTGGTACCTTTCTTACTTTTCGGACAATCAGGTGATTCAGCCTGCAATGTCCTAACCAAACTGTGGAAAACCTCACAAAGTGATAAATTGACGAATATCATCTTTATGTCCCCCCCTGGGAATCGAACCCAGGACCTCCGGATCGTTCATCCATAGCTCTGACCGCTAGACCACGGAGGCAGTTAAATATTTAAAAGCTCGAACGATATTGTAGGTAACGAAATTGCCTGCAGGCTGTATTATGTATGTAGAGTGACGTACCTTTATGCGCTTCATCAACCAATCGATCGATTCAGTTATTAAACTTCACTTCAGTTAATATGCCTTTAATAATGTGTACTAAAAGCCAATTCAAAAATGAATTTACTTGTCATATGAAAGTTATTAAGTTTTACAATTGCATATAATACTGTTACACATACACGACACACACACACACATAGTTACGCCTTTATCCCTAATGGGGTAGGCAGGGCGTAAACGACCTAAACAAAGGTCGTTCCGCCACGTCCGACAAAGTAGTTAGGGTTGTTTAAGATAGATTTGTAAGTATGTTGCTGTACTGTAGTGACAGATTGTCAGCCCATCGCCTCAATTGCAATATACTGAAACCTTCGGATCCCTTAGCTGATTTTTACAGCATGCTCGGGAAGAAATGCAGCTGTCACATTCTATATTTTTCTCTCTCTCCCAACCCAGCATGGAAGAATCCAGAATGTTATATGTTCTGTGACAATAGGGTACTGTAAAGAATAGTACATTACTCCGAGGTCGCAAAAAAGCAATGTAGGGTCGAGTAAATTTGGAAGGCCGAGACGAAGTCGTGGAGGACCGAAAAGAGTGAATGTAGGTTTTTTTTTCTAAATATAGAATCTTTTTCCGAGCAAATGGGAGAAAAGTCATGTTATGAATGTGCAACATTAATAAGAGCGGTGTTACAAACAAATTAGAACAGTCACTAAGATTTTTGATATAATTTTGGCTATGTTGAAAATAAAATTGAAAACTTCTCGCGGCCACTGATGAAACCTATGTCAATCGACAGATAATAAACACTATACAATTAAAAAGTTCTCATCTCCCTAGACCTATCCCGTATCTCACGGGGTTGGCTACCTAATCTAGGTGATTGAACGAGGGTACTGATTATTACACAGAGCGACTGCCATCTGACCTCCGCAACCCAGAAGGAAAACCAGACCCAATCCTAAATTAGGTCAGAGTTTTCAAGCCGCCAATGCTTAGCAATGGCCTCTGATATGGCTTAACGACTAATATCTACGGTGTTAAACGATATTAACCGGGACCAACGGCTTAACGTGCCTTCTGAAGCACGGAAAAAGCGCCGAACAAACGTACGTATAAAATTCGAAAACCGAAAAACACATTGGTACGTGGTGGGATTCGAACCACGACCTCCCGCTCAGGGGGCAGCGGCCCTATCCACTACACCATCGGGCTCTATAAAAAGGTATAATCTCAAAAATTTACGCTGAACAAAGTTACAAGCATTTAAAAAAAAATATTTACTAAAAAAAGAACATCAATAATGCTAATAACTTGTTCGGCGTCACTTTTCGCGATTTTACCAAGGAATAGTTTTTAATTGAAATAATATTATCTGCCTATTGGCATAGGTTCCATCAGTAACCACGAGACTTTTTAGTTTATGCCAGGCCCCATGCTAAAATCTTTAATGGCTTTTTAGACCACAAAAACTGAAACAATCTTAAAAGTAAAAATACTGGCTCTTCGAACTTTTATCGAACCTTATTGACCAAACAAGACTAAGATGAAAGCCGTCTAGACAAAGGCGAGCGATGGCATTATACCTTTAACTTCAAACCCTTTCTTAGAGACGACGTCTGAACCTGTAGGCTATAGGGTTTCCACGTCAGCCTTTTTACATATACATATAATCACGTCTTTATCCCTAATGGGGTAGGCAGAGAGTATACGATCTAAACAAAGGTCGTTCCGCCACATCTGACAAAGTTTTGAGAGATATTTAAATTTATAGGCATATTGCTGTAGTGACAGGTTGTCAGCCCATCGCCTAAATTGCAATATACTGAAACCCTCGGATCCCTTAGTTGGTTTTTACAGCATGCCCGGAAGGAAAAGCAGCTGGCACATCCGGCACTCCGGCTCCCAGGCCAGCATGGAAGTAAAACATTTGTAAAAGTGATAAAAATAAGCATAAGACCCCTTCTGGACTGTGATTATAGTTTAAGTAGCTTGTTATTGTAGCTAGTCAACTTTAACAACAACATACATACATACATATAATCTTTATCCCTAATGGCGTAGGCAAAGCGTAAACGACCTAAATAAAACTCATTCCGCCACATCTGGCAAAGTTTTGAGGGTTGCTTAAGATATATTTGTAGGTAATTTGCTGTAGTGACAGGTTGTCAGCCCATCACCAAAATTACAATATACTGAAACCCTCGGATCCCTTAGCTGGTTTCTACAGCATGCCTGGGAGGAAACGCAGCTGGCACATTCTATGGTTTTTTCTCGCTCTCAGGCCAGCATAGAAGAAATTATTTATACTTTGAAAACAAACTCTTGAATATTAACGCCCTTGAGCATGTAGATACATACATATATAATCACGCCTTTATCCTTAATGGGGTAGGCAGAGCGGAAAAGACCCAAACAAAGGTCGTTCCGCCACGTCTGACAAAGTTTTGAGGGTTATTTAGGATAGATTTGAAGGTATATTGCTGTAGTGACAGCAAGTAGATATACCTATGTTTATGCTCTATTCTGTTTAAATGAGACTGGTACCATTTCCATGTATTCATTATACATACATACATACATTAAATCACGCCTCCATCCCTTACGGGGTAGGCAGAACGTAAAACGCCTTCCAAAAAGGCGCTTTCGCCACGTCTGACATAAATTGAGGGCAATTTTAGATTGTAATGTGTATTGCTGTAGTGACAGGTTGTCAGCCCATCGCCTAAATTACAATACACTGTAACCCTCGAATCCCTTTTGCTGACTTCTGCAGCATGCCCGGGAGGAAGGACAACTGGAACATTCTATGTTTTTCTTTCTCTCCCAGTCCAGTATGGAAGATATTCATTATAACTGCAACAAACAAATAAAATGATACCCTAGGCTATTACGTCGTAGTTAATACTTATATGACAAGCTAGGTATATCGAGTCGCCTTTTGTTGCATCCCTCCATGCTAACCCTGCAGCTATATGCAGCCTTATAAAAAAACAAAATATCGATTAGCTAAGCCCGTAAGACAATGAAGATAGGTATCAACAGGTAATAGGTATCTCTTCAGGCCGACAATATTGATTGAGTTGGCGGCAACAATACGCTATGAATAGTAGCGCTTTTGTTTATAGAAACAGTTCAAAGTGCCGCCTGTGATACCTGTGGCCTTTCCTGAGTAGCGTTTTAAATCTAGAAGTGTTTTTTTAATGTATGGAATAAAATGCATTATTTTAATATGCAACCGGTTCATACTAGATTTCGTAATTAACCTTTGTAAATACTAATTGAGTAGGTACCTAATTACGTCCAGTACCTTTGATCTTTTAATTTTATTATTTACTGTACTAGCCTAAACGGTCCTACTGCTGGGATCATGTAGAAAATATATTGCATTGAATCTTTAGATAAACCTCTTTTATTGATTTGTCATATAAAAAGTTTGCATACCTACTAAAATTTTAGTCACTGGCTAATTTTGCGTAAAAAAATGTGTTGTGATTGCCATTTGCGACAGTAAAAAACTAATGAAAAAATTAACTCTAATGGCATCTGCAAAAATTTTATCATATTTTTTGAAGAAAATGGCCAGTTATTTTTCAAAGATGCACAAGAAAAAGGTTTGTTAAATGACCTTCTCTACCTACCTACATCCTACATAACTACATGTTAAAAACTCTTTCACCAATTAAATCTATCATGTAAAGTTTGTATTCTTACATTTTCAAGTCACTGGCCAATATCGCGTGAAAAACCCTGTCATGCATTATCGCTATTTGTGACCACAAAAATCTAAAGATAAGTTATTATAATCCCTATTTTTTTAACAATTTGGCCGTCGAAAGTGAACAGAAAGAGGTTTGTTAAATAATCCTCAAAACAACAGATTTTTAATTTATCTACTCTGCACAGTTTTTTTTAATTTCACCTTGAAAATGAAATAATTAAAAGATACATGGCTATGCCATATTATAAAATCAAACGTGCTCTCATATTCTTAGTAAAGATGTAACGTTTGTGACAGTGGGCGGACGATATAGAACCCTTGTCAACTTAGTTAGCGGACATTTACGCACATGCCATTAAAACGAACGTCTATAGACGTACATGCATAAAACCTATTAGCCGTTGTAGGTTACCAGCTTCATGTTATAGGGTGTTTTAGGAAAATAACACAAACAGAACATCCAGCGTCGAACATAGCAACAACAAATAACAACAAAAACTGTTTAAAAATTTAAGCTCTACTTTTCTAAGTATTGTTTTGTCTTAGTTCGGCCTTTCAAGTTTCTGTCTCAATAAATTGGAACATCCCTGAAACAGTTGAAATGTTCATAAATACTTAGTCTAGTTTTGAGTGGTAAAGTGTTTTTGACCTGTTTATGTGCTGCTGTTTAGCTTTTGTACATTCAGCTCATGTAATCTTTTAGCCTTTCAGTTTCTGTCTCAATAAATAAGAACATCTGTGAAACTGTTGAAATGTTCATAAATACTATTCTAGTTTTGAATTTTAAAAGGCCTTTGACCTGTTTATGTGCTGCTGTACATTGCGCATGCAATCTAACCTCTACTTGACGATAAATTACCGTCTAACAAAAGCGTAGTAACTCTTATCGCTAGATCGCCAGTATTTTTAAAAAGCTTAATTTCCGCCGACAAAGAAAACTTTTTACCGCCGTAAGTTATTAAGTTCTTTTTTTAAAAATGGTCAGCAATAGGCAATAGTGAGGGCAAGGGTCGGCGGCCGAGACTGGTCGATATCGATTGTACCCAGCTCACGCGATCCCTGCACTGCCGACATTAACATTTCCCAAATATACCGAGTATTTTTACTATATGTTGCAAATTTTACAACAATCTGATTTAAGAAATTTGAGAAATAACGTTATGGAAATTAGCAACTTTAATTACGGCTCTACATTTTGTTAGAATAAATTAGAACAAGGAATATTTAAATGTTGGGTTAAGTAGCTGCATTTTCTTTATTTATGATAATTTCCTACAATGTGAGTCTGTTGTTAATTCCAGATATCCAAGAGTTCTACGAGCTCACTCTCCTCGATGACACCAAATCGGTCCAGCAGAAGACCGCGGAGACAATCCGCATCGCTAACAAGTGGGAGGCGGACAATGCAGCCCGCCGAGAGGTACGCATTTTAATACAGGTATTGAAACATGCACACTATTTATATTGGCGTCGTTTTCACTATCAGTAATACTGATGCGATATGTAATCCAAAGCACAGCCAAGCAAAAAAGACCTCTTATTCTTTCTCTGTTGTTCTCTATGACAGGTTTTTTTAATTCCCTAGGGCTATGGGCTTTGCAGTATAACTGATAGTGAAAACGATGCCAATATCCTACATATTCTATTAAAAATAAAAATATATTAAAAAAACTCTTTCGACAATTAGTCATAAAAAGATTGCACTTACAAAGTAACTGGCCAATATCGCATGAAAAAATCTGTTGTAATTGCCATTTGCGACAATAATAAAATCTAAAGAAAAAGTAAACTCTAATGGCATCTGTTTTTTTTTACGAAAATGGTTGTTTTTTTTTAAGAAATGCACAAGAAAGAAGTTTTTTTAATAATCCTGCGTACATTCCTATGTTACAAACTTCTTCAACTTCTTACTGTATTTTTATGAAAAGGAAATGCAAAGTTTTTGTTCAATATAAGAAAGGGGTTGTATCAAAATTAAATATAATAGGTAGTCTTCCATGCCGGCCTGGGATCGAGAGAAAAACATAGAATGTGCCAGCTGCATTTCCTCCTGGGATTCTGTAAAAACCAGCTAAGGGATCCGAAGGTTTCAGTATATTGTAACTTAGGCGACGGGCTGACAACCTGTCCACTACAGCAATATACCTACAAATCTATCTTTAATAACCTTCAACATTTTGTCAGACGTGGTGGAAAGATTTTTGTTTAGGTCGTTTCCGCTCTGTCTACCCCATTAGGGATAAAGGTGTGATTTTATGTATGTAAATATAACAGGTAGTTCGCTAAAAATATGTGTTCGGTACATGTTCGCTAATACAAAACTTGAAAAAATACAAGTGGCTGGTTTTCCGCTGAGCGTGATTTATTTTTGCTATGTACAATTACGAAAACAAACGTTTCAGTAATTGCAGCCCCGTACCTGCGAGCAAAATAAAGGTTTTGTTCGACAACAATCCAGGTCGGAAAACATAGTTACCACTGTTAGCAATTTGCAGTTATTTTATCAATTAACAATGCACAGCGGAGTTGTGTAAAAAAATACTCGTTTATTTTTTTGATGTTTCATTCAGATTCGAATTTTATTATTGAAATCACTGAAATGTTCGTGTGGCAGAAGTTTATTGTGCTTTGCAAGCGTGATGATTGATTGGTTGATTAAAACTTTTATTGTCTGACACAAAACAGATACAGGAAATGGTACAGACAAGAGAAAAAGTTACAATAATATAACGAACATAACATTAACAAACGTAACATGACAAAAATACAAAACAAACTTAATATGTAACATACAAAAACAACAGTGCCAGTGTACCATACTGTCCACATTGTGTCAGTCAACTTGGCGCTGACTCAGCATTGTGCTGTAGTGTAATACTACAGCGCTGATATTCTTGTTTCTCTTTTGCGATCGACATAATACAAACCAATAGGTATACGGCCTACCTATACTTACTACGGGTGCCACCACCGGTTATTTAGTTTTGTGCGAGTTTCAGTTACATGAAGTTTCATTTAAAGATATTATTTCGTTTTTTTATTTTAGGGGATCATAGAGTTTCAGTATATTGTAGTTTAGGCGATGGACTGACAACCTGTCACTACAACAACATACCTACAAATCTATCTTAAATAACCCTCAACACTTTGTCAGACGTGGCGGAACGACCTTTGTTTAGATCGTATACGCTCTGCCTACCCCATTAAGGATAAAGGCATGATTATATGTATGTATGTTTTTTTTTCTTTACAGCAAATTGCTGCTGAGGAGAGTGATTATAGATCGGTGTCGAATGCCTTCCTCCAAGATAATAACAGAAAATCGGAAACACCTCGCAATGAAACACCAGATTCAGCAAAGGTTAGATTTTACTATTGTCCCCTGACATTTTATATGCATTTGTCATGCATATATTGAAGTTTTTTTAAAATGTTTGTTCTAACAGGTTCAGGTGCCTCCTGTTCAAATCGTCGCGCCTTCTGGTGAAATCGAAGAAAAGAAGGTAAGTACTATTGCCCCACAATCGAGGCATCTTTCATAATCAGTAGCAATGGTGAAATTCTTTTCATTGAGTATTAGTCTTTTCTTTTGGCGCAATATACCCTTAAACTTTTAGATGAGTATTTTTAGAATATTCTTCATCATATCATTGCAATAAAATATTTTTTTTAAATAAATTAACAAAGTAAGCTAATCGTGGAAAAAGCACTGAGAAAAAGTTTGCAAAAGTTTTCAAAACTTTTAGATGTGTAGCGCCATCTATTGGCGTGCGTCAAAAGCAATACAAGAATGTCGATGAAAATCCTCGAACCATCGAACTCGCTCGGGTTCCGTTCCGTTTTGTAGTCCAATTTTTACATTTTGATGACGTGACTTGACGTCGGAGGTAGCTGTCTGAACGGAACGCCTCATACAACAAGTGGTCGGTAATGGCGGATGGTTGGTGTTTCGCGTCTCGTAGTACTATTTATAACCTAAAATATAGTACAAGTTTTCGGCGATATGTGCGCTAACGTTTCTTCGTTGTGTGGATTGGTGCCGTTAAATTTCACAATTGTGCCAATGACGTACGAGTACATCGACTGAAGGAAGGAATACTCGTAAATGATTATCAGTGAAATGATATTGCACACAAAATTTTGACATTCACACTGCTGATATTTCGTATTCGTCGCAAGTAAGGCCATTTAATAAACACTAATCTATTTTTAAACGTTTAGTAATTTCTTTACACTTCGGGATCGTTTCGATTCTGGTGAGACTAATGCGAGTTCTGAGCTAGTTTTGCTTGTAACAACCGCTGTGTTACTCGCTCATGTTTCTCCCTATCCATAATTCCGAATGGTCATGAATTGCACACTAATAAGTAACGTAACACGGACATTCTAATTAAAGTTCATCGCTTTGACATTCATGCCATCCTATCATTGATCACAAGTTGGTAACACGCCTAATAATTTGCCATTCATACATATCTACTAAAAACCACTATCAGAGAAGGGCTAGGCCCGAATTATGCGATCATTAGATAAGAAATGCTGCAGTTATAAATCCTGAGCTAACATGATAATCAGCTTATGTTATGGGACAACATACAAACATGAAAAGAGGTCACATACTTGTAAATCAGGTCATACATTTGAAATGTTTTGGTGCAAGTTAGAAGTGGGTTCTAGGTAGAATGGTGCATGCCGACCACCGAGAACTAAGGTGCTGACAAGGACAGGAGTGTAACTAACATGCATGCGGTGTACATAGTATAATCTGGAGATCCGTTAAGAGGGCTATGCGCACTTGCTCTCCAAAATGACTGAAAGACGGAAGAAAAAAACCCATAATGGATTCCTACGGAAAGTGTCCTCCTTGTTTAATCTTGACACGGTGAGTAGGTTTGCTGTTATTGTATCTTTAATTCAACAAAAAATCCACAACTGATAAAACTTTTCAAACAAACTGAAAAGAATTTCACCATTGTTATTGTTTTTTTTTACTTGTCTTATGAGTTTTACCCAAGTTATTTAACAACTTGAATACTTTCTACTTGGTATTACATGTATTTAAATGTATTTAGAATTATTTAGGTATTGGAACCAAATTGCAAGGCAAAGTATTAAATTGAATACTGTAAAAGTATACCCATTCCTTAGAATCGACATCACCAATTTCAATTTTGTCTACCTCAGTAAAAATCTGTGGTAAACATAGAATAGAAATACCAAATTTCATTCATTTTAAACAGAAAGGAGCTGATTTTATTCATAAAACAATTTCCTCCTAGGAACAGACATCCTGATACAATTAAACATATATCCCATACTAATGATGTCAGCTGATACTGAATTCTCAATTCTTTATTTGCTTTCATGTTGTACAATGGAGTTCTTAAAAAGCAAATATTTAGTCACAAACATGCTTTCCTTTTGTACAGAATATTTTTTTCTCACATTTCTACCCATGTCAAAGAGAGTTGTTTAGTTTCAAGGGTAGAAATATCCTCGGCTCTGATTACATTTTTGGAGATTGTAAAGAGTAAAATAAATATATGATTCTGGCCACTTGGTAGTAAAGAACATCGAGATAGATTTTAAAATGGGTGAACCCATTAACTTAGAATGTCATGAGTTAAGACTATGTTTATGTCTTTCAGGTTCACGTTGCACCATCAGAAATGAAGCAGGTAACAGTTTTCATAATTTATTACAATCTCTCAAGTTCTTTCATCAAGATCTAATCCTTATTAATTTATAAAATCTTCTCTTATTAATCTATTTCCAACTCAGTTTTAGAAAAAGGGTAAACAACATTTCATGCCTTTTCAAAGGTAAACACATTTTAAAAATAAATTATAATACATGTTGCCAAATTAGTTCAATTACTAAAATTACTATTTCATTATGTTGTCATATCTAATAGCTAAAACTTATTATAGAAACAAGATCTTTGATTAAAAGACATGAAACTTTGTTTACCTTTATTCAAAAACTGAGTTGAATATACTATAGCCTGCAGTAAAAGTAGCCAAAATATAAAACCAAATCTGTCTAGCTTTTTAATACATAAAAATGTAAAACAAACATTCACAAATGCATTCACAAATTAGTGTGTCACTATTATATTATAATATTTATGTGATTTGCTCTTCAGAAGACGCATGAAAGTTTAAAATTATACCACATTGCAGTATGCAAAACCTGACCTAATGATAAAACTAATATTCCGTATTTAAACAATTTGTTCTATCCTGTCATATTTGTTGTGAAATATAAAACATTATAAATTTTACCTAACATTAAGGAAACATTGTTTCAAATACATAAGCAATTCAGGCTTATTGTCTCCCTCATGTGATACCTATTAAATAAATTACTATGATTTATGTAAACAGACAGTAAACATGAAACAAAATATTTTTCAGTTACTGTTACAGTTGAAAGTGGATTTTCTCTTGGTTTTAAAGTTGCTGTTTACTTCACGTTCTCACCAATTTTCCACCAATCACCATTCTATTGAATAGCTTTGGAAAGTATCTACATATTCTTGAAGATATGTAATACAATCAATGTCTTATACCTTCTTCATAATTTGCACTTTTAAATTCAATTTTATTTTACTAACTTCATTGAAAAGAATGACCACAACACTGACCCAAAAACTCCACAAAGCAAAACAACAAAGAATTAACCGGTACCTTCTGAAGTTGCAGATAAATGGCATCGAGGGAGGTGGCTGCGATCCACCGAGCCAGGAATACACTACGATCACAGTGGTGCTGTCCCGGGCGGGGGGCGCGGGGCTAGGGTTCAGCATCGCGGGGGGCGCGGACAACCCCCACGTGGCCGGGGACACCAACATATACGTTACCAAGCTCATTCCCGGAGGCGCCGCCGCCGCCAGCCAGCTGCAGATCAACGACGCCATATTACAAGTAAGGAAATGCTTTATGTTGGACTGGGAGCGAGAGAAAAATATAGAATGTGCCAGCTGCATTTCCTCCCGGGCATGCTGTAAAAATCAGTTAAGGGAACTGATGGTTGCAGTATATTGCAATTTAGGCGATGGGCTGAATACCTTTCGCTAGACAAATCTATCTTAAATAAGCCTCAAAACTTTGTCAGATGTGGCGGAACGACCTTTGTTTAGGTCGTTTACGCTCTGCCTACCCCATTAGGGATAATGGCGTGACTGTATGTATGAATGAATGTAGTTAGTATCTGTATTTTGCGTAGACGATTCCAAATTTTGCATAGACAATTTGATTTACTGATAATGTTTTAAAATTGATGAATTCAGAGGATAGGAACGCAGGCCGCAAAAACAGACTTGCGTTTCTACTATCAAAATTCGATATTATTTTGATTTCATCCTAAACATCGCATCTTCTATCCTCCGAAGTTTGAGGTCGATCGAATGATTTGAATGCGGTCACAATCATTCCGATTTTTAGCTGTTATAATATGGCATAGCTTATGTCACAGAGTTAAAGAGCCCGATGGTGTAGTGGATAGGGCCGCTGCCTCCTGAGCAGGGAGGTCGTGGTTCGAATCCCACCACATACTAATGTGTTTCTCTGTTTTCGAATTTCATATGTACGTTTATTTGGCGCTTTTTCCGTGCTTCGGAAGGCACGTTAAGCTGTTGGTCCCGGTTAATATCGTTTAATACCGTAGATATTAGTCGTTAAGCCATGACAGATGCCAGTGCTAAGCATTGGCGGCTTGAAAACTCTGACCTAATCTAGGATTGGGTCTGGTTTCCCTTCTGGGTTGCGGAGGTCAGATGACAGTCGCTCTGTGTAAAAACCAGTACCCTCGTTCAATCCCCTAGATTAGGTAGCCGACCCGTGAGATACGGGATAAGGCTAGGGAGATAATGAGCTTATGTTACACTTTGTGTTGTTATTTCTTGATGGAACTCCATAGTACACCATCATCAGGCTGCCTGATGATGGTGTAACGAAACCGGTCGCTTTAATAAATAATATATAGTGGAACTAGTGTAAACAGTGTTTTCTTAATAGTATGGCATAGCTTGTTGATCGAAAGAACCCATCAACTTTACCAAATATGTTGTCAGGTGATAAGACACTCCGTAAATAGAAAACCATTAAGATTTTTTTGAAATATTTCCTTATTGCTTTAAGTACTCACGTACTTAGTAATTGGTGTCTGGAGTTTTAATTTATTCTGTTTTTTAAGTGTTATAAAAAACGTAATTGAAACAGATGCAGTTGTTTTATCTCACGAGCTTAGCCATATTTGTGTGTGTCAAGCCGTGAATTCCTGCTCTCAAAGATGACACGAGACATACCCCCGCGGGGCAGAGAGGGGAAGGGAAATGTTTGTGAAACCCTTCCCCCCTCTGGAGCATGTTACAAGTTTTCTTTGAGCACTAGAGGCACGGCTTTAATAAACTTACACTACACACGTACGAATTGTCTTAGTGTGCGTGAGTTCGCCACAGTAATCTTGTAGTTACGCACACAAAGGAGCGTGACTGTACGCACTACCACAACTATGGCTGAGAAAAAAAATACCATCACAGATATATGCATAATGATTTGATAATATGTATTCCGCCATCTACAACCCAACTAAACAAGGCAAGGCCTTGTACGAGGGCCCATCTATTATGCAGCGTAGATAAGCAACTCAGAGCTCTATTATTGAACCCATAACAATGCTGTTAAATAATTCACTATTGCGCTCCTTTGAGTGCAAATTGTGTGGCGTAGAACACACTAGACTTTAAAATATTCTGAGTAGGTGTATTATTGTATTAATGCAGCAAATCGAAATAACTCCTTCAATAGGTAGGACGTGCTACGGTTCAATTAAGCGTGTAAGATCTTTTGTTTTACTTATCCAATTTATCTTGATTTGTTTCGTTCTAAAATTTTATACATGGTGTAACAACAATAACAGGAACATAGTTATTAACCGAGGAAAATAGTTAAAAAGGGTAAAATAATGACATTCCGTAGGTACTAAATGTAATATCAGCGGATGCATTTTGTATGAGAGGTCGAAATAATTTTTTTCGTGTTTCGAACTATGTTCCTTGGGAATCGTTCAGTTTCATGGGCCAATTCACATCCTATATGGACCTTGCATATACAATTTCTGTTGTATAATTCCCAATATACTACTACTGTACCGCAGTTGCTTAGTATTTGCCTAGCTTCACTTGAATATTTGCACAGTGTACTGACTTACTAAAGTCCGTGTTGTATTGATCAGGTAAACGACACGTCAGTCGAAAATGTGACGCACGCCGAAGCGGTAGATGCATTGAAAAAAGCAGGAAACACCGTAAGACTGGTAAGCAGATATTTTATTGACTTTCTAAACCCCCTTTGTTTTACGAGTATATATAGGCGTTTGTGCCCGTACTAGATTCCAATACATAACCAAAACATCGTTCATATAATTACTAGGAAGGCCAAATCGAATCAGAAAATATTTGGATATAGATTGGAAATATATTATATTGCATATTGTATATTGCTTGAACTTGGCAGTTTTTCTTTAACCTAGCACTTCTATCTCCTTCACACACGATGATCCCTTTAGCTGGGCTTAAGCTCACGAACAATTACATTCTTAGAGTTTATTTCAAGCATTTATTGTGACCTAGATTAAAGTGGGATTTATTTTTAACTTAGTGCTTCCATATACATTCCTGCCAAGATAATATTGTGATGAGCTTAGATTGTTAGTTAAACTAAACCACAATTAATTCACGTCAAATTATATTATTAAGCAATAAGAGGTTACTTATCTTAGTGTTACACAGGAATTACGCGATCTAAAATTTTACCATCTTTGTTGTTTAGACGAAAATACTTATTCTGTAATCTAATACGTTAATTTCATTCCTTTCTGAAGTAAGTGTTTGTTTAAAGATTTTTTATAGTTGAATCTCAATTCATTAAGATATTCGATCCCTCGCGATCCAGAAGTCCATTAATTTTTCTTTAAACATAATGGAATTACAATATAATACCCATTTTGTTGCAGAAAGTAAAACGTCGTGCAACCAATGACCTTAAAGTTCCGCAAGAGGAATCAATCGAGATAGAACTTTCCAAAGGCGGCGCGGGGCTAGGGTTCAGTATAGCGGGGGGATTAGGCAACCAACATATCCCGGGTGACAACGGCATCTACGTCACCAAGATAATGGCGGGCGGGGCGGCGCATCGTGACGGAAGACTCCGGGTGGGAGACAAGCTGCTTGTAGTTAAGAACACCTCGGTAAGTTCAATATTACATCGGTGCCAGGGTTCGGTATAGCGGGGGGAGTAGGCAACCAACATATCCCAAGATAATGGCGGGCGGGGCGGCGCATCGCGACGGAAGACTCCGGGTGGGAGACAAGCTGCTTGTAGTTAAGAACACCTCGGTAAGTTCAATATTACATCGGTGCCAGGGTTCGGTATAGCGGGGGGAGTAGGCAACCAACATATCCCAAGATAATGGCGGGCGGGGCGGCGCATCGCGACGGAAGACTCCGGGTGGGAGACAAGCTGCTTGTAGTTAAGAACACCTCGGTAAGTTCACTATTACATCGGGGCCAGGGTTCAGTATAGCGGGGGGAGTAGGCAACCAACATATCCCAAGATAATGGCGGGCGGGGCGGCGCATCGCGACGGAAGACTACTGGTGGGAGACAAGCTGCTTGTAGTTAAGAACACCTCGGTAAGTTCACCATTACATCGGGGCCAGGGTTCTGTATAGCGGGGGGAGTAGGCAACCAACATATCCCAAGATAATGGCGGGCGGGGCGGCGCATCGCGACGGAAGACTACTGGTGGGAGACAAGCTGCTTGTAGTTAAGAACACCTCGGTAAGTTCACTATTACATCGGGGCCAGGGTTCTGTATGGCGGGGGGAGTAGGCAACCAACATATCCCAAGATTATGGCGGGCGGGGCGGCGCATCGCGACGGAAGACTACTGGTGGGAGACAAGCTGCTTGTAGTTAAGAACACCTCGGTAAGTTCACTATTACATCGGGGCCAGGGTTCTGTATAGCGGGGGGAGTAGGCAACCAACATATCCCAAGATAATGGCGGGCGGGGCGGCGCATCGCGACGGAAGACTACTGGTGGGAGACAAGCTGCTTGTAGTTAAGAACACCTCGGTAAGTTCACTATTACATCGGGGCCAGGGTTCTGTATAGCGGGGGGAGTAGGCAACCAACATATCCCAAGATAATGGCGGGCGGGGCGGCGCATCGCGACGGAAGACTACTGGTGGGAGACAAGCTGCTTGTAGTTAAGAACACCTCGGTAAGTTCACTATTACATCGGGGCCAGGGTTCAGTATAGCGGGGGGAGTAGGCAACCAACATATCCCGGGTGACAACGGCATCTACGTCACCAAGATAATGGCGGGCGGGGCGGCGCATCGCGACGGAAGACTCCGGGTGGGAGACAAGCTGCTTGTAGTTAAGAACACCTCGGTAAGTTCACTATTACATCGGGGCCAGGGTTATAAAAAAAAACTTTATTGTTTTAAAAATTAAACTTAAAAGTAAACTTAAAAAGGGTTCAGTGTAGCGGGGGGAGTACATACATACATACATAAAATCAGGCCTTTATCCCTTACGGGGTAGGCAGAGCGTAAAACGCCTCGTAACAGGCGCTTTCGCCACGTCTGACAGAAATTGAGGGCAAATTTTAGATTGTAATGATTTGTATTGCTGTAGTGACAGGTTGTCAGCCCATATATGGGGGGAGTAGGCAACCAACATATCCCTAAATATACCATATCGCCTAACTGCCTCCGTGTTATAGTGGTCAGAACCATGTGCTCACGATCACGGTCCTGGGTCGATTCCCACGTGCGGGAACACAAAGTTGATGATTGTCAATTTATCACTCTGTGAGATTTTCCCCAGTTTGATTAAGGTAATGCAGGCTGAATCACCTGATTGGCTTGAAAAAAAATATTCCGTTCTACGGAGGGCACGTTAAGCTGTCGGTCCCGGTAGCTGTCTTTGATAGTGGTCGTTACACAAAACCATGTTAGAGGCCTATTAGTTGTGCTATTAAGCGGTCTAAAATCTCTGACACTAGGGTTCATACACGACAGAAGAAGAGCCTAACCTTGAGACCTAATTGGAAAAGGTAGCTTGCGTCTAGGAGTCAAACTACCTAACATATCCTTGGAGACGGGAATCTAGGTCACCTAAATAATTCTACATCTAATTCACGTAGACGTCTCAGAGTGGGCGACAAACTACTTGTGTTCATGAATACATATGCATGTTCTAATACCTATTACTATACATCGGGTTTTATGCACTATCAAAGTGCCAAAATATGCACTAAAAAAGGCCCAATTATGCACAATTTAATGGTATTTATGACTTGAATTCTCGTTAATCTTGGCAATATTTTTTATTTAAAAGAATATTTTTTTTCAAACATGCAAATGCATATATAATCAGATGTCTACCTATTACATTATTGATACGAATACGGCCATCTCTACAAGACAACGGTCAACCGTTACCAGTATTGAGCTATGATAATATCTAGAAAGCTTTAGCATTCGTCATATGATGGGTAATTTGAGTGACCGAACAAACCTCAAGAATCATGCGCATCTAATGGATAAATAAGTATATTGGTTGCTTGGGCTGCGTGGTCTAGTGGCTAGTGCCATGGACTCTCGATCCGGAGGTCCTGGGTTTGATTCCCGGGGGGGAAACACAAAGTTGATATTTGAGAATTTATCACTTTGTGAATTTTTCCCCAGTTTGGGTAGGACATTGCAGGCTGAATCACCTGATTGTCCGAAAAGAAAAAGATTTCGTGCTTCGGAGGGTACGTTAAGCCGTCGGTCCCGGTCGCTGTCTTTGATAGTAGTCGTTACTCAAACCATGTCAGAGGCCTGATAGTTGTGCTACTAGGCGGTTTCGAAAGTCTGACACCAGGGTTCATCGGGTCCGTAGACTCGATACCCACTCGACAGAAGAAGTTCGTTCTTGGGCCTATTTGTTGTGCACTAAAACAAGTGTTTAGATTCAAGATACATAACATAACATATATATACATACATATAATCACGCCTATATCCCTAATGGGGTAGGCAGAGCGTAAACGACCAAAACAAATGTCGTTCCGCCACGTTTGACAAAGTTTTGAGGGTTATTTAAGATAGATTTTTAGGTATATTGCTGTAGTGACAGGTTGTCAGTTCATCGCCTAAATAACAATATACTGAAACCCTCGGATCCCTTAGCTGATTTTTACAGCATGCCCGGGAGGAAATGCAGCTGGCACATTCTCGCTCCCAGGCCAGCATGGAAGATTCAAGATACATCTCGTTATAACTACTACGACGCATCAACCTTGGTCACAACTTATTTAGCGCGATGTATTTTGCATTGCATATTTATTTAGCACATCAATGCACTAACATTGAATAGAACCAGGGTCACTCTATAACAACTTCATTATAGATAATAATACTTGTTTTTACCATTTTTACTATGTAATGTAACCTATGATCCAACTTAATGGCTGTTTACTCGTATCACAACTGCCTATAATACGCTGTAATTTCAATAATAATAGCCCTCCCACCGATTTTCGGTGATGGCGGCCAACTGCGCAGAACTAGTTTTTAGTGCCCAAGTGTTTGTGCTACACACACGTGCAATCTCTATCCCTACAATCTCTTATTCCGATGGGACAGATTGACTGACACGACCAGAGATAAATCAGGCGCAGGACCGACTATTGACATGCCCATCTGACAGGACAATCAGGTGATCAGCCTGTAATGTCCTAACCAAACTAGAAACAACAACACAAAGTAATTGTCCCACGCCGGGAATCGAACCCGGGACCTCCGGGACGAAAGCCCATGGCTCAGACCGCTAGACCACGGAGGCAGTTCATTAATGTCAATAATAAGGAAGATTATTCTCATAAGGATTAACTTTGAAATTCGCGGCTTGAAAACTCTGACCTAATCTAGGATTGGGTCTGATTTCGCTCTTGGTTGCGGAGGTCAGGTGGCAGTCGTTCTGTGTAAAAACCAGTAACCGTTCAATCACCTAGATTAGGTAGTCGACCCCGAGAGATACGGGATAAGGCTAGGGAGATGATGATTAACTTTGAAATTCGCACCCTGCCAGAACGATGTTTTATTTGACAACTGCAGCTTAGCCATAAATGTGCGCGCGTTCACTATATTAAACCTGTAGTTACCCACACAAGGGCACGTGTCTGTACAGACAACTACAAGTATATTCTATTACTATTTCCAACTCAGATTTATAATAAAGCTATACAAAGTTTCATGTCTTTTAATCTAAGATCTTGTTTCTAAAATGAGTTTTACCTATTAGATATGACCACATAATGAAATAGTAGTTTTAGTCATTTAACTAATTTACCAACACGTATTATTTATTTCTGAAATGTATTTTTGAAAGACATGAAACTTTGTTTACATACATACATAAAGTCACGCCTACATCCCTAATGGGGTAGGCAGAGTGCCAACGACCTAAACAAAGGTCGCTCCGCCACGTCCGACAAAGTTCTGAGTGTTATTTAAGGCACATTCTATGTTTTTCTAGCTCCCAGGTCAGCATGGAAGGAACTTTGTGTAATAGACTCGCTTGTGACTTTCTAAAAGTGTTCTTAGGAATCTATTTGAAAATAAATTATTTGACATTGTTTACCTTTTTTCTAAATCTGTTTTGGAAATAGTATAGCTTCAGTTGTGAGGTGAAACAACTATAACAATGTTTCAAATCAATTAAAATTACGAACTTCCGCGAACTGACCACAGACAGACAGAACAACAGTATACCACACGTCATTGTGTTGAACAATGCCGCGCATTCTTTTAAATATTTCGACTCTGTGACGACATCGCCCCTCAGTTGACTCATCGCTCGAGTATTTGCATTTCCTCATTCATTGCGTCTCGTTTGTTTGGTTACCCAAGTGTTGCTGAGTAAATACAGTTGTGTAATAACTAGTAAACATGCGCTTCTGTCTCCATAGTAAAACACAGGTATAATCTTGATAAATATAAAGAGTATTGTGATTTGTTAAGTTTTATATTTGCATAGGAAAACTGTGCTGACCTGAACCGATTATTATAGTTCATATTTCTCTTTAAATACAACGCATTCTTTCGTAAACTTCATTAGTCAATCTTTTCTTCTTCTGTCGTGTCGATGGTTCAAATTATTTTTGACCAATACTCTGCTACGGCAATAGCATTATATGTAGCATCGTATAGATTTTGTAGAGTGCAGTGAGGTGCAAAAGTAAGAATAAAACAAAACGATGGGAAGGGTGCAAAGTGCGAATTTCTCATGTTTCTTCTTCATTGTAATATAGTTTTATTTTATTTTGTGACACAGATATAATGTTCTATGTAATAGACTCGCTTGTGACTTTCTAAAAGACTTCTTAGGAATCTATTTGGAAATAAATGATTTGACTTTGCGGCATTGTCTGCTCAGATCCACAGCCGCAGTTAGAGTTACTACTATATTCTTGTTTTAGTACTACATTTAGTTAAACCTGTATTTTGAAAATGTCTTATTCAATTATTGTGTTTTTTGTTTTGAATAAATATTTACACTAGATATTCGAGGACTTCCACATGGGTTATATACATAGTTAAAATCTATTAGTTAAAAGTAATAGATTTTTTTTTGTGTCGTTGCCCTTTTCAAACTAGTTGCGAACCTTCAATAAAATTGCTTATTGATTGTTTTTAGCGCGGCGATGTGAACCTAGACAACGTGACCCACGAAGACGCGGTTGCAGCGTTGAAAGCCACGGGCGAGAAGGTTGTATTAGTGCTGGTGCCCGGCCCGCTTCATGGACAGCCCAGCCCGCGTACGAGTCGAGCTAACACACGTAAGTACCCTCCTTTTAGGTTGTATTAGTGCTGGTGCCCGGCCCGCTTCATAGACAACCCAGCCCGCGTACGAGTCGAGCTAACACACGTAAGTACCCTCCTTTTAGGTTGTATTAGTGCTGGTGCCCGGCCCGCTTCATGGACATTTTTTTTTTTTTTTTTTTTTTTTAATGGACCTGTTTGCAAAATACTACAAAGTGTATATAATGCGTCACCGGGCTAAGGCGGGGAGTTGCTACACGCAATCTACACCCTTAATGAAATGGCAACTGCCTAAGGGCGCCCACTAGGGCTCGAACCTCGGCTTATGGCGTTGCCTGGGGACTCCTTATCGGAGAGAATCTGCCCGGTACGTGCCGGTAAACCCCAAAGTGGGGAGCAAGGGAGGGACCTCCGCGACCCCGCCGGCGGGGTGCGCGGTTGCTGGAAGAGCTTGTGCAGAGTGTGGCTCGACTAATATTGGCAGCATTAAACGCAAGGGTAATTTGGTCATCGCCGTCGGTAAGGAGCTTCATGGACAACCCAGCCCGCGTACGAGTCGAGCTAACACACGTAAGTACCCTCCTTTTAGGTTGTGTGATAGTGATAGTTTTCTGAGAGATGATTATTTAGCAAAAGCATCAAAGGTTTAAAAAAAATATAGTTCTTTTTTCTCACTACTGCTATTTGTGTGGTATTACGCATACTAGGGCGCGTGTCCGTACAAGGCCAAGCGGCAGACGTGATATAAAAACACTATACTTCTGTTGCCCTGAGCCAACGAAGGCTAGAACTCACCAAATGTTAGTTCACCTCATAAATCTTAGATTTGATTGAACAATGCGCCGTGATCATGATCACGTTTAAATATTTAGCGAATTTAGTTTACAACTAATACGCATATTTCGATAACTGCCAGTAGTAGCATCTTCTCGCTATTTTTTTTACTAAGGAGTTATTTTTTTATCATCTTTTTGGGCATCTCTTCGAGGGTTAGTAAAATTTTGCCTGGACACGCAAATAAGACTTCTTTCTTTTTACAGCATCAGCATCAAGTGCCGCGAACTCTCTCCGACGGGAAGACGTCACCGACAGCACCGAAGAGCCGCGCGTCGTCGAACTGGAGAAAGGGTCCCAAGGCCTGGGCTTCAATATCGTTGGAGGAGAGGATGGCCACGGGATCTACGTGTCTTTCCTATTGGCTGGAGGGCCGGCGGAGAGGTCTGGGGAGCTTAGGAGAGGGGATAGATTATTGGCTGTCAATGAAACGGACATCACGCACGCTACACACGAACAAGCTGCCAAAGCACTCAAGGTAAGATCACTTGTCTTAGACTAGTTTTTTATGTGTCTATGAACCGATGAACCTTGGTTTCGTCGTCCGAAAGGGTCCCAAGGCCTGGGCTTCAATATCGTTGGAGGAGAGGATGGCCCCGGGATCTGTTTCTTTCCTATTGGCTGGAGGGCCGGCGGAGAGGTCTGGGGAGCTTAGGAGAGGGGATAGATTATTGGCTGTCAATGATACGGACATCACGCACGCTACACACGAACAAGCCGCCAAAGCACTAAAGGTAAGACGACACATGATTTCAGCTTTCGACGTGGGTTAGGTCGATGGACCCAATGAACCTTGTCGGCTTCGATATAGAAGGAGGGCAGAATGGCCACGGGATCTTTGTGTCTTTCCTATGGGCTGGAGGGCCGGCGGAGAGGTCTGGGGAGCTTAGGAGAGGGGATAGATTATTGGCCGGCAATGAAACGGATATCACGCACGCTACACACGAACAAGCCGCCAAAGCACTCAAGGTAAGATGTCTTTGACTAGTTCTGTTCGTTGTCGGTTGTGAGGTTGACGAACGGTCCGATGAACCCAGGTGCACAGCTCGGACACCCCTAACTATCATGTCATTTTGGTCACACATCGACAGACATGCACAGGCATGTTGCACTTGGCATGTGTTTGTGTGCGTGTTATAAGGGTTGACAACATTTGTTATACCGGTCATAATCATCACTTGATTAATCTGGTTCTTGCTTAAACCAACGTTTTAAAGTAGTTCAGTGTAACTGAATAGTTAGAATAGAGTAGGTTGCATATTTTGTATGAATTTACTTACCATCTCTCATCACTGTAGAATCTAAAAAAGTTCCTATTGGAGTCATATCTTGTGGTAGAAAGACATCCGTACACGGAACAGTATCTAACCATCTCTGGAACAGAAAACTTTATTATTTCCGTTACACTGGGAAACATGCGCGCGCCATGCCCGCTAAGCGTACGCTCAATGTGACCCACAATCCGGCGCGGAGTGTGACGTATGTCGGACTGGGGAAGGGAGGCGAATGGCCATTCTGTATGTAGTACTATTATATATTCTGTGCCAGGTGTTAAACTTCGTCGAACTATAGAGATCAAGAGTCTTACATACATACATACATACATAAAATCACGCCTTTACCCCTTACGGGGTAGGCAGAGCGTTAAACGCCTCGTAAAAGTCGCTTTCGCCGCGTCTGACAATAATTGAGGGCAATTTTAGATTGTAATGTGTATTGCTAATGTGTAGTGACAGGTTGTCAGCCCATCGCCTAAATTACAATACACTGTAACCCTCGAGTCCCTTTTGCTGTCTTCTACAGCATGCCCGGGAGGAAGGGCAGCTGGAACATTCTATGTTTTTCTATCTGTCCCAGTTCAGCATGGAAGAAATCAAGAGTCTTAATACACCAAAGTAACATGTACACTGTACATGACCCTTTACTAACTTTCGATAACAAGTTGACTAATTCCATTGTTCCTTATCTTCGCTACATAAAAATATAATCTATCTATCATTCCAATATGTCATTCAAAAAAGCTGTTGTCTGTTTGTTTTGCAGAGCACCGGTCAGAACGTGAAGCTGACGGTGGTGTACCGGCCTCTGGAGTACAACAAGTTCGAGGCGCGCATCAATGAGCTCAAACAACACCACACGCTACTGCGCACCTCGCAGAAACGCTCGCTATACGTCAGGTAGGTAAACTACTTCCTTCCTTTTAGTATGTATGTAAGTGCCTCCGTGGTCTAGTGGCTAGTGCCATGGGCTCCCGATCCGGAGGTCCTGGGTTCGATTCCCAGGGGGTAAAACACAAAGTTGAAATTTGAGAATTTATCACTTTGTGAATTTTTCTCCAGTTTGGGTAGGACATTGCAGGCTGAATCACCTGATTGTCCGAAAAGAAAAAGTTCTCGTGCGTGAAAAAGTCGTCGGAGGGCACGTTAAACCGTCGGTCCCGGTCGCTGTCTTTGATAGTGGTCGTTACACAAAACCATGTCAGAGGCCTGATAGTTGTGCTACTAGGCGGTTTAAAAACTCTGACACCAGGGTTCATCGGGTCCATAGACTCGATACCCACTCGACAGAAGAAGAAGAAGTATGTATGTATGTATGTAAGCTCTTTATTGTACCTTAAAAATCTTAAAACTAAAATACAAGAAGATTAAAACAATAGTGGCACAAAGGCGGACTTATCCCGTTAAGGGATCTCTTCCAGTCAACCTTTGATAAACCCAGATATTTAGTGATACTGATCCTGATCCGATACTTTAGAACCTTATAAATGAGCGATTCATAGCTCGTTGTAGTAACAGGAAAATATAATGCCGTTGGTGGCCGTTATTTGCAATTTTTGTTACTGTTACTACAACGAACTATGAATCGCTAATTTAGAAGGTTCTAAATTATCTCAATTACTATAACTTGATTCTGTTGAACTGGTTTTGGATTCAGTGCGTTTTTAGTGAATTATGATTTTTTTACTAATCTTCTTCTGTCGAGAAGGTATCGAGTCTATCGACCCGATGATGATTTGACAGACGTGGCGTAAAAGCTTTCACTGAGCGTTTTACGCTCTGTCTACCCTGTAAGGGATAAAGGCGTGAATTTATATATATATTTTCTATACATCTATATTTTATTACATCATGCCTTTCTATTTTTGCTCTGATGTAATACGTACATACATATAATCACACGCCTTTATACCTAATGCGGTAGGCAGAGCGTAAACGACCTAAACAAAGGTCGGTCCGCCACACCTGACAAAGTTTTGAGGGTTATTTAGGATAGTTTTGTAGGTATATTGCTGTAGTGACATGTTGTCAGTCCATCGCCTAAATTGCAATATACTGAAACCCTCCGATCCCTTAACTGGTTTTTACAGCTTGCCCGGGAGGAAATGCAGCTAGCACATTATAGCGATACACATTATAATCTAAAATTGCCCTTAATATTTGTCAGACGTGGCGTAAAAGGATGTATGTATTTTCTATACATCAATATTTTTTTACAGCCTGTCTATTTTTGCTCAAGTTAAAAGTTGTCAACCTTCTACCAATATTCCTGAGTATTTATGTGTTTGGTTTCAGAGCGCTATTCGACTACGACCCGATCCGCGACGACGGCTTACCGTCCCGAGGGCTGCCCTTCCGCTACGGAGACATCCTGCACGTCACCAACGCCTCAGATGACGAGTGGTGGCAGGCAAAGTTAGTACAACCACAGAATATATAATAGTACTACATACAGAATGAAATGAAAAATACGTTTATTTGATTTTAGAACCACATTACATAATTTGTTACATCTGCCAAACTTATTTAAAGTTTGTCGGCAGCAATAAATACTCCCTATTTAATTAGGCTCTAAACTGTAATTAGTAGGTACTTACAAAATAAGCTAAAGTAAGATAAGTTATGTTTGTAAATATTATGTAATAAGTAATTCGTGTAAATGAAACAGACACAATTTCACACAGTACTTGACATTCACCTCCCCTCCCCAGTCCGACATACGTCACACTCCGCGCCGGATTGTGGGCCACATTGAGCGTATGCTTAGCGGGTATGATGCGCGCATGTTTCCCAGTGTAACGGAAATAATAAAGTTTTGTGTTCCAAAGATGGTTAGGTACTGTTCCGTGTACGGAACTTATTCTACCACAAGATATGACTCCAATAGGAACTTTGTTAGATTCCACAATGATGAGAGACGGTAAGTAAATTCATACAAAATATGCAACCTAATCTATTCTAACTATTCAGTTACAGTGAACTACTTTAAAACGTTGGTGTAATCAAGAACCAGATTAATCAAGTGCATGATTATGACCGGTATAACAAATTTTGTCAACCCTTATAACACGCACACAAACGCATGCCAAGTGCAACATGCCGTCTGTCGATGTGTGACCAAAATGACATTGTAGTTAGGAGTGTCCGAGCTGTGGTACAACACTCCCTGCATAAATATAAAGTTTTCTATAGTTCAAAAAGTTCTTCCATGCTGGACTGGGAGTGATAGAAAAACATTTTTATTTATTTCAACAAATACTATAGTCATAACAGGCATGCCCAAGGTAACTATATGCGCAATAATTTTTTTTTATATATATGTATATAGTTATAGATCGTCCCACTGCTGGGCAAAGGCCTCCCGTTTATCTCTCCAGGCAAATCAAGTTATAATTTACAAAAATACGAAACGGTTGCTTTTGTGAATCCCGACAACGAACACGTGTAAATATCCAATTGTGGATTCTCCTGAATGATAGAATTAATCGCGCGTACTGCTCGAGCGGCCGGCGAGTGAGCACCGACATTGGTGCGAGCGGGAGAGTTGCGAGCACGCGTGGGGTCCGTTTGGAACCTTGTATACAAACCTACCTACATAGAATGTTTTAGCTGCTTATCCTCCCGGGCATGCTGTAAAAACCAGCTAAGGGATTTGAGGGTTATCTAGTGTATTGCAATTTTAGGCGATGGGCTGACAACCTGTTACTACAGCAATATATCTACAAATCTATCTTAAATAACCCTCGATTTTTTGTGAGACGTGGCGACCTCTGTTTAGGTCGTTTTGCTCTGCCTACCTCTTAGGGATAAAGTCGTGATGTTATGTATGTATTAAGTTTTGTATACGATTTTTATGAATTTGCTAACATATTCACTGATAAAAATAACAATTCAGGATTTACGCGGTTGTCGCACTGTTACGCTCAATGGAGCAAAATCTGTCGGCGTGATTGTCTTTACTCCCATTGTGTTGAACAATAAAACCATAGACAATGGAAGCGAGAGAAAAATATAGAATGTGCCATCTGCTTGTCCTCCCGGGCATGCTGTAAGAACCAGCAAAGGGATCCGAGGGTTTCAGTATATTGCAATTTAGGCGATGGGCTGACAACCGGTCACTACAGCAATAAACCTACAAATCTATCTGAAATAACCCTCGAAACTTTGTCAGACGTGGCGGAACGACCCTCATTTAGGTCGTTTACGCTCTGCCTACCCCATATCTTAAATAACCCTCAAAACTTTGTCAGACGGTGGCGGAACAACCTTTGTTTAGGTCAATTACGCTCTGCCCAACCCATTAGGGATAAAGGCGTGATTAAATGTATGTATGCTGACATATTAACTGATAAAAATAACAAATCAGAATTTACGCGGCTAGGGTGAGTAAAATCTGTCGTAATTAGCGTTCTTGTCTTTACTCCCTCTGTGTTAAACAAAAAAACCATAGACAATATCTGCCCTACGCGTTAAAGTGCAAAGCAGTGTCACAGAATTAAATCCCCCGTCAATGGTTTGCTGGCTTCTAAGTCCTAACGGTTTATTCCCATCTCGCAAACTAACGGATGTTTATACTTGTTTTCAGGCGGATAGACACGACGGATGCAGATTCAATGGGAATTATCCCGTCTAAAAAACGCTGGGAGCGGAAACAGCGCGCGCGCGACCGACAGGTCAAGTTCCAGGGACAGGGCACGCCCGTCAGCACTGTGAGTGTTGCCATAAAAAAATACCATTTTGGTAGAATCGAAATGAAACTATGGATTTTGGTAGAATTCAATAGCAAGATTTGGTAGATTGTGAATAAAACAATATAGGAAGGGTATGAATGAATAAAGTATTTTCGAAAAGTTAATTTGATTGATCCGATGAACCCTGCTGCAGAGTTTTCAAACCGCCTTATGGTACAGCTAATATGCTTCTGATATGGTTTGTGTAACGACCACAGACAGCGACCGGGACCGACGAATAAAATCTTTAAATGAACAGTTACTATAAATATTTTTTGCAACTTTTTATATCCATATTATCATGTAACCCAAATAACTCCACTAAACAATGTATATTTTTCAGAGCCAATCTACTCTCGAAAGGAAAAAGAAGACGCTCTCGTTCAGCAGAAGATTCCCCTTCATGAAGAGCCGCGAGGACGGCAAGTCCGAGGACGGTTCCGATCAAGAACGTGAGTACTACCACCTCCTGCACCAAGCTACTGGGCTAGAAATATGCTAGAACTTCCCTATTGCGATCTAGGTTCTTGGGGTGAATAGGGAAATTATGTAAATTCTATTCCGAAAATTCTACCAAAAAAGCCTACTATTTGGTAGATTATCATGATTTTCATTGCTTAGTAATGGTACGTTGTGATTGGTGGGAAAAAACTATATTTTTGTATTGCTTACATACTTCTTGTGATTGGTGGTTTACCAATAGGCTTGCCATTCCAAATTCTGTTTTTTTTATGGAATAGAATTTACCCAAAAAAGATCATACAACTCATAAATAATTTCCAAACCCTTCTGTAACATATCACGCTAGAACTAAGGGCTAAATGAAAGTACCAGGGCCACATAAGCACTTGGAGCTCGTCGGCTAATCTGTCCATTTTGTTCCAGCTTTCATGCTTTGTTACACGCAGGAGGACACTAACGCGGACGGTAAGTGCACTATACACATTATAGATAGAGATAGATACTAATTACATTCGCTACCTCTCGCCGTGTAGGGTAGCCGTCGCTCGGAACATTATTACCTAGCATAATAAAATAATAAATACGGACTGAGATTTCAATTATTCACAAAAGTAACTGGTTAGAATTGTTTCATCTACGTACGAAGTAATTAAGTTTCTGATTTGACTAGTAGGAAAATAGCGTAAAGGCTGGTTGACTGTTTTTGCGGAATGGAAAATTCGCTAAAAGTATCATATCATAACATAACAAATTGAATCGGAATAAATGACTCAATCAATCTGTGAGTCAATTCGAAATTGTCCGTATCTCATGTTAAAAAGTTGTAATCTAAGCCAGTATATTCCGAGCGACGCGTACGTATATTTTCTCTCATGTGACTGCTAATAACCACCGTAAAGTATAAACTATTAGGTCGTTTTTACATTGAAGTTGATTGCTTTTTCTAACCACAGAATATCTTGACCGCATAGGAACTGTATTTACTTTGTTAAACCCTCTTCTATCTAGGTATTATTGTATTATTAGAGTATTGTATATTTTATTATTATGTTTCGTATTTGCTGCCTAGTCTACACAGTAAAAAGAAGGCATATTTGTTGACACTATCAGCCGTTTTGTACTCCTTAGTAAAGTCTAAAGGATAGTATACATTGGTGATTTGTTTTATTGTTACTATTATAACCATGTTCTATTTGTACCGGATCTGTGTGAGTAATTTGTCGCTTGTAGTATACTGTATATGAAGGAGCATGGTGGTGCTTATGGTATATCTACAGGGTGTAACAAAAAGGGTACATACATGCACCTGAAAGGATGTGAATCTGGCCATTAAACTGAACAACTTTCAAGGAAGATAGGTCGAAGAACTGAAAACAAAAAACCAAGCCATGAAGCCAAATTTTCTTTTTTCGTTTTTCGACCTATCTTCCTTGATCGAAGGTATTCAGTTTCATGGTCAGATTCACATCCTTTCAGGTACACATACCCTTTCTGTTACACCCTGTATAGGTCTAGCGATGTGTCAGCGTCTGACCGTATATATTCTGTGCTACCGCTTTATACCGTAGGAAATATTCCACAAATTATGTAGGCGACCCGGAGACAATATTATTATTGTTTTTGTGTTAGATAGTGTTGTTTATAATCAACAGCTCCCTGGTCACATAACTGTGTTTGGATTTGTTTTAATAATTATGCTAAAGAATATAATAAAGGGTGAAATTGATAGCATTTAAAATCCTGATTCGTTTAGTCTCAAAGTATGAGACAACTAACGTAAATAATACCGATTGTATATCTGGTATTCTACGCATCTTTGCATACGCTGCAATTTCACCCTTTTTCGTGAGCGTGCTTTATCGCCTTCATTCATTATAGAAATAAAAAAATATAGTAAAATTAAGAAGAATCTCTTAACTATAACGATGTTAAATATCTATGACAATAGATGTCAAATAATACCATTGATAAATTTAAATAATTTAAAATTCCCCTAAAAAATCCAGGCGACATAAGCTTTATTTTTAAAATTATTCAAAAATGTGGAAAAACTTAGTAAAACACGGATGTGTGGCGGGAGCTGCGTGTTGCGAGTTTGTGTTTTGTTTAGACTTCCCCACGATAAGATACATACATACATACAATCATGCCCTTATCCCCAATGGGGTAAGCAGAGCGCAATCCACTCAAACACAGGTCGCTCGGCCACGCCCGACTAAGTTACGAGGGCTATCCAAGACAGATTTGTAGGTGTAGGCCCAACGCCTAAATTGCAATATACAAATACCGTCAGATCCCTTAGCTGGTTTTTACAGCACGCCCGGGAGGAAATGCAGCTGGCACATTCTATGTTTTTCTCTCCCTCCCAGTCCAGCATGGAAGAGCTAATAAGATACCAATAGTTATTCTTTCGTGAGCTACCCTGTATGAAAAAGCTACAAACTTTTGGCGTGGTTGATGTGATTTCAAGGCCGCCATAAACTTTAACAAGTTAACAGTGAATGTTGCAATTTTAAAACTAGATCATACATACGGTGAACTTTCTGTTTTTTTCCTGTGGCGATATGCACACGATATTCTTCCATGCTGGACTGGGAACGAGAAAAAACTTAGAATGTGCCAGCTGCATTTCCTTCGGGCATGCTGTAAAAATCAGCTAAGGGATCCGAGGGTTTCAGTATATTGCAATTTAGGCGATGGGCTGACAACCTGTCACTACAGCAATATACCTACAAATCTATCCTAAATAACCCGCAATACTTTGTCAGACGTGGAGGAACGACCTTCGTTTAGGTCGTTTACGCTCTGTCTACCCCATTAGGGATAAAGGCGCGACTATATGTATGTATTTATGTGATATGCACGTGATAGGATCGTTCTATCGTCGAGAATCGTTTGGGAGTCTTAACGTAGAGTATTTACACCGATTTTCAATCAGTTTTGCTGCACCAGAATTCATAAATGTTATAATGACCAGCAGATACAAAATATGACCACTGCTCCTACCGAAAAACACTCGAAAATTTATAAAATATGCCAAAAATATCACTTGTAATGTTACGGATTGTGTGTAAATATACCAAAATTGGTGTGAACACTATATTTTTGCCACGTTAGGAACACTCGTTTATAATGTTTCTGAATTCCGGTCTGGCAGCTAGCTATTGTAACGCAAAGTATCGCATTCGCCCGCTACGCAGCGCAGCCCCGACGCCGTCGCGTGCCTCTTGTCGCCCCTCGGGAACGCCCCACTAACATCCATCCTACTCTTGCGTCATTTTATTTGCTCTTTATGTTCCCAAGCTACTCATGTACTTTAGATAGCTACTTCCAGCCGCCCGGTAACAAACGCACACAACGGAATGTTATGACTTCTCCGCACTGTTACTACCGGTGGTTTCTATCAGATTTCCCATCCCAGTTCCGCGTCCGCTATGGACGGGCCCAACTGCAGACTATTATTTAAATGTTTGTAACGTTAATTTTTCTACGTGTAGGGGAAATCTTGTACCGCGTGGAACTTCCCATGATGGAGGAGATAACGCTCATATATCTCGAGGACGAGAGTAAGTTTTGGGAGTGAGGCGTAGCTTGCGAGTGCCGTAGCCAAAACCTTACCTCCCGCATTCTGGTTATGATCATCAATTAGAGACGTAGTTTTCATTTCAATAACACTCCAGTTTTATTAAGTTGTCATACTTTCTTTTTGTTCAGTTGGTTTTTTATCATACAACGCGACGACTCTAATAGCTCCGCACTCGAAACCATCACGAGACGAGATCATTTTGATAATTGCAATCGCGACGGCGCAGTTGAGGTGCGCAGTAGAGTAGCATCGGACGGTCGAGCTGTCGGTCGCGGGTGGGGTGTGGGGGGGGGGGGGGGAGAGGAGGGGGGCCACTGGCCACTGGCAGCACGGCGCCGGCACCGGGTCCCGCTTGGCGCATGCGCTCGCTCGCCCGCTGTCCGCACGCTGCCGACACTAGCGCCCGCCTCACGCCCGCGCGCGCTTGTCACTCGCGACTCAGCATGTCTCGACGACACGATCTTACGACATACTTCATTCGAGCTTGTTTTCCGTTTTCACGCTGTGCTGATTTATTTTATAGAGTTAGTTTTATCGCTTCGTGATAGGGGCGCTGTAATTATTTTACTAGCCTTAGCAGTCGCTGACATTGTATTTTGTACTACAATGTTGTATATTTGCTTTGTGTTTAGGCAGTTTTTTGATTAGAAACACAACTGGTCAGGTTTCAATATCTGCTAACCGTGGTGATACCATCTTACGTGATATTTAGACCTGACTTTTTTAAATCTTTACTCATGTTTCCTAAAATAAATGTACAGAGCATGTAAAGGATTCAAATAATGTAAAGTCTATTCCAAGCAACGTTTAATTTATCAGCTCTAAATGATCTGCAAGTTTTAGCAACATAAATCTTGGTTATAATAAAATAATGTTGCTTGTAAAAGACACTAGTTTAGTTCTGATTATACACAGTAATTTTGACCATAGAAAGAGCTCAATTCTGAATGCCACTTGCTACAGAAGAAAATAAATTAATCCTGTTATTTTAAAGCACAATAAAACTTCAAAGTATGGTATATATATATTAAGCTGTCAATTTTGATAGAAATACAGCTGATTGTCTCCTATCTTTTTCGAATTTTAATATTCTGAAAATGACAGGGCTAACTTAAATTTATCGTTAGCTATTGCATCATAATTGAGTCCACTGTTGCATTATTTTTTAAGTGGTAGCTCGCTAGGCGCTTTGAATTGTGTTTCGAAGACGATAGATGTAATTTTGACCATGTTTTTATGAATATCAGTTTGTTGGAACACTTTGAGTTGTCAAGACATTGAATATAGCGTCGTAGCACCATAGAAGCATCGCACGCTCTGAAATAGAAGTTGAGCACGCATTGCACTAAGTAAATAGCTAACAAAAACCAAGGATTTATTTGAATATAGTGTGCAATTTTAAATGGACTTCATCGCCAGTTCCGAATCAATATAATCAGTCACAATTACATGATGATTTAGTATACCTAATATAGTTACATTAGTCACTAATAACTTTCCAATAGCTTCAAAATTTAGTCTGTTTCATTTTAGAACCCAAAATTAAGTTCAGTAGATATTTATCAGTGTTGTTGATTTAGATTGTTTGTTGGAATTGTGGTGTTAAAATGGTTTCAGCGCATTTTGGGTCTAACTAACCACTTCCTATTGCTTCGTGCCATATTTGATTCTAGACAAGATTCTAGTATATTTCTATTGGCATCGTGTCAATATTCAAAGCAAATACTATTTCCATGAATAAAATATGCGCTGCTAAATATCTACTGAACGCAATGCACCCGTGAACCTCTACCATACGCGTATAGTACAACAGAGCCGCGTTTCAGGCCAAGACGAATGCGTGCTGTCTTACGAGTCGGTGCAACAGCTGACAATCAGCTACACGCGACCAGTCATCATCCTCGGCCCGTTGAAGGACCGCATCAACGACGACCTCATATCAGAGTTCCCGGACAAGTTCGGCAGCTGCGTACCACGTAAGTGTACAACCCTGCTGTATACAACATGCAACAGAAAGGGTATGAACCAGCCCATGAAACTGAACAACTTTCCCAAAGGAACATCATCATCTCCCTAGCCTTATCCCGTATCTCACGGGGTCGGCTTCCTAATCTAGGGGATTTAACGAGGGTACTGGTTTTTACACAGAGCGACTGCCATCTGACCTCCGCAACCCAGAAGGGAAACCAAGACCCAATCCTAGATTAGGTCAGAATTTTCAAGCCGCCAATGCTTAGACTGACGTCTGATAGGGCTTAACGACTAATATCTACGGTATTAAACGATTTTAACCGGGACCAACGGCTTAACGTGCCTTCCGAAGCACGGAAAAAGTACCGAATAAACGTACATATGAAACTTTCCCAAAGGAACATAGGTCGAAAAAGAAAACAAGAGTTTGACTCTCCATACTACACACGCTATCAGCTGATGCATTTTGTATGGAAGCCAACTTTATTTTTCCTATTTTGACCTATGTTCCTTTGGGAAAGTTATTCTGTTTCATGGGCTGGTTCATATCCTTTCCGTTGCATATACCCTTTCTGTTATACGTTGTAGATAAAAAAATAAATTAGGTTATGGGATGTAACGTCCAGCACGTAACATTTGGTATCAGAAGTGGGATTCGAACCCTGAGAGGGTCAAATGTTACGTGCTCGACGTTATGTTACATAGCGTAGCACAAAAAGGACTTTGAGAACAATGGAAGAACCTCAAGCTCGTAATGTTTGCACGTAACATTTTTCAAAATGAGCTAGGTTGATGATCAGTCAGCTAGTTCTACGTTTGTTTCAATTAGCGGGAAAGTGCAAATGAGATATTCACCAAGACATAGTTGTCCTTTTTTATTTATTTACAGTGCTAATTTCTTCCATGTTGGCCTGGAAGAGAGAGAAAAACAGAACGTGCCAGCTGCATTTCCTCCCGGGCATGCTGTAAAAACCAGCTAAGGAATCCGAGGGTTTCGGTATATTGCAATTTAGGCGATGGGCTGACAACCTGTCACTACAGCAATATACCTACAAATATATCTTAAATGACCCTCAAAACTTTGTCAGACGTGGCGGAACGACCTTTGTTTAGGTCGTTTACGCTCTGCCTACCCCATTAGGTATGATGGCGTGATTATATGTATGTATGTAATTTCTTCCCGTAAAAACTAATGAATGATCAAGACCTGTTTGGCCAACCATAAAAGTATATGCTAAGTTGCCGAAACTAAACTCAACTTTCCTTTACAGACACGACGCGACCGCGACGCGACTACGAAGTGGACGGCCGCGACTATCACTTCGTAGCGTCGAGAGAACAGATGGAGAGAGACATTCAAAACCATCTATTTATCGAAGCTGGACAGTATAACGACAACCTCTACGGCACATCCGTCGCTTCCGTACGAGAGGTCGCCGAGAAGGTAGGTTTACTTCTTCGAAGTTTGAGACGCCGCTTACCTTTTGAATGATAACATGGTATCTATTAACGTTGCTACGTCGTTTATTTTGACGTTGCTGCATCACATCTTTTGACGTTCCTACGTCTTAACATTTGACGCTGTTACGTCATGTCTTTTGACGTTGCTGCATCGTATCTGTTGTCGTTGCTACGTCGTACCTTTGACGACGCTGCGTCGTATCTTTTGACGCGCCTACTTTGTAACTTCTGACGTTGCTACGTCGTACCTTTGACGACGCTGCGTCGTATCTTTTGACGCTCCTACGTTGTAACTTCTGACGTTGCTATGTCGTACCTTTGACGACGCTGCGTCGTATCTTTTGACATTGCTATTGCTACGTCGTTGCTGTTGACGTTACTATGTCCTATATATGAGCGTAGCTACCTCGTAGCTTTGAACAAAGTTTGGTCTAGAATAGACCAGACACAGATTTAAAACCTGACTCTCAAAATTCTCAGCTTATGGAAGTGTTTGTTTACCTAAATCTAATGTTGTGAATTTTATTTTCAGGGAAAACATTGCATTTTGGACGTAAGCGGTAACGCCATCAAGAGATTACAAGTGGCGCAACTATATCCCGTTGCCATATTTATCAAACCAAAGAGTGTAGAATCTATAATGTAAGTACAAAATGTAACAACATACATACATATAATCACGCCTATATCCCTAATGGGGTAGGCAGAGCGTAAACGACCTAAACAAAGGCCGTTCCGCCGCGTCTGACAAAGTCTTGAGAGCCATTCAAGAAAGATTTGTACGTATATTGCTGTAGTGACAGGTTGTCAGCCCATCGCCTAAATTACAATATACTGAAACCCTCAGATCCCTTAGCTGGTTTTTACAGCAAGATATAACAAGATTTTTATATTTTCTAACGGTCTTATGTTTTTGTAGAGTAATAATTTTAATATGTTATCGTTTGTTTGAACAGGGAAATGAATAAGCGAATGACTGAAGAACAAGCGAAAAAAACATACGAACGAGCATTGAAAATGGAACAGGAGTTCGCAGAGTACTTCACCGGTAAGTTTCCCATTTGTTACCTATTGTACATATTAGTGTTATAGTCACAATACAATATTGGTAGGTTACTTAATCTGACGATTTATATCTAAAATTATAGACTGTTACATAATTCTCTTTTCAATAGACGGTCATACGGGGTGTAAGGGACAGCGTCCCGCAAACTGATAGGGGTTGCTCAGTCAACGACACTAAACAAATTCCACCAAGTTATTTTTTTTCAGCAAGTGTTTTTTTTTTTTCATACAAAATGTTCACCTTGATCAGACAATTTGTATGGAAAAACCATTTTTTTTACTTCCTGAAAAATAATCCTGGTGAAAGTTGTTAAGTATCGTTGACTGAGCAAACCCTATCAGTTTGCGGAATGCTGTCCCTTACACTCGGTATATTCTTCACAAACTTATTTTTATTAAAAAAAAAGTTGATCAGCTTTATGAGCCCCGGAAAATATATGAAAAGCTTTTCAAATCACTTACTTACTAACAACGCTGGCTCAATATCTTTTGACGCCGCATATCTATTGATATTGCCACGTCGTATCTTTTGATGTTGCTACGTCGTATCTTCTGAAGTTTCTACGTCGCATCTTTGGCCGTTACTACCCAACCTTAACCTTATTTAGATGTTATTTCTCTTTCTATAGCGGTAGTGACGGGCGACACGCCGGAGGAGATATACTCGAAGGTGAAGACGGTGATCGAGGCGGAGAGCGGGCCCACCGTGTGGGTGCCGCGCCGGGAGCCCCTGTGAGCCCCCCCCCCTCGCGCGCCCCCAGCCGCCCTCACCGCCCCGCGTGCCATACCGCCCTAGTACCTTACTACGAACGTGCCTCCGCGACCGCCCTCACAGCGGCGAGATTATATTGACTTAATATTTTAATTCGTTACTAGTGATACGAATGTTTTGACCCTTACAGTATACATAAGCAAGCTGTAGAGCGCGCACAGCTTTTATGTCGAGCGTCAGCAGGTTTATGGACGCTGTTTTTAGATGGATCTTGAAAGTAATAAAAATCATGTTAATCGTTTTTGTACATTGCTTCTACCCGTTATAACCGCGTTTACTAATAAGTCATCAATATATTTCGGGAGACATATCGGCCCAGTAAATTGTTTCTAATCCGGATGCTATTTAAATTTTCGGATTGTTACCTATACGGTTGATTTCATACTCGGTTACGTGCTCTCTATAGCTTGCTTATGTGTTAAGGTTGGGACCCGACTCGCGGCCGCCTCGTGCCGACCCCGCGCCGGGCCCGTAGCGGAATCTCCTCCCGACAGATGACGGGATAAGCAATAATCGCCCCGCAAGCGACGGACTTAAGACGAGTAATTTGCAGCTTTCCATACAAAAGGCTGTCACGGCTTCACTACAAACATAGTACGATACCAATATTTTGTAGAAATACAGTTTAAAAAGATATAACCTCTGAAATATTAAAGATTTAAAAATATATTAGCTCCGCAATATTTGTATAGGAATGAAAAGAGGTTATATTTTTTAGAACTGTAATATTTCTAAAAAATATAAACGTACAAACGTGGTAAAGCGTATCTACATCAATTATAAGAATCGGACTATATTTACTGGGGGGAACCGTTATTGCCTTTTGTGTGGAAAGCTGCAGGTTAATGATCCTGAGGAAAGGGAAGCCCGTCGTCCTCGGAGCCCTAGGCCTCCTCTGGCCTGTAGCCTTGTGTCTGTTCGTCACACGGACGATCACCGCTTGTAGACCTCCCGAGTTCGTTAGCGTAAGATTGTTTTTAACTTTAATGTATTATAAAAACTATCACTCGTGCATAAATTGTTGACCAAGGACGCGTTATCGATAGCCTTCACTGTAGAAGTTACACGCTTGTTTCCTGCGAGTCGACTAACTAGGACGTCTATATCAAATATTAATTTTACTCGTTTGACAGGCTCGATAATTATGCTTCAATTAACTGTAAATTTATTGTATATTAATAAATTTTAAAGTGGTATTATTCATGTTAATTTACTCAGGTTGCTAGATACATTTTGAATCTTCGTCGGCGTTAAGAGTTACTATACGAATAGAGAAGTTATTGCTCTGATCACGGTGCAAGTAGCCCCCCCCCCCCCCCCCTCACGACGCTGTAGGCTAAGAGCGCTAAGAGTACGTATTGAGGGTATTTGCTCAAGCGGCAATCCGTAATATCGTAGCCATTGAATCTCATGACATTTTCTGCACACCGATATTGCCCCTTGACACTTAGACGAGGTGCGAGTTGTTTGTTGATCATTTTTATAGTAAGCAATTGTGTTATATTGGTGTGAAATGTCTCACCAATTAAATAGTGTTTGACATTTATTTATTGAGAATTTTATTTTCTTACGGAATAATAGAGTGCCCATCTGCAAATATGGCACAAATCGCGCGCGACGCGGCCAAGCGACGCGACGCGACGCGACGACGCAATATGACGTTATGCGAGTCACTATTATAACTCGTTATTACTCTTTAGTAAGTGCGTATTATATTGCAATAATGTAAAGATTTTATTATTATGACATTATTCCCACTGTACTTAATGATTTTACTTGCATTATGCGAGTAGTCTGAAAGATTTTTATTGTATAATTCTTCTGCATGACAAATAACTATTTTTTATTTTAGAGAATTTGACGAAGGAACTACGACTGACCGCGCGAGGGTTGCTCTTATACTTTTCTATTTTTATCTACAAAACTAGTTACCAAAGATATTCTATTGGAAATACTTTATTATGATCTAACATTGGTTTTATTTTATGATTGTACTTAAATAACCAACTCGGGGTAGTCGTGGTTCTTTATTTTAAGAATTTATGTAAATAATAACAAATATTTTAATTATTCTTAAGTTCTATGTTTTAACAATATTATGAGAATGTTTTATTTTAATAGTAATTTATTATGTCGTCTGTAGTTAATCTATTTAATTGATTGAGCGTGTTATTCTGTGTAAATTAAGTGTAATTTTATGTCTAACAACTAGTTAACTTAACATTTATCAGACACCCATATTTGCAGATGTACAATGTTTATGAGTTAGTGATGTTCAATAGACTAGTTTGAATAAAATTATTTACGTTGAAAATTCTATTGTTGTTTCTATTAACGGACCTTCCCCAAGTTAGCACAGAATGTCCACACTTGTTATTTATGAGCATCAGAATGGCTGTACAAGGTTACATACAAATCGTGATCTAAATACTACCAGTATTTAGTACCCATGCTAAAAAAACCTAAGTTATAGAATAGATATTTCAATAATAAAAGTGCCAGACATGTCTATATCGCAATATCTTTTTTGTTACTTAGGTATTTTTTTATTTATTTTTTGCATAGGAACTAAGTAGTACTAATTACTGGTAGTATATTGGGAGCAGTCGTATATAAAAATACCTTGAAAAGAAAAATACTTGATTGTTGAAAAAATAATGTTACGCTTAAAAAATATATATGTTTAGGCACAGATGATATAATACTATACTAGTACAGATGCCTAATGTCATACAACAAAACTGGTCCGCCATAAGTCGGGCCGAGTGACGGGCCGCAAGATTTTAGTACAATCTGACGCAACGGTACCACGTGACAGACCACGGCGGGAAGTGTTCGGTCATAATATTTTACCGTGATCACAGATGGCCCCACGTAGGTACAATGCACGTTCGAAGTACGTAATTTTCTACTAGACTACTAGATGGCGGTAAGAGAGAAGTGAACGCTGCGCCAGAGCACAGATATTAGCAGTTTTAATCTGTAATTTGTAAGAGATTGAATAATGAAACTTATCTTATGTACTGTCAGCAAAGGCTATTGCAGGGCAGGTCCGTTCGAAACGGATGAGATTGTTTCAGGAAATTATGTATGAATTTTAATGTGGTTTAGTATATTTATTGCAGTAAGTGAATCGTGCAAATAAGCGAGATTTTATTAAAGTTTATCAATAATTTCCTGAAATGATCTCTTTCGTTTCGAGCGGGCCTGACCAGATGTCTCCTCTGCTGACTACGTACACTCTTCAATCATATTAGGTGCTATCATTTATAAATTGAATAAACTGCTTTACACGATTGTTACTTTTACTTTTTTTCACCTGGCCTCCTTCCACTTATCACTATTTTGAGCCTCTATTTTTATTTATCAAGATGGTTCTTATTAATAGAATAGAAATCGGCCTTAAATACACTTTAAAAGTAATAAATTGAACAGTAGTATGACAGTAAAATATTTACCTTAAAAAGTAAAAGAAAGAAAAACTAATACTGAATAAATGTTTCTAACAAAAAGGAAATTGTATTTTCAATCAACGATCGGACTCGATCCGGATAATCACAGCGCTGAAACCCGACCAACTAACCAACGCGCCATCCCGCCGGTGAACTGAGTTGCGAATAAAAGCATGAAGTTGTTATGGTTCATCAATGAGTATATTTTTTTTAATAGTAACGTAAACAACAAGTAGAATATCGACATAATTAGCAGGAACATATATATATGATTTCTTCATTAATTCGTTTAGGAGATATAAGATCTAAAAAACATACATATAAGTATGTAATTTTTACAAATTTCGGAATCAACGGAGCGGATTCGCATTTACCCATTCATACGTTGACCGGCAACGTTGCGCGCGGGCCCGCACTGAATGGCAACGACGCCACTTGCGGAGCCAACGCTGCACAGTGGGTCAGAAATTGAGATTCATAGAATTAGGAATAAACCAAGTTTCGGATTTTTGCTTACAACTTTCAGAAGACAATCTATAGGTAAACTTAATAAAATTAACGACAAGTATCTCAAAGCAACTAAAACTTAAACTTAAGTATGTTTCATTAGGTTAATTTTAATTTAATAAAAATATATTTATCACTAGGGATAGAGGCGTGACTATATGTATGTATATTTATCACTATTTAACATAAATATCTTTGACATTTTAAGAACACATCGAAGTAAAAGGTGTTACCAAGCAAGGTTTAAGAATCGATATGATTTGTTTTAGGCAGCAGGCAATCATGTCTTTTCATTACAGCTACAATTTACTCGAAATATGTTTTAATTAAAATATGTATTCTTTTAAAGATTCTTAAATAATTAATAATATAAAAATAGCTCTTATAGATAGTGAGAGAAAAAAAGTAAGTTAATCTAATATTTATATTCTTTATGTTAGTTAAATCTAGTCTACGCCGAATCGTGGCCATGTCAATGTTTTGTACATACATACATCACGCCTTTGTTCTTAATGGGGTAGGCAGATCGTAAACAACCTAAACAAAGGTTCCGCCACGTCGGACAAAGTTTTGAGGGTTATCTAAGACAGGTTGTCAGCCTATCGCCTAAATTGTAATATACAGAAACCCTCGGATCCCTTAGCTGGTTTTTTTCAGCATACCCGGGAGGAAATACATCTGGCACATTGTATGTTTTTCTCTTGCTTACTGGCCAGCATGGAAGAAGATTGTGAATGATTTGTTGTTGGTAAATTAAACAAATATAGAAACAGTTTTCCTGCTGATCGTAAGAAAAATACATACTATCCATACTCTATACAAATATTATAAAATCCGAAAGTAGCTCCGTCTATCTGTTTGTTTGTTGTTCTTTCACGCCTTAAATTCTGAACGCATTTTGATGAAATGTGGTGGCATGGTGATAGATGAAACGGACAAAGGCAATTTTTTACCGTAGGATAAGATCTTATTCCCTCGGGAAATATTTTCACACGGCATTTAGGGTATAGGGCAACACTTTATGTATCGATTGACTATGACCATGACATTATAACGCTATCGCTGATAACCAGTGATCGGAATTGATAGAGTATATTTACCTAAACTTCTAAGAACAGAAGCGGAAAATGGAAACTTCCTTACTACGTAAACTTTTTGCGGGACATCACATAAGTAAGCAAGGAATATACTTTGCACCATGGTTTTTAATTCTATGGACAAATACAAGGTAAAAATATACTTGGTGATATTTGGCTACAGTGTCACATTGCCTAGATATTTTGAATTCAAGATTTTCTTACTTTATAGCTTTAAAACTGCTGTGTGTAGGAAAAAAAATATTGAGGAAAAAATTACGCAAATTATGTGCTGTATAATTTCTTCATAGGTGTCAACATCGTACGAGCTACAGAAACCAAGATATTTACGAAAAATTGTTTTATTTTTACATTTGACCTTGAATAGCTTATATTCCTGGTTGGTTATTTTAAGGCACCATTTCGTACGCCGAAATAAATCTGTGAAAAGTCCTGGGTTCGATTAAGATAAACCGATGCTTTTAATAAGTTCCCCTTAGTCAAACATTGATAACAACGCCGTAAAGAGTATGATATAAAACACACAAAGTAATTTTAATTGTTAGAAGGCTTGCACTGATGGTAATATGCTTTTAAATAAGTGCTGTTTATTCATAAATAAACAAAAACTTCGTAAACAAAGCGATTAAATAGAACTACACAAAAGAAGCTCAATTGTCAAAAGGCTTGCACTAATTATTTTTACCTGAAAAGTGATTCCAGGTAAAAAAAAAACACTGAAAAAACACGTGCTGTAAATGAATGGCATTTGTTTCCGAATTTCGAAGCGTCAACTTTGCAAGATAAAATCAAATGCAAATAAAGCAAGTCATAAAATAATCGAACAATAGGAAATGAGGCTTGAAGTTATGCATTTCTGTATTATACGTGACTATACGCCACATAATAGAACTAGTAGAGGAATAGTAGGCCCTTTTTGACCGGTTATCTATGGCCAAACGACCAAATCGCAATCTTTAGATCAATGTGTCTTGGTAATGTAATATTTTGTTTTATATTTATTTCATGTTCAAACGTCACACGGTTGATCGTATGCCAGCCAACTTGAACCAAATCTCAGTTAAATATCGGCAAAATATTTAGTATGCCAGATACAATCATACCTGTTCGAAATATGAATTTTGTTTTTTGTAGTTTTTAATGATAAAAATTAAATTTGTTTTTTGTAACTTAAGGTATAAATCAAAGAACCAATAAAAATTAAAATAAAGCTTATTTTTATTAAAGTAGACAATTATTCATGTAATGCAGTAAAAAAAACCTGATCACGTAAGGTACATCGTGAACGCGATTAATTTTACTTAAAAAATAATATATTTTATATGTCGTCAATGTCTTCGTCTTCAGTGACAGAATCTGAAGATACTGACGAATTATTGCTTTCTTGCAGGGAATTGAAGTAGATGAGCATTATTTTTTCTATATTTTCCGGTTTAAGTCTATTCCTTTTTACACTTAAAATCCACTAATAGGTGTAAAAGGACCTTTCAACATCTACAGATGTAAGAGGAGCATATTTAAAAAATACTTCGTCATCTACTTCGATTCCCTTTACAATTTTTTCACTTATTGTTGTAATAAAATCGTAGTCCGGAATTCTGTTTAAAACTTTTTCAAATTTATTTTGAATTATCTGATTTGTTGACCAGCTTAAAACATAACTAACATCGTCCATAATATGAAAACTGTCAGATATCGTTAAAACGGTTTTTCGTAAATATCTTGGTTTCTATAACTTCAACGATGTTGACACCTATAAAGAAATTATAGAACACAAATTACGCGATAATTTTTTTCCTTAACATTTTTTCCTACACACAGCCGTTTTAAAGCTATAAAGTAAGAGAATCTTTAATTCAAAATATCTAGGCAATGTGACACTGTAGCCGAAAATCACCAAGTATATTTTTAGCTTGTATTTGTCCATAGAATTAAATGCCATGGTTCAAAGTATATTTCTAGCTTACTTATGTGATGTCCCGCAAGATGTCCCGAAAAAGTTTTAGTAGTAAGGAAGTCTCCATTTTCCTCTCTTCTTTTTAGAAGTTTAGGTAAATATACTCTACCTATTCCGATCACTGCTGATAACATTTCCTCCCAGCCGAATTTCCTCCCGGGCATGCTGGAAAAACCAGCTGAGCAATCCGAGGGTTTCAGTATATTGCAATTCAGGCGATGAGCTGGCAACCTGTCACTACATGAAACTGCCTAAAAATTAAAATCTATCTTTAAATAACCCTCAAAACTTTGTCAGACATGGCGGAACGACCTTTGTTTAGGTCGTTTACGCTTTGCATACCCCATTAGGCGTGATAAAGTCGTGATTATATATGTGCATATATGTATGAGTGACAAGCAACAGGCTAACCGTTAACGCAGAGAAATACTTTATTTCCGCGAGAAAATTCATTTAATCGCGGGTGAAAACGCGGGGCGGAAAGCAAGTGAGTTAAGTTAAGATACAATATTCATACTTTAAATTTTGTTTTATTGTTTTTTTTCATAATTCAATGTGCGAGGGTTTCTAAAAGTAAATTCATAACACATAAACGGCAACCGCTCGATGTAGGTATATTAATTTCATCTGTGGATCGATAATTGTACCAGTGACATCTATTGGTGAATGATTGGTACTACCTGTATGTGTTTAGGGTTTGAGCGAAAGTCGAAAAACTTCATATCCTTGACACTCCTGTGTGGGTGTCGCTAGAGTAGCCGCTGCAAAGAAACTTTTAATCTAAAACTTTTTAAAAATGAGCATATTGTACGATTTTTAATGCTCAGGGTAGTCAGAATTATTTATTAAATAATATATTTGCTGGCTTTAGAAACAAAAAACTTGCTTTATGTAAACTTTTATTTAGAATGACCTGCCCGTGTCTTACCCTTAGCGCCATCTGCTGATATTTTTTAGAAGCTATTTACTGTTCTTCGGAGTGAGACCCCATGGTTTAGGTACTCATTAATACACAGATAAAAGAATATTAAAGAGCCCATATGAGGAAATTACCACTTTAATTTTTGAAATATATTTTCTATTCTTCTTTCACTTAAGAGCTGGGCTCTTGTCGGTGGAGCAACTTCCATTTTTGTCGATCATTGGCCAGTTCTTTGATATCCTGATACGACTTGGCATTTACTTTTTCCTTTACTTGATCGACATAACTACGTCTCGGTCTACCTCTTCCTCGCTTCCCTTCAATTTTTCCTTCTACAATGGTTTTTAAAAGAAAACAGCTTAGGTACTAAATACTGGTAGTATTTTGATCACGATCTGTAACTTGTACAACCATTCTAAAGCACACACTTGTTGCCAAAAAACACAGTGCATCTAATATTGATACCGATTCCTTGAGGACACAACTAATCCTTGACTAAAATTGTTGCCGTCCCTTTCTGTTCTGTTTGGTAAATATAGAAAATGACAGGTAATGATTTAGGTCAAGATTTTGTGCGAATTGCCCCTTTGATCGATTGATTTTCATAGCTACACGAACAGACTTCAAAGTAGGTACTTCTATTTAGGAGCCTTTTTAAACCAAGTTTTTCGCACGCGCTGATAATCCTCAGCAAACGCAAGGTATCTGGAAAATTTTACCCTTTTCACACTATTTCATTTTATTTTATTTAGATAGGTACAACAACAGACGACAAATTAATACATTCAATTAAAAACACTATTACATCAAATCTGCATAAATTTGGCATCCAGTTAAAGTTATACACAACATTCATAAAAAAAGAAATTAATAATGATTGACTGAGTCAGTAAAAACATGCAGGAAAGTAATAAGGTTAGTATTTTATGAGCTAAATTACTTTTAAAGGTATTAAAACTACTATCAAACAAATCAAGGTTGCAACAATCGGCGTTAAACATTCGACACATACGAGATATTGGACTATTTTTCGTGACATTATTGGTAGATCTTGGAATAACGAACAATTGAGGGATACGTACAGAACGGTTTGGAACTTTAAATTTAAGGTGTTCTAAAAGATCGCTACTGAAGTGACCATTGGCAATCCTATGCAGAGTGCACAAATCATGCATCCATCTTCGCTTTTCTAGACTAGCCAAGCCAAAATGAAGCAGGCGGCTTTTATAATCTGGCAGTTTACGTCTAATACCAAGTCTTGTGGACAGTTGCCTGACAAATCGACGTTGAATAGCTTCATTTCGGTCAGCATGAGTGTTATATATTGGCGACCAGATTGTCGTGCAATATTCCAAAGTACTCCTTACTAAAGCACAGTATAAAGTAATCCAAGATCTAATATTTTTAAAAGGCTTAGCGTTGCTTGAAACGAACGACAACATTCTATTAGCTTTGTTACACATGCGATCGTAATGAAGTCTAAATGATAAAACCGAATCAAACGTTACACCCAAATCTATAACTGTATCAACCCTAGTAAGTAGCACTGCATTAATATTGTAATTGTATATAAGGGGCTTCTTTGACTTAGTAAAAGAGATCACCATACATTTACCTATATTAAGTTCCATGAGGTTTACATTACTCCAGGAAATTATGTAATCTAAGTCCATCTGCAATAAGTGATAGTCACGAAGGGTTCGTACTTTTCTGAAAATCTTGACATCTTCTGCATATGCCAAACATTTGCTATTGATTCCAGTAAGAAGATCGTTAATGAATGCAACGAAAAGCAAAGGACCCAAATTGGAACCCTGTGGTACTCCAGATGGTGCCATGAATGGGACCGAGTCAAATCCAGACAATGCCACGAGCTGAGTTCTGTTATTAAGATAAGATGAGAACCAACGATGTTAACTTCCATGTATACCCAAGTAATAGAGTTTTGAAAGTAATATTGTGTGATTGACACGATCAAATGCCTTGGAGAAATCTGTATAAATTGAATCGACTTGTTCACTCCCATTGAAGGCGTTGCACAAAAAATCGGTATAGATTAATAGGTTTGAATTGACCGACCTACCAGACATGAAACCATGTTGATGCGGACTTAGAAGTGGTTTAAGATGGTTATAAACACGATCATATACGAGACTTTCCAAGATTTTCGCAAACCAGCTCAATATGCAGATAGGTCGGTAATTTTTCGCGTCATTTTTATTGCCAGATTTAAATATGGGCGTAATATTAGATATTTTCCAAAGGCTAGGAAAGACACCATTAAGCAACGACATATTGAAGATAATCGACAAAGGTTTAACCAAAGCAGTTGCGCACATTTTAATGAAAACAGGTGGTATACTATCAGGACCCGCACCTTTTCTAATATCGATAGATTTTAACTTTTGAGTTCATTGCAAGAGAATGATAATGTATGAATATTGAAATCCGATGGAGTAAATTGTGGGACATAATTTAAAGATGATCGTGTATCATAGATACCAGAGAAGTGATCCGCAAAAAGGTTGACAATATCATTACCATTTGTAGTGCAGCAACACAACCGTCAAGACTGATACGATTAGGAATTACATTGGTTACTCTTTCTGTTTTGGTATAGCGCCAGAAAGATTTTATATTAATCGTTAAATCTTTTTCAACATTGGAAATATATGACTTAAAACATATTTCCATTAAATACTTAGCTCTAGATCTTAAAATAGAAAAAGTATCAAAGTCACGCGGGTTACCAAACTTCTTATACTTTGAATGGTATTTGAATTTAGAGCAAAGCACTTTTTTAAGACCTTTAGAAAACCATATTGGATACCCATTAGCTTTAGATTTAATTTTCGGTGTATGCTTTTCTATAATCGAATACAGTGTATTATAAAAGAATTGAACAAATGCATCCATGTCCAATGACGAAGCGTTATATTCCCAGTCTATACCATTAAGATCACAAATGCAACTTTCATAGTCCGCTTTATAGAAACAAAGCTTATCAAGTAGAGTATTGGTGCTTATAACAAGTGTTCTAACGTTAAATGTTAATTCGAAAGCAGGATGGTGATCATCTAGTTTACTTTTAGGTACCGCTGGTGTGAAGATAAACGAGTCTGAATTGTTTATAATTGCCAAATCCAATATCACATTAGTTTGATTACGGATATTGGTTAATTGATAAGTCGTTGTAGTGTGAAATAGGTCATAAAGAGATTCTGATTTACTACAATAATAATCTAATCTAATATACTTGCGTTAGTATCGTATTTTTCGTACGCAAGTAAAACGAGCGTCGCCTGAGAGTTTCTCAGCGCGTTACGACGTTAGACGCGCGTGCGTAAAACTCGCGCACGAAAAACGATGTCATGTTTTTAAAAGCTGATCTCATCATTATTTAGAAGCAAAGTATCTGATTTTACAGCACGAATTCTGGATTTAGCAGCAAAATATATCACTAGTTATATTAATTCAAAAGTGGCTCCTCAATCTAAACATCTGAATTGAGGTGCCATTGCCACCTGGAACTCGTTGAGTATCAGATGAATATATTTGAAAAATTTGCAACATTTTGCAGCAATTATAGTATCTTCTAAAAAATTGGCTTCTGTAGCGCTGAAATTACAGAAAATATAATACTTTTAGTGTGGCTCCTCAATCTATACCCCCTAGACCCTAGAGGTGAATTTCCATTGAAATGAGCTATCAATTAAAATATTCGACTTAATGATCATTTAGCAGGTGGTGTGTTTTATTTTGCAGTATAGGTAGAATTAAAATAGAAAAACAGAGTAAATTTTGTTGGTGAACTAATTTTCTTTGGCTCCTCAATCCTGACGTTCTACTTTTATATGATTGACTGTAGATCACCACCTGAGATCTCAACGGAATTAAAAGTCAGACACACCAACATTTTGCAGAAATTTCTTCTAAGTATATCTGTACAGTTCAGCAGTGCATATATTTTGAATTTATTGTAATTTTTAGAAGATACTATACATAATTGCTGCTAAATGATGCAAAATTTTCAAAAATATTCATCTGATACTCAACGAGTTCCAGGTGGCACCTCAATTCAGATGTTTAGATTGAGTAGCCACTTTTGAATTAATATAACTAGTGATATATTTTGCTGCTAAATCCAGAATTCGTGCTATAAAATCAATAATGTTGAAATCAGCTTTTAAAAATTTGATGTGGTTCCTCAATCCTTACGGACATGTGTATTTTACTAGACATAAATGGGTTGAATCCTGTACAGCTACTATTTTACGAAAATGAGTATCTTCTCTCGCGTTGATTTTAATGTCACAACTGCCGCTCGGCCATACTTGTGGTTGTGCTTGTGCTAAGAACACGCGCGTGCTCGTAAATACAGGTTTACTACTGTCGCACTCACGCCCACTAAGAAAATGGGCGCGTTGGTACATTTACGCACACAAATAAAGCAAAGCCACAGAAAATATAATAGTACTACATACAGAATGGACATTCGCCTCCCTTCCCCAGTCCGACATACGTCACACGTCACACTCCGCGTCGGATTGTGGGCCACGTTGAGTGTACGTTTAGCGGGTATGGCGCGCGCATGTTTCCCAGTGAAACGGAAATAATAAAGTATTGTGTTCCAAAGATGGTTAGGTACTGTTCCGTGTACGGATGTCTTTCTACAAGATATGACTCCAATAGGAACTTTTTTAGATTCCAGTGATGAGAGACGGTAAGTAAATTTATACAAAATATAATAAAGTATTGTGTTCCAAAGATGGTTAGGTACTGATCCGTGTACGGATGTCTTTCTACCACAAGATATGACTCCAATAGGAACTTTTTTAGATTCCAGTGATGAGAGACGGTAAGTAAATTCATACAAAATATGCAATCTAATCTATTCTAACTATTCAGTTACAGTAAACTACTTTAAAATGTTGGTTCAATCAAGAACCAGATTAATCAAGTGATGATTATGACCGGTATAACAAATTTTCTCAACCCTTATACCACTCAAGCAAATGTATGCCAAGTGCAACTGACCAAAATTACCTGATAGTTAGGTGTCCGAGCTGTGGCAAAGCGGCAGTCGTTAGATAAAAAGGATAATCATTAGATTTAAAAAAAATTGTCAAGTACGAGTTTGACTCATGCATGAAAGGGTATGTTATAATTTTGAAATTTAAGATAAATAAAACAACAAGTAAATTCTTAAACAATGTCCTTATACTTCATCGGCTACAACAGTAGTTTTCTCAGAAACATAAAGACCATCTAAGAACTTTCTGATATCCTTGTTTTTGACAGTGGTGGACTGCTGGATGAGGGCAGCTGAGCTCGAGACATCCTCAAGGGAGTTGCCTTCAATGATTAGCTCGTCCTTCTGTTTGGGAGAGTTGATTACTGTGACTCCAGAGGCCATCTTGACCCTTCTGATGAACTTCTCACCCAAGAAGTTACGGATTTCAATTACTGAGTTTCCATCAATGGTGACGCAGTTGATGGGGAAATGGGCGTATACAGCGCGCATTTTGTACTGGAATCCCTTAGTTACACCTAAAACAGAAGAAAAGGAACTTGAAATATTATACATACTTTTATAGGCAACTAAGATATGAACTCCTAAAAAAGCTTGGTGAATTACTATAAATAAACCTCATCAGTATATAAAAGTAACTAACAATCTATAAACTTCACTACATAGTATAAAACAAAATCACTTTCCATGTCTGGATGTCCATCTGTCCCTATGTATGCTGCGATCTTTAAAACTATGCAACAGATTTTAATGCAGTTATTTATAGAGATTTAAAGGTAAGGTTTTACGTATTATACATGCATAATAATAAAGAGAAACAATAATAAACTAAGCGCAGCCGGGGCAGGTCACTAGTAAACGATAATTTGGTGAGAAGCACTAAAATAAAAACATTTTATTGAGGGAATATCTTAAATCACTTCAAGTAAAAATTACTCTGATAACAGTGTAATAGAATTCACATTACAAACTGATTAATTTTTACATCCCAAAACTAGAAGTGTTCTATTATTTTGAGGTTATATTTTGCAGAAGTAAAGTTTACCCACCGAGTTATAACGCTGGCAATAAAACTAAACATGCCAGATCATAAATGAGCAGGAGTTTCATTGTATCTTCAGTAATAAACAACTTAAATCATATTGTACTGGTTGTGACCAGTGCCACATACAAGAGTACACTTTTATTTACATAAACACTCACCCTTAATCATGTTCTCGACGTGCGAGCAGACTGTCCTCACGGCAGCGAGCTCTTTCTTGGTGCCGAACCATTTCTCAACCTGCAGCAGGCGAGGGTGCACCATGCGAATGTCCACGGCCAAGTGTTTGAAGTTCCTCTTCAACACTCCGCGGGGCCCTTTCACCGTCACCAACCGCGACTTCACGTGAACGGTGAGACCCTCGGGGATCTTCACCTTCTGATTCGCTACTATCGTCTTCATGCCGTGGCCTAAAACGAGAAACCAAATTTGTATCAACAACTTAACCTCAACGACATTTGACAAGCACAGTCTTCTAAGATTTTTAGTATTCTAAGTGAAATACAGTATGGAACTCGTTCTGCAAATCACGATCTACACTGAAAATACAAAATTATTGAAATATGTCGCATATAACACGAGATTTATTAGGATTTTTCACTATAAAACACAAAACTGCTCACTTTCTTTGACACAGCGAGCCGGAAAAAGGAATATTTCAGTGTTGCTAACGTTAAAAACAATTTTGACAGATGGGTGGATTGTTGGAATTGTCGGATTGGATATTAGTGTATGAGCATTTGGTTGGCTTGCCCAGAAAATGATTTGAATATTTTAATTCACGGAAATAAAGCTTTGCGCGCACTTGCGACAGTTGCGACAAAACATGTCGCGCAACTATTTTGTCCGGTTGATCAGTACTACATACATACATATAATCACGCCTATATCCCAAATAGGGTAGGCTGAGCGTAAACGACCTAAACGAAGGTCGTTCCGCCACGTCTGACATAGTTTTGAGGGTTATTTAAGTTGATTTGTATATTATTGGTATAGTGCTGTAGTGACAGGTTGTCAGTACATCGCCTAAATTACAATATACTGAAACCTTCGGATCCTTTAGCTGGTTTTAAACTTGAACCTTGAACTAATCTAAAGTCAATACACTTATAATAATTATAAATACCTAACCCTATAACGAAGTGTAACTAACAACACAAACAAATGGTACTTACAGGAATATACAAAAAATATAGGTATAACATACATGCATACATAATTATCTAAAACATAAATACTTTTGAATCTTGGTTATTCTAATCGTGATGTTTGCTTCTGGTTTTTGCAAACAGTTTATCTGTTTTAGTTGCGTATACTATGATTCTGCATTGGTTAACAATAGACATCGACAGTTTTATATTTGCGGTTGTGAATCAAGGTATAATTTGCAGCTGACTGGTCCAATCTTGCAGTAAAAACCTATGTTATTCCTCTGTTCGTAGCCGCAATGTACAGTTGTCGGAGTTGTTGTTTACTGCTTGATAGCCCGCATGATCGGAACATACCCACCAATGCTTTTTAATATGTAAGTTTTTATAAATTTAGTTTACTCGGCTTTTTTCTTTAATTAAAACTAAAAGTGCAAATGGATTGAAGGACCTGGTCCCTCATAGTACAGGGGATCCTAGTTTGAGGACCAGGAACCATAGATATATTTGTTAAGTATTAATGTAAGCCTAGCTATAACACGCAAATGTACAAGTTGTTACAAATAAATAGATTTTTGTTTTGTTTGTTTGTTTTTATAGCGTGCCCAGGATGAGATGCAGCTGGCACATTCTATGTTTTTCTCTCGCTCCCAGGCCAGCATGGAAGAATTGATGAGTACTTCCGCAATTATTGTACTTCCTCTTCCTCATCGGCGATACTACATCGAAATAAGGACCCGAAATAAGTTACCATTTTACGCCTAAACGGGTGCACTGATTTTGATAAAGTTTTGACACGACAGTATATAGTAACTTGACAGACAGACATAGGCTACTTTTCACCGCGGAAAATACCTCATTTCTATGGAAAAACTCATTTATCTGCATGTAAAACCGCTGGGGGGAGAGAACTAGTTTCACCAATAAAATGTAAGTTTATTTTAAAAACCATAAGTCCTAACAACAAACTTTCGAATAACAACTTACAGTACTGTATATAACTTACAATACTGTAGGGAATTTAATGAAAAATATATGATTAATTGTAGCTTTATTAGTTTTCGAGGAAACATGAAAAGTTTAAATAAGCAAAAAATGGGCCCACTGGTGGGGGTAGCGGAAGTTATTTTTTCAACATATTGATACGTTTGTATAAACATAAACTAGCTATATGCATGCCAATTTTTGTGCTTTCCGCCGGATGGGATCATACCTCCATACTACATCGAAATAAGAAGCCGCACTAAGTTACCTTTTTTAACCTAAAACAATACACCGATTTAAAAAAAAAAATGGTAATAGAACGATAGATAGTAACTTGGAGACACACGTAGGCTACTTTTCTCCGCGGGAAAATATCTCACTCTCAGGGGAAATCTCATTTATTTGCAAGTGAAACCGGTCGGGGAGTTAGTAAGGAGTTAGTAAACCAATAAATATGAGTATATTTTAAAAACTGTAAGAACGAACAACATACTTCTTAAGACAGTGTTGTAGAGAATTTAATGAAGAATATATGTTTCATTGTTGCTTTATTAGTTTTCGAGAAAAATACAGAAAAATGAAATTTTGACTGGAGAGAAACCTTGACTTTTCAGCGTGTTCCTCTTCTTGTATTGAATTAGATATGTATGTATAAGCTACACGCATACCAAATTTCATGCTTGTTTCCGGGTGGGACTATAGCTGAGGCTAAGGAAACGCGCTTTATTATTATTTAATAAATAAACAATAATAAAAGTATCAATCAAGTATTTTTTTTGTTGTGTATGGGTGTGGACAAAATAGGGAAGTTTCTAGTTCTTCTAATTCTTATTTTTAAATAATCATACTAAACTTTCTATAAAACCCCGTGACAGATTTCTTCAAATTGCTTCATAAATGAAGAGGTTATGTTTTTTTTCCTCCCGCATCCAAATTGCAAGACGCACGGCCGGCCAACACGCGTTTGGATGGATCGACGTGGTTTGTTGGGTCGACGTGGGTTAATTGATCGATGGGCCTACGTGGGTCTATGGGTCGACGTGGTTTGTTAGGTCGATGTGGGTCCATGGGTCGACGTGATTTGTTGGGTCAGCGTTGTTTGATGGATCGATGGACCGACGTGGGTCTATGGATCGACGTGGTTTGTCAGGTCTATGTGGGTCCATGGGTCGACGTGGTTTGTTGGGTCAACGTGGGTTAATGGGTCGACGTGGATCTATAGGTCGACGTGGATTGTAGGGTCAACGTGGGTTGATGTATCGATGGGTTGACGTGAGTCTATGAGGCAACGTGGTTTATTGGGTCGACGTGGGTTGATGGATCGATGGGTCGTCGTGGTTTGTTGGGTTGACGTGGGTTGATTGATCGATGGGCCTACGTGGGTCTATGGGTCGACGTGGTTTGTCAGGTTGATGTGGGTCCATAGGTCGAAGTGATTTGTTGAGTCAGCGTGGCTTGATGGATCGATGGACCGACGTGGGTCTATGGATCGACGTGGTTTGTCAGGTCAATGTGGGTCCATGGGTCGACGTGGTTTGTTGGATCGACGTGGATCTATAAGTCGACGTGGATTGGTGGGTCGACGTGGTTTGTCAGGAAGATATGGGTCTGTGGCTTGATGGATCGAGGGGCAGACGTGGGTCTATAGGTCGACGTGGTTTGTTAGGTCGATGTGGGTCTGTGGGTTGATGGATCGATGGGTCGACGTGGGTCACATAATCACGCCTTTAGCCCTGAAGGGGGAGGCAGAGCGTAAACTACCTAATCAAAGGTCGTTCTGCCAAAGTTTTGAGAGTTATTTAGGATAGATTTGTAGGTATATTGCTGTAGTGACAGTGACAGGTTGTTAGGCCATCGCCAAAATTGCAATATAGTGAAATCCTCAGATCCCTTAGCTGGTTTTTACGGCATGCCAAAATGCACCTGCATATTCTATTCAAATTCGTTTATTGGCTGTTCTATGTTTTTCTCTCGCTCCCAGTCCAGCATGGAAGTTTCTTTCAATATATTTATTGCAATAATCTAATCTAATTGTAAACATATTATTTTTAATTTTCGTGTTTTTTGATACTTGTCTCTTGTTTCAAGGTTTTGAGCGCCATCTATCGGTACATTTGAATACTTGCTTCAGACTTCAAAACGAAATCATCGCTTGTTTCTTGAATATCACATTCACTCTGTTTCTCATATATCCTCTTCTTCTACCGCTTCCTTACCCGCATCCTCATTGTCACAAAAATCCTCATCCGCAACCGCATTCTCTTTATATGTATTCTTGACACTTTATCTTCCACCGCATCCTCTTTCTCATCAACTCTAATTTAGTCGTCCATGCGCTCACTGTCTAATATGACGGACCAATTTTTAAGACTCAACTTGATGGGAGTATGGGAGTCTAAAAATCCGTCACATTTCTTATGTGAAATCAAACAGCCAATTTAACATTGTAGCAGTCCAACAACATATTCACTCTCTCATCTGTTGGTTAATTTCTAAGAAATGGCAACAATAAGCTGTCAAAATTGAAAGAACCAATAGCATTTATCCACAGAGTATAAATAAAAACGTCTGTTCCATTTCAATGTTACTGCAACCACTGTAGCTCTTTCTCTTTTATACACAGGGTTTTTTGTACCTTTTATCTTGCTGTCAACAAACTGAAGGTTCATATCAAAGGATAACATATTTATTGCAATGGAATGTACTCAAACTAAACTGCTTGGTGAAGTGAATATAGATTTATTGTTGTTTTCAATGATATTTATACATTTAAGCATTGTTATAAAGATAATTTGAGATAATAAATCGAATATAACACACAGAGGTATGTGGCATTCAGTTATATTTCGACTTTGAATCGCACACCTTTGTAATTGAAAGTACGTAGTTGTATCCATATTTTCTTAGATATTCCTCATATTTTTATTGTCTACATACCATACAAGGATTCGACTTGAACCAGAATGTTTGAAGTGTGATATTCTTGTTTTAGGACACAATAAACACTGCGTGAAACAAATGTGAGTGACCTCTGTAAACAATGGATATTCCCGTGCAAATAGCCGTTCGGCTGAAGCCGCCGAGCCTAGCTGACTCCACCCAGTGCATCTTCAGCAACCCGGTGACACAAATCGTCATCACAGAGAGTGGCCAAACATTCCATGTGAACAGGGCATTACCAGTGGACTGCACACAAGCAAACCTCTTTAATTCGTTTATGATTCCCCAAATCAACTGCTTCCTAGATGGTTGTGATACTTCCGTGGTCGTTTTTGGACAGCCCAAAACTGGAAAAACTTATACCTTGTTTGGACCAGGTAAGAGAACTGGAAATACATAATCAATCTGTTATTGTTTATCTTTTGTACAAATAATCTACAACTAAGCATTTTTGTTTCAGGTTTTGAATGCATTCATAGTGAATGTGACCAAGGAATAGTTCCTCGGTTTCTAACTGAAATATTCCACAAATTAAATCAGATGCCAGAAAGAGAATTTATACTACACATAACTTGGATGCAAGTTGTAAATAATAATATATTTGATGTGTTGGGGGCAGGTTTGGTAAGATGCTGCAATGTTGAAGAAGCTTTCCAGTACTTACAGATGGGCTGGCGGCAAAGATGCCAGGGGAATAACCATACTGTATTCACTGTCAGTGTAGAACAAAAATGGGTTGGAACAAATGGGGTTCTAAATCACAGAATGTCTACAGCAAGCTTCTGTGATCTTGCTGCATACCCAGAACCTGGGCTGTTTGCTTTAGAGAACATCATAAAGGAACTCTTAGCAGGAAACCCGCCCAAACAAATCAACTATGACCAGTGCATACTGACTGCAATGCTTAGGGACTCATTTGGAGGAAGAGCCTTCACTTGGGTCATAGGCTGCATTAGCACAGAACCAGAAGACTACCAAGACACATTAAAAATACTAAATCTATGTTTATGCTGTAGAGGCATTAAGAATTTTGTAACAATTAACTTGTTTGCTGACAATAATACTCCTGTTTACAATGACAAAGCTGTGATACAACCTGGTGACAACAATTTTAACCTGCAGTTTGCAACTACTCAATGGATTAAACTTGTGTCAAATGCTGAAGGATTATTCAATAAAATATTACAGTCCAAATCATTATCTGAGGCTGATGTGAATCAAGTCAGTGAATGGCTGTTTTTGAAAGCAGAGTGTGATGAGTGTTTGAATAGTGATATTGGAACAGATAATAAGGAAGCTGCTACTAAACAGGGTCTTCCAAGAATTGCAGAAGATACTGAGCCAAGTGAACCCAGTGAGTCTGATGTAGAGACAGATTCTGAAGACAGTAATTCAGATACAGTGTTTCAGGATAAGGTTGAAAAGTTTATGGAATATTTTAGAGAGAAGAATGATCAGTTGTATGCTGACAGGTGTGAGGAATATTTAAATCATATTGACTCTGATGATATTACTATATCAGAAACCAGTGGTTCACAGTCCTTGCCTATAATGACATCACAATCAATATCCGGAAGAAGAAGAACCATTCAACCTGGTGAGAGTTTGTCAGGGGCAGAATTAGAATTGTTGAGAAAAGTTGCAGCTAAAGCAATATCACCTGAAACTCAGAAAATACTCATAGAATCTCACAAAAAGTCTGTAGATCCTGAACCGAAAATAATTGAAAGGGAACTTCTGAAAATGATTGACTCACCAAAAACAACAGAGATATGTAAGAAGTATAAAATGACAAAGGAAAAGTATACACAGAAACAAATATTGGCAAGAAAGTTGTCTAAAGAAATTAGTGGTAGCCAGACTCAGTTGAAGGAATTGATAAATCTTTGCATAGCCAAGGAAAGACTGATAGATGATCTCTCGAGGGCAATGAGCCACAGCACTCAAAACAAACACTATTCTGACAGAATGGAATATAATGTAGACCATGACACAATCAAAGAAATTAGAAGGCATGAAACCAATCTTAAAACATACAAAAAGCAAATTGAACAAATAAAACGCCAGATCAAAAAGGACGAAAAACGCAAGAATACTTTAGATGTAGAACTTATTAAAGACAAATTGAAGCTAGATGAACTATCTGAATCTTCCATCGAAATTAAAGATAAAAAATCAAATTCAATAAAACATTTTACACACAGAATTACACAATTAGATAGTATTTTGAAAGAAAAGACTAATGATCTTGAAAACTTGGAACTCTCAAAAGAGAAGGAACTAATGTTGAGGAAAGAGATTAAAAATCTCAGAAAGACGAGAGAGTGCTTACATGAACAACGATGTAGCTTAGGCCATAAGAGGAAAATGTATAAGTCATTATCTGATTCTGAGGTAAGACATTGTAACCACATTGTAATCTTGATTTTTATTTTAGTAGAGTTTTTAGTAACCAACATTTTTATTATTTCTAGGAGCGAAAGTTACTAGAATGTGAAGAGGCTATAGAAGCGATAGACACGGCGATTGAGTACAAAAACGGGCTAATTTGTGGCAAATCACCATCGGCGTCTCTGTCAGATTCTCTAGACAATAAGGACACACGGAGCAGGGGAGAACAGATGCTCATGGCAAGACTGGACAAACTGTCTCATGATGAGATGAAGACCTTGCTGTACAGGTATTTTCAAAAGGTAAGTGTTAGATCCAACAATCTCTGTTACCTTGCTAGGCATTTCCCAAACACTAACTAGTATGAGACTTATTTTTATTTGGGTGAACTAATGCATAATAAAATTATCATGAGGTTAGCAGCAATAAAATCAGTAGGATTTCAGTAGATAGGGCTGTGTATGTGTATTTAGTACGCCAGAATTGTCTGTTAACCTGCTGGAACCGTATATTTGGAACACTCGAATTGAATTCGCATTCGCAATAGCAATTACATTACTTTTTCGTATGCGCATTAGCTTTCGAGCGGTTCAAAAATACGACTCCTGGTTGCCTTTGAAAAAATTATTTACCGTTTGTCGGTACAGTAGAACCAGATAGAACATTCTGTATTACATTAGAACTTGTTTTCCCTTCACGTAAAATGTGTGTAAGAAAGCAGACATCGGCTAGAGACCTACCTATAAACATAAAACAGGTAAACATTAAATCCATTGTATTTTTATTTATTTATTGTAAAACTAGCGACCCGCCCCGGCTTCGCACGGAAATCATCAGTGTTTCTCTACTATATTATGCATGTATTATACATATAAACCTTCCTCTTGAATCACTCTATCCATTAAAAGAAACCGCATCAAAATACGTTGCGTAGTTTTAAAGATCTAAGCATACATAGGTATATAGGGACAGAGAAAGCAACTTTGTTTTATATTATGTAGTGATATACTACACCCTACATTAACACAACATTTTTCTTATATTTTCTGTTTATTGATATTAATTCTTATATTTGAAAATTGTCTGGTTTCCCAAAATACAGGCTGCGTCCTAGTTTGGGAACCTCTGGTAAATATTCATGTTCTAAATTCTATTGCTTGTACATAATTTTTTTATAACTTGTGTAATTTAATTCTTTTAGTTAAATAAATTATTTCATGTTCATACATACATACATTCATATAATCACGCCCTTATCTCTAATGGGGTAGGCAGAGCGTAAACGATCCAAATAAAAGTCGTTTCGCCACGTCTGACAAAGTTTTGAGGGTTATTTAAAATTAATTTGTAGGTATATTACTGTAGTGACAGGTTGTCAGCCCATCGCCTAAATTACAATATACTGAAGCTCTCGGATCCCCTAGCTGGTTTTTACAGCATGCCCGGGAGGAAATGCAGCTGGCACATGTTTTTCTTTCGCTCCCAGGCCAGCATGGAATAATTTATGTAGAATTTCATTTTCATTTCTATAAAACAGCGTCTATAAGGCTAGTCTGTTCCGACAGGTGGTGGACCTGCGCGGGGCTTGCGCGGCGCTGGAGGCTGGCGCGGCGGCGGCCTACGACGAGGCGGCCGCGTGGCGAGCGCGCGCCCAAGCCGCCTGGAGGCACGCGCAGCGCAGCCGGGCACACGCGCACACCAGGTACGTACATACACATGTACATTCCTTAGAGATTCAATGATTTGATAAGTTTTTTCGTCACGTTTGTAATGACCGCTAACATGCACGGCACGCGATATTTTTGTCACCGCATTTCTATATATATCCTTTATAAACACAAGAGAAATATTATTTACAAATATGACATGCAAGGACGAACGTATTACTATGAAGAGATCTCTTCCAGCCAACGCAATCGTAGTCTTCTTCTTCTGTCGAGTGGGTATCGAGTCTATGGACCCGATGAACCCTGGTGTCGGAGTTTTTAAACCGCCTAGTAGCACAACTATCAGGCCTCTGACATGGTTTGAGTAACGACCACTATCAAAGACAGCGACCGGGACCGACGCCTTAACGTGCCCTCCGAAGTACGAAATCTTTTTCTTCTCGGACAATCAGGTGATTCAGCCTGCAATGTCCTAGCCAAACTCGGGAAAAATTCACAAAGTGATAAATTCTCAAATATCAACTTTGTGTTCCCCCCCCCGGGAATCGAACCCAGGACCTCCGGATCGGGAGACCATGGCACTAGCCACTAGACCACGGACGCAGTTGTAGTAAGAGAAGGTGAACAATGTTCTAGTGCGCGCAAAACTTCACTATGCCTAGAGTGAGGCGTTATTCAATATGAAGTATCAAATTATGTCGTGGCGTGCATGTGTTTGCGTATTGTTGTAGTGAGCCCCGGGTCGGAAAGAGAAACTTAACTATCTCCCATGCAAAATTTCAATATTGGTCGTTGTTCCTTGCAGGCATTTCCAGTCTGTGCACAGATATCTGGACGGCGGCAACCCGGAGCGAGCGCTGTCGTTCGGTATGACGACCGACTCGGAGACTTCAGACGACGCGATGCTGCTCGTGGACCGTATGAAGCAGCTCGCTAGATGCCCGCCGGTATGTTGATATTACATCTTGCATAATTATTTCCTTCATTATTTTTTATTGAGCTTATAATTTCAACTTAGAAGCTTATCTAATACAGTCCCAAGTCCCCCATAAATTATTATGTCGTCTATATAAAACTCAGTGTCTTCCATGTTTTCTAAGCTCTGACCATCTTTGACACATTCTTTGTTGAAATAGTTTTGAGGCACTGCATAGTCCGAATGGCATTCTTAAAAAATCATATAATCCAAATGGTGTACTAAAACTACATAGGTCTGAAATATCTGTGCAAATATCCATTTTGTGTTGCTTTATTGCATTGGCTTAGTGTCAAAAAGTGGTTCATGGCACTATACCATTTCCAAACTAGAATAAAGGTAAACAAAGTGTCATGCCTTTTCATCCAAAAACACATTTCAAAAATAAATTATACATGTTGGTAAATTAGTTAAATGACTAAAACTTCTTTTTAATTATGTGGTCATATCTAATAGCTAAAACTTATATTAGAAAGAAGATCTTCGATTAAAAGACATGAAACTTTGTTTACCTTTATCCTAAATCTGATATGGAAATAGTATAGATATCGTTAGCTGTCTTTATCCTATAAACATTAAACTTTAAATAAATAAACTATAACTGTTTTCGTTTGCAGGCGCCCGTGATACCTAGTCAGAACCTTCGTCAGTTGATGCCGGCCACCAACCTGCCCGCAGCCAAGGTCACTAAAGAGAAGAACAAGCTAGTCATCGTCCAGCAGAGCAAGAAACACTGATATTGGCTTCTCCTTTTCCTTTTCATATTCAACGCCCTACTTATTTATACCGCCTTTCAATTGATCCAATTCATTATAATCTCAGATAGTAATAGTTATAGGACCATAGTTTTATACGAACAAAACAATAATTTTGACGCAATAGGTCCAGTTTAGAAATGTTACAATTTTTAATAGACTAGGATAGGAAAGTTGTATTTAGATGTTTATTCATTTAATTAATCTCCTTTATCGATTTTTACAATAATTATTAATAATATGTAAATATGTTAAGCTTGAACTCACATTTGATTTTTTATTACTTTACTCAATTTTTATCAATCGAATAGTTTTGTCGAAATTATCATTAACTTAAAGACTGTTTTTAGATATCTCAAAAATATACAAATATTTGAAACTCTAAGTGTATTATTTACTCTCATGGCCTTTGCTATAATCACATTATAAATGAAAGAAGTGTTTCGTAACAAAATATTTTGATTTATTTTTTCTACTTACAGATTATTTACAGCTTTTTCAATTCATTTCATTTTTAGATTTATTTAAAGTTCCATGGAATACATAGTGCGCCTTCTGATAGTACTGAATAATAATGCGTTATGTATAGAATGTTACCCTGAAGCTTCTGAAACAAAACACGAAAAAAACACAGTTAATTTTCTATCAAGTGGGGTTTTAAGTCCCGATGAATTTGTAAGAGTTTTTGAAACGCCTATTGTATTAATTAGCACAGCTAAGCTAATAAAGGCCTCTAACGTGGCTTGTAGAGATTACAATTAAAGACGACTTAACGTACTCTCTCTAGAATCCTTTTTTGACAGACACTCATATTCAGCCTGCATTGTCCTAGTACATCACGTTTGGTTACAGACGACGACTACACCTTTGTGGTAGTTACAGTTTAAGCTCGATCACGAACTACGTTATCTAGCTTCCATGCTGGACTGGGAGCGAGAGAAAAACATAGAGTGCCAGCTGCATCTCCTCCCGGGCATTATGTAAAAACCAGCTAAGGGATCCAAGGGTTTCAGTAAATTGCAATTTAGGCGAACGGCAACAGCAATATACCTACAAATCTATCTTAAATAACCCTCAAAACTTTGTCAGACATGGCGGACCAACCTTTGTTTGGGTCTTTTACGCTCTGCCTAGCCCATTGGGGATAAAGGCGTGATTATATGTGTATTTGTACGAACTAAGTTGAACTGATAAACCAATATTTTTTCCTTACCCGATCGAGTTTCTCTATCCGAGTGAGGAGTCTCTGGCAGCAGAGGATCATGAGTCCTGGCGTGATGCTGTCGTCTTTATGTAGCTCCAGTAGACCAAATCTCTCCTTTACTTCCTTGAACAGCGCCTTTTCCACATGTTTATTTCTGCAACGAAAATAAATGTTAGAGAAAATACAACAGATAAAGCGCAGTGCGGACAAATCAGTAATATTGACTAAAATAAATAATTTTAATATAAATTATTTCTTCCATGCTGGCCTTGGAGCGAGAGAAAAACATAGAATGTGCCAGCTGCATTTCCTCCCAGGCATGCTGTAAAAACCAACTAAGGAATCCGAGAGTTTCAGTATATTGTAATTTACACGATGGGCTGACAACCTGTCACTACAGCAATATACCGACTAATCTATCTTAAATAAAACCTCAAAACTGTTGTCAGACGTGGCGAAACGTTTGTTTAGGTCGTTAACGCTCTGCCTACCCCATTAAAGACAAAGGCGTGATTATATGTATGTAGAAAATATAAATCTTTAACAAGTTAACACAGACTTCCGATGGCTCAGGCAAAGTAATAATCTGGCGTACGTTTGAATAACACTGAATCACGCGAGAAATGCACGAAGCAAAGGTTAGACGGAAGGTTAGAAGGCGCGGCAAGGCGCGACAAATGATTCTTTGTATGAAAATATAAAAGATGTACCGCACTGCAGCGGCAATGTAGCTGCAGCGAAGCGGCGCGACGCAGCACGGCGCGGCAATGTCAGTTCATACATTTTGACAGTTTTTGTCGCGTCGCTGCAACTACGTCCTAGTGTGGTCTGACCTTAAGTATAATAGTGCCCTAAGGAAGGGCATTGAACGGGAAACCCGCATCGAAAAGTGGCGCTCGAGCAGGAAAGCAATACTTACACTTCTTCTCATAGTCGTAACGATTTATTTTCACCTACATCGAGTTCCATCCTGGACTGGGAGAGATAAAAAAAACATAGAATGTTCCAGCTGCCCTTCCTCCCGGGTATGCTGTAGGAGTCAGCAAAAGGGATTCGAGGGTTACAGTATATTGCTACCCTAGCAATAAGACCGCCTAATTGTACTCTGCTTGTTTTGTAATGTTTGTTTCTGTACAATGTGTTGTTTATGTGCAACAAAGAATATTTGTATTGTATTGTATATTGTAATTTAGGCGATGGGTTGACAGCCTGTCACTACAGCAATACACAATACCATGTTAATGTAATTTAATTTCTTTTCTGTATGAGCGGAATGTCGTTGCTAAACCCTATCGGGTTTAACGACACCGATTGTCACATTTATACATATTTTTTGCAACTAAATAAATAAATAATAATATAAAATAAAAATTTTGTCAGACGTGGCGAAAGCGCCTTTCACGAGGTGTTTTACGCTCTGCCTACCCCGTAAGGGTTAAAGGCGTGATTGTATGTAGGTATTTATGTACATCGAGTTGCCCGCGACCGACCAAGCCATGAGATTAGTAAACACTTACATGCTATATTCAGTAAGAAGCAATGTAGCATCATCCAGGTGATTCGATATGAACTTGATTAGCTCGTCTGCAGGGCAGGAGGAGGGGGTGATGAACTGTCCTGTTGGTGACAGCATCAAAGGTCCGGCTTCTCTGAAAAAAATATCACAAATGCCAGTTCATATTCACAGTCACACACAAAATTGTAAAAACACGAAGCTGTAGATAAATTTCTAGCCGGTGGCAGGACTCAACCACATGGAAACATCTTGAAGTAATTCATCATCTCCCTAGCCTTATCCCGTATCTCTCGGGGTCGGCTACCTAATCTAGGTGATTGAACGAGGGCACTGGTTTTTACACAGAGCGACTGCCATCTGACCTCCGCAACCCAGAAGGGAAACCAGACCCAATCCTAGATTAGGTCAGAGTTTTCAAGCCGCCAATGCTTAGCACTGGCCTTTGACTTGGCTTGACGACTAATATCTACTGTATTAAACAATATAATTAATACATGTCAATTTTACAAATAATGTCACAAAGCTGACTTGTTCCACTGTGATAACTCTTCCAGTCAATCTTAGAGAAACATAAATAAAAAATGCACAAGTACTGTGTGTCTTTGTACTCACGGTTCGACCACAATTTCATATTTGCTAAGAGATTCGGGCATACTGGCGGGGATCTTCTTCCCCTCGCCGTAGAAGTCTCCGATCGAGGTGATCAGCTGGCGGAGGTGGCTGCAGTATTGCGTCGCAGACACCTTCGGCATGAACTTTCTAGAACAAAATAATTCATATATTTTTTGAGTTCCCTTACGCCCTTATTAAAACTCTACGTGGTACATACAATACAATACAAGATACTTTATTGCACAAAAAACACAAATACATGCAGCAGAAAAGTAAGGATCAAAACAGTACAATATAGGTGGCCTTATTGCTAAAGCAGCAATTACATACACACATATAATCACGCCTTTATCCCGAATGGGATAGACAGAGCGTAAACGACCTAAATAAAGGTGGTTCCGCCACGTCTGACAAGGTTTTGAGGGTTATTTAAAATAGATTTGTAGGTATATTGCTGTAGTGACAGGTTGTCAGCCCATCGCCTAAATTACAATATACTGAAACCCTCGGATCCCTTAGCTGGTTTTTACGGCATGCCCGGAAGGAAATGCTTACGGCATATTCTATGTTTTTCTCTCGCTCCCAGGCCAGCATGGAAGAACCGTGGTAGGGCAGATTATTGTAAGGTCGATAAATAACTGCTACACAACATGTTCGCGATGAAAAAGCATACTACACTTCTACAGAAATACGGCAGAATGGAATTCAATTAAGAGGCCTCTTCGCGAGCGGTGGCGCCCTCACCCGTTAAAATATTATAACTCGCAAAATATAGGCATTTTCGATACTTTTCTCTGTCACATCCTTAGATTAAGGATTTTTTAGAAGTAATGAATTGAGGAGCAAATAGTACCGGGCAGTTACTATCGAAATTATTGCTAAAAACAAGCACTTTTGGCGGAAATTTCGATAGTAACTCCAGGGTACTATTTGCTCCTCAAGTCATTAGTAAAAAAAAAACCTTAGGTCTAAATTTAAGGAAGTGACAGAGAAAAGCTTTGAAAATGTCTATATTTCGCGAGTTAAGATTTATTAACGAGTGTCGACGCCACCGCTCGCGGAGAGGCCTCTTAAACACGGTTGTTTTTAAAGAATTTTATCAAAATAAAAAGAACACATTTTTACATGGTTAAAGATGAGACGTCCCTCAGAAAACCCCTACAGGTTTATGTTTACTTATGCCTACGACAAGGCGGGTGATGCAGTAGAAGTACAAACCTACACGCGTAATATGTCTGTCACATATACATGCTTGGTTGTATGACGCTTTCTCTCTGTATGATTATTCAGTGACTGGTGTGCTATATTGAGAGAGCCCGATGGTGTAGTGGATAGGGCCGCTGCCTCCTGCGGGAGCGGGAAGGTCGTGGTTCGAATCCCACCACGTACCAATATGATTTTCGGTTTTCGAATTTTATATGTACGTTAATTCGGCGCTTTTTCCGTGCTTCGGAAGGCACGTTAAGCCGTTGGTTCCGGTTAATATCGTTTAATACCATAGATATTAGTCGGTAAGCAATGACAGAGGCCAACGCTAAGCATTGGCGGCTTGAAAAACTCTGACCTAATCTAGGATTGGGTCTGGTTTCCCTTCTGGGTTTCGGAGGTCAGATGGCAGTCGCTCTGTGTAGAAACCAGTACCCTCGTTCAATCCCCTAGATTAGGTAGCCGACCCCGTGAGATACGGGATAATGCTAGGGAGATGATGGTGTACTATATTAATAGTATGAAAATTACCTTCTACGGATATGAATGTTTCTCAATATACTAGATAACGTTTTTTCGTAAATTGGTATCATTGATAAGGCGCTGTCTTCTTTGCTAACTTTTTTGATTAGCTGAAATGTAATAAATTAAGTTTAAATATTAGTATTAATCCACAGTTAAATATCTGGCATTTAACATCATATTTTAATTCTAATGCGATTAGCATGAAGTTCAATTTATTTCATGCCGTATTAAACTGTTTTCTATGCGCATTCATATTAAAGCCAGGTGAAGTCATATGACAAAATTTAAAAAAATAAAACTATCAGGGTTACTTACCGAAAGCCATTCATGCCTGACATCTATAATGTTAAGAAACACATCTCCATCTAAGCTGACACCAGTAAACTGACCCAACGCGATGGTTCTACCTGTAATAAGTTGAAACATTACTTTTCAAGATATGACAAGTTACTAGAGAGTGTCCATACGTTTCGAAAAAAATAATAGAAAGCAGCATAATGGACAAAAACTGTTCTGAAAAGAAACTCGATACAAAAATATCCTGCAGGTACTTTAAAATCAGTATATTTTCTGAATCAGTTTTCGTATGATCGAGCAAATTGTGTGAACGAGTTGAACATTTTATATGAAAAAGCCATTTATTTATTTCACGTACAGAAAAAAAAATCCTGCTGATAGTTGTTCAGTGTTATTGACTAAGCAACCCCTATCAGTTTGCGGGACGCTGTCCCTTACACATTATTTATTTAGTAAACAAAGTACAAACATGATAAAGCTAACTTAACATTAAAATAGGCAACACAAACAAAAGCTCAGCTATTTGATACTGGCTTTTGGGATTTGAAATCAGTTAAGTATTTACCTTCTAAATTCTTCATGGCTTTAGTATGTTGTTCAGCTAAAGACACAAGACTCTGCAGGGCTCCTCTGATATGGCTTATATTCCATCCAGTGTCGTATTTTACCTGAAAATTTCAAGTGTTTTTAAAAGTCTAATAATTAATGTGAACAGTTTTTTTTTTCTTTAGCATTGCAGATAACTTGGTCTACCCTAACAGTCAAGCTAAATACAAGTGATCAATGACTACAGTAATGGGAGAGCCCGATGGTGTAGCGGATAGGGCCACTGCCTTCTGAGCGGGGAGGTCGTGGTTCGAATCCCACCACGTACCAATGTTTTTCGGTTTTCGAATTTCACATGTACGTTTATTCGGCACTTTATCCGTGCTTCGGAAGGCACGTTAAGCCGTTAGTCCCGGTTAATATCGTTTAATACCGTAAATTTTAGTCGTTAAGCCATGTCAGAGACCAGTGCTAAGCATTGTCAGTAACCAGTGCTAAGCATTGGCGGCTTGAAAACTCTGACCTAATCTAGGATTGGGTCTGGTTTACCTTCTGGGTTGTGGAGGTCAGATGGCTGTCGCTCTGTGTAAAAACCCGTACCCTCTTTCAATCCCCTAGATTAGGTAGCCAACCCCGTGAGATACGGGATAAGGCTAGGAAGATGATGAATGGCTACAGTAATGACTTGTGTGTGTTAATTAAATTGATTTATTCCTTAGCAAAGTCCAAACAAAACAAATCAAGGGATATTCAGATTATTGTATCCTATGTTTGTTTACCAACTTTTTTAATACCATAAGTTTTGCACAGGTCCTCAATTAGAGTGTTCACTTGATTTCTTGTCGCGCTCGTGGATTCGTACTTCGATATCGCATCTCTACTGTTTTCATTTATCCAATCTCTGTAAAAAAGACACAATTATAAAAGAAAATACATACATACATACAATCACGCCTTTATCCCTAATGGGGTAGACAAAATTTAGTATATTTATAACACAGTTGCTTATAAAGGGTCTCTTAATGCACCATTTTTTAAATGTATTTCCTCGCAAATACTTATATTATGAAACGTCGTATGGCATATGTGCGCTTTGATAATTACAACCTCTGTTTTTTTTGTAGCTTGCGCCTACGGCTCGGGCTAGCAATGTCGCCTCGGCTGTTGTTAACATACATACATATAATCACGCCTTTATCCCTAATTGGGTAGGCAGAGCGTAAACTACCTAAATAAAAGGTCGTTCCGCCACGTCTGACTAAGTTTAGAGGGTTGTTTCAAGATAGATGTGTAGGTATACTGCTGTAGTGACAGGTTGTCAGCCCATCGCCTAAATTACAATATACTGAAACCTTCGGATCCCTTAGCTGGCACATTCTATGTTTTTTTCTTGCTCCCAGTCCAGGATGGAAGAAACACTTATATCATAATGTACTATGTATATATAAAACACATACACAACATTGTCAATTGCTTTTCGTTCTTCTACTTTTCTTTTCATTCTTGATACCTTTTCGAATTCCGTATTGTATTTCTCATAAGCATAAGTGAAATCTTGTTTACTGAAACAAAAAAGAAAAAGATAAGATATATAATATACTTATCAGAAACAGTACATTAAAATAAATTAAGATGGCTGATATATAAAATGTTGTGCACTAATTACACTTCTTTTTCAGAACTTACATAAAGTCAGGTTTTTTTGTACTGGTGCGAGGTATTTTATCTACATATGTAGTTTCCATTTCACAGGATTTTAATACATTGATTACTGTTTCTCTAACATTACCGTTATTCACTTTTATTGTCACTAGTTTGAAGTCACCTGGAAGATAAATATTATTATATTCAATACTTGTAGAAATGAAATAATAAAGAAAAAACATGTAGTTGATGCCAAAGAAAAAAAAGAAGATCACTAAAACTAAAGTTTATATCTTGAATCTTCTTTGACATGACATTTGTATTGCGTAATATTAATTTGAATACTAATATTTGGTGAAATAATAAGCATTTTTTCTTATTTACCTTCTGGTTTATCTTTCTGTCTGAGGTAAAACGATAGTGGGGGAACAGACATCCTGCGACTAGACTGTTGAGCCTCCAACAAGGCACTGAGTTGCTGTAGTGAATGTTCATTGGTTTTCTGAAAACATCAAGATTATAATGTGATGTTCTCTATGAATAGGGACCTCATTGTTGGTGTTTAAGCCCTATTTTGGATATAGATTATGGAATCATCAATAACTGATACCAATAAACCAATAATATTGTACCTTTCCGCTGAGAATGTTACATATTTAGGACCATGAGGAGTGGCGCAAAAGAGAAGAGGCCTATACCCTGTAGTTGGTGTATGTGGGCAGATGATAATGATGATATTTTGGAGCAATAAGACATTAGAATTTTTCTGATTTCATATCATATTCTAATAAAATAAAAAGGAACTTAATTGAACTGAATTTGAAAAGAACACATGAACTCTACACTTTAGGGGTGTACAGCTGGTTTAATGGTTGTTTAGTATAAAAAAATTGTTAGAATAAAAATCTACTATTTAAAAAATAAAAAAGGAACAGCGAATCTTTAAAATTAAAAGTAGCTTAAATGCATTGACTTGATTACAGTATACTGTATAACTGAATGGAAGGTGTTGAATACATACCCGTTGCTCTGGGTATTTTCCAAAGAGGTCTGGGTGCACGCTGAAATAAAAGGGGCGCAGCGCTGTGGAGATTTCTGCAGAGCTCAGGTACCGGCATATTAAACCCCCCGTGCACCCAATCCTAAATAAAAAGAATAAGTAGGTAATTTATTGAATAACATGTTGCTTAAAACTTTTACAATATTTTAAAGAGTTTAAAGGCATCAAGAGTGTAAGCGTAGATTACAGAAAATTAAGCATTTTAGTTAGTCATGTAAGTTAACAGATTCTTTCGTTGATTACAAACAGAGTAAAAACAAATATTATGAAACTATGTGTATGCTTAGTTTTAATATGAAAGGTAAGTAACTTATGAAAGTATATGTCTACAGTCTTATAGAACCTTTAAATACGTTATTTTATATTCTATTTGGTAACAAGAATGCAGTCTAAAACAGCTTAATTAGATATAGTGCGTAGAACAAACAAGTGTTTGGTTATTTATATGTTGAAATAAATTACTAACCTCATCGGCACCCGAGAATACATTTTTGAGTAAATAAAAGTTGCCCTATTTGTACATGACACTGGATTTTAGTATTGTATTGAATTTACGCATTTATAACTGAAGAAAAATTACATTTCGGAATGTTTTTCACCTTGGTCGGCGTCAGCTGATTGACAGTGAGTGACAATTGTGACAATGACAGCTGTTACGTCATTAAATTCTACTGACAGCTACACATATTCCTTCGTTTGATGTTCATTGCTTGCTAACATATTTTTTCATAAAAATGCAGCACTGTATGTCTTGTAATAAAATGTCATTCTTATGTGAACGAAGAGATGAATGAATGAATTTAAGTTGCGTTCAAGTTTTTGCCGCTCAAAAGTTTCTTCATTTAAAACTTTGCCGCATGGCGCATAGAAGAAAATATTGTTCAAAATGCGGGGATTACGGGAGATAACCAGTTATCGTATTGGTTGTAACATTGTAGATTCTAAATTTATAGTTTTCTCCATTTTATTCGAGGTGTTTATGTTTATTTAATTTCGTGTTGGTAATAATAAAGTAGAGCTTAGGTATTCGCGAAATTAAAATTATACCTACGTATCTTGCTTTTAGTTTTGTTTTTGACCTAGAACTACAAATTATACCTGCTTACTTATTTAAATCTGATCCAAATAACATACCTACCTACATAATCAAAACGATTGCGTTATGATTATGATGCATGATGGACGTACCGCGGAAGCACAACACAGGAAGATATCGCTAAGTGATGTAAGTTGGAGGTTAATGTGAATATGAATAACAGGTGAGCAGTGGATTGGCTGGTGCTTCGAGATAAAATCTGAAGGCTGCGCGTGCGGTCGGGCGGCGAGGCGGCGGCGGTAGCAGCGAGAGCGTGACGCAACGCCCGCCGCCGCCGCGCCGCCGCAGACGCGGTAGCGCCGCCGCGCCCAGCCAGCGCCGCCGCGACTCGCACCGAGCAGCCACCGCCGCTACTCCTCGTAATTGTTACACAGACGAGTTCAATAATTAAGCGATAAATATACCAGCAGTGGTGCGGCGAGAGGAGGGAGGCAGTCGAGCGGCAGCCGCGTCGCGCACCACACACCCGCGCCGAGTGATGGACCCGAAGCTCGTTCGACATTTTTCTATCGGACGCCGTAGGAATCTCGCCGGACTGGTTCCCGCGCAACGCTGCGTTAGTGCGCCGCTCTGGTGAACCCTTTCGCTTGTAAATGTGCCGATATTTACATATGCGCGCTCGTTCTCGCGTCGAACTTTCGATCCGCGCCCGCATCGGCTCGGCCCGCGTGCCGGCCGCAGCGCCCGCGCCGCCCTGAGCTGCCCGACCGGCCGCCATGAGCCCCGCATGTGTCTGATGCCTCCTGTCGCCGCCTGACTCCGACTGCTGGACGCTCGACGCTCTCCCATGTGTGCGGCCCACAGGGACAGGCGATGAGATACTTCCATTGCACCTGTTTCGATGCTCAACTTCTGTGCACCCAAACAGGTAATTCACCTGCACAAAACATTCTAGTCTAAGCAGTCTAACCTTAGAGCTGACATGTTGACAGCAACAGACAACCAACTGCGTCATTTAATGTTGCTCTAAGCATCAAATCCAGTTCGTCATTATCAGAATTAGAACAATCATCACCAGCTTGGGGCAATTAAAGAGAAAAAAGCGACTGAACAGGCTATAGACAGGGTAAAGAACCTATAGACAGAACGGTTGATCTCATAACTGGAGGACATTGACGTGCCTGTGCCTATCCGACTTGATTGGGCTCACTTATCGAATATCTAAGTGTATTATTACTAAGTTATTTGTTTCCTATGCGCACGTTCGTAGCTGGTGTTGGTAAAACATAAGGTCAGCTTTAAAGTCTCTACAAAGTCTTACGAATACGGGCAAAATGTAATAACTTTATAGCTGTTTATGATTGAAGGCAAATAACATAAAGTAAATAAAGTTTCCTATCCTAGTCGACTACGCAACCCTAAAAACATGGACCAAGTATTACAAAATAAAGAGTAGGGAGGTACCTAAATCAGTTTGATTTGATATACATACGTACATACATACATAAATCACGCCTTTATCCCTTACGGGGTAGGTAGAGCGTTTAACGCCTCCTAAAAGGCGCTTTCGCCACGTCTGACAAAAATTGAGGGCAATTTTAGATTGTAATATGTATTGCTATAGTGACAGGTTGTCAGCCTATCGTCTAAATTACAATACACTGTAACCCTCGAGTCCCTTTTGCTGACTTCAACAGCATGCCCGGGAGGAAGGGCAGCTGGAACATTCTATGTCTTTCTATCTCTCCCAGTCCAGCATCGAAGTTGATTTGATATGACTTCCATATTTTCCCATAGTGAATGACCTTTATCCTGGGTAAAGTTAAGGTACATACACACACACAAACACACACACTCTTTCCTACATACATACATATAATCACGCCTTTATCCCTAATGGGGTAGGCAGAGCGTAAACTACCTAAACAAAGGTCGTTCCATCCGTCTGACAAAGTTTTGTGGGATATGGGATATTTAAGATAGCTTTGTAGGCATATTACTGTAGTGACAGGTTGTCAGCCCATCGCCTAAATTGCAATATACTGAAACCCTCGGATCCCTTAGTTGATTTTTATAGCATGCCAGGAATGCAGCTGGCATATTCTATGTTTTTCTCTCGCTCCCAGGCTAGCATGGAAGAATCTCTCACCCTTTTTCCTACTTACTATAACTGGCCCGGCTACAGCTACCTAATTTGGATCTTGGCTTGGCCTTCTACAAAAGAAGAAGAAGAAGCAGTCGGTCGACCGATGCTGAAGATCAGGCAAAGTGGAGTAGAAAAAGCCGGAAAGCGTACTCCAGCATTAGGCCAAAACGCTAAGCAGAAGAAGAAGAAAGGATAAATTTTGAACTATTTAGTACCTAGTACTTGAAACCGCGTTGAAAGTCCAGTTTCAGCACTATTGTTATGAAGAGTCATTTTAAATTGTAAGAACATAGATGGTACAACAAATTTTCACGGGAAAACTCATTCAACTTGACTATAAATATAGGATCTTGTACGCGGCTGCAAACCAAACCTGCTTGTGGGGTAGATCAGTCCATTTTTCAGAACAACTGTTGTTATAAATAAAAAAGGATTTAAAACAAATTTGCCTGATGCGATGATCAAATACATACATACATATAATCTAGCCTTTATCCCTAATGGGGTAGGCAGAGCGTAAACTACCTAAACATAGGTCATTCCGCCACGTCTGACAAAAATTTAAGGGGTTTTTAAGATAGATTTGTAGGTATATTGTTGTAGTGACAGGTTGCCAGCCCATCGCCTAAATAACAATATACTGAACCCTCGGATCCCTTAGCGGGTTTCTACAGCATGCCCGGGTAGAGATTCAGTTGGCACATTCTATGTTTTTCTTTCGCTCCCAGTCCAACATGGAAGAATCGTCGACGATCACGTTGTATGAAAATCCATTTTTGTTTTAGAGATTTTCCAAATGTCGTAGAACAAAAACTTGTTTGCATTTACCAAACATCCGTATTTTGTTATTTCTTTTGTTGCTAAAAACAATTCAAACGCTACTGGACTGGATTCTTTTCATGGCCTACCCAAGGGTACACCCTGCATGAGATTTATTGCTATACCGGGTGTAAGGGTTAGCGTGAGCAACAGCAACCCCTATCAGTTTCTGGTACGCTGTCCCTTACACCCAAGGGCGGATCTAGGTTTTTTTTCTGGGGGAGCACAAGTATGTATTGTACTTTTAAGTATGTACTGCGGTTGAACTTTTACAGTAAAAAAAACACCTGGGGTTGGCACGTGCCCCCCCTAAATCGGCCCTTGCTTACACCTGGTATTTCAATATAGTAATCTTATTTTCCTATGCGTCTTCTTCTTTCTCCTAGGTATGGATACATACTTCCATTCTGGCCAGGGAGCGAGAGAAAAACATAGAATGTGCCAGCTGCATTTCCTCCCGGGCGTGCTGTAAAAACCAGCTAAGGGATCCGAGGGTTTCAGTATTTTGTAATTTAGGCGATGGGCTGATAACCTGTCTCTACATCAATATATACCAGGCCACTCAGAAAGTATTGCGATAAATAGTTTTTATATATGGCAGACCGGCCGGTTAGAATCTTTTTTGAAAATATGATTACTTGTAAGTAAAAATATGTGTGTTCCATTTTCAAAATTTCCCTCCACATTTTTTGCAAGCCAATTCAAAGTATCGTGTCTTACTGAAAAATGGATCTGCGCCGGGAACATTTTAGAGCTATGATTTTTTTTCGATTTCAAGTGTCGCCTGAAACCGGATGAATCGTTCGATAGACTTCAAATGGCATTTATGGATGAAAGCCCCTCCAAGGCAACCGTGTATCGTTGGTATAACGAATTTAGGCGCGGTCGACCAACCTTGGGGGATGAAGAAAGAAGCGGTCGCCCTTTGACGGCTATTACGGAAGAAAACGTGCTAGCAGTGAAAAATTTAATCCAAGATAATAGGCGAATTACATATCAGGAGATTCAGCACATATTAAAGATTGGATCGGGAAGCGTTCACGAGATTCTACAAGGGCATCTTTGCGTGAGGAGGATAGTATCGCGCTGGGTGCCGCACTACCTCACCGACGCTCAGAAGCAGGCCCGGGTGGAATGGTGCCGTGATATGCTGAACAAATTTGAAGCAGGCTCGTCTCGGCGTGTTTACGACATCGTAACAGGTGATGAGTCCTGGATTTATCAATACGATCCAGAAACCAAGCGCCAGTCGACAGTTTGGGTGTTTCAAAATGAACCAACGCCTACCAAAGTGAAGCGATCTCGAAGCGGGGGGAAGATTTTGATCGCCAGCTTTTTTAATTTGACTGGCCACTTGGCCTCAATTCCCTTACGAGATCAAAGAAGCATTAACGCCGAATGGTATACTACCAAATGTTTACCAGAAGTTTTTTCTGTTGTGAGCAACAAGCGACCAAACACAGGGCTCCGCGGACTACTGCTCCACCACGACAATGCGCCTGCACACACCGCGCTCAAAACGAGGGACTTCCTGGACAGCACACCAGTCAAACTCCTGGGTCACCCTCCTTACAGCCCTGATCTAGCACCGTGTGACTTCTTTTTATTTCCAAAAATAAAAAATCAGCTCAAGGGGATACAATTTTCGTCGCCGGAAGATGCGCTGGCTGCGTTCGACAGGCTGTAAACGAGGTGTCTACGGCGGACTGGAAAAAGTGTTTTGAAAACTGGTTCAGAAGCATGAATCTTTGTATAGAGGCTGGTGAAGAGTACTTTGAAAAGATTTAATAAAAATATATGTACCTGTAGAACAATTTTTTTTAGTGTCGCAAATCTTTCTGAGTGTCCCACGTACCTACAAATCTATTTTAAATAACTCTCAAAACTTTGTCAGACGTGGCGGAACGACCTATGTTTGGGACGTTTATGCTCTGCTTACCCCATTACGGATAAAGGCGTTATTATATGTATGTATGGACACATATTATTTGGGGTCAGCCTTCCTCATACGTTGACCACAGCAAACTGTTAAATGTGCTAAATCTGTAGCATATTGCTTTGGGTCTTTCTCAATGAATCAGATGCTCTGCCACCTGGCAGAATTGATCTCAATTCAATTCAATTGTATTTATTTCAATTACTACGGCGTACCAATTACAGTAATCGAGGGTGAACATATCAAATACAGTAATCATTTGAGTCAATACTTAAAAATAAAATAATTAATTCATTTTAAAACGAACAGGTTATTTACAGAATTTGTAAATGGCATTTGTCAAGAGATTATAAGATTGATAACTTAAAATAAAATTAAAGAATGTACAATCCAATAAAATATTAAATTGATTAATCATCTGTCATTTGAATAGAACTATTAGTCTCAATTGAATTAATAAAATAATTAGACGTTTTGTGAGTATATAGGTAAATAATACATTATAAGTTAAGTAAATTACATTACAAGTGATATTAACTCAATATTGCGTAAACATATTCCGAGAAATTCCAGATAAACGCGAAAATAACAATATAACTAAGTAGTATCATGTAGTATTATGTTTCTTGCCCTATTTAAAATAACAGCTGATAATAAGTGTTGTTTTTGAGCTACGCCGAGGGAGGTCTACGTATGACGTACGAAGTAGTTTCTATTTTTGGGTTATTATTATAATTCGAATCAAAATGTGTTTATCACAAATCTGAACAGAATCATAAATAACTAATACAAAATGTCAAAGTTTTCATTTCTCTTTGATATAGATGGGTAAAGAAACCCATCGCAAAGCTTTTATCTAGGGAATTTAATTCATAATCCAATCCACGCTTTGCAATATGTATCTCATTAGTGGGGACCTACCTCTTAGTTGCTTCTAAAAGGTGCTACATATACTGCCCTAACTATAATTTTGTTATATTTTTTCCTTTACAACAATAATCATAACACGTGGAATGGCACGAGACATAAATTCCCACTCTGCTTACCGCCTGGCAAGTGATCTAATAATAGCAATGAATATTGTATTACAGAACAAAGACAACAGCTGATTAGAAGCGCAACGCTTGCTATTGCCGGGAACCGATAAAATGTACTGCTGTACTGATTGTGGGCAAGCGCCTATGATTGCTATTTGCTACCAAGCGTGATACAACCCAGAGGTCATGCTGATTCTAGACTCGGTTAAGTTTAGAACAAAGCGAGTAAATAAACAGCCAGTACTTATTAAAGTATCAATAACGATTACTTTTAAATATACAAAAATAGAACAGCTTACCGTCAAATATTAAAAGAAATGTGTCGTGCAATATATTTAAAACTAAATTAGCGGACACATTAAAACAAATTATTTTTGATCTATTGATCTAGTGATCAAAGGAAAGTACCAACACAGCACAAGTAAACAAAAATAAGACTATAACACAGAATATATAATAGTACTACATACTATGATTAGAGTTTAGAATGTTGTACTGTTTGAACGACAATTAAGATCTATATTCTATATTGTTTGTTTGAAATTTCTCATGTTATTGTTTTAACCTTCTTAGCGAGTGGATTCTCGAGTCGAACGACCCTATGAACCCTGGTGTTTTAATGAGAAATAAATGAATGAATGAATTTATTTATTTTCTTGCAAACACAGTATAATAAATAGGTGACATATACAACACAGAACATGCGTGATGCGCCAGCGACTGGCATGCAAATTTTTGTCCTATAATTTAAATTTGAGATGAAAACAGTTAAGACTAACTCATGCATCAAACAATAGAATATAATTAACATCACTTAAAATAATAGAATTATAATGTCGTCACAAAAATGTCAAAGAAAATAATAGTAAAAATAAAGTATCTCATCTCTCTAGCCTTAACCCGTATCTCACGGGGTCGGCTACCTAATCTAGGGGGATTGAACGACGGTACTGGTTTTTACACAGAGCGACTGCCACCTGACCTCCGCAACCCGGAAGGGAAACCAGACCCAATCCTAGATTAGGTCAGAGTGCCAAGCCGCCAATGCTTAGCACTGGCCTCTGACATGGCTTTCTACGTTATTAAACGATATTAACCGGGGCCAATGGCTTAACGTGCCTTCCGAAGCAAGGAAAAAGCGCCGAATAAACGTACATATGAAATTCGAAAACCGAAAAACACATTGGTTCGTAGTGGGATTCGAACCATCTCAGGAGGCAGCGGCCCTATCCACTACACCATCAGGCCCTCGAGAAATAAAGTATCTATAAACCTAAGTAAAGTAGAGTAGAGTGACCATCAGCCACATTTAGATTCAGATTCAGATTTTATTTAATAAATTCTTAAAAATAATTTACAGAATTAATTTATATTAAATAGTGCAGAGTTTACCCTAGTGTTATTCTTATGCATGAAAAGCCCTTCATATTTTATACAATAATACCAATTTGATAAGAGGGTTGATTGATGCTTCTAGGTCTAAAAATCTTCTCATTGAAAGTATAATCTACTTTCGAGTTACACCATTATGGAGAAGATTTTCCATTTTGTATGTGACAATTTTGACTATGTTTTCTAAAACTTACTTATATATATATGGGCTCGATTGTAGATTAAACGACTAAAACTAAAAACAAAATTTATTTGTAACTTTCAGGCTAAAACATTGGAAAAGGACAGTAGATCTATTCTCTCCTGTTTTTGATTTATAGTCAGAGGTTTTATACGTTATTTGTCAATTTTATCCGCCGTCATATGATATGCGGATAAAATTTACAGAAATATCTATTGGGGAAAAGCGCAAAAGCGCGTCAAAATCTAGCGGACAACGTGTAAAACCGTTGTGAGTATAAATCACCTGTCCTTTTTCATTTTTGAAATTTTTGTTTTTGAAAGTGACAGATAGATTTTAACTTAAGTTTTAGCCGGTGGAATCTAGAATCGAGCCCTTAGAGTAGTACTTATAGTACAGTTTTTAGCGTATATCAACAACTCAACTCTACATTTTCTAGTACCTACGTAACGTAATGGTAATGAAATCTAATTTTGAGTATGGTTTAATTTTATTGAGCGGCGACCTTTTGGCTATTTTCAGACAGTATTTGTCTTCTCTTTTATTTTGTGGATCCTGTATTGTATTGGTCGAATACACACCTACCGAAAAACGCAATCTTTTGATGGCGTGCAGTGGTATTAATTAGTGAATGAGCAAGGTTGGATTGGTGAGCATCGGAGCGTGTCTTGCGCTGCTGGCAGACAAGGCTACGTCACGCTCTACTGGTGACGTTGACTGACGCCGCCCATTTTGTATTTATAGTGCATTTTAGCCTTTTTAATATTAGAGGACTGTTCTTCTTACTTATACTCGGAAAAAAAATATGTCACAACTATCTTCTTAGATTTTATAGAGGGGAGGCCTACGTCATGGTCTGTTGGTGACGTTGACGCCGCCCATGTTGTATTTTACCTGCCGCATTAGTTATTGTGTGGTTTTTATATGGGCTATTTTCTTCTAATGTAGAGAAGTTCTGAAAGCTCATCGTGAGTTGAGAGCTTAACTTAAATATACTCAAATGTTTTTATACTTTACGGCAAAGTTTTCTTGTCAGTTTTGCATACATACATATAATCACGCCTTTATCCCTAATGGGGTAGTCAGAGCGTAAACGACCTAAACAAAGGTCGTTCCGCCACGTCTGACAAAGTTTTGAGGGTTATTTAAGATAGATCTGTAGGTAAATTGCTGTAGTGACAGGTTGTCAGCCCATCGCCTAAATTGCAATATACTGAAACCCTGAGATCCCTTAGTCAGTTTTGCATGGTTAAAATTTCCGCAAATAAATATTTCTTTGCAACCAACCTCCTTGAAGCTTAGCACCGTTTCTTCTAATACTTATAAATGCTTGGATATAAGCAATTGGTCGATGTTTTGAGAGTTATTTCATAGGTTCTGTAATGCTCGCTGTGACAGGTTGATATTTTTTTAGCTGATGGAACTTTTCTGGATTTTACAATAGCTTATGATATTTAGTTGATGAGAAAAGCAGATTGATTTTGAAGACTTGGTAGAGTCGTTTAACACTGTCAAGTATAATGTATCTAAATCAAACCTTACTTACCTGTTTGAAAATCGTTGATGAGCATGATATGTCAATTTTTGTTGAAGATATTGGATCCTGTGCATTTGATAATATAACCTAAATATACAACAACCTTAGGAGACACAAAAAGTCTCAAGCTCGAAACGTCTGAGCATTCATTTGCAAATAAAAAGCTCAACCGATAGTAACTGTTATCACTACAGACACAAAGCTGATAGAATAGAAGCCCTTTGAGGCTGGACTTTGTCGCAAAACACATCAATACGAGTTCTTGGCAGGTCCGGAGTTGCCGTGTAGCAAACATGCTCCTACTCCCGGCTACCAATTCTAGACCCCTGACATTCCAACGTACAGTCTTATCTTCTAGCAAGTTTCCAGTCCATGGGTATCACGACGGATCATGTTATAGTGGTTATAGTATGTGTGAGTGTGTGCGAAGGCCGATGTGTGCGAACCGGTCCGATAGACCCCTGCCACCGTTCGATACAACCGAGTAATTTAAATAAATGATTAAGTCTCATGCTGCGTTTCACAATTAAAACTGTTAAGGCCGACGGAACACTACATTTCGTAGCCCGTTACGTAATTAGAAAGCAACGAGACACCACTAAATGAATTTACTTGAATGCTCAGCTCACTCGGAGACACATGCTTTCGACAAATTCCGATCTTTATTATCAACGTGAAAAGAAGTTGAGAAAGAAATATGACGTTGCTGCTGTAGGTTTCTTTAAAGAAACGTGTTTGACTGAACTTAACTGTTTGTACAAGAAATTTTACCATATGAACTAAAAAACGTTTAAAATCTGGATAGAGGATGGTCATTTCGTAACAGCAATAATTAAAAACAAATTCTCGAACACGAGATTGACCACAAATTGCGATGACGTCACACACGCCCAAATCGAGTCTCGATGAGATTTCGAATTTCTATGGCAGTTGTAATTAACAGCGTATTAAATTCGCTGGTAATCAACAGTCGGATGGTCATTAGCCAAGGCCGTCGTGGCCAGATGTAAGGTTAGTTTCAAGTTTGTTGCTCTTTATAACTTGGCCCTCCTTGCGTAGCAAACCTGATTTGTATTTTAGAACCACTGACTCAAAGTAATTAAGCTTCAGCCGGTTCATTACTAAGTTAATACAATTTCAAACATTGATCGACTTTATTTTATCCATTCGATTTAAGAACATAAAAAAATGCTGAATACATACATAAGTATAATCACGCCTTTATCCCTAATGGGGTAGGCAGAGCGTAAACGACCTACACAAAGGTCGTTCCCCGACGTCTGACAAAGTTTTAAGGGTTATTTAAGATAGATGTTTAGGTATATTGCTGAAGTGACAGGTTGTCAGCCCATCGCCTAAATTGCAATATACCCTCGGATCCCTTAGCTGGTTTTACAACATGCCCGGGAGGAAATGCAGCTGGCACATATTCTATGTTTTTCTCTCGCTCCCAGGCCAGCATGGACTGCTGAATACACTAATTTGATATTGATGAAAAAGTCTAAACTATATAATAGACTTTCCTGTTTACATTTCAATCTTATATAATAAGGATAATGATCACAAGACTTTTAACTTCTAGCCTCAGAACTAGAGGTCTTTAAAATGTAGCAATCTTTGACACAAGGTCGCCACCTGATGTCATTTTGCTATATTTTAGATAGAAACTCAATAGTAATATGATAATATCTTGGAATGGGCCCACTCTGTATGCATACTAAATGACGAGAAGCGAATAACTTGATTCATTTCACCTGATAGATTGAGATTACTTTGGTGTCTCTACATCTGTACGTTGAATAACATACATATACATACATAAAATCACGCCTTTATCCCTTACGGGGTAGGCAGAGCGTAAAACGCCTCCTAAAAGGCGCTTTCGCCACGTCTGACATAAATTGGGGGCAATTTTAGATTGTAATGTGTGTTGCTGTAGTGACAGGTTGTCAGCCCATCGCCTAAATTACAATACACTGTAACCCTCGAATCCCTTTTGCTGACTTATACAGCAAGCCCGGGAGGAAGGGCAACTGGAACATTCTATGTTTTTTCTTTCTCTCCCAGTCTAGTATGGAAGTTAAATAAAACTTACGTTGAATAAAATAATATTATTATGTTATTCCCGATTAATAAGTCGAAATAACTTTCTAAAGTCAACTCTACCGACAGCTGACGACCCAGGTGAGGCTCGCCGTGACCTGTGGGTTACAAATATCCTTCTCCGTTCCACTACACTGAACCTGCAGAAAAGCTGCCACCAGGTCATAAATTACCCTGGTCGACCTGGAAGTCGTTAAATAGACTGCGGACACAGGTTGGCCGCTGCAGGTCCAACTTGACGAAGTGGGGATACAGTGACAACAAAACTTGCGATTTTGGATCTGTGCAGACTATGTCACACCTACTAGAATGCAGTAAAAACCCCATCACCTGCACACTACTGGACCTGTATGATGCCACAAAAAATGCTGTCGCCGTGGCAAAGCAATGGTCAAAATATATTTGAACCATCGACACGACAGAAGAAGATGAAAAGAAGAATGTTATTCTTGTAACAATAAAAAAATGGGTAGTATAAAGGGATGTGTAAACTTTACACATTCGTGTAAAAAGTATATTTTTTTATCTCTACTAAGGTAAGGGTAGGCAGAGTGTCAACGATCTAAACAGAGGTCGTTTCGCCAGATCTGAAAAAAAAAAATTGTTTAAGATATACCTACTACAACAGGTTGTCGCCTAACTTACAATAAACTGAAAACCTCTAAACCAGTGATAAAACTTTTTATATAGATCATTTATTAATATGCCTGCCTCCGTAGTCTAGCGGTATTAGCCATGGGCTCTCGACCCGGAGGTCCCGGTTTCGTTTCCCGGCGGGGGACAATGACTTTGTGTTGTTGTTTCTAGTTTGGTTAGGACAATGCAGGCGGATCACCTGACTGTCCGAAAAGTAAGATGATCCATGCTATCGGTTGGGCATGTAAATGATCGGTCCTGCGCCTGATTTCTCTCTGGTCGTGTCAGTCAATCTGTCGCATCAAAATAAGAAATTGAAAGAATAGGGAGTGCACCTGTGTGTAGCTCAAACACTTGGCCAGTAAAATCTAGTCCTGCGCAGTTGGCCGATCTCTGGGAGATTGGCCGCCATCACCGAAAATTGGTGGGAGGACTATTATCAACACTGAATAACTTTCACCAGGTTTTTTTTCGAATACTATAATATCACTACATACCTATATACGTGGGACACTCAGAAAGATTTGCGACACTAAAAAAAATTGTTCTACAGGTACATATATTTTTATTAAATCTTTTCAAAGTACTCTCCACCAGCCTCTATACAAAGATTCATGCGTCTGAACCAGTTTTCAAAATAATTTTTCCAGTCCGCCGTAGACACCTCGTTTACAGCCTGCTCGAACGCAGCCAGCGCATCTTCCGGCGACGAAAATTTTATCCCCTTGAGCTGATTTTTTATTTTTGGAAATAAAAAGAAGTCACACGGTGCTAGATCAGGGCTGTAAGGAGGGTGACCCAGGAGTTTGACTGGTGTGCTGTCCAGGAAGTCCCTCGTTTTGAGCGCGGTGTGTGCAGGCGCATTGTCGTGGTGGAGCAGTAGTCCGCGGAGCCCTGTGTTTGGTCGCTTGTTGCTCACAACAGAAAAAACTTCTGGTAAACATTTGGTAGTATACCATTCGGCGTTAATGCTTCCTTGATCTCATAAGGGAATTGAGGCCAAGTGGCCAGTCAAATTAAAAAAGCTGGCGATCAAAATCTTCCCCCCGCTTCGAGATCGCTTCACTTTGGTAGGCGTTGGTTCATTTTGAAACACCCAAACTGTCGACTGGCGCTTGGTTTCTGGCTCGTATTGATAAATCCAGGAGTCATCACCTGTTACGATGTCGTAAACACGCCGAGACGAGCCTGCTTCAAATTTGTTCAGCATATCACGGCACCATTCCACCCGGGCCTGCTTCTGAGCGTCGGTGAGGTAGTGCGGCACCCAGCGCGATACCATCCTCCTCACGCGAAGATGCCCTTGTAGAATCTCGTGAACGCTTCCCGATCCAATCTTTAATATGTGCTGAATCTCCTGATATGTAATTCGCCTATTATCTTGGATTAAATTTTTCACTGCTAGCACGTTTTCTTCCGTAATAGCCGTCAAAGGGCGACCGCTTCTTTCTTCATCCCCCAAGGTTGGTCGACCACGCCTAAATTCGTTATACCAACGATACACGGTTGCCTTGGAGGGGCTTTCATCCATAAATGCCATTTGAAGTCTATCGAACGATTCATCCGGTTTCAGGCGACACTTGAAATCGTAAAAAATCATAGCTCTAAAATGTTCCCGGCGCAGATCCATTTTTCAGTAAGACACGATACTTTGAATTGGCTCGCAAAAAATGTGGAGGGAAATTTTGAAAATGGAACACACATATTTTTACTTACAAGTAATCATATTTTCAAAAAAGATTCTAACCGGCCAGTCTGCCATATATAAAAACTATTTATCGCAATACTTTCTGAGTGGCCTGGTACTATTGGTTTTGCCTACTTCTCGACCTTTTCGGTCGGTTTTTACCGAATTTCCCGCCTCGAGACCCTCAAGGAAGGGGAGGATCAGGTTCTCTATCTAGAAAAATGGTGTTCCCCAAAACTTTACTTAGTATAGTAGATGTGTGTATGGCTGCCTGTTTCTGCATGATGTATGTATTTATGTGTGCGTCTAACTGTGTGCAATATTTGCAAATTTTTTGCAATGACTCCAGTTTATCCTACTATATACTATAGTATTATTGACTATCAGTTTGCGGGACGCTTACACCAGGTATACTAAATTGTTCGTGCATTTCTTCACTATCACTACATAGTATAAAACAAAGTCGCTTCCTCTGTTCCTATATCCCTATGTACGCACGAATCTTTAAAAATACGCAACGGATTTTGATGCGGTTTCTTTTAATGGATAGAGTGATTCAAGAGGAAGGTTAATATGTATAATGCATGCATAATATAGTAGAGAAACATTGATAATTTCCGTGCGAAACCGGGGCGGATCGCTAGTATTATATAAAAAAAAATGGTAGAAACAAGGTCTACATTTGTGTTTGGCTGAGGAGTAGGACAATATCGGTGCAATAATCACGTTGATTTCCTGTTTCTTTTTCTCGTTTCACCCAAAGAGCTGGTTTCTAAACGGACTTATGTTAATAAACAACATAGAACAAAAAACATAAAGCACCGCATATAAAAATGATTTAAAACTTTAAATTGCTGCGTAGATATTTGATTGAGCATTCGCATACATATAATCACACCTTTATCCCTAATGGGGTGGACAGAGCGTAAACGACCTAAACCAAAATCATATCTGACAAAATTTGGAGGGTTATTTAAGATATATTTGTAGGTATACTGCCGTAGTCACAGGTTGTCACCCCATCTACTAAGTTGCAATATACTGAAACCCTCGGATCCCTTAACTGGTTTTAACAGCATGCCCGGGAGATAATGCAGCTTGCTCATTCTATGTTTTTCTCTCGCTCCCAGTCCAGCATGGAAGAAATTGAGCATTCGCATTTGTTGATAATAACAATACAAATGATGTTGAATTTTTGAATTTCTCTGACATTTTGGAGGTGATTATGTCTTAGGTTTTGGTCGTGATAACGTTTTTGCATAACTTGTTTCCCAAGGTTGAAGCGTATACTTGACACTCCCTTTTATTCAGAAGACTAGTATTTTTGACTATGTCTTTTTGGTTGATAAGAAAAATAATTATGTTCACGTGTTCTATCAGAAGGTAAATAAAGAATGAATTACGAGTATCTCATTTGAGCTGGATCAAACCTGTTAAGTTTTATTTAAAATGTATCTATATATAAAAGTAAGAATTGATTCTTGAACATGTGCCGTCTGATTTTGGCTAAATACTTAAACATACAGTCACGCCTCTATTCCTAATGGGGTAGGCAGAGCGTAAACAAGCTAAACAAAGGTCGCTCCGCCACTTCTGATATAGATTTGTAGGTATATTGCTGTAGTGATAGGATTTCTCAAGTGGCTTTTACTGAAACCCTCTGATCCCTTAGCTGATTTTTACAGCATGCCCGGGAGGAAATGCAGCTGGCATATTCAATGTTTTTTCTCTCGCTCCCAGTCCAGCATAAATTTAGCTAAATGAAGTTATAAAATCTACAGTAGAACTTTGAGGAAATTGAACACCCTGAATACCCTGATGAATATCCTGACCGGGAACTACAGTAATATACAATCTTCGCCAAAACGTGCCCATCAAAGCCTTTGACGCGGCTGAAGCCACTTTATAACTTGTCACTTTGCCTACTCTTGTAATAGATATAAGTTTATTTCAAATTGTATTTATTTAAATCATCATCATCTCCTTAGCCTTATCCCGTATTTCACGGGGACAGCTACCTAATCTAATAAAATAAAAATAATAAAGTAAAATAAAAAAGAACTGGCTCACAAGTTTGCCTTACATCAAAGCACGCCGTCGCTAATGCCCAATTTCATTAATATACAATGAAACATACTACAAACCAAATCAAAAACGCATAAAACAGGTAATTATTACTCGGGAAGTGGATAAAAGGCGGTGAATAAGTTATTATCTTGTTGCTAGTATGGTGCAAATTACATTAGGCAAATTAAATTAAAATATGCATGAAATGCAATCATAGCATGCTGTAACTTCTAAGCTGGACGGAGCGTGGTATAAATTCAAAGAATGGTTTTCTTTATGCGTAAGCCTTTTTTTAGGAGGTTGCTAACGCGCTCTATCTACCCCACAAAGGAGTTACAGGTGTAACTATAAAAATAAAAAAAAAAACATAAAAAAACTATCATAACATGCAAGGGCGGACCTAGGATTTTTTTCTGGGGGTGGGGGGGCACAAGTAATGTGATGAAACTGTGCCCCCCCCATGCTCCCCTCCCCCCCAAAACGGTGTATTTTTTTACTGTAGAGGTTCCATTACCATAATTTCCACCTTAATCCACCCTTGATTACATGTAATAATTTAATTGCACGGGAAGCTGTGTAAAAAAGGCGGTAAATAAATTATTATCTTGTTGCTAATATAATTGTTGCAAATGACATTACGCTAATAGAGATTAATGCGTAAAGCTAACTATTGTTTCCCTCGTTAACTGGTGTCAAGTGTTGGCATTGTTAGTACAGATAGCATAGTGTTGAGCAACTTGTGTAATTCACACGTATTTTTTTTATACATACATACATAAAATCACGCCTTTATCCCTTACGGGGTAGGCAGAGCGTTAAACGCCTCGTAAAACGCGCTTTCGCCGCGTCTGACAATAATTGAGGGTAATTTTAGATTGTAATGTGTATTGCCATAGTGACAGGTTGTCAGCCCATCGCCTAAATATACACTGTAACCCTCGAGTCCCTTTTGCTGTCTTCTACAGCATGCCCAGGAGGAAGGGCAGCTGGAACATTCTATGTTTTTCTATCTCTCCCAGTCCAGCATGGAAGTTTTTTTTATTGATGCAGAAATTATATTTGTTTAAAACATAAACACATACTTATCTAAGTAGTATTTCCAAATCAGTTTTAGATTAAAGGTAGATAAAGTTTCACGTCTTTTAATCGAATATCTTGATTCTAAAATTATTTTAGCTATTAGATATGACAACTTAATGAAATAGTAGTTTTAATAATTTAACTAATTTGCCAACACATGTCATTTATTTTTGAAATGTGTCTTTGAATAAAAATGCATGATTTTTTTTTACCTTTATTCTAAAATTGAGTTGAAAATCCTATATACACTTTTCACTGTAGCCTAAAGCGTCATCGGCCTACGCTGCGTCTGAGAAATTGTCATAAAACTGTATTGACTAATGTATATCTTTAACGCTATATCTTTGATAAGAATATCAATGACATGCAAATATTTTCGCCATTTCGATTTCAAAATTATTTTTATAAATAATAATTTGAGGAAAAGCCTTAGTTATTGCTGAGAACTTCCATGCTGGTCTGGGAACTTCCATGCTGGTCTGGGAGCGAGAGAAAAACATAGAATGTGCCAGCTGCATTTCCTCCCGGGCATGCTGTAAAATCCAGCTAAGGGATACGAGGGTTTCAGTATATTGTAATTTAGGCGATGGGCTGACAACCTGTCACTACAGCAATATACCTAGAATTATATCTTAAATAACCCTCAAAACTTTGTCAGACGTGGCGGGATGACCTTTGTTTAGGTCGTTTACGCTCTGCCTACCCCATTAGGGATAAAGGCGTGATTATATGTATGTATGTATTGCTGAGAACTTTAATCACTTCTTTGAAATCTAAGTTAGCGAAGTTATATTTTATTTACAAAGTCGTCTGCTATCGATTTACAAATCGACAGCAGACTTGACTAAATTTATTATTGGCATCCCTTTCTGTTCTCTCGTGAGTTTCGTGACAGAAAATGACAAGTATAGACTTATGTTAGTTAAGTCTCGATTTTTGCAACTACGAATTGGTACCATTGTTGTTTTTATTTACTCTTGGAATCATTGCCAAATTATTGAGAAAGAAACAGAAGTTTATTGAGGACACTGTGCCCTATCACACTTTTTCTTGCTTCTTCTTCTGTCGAGTGGGTATCGAGTCTATCGACCCGATGAACCCTGGTGTCAGAGTTTTGAAACCGCCTAGTAGCACAACTATCAGGCCTCTGAAATGGTTTGAGTAACGACAACTATCAAAGACCGCGACCGGGACCGACGGCTTTACGTGCCCTTCGAAGCACGAAATATTTTTCTTTTTCGGACAATCAGGTGATTCAGCCTGCAATGTCCTAACCAAACTGGGGAAAAATTCACAAAGTGATAAATTCTCAAATATCAACTTTGTGATTCCCACCTGGGAATCGAACCCAGGACCTCCGGATCAGGAGTCCATGGCACTAGCCACTAGACCACGGAGGCAGTTTCAGTTTCAGTTCTGGGAACAAGGCTACAGTTAGCAAGAATGCTAACTGTAGCCTTGTTCCCAGAACGGATAATTGGTTTAATTGGGAAGTGTGAGCTGATGCGCGAGTGACGAATTAAGGAGGAACGCACTAATTAACGATTAATTACGAGATGTACCATACTCTTGATTTGAAAACTACCTTGACGTCTTAAATTGACCATTAAACATCTTTCTTCCATGCTGGACTGGGTGAGATAGAAAAACATAGAATGTTCCAGCTGCCCTTCCTCCCAGGCATGCTGTTGAAGTCAACAAAAGGGACTCGAGGGTTGCAGTGTATTGTAATTTAGGCGATGGGCTGACAACCTGTCACTATAGCAATACATACTATTAGTAAGGGATAAAGGCGTGATTTATGTATGTATGTATGTAAACATCTTTAGTCAAATCTTCGTAGAAATAGCGGCCACTGAAATTCAAATAATAAACTTGATAATTTGATAGTGCGAACTGTTTTAAAATGAAGTTTAAATTATAGTAATCTGAGGAAATAGAGGCAAATGTATATACCGGAAGTAAGTTACAGCGTCCTGCAAACACATAAGGGCTGCTCAGTCAATGAAACTGAACAACTTTCACCAGGAAATTCTTTCAGGAGATAAAAAAGAAATACCTTCCCATACAAAATTACCACATCGATTAGAAAAATTGTTTGGAAGAGCAAATTTATTTTACACTTCATAAAAAAAAAAAAACCTGCTGGTAGTTGTTCAGTTTCGTTGACTGAGCAACCCTATCAGTTTGCGGGACAGACACTATCCCTCACAGCCCGTATAGTAAGTATGGTGTTTGTGTGGGAACATCAAATACAGAAACTTTGACCGTCAATTAAAAGGGATAGATTATATTTTTAGTCTTCAATATACACGATTGTTTCTCAGCAGGTGTATCTGTAAACGTACTCAAAAAAATACCCTGAGGTTCACTTTTCACTGTGCTAATAAAACTTACTTCCATGCTGGCCTGGGAGCGAGAGAAAAACATAGAATGTGCCAGCTGCTTTTCCTCACGGATATGCTGTTAAAAACAGCTAACGGATCCGAGGGTTTCAGTATATTGCAATTTACGATGGGCTGACAACCTGTCACTACAGCAATATGCCTACAAATTGAAATGTCCTTCAAAACTTTGTCAGATGTGGTGGAACGACCTTTGTTAAGGTCGTTTACGCTCTGACTACCCCATTAGGGAAAAGGGCGTGATCTTCTTCTTCTTCTGTCGAGTGGGTATCGAGTCTATGGACCCGATGAACCCTGGTGTCAGAGATTTTAAACTGCCTAGTAGCACAACTATCAGGCCTCTGACATGGTTTTGTGTAACGACCACTATCAAAGACAGCGACCGGGACCAACGGCTTAACGTGCCCTCCAAAGCACGAAATCTTTTTCTTTTCGGACAATCAGGTGATTCAGCCTGCAATGTCCTACCCAAACTGAGGAAAATTTCACAAAGTGATAAATTCTCAAATATCAACTTTGTGTTTTACCCCGTGGGAATCGAACCCAGTTCCTCCGGATCGGGAGCCCACGGCACTAGCCACTAGACCACGGAGGCAGTTTATATGTATGTATATTAAAAAGAAGTTCTGATAGGATGTTTGAATAGATAAAGAATATTTTTTTGTCCCATTTTGATTGTCATACGCGTGCTTATTCTTCCGGGCTCCCAGCCTTCAATCCGACACTTGAATCTCGCGATCAGCACAATCGTACTTCTGCCAATGCAATAGGAACCTGCACATGCACTTACACCCTCACACAAGACAAAACCCACCTTACACAGTACATTTTAAAGTACATGATTGGGTGGCAAAGTAATCCTAATTAAAGGGAAGTGAAATTGAATCTTAATTTGTAGAAATTGGATAGGCGCTCGTGACATGTGCAAACTAATTAGTCGGCTTCCTAGTATTGAATATCTGTCTTCTTCTAATGTAGTGGGGTTTTCAAGACGACGAACGACGTGCATGTTTTGTTTCTAAATTGTAGCTGCTTCTTCACAAATTTACTGTTTATTTCAACAGAGAGGAGGTGTTTACGATGGGCTGACCGTTAGTTTGATGTTAGTTATGTGCAGATCGTCTTTCTACAGAAGTATCGTCCTGATCGAGACAGTCTCAAAAGACATTCATACATACATATAATCAAGCCTTTATCCCTAATAGGGTAGGCAGAGCATAAACGACCTGAACAAAGGTCGTTCCGGAACGTCTGACAAAGTTTGAAGCGTTATTTAAGATAGATTTGTTAGATCAGTCTCAAAAGAGATGTCATATTAAACAGACGAAAATGCTGCCAGTAATATTTAGTACAAGTCATTCACTGGGCCCTTATTGATAAACAGCACTTGAGAGTGACAGCTAGTTTGAGTTCGTATCAGAAATGTCATTACAGTAAGCCTAGTATTCATAAAGCAATATGAAGATTGAGAGTAATATTAAGAATGGATTTGACAGCTCTTTCTGTACTGAAATGACATTTCTGAGACGAACTCAATCTCATTGTCACTCTTGAGAGCTTATAAATATGGGCCTCCAATGTGAACTGTCAAATTCATACTTAATATTGCTCTTAATATTCAGATGGGTTTATAAATACGAGCCATATATGTCCAGCGATCGTTATGTACACAGTTTAGTTCCAGTCGCCGAGAAGTCTCACTGGGCACACAATCGCACGGTTTAATCGCTGAACAACATTGTACCCAATGATAATCAGGATGACGCACTTTATCATTTAGCTGCGATATGCACTTTGTCTCATGAGCCATGAGAAATCCCCATCATTCCGAATTAATCTCCACAACAAGCTTGTCATAGCCGAGTCTGATTCTTTTATTGGATTATGACTCTATCATGACAACAAATCTTCTTCTTCTTGTCGTACCCAACGAACCCTGGTGTCAGAGTTTTTAAACCGCCTTAGCTAATAGGCCTCTGGTTCATGTAACGACCACAATTAAAGACAGCGACCAGGACCGACGGTTCCACATGGCCTCCGAAGCTCGGTACCCTTTTTTTATCGGACAATCTTCAATTTAAGCCTGCGTTGTCTTAACCAAACGGGGAAAATATGGCAATGTGATAAATTAACAAATATCAACTTTGTCCCCCCCCTTGGCATCGAACCCAGGGATCGGAAGCCCATAGCTCAGACCACTAAACCATGGAGGCAGTTCCATCATGTCAACACATGATTCCTAAAATCACAACAAAAAGACAAAGACCACAAATTCCTCAAAGCTAGTTCGCTGTCAATTGGAAGATCCTTTTACGAGAGGACGGAGGAGGTAATCACCGTCGGTCGTTGCTCTAATTGAGCATTTGAGCCGTGCGTGCGTGCTAATGGTCTAATTACGGTGGCAGCGAGCCACTGGCTGAATTGGTGAGTCAAGCAGGACGCGCCGGCCGTGGGAGGCAGACGGCATGGCTCCGGCGACGGCGACGGCCCAACCATAGAGATACTCCGCGCACAACACAACAGTTTCCGCATCCATCTCAGTTCTACTTCAGAAATAATCCTCGTGACACCGCAAGCACACTCCCTTGGACAACAAATTTTCACACATACATACAATCACACTTCCGTAGGTCAGCTGGAAGAAATTTCTTAGTAGAAATATGCTTGCTGTACGTGCTGTGTCGTTATTCCTTGTGTATTGTCTTTCTCATGTTACTTCTGTACAATAAACAGTAAATAAATAAATACACTTTTATCCCTAATGGGGTAGGAAGAGCGTAAACGACCTAAATAAAGGTCGTACCGCCACGCCTGGCAAAGTTTTGAGGTTTATTTAAGATGGTTTAAGGGGGTAAGGGACGATAGATTTGTAGGTATATTGGTGTAGTGACAGGTTGACAGCCCATCGCCTAAATTAGAATATACTGAAACCCTCTGATCCGTTAGCTGGTTTTTACAGCATGCTCGGGAGGAAATGCAGTTGGCACATTCTATGTTTTTCTCTCGATTCCAGGCCAGCATAGAAGAACAAATTTTCAACCGTTGCATTTACACTTTTAATGTGAGAAATACCTAGCCGCGACTCAACAAATACACTTGTCAAGAACAATGCATTCTCTCGTTGTTTGGTCAACTATTTTGCACATTTCCAAGTGATAGTTACAAGATAAAGATACCCACTTTTGTATTTACTTTAAAGTTGAAAACACATTTCTTTTGTTTGCTTAGTAGTTTGTGTAATATAATAAGCATTGGCATTGCTGACATAAATCTAGGTAGAAATAACTTCAAGTAGAAGGACCTTTATTTCTGAATTCGTAAAATTTACTGAACAGATACCTAGAACATGGATTTGCAATGTCTTATGATCATGCATACATACATTTAATTACGCCTTTATCCCTAATGGGGTATGCAGAGCGTAAACGACCTAAACAAAGGTCGTTCCGCCACGTCCGGCATTTTTTTAAGGTTATTTAAGATAGATTTGTAGGTATATTGCTGTAGCGACAAGTTGTCAGCCCATCGCCTTAATTGCAATATACTGAAACCCTTGGATCCCTTAGCTGTTTTTTACAGCATAGGTACTCGGGAGAAAATGCAGCTAGCAGATTCTACGTTTTTCTCTCGCTGCCAGTGCAGCATGGAAGAACTTCTTTTGATCATGAGTTGGACGAAACCCAATTCTCCAATTAGAATTTGTAAATTGAGTGGGCCAAGATGTGTTCCGTAAGATGCGGTGAAAACGTCTGCATCTGTACACGTATCTCTGCATGATTGCATGTGTTGGCCATCAAAACTGTGGATCCTCAAAAAAAAACTGGTACTTATAAAATGCCGGGCGAGTTCTAACTTTCGCTGCCAACAACACCTCGCGCATAACGGCCCGCGAGAGACACGCGCCAAAAAAAGCAGAAAGAAAAACAAGAACAGTTTTTTTAATCGCGCGTAACGGCTCCGGTAGCAGAGAGCGCACGGTAGCGAAATCTCGGTAATTTCGACTTGATGTATGCGAGCTTCAAATAATTAGGATTGGATAGTATCTTTAACGCCTCTACATGGTGTTGCTTGAGATCTGGCAGCACGCCAGCCGCTTTGCAGATTGTACTGTTACTACAACAAACGTGTTTGGAAAGAGGTTACGCCAATACTGTTGAATTTTAAATGGAGCGCGCGATATTGACCCAAAAGCCACTGTTGCTATTTGTTTAACTTTGAACCAATTCCGATACTCGCTTGGTAACACGGGCCTATTAATTATGCAATGATCTTGTTATCTACTTCGTTTACAGTTTTGACGTTTGAGAGTGATTTATCGATGGAAAATTTTGCAAGCCACATGCAAGCAAGATTTCGTTGCTCAGCGTTACTGGCACGAAACACTATTTGATCCATGCCTGATGTAGGTTACGCCAGGGGTAATAAAGTAGGCTGAAGTTAAGACAATGAATCTTTTTAAAAATGTGATAGTTTACACATCGCCATCTGCTCGTGTAGTGTTTGCGATATGAAAATAAAAAATAATATTTGCCAGCTGATTGCGGCGCATGTGGCCACATCTGCAGAATGTTAGCATCTCACATCTGTGTGTTTACACTGTGAGAGATTGTCATATCCACAGGTGCGTGGTGAAAGAATGAAAATAGTGTTACGTGCACTCGTGGCTCGCTGAGCTAGAAACTACAACCTTTCTTTCGTAAGCTGATTGGAAATATTTTGTGTGCCTAGGTCAGTGATTGCTTTCAATCGCAGATAAGAATGTAATTTGTTTCTGCGTAGATAAGAATGCTGCTGAGGTGTTTAAAAATAATAAATAATGTAGATGAATGAAACACTACTTGTTATCAATGCTTGCTATGTTGAATGAAGAATATCTACGTGTTGTTAGACTAACAGTAGGTACCTAAAATTAGGTTAGGGCTAGTGTAACGAAAATAAGTACTAGTATAGGAATTAACCATTTTGTAACTGTAATTTGGGTCTTATTCAAATCCAGCAAAGCACTTATCGCATATTTTACTTGATACATAGAGCGGTAGGTAAAGCTGATTTTTTTTAATTAGTCGATCTAGGTAAAAATATATAATTAATTAAAAATGTGTGTTTAACGCGTCACGAGTATTTTCCTTTCTCGATTTTCACATTGAAAACTTCGGAATACTGGAATAATTCGGACTGATTATATTTGGGGCCTTATGCAGTGTGGGGAAGTTTGTTAGCAGAGCTCGGATTCAGATTTAGAGCACCAAAGAAAAAATGGTGACATCTCCAACTTTCCTGGCAATAACAGTAGGCAACAATTTAGCCCAATTAATATAATAGTCAAGTTAATAAATATAGGATACATTTTCTATGGGTAAAGAGGTGTTTTTTTTTCTGTAGTGGTTCTTTATTTTGGAATGTTTGAGATGACGTGAATGCTGTCAGTTCGTCGGTAGGACTGTTTGTTCGTTATCTGCCGAAACGTGGAGAAGGCAACGACAAAAGTATTAAAAGGAAACTTAGAAAAAGCAAAGATAAGGAAAACTGTTAGGTCGCCCTTATCGGAGCATTCTTCACGGATTTAGGACGATGAGTAATCCAGTTTGCTGGGCAAAACGTTTAAATTTGAAACAATTTTAAGTATAGTAAGTAGTTGGTTTTTTTTGGTAACTACACTTAATTAAGTAGAGTTCATGAAATCAAAGGGGTTTAAACTGAAATCAATAAGTACTAGGTATAATTTAAAATCATAAATTATAGATACCTACTGACTGAAATACAGAGTGAGTAAAAATAAAATATTTGTGTTTGTGTCAATGCCAATAAAAAGTAAATGTAATAGAAGAATCACAAAAATATATATTATTAAGTATCGGATACCGACCGACCTTTAGAAGTATTTTAATTGATCTGATCTAAAAGTGTGGAAAATTCTAAAGAAAATAGAAAAAAAAAACTAAAGAAACGATTTCAATACTTACATTTTGTAGAGTTGTTAGAGATGGAATAATGGCAAGAACGGAAAGGCAGGTTTATCAAGAACGGAACTTTTTTTAACCTTTATATGTAGGTAGAGTACGGAGTATTTAATTGTTTACCATTGCGGGTAATTTGGCGTTACCAACAAATGATAGGATTGAATTAAGTTTTATAACCAAAAACCTTATATATATCATGAGCGAACGGAAAGGTACAGAAAATTGAGATTATTAGTAGCTTTCTGGACATAACGTCAAAGGGCGGGCGGTTTGAGCTTAGACCGCCCGCCCTCAAACTTTCCGTATTACCCACAAGATTTACTCGACTTTAGGAGTGATGTAGACTCATGAAGAAAATGCTAAAATATGTAACATTGGACTTACTTGTAGTAACCGTAGTGTCTGATGTGAATTTGATAATTCATTGAAATACGGTAGAAGATTGAATTGAAACGAATGAATTGTTTTTCCATACTTACAGCAATTATACCCACCGTGTAGAAAAATATGTAATCTCAGAGTGTTATCGTCATGTAAAAGTTGTTGAAAATGCAAGATGAATTTTCTTTCAGTAGTTTTCAGTTGATGATGGACATTCGCAAAATGTTCCAAGATGTTTGACAGCTGAAGGGGTGGGAGGTAGAGTTTGGGGGTGGTGGTTGGTGGTCGTGCGCTTGAGGGTGTGGGGGTGTGCGGGAGGTGCGGGACGGGGTGCGGGGTGTGGGGGGCGCGGGGTGCTGGGCGGGGCAGGGGGGCGGGTCCTGGCCGGCCGGCGCGCGCGACGCCGCCGCGTCTGGGCGCTCCGTCATTCGGCCCGCGAGCGCCGTGCCGCGACCACGTCATGCACGCTCACTCCTCGTCAGCTCACCGGCAGCGCGCCCGCGCCCGCGAACTCACGCGCGCCAGTCATGTTCCCCGACTGTTCTGTTGTTATGTGCCATCGGTTCGATCGTGAACGAGTGCGGTTCCATTTGTTCCCAAAGCGTTGACTCTGTTCTGTGCGCTAGCGAGATATCGCGGATTTTGTGCACCTGTCGACGTTGGATGCGTTAAAATTTCGGGTGAGTGAGAGAGGCGAGCGGTCGAGCGCCTGCGGCTGGTTTGACCGCATTATTTTCGAAATACGTACGCTGTGATCCGGTCGACCGTGCTAGAACGATCAAAACATTATAACAACAAAATACATATACATTCGACATCAACCTGTTTGTGTACAGGTGGATTCCCATCTAGACGGCGAATTAAATTTCACGCACCTGCTCGGTTGTTTCGTTGGGTTTCATAATCAAAAATTTCTATTACAAGTTTTAATTTTATTAACATAAACATTTGAGTTGGCGTGTGATGTGGTAGAGTGTTATTGGTGGTTGTTTGCGCCGCTGGCCGCTGGCTGCTGGTCGCTCGCTGGTAGAGGCTGCGGCGGTGTTGCGGCGGCCGGCGGCGCGTGCGCACCCCGCGTTGATGTCTTTTACTCCGCGTTTTGGAAAGTGTCCGCCCGCGCGGTAAATACATGTTTGTACTACAACTTTATGTAACTACACATAACATGGGATTTCAATTGTGTTTAGTTTATTGTGATAGAGTTTTTAATCGGTCACTGTACAAATACACGCAAAATAATAATAAAATCGGCAATATTTTGCCGACGGTTCAGTTGTTGTTTTTATAATTTGGGATTCAAATTAAAGTGAAGACGATTCACAACAAACTAATGAAGCAATTTATAATTTAATCGTTGTAGAGTATAAGATGCCCGCAAATAGTAAAAAATATTTGACATAGGTGATTAACGACGTCCAACTTTAATTTCATAAATAATTATTTGTAAGCAATATTAAATTTTTGGAGCAATTAATTTACCAATCATTTCTTTTGTTAAGGAAATAGTTATAGGTTAGCAAAAAAATGCACGCAAGTTATTACGTGTTAAATTACAGTGCCTGCTTATATACCATTAATTAATAGGGCCATATCTATCGTATCACTATTTGGGGTGCACGAAAAGCTGCTGGGGAAACTTGTTACTACAGCAATCTTATAGGGGTTGCTCAGTCCGATGGAGGTGAACATTTTGTACGGAAAAGCCATTTTGTTTTACACTTCCGGAAAAAAAACCTGGTGGAAGTTGTTCAGTATCATTGACTGAGCCACCCCTAACAGTTTGCAGGACCTTACACCTGGTATACCTACACATCTATCTTTAATTACCCTCAAAACTTGTCAGACGTGGTAGAACGACATTTGTTTCGGTTGTTTACGCTCTGCCTTTAGGGATGAAGGCTAAATTATATGTATGTATGTATGTACATTTATATATCTGCTATAATTAAGAAACGCATTATGATTAAAACATATGTGGCTCAAGCTCAATGCTTAAGCATGCCAATGTCCTTTAGAGGTAATACAGAGCGTCAACGTCTTAATTTTTCAGATAGGATTGTGTAGATCCTACTGGGCCGGGGATTATTTTCTAAAAGATAAGGTGTTGTTTTGTCATCGACTCGATAGCAGATCAAGAGCCCAATTACATTAAAATCTTTCTGTCACTTTCAAAATAATAAAACTGAAAAAGGACAGGCGATTTATACTCTATGGTTTAACACTTTGTCCGCTAGATATTGACGCGCTTTTGCACGTGTCCCCAGTATTTCTGTCAACTTTATCCGCCATATCATACGAGAGCGCATAAAAATGACAGATAACGCATAAAACCACCGACTATAAACACCGTAGAGAATAGATCACCTGTCCTTTTCCAATGTTTTTAGTCTGAAAGTGACAAATAGATTTAAATTTTAGTTTTATCCGGCAAATCTAGAATCGAGCCCTATGTAGAACCAAAATATTTGTCCATCGCCTAAAGTGCAATACACCAAACACAAATGACTACCTATTACTTATATTAATTATGTCAGAAAGGTAAAGCAACTGTTAAATAATATTTTAATAAATTTCCTTACCGTAAAAAACACTATAAAATAACATAAATCAGATCAATACTTCCATGCTGGACCTCCCGGGCATGCTGTAAGAACCGACGGTATCTGTATATCGCAATTTAGGCGATGTCACTACAGCAATATACCTACAAATCTATCTTAAATAACACTCAAAACTTTGTCATGTGGCGGAACGATCTATGTTTAGGTCGTTTACGCTCTGCCTACCCCATTAGGGATAAAGGCGTGATTTATATGTATGTATGTAATACTTTATACTTTACAAAGTAATATAAACCGAGTTTCTTGATATTAGAAGTACAACATGTGCCATAGTATCAAGATTACCTCATTTAGCTGCTGGAGCATGCGTGTTTAAGTGTATAAAATATCCAATAAATATATATTAGCATATACTGGATCGGACTGGACATTCTGATGTTGTACATACTTATATACATTCATGTTTATTGTAGTACACTGTAGTGCCACAACTAAACAAAGACAATACATAATCTTGTTTATCGTTATGTCTTTGCAATAAAGTTGTGTAGAGTAGGTACTTTAATAACTTTATATATATACCGGGTGTAAGGGACAGCGTCGCGCAATCTGATAAGGGTCAACGAAACTGAACTACTATCCGCAGGACATTTTTTCAGGAAACGAAAAAGGAAATGCTTTTCAAAATCAAATCAAGGAAAGTCAAATCTCCTGAATGAATTTCTTGGTGACAGTTGTTCAGTTTTGTTGACTGAGCAACCCCTATCAGTCTGCGGGACGCTGTCTCTTACACCCCGTACATTAATAAAAGATAGAAATCTAAGAAACTATGATTTACGTGAAACAACAAAACCAACAAAACCTTGTAATGTAATAAATAAGTTCATACATACTACCTCATTCCTAGGGTCACACATAATTATGTAATCTAACAATAAAATATAATCACTACATAGTATAAAACAAAGTCGCTTTCTCTGTCCCTATATTCCTACGTATGCTTAGATCTTTAAAACTACGCAACGGATTTTGATGCGAATTCTTTTAATGGATAGAGTGATTCAAGAGGAAGGTTTATTTGTATAATACATGCATAATATAGTATTATAGTATATTTCTTCCATGCTGGACTGGGAGAGATAGAAAAACATAGAATGTTCCAGCTGCCCTTCCTCCCGGGCATGCTGTTGAAGTCAGCAAAAGGGACTCGAGGGTTACAGTGTATTGTAATTTAGGCGATGGGCTGACAACCTGTCACTATAGCAATACATATTACAATCTAAAATTGCCCTCAATTTTTGTCAGACGTGGCGAAAGCGCCTTTTACGAGGCGTTAAACGCTCTGCCTACCCCGTAAGGGATAAAGGCGTGATTTATGTATGTATGTATGTATAATATAGTAGAGAAACAGTGATGATTTCCGTGCAAAGCCGGGGCGGGTCGCTAGTAAGTAATATAAGTAGGTAATGGTAATTTGAGCCCAACTTGTTATCATTAACAATAGCAAGTTCAGATTATAAGAAAGTAGGCATACCTAAGATAAAATTACGTCAAATTTAATTACTACTTGTTAAAATATCATAGAATTATTGACACAACACAAGTTGAAGGTACAAAACTAATTAACTTATACATACATACATATACTCACACTTTTATCCCTTATGGGGTAGGCAGAACGTAAACAACCTAAACAAAGGTCGTTCCGCCACGTCTGACAAAGTTTTGAGGGTTATTTAAGATAGATTTGTACGTATATTGCTGTAGTGACAGGTTGTCTGCCTATTGCCTAAATTTCAGTATACTGAAACCCTCGGATCCCTAAGCCGAGTTTCACAGCATGCTCAGGAGGAAATGCAGCTGGCACATTCTATGTTTTTCTCCCACTCCTAGTCCAGCATGGAAGTACAATTCACTTTTAAAACTATCCATTATGTTAGAGTACCTATAGAATGGACTGTCGCTTGCTGGTAAAGCCACTGTTACCTAGGATTAGCATATCGCAACAAAAAAAAATGTGTGCATTTCTTTTATAACAGCATTTACTAATTTCATATTTAGTACATGCATACATTAAATCACGCATTTATCCCTTATTGGGTAGGCAGAGCGAAAACAACCTAAACAAAGGTCGTTCCGCTACGTCTAACAAAGTTTTGAGGGTTATTTAAGATAAATTTGTAGGTATATAGCTGTAGTGACTGCTGTAGTGCTGACAGGTTGTCAGCCCATCGCCTAAATAACAATATACTGAACCCCTCAGATCCCTTACCTGGTTTTTACAGCATGCCCGGGAAGAAATGCAGCTGGCACAATCTATGTTTTTCTCTCGCCCCCAGGCCAGCATGGAAGCAAGAATATCATACATACATACATACATAAAATCACGCCTTCATCCCTTACGGGGTAGGCAGAATGTTAAACGCCTCCTAAAAGGCGCTTTCGCCACGCCACGTCTGACAAAAATTGAGGGCAATTTTAGATTGAAAAGTGTATTGCTATAGTGACAGGTTGTCAGCCCATCGCCTAAATTACAATACACTGTAACCCTCGAGTCCCTTTTGCTGACTTCTACAGCATGCCCGAGAGGAAGGGCAGCTGGAACATTCTATGTTTTTCTATCTCTCCCAGTCCAGCATGGAAATATCATATAATTTAATATTCATTATAGTATTATACGTACATAAAATTTTCTGAAAAGAGCTTGTAATTACTTTAGGAAATCATGAAGTTTGTTGGATAAAGAAAATTTTAAGTCGTAATAAAATGATACAACATTTTTATATTTTTATAGATAGAATTTGGATACAAGATAGGTATATTACAATATTTTATATACTAGCCGTTATAAAAGCTGACGTTTCCTCAATGGCAAATCATCAAACAATCGTCCATCGAAATGTTTATAATATTTTTTTACAATTTCATGATAAGACAAACCATTATATAATATTAGCCTATCCGAAGGATTGTACGCGTATAATTACAAATATTACATTGTATTACATTCATTAGAAACAGATAACAACTACCGGTGGCATATAGTGCCAGCTTTGTAATATCCAGGGCTCGTTGGAAACGACCAGAGTTCGCCAGAAATCCGTCACTACTACACCACACGGACAAACCAACACACAATGTCTAATGCTAATTATTTAGTTGAATAGAGACCGATCATTAGGACGACTGTCGGCCAGTGCCTCGATCTTTTTAGCCCGTTCTTAGAATTACTTTCATGTAGCCCATGCAGTAATTAATAAGTTCAACTGCTAGGGACTACCGTGAGAACGGAATTTGCTTCCGGATCCACATTTTGGCGATAGCATGAAAATCTATTGTAGTATATAACGTTTATTTTTAAACATACAAGTAGTCTGTTGTTTGGCATGACCGACTGTTAAAAAGTTCAAAGTTAATAGGTAGGCTAAACTAGGTTGAGATCGTACTTGGTAACTAGGTAGCAAGGCCGACGGTATCTTCTACCGCCGCTGCCAGTATTATCTAACCACTAGCTTATTTGAATAACACCTGCGAGATTTCACGTTTGTGTGTATTTTGATGACTATTTTAACGCAATTTTCTGTTCTTTCCAGGTGGGCCGAGGAAAATTATGCGTGGGGCGTGCGCATGCGCGGTGGTGTGCGCGTTGGTGGCGCTGTGCGCGGCGTCGCGCCTGGACGATGAGACGCGCGCCGCCGCCGAGAAGCAGCTGCTGGCGCTGCTGGGGCTGCCGCGCAGGCCCGCGCGCCGCCAGGCAGCGCCGCCGCCCGTTCCGCGCGCGCTGCGCCTGCTGTACGAGGCCCAGGGGGCCATCCCCGCGCCCGCCGCCAACACCGCCCGCTCATATCACCACACGCCCACCGAAGTCGATGCCCGCTTCCCCGGCGAGCATCGCTTCCGCCTGTTCTTCAACGTGAGCGCCGTGCCCGGCGACGAGATCACGCGCGGCGCCGACGTCATCTTCCAGCGGGAGCTGGCCGCCACCGGCCAACAGCGCCTCATGCTGTACGACGTAGTGCGTCCCGGCCGCCGCGGCAAGAGCAAGCCCATCCTGCGGCTGCTCGACTCGAAGCCGCTGCGGCCTGGCGAGGGCACCGTCACCGGCGACGCGCTCAGTGCTGCGCAGCGCTGGATGCTCGAACCTCAACATAATCATGGACTATTAGTGCGAGTGATAGAAGAGGATCAGCAAAATAAACAAAAGGACGCAATAGTGCCACATGTGCGAGTGCGGAGACGCGTTAGTGAGGAGGACAGCGGCTGGCATTCGATGCAGCCAGTGCTGCTGCTGTACACGGAGGACGCGCGTGCCCGAGCCGCGCGGGAGAGCGGTCAGACGCGGCTGCTGCGCAACAAGCGCGGCGCGGGGGGCCGCCGCGGCCACCGCGCGCACCACCGCCGCAAGGAGGCGCGAGAGATCTGCCAGCGCCGGCCGCTGTTCGTAGACTTCGCGGACGTGGGCTGGAGCGACTGGATCGTGGCCCCGCACGGCTACGAGGCGTACTACTGCCAGGGCGACTGCCCGTTCCCACTGGCGGACCACCTCAACGGCACGAACCACGCGATCGTGCAGACGTTGGTGAACTCAGTGAACCCGGCGGCCGTGCCGAAGGCGTGCTGTGTGCCCACGCAGCTCTCCTCTATCTCCATGCTTTACATGGACGACCTGAACAAAGTGGTGCTTAAAAACTATCAAGATATGATGGTGGTGGGGTGCGGCTGCCGATGACACGTGCCCCCCGGCCAGTGCGGACCTAGTGATACCTCGTGGACCCAGTGTAAATATAGTAGCGGCCTCGACCCTTGTACATACTCTATTTGTGTATATATTCGTGTAATTATTATTTTATTGAAAATGATGATGATATAATAAAAGATTTAATTTTGTATGTCTTGATTTTCATTTCTGCTCAAACTATAAACTTACTTGTTTACTATAACAAACTAAGCAATCTCTATACTACATGCATTTAATGCAATAAAATATGTATATGAGGTCTGTTATTGTTGCGATAAGGCGCATGACACGCGCGGCATGAGATGTTCGTATCAGCACATCCATCAATGTTGTAATTGGTCCAGTTTAAATTCATGTCATTGACGATCTTACCTACATTACAAGATACTGGAACATTACCTATTCAACAGACATGACTCACAAAATGAGGCGATTTGAAGTCATATGGAGCTTCTTGGAAATTTGGAACTGCAATCCACATGAGTAGCCAGGCACTTCATTTGAATTAAACTATTTACCTTATATTAACAGATAATGCACGCACATAGTAGGTCTACTTAGAGTTAAATAAGTAGGATTGTTATGAAGTTTCTCACAAACTGCTGCAACCACCACCTACAACCGGTTATAACTAAAATTAAAATCTATCTGTCACTTTCAAAATAATAAAATTTAAAAAGGATAGGCGATTTATACTTAATAGTTTTACACTTTGTCCGCTAGATTTTGTTGCGCTTTTGTACGTTACCCCAATATTTCTATCAGTTTTATCCGCCATATCATATGACGGCGGGTAACAATGATAGATAACGCATAAAACCCACCGACTATAAATCAAAAACCGGAGTGAATAGATCTCCTATCCTTTTCCAATGTTTTTAGTCTGAAAGTGACAAATAGATTTCAATTTTAGTTCTAGCCGGAAAATCTAGAATCGAGCCCAAAGTACCTAATAAATAATACATTTAACGATTGAGATAAATTGAGCATAGATTCAATAATATCTTGATGTAGAAAAACAAAATTTCATTTTCCTTCTATGAACCATTTTCCTTAACCAATGATCATGAATTACTAATAATGGAATAATTAGGTACGAATATACGAACCCATAGTTGATAAAAATTATATAGAGTTACTTCTAATAGTATTTTTAATACATGATAACAGAGATAATAATGTAACAATTACTATTATGAATTAATAACAAAATATTATAACCACAAGCGATTACAGACGGAAACAAAACACAAATTTATCATTGCAAATGACAGCTAATATTGCGTTTTGATAAAACACTAGTGCGGTTAACAGTAACGAGATATTGATTAAAAATACAATTACCAGGAATTTATCATTTAAAAAACTACTTAGATAAAAAACCAGAGTGACAACAGGATGTACGTAAATAAAATTGTTGTAGTATTTATCGTCAGTGATCTCTAACTAATATACTTAAAAAATCTAGGATGGTAGCAACGACAAATGCTATTTCGAAGGAGAACAAAAAAAAATACATACATAACAAACATAATTATCACGCCTTTAACCCTAATGGGGTAGGCAGAGCGTAAACGGTCTAAATATACAATAAATAAATAGGTCATTCCACTACGTCTGAAAAAGTTTCGAGGGTTATTTAAGATAGATTTGTGGGTATATTGATGTAGTGACAGGTTGTCAGCCCATCGCCTAAATTACAATATATTGAAACCCTTAGCTGGTTTTTACAGCATGCTCGGGAGGAAATGCAGCTGGCACTTTCTATGTTTTCTCTTGCTGTCAGGCCAGCATGGAAGATATTTGACATCTAAAGGATCTGTCACAGCTACAATACTAGATTATTTTTTGATAATTATTGATGGATACTATGATACAACAATTCTGGGTATTTTGGTCCTGGGTTACGTGTACTTTTGTGAGCTGGGAATTAGGATACATAATTAATTCTAGACTTTACTGACAAAAGTTAAAAATAGTAAATTGAACGCTATCTGCGTTCAATTTACTTCAGCAAGGTGGATAGTCAGCTGTTTTTTTATTTCTTTCCGTTTCTTCCGTCTGTATTTAGCCCTCAAACTCAGTAACGTTGAGGTTTTAGTGCTACTATCTAATTGACATAATGTACATACATACATAAATCACGCCTTTATCCCTTACGGGGTAGGCAGAGCGTTAAACGCCTCGTAAAAGGCGCTTTCGCCACGTCTGACAAAAATTGAGGGCAATTTTAGATTGTAATATGTATTGCTATAGTGACAGGTTGTCAGCCCATCGCCTAAATTACAATACACTGTAACCCTCGAGTCCCTTTTGCTGACTTCAACAGCATGCCCGGGACGAAGGGCAGCTGGAACATTCTATGTTTTTCTATCTCTCCCAGTCCAGCATGGAAGAAATAATGTAACTTGTATAGAATATGACCGGCAGCATGATGGAGACTGAAAAGAGCTGGAATGCAATCATTTGAGAGATAAGTAAATACTACAAAAGAAAAACTTCCATGCTGGACTGGGAACGAGAGAAAAACTTAGAATGTGCCAGCTGCATTTCCTCCCGGGCATGCTGTAAAAACCAGCTAAGGGATCCGAGGGTTTCTGTATATTGCAATTTAGGCGACAGGCTGACAACCTGTCACTACAGCAATATACCTACAAATCTATCTTAAATAACCCTCAAAACTTTGTCAGACGTGGCGGAACGACCTTTGTTTAGGTCGTGTACGCTCTGCCTACCCCATTAGGGATAAAGGCGTGATTATATGTATGTATGTATGTACAAAAGAAAAACACTTCTCATGCTCAGAAACTGCTATTTTGCACTACTCATAAATGGACTCTTCTAAGGCAAAGAAAGTTAGGCTATACAGCCAAACACATTAAGAATTTCATAGATTACTTGTAATTTAATTTTTATTGCTTAAAATTATTTGCTTTTTGTGTTTTTAATGACATGTCGAATCAAATTTTAGTTCAAGTACGATAGTGTTTTTATTATAATAAAAGTAATTTAATAGTATTCTGTATAGGTCTAGCCCAAACCTAATATTTCATGTCCAAAGATTTAAAATATTAAATGGCGGGACTGAATATTGTTTAGTTTACAATATTTTTGTAGAAATTCGTCAATTTTCCTCGCAATCGAAGTGAAAAGCAGAGTTTAATACTAGTGCACAAAACCATTGTTGTCCTCGACTTAATATCAGTCATCGCCCTGCGGGCTAAAAATCTCGGTCTAAAATGACTAGTGCACTTGTCGTAAAATTTACTATTTATAACGGAAATGGAATTTGAAGACAAGTAGGTATTTTTTTTATATTTCATAATCCATCTGTTACATTCTAATAAACTACTACATCATCATCTCCCTAGCCTTATCCCGTATCTCACGGGGTCAGCTACCTAATCTAGGGGATTGAACGAGGGTACTGGTTTTTTACACAGAGCGACTGCCATCTGACCTCCGCAACCCAGAAGGGAAACCAGACCCAATCCTAATAAACTACTACATACTTGCTAAATTAAAGAAATCAAATTTGTAAACTGTACCATTACCTGTTTAACTGTTCTTTTCAAACAAGAACATAAAAAACTGAAAAACTGGAAAAGCTAAAATGTTATAATATTGATACTAAGATTCTGCTAAAAAATACGAAACATGCTATTAAAGGGATCGTTGGTTTTGGATAAAACTAACTTAGTGTTTTAGTAAGGCAAAAATATTTCTTACAAACGAATAGGTACATACCTATACGTACGTAAAACCCTAGGTTGGACTGCAAGCAATTATCACCATATAATTAAACAGTTACTTACTGTTTCTCATCCTAAAATGTCATCGTCACAAGAAGGTACTATTTAAAATATTTGTATACTATATGCTTTTCTTTACTATTCTTCCATGCTCGCCTGGGAGCGAGAGAAAAACATAGAAGGTGCAAGCTGCATATCCTCCCGCTCATACTGTATAAACCAGCTAACGGATTTGAGGGTATATTGTAATTTAGGCGATGGGCTGACAACTTGTCACTACAGCAATGTACTTACTAATCTATATTTAATAACTCTCAAATCTTTGTCAGTCGTGGCGAAACGACCTTTGTTTAGGTCGTTAATGATCTGCCTACCCCATTAGGGATAAAGGCGTGATTGTATGTATGTATACTATTTGGAATAATGTAATATTTAAATCATTGATCTTTTATACCTGATGATTAATTAGTATGCATTGTTCTAAAACAAAATACCAACATTAGATTAAAGTTAATCCAAATTAAAATCTTTTTGGCTGTGTTCTTTGTGTGGAAACAAAAGGTGTGGCTGTTAAAGATAAATTAAATAGATGAATTTTTACTCCTAGTTTAAATTAAATATTAATTAAGGCAGCGGATTGTGTACTTCAGATGAATTAAAAGGAACATACAAAAGGAAAAGACACTTATAGATTTATTTCCACAACACTAACTATGATTACAGTGCACAAAGCGCGCGCGCAAAGCAACAGACTTCATGACTCTATGCCGCCGACATCAACACGCTCCTGTTCTACGCCGTAACTTAAAAATTACATACATACATACATACATATATATTGTCACGCCTTTATTCCTAATGGGGTAAGCAGAGCGTAAACAACCTAAACAAAGGTCGTCCCGCCATGTCTGACAAAGTTTTGAGGGTTAAGATAGATTTGTAGTTAATATTGCTGTAGTGACAGGTTGTCAGACCATCGCCTGAATTGCAATATACTGAAACCCTTGGATCACTTAGCTGATTTTTACAACAAGCTCGGGAGGAAATGCAGCTGGCACATTCTATGTTTTTCTCTCGCTCCCAGTCCAGCATGGAAGAGAACTTAAAAATTCAAAATAAAAAACCGTTGATCAATAATGGAGATATAAAATATAAAAGATTTTACCTAGTCATTTATCAACTGCTAAGCTAACAGCCAAAAATATGGGTGTGTTTGTTTAAAATATCAAATTACTTAATTAGGTATTGTTTCGACGTAGCTGCGTAGGTATGCAATTTATGTTCTGCCAAACAATTGATTTTCTATGACCAAATCCTGCCATAACATGAACCTTGTTGGCTAGGTCTTGGTTAAAAAGCACAACAGCTATTCTTTATCATGGTGATGTTTTTGTGATTAAGCACGTTTGCCAAAACTGCGTCGTACTCCAGGGGTCATACTTTCAGGGCTCGTATCATAAAACTACCTTCGTGTAGAAATAATTGAAATAGTATTTATTGCACAAGAAACAAGAAATTTTTGAACAATTAGGTAAATAAGAGTACGGGGAGAGCCCGATGGTGTAGTGGATAGGGCCGCTGCCTCCTGAGCAGGAGGTCGTGGTTCGAATCCCACCACGTACCAATGTGTTTTTCGGTTTTCGAATTTCATATGTACGTTTATTCGGCGCTTTTTCCGTGCTTCGGAAGGCACGTTAAGCCGTTGGTCTCGGTTAATATCGTCGTTAAGCCATTTCAGAGGCCAGTGCTAAGCATTGGCGGCTTGAAAACTCTGACCTAATCTAGGATTGGGTCTGGTTTCTCTTCTGGGTTGTGGAGGTCAGATGGTAGTCGCTCTGTGTAAAAACCAGTACCCTCGTTCAATCCCCTAGATTAGGTAGCGGACCCCGTAAGATACGGGATAAGGCTAGGGAGATGATAGGTAAATAAGAGTACGATACAATTAAGGCAGACAGGCAGCCTTATTGCTATGGCATTCTAACAGATAACCTTTAGGTTGAGTATTCAAATTCAGAATGCGGGCATAAGTATTTTAAGCGGGTGGTTAATGTATACCTATCCCCAAAACTTACCAATAAACATCAAGAAAGTCAGTGTATATCGAATTGTAATCTGTAAATTAAGTATAGATTTCAGAAACGGGCCTCAGGCCAGTCAAAATACAATTCGGGTGACAACCTAAGGTCTGTGTCACATTGCCACGCAAGGTTACTGGTTCATGACCCTAATGAAAGAACTCATAACTACCTATACACTGAATGCTCATTGTTGCTTGTGTTAGCCATTGCTACTTGAGCTTTTTGGAGCTACTTTTTTTTTAAATCTCATAACTTGTTAGACTTTAAGAACTATTACGTATATTACCAATTTATGTATTTTTTTGTAATCGTAGTTTAGTTATTTTGTAAGGTAATCCAACAATAAATCATCACAGATCTCATTATATTATCGGTATTTTTGAAATACTTATCCATATATATATCTTATACTTCCATGCTGGACTGGGAGAGAGAGAAAAACATAGAATGTGCCAGCTGCATTTCCGCCCGCGCATGCTGTAAAAACCAGCTAAGGGATCCAAGGGTTTCTGTATATTGCAATTTAGGCGACGGACTGACAACCTGTCACTACAGCAATGTACCTACAAATATATCTTAAACAACCCTCAAAACTTTGTCGGACGTGGCGGAACGACCTTTAATTGGGTCGTTTACGCTCTGCCTACCCCATTAGGGATGAAGGCGTGATTATATGTATGTATGTATTTTCGAAATGAACACCGATTATTTCTTAAATAAAATCACAAAGTCCAAGTAAAGTGGATTAGACAAAGCAGGACAGTGAACCACAGCAATAGGTTGGGAAAACGCTGGGAAGTGGAGAAAATGAAGAAGAAATCACATCATCACAGCACGATAAGTACATGGCAGGCAGCCCTATTGTTCCCTAATATAACATAATAAGTTCACTCTATATCGTTATTTTAGGTAGCCCTGCACACACGAGGACCTGTACAAGACCTTCCTCTGATAACGCTTTATCAGTCGCTAAGCACTGGTCCTCACAAATAGTTTCGTCGAGTCGACACGCAAAGAAGAAGGTTGAGTTATATGAAAAAATTTGAAGTTTTATGCGTGATAAGTTTGTAAAATCGATAGGGCCCGATGGTGTAGTGGATAGGGCTGCTGCCTCCTGAGCGGGAGGTCGTGGTTCGAATCCCACCACGTACGTACCAATGTGTTTTTCGGTTTTCGAATTTCATATGTACGTTTATTCGGCGCTTTTTCCGTGCTTCGGAAAGCACGTTAAGCCGTTGGTCCCGGTTAATATCGTTTAATACTCTAGGATTGTGTCTGGTTTCCCTTCTGGGTTGCGGAGGTCTGATGGCAGTCGCTCTGTGTAAAAACCAGTACCCTCGTTCAATCCCTTAGATTAGGTAGCCGACCCCGTGAGATACGGGATAAGGCTAAGAAGAAGAGAAGTTTGTAAAATCGAAACCAAAGATTGGCATTATCATAAATAGAACATACCTACTAAAAATTAATAATACAGGCTACACGAGCAAAACTGTGTGACGGATAGCTAGAAAATAAATCTACATCTACACCTATATTACAAAGAGGAAAGCTGTGTATTTTTGTGTGTATGTATGTTTGTAACAAACTCAAAAACTTCTGGACCGTTTCTTTTTCCATCAGTAAAGCTACGTTCACCCTGAGTAACACAGGCTACTTTTTACCGCGGAAATGTTCACCGTTCCCACGGGAAACCGCTGACAGAAAGCTAGTAAAGTATACAGTGGTATCACTGTTAAATAAAATAAATAAACCATCTATGAAGCAAATATCAAAACGAAAGAGCCGTAGCCTAAGACTACGTAACGAGATTGGTGCCTGTATCTTGATAATGATCGAAAGATTTAAAGAACATCACGATATTATTACTCAAGAGATAATTACATCAATCAGCGAAACTAATTTGCCGTGAATTCTATCGACTATGGCCAATCAAGTCAAACGTCGATTCTTAAAATATCACGCATAAGCCTTATAGAGTCGTCTCCAAAGAATGCCGAGATAATATTGAAGGTAGATTCCGTGGGGAGTGTGGCAGGTCTCCGAATGTTCAAATATTTCGTCACAAGGCGGCTATATATCATGTTTTTGCCGGGGCTGCGCGGGCGCAGGAATGCCCGCTGTATAATTTGGCCGCCACCCGGCCACCCGGCAACCGAGCGTCTGCCGCGCTTCGCCGCCCTACGTACGTCTATATTATCAGTAGATAAATTTCAGCTTTGTCTTTGCCTCGTATTTCGTCCTCTCGAGATTTTGCTTTTGTTTTTTTTCTCCGTTCGCCGTGGCCGGCAACAAAAAACTGAGTGGAGGCGAACGAAGTGGGTATAATTTATTTTATAGTCGGCTTGCTCGTAACTCGGCGGTGGACGGCTGGACGCCGATTTATCCCCATCTCAGCGTAATTAACGTAAATGGATTGGCCTGAGTCGGTGCCTGTGAGTGACCGCGGGCTGGCGGCCCTCGCGGCCCTCGCGCCCGCCCCGGCCGCGTCCCTCCGCTGACCGCTCGCCCTCCAACTCCGATAGACCACTCCCAGTTTACCCAACACTGATCATCTCCCGAAGAGCGCATCCTCTAACTCTTGCCGCTCGAGGCTCGACCTTAATCCAATTAAGCAAATATTTTTAAAACCGCAAGCCGAATGAGATACAAGATACGCGAATGGTTCACGATTACTCGCGCTCGGTTCCCAAGGAGCGGCGACTTATCCCTGAGGGAATTATAATTGTTTTGCATTCTTGCACGGGTATAAAAACAAAAGGGCGAGGAGTGGGCCCCCCGCGCTGCGGCCCTCCAGCCCAGACCAAAGTCTGACGACTCGCATTCCCATGAGACAAAAAGCTCCGAATGAATCGGAGCTCGCCTGCGCCCGCGCCGCCTGCGCGCGCGCAAGCCACGCATTATTTGTGTTGCACTCGCAATTGCACCTTGCATCATTTCAGTAACTTTGGTCTCATATTATGACATAATTATTCTACTGTGTGATATATTCTGAGTTTGAATACAAAAAAAATAAAAGTAAACTTTGAAACTAAAATTTAGTTTTTCAAGTAGACTGTTTGATGTTTGTCTATCTGTTTTTTTTTTTCAAGATTGGATGTTAATGTTTGTTCTATTTCGTTTATGAGGTAAAAACTGTTAGGAATGTTTAAAAAAGTCCTGAATGGTGTCGCAATCCGGTCCGACAGAATCGTTGGCGTTAACTTTGTTTGACGTCAATGCCGAGCCTATTTAAATCAGTATCTAGTAGAAAAATTTACAATAATAGGTCAGAAATTACGAGTCAGTTAATACTGAAAACCTGTAGGTGTTAAAAAAAACACAAGTTCAAAGACCTAAACAAGCCAATGGAAATATTTGCTAGAATTAAAACACAAAAGCTTTGAATGCAAGCTTCAGTAATTTTCCACCTAGATGATGAAGACAGTTGGAAGTGCGCAGGCGCAGGCTTCTGGCTCGCAATAGGAGTGTAGTGCGTCGTGTCACTGCGTCGGTATCACTGCGGCTATAGCAGTACCTACCTACGTGCTGGCTCCACAGCTACAGCTTCCAGCCACAGCCCGGCCACTGACCGCACGCCTCCTCTCAAATATTCCAAGCATGCACAAATTAAACTGGTTTTTTCCTCCATATTACTTTATTACCTTTGCATAAAAACATTGTAAAGTAAACAATTTGGCGGCTGCGCCGGACGGACGTGGGCACCGCGTTACGTCACTCCGTTTTGAATTCCGTTACGTATCCGAATTGTTTTACAACTCGGATCCGTTTCGGTTGTGACACATTGAGAAGAGACATGTAAAAGAACCACTTTTTTTAAAACAGAGTCAAAAGATCCTTGTTATGTTATAATTAGTGCTCGTCGATTTTACAAATTCAATTCGAATTCAACGTGGCATCGCAGCAAGTGTCATGGGCATCTTTGCGGCTGGTTTGACCTGGGGAGGTATTTTTGATTGAGATTAATTTATATTATTTTATAAATTAATGTCAATCAAAAATATTATTATGACCTAAAGTAATTAATAAATAAAGTTTTTTTTTGTCGTGTATGAATTTGTAATTTATAATTAAAGTCTCTACATTTTAGTATTCTGGCCTGTAATAAATTAAGAAGTAACTCTTGTACGTTATTTAAGTAATAACTCCTACTAAAATTTATTATAAAGTTGTTGTAAATTTTTATAGTATTGCGGAAAAAAAATTGTTACTAACTTGCATCAACAAAATTGATTGTAATAATAACTCAACTTTCTTACTAAACCATTTCTTTTGTAACACTTTGAGTTGTTATAATAATATTTAATATGTCAAATAAATATATATATACTTTTGGTAGGCTAAATAAGATAAGATAAGATATATATTTTTATATAGAGTCAGTCAATGCAGTAACCTGCAGTTTTTGAAATAGTATTTCAATTTATATTAAAACGACGCTACAAATTTTTAAATTGTTTTGAAATTTTGATTTTATAGCCTGCAATATGATTTTTCATAAAAAAATAACAATTAAATTTTGTATTTCATACATCAAATATAATTTTAATAAATATTGCTTAGGTTCTCCAGTCAAGTGAAAATTTTAAAATAACATAGGAGCTGTGTTTAGAGTAAATTCTCTTTTGTTGGGCATTGGCCATTTTCAGACTGAAAAAATCTTATATACGGAAAAGATAAGATAAGATAAGAATATACTTTATTGCACAGAAATGACACAAGAGAAAATAAAATTAAATGAAACAAATATGTAGTAGTACAAATAGGCGGCCTTATTGCTATGCAGCAATTTCTTCCAGGCAACCTTAGGGTACAGGAAAATAAAAAGTTGTACTAGTGGGCTGGAAAAGCATAATATTCCAAGGGAAAATCTACGTATACTACCCCGCAGTGAAACCTGCCTGGAAGGAGGTATGGAAAAAAACGGTGCTTATCACCACTGCTTGCGTCACGGCACAATATTGTTATTGTGGCTCTGTACTCGAATCATTGTGCTCAATACTTGTCGCCTGACACAGGTAGTACACTTGGACACAACTTAACTTGAAATTATGAGATTAGTATAAAAGAAGATGTGATGATAATTATTTTCTTGTCGGTGTGTTAAATTTTATTAGTCAAGCGAGCGCTCATAAAATGTAGGTACTTGTAATTATAATTAAAAAAAGGAATATACAAAATATTCCTTTGTTTACAAAAGCGTAACAGAGAATTCGAAAAAAATATAGAATGTGCCAGCTGTATTTCCTCCTAGGTATGCTGTAAAAACCAGCTAAGGGATCCGAGGGTTTCAGTGTATTATAATTTAGGCGATGGGCTGACAACCTGTCACTACAGCAATATACCTAAAAAAATATTTTAAGTAGGTAACCCTTAAAATTTTGTCGGACGTGGCGGAACGACCTTTTTTTTAGGTCGTTTACGTCCTGCCTACCTCATTAGGGATAAAGACATGTATATATGTATGTATTATATGCGTTACAGAAAATTATATAGCCAGGAAAATTGTGGAGAATGAAAAGCTTGTGTGAAAAACATTCATTAAATTGTTTGTAAAGCTAACATTTAAGAGGGAATGTACCTAATTTAAAACGTCCCACAACAAAGTTGCAGATATAGTGATGAATGGCTAGTAAATCACTTATCTGTTTGTCAGTTTTGTATCAATGCCTGAAACTTAAAAAAAAAATACCGATGTTCCTTAGGAAAAGTTGTTTGTTATCAACAGCAAATATAAGGTTGAAGTATCGGTCAATATTACTAGCACAAAGCCACCTTAACTATAAGGGAACTGTCTGGTAGAGTTTCATGAGCGGACTGTACTTGAGTGTTTTGTTTGTCCCGTGGCCCGTGCCTCAATCACGGCGACTTTCACCTTAAGGGCGGTGTCACATCGCTCGATCGGCCAAATTCCGACACTCTGCTTACTAATCTCTACTGGATACCTATAGTTATTCACAAGTATCAGTTCAGAAATATCAGATGGATGGTGCTACTGATGAAACTGAACGCATTTTTTCAGTGATCCAGGATATATTTATTTTTTATAGCCAAAAACAATTAAAATAGAGAGACTAAATACAAGGTCTTATATAGGTACGTCATATTTCTAGTATGACAAGCTGTCAGCCTATGTCATACTATTTATCACGGTTTTGCCCATTCAATTTGTTCACAAATTGGGGACAAATAAAAAAAAAATAAGAAAATCTTACATTGCACTCAAGTGTAAATGGCAAATGCCCTAATTAAGGAGAGGTCTAAGATTTGCAGATAACTTTTAAGGGCTAATATATAGAGCAGCAGCAAACCCTAATTACAATACAACATACTTTATTGCACTAATAAAACACACACCATAGACATAAGACAAACATAACAGAATAAAAGTACAAGGCAGGCGGCCTTATTACTAAGGTAGCAATTTCTGCCAGGCAACCTTTTGGTGAAAAGTACGTAGCAGTTAGCGGGATAATGCAAATTAAACAAGCTATGGAATAAACACTTCCATGCTGGTCTGGGAGCGAGAGAAAAACATAGAATGTGCCAGCTGCATTTCCTCCCGGGCATGCTGTAAGATCCAGCTAAGGGATCCGAGGGTTTCACTATATTGTAATCTAGGCGATGGGCTGACAACCTGTCACTACAGCAATATACCTAGAATTCTATCTTAAATAACCCTCAAAACTTTGTCAGACGTGGCGGGACGACCTTTCTTTAGGTCGTTTTCGCTCTGCCTACCCCATTCGGGATAAAGGCGTGATTATATGTATGTATGTATGTGTATGTATGGAATAAACTCATCCCTAGAATATGGAGTTAGTCTTCAGTCAATGCTTTAAATAGCCTACAAGAATGGAAGACAGTGTCCGAGCGAATTATCTGTGCTCGGTTTTCATCACGGGCGAGAAAGATAACGGTAGTCCAGTGCTTCGCATCTACCAACTCAACAACCCTGGAAACAAAAACAAAGGTCTAAGAACAACTTGAACAGACACTGTTATCTATATATATTTTTTCCTCTCACACGGTAAGCTGGAAGACAACTCAAATATTTTGAGTTAAGCTCGCCTTTGTACATAATGTATCTAGATTAAGTTAATTTTAAGAATATCTGTGTGTACAATAAAGACACTCACAAGCATCAAGAATCAGGACATTGTAATACTAATGGGTGATATGAACGCCAAGATGGGTTCAGACAATAAAGATCCATAGAGAGCGAACTCAAAACCATGGGATTGACGTAAGGGGAAGGCAAAAGATAGGGGAGAATGGAGAAAGCTCTTGAAGGCTCTTTGTACCAGTGGGGTACCCTGAGGACCACAAAACATAAACTAGCTATAGTTAATTACAAAGCACTCTACAACACGTCTTCAAAATATTTTGCCAAACTATTGGCTGACTTTGCTGCAATATCGGAGAAATATTGGACCGACACAAGTTTCTAATGTATTATAGAAACAGGCAGTTAAAGTGAAACATAAACAACATTGAAATATTCCAGAAGATCTACATACATACATACATATAATCACGCCTTTATCCCTAATGGGGTAGGCAGAGCGTAAACGACCTAAACAAAGGTCGTTCCGCCACGTCTGACAAAGTTTTGAGGGTTATTTAAGATAGATTTGTAAGTACATATATTGCTGTAGTGACAGGTTGTCAGCCCATCGCCTAAATTACAATATAGTGAAACCCTCGGATCCCTTAGCTGGTTTTTACAGCATACCCGGGAGGAAATGCAGCTGGCACATTCTATGTTTTTCTCTCGCTCCCAGGCCAGCATGGAAGAATAGATCCAGAAGATCTACTACGTTGTATAAATTTCGCGTTACACAATGTTACAGGACAAAAACAAGAAACCTGTATTTATATTTACGAATAGGTAGGTATATTAAAGTTTTTGCCAATGTCCTTAGTTTTTGCCGGTCAACTCCTATCATTTGGCAATAAATTATAGCCATTGTTAAGTAGGCAGTGTAATGTTGAGTGGAGCAATTTATAAAGTTGAGTGTACAGTATGTATGTGTGTATGTTTTAGGGTATATATTTGTATATACGTATATAAACAGCTATAAGTATGTATTTATTTTTTATTGTGTATATAAATTTATATAAAAGATTTACATTATATAAGTATTTTAAAGTAGTATTATTTTATTAGGAGGTATTAAGTTTTGTGCACGTTTTCTCCGCGTATCGTTAAAAATATCACTTTTGTAGGTCTGCTGTAAGAAATTTCTTTTAGAAATAAGCAGTGCCTGTTGTATCTTTGTTTTTATGTCGTTATTTTATGATGTTTTTGTGTACAACAAATTGTTCAATAAATAAAAGGTGTGTATTAAAACAGAATAATAAACTCTGATATACTCAATTTTAGGTGAAAAGCTGGTGAGGTGCGTACTCTTATCGGTTGCCTAAGGAAGAGCATTTCAAACCACGGTTTCCCATACTACCTACTACGAGCTTTCAGTTAGTAACCCTAACCCCGCTGTAAAATGAATTTTCTTCCTTCTTTACTTCTGGGTTATGAATGAATTCTTCTTGTTTAATGATCAGCAGTTTTAAGTTTATTTATAAACACTAATTACTTAAAATATTTTCTCTTTATAATATTAGTATATATGTTTACCAAGTCTACTAACACCCTGTACAAGAAGTCTACGACGAACGACGATGTCTTCAACAACCCGAATACGCTAGACTACGAGTGATAAACACAGTCTTATTTCTGGCAACGAACTGGCGTCCTTGGCGTCGACCTTATTGCGCAACACCGGTTTGGAAATGCGCGACGCACGCGCAGGTCTATGTGCGAGCTTCATCAACCGTGATAGCTAGAGGGATAAAATATCTCTCGTACAAGCAAATATAAGGTGAAAACAAAATCTACTGATAGTGTTCGGTACTGGTAGGCATTTGCTATCTGCACTGAAGGATTCGATGTCTGATGGTAGAATCAAGCCAGTTGTGGTATCGGTTTGAGCGCTGACCACGAAAATGAGACAAAAAGAGTTTATAGGTTTTTGATTGAAATACGCGAGTGCTATCAACGTACCTCTTTGGGTCGCGCCACAGATGATCCGAATCAGACAGCGCCCCATCCCGGGTGTTGCCACAGTTGAGGGGACAGAAGACAGACAAGCATGCAATTTTGCGGTGAAAATATAAGTGCCAGGATATAAAACTTGCAAGCTACCAGATGCCAAAGAGCTCAATATGTAGGTTTGCCTGTCATGCTTCATGGTGCGTATTGGTGTTTTGCTGAACCATTAAACAGGTTACTGCAACGTTCCATGAAAATTTAATATTATATCCCAAAGGAAACGAAAGGAAAGGATTATTGTTTTCAAATAAAGAACAGCATCCTTTCCATATTCACCTTCGCATATATTTTTTTAACAAATATGCTCATTATAATGATATCTAATACAAAACATATTTGAACTGAAAACACCGTAACTAATTAATTTGTAAGTACATTGAGTTGTAACAGTTTTCGATGATTCCAGTAGGCAAAGCAGTAAACACCTTTTTGCATTACTGGCAAATGTTCAAATATCCTGCATTTGTTACTGTCGATAAGTTACCCAGAAAAGCAAGTTTTGTATATTGTTTATGCCCACATTTTTAGTCCACGAGCTCAGAACATTCAGCTAAGAAAACTTATAGTTCCGAGTAACTGTTATTATAGCTCACATTAAAATTGATAGATTCCATTAACATACGAAAATAGTCGCCAAATGGAGCTTAATAATAATTGTATGTAATATAACTTATCCTTGATATACCTCTAAATTCTTATTTTATGTTTAGAACTTTTGTTGATTCTAGATAATTACTCCTATCATATTTTTTCATGTAAATTAGGACGTATATTTTTTTTTATATTAATATGTCGAATGAAACGAACTTGTGGAAGTTCTTTTTTGGAATGCATTAATGAATAAGTTAGTGGAATTAATAAATTATTTTATTCATTTTAATTTTTTGTAGGAGCATTTTGCACTTGAATATTATTTGTGTTTTTTATTCAGCAAACGTTTTACAATCATTTTGATTCATTTACATCAAATTATTTTCATTATTCGAGGGTCTGTAAAAATCTACTTGTAATTAATGTAATAAGGAGATTTTGAACCGGAATCAACCTTTGAGTGAAAGCATCTCTCATATTTAAAGAAACATTTGTTGAGACGCTAGAAGAATATTTTAGATGCAAACATTTCCAAATCTGACTGAGAAGAATGCCACATCCATGCGCTTGCGCCGTTAGTGGCTTGTTGAGGCAGCCGAGTGAAAGTGGCAAGCCTCTTGCGGGCGAAGGCCGACCACAACCGCTGGTCGATAGCGTAAATAATATCTACACCGAAAACCTCACCTCAACAGCACTGGTTCGACGTGACCAATCAACACCGACCGTTCAACAGTAGAGCCATAAGTCTGCTTTAGCACCCTATTACAGAAATCAGTTAGTCTGGACTTTGAATAATGTCATACGACTAACAGAACAGGTAGCTATACCGGTAATAATCTGGATAGAGACACCAAATGACACGCAAATAAATAAGAAAGAAAGAAGAAGGATTGAAATTAACTCTGCACATAGGGGTGATGACGAATTGGTAAAACTCTACTTGCTACTGATTTTGGTATCGCTCTACCTTGCACACTTAATTGCTAGTTTTAAGTCTTATTATATGTATACGGACTTGACAATATGTTCTTAACATCTGGGAAGATAGTAAAGATATATATTAGGTTTGTTTTATGAAGTACAGCTTTGTTAAAAAAGTAGTATGAAAATAAATCATAAGACAACAAACAAATTACAGTTTATGAAAGAGAAATGGGTACTTTATTTAGAAATTGGCCTGGCAATTAAAAAATTCCATCTAACTATTACACACGGATATAGAAACATAGAATACCACCAAAATAATGACGTATTAGACACTGACCGCTTTTCAACCGCATCAAGTAGGTGAAGTTCATCGCAATGAACCTCTGTTGCTTTCAAAACAACAACTAGACGATCACAAGCAGCAAGTGAGCCTTGTATCTCAAGCTACTGTTTAATTCTGTCAATACTAAGCTATAATCACTCAAGGCCTAACTGGATTTTTATGATGTTACAACCACTACTGCAAGACCGATTGCACGCAATTATCGTCAATGCTACGATGAATCCGTGATTCCGCAAACAACACGTAGCCAGTCTAGAACTCGTAAAGCCTTCGGTTCTAAGACCTCATGATAGGTCATTGGAATGTTTACCATAATGAAATGTACAGTTACTTTCCAAAAGAATTTATTTGTCGAATTATACACTCAAGAAAATGCTACGAGTCACAATCAACATAACACGTATATCAACTTGACACCGTTGCATCGCGCGGAGAGGCGCGCCGGTTGCGACTGCAGCGGGGTAATTGAAATTATCAATTCCCGATCGATTCGCTAGTTGCTACCAACAGCGTGAAGGCTCGATTAAAATTACAAAAATCGAACTCGGCTATTACTCGGAGAATCCGGATGTAAATAAATCTTAGACGCAAAAGCTGCGCTGAAGCAGGCGGGGCGCGCGGTCTGCAATCAGGCTGTCGCCGGCGGGGCATTCCGCCAACCGACGGCTAATTAGTTCAGTACGCGATGAGCCTTTGTCTAACAGTTCAGTTCACCTTGCACAGTTTTTACGAGCGTCTTGAACACCTCGCGCGACCTCTACCAAAGGACGCGGCCCTTATAACAAAAAGCTCGCGTCTGTTGCGTGATGCCGGGTGACCTATAGACACAGATTACAATGCTATTTAAGTTTAGTGCCTATAAACATTTTCTGAGAATGCCTGCGCGGTGTTTATGACATTGATAAGCAGTTATTACCTTTTAGCCGAGAGTAAAGTGGTCGAGAGGAAGGTTTGGGTAAGTAATTAGGGGCTAATGTTTTCACAGATGTAGGAGCGCTGTTTGAGGTGGGCGGCAGCGGCGGAGTCGGTGTCAGTGTTGCCAGGTAGTTAGGTATGCAAGCTTAAGCATTTTATTTTGAAACTTTTTTGCCTAGTAATCTAAAAGTATCTAACAATATTAAGTAAACCGTAATCAGGATAATTTATAATATTGTTATTAAAACACTTGTACTTGTTTCACTTAATATAATTTAATCCTACCGGTTTCGCTAACTTATAGCATCATCAGGGATTTTATACATATCATACACAACACATAAAACATTTTAAATATGGAGTTTCACCAAGTGCCGACAATCGCAAGTATAAACTGCAGGATAATTTATTTAGGATATTTATGGTTTATGAAATAAAGACGTATTATTCTTAAAAAAGCATTAAGACCATTTTCTAGGAATAAAAGTAAAAAAACACATTTTGCTATTTGGGATCAATTACATTAAAAAAAATAGAAATGTGATTTAGGTATTAGTTATGTCTGGCAACTCTAACAAGTGTGTGTACGTGAGCAAACGCGCAGTGGCTGGTGCGGTGTTGTGTTCAGAAGTTCAGAAGCTGTGGTCCGCTGTTTGCGCCCGCGCACCCCCAAGCAAACATGCCCATAGAGATCTGTGAACACGACGGACACTACCGCACGCGGGACAAGAGAAGGATGTAAATATGCTCATCGATCTTAACAACTTTCCCTAAGATAAAAAAAGAACTGCCTGTGGGACTGAAATCCCGAATTTTTATATATATACGATACGGTCGTATTTTTTTATATATATATATATATATAAAAATACGACCGTATCGTAATAGGCGGATGCTTATTTTTAGAATCCTAGACGGATTATGATCGTAATTGGACATGCTAAGAAGTTTTTTTTTCAGATAGACATGTTGCAGGTATGTCCTCATACTTAATATTAGGTGTAAGGGACCGCGTCCCGCAAACTCATGGGAGTTGTTTAGACAACGACACTGAACAACTTCCATCAGAAAAATCTTTCAGGAATAGAAAAAAAAATACTTCCCATACAAAATGACCACGTCGATCAGTCCATTTGAATGGAAAATCAAATTTTATTATTCACTTCCTGAAAACAAATCCTGCTGATAGTTGTTCAGTGCCGTTGACTAAACAACCTCTATCAGTTTGTGGGACGCTGTCTCTTACACCCCGAATAACGCACAAGCGACAATGTTGGTCGCTATCCGTAACAAGGTAGGCTGACTTTCAACTCTATCAGTGCTGCTTTTGTCGCCGATTGAAGAATTTCAGATATTATGTTGGATTGGTATAAAAGGCTCGGCAGTATCTTAATTCAAATTTCTCTTTAAACCTTCTGTTTGGCTTGCGGTAGCTTGGACACACGCACCCTGCGCTCGCGCACTGTTACGCAAACATGTCGGACACCGGCGCAAACAGACGCTGATCGGTAAAAATAATATTGATTCTACCGGGGCTGCCGGCCTGCTGGCTGTCTGTTGATTCATCATAAGCTCACTACATAACTGTCAAACATTCTAGTAAGTGAACAACGTGACAGCTCTACAGGGAGAAAGGAAGTGGAATTACAATATCATCAAGGCGTAATAAAGTCCATTTTCACACGTCTGACAAATTTTGAGGGGCATTTCATTTAGATACCATTATTGCTTATTAACACATCAAACGCCTCGGATCCTCCAAGGCTTTCATAGTGCTTGCCTGAAAAAAAAATGATGGTACTTTCTATGTTTTTATCGCTTTCAGTATTGCAAGGAAGAATAATATTATATTAGAATAATACATTACTAAAGTCTTTTGAGATAGGTATATATTTCTTCCATGCTGGACTGGGAGCGAGAGAAAAACAGAGAATGTGCCAGCTGCATTTCCTCCCGGGCATGCTGTAAAAACCAGCTCAGGGATCCGAGGGTTTCTGTATATTGCAGTTTAGGCGATGGGCTGACAACCTGTCACTACGGCAATATACTTACAAATCTATCTTAATAACCTTCAAAACTTTGTCGTTTGTAGTGAGAGAAAACATAGAATGTGCCAGCTGCATTTTCTCCCGAGCATGCTGTAAAAACCAACCACGGGATCTGAGGGTTTCAGTATAATGTAATTTAGGCGATGGGAAAACTTTGTCAGACGTAACAGATCGACCTTTGTTTAGGTCGTTTACGATCTGCCTACCCCATTAGGGATAAGGTCGTAATTATATATATGTTCGTATGTAAGGTACACTTAATTTTAACTTCTATCATTCTTTGGTTAACTAGGTAAGTACTCGTGTTATGTACCTACTCATGTCAACCTACTCACATATATATACCTACTCATGTCAACCTACTCACATATCTATTCCCTCAAATATCTTGGAAAATCTGGTCTGGAGATGCTGCGCAAAAGGCAATAAACAATACGTATTTTGCTCGGAGTCAGAGTGCTGAGACTGAGAACGTATAAATAAATACCAGTTGAGTATACAGACCCTATACAACCGTAGTTAGAGAGTAAAGTACGCCGCACAGCTTTGCGTCAAAGAGTAGTACGCAGACAGGAATATATCTATGTTTACTGAGTTTTGGAATACACCGACTAACTTTCAAAGATTAACTTTTTCGATGAGACTGTAAGGGCCGTATTTATAAAACTATCTCAAGATTGAGAGCAATATTAAGTACGGATTTGACAGGTCCTATTGTACTGAAATTACATTTCTGATTAAAACTCCAACTATCTGTCATTCTCAAGTGCTGATTATAAATACGGGCTTATGTGTATAAAAAATCTGTTTATAACAGTTAAATACATATTTGGGTGGGTTATGGATCGAGCAAAATAGGATTTTTGTAATACTGCGTTGTAAAAGCGCATTGTAATACATCCTACTGTTCAGCGCAGCATGGTGCTGAGTTGAGGAATGGTTTAATAAGACGCGTCGAGCATAAACTGAAAAAGTTTTAAGCTAGTATTTTATTATTGATTCCCAAAAATGTATGCTTTTTAATATGTAGATGTAGGTACTTTCATTTGTCTGTATTGTTTTAGTTTTATTGATCAAACATTTAGTAGGTATCCTTTTTATAATATCACAAATATTTCATACAAAAGACATCAACGCGCGCTACTTTAGAAATCACTTCTAGTTTAAAAAGGAAAATGTAACTTCCAATTTAGAGTTAGAAAAAAAACGTTACAGATAAAATTAAATACCAGAAACTAGTTTAAGTTCTTTATTTACCATCATAATAGTACGAGCACGATTAACACTACGTTTTAGCCTGAATAGCACACTCTTTAAAGCGCGTTTAAAGTCGGGAATACTTGTGTAACTGAGGAATTTCCCTGTTGATTCTCGACTCGTTATCAAATACTGTTAGTCTATGCCTTGGGTACGGTCTGGTTTATAAATAGCCGGCGGCGCGGCAGGTGCGGCGCGGCAGACGCTCGGACGCCGCGCTTCCGCGAATCTGCCTGGCCCAGCATGCCATGTACTGAGGACCACTTTAGTATTACCCCTCCTATCCTATCCTATCTACCCCTCCGTTTGATACATGTTTCACTGTGGACCACTATACAGTTCCTCCTCTGTTCGATACATATGTGTGCACCACTTTATTCTTATCTCTGTTCAAATAATATATTTGACGTGTCCTTCAAAGCGCAGCTACTAAACATCTTACTTGTAAGACAATTAGATCACCAAAGTGCAACAAATTAACAATTTCTTTTGCTACTATTAGATCAGCCACACAATTTACTACTGAACACGGGCCTCTCCCGAACGTAGATCAATTGGCCGTACACGCTTGGCAGGCGGATAGATATTGGCGAGCGAAGTACGAAATGGAATGAAAAAAATCTATATTCACAAAGAATTAAATTTACAGAGAAATCTTCTGCTCTTTCGATGAAAACATCCTTTAACCAGATTATCATAAACAACACCCACGAGAAGAAATTAAGGTGTCACTATTATGAGATTCAGACCCGGCAAGGCGATTCTGCTATTAATAACTGAGAAAGTTTACTTAATAATTGTAGACTGACCCTAATAGCTCTGTAGATATTATTAGTAACCCTGTCTGCAAACTTCGTGCCCTCGAATACGCAAAAGGGATATGAACTTTGGATATGAACACTTTATACACACTTTTATTAGGTCTGCTGTAAGAAATTTCTTTGTAGAAATTAGCAGTGCCTGTTGTGTCTTAATTCCTTATGTAATTGTTCTGTGTATGTTTGTGTACAATAAACTTATAGTGTAGCGGGTAGGTACATACGTTTTCTTCTGACTCCAAAATATCCAAATGATACACACCATTCACCACACTAAAGTTTATTTAGTAAACATCGTATCACATCAGTTCTTAACAACACAATAACATAGTCTTTTAAAGTATTTGACAATAATATTAGGATAAAAGATTTTAAACGTAATCTATGCGTTGGCGTTCGCGATCGACGTGCAGGGTCCATCCGTGTCTCAGGTAAGTATGAGTATTTGTTTAGTTAGTGTGTTGTTTATATTATGTATGTAGATAGTTTATATATGTATTTATATATATATATATATATATTACATAGATAATTAGTTATTTATGTATGTGTTATGTTTAGTTTTATGTAGGTTTAGTATGTAGATGTGTAGTGTGATACGATATAAGTATTTATATATTTATATGTATTTAAACATGTTGTTTATATATTTTACATAAATGAATATAAGTAATACTTGTGGGTCAGCCACATCACTCCCCCCCAGAGACCGTCTCACGGGCGGTAGTAATCGGGGAAGTTTACTCTTCGACCTGATCTTGTTTGTCTTATATTCTCATTTGTCTTTATTTCTTTTTCAGTTTGTTCTTGACTTTTCTCATTTAACTTTTTTTCTTTTACAGGTTGTTCGTGATTTTTCTCATTTAACTTTTTTTCTTTTACAGGTTGTTCGTGATTTTTCTCAGGAGTTTTTGTCATGCAGTTATCTTCTTGTTCCAGCATGTAAGCGGGTTTGAGCCGGTCGATGGATACGCTGACTGTCTTTCCATTTAGCATTATTTTAAATACTTTGTCTGTTCTTTCTATTACAGCGTGAGGACCTGAGTATGCTGGACGAAGTGCTCCACGAATGGTGTCATCTCTCAAGAAAACATGGCTTGATTTTGCAAGATCCTTGAATACAAATGTTTTATTATTGCAGTGTCTTGATGCTGGTACGGGTTGGAGTGACTGAGTAATCCGTCTTAATCTTGCAGTAAAGTCTGTCAAATCCGTTGTCGTTTTAGTTTGGGAGTGGAAAAATTCTCCCGGTAATCTGAGCGGTTCCCCGTATACGAGTTCTGCTGAAGATGTTTGAAGATCTTCTTTATAGGCGCTTCTGATTCCTAAAAGTACTAGAGGCAGTGATTCTGTCCAGCTCTCTTGTGCGTGGCAGACTATGGCTGCTTTTAGCTGCCTGTGAAATCTCTCCACTAATCCGTTGCAGGCTGGGTGGTATGCCGTTGTACGACGGTGTTGGAAGCCGGCCATCTCGCCTAGGTATTTGAAAAGCGCGGATTCGAATTGTCTGCCGCGATCTGTTACTATGTCCGTAGGGCATCCAAATCTCGATATCCAGCCGGTGATGAGCGCTTTTGCCACTGTTTCTGCCGTTATATCCATGATTGGTATCACTTCAGGCCATCTCGTAAATCTATCTACTGCAGTGAGACAATAGCGATATCCATGAGATGGTGGGAGAGGTCCAATTAGATCTATGTGGACAAATGCAAATCTCGCTTTCGGTAGCTTGAATGTTCCAAGCGCTGATGATACATGTCGAGTAGTTTTAGCTTGTTGACATGGGATGCAAGCTCTCGACCATTGTCTGCAGTCTTTTCTCATGCTGGGCCAAACAAATCGTTCAGCTACTAGCTTTGCTGACGTGTTGGAGCTCGGATGACTGAGTGAGTGGAGGCATTTGAAGACCTGTGTGCGTAGATCCATAGGGACGTAGGGCCTGGGAACTGGTGTGCTGACATCACAATATAGCTCATCATGAGTTCCTGGCAGAGTTATCTTCTTGAGTTGAAGAGATGTGTCACCTTTAAGGATATTCTTCAATTCTTCGTCTTCAGACTGATGTTTGGCAATCAGTGTCATGTCAATCGGTTTCTCAATGGCATCAGTCCTTGACAATGTGTCAGCGACGACATTATCTTTTCCCGAGATGTGCTGAATATCAGTAGTAAATTGGGAGATGAAGTCGAGGTTTCTGAATTGTCTCGGTGAACAGTTTTGCTTGTATGAGTTGAATGCAAAGCAAAGTGGTTTGTGATCCGTGAACACTGTGAAAATGCGTGCTTCAAGCATGTGTCGGAAGTATTTTATAGCTTCATATATTGCGAGCAGTTCTCTATCATATGGTGAGTACTTCGTTTGTGACGGACTTAATTTCCTCGAAAAGAAGGCAAGCGGTTGCCAATGATCTTCCTTCAATTGTTGTAAAACAGCGCCGATCCCTGTGTCTGAGGCATCAGTGACAAGGGCTAGCTTGGCATCACAATCTGGGTGAGCGAGGAGCGCAGCTTCACAGAGGCTTTGTTTGCATCGCTCGAAGGCTTCAAGGGCGTCACCTTTGATTTCGACGGCTTGTGAACTTTTGACGCATCCTGCAGTGAGTTCATTTAGGGGCGCTTGTAATTTCGCTGCACCAGGGAGGAATCTACGATAAAAGTTTACCATTCCCAGGAATCTTCGCAGCTGTTTGACGGTTTTCGGAAGCGGAAACTGTTGGATGGCTTCAACCTTGGTGGCCAATGGCTTGGTTCCTTCGGCAGAAATATGATATCCCAGGAATTTGACGTCTGATGCGCCAAACACGCATTTTGTGGGGTTGATCACGATGTCATAGTCTCTCAACTTGCTGAACAGTTGTCGAAGATGGGATTCGTGTTCGGTCTCGTTTTTGGAGAAAATGAGGAAGTCATCCAAATATGCGTACACGAAGTTCATTTCTCTCGTGACTTCGTCAACAAATCGTTGGAAACTTTGTGCTGCGTTTCGGAGCCCAAATGTCATATAAGGAAACTCCCACAGTCCAAACGGAGTTGTGATGGCGGTTTTCGGTATATCACCTACATGAATCGGAATTTGGTTATATGCTTTCACCAAGTCGATGGTAGAGAAGATTGTGCATCCAGCCAAGTTATGTGAGAAATCGTGTATGTGACGTATTGGGTACCGATCTGGAACTGTGATCTTGTTGAGCATCCGGTAGTCACCGCATGGTCTCCAGCCATTGTCTTTTTTCGGTGCTAAATGGAGTGGTGAAGACCATGGGCTTTCTGACGGTCTTGCTGTGCCATTGCGTAGCATTTCCTCGAATTCTTGCTTGGCTATTTTTAATTTATCCGGCGCAAGTCTTCTAGGAGCACAATGAATTGGTGGGCCAGGCTTCGTACGAATGTGATGTACTGTGGAGTGTCGTGGCTCTTTTCTCATTCCACTTGGGCGGGTGATTTCTGGGTACTCTCTGAGAATGTCGTAGTACTTTGATTCGCCAAAAAGTATCTTGATTGAAGAAATGGAATTTGACGTGACTCGTATTGCAGATACAGAGAGTGATGTCAGGTTGTCTATCAATCGTTGGTTTCTACAGTCGACCAATAGGTTGAAGAATGACAGGAAATCAACGCCTATTATTGGTTTAGTGACGTCTGCCACAATAAAATTCCAGTTGAACTCACGACGTAGGCCGAGGTCCAATTTCAGATGTATGAAGCCGTATGTGTTGATGGTTGAACCATTTGCAGCGTATAGGTGATAATTACTTTTGGGTCGACGTTCGTGTAATGCTGACCTCGGGAAAACGCAGACATCGCTTCCAGTATCCACTAGTAATTGCGTTTTCAATCGACGATCAGTGACAAACAGGCGACCAGTTTTAGGGCAATCATCTGTCGCCATCAACGACTGCCTCCTGCATTTCCCGAACGTGAGAAGTCGCAGGGCTTGATACATTTAGTAGATTTCGCCGCAAATTTGCTATGATACCAGCAGATTGGGTATTTCCGATAACTAGATTCAGATCTGGTATGGCTTTTGCTGCGTTGACGAATGTGCATGTCAGGGCGACGATGTGGCGTTCTTGTTCTTGGCCTTGATTGACGTCCAGCTGCCAAGGCTTGAACTTGTTTGGTCAATTCATGGATTTGTCTTGACATGTCCTCTATAACATTGTTCCTTGACGTACTTGCCACCTGAGCTGATGGGACAAGTTCTTTGATGCGATCGGCTAGTTCAGCCAGTGATTCAAGCGAAGAATGTGGTTGTGAAGCAATTAACGTCTGCATATTGGTAGGCAGTCGGCTTGTCCATATTGTTTTCAGGAAATTTTCAGGAACGTCGGGACCTGCAAGCTGTCTCAAGTGACGTAAAAATTGCGTAGGCTTGCGGTCACCTAATTCTTCTTCCATCAAAAGTTGTTTAACTTCCTTCTCTCTAGAGTCGCATAGACGCTTGATTAATGCTGTTTTAAGCGTTTCGTATTTTTCCTGTGCAGGGGGATTGATAATAATATCTCTTACTTCCTTTGCATATTGAGGTTCCAAATACGAAAGAGCATAATGGAATTTTGTGTTGTCGACTGAAATCCCGGAGAGTGCAAAATGACCTTCGACTTGAGCGAACCACAATTGAGGATCATTCGCATAAAACGGTGGTATCTTCATTCCGACACGGCATGTCTCAGCGGTACCGGAACCGGTCGCAAGCGGGGTCAAGTTGTTATTCTGTCCGTGGTCGTCGTCTCGCGCGTCAGCGAAATCCTTTTCATTTTCTTTGTCACTTTTTTTGGTCATAATGGTGATGATGTTGATGCTTACTGTGGTATTCCAGAAAAGCTTAGGAGTTCCCGAAGGTTGCGATCCGTTGCTCAAATAGGAGGTAGTCACCAGTATAGTGTAGCGGGTAGGTACATACGTTTTCTTCTGACTCCAAAATATCCAAATGATACACACCATTCACCACACTAAAGTTTATTTAGTAAACATCGTATCACATCAGTTCTTAACAACACAATAACATAGTCTTTTAAAGTATTTGACAATAATATTAGGATAAAAGATTTTAAACGTAATCTATGCGTTGGCGTTCGCGATCGACGTGCAGGGTCCATCCGTGTCTCAGGTAAGTATGAGTATTTGTTTAGTTAGTGTGTTGTTTATATTATGTATGTAGATAGTTTATATATGTATTTATATATATATATATATATATTACATAGATAATTAGTTATTTATGTATGTGTTATGTTTAGTTTTATGTAGGTTTAGTATGTAGATGTGTAGTGTGATACGATATAAGTATTTATATATTTATATGTATTTAAACATGTTGTTTATATATTTTACATAAATGAATATAAGTAATACTTGTGGGTCAGCCACAAACTGTTAAATAAAATAAAGAAATGAACTGTACCATGAAACTAAACAACTTTTCCCAAGGAAATACGAATAAAACTTTGATTTAATGACTCATACTCTGACTCAAATAAATCTCTGTATACAGAAATTGTATAGTCAGTTTAGACAGGACAGACAATACAGGATTTACTAAAATAGGTATGAGACGATAAAAGACACACCACAACACGGCTGGCTGCACCATCTGAAAAATGTCAGAGGTCGAACCTGACTGGTCGAGCAAAGCTCACTCTACCTGTACCATTGGGAAACCATTTACGGAATCGGGCTTGATAAACCACCCGGTCCGATTGCCTTGGGTGTGCTCGGTGCTGGCTGCGGGCAGACTCTGTTGAGGTGAAAAACGTGACACGGGTTACGGAGAGACGTATGCTAGCTTTCGTAGTCGATGATTTGTCATGGTTATGCGTTTCCTGGGTTATGGCATATGTTTGATGTATTTTGTATGTATGGACTATGAATTTACAAAGGTGAAGTAATGAAGCTTAGGATATCTATAGGTTATTGGGGGTTATTTTCGTTTATTTTTGTAACCATTAGGGTTAGTTAATAAATTTGGGCTTTACGGTTATAAATTATTATTGTTATTATTTATTATTGTAGCCTATGCTGTCCCGGTAATAAATTAAATAATTAAATTAAATTCCTATGTTTTTACCACCAAAAGTTTTCGCGAGTAACCCGGATAACAAATAAAAATACAATTTATTAATTAACTCTAATGGTTGCAAAAACAACTTTTACCTATAGATATCTAATGCTTCATACCTAAGTAAATTCATAATACATATAGACAAAATCCATCAAACATATACCACACATAACCCAGGAAACGCATAACCATTACAAATCACCGACCACGAGAGTTAGCATACGTCTCTCCGTAACCCGTATTACGTTTTTCACCTCAAATAGCTTGATTTAATTTTGTTCTTTTACGTAGTTTTGTCTTAGATTCGCGTTAACTCGTATATATTATGTTACTATGGCGGTTCCTGTGTAAAAAAAATATAAACTTGTCGAGCTTCAAAGAGGTAAGATCTGATTTTATGTAGTCCACGTAATCCTGCGAGCAATGCTCCCAGCAAAGAGTCCAAAGAGGCCACCACCCTTCGCACAAAACAGAGACAGATACAAATGGAATCCAGATGCACCTGGAGCATGGCGACATATCGACGATTTGTTCAGCTTTTTACCACCACACTTGCAGGAATCGATATCGGAATCTCAATGCACAGGAAGCGAACTGCTTCACAATGAACACGTCCCATATGAAATTCAAATACTTTAGATCAGACGATAGAACTGAAGTAGAACGTAAGCAAGAACTAAAACAGTATTTTAAATTTGAGATTCTTCTTCTTAGCGAGTGGATTCTCAAGCCGAACAACGACCCGATGAACCCTGGTATTGTTTTAGATAAAAACTTCGATGTCAATTCTCAATAAGATGTGGCTACAGCTTCTAAGAATCCTGGAATCTTAAGCCCATAAAACGTAACATGATATGAGGTGCCTTCTGGATACAATGGTAAACGTACGTGTTTTGTTTGTTCGTATGTCAATAATGAAGGCGGCAGGAGACGCTAGGGCGCCGCGAGCGACGCCGCGCGCCTGACCGTGTCGCATTACACGATACATACTGCCGTATCAAACTTCGAACATCTGTTCATCGTATAAGTAGGTTTTTTTATACATACATACATATACTCACGCCATTATCCCTAATGGGGTAGGCAGAGCGTAAATGACCTAAACAAAGGTCGTTCCGCCGCGTCTGACAAAGTTTAGAGGGTTATTTAAGATAGATTTGTCGGTATATTGCTGTAGTGACAGGTTGTCAGCCCATCGCCTAAATTGCAATATACTGAAACTCTCAGCTGATCCCTTAGCTGATTTTCACAGAGTGCCTGGGAGAAAATGCAGCTATGTTTTTCTCGCGCTCCCAGTCCAGCATGGAAGTTTTTCTTAATAGCTAAAGCAAATTATGTTTCTATAATTCAGGCTCATGCAAAACATATTGCACACTTACATTTAAATATTATCATTACGTAGATAGAGTCCATTACAGCATCTCGAAACTCACTATCTTGAATCTCGACTGATCTCGAAACACGTTACAATAATAAATGAAAATGGGAGGCCAGCCAGAATCATTCCGTTTTCTTAATTTTCTAATGACTCTAACTGCAAGAACGTACTAAAAACCATTACTACCATATTAGTATTTTAGGGAAACACACTGTGATTTTCCTGATACCTTAAACAGCCAAATCCATTGGCGTTGATTAGAGTTCAAACAGGTGTCACAAGTATGCGCTAATAGAGCTAAAATTGGTGACAAAAATATAACAGTGTGGCCTCGGTATTGTTCTAAATTTAACTAGACTCGTCGACGAAGTTTCCTGCCTCTGCTTAGAGTCTGGTTAACACTAGCTAAACACTGAACAAACTTGTAACATTGTGATAAATGCACGTTGCGTGGTAGGGAGTTGACCATCTTTGGTTCTCGTATGTTCATTTTACTGTACGCTCCCACCTGTGCACAGCACTTGCGTCATATACAACTTAAAATAATAAAACAGGTTCCGATTGTGATCTATACGGCGAGGACGATTAATGTCCAGGCATCCCGCCACACCTGGTCACCAAGACACTCGACATTCGATACTCACCTACACTTTAAAACACATTAAATTGATAAAATATACATTTCATATATTCAACTGATTATGCCACTATTATTTTAATATCAAAACTCTGACATAAACGTGCTTTATTAGACGGTGACTCAGAAAATTGATGTTTGCTAAATTAACAATTGATTTAAATTAATGGTAAAGACGACGAAAAGAACACCTGGTACATATTTTTTTATATAATAATTTAAATATCTTTTGCATATTTTTGATAGAGGGTGTATACCTACATTCAAGGATTTAAATTAAAAGAAAAGGTTGGTCTAGAAAAAATAAAACAAAATACCATCGCTCGTAGCAATAAAACTTTAGAGCACGGTTTTACGGTTGTTTTAAATATTAATTTTCACGCAGAACAAAGGGTCCTCGAGTCGACAACCCGGTTGAATTAATGGGGACTCTACAAAGGGCTTTCATTTCCTTAACATTCACACGGATGACAGTCGGAGGCTTCGAGTCTTCATTACTCAGGGCATAGTCGGTGCACGTCTGAGATGAGAAGTAAGAGGCAAGTGTTATTTTTTGAACAAAGGGGGGGCAATGACCGCGGGCTGCCCTTATTCGGGGAGCCGGGGAGCCAGCGAGGCGACATGCAACGCGCCTGCGCGGTCGCGGTGCGCGCGTGGGCGACCTGCGCCATGCGTACGCGCACACACTGCACATATGCAACTCTACACTCATATTATGATCGGGTCGATAGACTCGATACCCACCCGAAAGAAGAAGATTATGAACAGAAATACTTTGATTGTTTGTTACGTAAATATACCAAAATTACTGGACCTTTTAATGTTAATCAAATGTAACATAAGCAACTTTTTACCGTGGGAAAATATGCATAATCTAAAATCCCTATGTGAAATTTAAAAAATCGCGTGTGAGACCGCGGTCTGGAAAGCTAGTCTTCAACATTTGTGTTAAGGTTTTCGCTTACCATCAGAAAAGGATTGGCATCCGAGTGTTTATACAAACAAATTATGAAAGATTTAGTATAATCTACGAGTAGATGAGTACAAAGTTTAATCAATATTTTGATCTACCTCGTAAAACAATTTAGTTACAAATACTGCAAAACATTTTATATCGTTAAAGTTTTTCAAAATGCCTCGGAGAGCAGTAAAATTCCGTGATTTAAATTACTTGTAAATTTTAAAAGGAAACCAGTTGCTTAAGATGAAGATAAAATTGTTGATAATTACTGTATGTGTATGCTATGTACGGTGAAATTGTAATCTTGTCTTGTATGTCCTATGGATGTTTATGATATGATACGATATAGATAGACAAAGAAACTTTCAACCTTATTTTATCATTCTCGGTAAGAGGTCTTCTTATCATTATACGAGTATTACCAAGTTATTGCAATCATAAGTATTACTTATACATACATACATACATACATAAATCACGCCTTTATCCCTTACGGGGTAGGCAGAGCGTTTAACGCCTCGTAAAAGGCGCTTTCGCCACGTCTGACAAAAATTGAGGGCAATTTTAGATTGTAATATGTATTGCTTTAGTGACAGGTTGTCAGCCCATCGCCTAAATTACAATACACTGTAACCCTCGAGTCCCTTTTGCTGACTTCAACAGCATGCCCGGGAGGAAGGGCAGCTGGAACATTCTATGTTTTTCTATCTCTCCCAGTCCAGCATGGAAGAAATATACTTTTTGTATTACTTATACTTTTTGTAAATTCACAGATACGTATTTTGGATAGATAGGTAATTTTCATTTTATGTTCGTTTTACCAGCGGACGAACGGCCAGGTGTCCAGCTGTACGCTGGTCGGCAAGGTGTCAGGTTACACTAGGTTTCACATTAGGAAATTTATACGACGTCTCATATGACTACCGACTGTTAATAATTATTTTATTGATGAGATAAATTATAATAATTATTAATCGATTCCGAGAACCGACTGCAAAACAAGGTGATTCATCCGCGGATACTTTTCGCATCTGCGCGCCGCGGGGAGTGTTGATTAAATTAAGTGACATTTCATTTTAATTCATCGTCGTAAATCTGGGATATTACGATGGTTATTATCGTGGTTGCAGGTGGCAGGAGGTGGTAGTGCAAAGGTCCTCGGTCGATAAGGCAGGTCTTGAGCCGAGAGCCGACGCTGTGTCTGCCTGAGCTCGCTTCGTCGACATCAGATGTCCGATATCCATACTATAATTCTACACACAACGCGATAAAGGCGCGTCTCCATTGGACCATAGATAATGATGATGGTTTATTAAGCAGTATCTGGCAAATTACGCGAGCGCTGGCGTTGCTGTTGGTCATGGTACTGAAAGTTAAGATAGGCAGTATCGAGAATCAGAATGTGTACCTACAAAGAAACTTTGAATTTAATGTAATGAACTAATGATAATATTTACAATTTATTTTATTTACCTTAAATTGACTAATTTATTTATTAGCGTATTTATAGTTTTGGCTGGTTACCGTATCCGCGTTGAACTTAAGGTAATAGCTAAAAATCAGCGATTTTCCCCTAAAAGCAAATATAGACGCTGAGCTATGGCCTTTTGCACTGCTGCAGCACACATACATGCCCTAATATCAGGGCCTATCTTTAAATAGAATTCTCTTGTCATTTCGAACTAAAGCCTTAGTTTATGTATGTGTCTGTAGCAATGAAATAAACGATTTATCTATCTATCTATCTAATGTGTTACTACCCAGGATTCGTTCGTAAACACACTCGCTAAGAAGAAGGAGTTAGTTCTTAATATAATTAGCCTATTATAGGTATTTTACAAATTATATGTCTTAAATGGTTCTGTGGAACCGCACCTTACACAGTAAGCTTATCTGAATTTATTATTCTCCGAACGTCCACAATATAGCACTTATTATGCACATGATGTCAACTTATTTTCTTAATTGTTTACCGACCTTACATGTAAACTAAGAGAATCGAGTGTCAGACTAGACTTGATAGCGTCAATATAATTCCACGGATCTATATTGATAACACGTTTTTTTTACCCGACTGTCAAGGAAGGGTTATGTTTTTCGCGCGTATTTGGTATGTATGTATTAATATTATTATTAGTATCGTGTCCTGCGTGCCCTAATACCTGCACGCAAGCGGATCTAATGAACGCCAACCGATCCGCAAATCAAGTGGCAACGTTCTGGGCCGCCACATTGTGATAGTTGCGTGTTCCATCGACACGATAAGAAGAAGAAGAATTATTAGTATGTATTATATTTATGAATGTATTAACATTTCTTTATCACCCCGTATTTCCGAAACGGCTGGATGAAATTCGACAATTAGGTTATCGTTTGATCGGTCTCAAGCACCCGAGTATGCTTAAATAGGTGTAATATTTCGCTTTTGCTGATTTTAGACGCGAAATTATAAGTCTCTAAATTTTTGTTTCAACTGAATCTATCAAGTGCAGTATCAAAATAAAGGTAATTAAAAGGAGATTACAAAAATATATATGATTTATATGTTAATGCTCAAACATGCATCAATACGTTTTTCTATGAGTGGTTACAGTCGGGTTGCTTGAATTCTTTTTTAAAATATTTGTTATACAAGAAAGTACCTAAATGTGTAAAATAAATATTTTGATGTGTTTTAGGTGCTTTGTAGGATGAAGATTTTGTACATTTTATGATAAATAATATTATATTTTCTTTAATAAAGGTATGAGTTTAATTGAACACTATATTTGTACTTTAGAACGTCTATTATGTATTATTTATTATTGTATTTAGTAACAACCTATGTAAGTTTTATTTGTTTATTATTTTATTACCATTGAATCAGTCTCTACTATAAACAAGAGGTCAGCAACCTTAAGACATTTGAAGTATTTTTTTATTAGAAATGGGTTTGCCAAGAGCAAAAACTCCGGTGAGAGGGTGGTTGCGAGGCAGGCGGCCCCTTGCGGAGCCTACCAGCGCTTTGAAGGGATCGTGCAGCCGGACTTATTCACAGGCAGGCCTGTGTTGCCGTTGCCCGGGGTGGACCACTAGGAGGTAGATACCATTCCATCCCAGAGGCTCGCTATATCGTCAACTCTGTTTCGGAACCCCTGAACTTACGGTTCCGGATAGACTAGAACCAACTACACGGCCTTCCGTTCCAAGAACTAAGAACAAACCATATGTGAATATAAATTTAATTAACCTGGGGTCACTGTGACCGCACCTTTACCGCTTCGGTCAGCACTGCACCCACCCGCTGTCACTCGCATCCACATATATTGCCCAGTATATTGTTTGTCAATATGCGCCATTTACATAATGCGAACCAAGGGAACCGCGCCGCTGGGCAAAGTGCGATACCTGCACTGCCTCAGCGCTGGTTTCCATTTTGCAACAATCTCAGACACCTTGGTTAGACGTAAAGAGTACAGACGACCAAGCAATAAGATGTACAACCTTCTAAAGATCTTATTGAAACAATTCTGCATGATATTCCTTAAAAAAAAACCTAAATACGAGTATGCTATTTATTTACTTAAGGATTTTTAATAAACTATGATAAAACAACTGGGAATCCAAAGTGATGTACCATAATTATGACATTGACAATATATGTATAGCATCTCAAATGATACCGTCAAACTATGCATCAAACATAACTCGCATTAAAATTATTGATTACTCTGTGGCTTTAAAAACATTTTGCTCGCTGTTATCTTTGGCTTTCGAAGTACCAATTGTATTCTCCATACGACTATGGCAATAACTTACGTTATGTTACAAAAAAAAAGTTAAATCAAACCTTAAAATGCCCAGCTGTCTGTACAAGCCACACCTTATTAACATAAGCATTTACGGTTCCATAGTAAATCAATAAGTTAATGCACATAGCTTTGCTCACAACAAATTAATTACAGCCAATCGTGTTTAGATAAATTACATACATTTGTGAGGTTTGCCTGGCATCTTTACGCTGTCTGTTATGTCAAGTCCGTCGCGCTCAATTAAAATTCTTTAATAAATAATAAGATTTATACATATATGTAAACACGCCTTTATCCCTAATGGGGTAGGCAGAGCGTAAATGACCTAAACAAAGGTCATTCCGCCACATCGAAAAATGTTTTGAGGGATATTTATGACAGATCTGTAGGTATATTGCTGTAGTGACAGTTTGTCAGCCAATCGCCTAAATCACAATATACTAAAACCCTCGGATCCCTTAGCTGGCTTTAACAGCATGCCCGGGAGGAAATGCAGCTGGCACATTCTATGCTTTCCTCTCGCTCCCTGGCCAAACAAATGAAGAAATGAGATACTTGTAACAAAATATTACTTTATGATTACCTCTTAACCTTTACCAAAAAAGTTAAGGAGCTTGCGGTTCTACATAATGATTATGTATGAGAAGTCTGAACTGCACTATAAAAAACCGAATTTTGATTTTGAACTGGGGACAAATAGTTACAAAGAGGTACTTATCTATCGCTTAGAGTCGCCACCTTGTTCTTTCAAGTAGGTTTTTCTTAGATTCGCATGGATATGTCGACAGCAGAGTATGAAAACGAAACGAATTCGTATTCGATTTTGTATGTAACAGTTCTCTCGAATTGTTACATACAAAATCGAATGCATATCTCTATACCTCTCATATAGATATCCAATTTTCCTGCTAAAAGCCGATTTATGCAGAAGAGTATGCTCATGCGCAGTGCGGTAGCCGACCTTGCGGCGCAGGCGCAGCGGTGTCTTGTTTCGGCCGCATTGCTGCTCGCCACGCGTGCCCGCCAACCCGCGACGGAATGTCGCCAATCTAGGGGGACAGTCCCAACATGTGATACACTATACTCTTCGTGTTGAGGATTTCTGAAGACTAGCCAGTCCGTCTCGGCCGCATTAATGCTCGCCACGCGTGCCCGCCAACCCGCGACGGACTGTCGCCTATCTGGGCGGCAAGTCCCAACATGTGATACACTCTCCTTGCCGGAATTCTTAGAGACCAACCATTATGACCGGTAGAATGTAATGGTAATGAATGTGCTAATTTATTTTCACCATAATAACTTAGCACATTCATACATCTATTGAAAACTGCGACAGGATTTCGGCAATACTCCGTCCCATCCTATCCGAGAGTTTCAACATACCCGGTATTGAAACTCTCAGCGTCTCAGGTCTCAGCAAAGGAACAGCGTCCCGCAAACTAATAAGGCTTGCTCAGTCAACGTCGTTCCGCCACGTCTGATATGTTTTGAGGGCAATTTTAGACTAAAATGTGTAGGTATCGCTATAGTGACAGGTTGTCAGCCCATCGCCTAAATTGCAATACACTGAAACCCTCGAATCACTTAGCTGGTTTTTACAGCATGCCCGGGAGTTGTTTTTCTATCACTCCCAATCCAGCATGGAATTTACACCGGGTAAAAATTCTGACTGAATGTATTCAATATTCGACTTTACTGTTGACTACCATTGCACTACCAGTCTGCTTGCCGATAATTCCTAAATTTCCTAGAGGCCAGCTATTCTGACTGCTATGTGATGTGGTATTTCACGAATTATGCGGTAGGTACAAACTGCGACAAATCTACGATTGATAGTTTCAAAAATTTTAACACTAAACGATAAACATGTGTTTTTCATAATGAAAACTGATCGGCTTACTTGTTTGTATTGAAAGGTGGGTTAGCCTTCGACGTTTCGATCCTATACGACGCAAGACGCGGGCGGTGGGGACTTTCTTCTGTCCTGATGAAGATCCTCGTATAGGATCGAAACGGCCAGTCCTAACCGTCCTTTCAATACAGTAAGCTGATCAGGTCTCAAACGATCTGACACGCATCGGCAGTGGTGCATTCTGAGCAAATACCCTTTTCAAAGCGCAATGGAATTTTTAACCGCTATAAAGGGGTTCATACCCTCATCACATGATACTGACATTCTGAAGTCAGCTTGTTGATTCCATGCAATCCTACACGCGCGAACTTAGGTCTAGGATTCCGTGGAACTAGCCAATGTGACCGTTGTTCCTTTTAAGTCTAGATACCTATTTATCTAATTCAATATAAGTAATACAATGTTATTTCTACGATAAACTCACACGACAAAAGATCTCTACCAAAGAGGAGAGATTTGTTTTTATTTACCTATAATCTTTGTAATGAAAAAACACAAAAACTACAGGGTATTTTTTTTATAATCGGAAATATACATTATAGCATTATCCAGAAGAATCATAAGCAAGGCTACGTTTTACCACGAGAAAACCAATTAGGATTGGGTAGTAAAACAGCTGTGCGAAAATCGGATTCAAAGTTTGAACTGAATTACGAGGCGCATAAGTATTCAGTTTTTATCTTTCAAGAATTTCAATTTTTATATCTTCCTGTTTCATTATTATTTTTAAATTAATATGCATAATTTTCATACATACATACAATCACGCTTTTATCCCTAATGGGGTAGGCAGAGCGTAAACGACCTAAACGAAGGTCGTCCTGCCACGTCCGACAAAGTTTTGAGGGTTATTTAAGATAGATTTGTAGGTATATTGCTGAAGTGACAGGTTGTCAGCCCATCACCTAAATTTCAATATACTGAAACTCTCGAATCCCTTAGCTGGTTTTTACAGTATGCCCTGGCACATTCACATGGAAATGCAGATGGCACATTCTATGTTATTTTCTCGCTTCCAGTCCAACATGGAAGTACATAATTTTCATGTTCTGTTTAACCTATTAGGACACCTGACTGACCCCTCCGTTAGCTGCAAGGTAAGTGACCAGGCAAAGTAGTTATAGCCACCTCTCGATAGCCGATATGTCAAGTAGATCGATCCGATCAATGTGTGTCAACGATGTAACGATTGCACGTGCGTTTGCGCAGGCTGAGACTAAAAATACCAAAAGGTGTAACGAGAAACCGATTTGAAGCGCTTGGGTTTTAGAAGAGTATACTTACTTACTCCTTAAAAAAAAATGTATTATTTTGTTGACAAGTTTTTATAACAAAATATAATATATTATTTCTTAACATAACGTGCAAAAATGTTAAATATTGGGAAAATATTATCTGCAATTTTAGCATGAACCCAAATGTAGTAAAGGGAAGCGTCTTCTTTGTTTCTGGCACTTTAAAAAAACCTACGTTTGTTTAACAAAAAAAAACTCCTTAGCAACAGTCGAGTGAAAAGTCGAGTGAAAATTCTTACCTATTACCGGTAAATAGGGCAAAAATTCTAGTCAAAGCAAATTGGTGCTGACAAATTATTACTATTTATGTATCCACCTCTATTAATAACCTCGGATGTAATAGGCAGGTCTGTATGAAATACGGTGGCACTTATACGCTGCATTGCCAGCAGGTCTAATTGAATCTTAACCGGAGGAGCTATTGTGCAACTTGCCCGGTGTAGACTAAGCGGAGTATTTGTTCGATGTGGCCTGAAGCTTTGTGTAAACTTCACTTCTTTGTTTGATGTGGCCTGAAACTTTTTGTGAACTTTGACTCTTTGTTTGATGCTTTGCGTATACTTTGACTCTTTGTTAGATATGGCCTGAAGCTTTGTGTAAACGTTGGCTCTTTGTTTTATGTCGCTTGAAGCTTTGTGTAAACTTTGACTCTTTCTTTGATGTGGCCTGAACCTTTGTGCAAACTTTGACTCTTTCTTTGACGTGGCCTGAAGCTTTGTGTACACTTTGGCTCTTTGTTTTATGTGGCCTGAACCTTTGTGTAAACTTTGACTCTTTCTTTGATGTGGCCTGAAGCTTTGTGTAAGCTTTGACTCTTTCTTTGATGCGGCCTGAAGCTTTGTGTACACTTTGGCTCTTTGTTTTATGGGGCCTGAAGCTTTGTGTAAACTTTGACTCTTTATTTGATGTGGTCTGAAGATTTATGTAAACTTTGACTCTTTGTTTGATGTGGTATGAAGCTTTGTGTAAAGTTTGACACTTTTTATGATGTGGCCTGAAGTTTTTTATTAATTTCGCCGCGCTGTTATTATTTTCTTCCATGCTGGACTGGGAGCGAGAGAAAAATATAGAATATACCAGCTGCATTTCCTCCCGGGCATGCTGTAAAACCAGTTAAGGGATCCGAGGGTTTCTGTATATTATAATTTAGGTGATAGGCTGTCAACCTGCCACTACAGCAATGTACCTACAAATCTATCTTAATTAACCCTCAAAATTTTGTCAGACGTGGTGGAACGACCTTCGTTTAGGTCGTTTACGCTCTGCCTACCCCTTTAGGGATAAAAAGACGTGATTATATGTATGTATGTTATTATTTACGTAATATGGCCTGAAGTTGAAGTTTTGCAAATTCGTCGTGGCTAGAAACTTTGAGTAAATGCCTTGTTTTTCGATATGGTCGGAAGCTTTATGGTATGTTCGTCTTCTTATTCGATGTAGCGTGAAGCTTTGTGAAAATTCCGCCTATGTTAATTGGTGTGAATCAAAGCTTCCTCACACTATTATATATAGCCTAAAGCTTTCAGTAAGATTTAACACATCTTTTATCTAGCCTGAAGCTTTGTTCATCCTACACTTTGAAGTTGCTGAAACTTTAGATCCCCGAACTTCGCCTCGTTGTTCGAAATTGCCTGTAGCTTAACCGATTGCATTGCAGTTTAGTTTTGTTTTAAAAAACGAATACTTTGATGATTGATTAGATAAATAAATATAATAAAAGCTCCGTAATTCTGAAAAAAAACAACCAGTCTTCTTCTTCTTAGCGAGTGGATTTTCGAGTCGCAAAACAACCCGATAAACCGTCGTGTCAGAGTTTTCAAACCGCCTACTAGTACAGCTATAGACCCCTGGCATGGTTTCAGTAACAACCACTATCAAACACAGCAACCGGGACCAACGGCTTAACGTTGCCTCCAAAGCACGGGATCTTTTTTTTCTTTTCGGACAATCAGTTGATTCAGCCTGCAATATCCTAACCCAACTGGGGAAAACTTCACAAAGTAATAAATTGACAAATATCAACAATCGAACCCGGGACCTCCGGATCCTAAGCCCATGGCTCAGACCACTGGACCGCGAAGACAGTTCCAGCAACCAGTAATGTATACCAAACAGACGTCAAAACTAAACAAAATGTACTGTTTTACTACTTGATCATAAGCTAAGAATCTGCGCCTGATTTACAGCTCTGAATATTCTATTGCTGTTTAACTAGACCTGCTATAATTAGTTGCAACTTAATGCAGTTATTAACATGCTAAGTTACTGCCCTCGCAAATATTAATTGACTAAATTAGGGTAATTTGGGTACCTAGTTGATGCGTATGCAAAATTACGGTTTATTTATTTATTAATTTATTTATTTACTAATTATTGTACACAAGTAACATGAGAAAGACAATACACAAGGAATAACGACACAATATTAATGATATTGATTAGGTTTAAATATTGCAAGAGCATTGAAAAATTAATAAAGCATAGCAAAGATAGACAAAATAAACCGCTTCTAAGGTAGGACATACATGCATGCATGCATATAATCACGCCTTTATCCCTAATGGGGTAGGCAGAGCGTTAACTACCTAAACAACCCGTTAGGGATAAAGGCGTGATTATATGTATGTACATATATTCATCTTCTTCTTGAGAACCGCCGCTAACAATGCCGCCTATGTCGGAACTCTGCCTGACTAATCAAGAGGAAAACTTGTGTTGTGGTGTGCTTGCCCAGAAGGACAACTAGGACCTAGGACATATAGTTTTTTAAAGGAAAGTAATATCAGGAAACATTACTTCAGTCGAAGGTTGCACTTGGCGGGCGGTGGAGTGTGACTTTATTTTCTCTTGATGAAGATTTTCGTATAGGATCGAAATTTGGAGTCTCCGTCAAACTTACAAGTGATTAGCCGTATATTTATTTATTTACTATTTAATGTACACAAGTAACATGAGAAAGACAATACACAAGGAATAACGTCACGACAGTTACAGCTTATTTCTAATAAGAAATTTCTTCCAGCTGATCTACGGAAGTGTGACTCAAATTGAGAGGCAGATTGATAAACTTGTTTATCGTTTAATAACGAAATATTAAATACAAGACTAGTCCTATGGATCCAAAACTAATCAAAAATACGTCCATAGCCTATCCACTGTATCAATGCACTATTAGTAGTTTGGTAGCTAGGTATGTGCGACAAACCGCATTACTGACTCAGTGTTATGTAAATAGGTGCGGCTATTTTTAGCGCCGTTTGTTATTCTGGCCCTTAGTAGCCATTAGCCGATAAATAATGCAAAGCGCTTACCTTTAGCTAAGAACATCGATATAGTGGGACTAGAAGCACCTTAATGAAGGCACCGATTCCTTGTGGACATATGACATAACTAAACTAAATCTTGACTAAAATGATTGGCATCCCTTTCTATTCTCTCATGACAGAAAAATACAGGTATATACTTATATTGGTTAAATCGTCATTTTTGCAACTACGAATTGTCTTAGTCTACTAGTCTACTGGACTAAAGAAAATGTGACTGTAGTTAAGTGGTCTAAGTATAGAACACCAATTCGGAAGTTGTGCTTTCGATTTCTGGTGTATAAATAGACGATAATATGCCTAAATATTATTTTGAAAGAAGAATAAATAAAAAGCGCCGAGCGTTTAATTGTGCAGTTTACTTACTATCAGGCACTAAGTACAAGCATTTCGTTAGAAAGCTATTTCAGTTGTCTCGTCGACTCTATCTATTCTTGCAAATTCTTTAATTTAGTACATACATGTAAATGATCAGACGTGTCAGGACGACCTTTGTTTAAGTAGTTTACGTTCTGCCTACCCCTTTAGGGACAAACGTGTGATTATACCGGTTGTAAGGGACGGCGTCCCGCTGGCTGATGGGGGTGGGTCAGATCATGATACCGAACAACTTCTAACAGGTTTTTTTTTCAAGAAGTGGAAAAAAAAGATGGCTTTTCCATACAAATTGTCCGATCGAGGTGAGCATTGAAAACATTTTTTTTATTCTTTTCCTGTAAAAAGTTCCCGGTGAAGGTTGTTCGGTGTCATTGACTGAGCAGCCCCTATAAGTTTGCGGGACACTGTCCCTTACACCCGCTATGTATGTATTTAAATGAGTTTAAATTTGGATAAGCAAGATGTATAAACCTGTGTAAAATCCTACACTCTAGTGTTAGACCACCACCGCACGTCAAGGGGCTGCCTTATCTTGCGGCAACTTTGATTGTTTCATTCCTCTGTCCCACTGACAGCATGACGAATGGACCGATGCGATCCATAGATAAAGGGAGAGTTTCCTACTCATTAGCCATCCAAATATAGCAGGAGAAAATAATGCAATCTGCAAAGTGTTAAAATTCTATTACACTGATATGTACCGTCGTCTCATTTTTAATTTGATTAACTCTTTACAAAATATTGGCTTTGGCATTGTGTTAATGCATCCTGCCAATATAGTTCAGATTTCCACCTCTAATTTCTTTAGGTAGGACCTAAAACCTAAGGTGATTTGTCAGTTGGCTGTTTCTACTAACTAGTATTTATTTTTAAAACAGTCATAACTTACACGCAGAGTAGTAAACTCCCCAATACATAACACACAAAAACCAACCCGCCCAATGTCCTGTCACCGTGAAAAAACAAATAAGTCCTAATGATCGATCGCCGGTGCCGCTCCGGGCCTCTTAAAACACGCGTTATCTATAAGGTTCCCGTACCTGTTAAAAGGTGGCTGAATTTGTCAAAAGTTGCGCCTTTACTGCCTCGGATTCTTGACTGACGACGTGGCAGGCTTTGTTGCTTCTAAGGGTCAAATAATTGAGACAGATAACAATATTTTGCCAGTAGTGAGTGTCATGTCTATCACTACTTTCTATGTTCACACAACATCACATTGGGGAAATTGGTGAAAATTCTAGCCTAGACATGAGAAGTAAACGCAAACTCATAGCTTTTTTTGTAGGAAGATATTATGTTACTGAATCTATAAATGAATGGTGTTTTCATTACTAATGATTTTATCTTGGAATTATTACATCGAATTAATTGCGATTTACAAGAAATATTGCAAATTTTCATAAATAAAATGATTTTCAGTTTCCGGGAAATATTGATCATTTTCCTCATGTTAATTTGGTCCTATTATTTATAAAATTTCCTAAATAGTATCAAAACTCATAGGCTCAGACGAACACTACCTAAGTTGACTTATAAACCTTACAAGATGCATTGATTCTGCATAAATATTTGGAAGGTAAAGATAATGTTCACCTATTGATTATGAAAATATGCATTGGCTAAATATTTGGTGAAATTTTAATGGAAATGGTATCAATTCGTAGTTGCAAAAATCACGTCTTTAATAATATAACCAAAATAATGTTTTGTTTAAGCATGTTATATTTTGACTGTTTTATCTTATCATAATTCTATATACTCTCTACTCTGATGTTTTTAAATGGTGTATGAAAAGGGCTGTCTGAAAATCAGTGCTACCACTGATGCTTTGAGTAACATGGTAGCAAAATACTGAGATGAATCTCTCATCTTTTACTCTCAAACCGTAATATTGTGATTGTTATTTAATGTGTTCTGTTTTAAGTGTGTAAGTAATAAGGATATTTTGAATTTGAAGTCTAATATACCTGTCATTTTCAACAGAAAGGGACGCCAAATTTAGTTAAGGTTTAGTTTAATTGTGCGCTTGAGGAGCCCGATGGTGTAGTGGATAGGGCCGCTGCCTCCTGAGCGGGAGGTCGTGGTTCGAACCCCACCACGTACCAATGTGTTTTTCGGATTTCGAATTTCATATGTACGTTTATTCGGCGCTTTTTCCGTGTTTCGGAAAGCACGTTAAGCCGTTGGTCCCGGTTAATATCGTTTAATACCGTAGATATTAGTCGTTAAGCCATATCGGAGGCCAGTGCTAAGCATTGGCGGCTTGAAAACTCTGATCTAATCTAGAATTGGGTCTGGTTTCCCTTCTGGGTTGCGGAGGTCAGATGGCAGTCGCTCTGTGTAAAAACCAGTACTCTCGTTCAATCCCCTAGATTAGGTAGCCGACCCCGTGAGATACGGGATAAGGCTAGGGAGATGAGTTTAATTGTGCGCTCTACGAATCGATAGCAGTATAGGATTAGTATAAAGCGAGTTAGTATGTACTGGCATACATTTAGTTTGTTCTTATTATTATTATTATCTAGACTATTGTTTACATACTACAAGAGCAACTGCTTATTTATAGTTTGTGGTTTTCCGCAAAGATAACAGTTATATTGTACTAGTTATTGGAATTAAAGATATTAATTACTTATTTATAATTTCATCCTATATCTTCCATCTCGCTGCTGGGAAAAGCCCTAACTTACTCGGCCTTCAAAATAACTTCATTAATCTTTTTTTGGATTCTAGAGAGAAAAGCCCGATGGTGTAATGGATAGGGCCGCTGCCTCCTGAGTACGTGTTTACCAATGTGTTTTTCGGTTTTCGAATTTCATATATACGTTTGTTCGGCGCTTCTTCCGTGCTTCGAAAGACACGTTAAGCCATATCAGAGGTCAGTGCTAAGCATTAACGGCTTGAAAACTGACCTAATCTAGGATTGGGTCTGGTTTCCCTTCTGGGTTGCGGAGTTCAGATGACAGTCGCTCTGTGTAAAAACCAGCACCCTCGTTCAATCCCCTGGATTAGGTAACCGACCCTGTGAGATACAGGATAAGACTAGGGAGATGATGAATCTTGTTTTGAATTCTAGTGTAACTCGTAAAATTATATCGTTATAGATCTGGTACACAAGTAAAATGAGTAAAACTAATCGCGATGCGACTCACTTACAAATTTATGTCAAATCACATAACAATAAAATCAAATACAAACTTGATAAAACACCGTACTAATTATATATAAGGAAATACGTAGTTAACAACGTGTAACAGAAAGGGTATATGCCCCGAAAAGGATATGAACCAACCCATGAAACTGAACAACATTCCTAAAGGAACATAGGTCAAAATAGGAAAAAAAAGTTTGACCTTCCGTACAAAAAGGCATCAGCTGATATCGTGTGGAATCTTGATCAGTTTCATGAGCTGGTTCATATTCTTTCGGGTGCATATACCCTTTCTGTTACACGTTGTATATATATGGATAAACAATAATTTCTAAATCTTCCATGCTGAACTGGGAGTAAGAGAAAAGCATAGAAGGTGCATTTCCTCCTGAACATGCTGCAAAAATCAGCTAAAGGATCCGAGGGTTGATATATATTGCAATTTAGGCGTAGGCTGACAACTTGTCACTACAACAATGTACCTACAAATCAATATTAAATACCCCTAAAAACTTTGTCAGGCGTGATTATATGTGTGTATGTAAAACAATATTTTTACAAGCGAAATTGTTTAACCATACATGTTTATCCAACACTTAATTATTTATGCAGGTATGTAATATGACGCGATTCAATTAAACTTAGACTAATATAAATAAGTAAGCTTGTTTTCCGACACGATATATAAATAGTACTAGATAGAGACTTTATTTACTTACATAAAGTGTACCTACTAAGTAAAAACTAATTATGGAATATGCCAGCGAGTTAGTCACCACACAAATACATTGGGGTCGATCCTGGCTAACGCATCTCTTATCATGTCATGTTACTTTTTTAAATGCAAATAAAGTGTTCAGTTGAATTTAAGACTGTCAAGGTAAAATTAAGATGGTTAATTTATAAAATTTGAAGTTATTAGTACAGCCTGAAAAGTGATGTCTTGTAAAAATATGCAACGTCACACTGAAACTCAGCTATGACTCTTTGAATTTCCTAGTTATTTCTAATTTAAGACACAACTAATTAAAAATTTACTGTTGTGTCGGCAGAATAGGGGCCATTGGTACTTCACGCACCATTACATAAAGCAAAGGGGATAGAGATGAGAAGGAAAATTGCACAGCCGTAATGGAATGCAAAAAGAAGACAAACTACCGACCGGACTTTTACGACCCTCCGCGTTTTGTTTTAATTTTTTACTATCCAACCTCTTAAGTGGTCTAAAGTAGGGACCGGCGATTGTTCCAGTGAATAACAATCGAATAATTCGAATTTTACGCACCTAATAACAATCGTATCATTTGGATGTTGAATTTTAATTTCGGTTGAATTATTTTTGGAATTCCAAAATTTTGGAAGATTTTTTCCATCATTATACAGTAAGGTTGCCTTCTTATTATTTGATTGTGAGTAAAAGGTAGAGTTTTTGGCGTTGGATTAAGGTAAGAGGGTAGTCACGAGCTAGCCAACTTCTCACGGAGTCTATAGAGCGGACAGTACAACTAGTGAAATCTTTCAGACCATTTTATCCGAATTGCAGCACTAGGGATAGATCAAATGCCAACAGATTAAGAAATATAACAAAATATTTTTTTAAACAATATACCTGAAATAAAAAATACAAAATCCAGACTCGAGTATTGGGCTGGGAAAACGTTAGGCAGAAGAATCCACCTAAATATTAATGAATAATTCAGTTTCATTCATCTCTACAATAAAGAATTCACGTGAGCAAAGTTCACTGCGTGCATATGTCATGTCATAACATAACATTACGCAATTAATAACGGTAAATCTACTCCTTTTGAAACCACAATTAAATCTTAATTGACATAAATGATTTGTTTACTATTGTGTCACTTGCAGTTATTGATGGCACACAGTTTCGTAACTGATAACCCGGTAATTGAAATTAATGTTGTACGTAATAGTCGGCTATTTATCACTGGAACAACTCACGAGAAGTAAATGAAGTTTAAATCATAATCCTAGCACATTTGTATATGACACTGGAATATTTGCAGAAATAATAAGTTATTGACGCGGGCCGAGAGACCTGTACTCGGGCTTAAGTGCTGTGAATTACCGGTGGTAATCATCAGGTGAGCTTTAAGGTTCCTTATTTCGTTGGGATAAGACTTAGGATGCTAAAGGCTATGTAAAATCGTTGGCAAATGTATGTGTGTATACGAACGTGAGATTATTGAAGGCGAGTTTTGCATACCGCAAGTCGCGTCCATAAAATACAATACATTACGAGCAAACCGCGCGCTCCCGTGTTACGTGCATGTGCGTGGTTTTAAATTATATCAATAAACGTACAGCATTCTACCTCCGCGTTTTTATATGGCAACCTCTGCAGTTTGTAATCAAGGAAATGAGCATGTGGCCTGAATGAAACCTACTTCGCAGTTGATACACATATCTAAAGTTAATTCATGTTTCTCGGTGTTAACCAAGAATGTATCGAAAAACTTCTATTGACGATAAAAATTAGTCATCCAATTATTGTAGTTACCTGGGTGCTCAGAGCGATTGGTATGCGGGCTGCGTGTGCTCATTCATCGCCTACTCCAAACATGGAATCCCATCCTAAAACATCGTTATCAGTGTTCCCACTCTAATCTCGAGGCAATAAAATTTCGATGGCCCAAGAAAACGGGTCAGCTCGATAACCATAAATTTGGGCCGAAACGGATGGGACAAATTTTTATAATGGGTCTCCCCCATTTGGGTCGTGAGTCGCGTTAATGACAGGCTAACAGTTTGTTTTAACATCATTATAGGAGCGTATCGGGCATTCCATCGGTCTCAGGTAGTCTGAGGGACATGTGTAGCCACCGTGCGCTACACAACCAGATCCTGAGATACTCCACACGTCACAACGACAACAACGATACGCATCTAAAGCTTAATTCGACGATGTATGATGAGGGCAACACAATTAGTTCAAATACGGTCCGTAAATTAAGTGTTAGCATCGAGAAAAGGGCTGTCAAATTAATGAGAGCGGATCATTCTAAAAATAGTCAAATGAAACAAGCATAAAAAAACATACAGTTTATCAAATATTGCAGACATAATGAAGGGTGCGCAAAAAATAAAAAAAAAACATCAAAATGTGCACAGATGATTATAAAAAGGTCAGTAGCAAAATAAAACAAAAATACAAAATCAAATATTGCCGACAGCATGAATGATGCGCATAATATGAGTCATGTCATTAGTACCTACTGAGGGTTTGACTGGACTACACTACAGCTTCATCAAGCAATATATCGCAAGGACAGGTACAAGTATTTACAATTACATTTATCTCGCCTCCTGACATCACCCAACAAACAATTGTAATCATCATCGCACGAGACAAGTTCTGGAAAATGTATTATTATTGTAGCTAGGCTACTAGATCCCACTGCTGGGCAAAGGCCTCCCCCGCGATCGTCCACTCATCACGGCCCAATGCAACCTCAGTCCAATATTACAGATAGGCGTCGAGATCGTCACGCAATCTCTCACGAGGTCTTCCTTTACGATCTTTGTCCATCGACAAGGGTGCATCCGTCAAACATGTCCGGCCCAACATGTCTGGAAAATTTACAAACTCAAAATAATGTTTACAATTCTCATAAAATCTTCAGTAAGGGTGACTCTTTCTTTCTGGAAACTCTGATTCACGTTGAAGGAAAGTTTATGAATGCAGTCAACTGCGGTCCGCATCTAATGATTATCATATCTCCGAGAACCAAGCTGCATCGCAAAACTGGATGCATCTAAGGAAAATTTTAACTTTCAAGGAAAATTCAGGCAAGTAATCAAAAAGCTTTTGTATTAGCAAGTGGACTAAAATTATTTATTGCATTGAGAGAAAACAAGAAAGAATAGGTTCTCATTAAAAACAAAGTCAAACTGTACCAACTGTTAATTGCTTTAGGCCGAACCTTTCCAGCCGAACGGAGTGACATTTGAATAGCAAAAAAGGAAAGCGTTGTGCGCAGGCGCAAGTGATTTGCTGCGGCCCTGGAACCCGGGTCCCGTGGGAACCCTGGAACCCACCCGCAAATATTGACACTACACTAACAAGTTTATATGCACTTAATGCATCGCTCACCTTTTTACATTTATTTGTCGAGAGCGCGCGCAGACCGGCCGTCGGCTTCGTGTTTAAGATGTTTTTGTCGTAATTCCGATTTATCAGGTAGTGTCTAATGTCGATTTTAAAATGATTATGAGGATTATGAGAGTGATCGAACATGCATAATAGGTATAATTTTAACGCAAAATAATTAATATATTTAAATAATTTTCTCCCATGCTGGACTGGGAGCGAAAGAAAAACATAAAAGGCGCCAGCAGCATTTCCTCCCGGGCATGCTGTAAAACCAGCTAAGGGATCTGAGCGTTTCTGTATATTGCAAATTAGGTGATAGGTGTCAGCCTATCACCTAAATTGCAATATACATATACACCCGTCACTATAACAAAATACCTACAAAATCTAATTAATAACCCTTAAAACAAAACACGGAACAATCTTTGTTTAGGTCGTTTACGTTCTGCCTACCCCTTTAGGGATAAAGGCGTGATTATATGTATGTATGTATGTTAACGCAAAAAGCGCTACGTTTTAAATTTAATTAGCAAAGAACTTAAAACTTTTTCAATATAATCAAGACGCACAAGGTTGCTGTCTTGTGCAAGTCTTATAAAACACAATAATAATTAAAATTCCAGATGCGCTTGATGGTACAAAACACGAAAATGAAAACAAGTATAATTTAATGTAAATTGATGTCCTTTTATGATAATCCAAAGGCCTTAGCAGGCTCCATAAAGTATTTTTCCTCGAGGCAGCGCCAGACAAGCCGGCGCGAGCGAACGCAGGATTCCTACATATTTAACCGGAGATTATTAACTTACCTTACCTACTCGTATGGGAGTGGCTAAGTAAACCCCAAGAACAAATTATTTGCTGTTTGATTACAACTAAATGGATATGCATATTTATTCAACTAAAACCTACAGTCACCGACAATTTGTTCCAGTATTTTGTAATGGTATCTCGAACCAATTTCCACGTCGGCCAAGATTAATATCATCCAATTTTTCACCTCAAATTATAAAATTGAATGTCTTTTCAGTTGCTTAAGATGCCGGATACGACGTAATTATAGTTCGGGTTGAAGAAATAGAATGGCATTTGATATATAAAAACCAATTTGGCCAATAATAAATGGGGTTTAGCCGCGGGCCGGTAGAGTTGGAGTGTTTCGGTCCCACGTTTAGATATCGATTTGGTTGTCTTTTGTCACACCGGAGTGTAACAGAATCACCCTATTTTACAACGAATCATCTTTTTTTACAAAAACATATATATTTTACAACAAATTACATAATGTGTTACATATTTAACATACATAAATACATAACGTCACGCCTCTTTCCCGGAGGGGTAGGCAGAGATCACATCCCTCCACTTGCTACGGTCCTTGCAAACTTCTTTCGCTTCATCTACATATTTAATAAGGTACTTAATTATTTTATTCCAATTGCAAAAGGTTTTTGTTCTGTGGAAAATTAACATCTTTACATGAGTAACAAGTATTTATTACCTACTACGTTACAATGATTCATTCAATTAAGTTATGTTGATAAATGATTGTAATAAATTACAATATGTTTACATGCTATAATCCTTTTATTGAGTGTTTATTTTTGTATTCTTTACGCGTGTTTTAATGTTTTAAGTAGGTGTATTCAAATCATGATAAAGCAATAATATTTTAGGATTGAGTCTTATTGTCAGCAGTTAAAAGAAAAATCAAGGATGATAACATTCGGTGGATGGTAATAAAAAAATATAACAAGTCTCCCATCGGGGTTGCGTCCAACTCACAAGTCCTTTTCCACACACTATAAAAAGCCTCTCTGGAGACAAGAGTAGGTACGCGTAGAAAATACATAGGTACATACATATAATCACGCCTTTATCCCTAATGGGGTAGGCAGAGCGTAAACTACCTAAACAATGGTCGTTCCGCCGCGTCTAACAAAATGTTGAGGGTTATTTAAGATAGATTTGTAGGTATATTGCTGTAGTGACAGGTTGTCAAACCATCGCCTGAATTGTAATATACCGAAAGAAACCGTCGGATCCCTTAGCTGGTTTTTACAGCATGCCCGGGAGGAAATGCAGCTGTTACATGTTTTTCTCTCGCTCCCAGTTCAGCGTAGAAAATGAAACATGAAAACGTGAGAGATGACAGAACGTACGCATCCCTGTAACACGTACGCCACCACACCACGTGACACGCCGCCCTGCGCCCGCGCACCTAACACGGTGTGAGCATCGACAATTTGCGGTCGAAATAATGGCTCCAAATTACCAACTCTGTCCTTGCCGTGACCATCCGTTCCTGCAACCTATTGCGTCACGCTCCCTCTAATTACGTGTCGATGGGATGCACAAATTATACCCTTCAGAACAAGGGTCCGCCATTTTGGCCGATACTTTTTGGTCTACCTACATTGTTGGAATCGTGCCAGGCCTGTGTGGGCAGCAGACCACCTGGCATTGGTGCAATTTCGAACTGAAAACCTAATTGGGGTGTGTGGGCTTGGTTGTAAAAATATGATTTCGGTATGTCAGTAAGATTTTATTGGCTGTACTGTTACAGAAATATTACCTACCGACAAAATGTGAACGAATAAAGAAGAATATTCTTAGAAAAGAAAAGAAAAATATGCGAGTGGTTTTTCTTATTAATATACCTTGCATCGTAAAATACCGGACAAGTTAATAAAATATTCAATCTCCCCAAGTCAAAATAACCATAAAATTCTATAGTGTAACCCCACATTACCATAAATATAAAGAAACAACAAAACAATAGCTAACAATAAAATATCTGTGGAGGCATCAACGTTAACGATATTCACGCGATATGTTTAAGACATCAGAATCAGAATCAATTATTATTTTCCAACTGGACTTATTCTTTGAGTTATTTATCATTATGATCTCGATCACAAAAGGAGAACAACACAGAATAACTTATTTAACGTATGCAGCGGAAAGTGGTCTTTATTTTAGGGAATTTAGAGTAATTTGTTGGGTGCAGGCGGGAAGGGCGATGCTCGGAGCGATTTCGATTTGGGATACATGAATGCGTGCAAAGGATTTGGACTGTTTACGGCTTCGTGGGTGGTTGTGGGCGTGGCGTGTTCTATCTCACTTGCTCCTGCGCGGATCCGTATCTCTGTCTCACCAGCCGGCCGCTCCCACAGGACCGTTCTTGTTAACGTATTTTTTGTTCCTCTCAGCTCGGCATTAGGAATGGTCAGACGAGCAAATATTTACTCACGATTTTGAAAATCTTGTTTTCATACTACCAGCTCTTAAAGTAAGGATGATGACTTGTTAATTGTTGCTTTATCGGGGTCCATTTAAGGAGCCCTTGAAGTTAGAGCCGCTTAAACTTTCCTACGCCTTGGAGTGCGCGCGAGTTTATAGCTCCTAATGTTTTATGTAATCACAATCAAACACGATTTCCTGTCATTTGGAATGCTAGTCCATCCATCCAATATTCTTTTCTGGCTGTTGAAAATTAAAATGCTTTTATAATTTGACGAGTGGAAACTAGATAATTGTAAAAGCTGTTGGGATCTAAGCCGGTAGGTGTTTATGGTCTCGGCGGCGCGTCAAAGAAAGGGTGGGGTAGACCTCCCGCGCGCCCTCCGAACGAGGGTCGCTTCCATTTACAGCTTTTCAACATTGTGGCATAACTATAAATTTTCCATTTAACTATAGGTCAGCAATGTTATTATCTAGAGTAAAATTAAATAATTATATACGTACATACATATATTATTACGCTTTTATCCGTAATGGGGTAGGCATAACGTAAACGACCTAAACAAAGGTCATGACGTTCCACCACGTCAAACCAAAGTTTTGAGGGTTATTTAAGATAGATTTGTAGGTATACTGCTCTAGTGACAGGTTGTCTGTCCATCGCCTAAATTACAATATACTGAAACCCTCGGATCCCTGAGCTGGTTTTTACAACATGTCCGGGAAATGCAGCTGGCACATACTATGTTTTTCTCTCGCTCCCAGACCAGCATGGAAGACTTAATGTATTATACAGAAAAAAAAGTATCAGAAATAAAAATGGTTTTACTGCTAAGTTAATGTGAATGTGCCAGCTGCATTTCCTCCCGGGCATGCTGTAAAGAGCAGCTAAGGGATCCGAGGGTTTTACTATATTGTAATTTAGGTGATGGGCTGACATCCTGTCACTACAGCAACATTCCTACAAATCTGTCTTAAATAACCCTCAAAACTTTGTCAGACATGGCGGAGCGACCTTTATTTAGGTCGTTTACGTTCTGCCTACCCATTAGGGATAAAGTCGTGTTTATACGTATGTATGTATGTATGTACAAATACTACATAATTTTAATCAAAATAAGAATGACCCAACTGAGAACAGCCCTCGGTCTGATAGGACCGAAACTCGATGAAGAAATTACCGTCTCTCAACTAACGACCCTCTCATGTTAACTTGCCGCCTAATTGGGCCTGTCGATCGCTGATTCATCCTGGGAATCATCGCCATCATCCACTCGGAAAATTACCACATACCTTTTATGACAAGACCATGTAGAAAAATACATACTTATAATCACGTCTTTATCCAAAATGGGGTAGGCAGAGCGTAAACGACCTAAACAAAGGTCGTTCCGCCACGTCTGTCAAAGTTTTGAGGATTATTTAAGATAGATTTGTAGGTATATTAGAGATAGGTTGTCAGCCCATCGCCCAATATGCAATATACAGAAATCCCTTAGCTGGTTTTTACAGCATGCCGCTGGCATATTCTATGCTTTTGTTTTCCTCTCGCTCCCAGGGCAGCATGGAAGGAAAAATTATTTTTGAAAATAAAATCATTGGTAATATAAAACCTATGTTAGAATGTTATACGGTTAAAAGATACAGGATAATATTGAAGGCAAAAATAATAAAGAAATTATACCTTATTCAAAAGAGACCTTGCGATAGAAACTCTCTCATGCAAAAGACATGAACGCGCTCAGCGTAGACAAAAAATAGGCCTACGCAAGTAAAGTTAGTACCTAACCTACTATTTGAACCTGCCTTGCCAGTTCCAACACTACTCCTATTTAACTAAGTTCAGAGACAATACATAATAATTACACACTAAAAATCGTTATGAAATCATAACTAAAATATTATCTTAAAAGCCGTTCCACAAATTTTATTTAGTCGTACTAAAGACATCTAACGACGCGCGCCGCGCAGACGAAAATTTGGTTTGCGCGAGTAAAGTGGGTACTTATCACTTGGACTTGGAACTCATAAGTTCTAACCAGTTCCAACACTACTCTTATTTAGGTAAGTTCAGATACAATACATACATAATAAATATAAATAGACAATAAAATAAAATCATAACAAAAAAATGCACACAAAAGTCTTCCCATTTCCATAGATTTTGTCATCCCGTATAAAAGACATAAACGCGCGCCGCGTACACAAAAATTAGGCCCACGCAAGTAAAGTAAGTATTACTTGACTTGGCCCTCATTTTAACCTGCAAGTTCTAACCAGTTCCAACACTACTCCTATTTAGGTAAGTTCAGATACATTGGAACTAAAAATAGTTCTCTTGGGAAAGAAAAAACTGAGTGAGTCACTTCAAGTGAATCACGATACATTAACCGCTACCTTCTAACGTTTCACTGATAACTTGATAACATTTTACTCCACTTATTGTTGAATATAAAGAACTCAAGACTCAGCCAATTTCTGTAAAAGAGCCGCCAACTTAGTTTTGCCACTTTCCCACACAGATTTCGCCTTTAAAGGAGAAACAACTGAGTCTTAAAAAGATTTCTGTAAATGAATAATAATGGCAACAATTCCGAGTACAGAAGCCTCTTACGATGCCGCTGGCGCTAGCAGGACAATGCATTATCTAAACGCAGACAAAAACAAACAGGGCATCTCGACATTACACCGCAATGGGCAAAAAATGACAGCTTCGCCCAGGGAAAGTTAACAGGTAGACAAAGCGAGGCGGCAGATAACGCGCTATTCACGAGGAATACACGACGGCATTCAGCAGTCACCATCCACTACTGCACAATTAAACCAGGCTTTAAAACACAATAGAAATAAAGCAGCAACTGATAACGAAATCAAAGCTATCTCGAGTATTGTTTAGCTGAATAGTACGCACTTCTGGAAGAATGCCAAAGACGGTCAAGTACCGTAGCATATTGTCAAGTGCTATTGTCCTGCGCATTGTCCAGTTACTCGGATGACGTCAGTATTTATAGCCCATATTATATTGCTTTCAAGTAATCTCGTTATGTAATTTTTTATTTGTGTAACGTTTTTATCATAAACTTTATGGTAGGACTTATAAAAATTGCGATCTAAACTTTTGGTTGCACAAATAAGATATGATTCAGGTCAGAAATAATAATAACATGGCTTTGACTTTTGAAAAGTAAAACTCATCCTTTGAGATAATTAATATAACATCATACAATTTGAAACTGCAGTTGTCAATTATATTAACATATGTTATGTATTTTATTTGATCCTATTTTCATTGCCTCATAGAAATTGTATCAACTTACAATACGATTATTATTTTGAACGAGATTACAACCACGATTATATTTATACGTCGATATGTCACCGTAGTTTCTTGCGATATGGTCACGAGAAGAATATTAATCCCGTTCAAAATAATAATCTTATTGTAATGAACAACTGCAAAAGTCTCAAAACTTGTATCAACTTTTTAGTTATATACATACTATGTAAGTAAGTACTTGAGCTAAGATCACTTCCATAAAAAATAAAGATGCATTAATTAATAGTTACATTTAATTAATTTGACGCAATACACAATGCAACTTTAGTAATGCAACACAATACTAAGCTGAAAAATATGACGAAAGTCACTACTTTTAACCCAGATTGATGTTAAATAGGAACCCTAACTCTACATTTATTATGAAAATACTAAATATTTAAGTAGTATAATAAAGCCAATCTCTTCCATGCTGCACTGGCGATAGGTTGACAACCTGTCACTACAGCAATACACATATCTATCTAAAATGACCCTCAATACTTGTCAAACGTGGCGCAACGACCTTTGTTTAGGTCGTTGACGCTCTGCCTACCCCATTAGGGATAAAGGCGTGATTGTATGTATGTATGTATGTTTTTTATGCATTATCTCATTTATATAACTAAATATTCTTCTTCATCAAGCAGCATGAAGTGATTAATGTTTTTGGAATGTCTTTTCAGGCACCGCAACGTGGGCGACATTTGATTGAAAACAAATGTGTCAACAGCATACCAATCACATGACGCACAATTTGTTTGCTCTCCCACTTCGAGGGTAGCGGGGGTGCCAAGACGCGCGGGAGGGTGGCGCTAAGGCACTATTTGGCCCCGCATATTACAGCTTTTGTGTCCAAAGTTAGCGCCACCATAAAAAAAGTACCGACGGAAGTAAGGCCACAAAGCAAATGCCAACGAGCAAAAAGTGGGTAAAAAAAACTGCATAATGCGGTCGTGAGGCAGTGTGGGCGCTCGACCGCTCTTGTAAAATTTATAACAGCTCTATTTTGTTTACCTGCTTGACTCCACTTTATATTGTTCAGTAATTGGAGGTATTTGACGATGACTTATTAATTTATTGAGCGTAGTTTCGCTTCAGTTTTTATGGAGGTGCTAAAACGTTCCTGTCGCTCGCCTTTGTGATGCCCCTCTTTGTGCAATAATGTTTTTGTTTCAACATCGGACGCCGAAATGTTTTATGTTTATTGTACGATTTACTGGGCCGTTAAATTGGATGAAAATAAAAGGTTATAACTCTTAATATACGCTGGGATAAAATCAATTATACTGAGACCAATTTCTGTCTTAAGTCCTTATTTGGGTTGATTATTTCAGTATTTTGACTTGAAAATAAGCTGGTTATATTGATGAATCTAATACTGTATGTATTAAGAAAGTTGTTGAGTGAGCCACTGAGTCTCTCAGATCCTCAAACCACTACAGCCTCACCGTGGGTACCAAACATCTACTCATAGCGTGTAAACACACGGTTTACTTACGTTACTGACAACGCATGCTACATTGCTAGATCCATTATATTAGAACTGTTGAAACTTACATCACATTTTTAAAGATTTTTTCTGTTTAATTTACAATTTGTGATTTTGGAAAAGTTACACAAATGAAAGCTGCAAAGTGTGAGATATGCGAATGAATCTTAAAGAATCCCTAATTATACAAAAAGAAAATATAAAATCTTACTAAATCACAAATAAACAAACTAACCCCTGATTTATAAGCGTTTAAAACAAAACCCTTGGCGCGAAGAGAGACACCGCGCGCCCAGATTGATTGCCTTGGAATTTGTGCCTTCACAAAATTAGGTAATTAATTATTTCTAAAACTATCTCTACATTTGTGAAAACTATACAACTACATATTGCAAAATAACGCAATGATGCCAAAACTATCCTTAATTATATAAAAAAATATATCAAAAAGCAACTTATCAACCACTACTGATTTATAAGCGTCCAAAACAAAGCCCTTCGTGCGAAAAGACATACCGCGCGCAGTGTGATTGTCTTGGATTACTTTCTTTATTCTCAATCAAATATTACTTTAGCTCCACATTTTGTGAAAACTACAGCTGCATATTAAAAAACATGACAAAATCATTCTTACATACATACATACATAAATCACGCCTTTATCCCTTACGGGGTAGGCAGAGCGTTTAACGCCTCGTAAAAGGCGCTTTCGCCACGTCTGACAAAAATTGAGAGCAATTTTAGATTGTAATATGTATTGCTTTAGTGACAGGTTGTCAACCCATCGCCTAAATTACAAAAAATCATTCTTAATTGAACATAAAGGAGCCACTGAGTTATAAGTGTCTAATACAAAGCCCTTACCGCGAGTAGACCCTGCGCGCCCGGTGTGATTGTCTTGGAATTTGTGCCTTCACTAAATGATTACTTTCTTTGTTTTCTTTTTGTCCGCGCCTCGAATCGAAACGTTAAAACATTATTATGACTTTTATATTATGGAAGGCTTTGGGCCTCGGGCTGTCGTGTCGTGTTAACACACATTAGATTTTCTATGTGTGTGTTTGTGTGCATGTAAGTTTTGAGGGAACCTTCTAAGCTTGTCATAGCTCTCGTTAGCTACAGTTTTTTTATTTAATTTGGATTTTGGGATATTGTCGAAAAGCTAGTCACCGATTATTATGTAGTATCTATTTAGTTCAAAGGTTAAAAGTCTAGTTAGCGGATTCGTTTTGTCTCAAAATTAGCGATGCAGATAAAAATGTAGAGTTCCAAAAAGTTACATCTATTCACTAAATAGTTTAAATGAAAGGCTGCTCTTTGTCCAGACTTGTCTTAGACCATTGAAGAATCATCAGAGGACATACATTATAGCATATACGGTAGGTACGTACTGAAACGTGCTTCAAAACCGGAGTAAGAAACAGTGATATTTAAGCATTAAAGATATAGGTATCAGAATTTCCACATCACCACTGTCGCCCGCATGTCTCGTACTGCTTACACCTGTGACTAGCCACCATATCGCATCAAAACGACCAGTTATACTTCCATATCTCATCAGAAGTCATCCAACGCTGCGTCGCCAGCGGATTTAAATCAAAGGGCTTGAAGACACAGAGAAATGGAAGCATAATACGTAGAAGAGGTAGTAATAAGATGATTCCCGTGGTATCAGAGTACACAATTCAGGTTCTATACGGCACCTGTAGACGAATGTGCCATTTACATTGTAATGCACACGTACTGCGTCCAACCTGTTCGATTAGGAGGGGAATGCTGTCCACATAGGCCTATAGATAAACCAACTAGGTACCATAGTTACTGTCCATCTGAATGCTTGGATGTACCGGAATCTTGTTGCATCAAGAAGTTCGATCCTCTTGTCCTGTGGGTTATGAGTGGATCCGATGAACCTTTGTGTCAGAGTTTTTAACATGCATATAATCACGACTTTATCTCTGATGGGGTAGGCAGAGCGTAAACGACCTAAACGAAAGATCGTTCCGCCACGTCTGACAGAGTTTTGAGGGTTATTTAAGATAAACTTGTAAGTATATAGCTCTAGTGACAGGTTGTCAGCCCATCGCCTAAATTGCAATATACAGAAACCCTTTGGATCTCTTATCTGGTTTTTACAGCATGCCCGGGAGGAAATGCAGCTGGCACATTCAAAGTTTTACTTTCGCTCCCAGTCCAGCATGGAACAAAGTGTCAGAGTTTTTAAACCGCCTAATAACACAGTTAATAGGTATTTGACATGGTTTGTATAACGATCACTATCCTCCTAAGCATGGAAGCATTTATCTTCCTGAGAATCTGCTGATTTAGCCTGCATTGTCCTTACCAATCTAGGAAAAATCTCACAAAGTGATAAATTAACAAATATCAAATTTCGAACCCAGCACCACCGGATCAGGAGGCCATGGCTCAGACCACTCGACTACGTATGCAGTTAAGAGAATCGATGAGACTCATTTGTTCAATATAAGGATAAGGCTTATCTGGAAGGCTTAAAGCAACATAATCACCGTTTCTTGTTGAACAATGTTGTATGTTGTAGACTAGTTGAGTTTAAAAGTGTAATTATCTACGTCGTTACCCGTCACACGTTTCTAGTTTGGTTAGGACATTGCAGGCTAAATCACCTGATTGTCTGAAAAGAAAACGATTTCGTGTTTCGGAGGGCACGTTAAGCCGTCGGTCCCGGTCACTGTCTTTGATAGTGGTCGTTACTCAAACCATGTCAGAGGCCTGATAGTTGTGCTACTAGGCGGTTTAAAAACTCTGACACCAGGGTTCATCGGGTCGATAGACTCGATACCCACTCGACAGAAGAAGAAGAAGGTTGTTGCTCAGCATACCCAACATAGAATCAAAGTTTACATACATACACATAATCACGCCTTTATCCCTAATGGGGTAGGCAGAGCGTGAATGACCTAAACAAAGGTCGTTTCGCCACGTTTGACATACTTTTGAAGGTTATTTAAGATAGATTTTTACGTATATTGCTGTAGTGACAGGCTGTCAGCCCATCGCCTAAATTGCAATATACACAAACCCTCGGATCCCTTAGCTGGTTTTTACAGCATGCCCGGGAGGTAATGCAGCTGGCACATTCTATGCTTTTATCTCGCTCCCAGTCCAGCATGGAAGCATTTAAGAATTTTAAATTGAGTTGTTTATCAATTTTACTGAGAATATCAATGTATCTTTCCTCTTCTCCAGTAAGTCCTAAACCACGTAGTCTGCCTTTTGATGGTCTGACCATACACAGATTTTTGGAGCTGGAATTTATCTCTACATAAAGTTTTCTCAGTTTATCTCTGACTTTTGGAGTTGTTATTAGGTTATACTTCCATGCTGGACTGGGAGTGAGAGAATAACATACTGTAAAAACCAGCTAAGGGATCCGAGGGTTTCTATATAGTACAATTTAGGCGATGGGCTGACAACCTGTCACTATAGCAATATACATTCAAATCTACCTTAAATAACCCTCAAAACTTTGTCAGTCGTGGCGGAACGACCTTTGTTTAGGCCGTTTTCATTTTGCCTACCCCGTTAGGGATGAAGGCATGATCATATGTGTGTATGTGGGACGACCTATAAGCTACTAAAAAAAGAAAGAAAGATAGGTTATCCCTATCTGTGCCCAGTTTCAGGGTTCTAATGTGTGATTGATCGTCGGGTCTGCGGCGGGGTGGTGGGGGGTACGGCAGTGACCGCCGGCCGCCGGCCGCGGGCCGCTGCCAGGTGTGTGCGGCCATCGACACCATAAAATTAATAACCCGCTTGGAACCAATGCACAAGCCGTGGGCCTGTGGCTTGTGTGCAATCAGCACTGCAGTCTACACTACACACACGAAGCGATCACGATGCTGACTTATGCAATGTACTGTAAGTATAGTGCAGGATTTAGAATACTTCTGTTTCACCTATAACGCTATAAGAAATGAATTTGATATATTGGCGTCGATTCCCGCGACATTATCCTAATTCTAATTCTTAGCTAACGCTGTCACTTTAAGTTTGACATAAGAAAAGGATAGCAAGTGAACACATGACTTTGACATTTCTTATTTGACGTAAAACGCTTTAAATAAGTACTGAGCATAGAGCATGCTTCCTTATTTTATGTCAAATAAGCAGTCTTATGTCAGATTAGGAATGTCAAAGTCATGCGTATATTTGCTATCTTGTTCTTATGTCAAACTTAAGAAAGTGACAGCGCTAGCTAAGAATTAGAATTATGTCCCAAGAATCGACGCCATTATATGGTTTTGTAGCCTCTTCTTCTTCTTCTGTCAAGTGGGTATCGTGTCTATGGACCTGATGAACCCTGGTGTCAGAGCTTTTAAACCACCTAGTAGCACAACTATCAGGCCTCTGACATGGTTTTGTGTAACGACCACTATCAAAGACAGCGACCGGGACCGACGGCTTAACGTGCCCTCCGAAGCACAAAAATCTTTTTCTTTTCGGACAATCAGGTGATTCAGCCTGCAATGTCCTACCCAAACTGGGGAAAAATTCACAAAGTTATAAATTCTCAAATATCAACTTTGTGTTTTACCCCCTGGGAATCGAACCCAGGACCTCCGGATCGGGAGCCCATGGCACTAGCCACTAGACCACGGAGGCTGTAGCCTCTGCTAAGAAAACATTAAATTGCTGTCTCATTTAGTATTAAGCCGGGACTCCTGCTCTCATCATCAAAGATTACACGATTCATACCCCCGCACGCAGAGAGGGGAAATGTTTGTGAAACCCTTCCCCCCTCTGTCCCACGGGGGTATGTTTCATGTTTTCTTTGAGCGCTGGAGTCACGGCTTTAAGCATTAATTATTGATAAATTATTTAATTTTATTTTATTTTTATATTGACAGACTACATACATACATAATACATACATAAAATCACGCCTTTATCCTTTAAGGGGTAGGCAGAGCGTAAAACGCCTCCTAAAAGGCGTTTTCGCCACGTCTGACAAAAATTGAGGGCAATTGTAGATTGTTATGTGTATTGCTGTAGTGACAGGTTGTCAGCCCATCGCCTAGATTACAATACATTGTAACCCTCGAATCCATTTTGCTGACTTCTACAGCATGCCTGGGAGGAAGGGCAACTGCAACATTCTATGTTTTTCTTTCTCTCCCAGTCCAGCATAGAAGATTGACAGACTGTTCTAAAGATTCATATTGTTCGTTTTAATATATCACCTCAATTGCACGCTTCTTCCATGCTGGACTGGGAGCGAGAGAAAAACATAGAATGTGCCAGCTGCATTTCCTCCCGGGCATGCTGTAAAAACCAACTAAGGGACCCAAGGGTTTCTGTATATTGCAATTTCGGCGATGGGCTGACAACCTGTGACTACAGCAATATACGTACAAATCTATCTTAAATAACCCTCAAAACTTTGTGAGTCGTAGTGGAACGACCTTTGTTTAGGTTGTTTATGCTCTACCTACCCCGTTAAGGATAAAGGCGTGATTATATGTAATTGCAGGCTGTGTTCACACATTGTAGGGTACATTGTACTTGTTTGGACTGTTATGTTTTATTTGTATCTAATATTGACTGAATTATATACAGTTTTTTAATAAAAAAAAAAACATTGTTATTTTATTTTTATTTTATTCAAAAAGGTACAATAACAGATAACAGAAAATAAATATACTTAAAGAACATAAACAGCTTAGCACTATAAATCTGATATCCTTTTAAAATTGTACACAGCATTCATAATAGTAAGTAGAAAGATTTACAAAAAATAATTAAATTGTCTAATAAAAAATAAGAAAATGAATTAAGTTATACAGGTTACTTTAATTTTTTTATGTTACGCACAGATTTCTTGAATGATTGTGTTTCACTTTTGAAGATATCCAAGTGTGCACAGACTTCATTGTAATTTTTACACATTCTGATGAGTGGACTGTTTCGTGATACATTATTATTAGTTAAGGGTGTAGTAAAGAATTGAGGGATGCGCACAGATCTTTTTGGAACACGGAAACTCAAGCAACTCAGCAGCTGACCACCCACCACACCATTCGCAATTTTATGCAAAATATTCAGATCAGAGATCCTCCTCCTGTCCTCGAGACTACTTAAACCAAATTTAAGAAGACGGTCACTGTATTCGGGTATCTTTCGTCTCAGCCCCAGTCTAGCACTTAACACTCTCACAAAACGACGCTGTATGGACTCTACACGATCGTTATGCACTTCATAGATTGGTGACCACATTGAAGAGCAATATTCGAGAATACTTCGCACTAGCGAGATGTATAGCAGTACCCATGAAGTTTTTTTTCTGAAGCATTCTGTTTGCTTTTCTACATATATGGTCATAGTGATTGCGGAACGATAAATCAGAGTCAAACAGCACACTCAGATCACGAATCACTTTGACTCGTTCAACAGAGTTCCCGGCAATGAGGTTGTTAGTAAGCTTTGTAGTAAGTACAGGTGCATATTGATAATGAATTAATGACCGGTACTTCGATACGCTACAATTTTTCATCTTTCCGCGATGATCATTAGGATGTTTAGAATTCAGGAATTCTGAATCTAATCTTGATTACCGCTATCAAGGATTCTACACTTAGATTTCTCACTTAGTCATTTTTCTAATTTGTTAATTTTTAACTAGGTATGCTTATGCCATGCCGTACCCTGCCATGGGCTTACGATGAGGAGGTCCTGGGTTCGATTCCCAAGAGGGGAACACAATGTTAATATTTGTTAATTTATCACTTTTTGAGAATTTCCCCAGTTTGGTTAAGGCTGAATTACCTGATTGTTCGAAAAGATAAAGGATTCCGTGCTTCGGAGGGCACGTAAAGCCGTCGGTCCCGGTCGCTGTCTTTGATAGTGGTCGTTACACAAACGATGTCAGAGGCCTATTAGCTGTGTTATTAGGCGGTTTAAAAACTCTGACACCAAGGTTCATCAGGTCAATTGACTCGAAACCCACTCGACAAGAAGAAGAACTATGCTTCAACTCCTAATCCTAATGGGAAGGTTGTACCATTTTTCTTTCACCCGAAGGTTGCCTGGAAGAAATTGCTACCTTAGCAATAAGGCCTGCTATGTTGTACTTGTCTTTTGTTGTTATCTGTTGTGTTGTGTGATTTGTTTTCTTACGTGCAATAAAGTATTTTTATGTTATGTTATGTAGTACCTATAGTGATGCTCAAACTATACCTACTAAGTATCTGATCGTCTAAATTAGGTATAGGATCCCATTTTTGGTATTAGCAAATAAATGACTCTACCATATGATGCAACTTATTTGACGATAAGACAGATTGAATGTCGGACTGATCGGATAAATTTAATTAAAACAGGTATAGTTTTATTGCTAGTGAAATATTATATAGGTAGGTATACTATGAATTTCAAACGCAAACATGATTACGATAAAAATACTTACAACTAAACAAATTTTAGGTACCCAAAAGAACATACCTATTTCCAAAAAAGAAATCTAAAATTAAATCGTTAGTTGGCCGCCCGCCGTGCTGTTTGTATGGGAGGTCCAACTTTTTTGGTTTTAGATCCTTAATGCTTAGTGAAAGTTGTTCAGTTCCACGATTTTCTAAAAACTGATAATTTGATTTACATATTGAATTTTTATTAGAAGGGAAGTAAATTTTCGTCGTTTGAAGGACTGAAAGGATCAATGCTATTTTCGAGCAGATAATTTATTTTCAAATGGATTATTTAATATCATCATCACGTGATGATGATAAGATGATGATATTCGGTGGTGAAATAAAAGGACAGTAAGCCAGGTTGTAGCCTACATTGCAGCTAGAGATCATTACTTCATTTGAATTTTTCTATATCAGTTATCAAAGAATTTTCCGCGTGATAGAAAATTGAAACACCTATATTGATATAATTTAATTTTGTTTAATAGACAGCTATTAAAAACTTGATACATGTAAGGAGGCGAGTCAAAAGGACAAAAACCTTCCGTACAGTCATAAACTTATCCATTTACGTTCTATACGTATCTGTGATGTGGGATATAAGTTGAATATAATCATAAAACGTTCCATTTGGTTTCTCTCAAATTGAATTATCATAAATTGGGTCTTTCAACGCGGCCTGCTTCATTCAGACCCGATGTTAGATTTGTATTTAATAGCGGCTAAATAAAGGATGTGGGAGGAGGGAAGAGGGGAGGAGGGGGACGCAGGGAATGGGAGGGGGGACCGGCGCGGACGCAGCTCCGAGACGGTGAGTCTGCCTGATAAAGGAGGATTTTATCCGCTCGATTTAGCATGAAATTGGAACACAAAGTGAATAAAGCCACAAGATTGTAAACATTACGAGGTTCCTCTTTTTTATTGCGGGCATTCGGCTTATTTACGGTCCTCTTTTTATTGGTCACTAGTGTCTGGCCCGTACCCCCTATTTATTACCTTGTTAAACTCTAGTTAACGAAGTGATCTCTGTACCAGTTCGGTGCTCGCGATGCAGTTAATTGAAAATGTATCGTTCTACCTGTGCAGAGCTTAATTGATTCGCGTCGTGAACGACTGCTAACTAGTATTTCACGAATGCTAGGTAATAATCAAGATTTAAATAAAAGCTTTTTAAAATGGAAACACCTATTTTAGGGAGTGAAGTGGTCGTAAAGTGGCAGCGGGTGTTAATCACGCGTGATAGGTTCCCACGGCGCGGGCGCAGGTCCCTCGCTACCACGCCGCGCAACCCGCCGTCACATCACAACCTCCGCCGGAATGAATGACTCACTAAACTCAGCTCCATTTCCACAAGTCATAGTGCAATTAATAATATGCGGCATCCTGTCGAATTATCTCTCGCCGTGGCAGGGGTCCGGCCGGCTTTAATTTACCACAATGGAAGTCGGTTCCGAGAAGCGTTCGCCGGCGAGGCGGGTCGATTCTTCGACGAAAACAAACAGAAAATAATTATCATAAAGATGAAGAGCGGCCGCTCGATCCCGCCGCTGCTAATGGGAGCCCACCTGGCCGCGCCTGGCTGCCTGGTCGTGTGTGCCTGCGTGGAGGCCCGCCGGCCTGCCCGCAGCCTGCCCGAGGCCCGCCGGCCAGCCCGCCCTCACGCGGCATTCCTCGCGCCGATACACGCACCAACTACTAAACTACACCATAACATACTCCTTATTCAAAACAGCTCAGATACTTACCAGATTTCGATCATCATTCGGCTGAAAACTGACAGAAACGGACTGGTACAAAATCTGAAATGGATCTGCCTGTCATTGTTACGAAAAAACAACAAAACCTAATTAAACCTGCATAGGCAAGACACTTACTTTGATTGTATCAGGGAAAATACCGAAGCTTCCCAATTTTCCGTGAAGTTTATAAAATTATAGATTCCGTATGTTTGAAAGCGGGATAAAGAAGTTCTTTTTTATACACATAATCACGCCTTTATCCCTAATGGGGTAGGCAGAGCGTAAACGACCTACACGTTCGTTCCGCCACCTCTGAGAAAGGTTTGAGGGTTTGTAGGTATATTGATGTAGTGTTCTTTTTTATATAATGGGGGAAATTAGGTCAGGACAGATTTTTAAGTCCATCTTTATATTAGAATGTTAATCAAGAATAAGGAATCAAACACACACAACGGACGAACTAACACACTCACACACATCATAATCAGAATCTCCCAGCCTGACCGACGCTTGCGCATCTACCTAATAAACACTTAATTGGTTTTTAATTGTGATTGTTGAATCTCTCGTTTCTGATCATATTTAGCGCTAACGAACGGAAATGATTACGTTTAGTACTTATTGTGAATTTGGGTATGAATTACTTAAATGAAATCGAAATCCCGCATTATGAAATCTTCCACACTTACTTCCATGCTGGTCTGGGAGCGAAAGAAAAACATATAATGTGCCAGCTGCATTTCCTCCCGGGCATGCTGTAAGATCCAGCTAAGGGATCCGAGGGTTTCAGTATTTGCAATGTAGGCGATGGGCTGACAACCTGTCACTACAGTAATATACCTTTAAATCTATCTAAAATAACCCTCAAAACTTTGTCAGACGTCGCGGAATGACCTTTGTTTTGGTCGTTTACGCTCTGCCTACCCCATTAGGGATAAAGGCGTGATTATATGTATGTATGTATGAAACCTTCAAGGCTACCCTTCAACTCGGAGTCTGGCGTTTGTTCTACGGGACAAACAAATCACTATAATAAGCCTTTTATATATTTTTTTGTCAGACGTGGCGGAACAACCTTTATTTGGGTCGTTGGCGCTCTACCTACCTCATTACGGATACAGGCGTAATAGTATGTATGTATCTTTTTTTGCTAATGCCAAAGCACGCCAATCATTTAGATTCATAACATCCTCAAGTTTGTTGTGCTATCGGTTTATCGCGTACGTCTTGTTAGGAAAATAACTCTCTCCATTAGGTAGTCTTTGTATAATTTATCAGTGCAAGTACAAGAGAGTCGGTGCAGTGCAGATATCTGCTTGGAGCGCAGCCCGCGAGTGATAAGATAGTTTTGTTTCGTCATTGTTTGCTATCTACACCACTATTTCTGACACAATTGCAAGTGTTATCTATTAATTTACAATTACCGTTAACCTTTTCAACTCGTCGATAAGATGGCCTTTGACAATATTACATTTCCTAGCCGATATAGAGATTCCTAACAGTAGTGAATAGATTTTCCTTCTGCGCTTATCTCGGCCAGTCTTTAGGCCGGCGACGATTTTTTTCGTTCCGTCTGGTATGCCGGGACGTTACGGTACTTTCTCTTGAGAAGTATAAGTACACACTGTTGCGGAAAGTGTAGAAAAAAGCGTAAACTATGAGTAATCATCACATTCTTAACATACCAATAAACTTAAAAGCGATCTGGTGGGCAAACATAACATTATAAAACATCACATCACACAGGAATGGACATCAAATCGTTACTAAATATTTATGAGACATTTCGCTCATTCATAAAGATTTAGGAGAAATGAAAGCGATTTTCTTTATTTTCATGTCGAAACCAGCATTGACGGCGTCTCACTTTGGTGAGATAACTCTGTCCAGGCAATAACTCAGCGGGGACCGCCGACGAACTGTGAAAGCTCCAGATAAAACGACTGACGAATTCTTCAGTTCACCTCAATGAGATTATTATGAAGATTGCTACGACGACCACTTTCGCATACATCAGCAGCTTCGTTCTGTTCAGTTCTCTCGGCGCTAGAGTCGGGACAGTAATCTATACCGAAAGGAATGCGAAATACTGATTTGGTTTTGCTGGAACGTGTGTTGAGAAGGGTCGACGGCGAAATAAGTTTTGGTATTCTTTTTCGTTTGCCGCAGGAGAGCAGAGGCGTTTTTGCGCGGATGCCGATAGACGTATCTGTCGGTGGTCCATTAAACGAGGAACAATAGCCCACTCAGTTTCTATTACCCGTTTTATCTAAGTTTGACGCAGATTATGTGAATTCTGTCGGGACCGCCTTTTTTCGAGTTCGCTAATGACGTGTCGTCATTAGATGGACGCTGCAGTAGGTAAAGATCTTCTCTGATCGAAGGGATGTTTTGGAAATTGTATTGTTGAAATTTTTCTTTCGGAACTCTACTCGTTTTGGAACCCACTTTCGGATATTTACGGGACAAACACAGTTCAGCTGGTTGTCTTGCTGCATGGCCTGGAGTGTAGATCACTAAATAAATGCAATAAATCAAATAAAAAATAAAACGATGGTCTTAATTCAAGATGATCCTATGTAGCCAAATTGAGAGAGTTAAGATGGATTTATGGAACGACAAGGTTGGATAAAAATAGGAATATCCAATTAAATTGTTAGGGAAAAGACAACATAAACAACTAGAATATGGCTAGTATGGAGAGCAAGCAAGAAGTTAAAAAAAGTATGATAACATACCTAGTAATAAAATTACAGAAGTAGGAAAGGTATCATACGGGGTGTAAGGGACAGCGTCCCGCAAACTGACAGGGGTTGCTCAGTCAACGACACTGAACAACTTTCAACAGGAAATTCTTTCAGGAAGTGAAAAATTAAATTGTCTCTTCAATACAAAATGTCCACCTCGATCAGAAAATTTGCATGAAATGCCTTTTTTTCACGTCTTGAAAGAATTTCCTGGTGTATGTTGCTCAGTGTCGTTGTCTGAGCAACCCCTGTCAGTTTGCGAGACGCTGTCCCTTACACCCGGTATAGATTGGACGGCTAATGGAGAAGAATGGAGTCAACATTCATTTAGCACCGATGCCAAATTGAAAAATTGGCAGTGAGACGATGATAGTGAGTTAAATATGCGTCACAAACAAGCCACACAGACGTGGCCCAAGCATCTAGTATAGAATCCCGATCGAATTCCAGAAATTAATTCCCACCTAATTCTCACGAGATACCTATCATCCACGAAATAAAAACAAAAGAATCCCTGACAACATCATCAATGGCCATAAAATCATTACGCATTTTTGTCTGTTGGAAATGAGTCATTGGTTGAAATTGGGGAATGCTGGGAGGCTGTTGAGAATTTTATCAATTATAAGATAGGTTTGCCCCGCGGACCGCCCCCCGCAGGGCTAACTACGGGATGGAATAGTATGGAGCTGGCTTATGCTTACAATGTTGTTTTATAGTGCGGTTTTTAATTGTTTTATCAAAGAATTTAATGACTCCATTTCACTTTGACGGCTTCCGACGATTTTAAGTCTTGTTTTAAACATCTCTGACTATGTTTACTGACATAAGCAGCAGTAATCTTTATATAGGTAGGTACATTGCGAATTGTTTTGTGGTGATGCTAATCTGACTGTTATCAGTATTAAACAGACAAGCTTAGGTATATCAAAATTTCGATACAATGTGATTTTGCCTTGACTATTATTTCTGTATCTAAGGGTGTTTTCGCACTGCTCCGTATTCGGTTTGTTTCCGTGAAATGGATTGGCGCGAAAATGTATGACAGCTTCCATGTAATTTTTCACGGATACGACGCCCAATGTATTATTTCTGTCTTATTAGATTGGACGCAACTCCTTAATCTTATCGGCATCACTACATAGTATAAAACAAAGTCGCTTTCTCTGTCTCTATATCCCTATGTATGCTTAGATCTTTAAAACTACACAACGGATTTTGATGCGGTTTCTTTTAATGGATAGAGTGATTCAAGAGGAAGGTTTATATGTATCATACATGCATAATATAGTAGAGAAACACTGATGATTTCCGTGCGAAGCTGGGGCGGGTCGCTAGTTTATTATTAAATTGCCAAAGACGCCTGGGCGGCACCTGGGTATGACGTATTTATCTAGAACCCCTGGTGAAAAATTACCTACTCATCGTTGTTTTTATTTTGGAGCCCCTATTTATTTTACTTCACTCATTTCCTATCGTTTCAACATACATAATAGTCCTCCCACCGATTTTCGGTAATGGCGGCCAATCTACCGGAGATGGGCCAACTGCGCAGGACTTGTTTTTAGTGCCCAAGTGTTTGCGCTACACACAGGTGCACTCTCTGTTCCCTCAATCTCTTATTCTGATGGGACAGACTGACTGACACGACCAGAGAGAATTCAGGCGCAGGACCGACTATTTACATGCCCATCCGACGGCATGGATCATCTTACTTTTCGGACAATCACGTGATCAGCCTGCAATGTCCTAACCAAACTAGAAACAACAACACAAAGTCATTGTCCCCCGCCGGGAATCGAACCCGGGACCTCCGGGTCGGGAGCCCATGGCTCAGACCGCTTGACCACGGAGGCAATTTAAAAACATACATACATACATAAAATCACGCCTTTATCCCTTACGGGGTAGGCAAAGCGTCAAACTCCTCGTAAAAGGCGCTTTCGCCACGTCTGACAAAAATTGAAGGCAATTTTAGATTGTAATGTGTATAGCTATCGTTTCAATGTTAAGAAAAAAAAAAGATTTAATAGGTTAATACTCCTGTCTGCAAAATCTGATAATACGATCAAAGTACAAAAAGTAAGTAATAAAGAAAATACATTTATTTTAGACACAAAACTGGTCACAATAATATGTTACAAGGTAAAAAGTACGTACAAGTATTTTATCTAAGGATAAATCCTTAGACTCTGGACGATTTTATCATTATTTTTAGATTTGACGTAAGAAAAATAATTCTAGCCTGTTTAGATAGAGGCAGAGTCGTAATACGTAGTATTACGAAACGAAATGACTATATTCGATTACCTGTGCCACCAATCCGCTCGTGACTATGGAACGTGCAACCGATCCGAAATATCGAAGTAATCAAAATAAACATTATCGTAGTAATAGCCGTTCAAGATAATAATTAAGATGCCTGCACAAAAACAATAATAAAATACTAAGCTAAACTTAACAAAAAAAACTTGAAAATCATTACTTGTCTTGCGCGATAGGATTTTTTTAAATTTTGATTTTATAATATCCACACTATTCCCGCCACAGGTGTCCCCAGGCTGAGCCTTCGCGTGTGTTCCAAGCTTTACATTCCAACGCATAATGGACATAGCCTACCATTAATATCTTCAAGATGTAGCTATGTGTTCTAGCCCTTTATAAACCATGTTACGACTTCATTATCATACCAGCTAACAAAAGTGCCTAATAGGTACTTTTTACGATCCTGTATGATAATACTACCATTAGTAGTACCTACCTAAGTACCTAAGCATTAATCTAGCCATTCATACCCCATGTTATGACTTTACAATACCATTGCCTGGTTTACAAAAATATCTACCTTTAAGATCTTGTAAAATTATCTTCCTACCATTATATCTACAGAGCGCGCTGAACCTATGTTTAGCCCTCTAAACGTAGGCACTCCATATTACGACTTTATTATACCAGCTTGTTTTTACGAAAAGTACCTAATTTTATATACTGGTAAGATGATCAGTAAAAAGTAAAGACCTGGCCTGTTATTCAAGCCGGTTGTGGATTTCTTTGAATCTCAAATTATGTAACTACTCCACAACAAAGTATAGCAGAATATTTCAACCATGTTGCATCCGATTTTCTTTTCCCCGCAAGTTTACAAAACAACTGTACACTTGCTGCAGATTGCTGCTGTTTAATTTTGGAGCAATAATTAGATCACGGAGTCAGTGGGCTAAATCGCCGAACCTAACCGGTGTTTTTGTAGCGCTAATGATTTTAACATAAACACCTACTTTGTAGAGCCACGTGCTGACTAACTCGCCAATGGAACAACAACGTGGAAACAACACTGTATTTACTTTCGTGGGAATTATTTAATGTTACATCTTACGGAACGAGAAACAGCACGCGTGTGTTTGTAAACGGAGGCGAAGACGGCCGGGGCCTTGGCGGGTGCAGCGGACATGCTCCATCCTTCGAGAAACCAACTGGAAGTATACACAAAACTCCACCTTGGACCACGAGCTAAAAGCAGCCAAATTAGAGCAACGCTTTTGCACCTATCAACAGTTTATCCCAACGAGCGCGATTCGCCACAATCGACTGTAGCGGTTTACATCAAGATACTTTTTCGAGTGTTCGTTTTTGTTCCGCGGAAACTTCAAGAGCGGCCCGCTGAAAACTGTTTACCAGTAAATCACGATGATTGTTTGAGTAAACTTCTATTTCGATGCGTTACCGTGAAGTGTTCGGTGGCTAGATTGCACGTAGCCCCTTTTCTCAGTACCGACCGCTAGAAAGCTAACTGCGCACTTTAGGAAGAGCTTTCCAGCAAAACAATGTTAATAGACATGGACAGGTAAAACATAAGTGATGTAAAGCTCTGCCCAACCATTCGGTATTCAAATTTATACCTATGCTAGTAATGTTTAACGATAATAGAACATAAATGTAGCTGAAGTATAGGGTAGGATAACTTTCATAGTGTTGGCTTCGTCGTAAATATATGGCAGTGGACTCATTGCTAAATATGAATACATTTTAAAGCTAAATTAGAATCATTTTAAAATTCTAATATCGGATTTATTAGCCATACTCGCCACGTAGACATTGAAGACCACAGTACAAGATGTTGAGAAGACATGGAATGTTGCTCTAACTATCGCTGAGTTTATCTCTGTTACCAATTCTACGTAAGGGTGATGCTTTTCTAACCTAGCATCAACTGAGTAAATATCCTAGGTAAATCATCAAACAAAAAATAAAATATCAATCTTATAAAAACTAAATTAGTTCCTATATTATTTACTACAATAACAATATGGCTACCAGGTTTCGTGTATAAGGAATTCCTTGACGCTCTTGTTGTACCTACCTCTCGGGCAGAAAGTTTGTTAGTTCCTTGCGAGTCAGGAAGTTAGCTTTGCTCTTGCCCGCGACGCTGCCTGCCTTGTAGTTTGCGACAAATAAAAAATGATGTCAAGTAAAAACTATGTTTATTTCTATATTATTGACTATAATAACAAATGTCTACCAGGTTTCGTGTATGAGGAATTCCTTGACTCTCTTGTTGTATGTTTCGGGCAGAATGTCCGTCAGTTCGTTGCGAGTCAGCCAGTTAGCTTTGCTCTTGCCCGCGACGCTGCCTGCCTTGTAGTTTGCGACAAATAAAAAATGATGTCAAGTAAAAACTATGTTTATTTCTATATTATTGACTATAATAACAAATGTCTACCAGGTTTCGTGTATGAGGAATTCCTTGACTCTCTTGTTGTATGTTTCGGGCAGAATGTCCGTCAGTTCGTTGCGAGTCAGCCAGTTAGCTTTGCTCTTGCCCGCGACGCTGCCTGCCTTGTAGTTCGCGTAGTAAAAGAATACCTACAACAAATGAGAGTGGTAGGATATAATATGTGGGATACGAATGTTCATGATCGACTTTTCAAAATATTTAGTTCAATGGAAATGAGCTACACGTCTATGGTAGCTTTCGATATTTTCCTTTGATCATCTGGCAGGTTTTAATTCACTTTACTAAACTTGAGGATTTTAGTGATTGATAATACACTTTGTCTAGCAAGATTATCTCTTTTACGGGTGACTTAAAAAGGTGACTTTACGAGACATCAAGTCAAGTTTATTAGCATTGGTTTAATTATTTTTTTAAAGTTCTAACTACGCCAATAAAAATATTAGTTTGAAAATCACTTACGTATGTGTGTTTGTGGTATATTGTATTGTACGTAAGTAGGTAACACTGTTTCTCTTTAATGAATAGTCAGTGTTTTATTTCTCACTTAATAAATAAAAAAAAGTAAATTATTGTTTAAATTAAAATAAACCATAGTATTACTTGTTTTTTTTTCTACATGTCGTTTGCCAACAAAAACGATACTCCACAGAGATAATAATAATGATAAATTAATAATTCATCGTTTCCGGTAAAATTTCAAAGTTTATAGCCCTGAAAGGCATTAAAAATAACTGCCATAAAGATGAACTTATAGGAAGTACTTATATAAGTCCCTCTTTTATTTTGTCTTTTTTAATTCCTGGCAGGGCTATACAATAATGAAAAGAAAATTCGACGAGTTTTGTGAGCTATAAAAATAAGAAGTAAAACTTATTTCACAAAATATTTGATGTTACCTTAGCTCCGATTTTTCCATTTATCTCCGTTGGGTATTTGTACTTGTAGAACCCGCATGGAGCGTTAGACAGGAACTGCACTTTCAGCTCGGGACCGCAACTTTCCTGGACTATCCTTTCCGCAGTCTGAAAGAACACTCTTATAAAATACCAGGTGTAAGGGACAGCGCCCCTCAAACTGATTGGTAGCTCAGTCAATGACACTGAACAACTTTAACCAGCAAATTCTTTCAATAAGAGAAAAAAAAATGGCTTTTCCATACAAAATGTTCACCTCGATCAGACAATTTATATGCTAAAGGCTTTTTTTCCTCTTCGTGAAAAAAAATCCTCCTGGTAGTTTTTAGTGTCGTTCCCTGAGCAACCCCTATCAGTTTGCAAGACGCTGTCCCTTACACATGGTATGATAACTCAGAAATATTTGTCTGTCAAGAAAAAGTAAGTATTCCGTCCTTAGCAGTGTACGCTAAACCGTCTTGGTCGCTGTCGCTGTCTGTCGTTACACAAACCATGTCAAAGTCAATAAGCTAAGTAATTTAGGCGGTTTAAAAACTTAGACACCATGGTTCATCGAGAAGTTCGCTGACACGACAAGTGGGTTGTAGAAGAAGTCGAAAATCCAATGATTTCCCTAGGGATTAGAAAAAGTCCTTGACCACGCCGATCCATGCCGCTGCTCTGATAAAGGGGACTAATGAGTGTTCTTACTTGGCGAAATCGATTATTAATCCACCGAATAAGTTTCCCAAAAGGGGGTATAGATGGCGTGAGCTGGAACCTATGAAATTTCTTCTGAAACCTGTTCAGAGTGCTAAGGGGGTAAACACACTAAGAGCCCTCGCGTCTATGACAATCTATGGAGGGGGATAAGTAAGTTCCCACTTTTGAGATTTCTACTAGTATCTTCAAAACGGTGTATCATTGACAAATATTATCTTCTACACAATAAAAGCTCGTAAAATTCTGTACAAAAACATGGTACAAACTTTTCTTCTCGGATCAATACTTACAAAGATATGGTACAACTTACTTATCCGTTGGATTATATGTTCAAAAATGTATTACGTTCAAAGATTACATTACATATCGACGCAAAAGAGATCAGAAATTTTATCGAGTGGGTCGAAGGCGCAATAGCTCAGTTGGTTAGATCCGTACAGTTAGAACAGGGAGCAGTGGTACGGGATCAAGGCTTTCGGTCGCTTTTCTATAATCCTAATCGCATGAAATTAGTTTTTTATACATTTACCAAGCCTGATTTTAGGGTTAATCTTAGCGCAGCAAGTCAATTGCGATCTTCCCACGAAAAATTTAGGATCGGTTGTAGTACTATTCAACACTTTTAAAAGTTTGTGTTGTACTGCCATCTATCGTTCTATGTTTGTAACATTTTGGAAACCACATCAAACTGGGAGTGGCACTTTGAAGCCCAGAGCAATACCGGAAGATGGCGCACATTTTGTAAATGAGTGAGATTAGGTATTGTTTATTCACATTTTGTAAATAAGTGAGATTAGGTATTGTTTATTCACTTTCACTTTTTAGTGCATGTATTCTCAAAGTTTTCTAGATTACCATTGATTACTAGAGACCTATTCATATACAAATTCAAGATTTTTCTAGTACTTTGGTGTAGTGATTTTTAAGTAGTTACCTGTCTAAGAGTTTCACCTTCCTTCCACAGTCCCTGAGGCAGTAAGGTTTTAGAATCTTGGCCAAGTTTTATAGGTGTTACAAGTACTAAGTGTCTTTGAAGACACCTCTCTGTTGATGCTTTGTCTTTTTTCTTGTCAGCCTCTGAAAACAACAGTAAATCAGACTTCCATATAAATGGGGCATTCCACGAAAACACAACACAACACTGTATGGTGGCACCAACTTAAGTTTCAAGCAGATAGCTAAAAGAAATGTTGAAGTAGAATGCATTTCAGATAATTTCAATACTACATTATCAAAATATGTCTGTGTTGCGTGGAAGTATTAAGATCAATGCATGTTGTGCAGGACACTTTCATGGAATTCCCCAAATAATCTTCGATATAGATCTCTCAGACGACCACAATATGCCTTCAACTAAAAGCTTTTCTAATTGGACTTGGAATTAGACAAATTAATTATGGGGCATTTATACAAAACATTAATTTTAAATTGAAGAACTACATCTTCCATGCTGGACTGGGAGCTAAACACATAGCATGTGCCAGCTGCACTTTCTCCTGGGCATGCTTTAAAACCAGTTAAGGGATCCAAGGGTTTCAGTATTGATGTAGTAGGTGATGGCCAGAAAACCTGTCACTACAGCAATATACCTACAAATCTATCTTAAATAACCCTCAAAACTTTGTCAGATGTGCGGGATCAACCTTTGTTTACGTTGTTTATGCTCTACCTACCCCATTAGGGATAAAGGCGTGACGCGTGATCTATGTGAACTAGATACTTATTTACCAGTTTCAATGCTAGCGAACTTGAACTGTGCAAATTCCTCATTGGCCGCATCTTCCATGTCCTGTGCTGTTATTTTGCTCACTGCATCCATATCCACATCAGATGATTCGTTTTTCAGCAGCTCTGCTTGAACCCTGTAAGACACCATGACACAATTAATATCTAACTAACTGGAAAATAATATAATAATAATAAGACATTCATATCAGACCAAGAGCATCCATAGTAGGGTTAGTAACAATTTTCTTAATAACTATGCTAGTGACATAAAAACAAACAAGTACCTAATACTACAGAATTACGTATGTTCCAAAGGTAGATGAAACCTCACAACTTAGCGCTATGAAGCTGCATCCACCTTCGGAACATAGGGAAGTCCCACCGCACCGCAAACACACCCAGGATGGTATTGTGGCTGCCGCGGACGCGGGCCATTAGGGAGGCGCATCGCGAGCGCATTATAGCCGCGAAACCTGCTTCATTCTCAAACAAGCTAAGGTGTTTTTTGTATTCCAGCACGATGCTGATCCCAAACGACCCAAGCCTATCACGGGTGGCATTCAATTTATCCTAAACTGTTTCATTTATGATTTAATGTAAACTTCGATCATTACTCAAATTCATATTTAAAATATTATTTAAATAGTGATGAGAAAAGTGATTCCAATGAATGTCGCTAGTTTTTATACAAAGTCCCGAGACTTTCAGGGGTACCATTCACTTTATCCTAAACTGTTTCATTCACTTTGTGTTATGTATCTTAGTAAATCTGTCTTATATATTTTTGAAACTTGTATATAATACCTATACCTACAGACATAATAAGAAAGTTCTCAAAATTTTTGGGTTTTTCCATGTATTTTAGCAATATTCAGCTTACTTGTCCTGTTCATGTTGTAATTCGTGGTCTGATTTCAAGCTCTTCTCAATCTCTACGGCATATAACATATCTTTGTATTTCTTCTGAATCTCGTTCATGGGTGGAGTGACCACTGGCAGTCTTTCGACGCATACGCCCGTTACTATGTCCCATTGTGACTTTGTACTCACACCTGAAAGCATTTTCATTAATAATATTCCATATTTCGCTCTCTATATAAGTATTTTTAGAAAAGAAAAATTATATTCAATTTCATCCCTCTTTTCTTGGTGTTTCTTCCTTACCTCTGAATAAAATCCTGTGGCACAATTTTACCTCTGCTTGCAAAACAGTTTTAAAAAGCATATTTGCTTTTATTTTGATTGAATACTGGACTTTTAACCAAATAGAAAATAAGAATCCAATTCGTGCGAAATAACCTCAAAACTCCAACAATCAGCTGATTGGTGTTAGATTGACTTTATTCGTTTAAAAAAAACGATTATCAAAATCTTACACAGAGAAAAAATAAATGAATTTCATATAATAGACACTTAACCTTTCTTGCTCCATGCTATTATTTGACGCGCGTTTGAAGGGAATTAAGCGCTCTACAGAATTTTATGTAGTCTGTGGTTATTTTTTATTGGGTACTAAAATGTCAGATTGACATGTCATTGACGTTACATCTACCAATCAGAGGAGAGTAGTTGCAATTTTTTCATCGCTTGTTTCCTAACTATGCTATGCTAGACAGAGATAACAGACATCTTATTGGGAGCATTTTGTGCTTTTTGGTCTTGTTTTATAACTTCGTGTTTAACAGTTTGTAGTCGAAATAAAAAAGTGAAGCATTTCTGAAAAAGTACGTGAAACGAGTGAATTTTGTTTCGTTTCGTTCGTAGTATTTAACAAGATAACGCTTTGTTCAGGTTTTACACAAAAGCGTTACTCATTGCTGTGCAGCTCAGTGAGCAGTTAGTGTTCTCAGTAGAAGCCGCATCGCTGGTAACCGCTTTTCACCGGTTCCTTCCCTATTCTAACTCCATCATCATGACGGAAACTATTGGAGACCAGGCTCCAAAGCTGGACGAGCCCCCGAAATACGGGCTCAAGTTGCCGCTGAACCATGTTTACCCGCAGGACAGCAAACAAATTATTAAACCAAAAGCAAACCAGGTTTTGGAAATGGTGCCCTTATCAGTCAGGTAATTTTTAATAATTTTAATAACCTGGCTGGAGCGTCTACCAAAAACGGGTAGTTCAAGACAAATGTTTAAATAAAATTTACCAAATGCTAACTTAGGTATTTCAGTTACAACTTTACCAATTTAAATTCTTTATAAAGCGGTATGAAATATCTTATTTATTAAAAGTAGCAGTGGTCTGCTTACCACCATAAAAGACAAATCTAAAAATACTTTTACCATTCCAGGTATATTAAGTACTACATGGGTAAAAAGATGAGCAAGAAGCGGCCTATAATGAACTTCATAGATGTTATTTCAGCACAAAGAATGTACGGTAAGTTTTACAATATTAACCATGTTTAATGAAACTAGTTTTTTATACTTATGGATAGTAAGTTACTTTCTATTAAACAAAAGGTCAACTCACTTAAATTGTTTTTTTTTTAGCATACAGAGGACAAATAGTATATACTATTATTATAATTTATTGCTAGATTCTTGCAGAAAAACATATTATAATTTTTATTTTTTGTGGAATTAAGGGACAGTCTTGTATCCAATAACACCAAGAATAAATTTCACAAGTTTCAATCAGTTTTATACAGTTTCAATGAGCTGTTTTTAATGAAAATGTTTATGTATGTTAATTGGTATAATAGATATAGGTATAGATATACTATATACTATTTACAACTCTCATTGATTCTGACTGTTTTGTAGTTATTTTGCTTGTGTGTTTACAGAGAGGTAGCATGTAAAATACATAATATAAAGTACCTATATGCAAATGTATTAGTGTTTGTCTATTGTTTGACTTAGACTTTATTAAATTTGTTTCCTAACTTTGAGGAAAAATGCTACTGAGAATAAAGGAGAATCAAAAAAAATTGCCTTCACTCTAGCTAGAAGGAAAAACTCTTATATTTGTTTCTATGAGCACAAACTAAATGTTTTTTGTTTTATTGTAGGTTGTCCCATAGGAGGTATAGGTGGAGGCACAATAGGGCGTGGCTTCAAAGGAGAATTCTGCCGATTCCAACTGTACCCGGGCCTGTATGAGTATGTTACAGTACCCGAATGCCAGTTCATAGTTAACATCAGAAATGCCAACAAAGAAACCATTTTCCAGTCCGTGCTATCAACCTATGAGTAAGTAACCAAGGGCATGTTATTACCACTTAGCAGTTTTAGTGCATTTGATTAATACCTTATGAATGAGTACTATTCCTTCATTAATTAAGAGTGTTAATTCCTCAGAAGTTGCCCCACTTCACAAATAAAAATATTTCGCCAAATTCAATTTTTTCAAAACTTTGTTGTTACACTTTCCTAGAAATAGTTATTGTAAATAATGTAAATAGCACATCAGTAACTATCGTTAACTGCTGGGTGCTATTTTATTCATTAATTTAATATTTTTGTGATTATGTAAGGGTAAATATAAAGATTAGAAATATTTCGATAGATATATATGATATAAAATGAGATCATGAGATATATATTCATTTTACGAAATAGTGCGACATCCGAAAAACAAAAGGTCTTTTATTGGGTGTAAGCAAGCCCAAGAAAGCACCACGGACTTTGGACTGGAATGAATCGAGGGCATCTCATTAATTACCACTTAGCATGAGCACTTTGTATACCTTATGAATGAACTGTTCATTCATTAAAAATGAAATACTATTATATGAATAAGTAGGACGAGCTGCAGTGTAAGAGTTTCTTGCGCCTCTTCTTCTCCACTGCTATAACACGTTGTGAAGCGGTAGTAATAAAACATTTAGTAGTGGAGATGCTACTTTACTTCCAAGGAAAGAATCATTTTGATAATATTTTGTGAAAAACCATTCGATCTGAATAACAGAAATCAACTGAGTGGCTGGTGGACGCCTGTCTTTAGGCTTCATTAAATTTTCGAAGATAAATCAAATCAAATATGGAATTGCAATAATTTCAGCCATTGCTTGTAAAGCGGATAAAAGAGTATCCACTTTTACAGTAACTAGTCTTTTGCATTTTTTAGATTGACATGACATTCAACAAGTATTCCATGGAATCTATGTTGAAGAATAGATTATTCCTTATTTCATTTATTAATTTGTGTAATTATAGCAAGCCCAAGAAAGCACCAGCTTCATGGGAATGGAATCTGAATGCTGGCGAATGCGAATACACTGGCTTGTACCCTCGTGCATGGACCACTTACGACTTGACCAAGTATGGAGTCAAACTCGTATGCAGACAAATATCGCCTGTGATACCTCATAATTATAAGGTTCATATATATTTACACTATTTTTTTTATTATTAGAAAATTATGATACAATTCATAAAATCTTAAAAGTACCTTCTAAAAGATAAAACTATAATTAAAAAAGACTCTCCAACACTTTTAACTTTAGAAAAGTAATCTAATCCAACTTTATTCACTCATTATCGCATATCAATAGATAAATAATTGCATAACTCCACTATTACGATAAAAGTGTGTTTTTTTTTCATATCATATCTCTAAACTATACTAGTCTACTTTGAAAGTTTGATGCTTAGCGCGATTATATGAACACTTTCTATCATGTCTGGAGAAGGTCGTTCATGGGTATGGTATGGGCATACTAAAGTTTAAGTCTAAATAATTAAATATTTCCGTTTTTTTCTTATTGCGAGTTTTTCATCGGGATTTTGTCGTAGGATGATTTGATAATTCGTATCTTCGCGAAAATCCTAGGGATTTTGCGAAAACACGGATAATGTGACAATTGTGAAACCATTGCCAAATTATTTTGGAAAATTTCATATAATTAAAATTGACTTTCAAAAACTCGGAGACTTACTCTACTGATAAATTGATAATGATCTTATTGTATTTCAGGATAGTAGCTTGCCCTGTGCTGTGTTTGTATTCACAGCAGAGAATGTTTGCAATGAACATAGAGATGTAAGCATCACATTCACTTGGACGGAAGTCTTGGGTGGGCCTAACAAGAAGAAAACTATATGTAAGTATAGTATAATATCAGGACATAGTTATTGGAGAATTCATACTTCTGTAAATAAGAAAAATATTGTTGTTATTTTGATTCAAGAAGCATGCAGACGCACGTTTCAGTTTACGATAGGCAATCATATTAGCATTGCTATAAATTGCGATAAGATATAGCAATCTATTATGCCGGTAGCAACAATGTTCAAACCTTATAAAAATATATAATTACATTCATATTGTCACTAAACAACAAAGACGAAAAGCAAGCAATAGGTACATCAAAAACTGCTGTACCGTTTTTACGGTAGCCCACCAACATACTTTTCCTTTCAGCAAAACTAGACATCGAAAGGTATTCCGAAGAGCAAACATGCGGGGTCACCTTAGAACAGAAAATTATGGACACACCCTGTACGTTCACAATCGCAAAGCGAAAGCAAGACAACGAAACGATTCACGAGGGATATTGTCTATGGAACGCGGCGAAAACCTCCGCCTACATATGGGATTGTCTCAAGAAGAATGGGAAAGTTACGCCTGATCCAAGTCTCACACCGCCGCCGCCCCGAGTGCCAGATAAGGACCATAAGGATGCCAAAGATAAACCAAAGAAAATTCATAAATGTGAGTACCTAAAATATCAATGGACATAAAGGTCTAGTTCTTCGGTACTGGTAAAAAAAATACAGTAGTATTTCCATGTTGGACTGGAAGCGAAAGAAAAATATAGAATGTGCCAGCTAAATTTCTTCCTGGGCAAGTGATTTGAGGGTTTCAGTATGTTGTAATTTAGGCGATGGGCTGACAACCTGTCACTACAGCAATATACTTACAAATCTATCTTAAATAATCCTCGAAACTTTGTCAGAAGTGGCGGAACGACCTTTGGTTAGGTCGTTTACGCTCTACCCCATTAGGGATAAAGGCGTGATTATATGTTATTCTATGTATGTAGGTAGTATTTTGAAATATCCAAGCATATTTTAGCAATGTGAGGTTTGGTTAGACGCAAGCCATTCCTATATGTGTGACGAATTTTCTAGTTGAAACCACAGAGCAGAACAATAAACAAAATAAACAGCTTTTAAAATAAAAATGTGTAAGCAATACTTTCGCTACTGTAAAATCAGCATTCGATTTAAATGTTTTTTTTTATTAGGTGATTCAATGGCGCTGTCAAGCACCATATCTCTGGACCCCGGTGGAACGGGGGGTACAGAATTTTGTTTAGCGTGGGACATGCCTGTTATTAAGTATAAGAAAGAGAAGAAAGTTAGAAAGAGGTAAGCATCGAAAAATATACTGTAAATAGTCCAAAAAATTAAAAACAATAAACCAAAACTTTAATGTCAGCATTTGAACCTTGGAATACAGTCCGCTCTAACCAATTGAGCTACCGCGGTACATATCCCGAGCGGCGAATTATGTGACTGGATCTAACTTTTTAACATTGTTATCAGTGTATGCAAGCGACATCTTTCGTACAGCTTTACATCAGTATCATTCTTTTTTTCAACATTATTTTTTTTTTATCGTATTTAATGAAATTTTACCTATATTTTGAATTGTACATGGCTTATCTGCCTCATTTATGCAGTCTTACTGCCGTAGGTCAGCTGGAAGAGATTTCTCTTTAGAGATAAGCTGTACCTGTTGTGGTATTGTTTTTTTTATATTTGTGTCCTCTGTTTGATCATGTGTGCAATAAACTGTCAAAAAAAATCTTTATAAACTTGTAATATTTCAATATGAACATTCTCTGTAAACTTGTAACAATTTTCTCACATTGGTACCCCTGTTTCAGATTCTACACAAAGTACTTCGGTAGCGATGGTATAGCGGGTGCGAGCATAGCTGCATACGCTCTTAGAAACTACACAAACTGGGAAAAGCAACTCACAGAGTGGCAGAACACTATATTTAATAATAAGTATGTTTGTTTTATCAATATAACCCGTTAAACTTCTTCTTTCTATCTAGCTTTGCCCAGGTTTTAAAGCAGCCTTTACTATGTCGTCTACCCTTGAAACTGAACAACTTTCCCCAAGGAACATAGGTCAAAATACGAAAAAAAATACCTTCCATTTCGACCTATGTTCCTTCGGGAAAGTTGTTCAGTTTCATGGGTAGAATCACACCTTAAACTATGGCCAGCTATTTTTTTACTTCCATGTCAGGGGCCTATTAGCTGTATAAGGCGGTTTAAAAACTCTGACTCCAGTGTTCATCGGGTTGATCGACTCGAAAACCCACACGACAGAATAAAAAGAAACTATAATCCCAGTTAGACGTTGTCATCACGTATTATATTATACATATAAACCTTCCTGTTGAATCACTTTATCCATTAAAAGAAACCTCATCGAAATCCGTTACGTAGTTGTAAAGATTTATGCATACATAGGGATATAGGGACAGAGAAAGCGACTTTGTTTTATACTATGTAGTGAAGAATGCAGAAAAACACTTTGATAAAATAGTACCCCCATGCCCTACTCAATTATGCTATAGATGGAACAGCATCCCACAAACTGATAAGGGTTGCTCAGTCAACGACACTGAACAACTTTCACCAAGAAACTGTTTCAGGAAGTGAAAAATAAATATACCATACAAAATGTCGAGCAGACAATTTGTACAGAAAAGCTTTTTTTCACTTCCTGATAGAATTTCTTAGTGACAGTTGTTCAGTGTCGTTGACTGAGCAACCCTTATCAGTTTGCGGGACGCTGTCCCTTACACCGTGTATATTTTTTAAACCACATTATTTGTTTCCAGTAATATACCAGACTGGTTGAAAAGTGCCTTAATGAACGAGCTTTACTTCATAGCGGACGGTGGGAGCGCGTGGTTCGACGCACACGACGACTATCCTGACACCGACCCTAGGTAACAGATAAAAGACTATTTAGGGCTTAAAGATTGAACCTTCCATGCTGGACTGGGAGCGAGAGAAAAACTTAGAATGTGCCAGCTGCTTTCCCTCCCGAGCATGCTGTAAAAACCAGCTTAGGGATCCGACGGTTTCATTATATTGTATTTCAAGCGATGGGCTGACAAATCAATATTTACTTTTTTCTATGATGCTCAATGATGCCAGGAACAGTTGGAAATAATCTGGAACCTGGACAGCATTTTGTCTCATTTTAATATATTTTTTGTTATAAAAATCCAAAATTACTCTTTTGTTTTAGGTATAGCTAAAAATTCAAATTTAAAGAGAGACTAGAGACTTTATGAAAACTTCCTTATACGTTTTCTACGTTATATAGATTTTATTACCCGACTGCGCAACGCAAAGGAGGCTAATGTGTTTACAGCCTATCTATATATGTATGTATATGTATGTGCGATCTTCTGTGGCGCTGTGGAAACCAAACGCGTTGGCCGATTTTAATAATTCGTATGTCAATCAATTCGTCTTAACTAGGCGAGGGTCACTAATGACATGATTTTGTCTAAAAATCAGTATAGCGACAATCAGATGCCATTTTGAATAAAATTAAAAAAAAACAAAAGTCGACAAACTTTACCGAGTGGGGTATCATTGAATAGGTATTTGAAAATCAATACGAGTTTTCTCACATAATATTTCGTTTTGAACAATGGTTTAAGATCTATAACAATTAAAAACGCAGTTAGGATATTGAACTTTTTGAATTTACTTGTTTTCCTTTTCAGACATGATTTCGGGATATTCGGATATTTAGAGGGACACGAATACAGAATGTACAATACTTATGATGTACATTTCTATGCTTCGTTTGCCTTAGCACAGTTATGGCCCAATTTACAAGTAAGACCTGTAATATTATTATTTATATTATTTCATTAACATTCTCTGTTAACTTGTAGCCTAATTATAAATTCCAAAATCAAATATAATACTTCCATGCTGTACTGGGAGCGAGAGAAAATCCAAGAATGTGCAAGCTGCATGTCCTCCCGTGCATGCTGTAAAAACCAACTAAGGGATCCAAGGGTTTCTGTATATTGCAATTTAGGCGATAGGCTGACGACCTGTCACTACAGTAATATACCTACAAATCTATCTTAAACAATCCTCAAAATTTCGTCAGATGTGGTGGAACGACCTTGGTTTAGGTCGTTTACGCTCTGCCTACCCCATTAGGGATAAAGGCGTGATTATATGTATGTATGTGTAAAATATACAGAAAATAATAATAAATGAAAATACTTATGATTTTATTTAGCCATTGCTTAGCATTGGCGGTTTGAAAACTCCGACAGCTCGGTTTGTCACTAACCTGGCAAAAGCCTAATCTAGGATTGGGTCTGGTTTTTTCTGGTTTGCAGAGGTAAGATGGCAGTAGCTCTGTGTAAAAACCAGTACCCTCGTTCAGTCCCCTAGTTTAGGTAGCCTACCTCGTGAGATACGGGATAAGGCGACAGGAGATGATGATGACTTATGATTTTATTTGTTTGTAGGTAGTGATACAGTACATGTATAAGGATACGATAGAAATGGAAAGCGAGAAGTCTAGAACGTCACTTTACAATGGAAAGAACGTTAAATACAAAGTTAAGAATTCACTTCCGCACGATCTGGGTGATCCAGGTACGTACATCTATCTATCTATCTATCTATATATATATAAATGAATCCCTATTTCCCTTGGTCACGGCATCACGCCTGAACGGTTGGACCGATTTCGCTAATTCTTTTTTTGTTCTGTTCGTTATTATCAGGAGAAGGTTCTTATGAAAGAACAAATTAAGGAAATTGCGCGAAAAAATAGAAAATTTAAAATTACTTAACCACCATATAAAATTATTAAACTTTTTTAATGTAACCTTAAGACATTTGACATAGGATTGACTGAATGCGTGCTGCAAATATAGTCAAAGAGGATGCAATAAAAAACAAATATGCTCATTTATGGCGTCTAAGGCGGAACAAAGTTCGCCGGGTCAGCTAGTTACTTATAAAAATAGAGTAATTGATTAATTTTAAACTTGGAATGCAATTCATAAAAAAACATACCTAGCAAGTATCAGCAGTTTGTATCCTAGGTTTACGCTCTGTCTACCTCATTAGGGATAAAGGCGTGATTATATGTATGTATGAATGTATACCGAAGAAACCAGTAAAGGGGCGAGTATCAGCAGTTTGTATCCTAGGTTTACGCTCTGCCTACCCCATTAGGGATAAAGGCGTGATTATATGTATGTATGAATGTATACCGAAGAAACCAGTAAAGGGGCGAGTATCAGCAGTTTGTATCCTAGGTTTACGCTCTGCCTACCCCATTAGGGATAAAGGCGTGATTTTATTTATGTATGAATGTATACCGAAGAAACCAGTAAAAGGGCGTAATGGAATCGCTGTACATATAGCAGTGTATGCGATATGTGATGATACTTGACACAGCAATGTACGTACGCTGCCGCACACGGTCCGTGACAGTCCTTCTGTCGCTGTTTATAAAAAGAGAGGAAAAGTGCGTTACCTTTTACTTTCTGTATAATATTAGTATGTATATATGTATTTATATATATTTATGTATATATTATTATTATTTTATGTATTTATATAATTATTTAATTAATGTAACTTATAATATGAGTATGCGTATATGCTGGTATTATTTTAATATTATGCTTTATTTGTGCACGCCTCATCTGCCTCTCAATTTAAGTCTCACTTCCGTAGGTCAGCTGGAAGAAATTACTTTGTTGAAATAAGCTGTACCTGTTGTGCCGTTATTCCTTGTGTATTGTCTTCCTCATGTTACTTGTGTACAATAAACAGTAAAATAAATAAATTAATAAATACACTAGTCTAATCTAAACCTACTCAGTTAAATATGTCAGATGCGGTAAAGCCCAGTTTTCTATTGGACTGTGGAAGCGCCCGCCGCGCTCACAAGTAATCTGTGGTGCCTTTTAACCCGACTGCGTAACGCAAAGAAGGGTAATGTGCTTATCAGCCTATGTATCTATTTTGTGTGTGTACGTTTGTTCCTTTGGAGACCAAACGCGACGGCTGATCTTAATATTTCTTACGTCTATCGATTCGATTTAACCATGTGAGCGTCTCTGGAGAAGTGATTTTGATCAACATTTTATATGGAGACGAAAAATCCTCGAACTATGGCGAGTGGGGTATCATTGAATAGGTGATTGCAAATCAGATGTCGGTTTCTAAAGCAATTTTTCGTTTGGAACAATCGTTTAGGATCTATAACGCAATCGCAATAGCAAGATAAGATAAGATAGATCTTTATTGTTAACTGTGTTGTTAGATGGTACAACAAGGAACAATGGTATCAACAGTTTCCCATTTTCAGGCGTACAATAATAAGCATAGTAATATAATTAACACACGTTTTACTACAAAAACTTACTAACATGTCACCAGACGATGAACCTTTCACCCGAATAAACTGCTACAACATACACGACGTAAGCGAGTGGCGCGATCTGAACCTCAAGTTTGTGCTCCAAGTTGCTCGAGACCTCCGTATCCTGCGTGCTTATTCCGCTCCGTTGCCACCACACAGGTATGTTTTGCTAAAGAGCTACAGTGTGTAACAGAAAGGGTAAATGCACCCGAATGGATGTGAATCTGCCCATGAAACTGAACAACTTTCCCCAAGGAACATAGGTCTAAAATGGAAAAAAAAAAATTGCTTCCCATACTAAATGTACTACTGATAGATTTTAGGGTTAATACAATGCCTGGCTTATTTCAAATTTGGAATATGTTTGTTAGAAAATGATACATAAAAAAAATAGGAAAGGTAAATACAAAAACAAAATTTACCTTCCATACGTTTTTTTTTACCTATGTTACTTGGGGAAATTTATTCAGTTTCATGAGCAGACTCGTATCCTTTCGGGTGCATATACCCTCTCTGTTTCACCCTGTAAGTCAGTTCATTTATAGATTGGCCTGGTCAACTTAAACACAGATCATAGCTAATACCCGCATCCCGCTGGGACCATAACATCAAACTATTAATATGTGGGTGTCATATGTTTATATAAATGTCTAAGTATGTGCAAGAGAAAATTTATAATATACAAGTCCCAAACCCTGGCAACAGCGCCTCCTGATACTAACATAAGATGAACCTATTGGAAAGAACAGCTTAGACGAGATAAAGGATCTAAATACAAACATATAATTACGCCTTTATTCCAAATGTGGTAGGCAGAGCGTAAACGAACTAAACAATGATCGCTCCGCCACGTTTGTCAAAGTTTTGAGGGTTATTTAAGATAGATTTGTACCCTATGTTGCTGTAGTGACAGGTTTTCAGCCCATCGCCTACATTGCAATATACTTAAACCCTCGGATCCCTTAGCCGGTTTTTACAGCATGCCCGGGAGGAAATGCAGCTGGCACATTCGTGTTTTTCTCTTACTCCCAGTCCAGCATGGAAGGAACGTATTGACTCTCAATTTATATTGAGACATCTATGATTCTAGGTATCGGTCCATGGCGTATATCGATGACGTCAGAGACGGTACCGAGGACGACCTATACGTACGGTCCAGCGGGCAGGAAATAGCGCGGTCGCCCTCGATATCTCAAGAGAGCACCCCGCGACAGATACCCCCGCAAGGGCCCGTCAGACCCACGGCCGTCGGAGATATATTAGAACTGTTGTACAGGTGCGATGGTTGTTCGGTTGATGCATGGGTGTTGTGACTCTAGTGTTTGCATGTAGTGAGTAATACCAGGAGTAAAAAAAATATCTGGCTATATTTTAGAGTGAGATTCTACCCATGAAACTAAACAACTTTCCCCAAGGTCGAAATATAAAAAAAGTTGGCCCGCCTATACAAGTTGGCTCGAGCCTGTGAGGGTCAATTTTTTTTTCGTATGTTCCTTGGGGAAAGTGGTTCAGATTCATGGGCAGAATCATACACTAAAACAAGGGTGAAACCTGAGTGAAACCTTTTGAATGTTGCGGGCCAGATTTGCCGATATTAATGAAGTCGCGGGCCGCATAAACAAATGCATTTGTTTATTCAACAGAGTACCCCCGAATCATTTGCAATAGTAATGTAGTACGTGTAAGAAATAGGGGCCGTACAATCTTGTACAATGCGCGCCAGGACTAATTATGGCAAAAGTATCGCGAGAGAATCAAACGCCATTTTTTTTGTTACATTTGGGCTCAGAACAGAACTGAGAGTCCTTGCCAAAGATCGCAATTAGTTAATGTGATAACAAAGAGAACTTTACTGGTTTCGCACGCTTTTTCAAAATCCTTTCGCGGGACGGAGGCTGCCCATATGTGCCCTAAAATATAGCCAGCTATATTTTTACTCCTTGTAGATGTCTGTAAAACTTTTCCGATCTAACCATGCCTTTTTCTGTCTGTGTAATATAGTTGTGTACAGTGAAGATTCATAAATCCATGCGTAGCTTAATAATTATCATACCACCTGGTTGCACAAACCAATACGGAACTATGAATAAACTTATGAATCGCACTGTACTAAAATAATTTCCTTGCTAAATGAAATAACGTTTTGATTGGGTGACAACAAATCACATTACGCCGATAAGTATCGACACTCTCTGTTAAATTGGCAGATATATCGATTGCAGATAGTCAACCAACCAAAACAACTTTTTACCCAGTCATTCTGGGTCAAATTAGGCCTTCCTTCGGGAATCGAACCGGTAAAAATAAGCATTGGTATACATACTTGTTATAGGTCACTCTAACTTTTCTTAAAAGATCGGTGATCGAGGATGCACACTCATCTTGAAGAAAAAAAAGCAAATTCCCAGGTATCATGGACAGTGGCGTGGTCCTCGAACTAACTTTGGAGCACACCCTGGGCAAATCCAAGTGCATTTGAAAAAAAAGATATGAAAAACAAGATAACTGCCACATAAAATAAAAAGTCGAATTTCTCCTAAACGATGAGAGATGGGTAGAAAGTACTCGAAGAAATATCATACAGGACAATAGAGGCCAATTGCCAGTGGTCATAAAAATCCAAGATGGCAGATCCAAAATGGCGACTGAAAAAATATATGTTCCGATCTGGCTGAAATTCTGTAAGGGGGAAGTCGCTGATGTATTGATTCGTTATTTTTTGTTCGTTTTCCGATTCTACCATTTATCAAGTTGGCTGCCATACAAGGATCTTTTGTATGGAGAACATTGATTTGTCTCTGGCGTGGGAACGGTTACTCGTTGGGGGAGCTAATAGTCCTATTATGTTTTTACATGTGTTGCATTATTGTTTTTGTGGTATCCTGCCAGCAACTGTTTCCGCTCCAGAGTCGATCAAAGGTCCTCTTCATGCAAGGGATATTTGTTTTGTCTTTTGTTCCGACTCTGGAGCGGAAACAGCAGAACATTGCTGGTAGGGGGGCAGGATTCCGAAAAAACAATAACGCAACACATGATAAAACGTTATAGTACTATCAGTTCTTCCAACGAGTAACCGTTTCGACGCCAGAACCAAATTATTGTTCTCCATACGTGGTTTTGCCCAGGGTGTGCTCCAAAGTTAGTTCAAAGACCACCCCGCTATCTATGACACCTAGGAATTTGAAGAAAAGTTAGTGTAACACATAATTCGAAGGTATGGCAATTTTCATAACTACCGGTTCGATTCCCGCGGCAAAAATCAGAATGACTGGGTAATTTGTAAATGATTAATGTATTATTGGCTAACACGTCACTTTAAATAACTTCCATATAACGCCTAAGATTACGCATCTTATACTTTTAACAGCGTTCTTTTTCGTTCTAGCTATTATTTTTCTTCTTTTTTCTAACTTTACCACTGGATGCTGATTCTGTCTCACATTTTAATGGAATCAGTTGTTGATTTTGTTTTTTCTTTTTCCAACTTCAGAGAGCGTGTCAAAAAATGATATTCTCTCATTTGCTTTTAGTTTGATGTTTATTTTTAAGTTTATTGTTATTGTTTCCTCGCAAAATGAAAGAAAAGTACTATACTTCTCTCTACCGAAGTAGCTATATACAGTCTCGTTTACATTATGGCGTCGACTGCGTCTCGGCCTTCCAAATTTACTCGACCATATATTGCTTCTTTTTTCGGCCTCGGAGTAACGTACTATTGTCAGAATCGTTGCATTTGACCACAGAAGCACTGACGTAGCAACAGAAGACTTCGAAGTGAAACAAGCGCCTCGGGAGCAAGCGGCGGCCGTGTGGGACTTCAGCCGGTACCTCAACGACATGTACGCGTCTTGCTGCGTGCTCATACGGCGCGCCCAGCTGTGGGACCAGGACGGAGATGGGTTGATAGAGAACAGTGGACTGCCTGATCAGACGTTCGATGCTTGGGTCATGACTGGACCAAGGTAACTGTTTATAAAAGTGTATTCTATCGATATGTATGTATGCGTCTTGCTGCGTGCTCATACGGCGCGCCCAGCTGTGGGACCAGGACGGAGATGGGTTGATAGAGAACAGTGGACTGCCTGATCAGACGTTCGATGCTTGGGTCATGACTGGACCAAGGTAACTGTTTATAAAAGTGTATTCTATCGATATGTATGTATGCGTCTTGCTGCGTGCTCATACGGCGCGCCCAGCTGTGGGACCAGTACGGAGATGGGTTGATAGAGAACAGTGGACTGCCTGATCAGACGTTCGATGCTTGGGTCATGACTGGACCAAGGTAACTGTTTATAAAAGTGTATTCTATCGATATGTATGTATGCGTCTTGCTGCGTGCTCATACGGCGCTCCCAGCTGTGGGACCAGGACGGGGATGGGTTGATAGAGAACAGTGGCTTCCCTGATCAGACGTTCGATGCTTGGGTCATGACTGGACCAAGGTAACTGTATATAACAGTGTATTCTATCGATATGTATGTATGCGTCTTGCTGCGTGCTCATACGGCGTGCCCAGCTGTGGGACCAGGACGGAGATGGGTTGATAGAGAACAGTGGCTTACCTGATCAGACGTTCGATGCTTGGGTCATGACTGGACCAAGGTAACTGAATATAAAAGTGTATTCTATCGATATGTATGTATGCGTCTTGCTGCGTGCTCATACGGCGCGCCCAGCTGTGGGACCAGGACGGAGATGGGTTGATAGAGAACAGTGGGCTACCTGATCAGACGTTCGATGCTTGGGTCATGACTGGACCAAGGTAACTCATATTTACTGTGTTCTTTTTCTAAACATTTTAACATAAATTGTTGTCTTCGGTCAGGCAAATGATGGCGTTGTAAGACCAAAACTTTGGCACGTTTGGCTTCAATTATTCGGTTAGATTGGAGTTACAAAATAGTCTTGGGGAAGACCTGCTAGGCTCGCTTTAGGCTGGATCAAGACTGCGTTTCATATTTTCATGATTTAAACTGTCTCACTTTAAATACACGATTGATCGCTAGCTAACTGTACTTTCCAGTGCGTACTGCGGCGGTCTGTGGCTAGCTGCCTTATCCAGCGTAAAGTACATGGCGCACCTTCTAGAACGAGAGGACGATGAGAGAGAATTCAGCAAACTTCTAGAAGAAGCTAAGCACTCGTACAATGAGAAGCTATGGACGGGAAACTTCTACAAGTTTGATACGAAGCCTTTCAGTAAGGACGTGGTGATGGCTGATCAACTGGCTGGACAGTGGTGAGTTTTCAAAGTCATCTTAATAAGCAGTTTCAAACAAGTTTTAAATCATTAAAAATAAAGGGAAAGCGGGAAGGACCACTCTGCGGAGATCTTTGCGGAGTTGGCGTTGCGTTCCGATCCAAACAAGCTACGCTCACAAGAGCGAAGCACTTGCAAATGAATAATAAAAGAAAGAAGCTAAAAGTTTCATTTGGGAGGGACGTGACGTCAACCCAGCGTTCAATGTACCGTACCGAAATATGATGTTATCGTTTCGTTGTTTGTATTGTTCTGTTTATCATTGTTTTATAAATCAAAACATTGTTAGGGGGCGTGCCCTAACAAAACGTTTGCTATGACGATTTGGTAACATACACCGCGTAATGTTACTAGATAATAGAAAATACGCGAATTCATATTGAAGTTTATTTGTAAATTGTATTTGTCAACAAAACAGTCTTCTTCTTCGGTCGTGTGGGTATCGAGTAGATCGACGCAAGCAACCCTATCAGAGTTAAGCCGCCTAATAGCACAGCTAAAAGGCCTCTGACATGGTATGTGTAACGACCACTATCAAAGACAGCGACTGGGACCGACGTCTTAAAGATTCCGTGCTTGGAACGGTCCAAGCACGGAATCTTTATTCTACCACACAATCAGGTGATTCAGCCTGCATTGTGTTAACCGAACTCGGAAATATTTCACAACGTGATAAATTGACAAATATCAACTTTGTGTTCCCCCGGGAGTCGAGCCTAGAACCTCTGGATCGCAAACCCATGGCTTTGACCACTAGACCACGGAGGCAGTTAAACAAAACAGTTCTTTCATGCTGGACTGGGAGCGAGAGAAAAACATAGAATATGCCAGCTGCATTTCCTCCCGGGCATGCTGTAAAAACCAGCAAAGGGTTTCTGTATATTGCAATGTAGGCGATGGGCTGACAACCTGTCACTAAAGCAATATACCTACAAATCTATCATACCCTCAAAACTATGTCAGACGTGGCGGAACGACCTTTGTTTAGGTCGTTTACGCTTAGCCTACCCCATTAGGGATAAAGGCGTGATTATATGTATGTATGTATGTGTCTGAGTGTGTTTCAAGCGGTTATAGTAGAACTATTTCTCCCTCTCAGGTACCTTCGCGCATCAGGATCAAGCGACGACGTTTTCCCCCACATCAACGTGATAAAATCCCTACGCACCATCTTCGAAAACAACGTACAGAAGTTCAAAGATGGATGTATGGGAGCCATCAACGGATGGGTGGTCGGACCTAAACCACATATCGATGAGACCGCTCTACAGAGTATGGAGGTCTGGACGGGGGTTACTTATGGACTCGCTTCCTTGATGATATTTGAAGGTAAGAGACATTCAAGGAAGTTCAAGGAAAGTTGCATGGGAGCTACCAATGGATGGGTGACCGGACCTAAACCACATATCGATGAGACCGCTATTCAGAGTATGGAGGTCTGGCCGGGGGTTACTTATGGACTAAACCCAAATAAAAAATTACAATCGAGACTGTTAACTTTGCGCTGCTGATATGGTAAGATTAATTTTACTCACTTTACGTTTTACTTCCAGGCATGCACGAAGAAGCGTTCGTAACAGCCGGAGGAATGCACAAAACCCTCAGCCAAATGGGCCTTACATACGAGACTCCCGAAGCTTTATACGAATCCGGCCACCATCGCTCCATCGCTTATATGCGCCCACTGGCCATCTGGGGAATGTACCAGGCGTTATTAACCCGCCCCCCGCCCCCCGCGCCCCCCGCGCCCCGCGCCAACGGACAACCCAACCATGTCAAAGATAAGTTATAGTGTTCGCACTTTTTAGTAATAGGGTTTATCGGTTCCTCGAAAACTCGGTCGGTAGAAGTGATAGTGATTGTGGATGATGTATTATTGACGGTTCTAGTGTTTATAGCGGCTCTAGTGTTTGAATTAGCGTGTCGGAATACGTAACGAAGGTGTTTGTTTAGGTTTAAGGAAGGTATGAACAAAAGCGCTTGAGGTGCCACATGTTTGTGATTAAGGCTGCATACTGCACTGCTCTGTCGCGTAGAGCAGATATTGTCTTTGGTGTCATTGTTCAACACAATGGGAGCATAGATAATCACGCTCACAGCGCCAGATTCTGGTCGATTGATCGCGATAGTGTGAGAACCGTGTTACGTTTGTGCATTCGTCCATATTATATTCCTATCCAATTTGTATCCGACAGCTCGTGATGAAACGAATTGGATACGAATCTTATATGGTTGATATACAGTTCGGTTCGGCACTTTCAATTTCCAAAGCCCAAGCGGTGCAATAATTGTTGATTACTGCACTTGTTCGGCTTTTGCCTATTAGGTAGATGAATGTTTGGTGAAAAAGCCCCTCTGCTTTACCGCACATTACACAAGGCCGGGCAACAGAAGACCTCTTTTTCCTCGAACATTCAACATTATATTCGATTTTGCCGAACCCATTTTGTGCGTAGGTACTTACTACTACAGAATATGTTAAAAATCTACCGCGTTAAGAAAGTACCGAACTCGATTGTATTTAAATAGTACATTATGATATAAGTGCGCTAAGTTGATAATTAGCAGCCGAGGCGATATTACATACATACATACATATAATCACGCCTTTATCCCTCATGGGGTAGGCAGAGCGTAAACGACCAATAAAGGTCGTTCCGCTACGTCAGGCAAATTTGAAGGGTTATTTAAGATAGATTTGTTGGTATATTGCTGTAGTGACAGGTTATCAGCCCATCGCCTAAATTGCAATATACTGAAGCCCTCGGATTCCTTAGCTGGTTTTACAGCATGCTCGGGAGGAAATGCAGCTGGCACATTCTATGTTTTTTTCTCGCTCCCAGGCCGGCATGGAAGAACAAATATATGGCACCACAATGTGATTTTTTAAGTACCTAAGTGAGGCATTTACCAAAAGCATTGTTTACTTATAAATATAAATCTAACCCAACAGTGGCAATATTAATTTAAATCTAGATGACAATATTGTGATAATTATATCCTATGTGAAGAAAACAAAATTTTATGTGATTTTATACGATTAAAAAACACAAAAAAATTTAACAACCAGTTGTTGTACCAATGAAATTGTGAGTTTATAATGAATAAGCATTTATTTATTAATGTTTTGGCTTTTCGATGTTTTGTTATATTTAATTTTGAACGGGTTTTCCGGCATATTCTAAAACATTTGCATTTTGCGGTTTCGTTTACAAAAATATATACTTTTGTAAGCTGTTGAATGTTCCCTCTATAAGAGTTCAAGTACTTAATGTAATAACTATTAATTTAATATATTTTATTCCTAAACTAATAAAGATGCAATTAAACAACGATGAGATATTTTATTTATTTATTTCAATAATTCGTACGTATATTATAAATGCATTTGGGAATACACTTCGTATAAGTCTTACTAAAACGCTTATTTCGAGTACTACACATTTTAATCTCATAGTTTACACTTAATTATTTCTCGCTACCAATATTTAATATTTCAAGTATCAATAATATATTTTGTACTATTTTAAAACTAAACATCAGTAAATCATTGATTTTACAAAAATAAATTAAATTTCTAACTAGAAACTGTATTCGAATATGTATTTACAGATTATTTACATCAAGATTCGTTCAGTCTTGTTTATTGATGATTTCCAGTGGATCTTTCTAAAAATGTTGGAACGGAGTGAAGAATTTCATTTAACTAAACATAATTTGCAAGGCATGCCACAAAAATCTTTCTTTTGAATGGCTTACACTAACCCGAATCGACCATACAAATACCCACTGTCTATGTGTGCGTAGCGGATATGTTCATGTACATGTGTGCGCCGTCCCTGTCGTCGCATCTCCCAATAGCGCGTTCCCGCGGGAAACTCAGGCGCAGGTGCGTGTCATCGCAGTCCAGACGCTCGCGGGACGCTGACGCGTCGCGCTCTACGATCGTTGCCATGTGAGAGGTCCTGCAAGTTAAAGAAAGAAATATTTAAACAGGAGTCGGTAGAGTGCTTATGTGATGTTGAGTCAGTACTGCAACACCCTATTTCATCCCACCCATCCATGTCACAAAAACTTGGATTAAGGGACAAAGCCAGGGTATATGCAGCAACGGTTCCTATGGCAACGCTCTGTGGCAACGTTAACTACTAGGCTGGGGAATATGTCAAGTACGTGGCGATTACTTACCCTCAATTTTGAGGAATTTGAGGAGGCCATTTTCAGGAAGTGGACACTGCAGGCTGTTTATTAAAAGGTAAAGACTGTAGCACAGTAATATGCAGGTTGTAACATACCTGATCTCATTCTTAGGGTGTCTAAATGTGGTAAACTTTGGGCAGCCGTTGAGTGAATCTGCTCTCACTGTCGCATGCTGAATTCATCGTCAATGTGATGTCATCTACATAGATGGGCAACGAACTGGTAGCATACCTGATCTCATTCTTAGGGTGTCCAAATGTGGTGAACTGCGGGCAGCCGTTGAGTGAATCTGCTCTCACTGTCGCATGCTGAATTCATCGTCAATGTGATGTCATCTACATAGATGGGCAAGGAACTGGTTGCATACCTGATCTCATTCTTAGGATGTCCAAAGGTGGTGAACTGCGGGCAGCCGTTGAGTGGTCGCGGAGGGGGAGGGATGAGGTAGTCGTCCAGTCGGCTTTCACTGTCGCATGCCGAATGCATCGTCAGCGTGCTTGATGACATCTGCGAAGATGGAATAGATCAGAACTGTGTATCAGTAAGTACCATCAACATGAATGGGTGCAATAATGATGATCTACTTGAAAGGGGTAAGACCTTTGACAATTAACAATTCTTGGCTTTATCTAAGTCGTCTTTTGTGCCAACACCGTGGTGGTTAAACACAGCGCAAGTCACGATTTATTGACATGATGGTATCATAATCTGTTGCAAATCTCGTTTGAGTAGTCTATTTAATAAAAATAATAGAATTTTCAGTTTCCCCAATATGTGGGAATATCTTGTTAGAAAACAGGAAGTTAGGCTGAAACGGTGAAACGAAGCATTTTTTTTTTTTTAATGTGTGTACTTACAATAGACCTGGCTTTGTCATCCAACTCAGACTGGACACTGTTGGTATCAGCTGCACTACCACCACTGACGGTGCTCAGACGACCAGATGATGAAGAACCTTAAAAAATAACCATTTCAAGTTAGGTTCTCGAACAAACGCACCATAGTAAAAGTCAGTTAGTTTACTAGTAATGTTTTACTTACTATCGCTAAGACTGCTATTTGGCCTGGTGCTGCCATTCCTCTTTTCAATCGTACCGTTGCTATGTTCATGATCTGCAAATAAATAGAATATTGTAATTCAAATTTGGTTTTATATCACAAAATAATCAGGATGGGCTCATTTTATAAAAAAAATCGGCAACGCACTTGTGGGTTTGATAGAGGTGTTCACCTCGACGTTTCGACGCCATACGAGAATCTTCCTTAGGAAAGAAGAAATTCACACTCGGCCGCGCGTCAAGTGCGACTTCCACAAGTGTGTTCCCGAATATTTTATAAATATGAATAACACTTGTCCATCGTTTAGTGATAGTAATACTATTGGCTCATTTTAGAATACTTACTTTTGTTTTTATTCTTAGAAAACATCTTCTTGACTCTCTCGAACGGGGTTGGCCGCTTCAAGTTATCTTTGATCTTCTGCTGAATCTTATCATACTCCTCCCGCATCTTATTCAGTTGCTCCTGTTTCTCTTTCAAAGACTGTTGCGTCTCATTTCTGTTCTTCCATTCCATTACCAGCTTTTCAACTTCTGAGATCGTAAACACATTGTTTTTGAAATCGGTTATAATTTCGGCTAGTTCCTCTTGGCCGGTTAAAGGGAAGTTCTCCTTCCCAGACTTGACGCTTCCACTGCATCGTATGTCTTTGGTGCTGAGGTTGATCTGGCTTATGTCACTAGTTGGAGTGTCAATGGTAAATGGCCTGTTTTCTTCGGTGGGTGAGTACAGGAATATGTCAGACTGTTGCGGCATCAGTCTGGAACTATTCGCGTAGAGGTTGTTTGGTCTGAATTTCGGGCTTTCGACTTTGATATTCGAGGGTTGGAATAAATAGTCGTGTTCGATAGCTTGTTGTATCTTTCCGTCGTGTATTGGGAAGTCGTTTTGGTAGAGTTGCTCTTTCACTTTTGGTAATTTTAGCGTTGGTCGTTGTTTTTTCTCTTCTGTTTTTTCGATCTTTTCCAGAACTTCGAGGTTTTGTGTGCAAGCTTCGCTGAAGGGATCTGTGGTTTCCTCAGCGTCGTTTTCAGTCTTATCGTGTGAGGGAGAGTCGACGGTGTCACAAGGCTCTACTATTCTTAGTTCTTCTTGAGATTTAATTTCATCTTGAGCGTCTTCTTTATCGTTGTCTGACATGTTCTTCAAGTAGTAGTACATGTTGGAGAACTCGTTTATTTTCTGTAACAAACATGCATTTATATCAATGAATGTTTAAACTATCGATCTTATTCAGAGTAGTCATATTATTTTCCGATCTTGGGCAATAGAAGCCTAAACTATCTTACTAAATGATCAGCCAGCACATCAGCGAGCTTAAAGTGTTTTTGGTTCCTAGCCAGCTCAGCTGGGGTCCGCTGCCGCGGGTTCCTCAAATCAACTACTGCACCACCACTGGGACACTCCAGAAGTTACGAGCATATAAGTGCTCCAAAACAAAGTAGAATATCTTACCAAGTGATCAGCCAGCACATCAGCGAGCTTGAAGTGTTTATGGTCCCTGGCCAGCTCAGCTGGGGTCCGCTGCCGTGCGTTCCTCAAATCAACTACTGCACCACCACTGGGACACTCCAGAAGTTACCAGCATATAAGCGCTCCAGACCAAAGTAGAATATCTTACCAAGTGATCAGCCAGCACATCAGCGAGCTTGAAGTGTTTATGGTCCCTGGCCAGCTCTGCTGGGGTCCGCTGCCGCGCGTTCCTCAAATCAACTATTGCACCACCACTGAGACACTCCAGAAGTTACCAGCATATAAGCGCTCCAGAACAAAGTAGAATATCTTACCAAGTGATCAGCCAGCACATCAGCGAGCTTGAAGTGTTTGTGGTCCCTGGCCAGGTCAGCTGGGGTCCGCTGCCGTGCGTTTCTTAGTGTTACTGCTGGGACACTCCAGAAGTTGCCAGCATATAAGCGCTCCAGAACAACGTAGAATATCTTACCAAGTGATCGGCCAGCACATCAGCGAGCTTGAAGTGTTTGTGGTCCCTGGCCAGGTCAGCTGGGGTCCGCTGCCGCGCGTTCCTCAAAGCAACTGCTGCACCGCCCCCTGGACATTCCAGCAGTTGCCAGCACAAGCGCTCCAGACCGAAACGCGCTGCCCAGTGGAGAAGGGTGGGGTATTCTTCGCCGCCTAGAGAATAAAGGTAAGTAGTATAAAAGTTGCTATTTAAAAGTTAATTAGGGGCTCCCCTGAGGTAAGTGGCGCCCTCATCAGTCAAAAAATCATAATTCACTGAAAACACAATCAATCGAAAATCCGGTAGATCAGATTGAGGTTAAAGCAATGAAGGTAATAATAATATAATATAAAAAGGCCTCTGCGCTGTTGGCTTTGGCCCCACGTATGCCTCAAAGGACCGGGTCCCTGTGGGCCCGTGATACTGAAAAGTATACCAACATAATAGATAATAATACCGCGTCATTGAAACAAACGACACCCCTAAAAAGGGAGATTTTTCCAAAGAAAACAAAAAATTATAATAGAATATGTTTATTGCCTTTTAGAACCTCATAATGTTGCAACTTATAGTTAGTTGTAGTTACAGATAGAAATTTGCGAACAACGGCCACTTTTATCACATTTGCTATCTGTAACTGCAGTGAACACTGAATTATTAATTTATAATGCTTAAAATTATCTTCAGTACCTATACTTCAATCTGATCTACCGGATTTTCGATTCATTGCGTTTTCAGTGAGTAATGATTTTTTAACTGATGAGGGCGCTGGCGTGCACCGGGGATCCCCTTAATGATACATACATACATATAATCACGCCTTTATCCCAAATGGGGTAGGCAGAGCGTAAACAACCTAAACAAAGATCGTTCCGCCACGTCTGACAAATTTCTGAGGGTTAGTTAAGATCGATTTGTAGGTATATTGCTTTAGTGACAGGTTGTCGGCCCATCGCCTAGATTGCAATATACAGAAACCCTCGGACCCCTTAGCTGGTTTTTACAGCATGCCCGGGAGGAAATGCAGCTGGCACATTCTATGTTTTTCTCTCGCTCCCAGTCCAGCATGTTAATGATGTCTTATTGAATTTCACTATTTACAATCGATCAAGTAGAGAAAGTTATACTAATTTACTGAATCAACCTTCACCGAAAAGTAGAAACGTGCTTAGTTGTTACACGCTTTATGACTCAAATTCTAAATTATATTATGATAAATTGAGTATTTAGAATAAGGTCAAACACACAAAAGGTGCGACATGTAAAATGACAATTTATTTGTGCGTATATACAATAACGATAATTAATCATTGTGTTTGTTCCGGTGTAATAAATGGTTGTTTATTTCGCAGCTTGTTTCGGAAACGTCCACAATAGTTAACATCTTTGTCACGGAGACTTTAATTGGGATGGAGTTATCAAACTAGACGATAAACAAAGGGCCTATTGTCCGGATCTCTTAATTTTTTGCGTCCGGTCCTAACAAGGCCTTAATTGACTTCTAAAAATAGGTCAGGGGAACAAAACGACAGTTAGACACACAGTTGTTTTTTACTTTGATGGTGTTTGCTAACGTTGCTGTGGGCTCTTAGGCCCGTATTTATAAAGCGGTCTCAAGATTGAGAGTAGTATTAAGTATAGATTTGACAGGTTATGTACTGAAATTACATTTCTAATACGAACTAAAACTCGCCATCAGTTTCAAGTGCTGATTATAAATACGATAATAAAAACGGGCCTCAGTGTATCAGATCAAATCACGTATGTTTTTTTGTGTGGTACTACGCAAAATCTAGATTTTTTTGTGAGGGGGAATTCTTACTTACACGACGGGTTCTTGATATGTGTTAATGTATTTTACGAGAAATAATAAACGCCTGAATCGAGTTGGTTAATTGCAGTATTTATGGAAATAATGCTGATAAAATGCCCTTGGTAATTCTTTAAGAAATAGGGGCGATTGTAACGGTAAGAGCCTGATGGTGTAGTGAATAGGGCCGCTGCCTCCTGAGCTGGAGGTCGTGGTTCGAATCCCACCATGTACCAATGTTTTTTTTTGGTTTTCGAATTTCATATGTACGTTTATTCGACGCTTTTTCCGTGCTTCGGAAGGCACGTTAAGCCGTTGGTCCCGGTTAATATCGTTTAATACTGTAGACATTAGTCGCTATTAAGCCATATCAGAGGCCAGTGCTAAGCATTGGCGGTTTAAAAACTCTGACCTAATCTGGGATTGGGTCTGGTTTCCCTTCTGGGTTGCGGAGGATCAGTCGCTCTGTGTAAAAACCAGTACCCTCGTCCAATCCCCTGGATTAGGTAGCCAACTCCGTACGATAGTGGATAAGGCTAGGGAGATGATGTAACGGTACTTACTTGACACATCAGCCTTAGGGTTGAACTGTTCAGTGGATGCAAGCAGGTGGAAATGAGGAGGAATGTTCTTCTGGAAGGCGTTTAGCATCCAGCTGTCCAGTTGCTCTTTACTGGTCGTTTTGAAACCCAGCGTCTGTAAACGAGACAACATTAAATCTGTCGTCTCTATGTCCGATTTAATATTCTATGTCTTATAGAGACGACCGATGCTAGTTATTCAGTGTCGTTGACTGAGCAACCCCTTCAGTTTGCGGGACGCTATCTCTTACACCCGGTATTACATACATACATACATACATACATATAATCACGCCTTTATCCCTAATGGGGTAGGCAGAGCGTAAAAGACCCAAACAAAGGTCGTTCCGCCACGTCTGACAAAGTTTCGAGGGTTATTTAAGATAGATTTGTAAGTATATTGCTGTAGTGACAGGTTGTCAGCCCATCGCCTAAATTACAATATACTGAAACCTTCGGATCCATTAGCTGTATTATGAAGGAATAAATCAGTCTCACAGTTTAGATCAAATCGAAAACAGTTAGGGAGTAAAATTATGTAATTACAAGGCCAAAAAAGATTAACAATAGATGAAAAGAAATTGAGAAATATAGTCGCCAACATTCGTTAGGATTTGGTACAAAAAGAACAAGAAAGATTGCCTGTTGTTCAGTGTCGTTGACTGTGTAACCCCTATCAGTTTGCGGGACGCTGTCCCTTACACCCCGCTCCAAGGGTTTTTCTGCCTCCGCCCCAGCGACTGCCCTTTCTGCGTCACTCGCACCCAGGTCAGCATCGACATCAGCCAACATTCTACATACAAACATGCTATATACCTGGCACATGAACTCCAAGGGGTGGTCGGAGGCTCGCAGCAGCTGGTCCAGCTCTCGCACTTGATCTGCCTCCGCCCCAGCGACTGCCCTTTCTGCGTCACTCGCACCCAGGTCAGCATCGACATCAGCCAACATTCTACACACAAGCATGCTATATACCTGGCACATGAACTCCAAGGGGTGGTCGGAGGCTCGCAGCAGCTGGTCCAGCTCTCGCAGCCGGCTCTCGCACTTGATCTGCCTCCGCCCCAGCGACTGCCCTTTCTGCGTCACTCGCACCCAGGTCAGCATTGACATCAGCCAACATTCTACACACAAACATGCTATATACCTGGCACATGAACTCCAAGGGGTGGTCGGAGGCTCGCAGCAGCTGGTCCAGCTCTCGCAGCCGGCTCTCGCACTTGATCTGCCTCCGCCCCAGCGACTGCCCTTTCTGCGTCACTCGCACCCAGGTCAGCATTGACATCAGCCAACATTCTACATACAAACATGCTATATACCTGGCACATGAACTCCAAGGGGTGGTCGGAGGCTCGCAGCAGCTGGTCCAGCTCTCGCAGCCGGCTCTCGCACTTGATCTGCCTTCGCCCCAGCGACTGTCCGTTCTTGCTCACTCGCACCCAGATCAGCATTGACACTTCCAGACAGGATTCTGTATAAACAAGCATACTCCGTAAGGTCTCTTATAGGTTGGACCTATTTAGGCACTCCGGGTTTGTCAAGCACATCGCATTCTGTTATGATAATAGTACGATACTACGAAACCAGCGTGTTCCCTCCAGTAATTCGTTTGCTGTACGTATGAGTTATTATCATGTAATTTGGTTAAATTTAGTTAATAATCAGATTAATTACACCTGGTAAAGTGTTTTAAAGTTAACCTTTAGTAAAAGTATTCATCTCGTAGCGAGAGCAACTAAAAACAACAACAAAAAAACAACGAAAAAAAAAACCGGTCTAACAGAATCAAGTTACAGTTAAGATAATTTAGAACCTTATAAATTAGCGATCCATAGTTCATTGTAGAAGAAAAATTGCTTTTGTTGGCCGTAATTTCGCATTTTTTCTTCAACTATGAATAGCTAATTTAAAAGGTTTTGAATTATCTTAATTACTATAACTTGATTCTATTGGACGGTTTTTCGATTCACTGCATTTTAGTGAAGTATGATTTTTTTACTAATAGAGGCGCCACTTGGCTAGTATAGTACTTCAGAATTTTATAATAACTTATTCTGTAAAAAAGAATTCGCCTTCAAAGTTGCGAAGTTGAGGAAATTCTTTATCGAGTTATAAAAATACGACGAACATTCCGCTCACGATAAAAAAATGTTCTGCTGATTTTGAAAGTTTGGAAGTACTTTGCTAACTTTGTGTTCCGTGACTGATACCTAATCACGTAAAACAAAATGGGCTTCAAAACAAACACAAAGCCATAAATAAAAAAGACTGTCTCCAAAAAACAAATACTGCCAAATAGCATTATAGAAATGCCTACCTCTCTAAGAGGTTTCTCCTACGCTAGACTCTAAAACCCTCTTTCTCTCAGCTTTTAAAAGATTCAAGAAAATTCTCTTACCTGGAATGTCGAACTGCAGCGTATACGGGTTTCTTTTCTTGAATGTTGGTATGTGGATGACTTCTCCTTTCTTGTCAACCATGATCTTGATACTGTCCTCTTCTCTAATAGGGTCATTCAATAGCGCAATCACCCGACTTTGACCCTAAAAAACCATTAAGTTTTATGTTCCGCCTTATGAAAAATAACATAAATACATACAAATAATCACGCTTTTATCGCTAATGGGGAAATTAATTTAAGCCATTACGATCGATACGATAAGAAGAAGATCCCTAGGCAGAGCGTAAATGACCTAAACAAAGGTCGTTCCGGCACGTCGGACAAAGTTTTGAGGGTGATTTAAGATCAATTTGTAAGTATATTGCTGTAGTGACAGGTTGTCAGCCCATCGCCTAAATTGAAATATACTTAAACCCTCAGATCCCTTAGCTGTTTTTTACAGCATGCCCGGGAGGAAATGCAACTGGCAAATTCTATGTTTTTCTTTTGCTCCCAGTCCAGCAAGGAAGAAAAAAAAAACCCCGCTTGGTAACATAAAACATTTATTCTATGTCGCGAAAATTTTCCTCCATCTATCACATTTTCGGATCTAAAAGGTTGTTTTCCAGGAACGTAGTAACAGGAAACATAAAACATACATTGCGTAAGATGAAAGCCCGATTGTAATCTATTTGCTTTAAATTGAGTTTACGTATATCCACATTCCACTTTATGCCTACACGACAACACATAGGTACACGTGTCACCTTGTAGTTGCTTATAGTCAGGACGAATAAAAATGTGAACTTGGTTTTATGACTGCTAAGTAATGGGATTTCGGCAGTAAATCCAAAGACACTGGCCCTTATTTTATAACGCAATTTATACAATGTCTGCGGTTTACGGTATCGAAGATTCAAAAAGCGTCCTGGGTCTATAAACCTGAATAGCTGTCGTCAATCAATATAGACTCTAAAACCTTAAAAAGATTGCCTATTGGTATATCGTATTTTTATACGAATTTTAGGGCGTGTTATACCGGGTGTAAGGGACAGCGTCCCGCAAACTGATAGGGGTTGCACAGTCAACGAAACCGAACAACGTTCACCAGGAAATATTACAAAAGAAAAAAAAAACTAAAATACTAACCTTCCCATATAAAATGACCACCTCGATCAGACTATTTGTATGGAAAAGCATTTTTTTTTGTGTAAGTTGTTCAGATCCCTTGACTGAGCAACCCCTATCAGTTTGCGGGACGCTGTCCCTTACACCCGGTATAGGCCGCCTGACCTCAGCCCTTTAAAACTCCAACATCGGAAACCGGATATAATGTTTAACATGACTATTTATAGCTTTCATAATTATGAGCTTCAAAATTAAGCATTTAAAATTCTCGGCTCTATTTTATCCACTTACAATTTTGACCTTCTTTGGCACGATAGAGAAGCTGGTGCGATCAGTGGCGGTATCTTTGCAGTCTTTGGTGCGTAGAATGCCTACAGCAGCTGTTAAGAACGTGTCCACGAAAGATGTGTCCTTTTCGCGGACACACATCATCTGCCATTGGTCTATTGTTGGGTATTCTGTAACAAACAAACGCGATTATAGCGAAGCCTATATACAAAAACGAATTTAATATGATCTCTTTGTAAAATATTATATTTCAAAAGCGAATAAGTAATTTAATCGCCTATTATCTTGAACTCCCTCATTTTCAGATCAAAGTAAACAGATATCGGTATTCGTATTACGTATTCAGACGAATAAATTATTTATATCTCTCTATTTAACACCCGGGATATATCTTATAAAATTGTATCTCAACTGCCTCCGTGGTCTAGTGGCTAGTGCCATGGACTCCTGATCCGGAGGTCCTGGGTTCGATTCCCAGGGGGGAACACACAAAGTTGATATTTGAGAATTTATCACTTTGTGATTTTTTTCCCAGTTTGGTTAGGACATTGTAGGCTGTTGTCCGAAAAAGAAAAATATTTCGTGCTTCGAAGCACGTTAAGCCGTCGGTCCCGGTCGCTGTATTTGATAGTGGTCGTTAACATAATAGTGTTCGTTCTCAAACCATGTCAGAGGCCTGATAGTTGTGCTAGTAGGCGGTTTAAAAACTCTGACACGAGGGTTCATCGCGTCGATAGACTCGATACCCACTCGACAGAAGAAGAAGAATTGTATCTCATATCCGTTGATTTTTACAACTCGTAAGAAATATTCTGAAATACAAGTCGTTCAACTCGATAGTACCATCATCCTTACCGTCACAATTAGCAGCAATGACCTGACTCTTCTCAACTCCTAACAGCATCACCAGCACCTTATCCACCGTGAACAGACTGTGTACATTGGTCTCCTTCTTCACGTCGGCCATCTTGATGACCAGATTCGGGCAGATGGTCACGATCTGCAGCGAACCTTGAGCTTCTTCATATAATTTAGACAAACAAAGATCCTTACCATCGCAATTGGCAGCAATGACCTGGTTCTTCTCAACTCCCAGCAGCATCACCAGCACCTTATCCACCGTGAACAGACTGTGTACATTGGTCTCCTTCTTCACGTCGGCCATCTTGTTGACCAGATTCGGGCAGATGGTCACGATCTGCAGCGAACCTTGAGCTTCTTCATATAATTTAGACAAACAAAGATCCTTACCATCGCAATTGGCAGCAATGACCTGGTTCTTCTCAACTCCCAGCAGCATCACCAGCACCTTATCCACCGTGAACAGACTGTCGACGTTGGTCTCCTTCTTCAGATCGGCCATCTTGATGACCAGATTCGGGCAGATGGTAACGATCTGCAGCGAACCTTTAGCTTCTTCATATAATTTTGACAAAGAAAGATCCTTACCATCGCAATTGGCAGCAATGACCTGGTCCTTCTCAACTCCCAGCAGCAACACCTGCACCTTATCCACCCTGAACAGACTGTCCATATTGGTCTCCTTCTTCAAGTCGGCCATTTTGTTGACCAGGTTTGAACAGATGATCATGATCTGCAGCGGAATCTTTAGGTTCTTCATATAATGTAGAAAAACAGATATCCTCACCATCACAATTAGCAGCAATGACCTGGTTCTTCTCAACTCCCAGCAGCATCACCAGCACCTTATCCACCCTGAACAGACTGTCCACATTGGTCTCCTTCTTCAGGTCGGCCATCTTGTTGACCAGGTTTGGACAGATGATCACGATCTGCAGCTGGGCTTTCATCAGCTTATCCAGCTTGTCTTGGGACTGGGCGTCGTTGGACAGCAGTTCTTCAGCGGTTACTGGGGTCACTCTGAAATAAAAAATAAAGGTAAGTTGGTTCCGTGGTATATTTTATACTCTGTGAAATCTAAGAAGGTAGCTGCATCAAAAGCTAGTGGCTTTTTCGAAGGAAAACAAAAGAAAATGTATCTGAAATCTATAGGAATTTAGCATTTGTCACACACAACTATCATCCATGATATTTTTGAGTAGGTATAGATAGGTGTTTAGTTTTATTTACACAGGTATTTTTTTCATTCCGTACTGGAAGACGTATCACGTAGCAGCTATTATTCTCATAGATCAAATAAAGCCGTGAATATATATGTTGTCAACAACTTAGCCGAATCAATCTGTATTTTCCGGTTAAGAATCGGAAAACTCATATTGTAGTAACGTATAAGTAAATAAAATAAGTATTATACGGTAAACAACTCGTAAAGGTTATCTACACTCACAAATTGTTCTGGCGTTATATTATATCGAAGATTCCAAAAGCGTACTGGGTCTATAAACATGAATAACTGTCGTCAATCAATATAGACTCTAAAACCTTAAAAAGATTGCCTATTGGCATACCGTATTTTTATACGAATTTTATTAAAATTTTAGGGCGTGTTATAATAATAATAACAAATAAATTCTTTATTTTCAGTCTAATAAATTTTTGACAAATTATAGTGTCCCAAGCCACCTTTTAAGCTAATAAAGCCTGTGGCAGGTGGGTGTTATACCGGGTGTAAGGGACAGCGTCCCGCAAACTGATAGGGGTTGGTCAGTCAACAAAACTGAACAAATTCCACCAGGAAATTCTTTCAGGACATGAAAATAAAAATACTTTTCCATACAAAATAACCACCTCGATCAGATAATTTGTATTGAAAAGCCATTATTTTTAAATGAAAGAATTTTCCGTCGTAAGTTGTTCAATGTCGTTGACTGGGCAACCCCTATCAGTTTGTGGGACGCTGTTTCTTACATCCTGTATATAACTATCGGCCGTATCTGTGATCAGCTCTCAAGAGTGACAGCGAGTTTGAGTTCGTATCAGAAATGTCATTTCAGTACAAACTGGCCTGTCAAATCCATACTTAATATTGCTCTCAAGTTTGACATCGCTTAAAAAATACGAGCCTAAGATTAGGTGAGTTTACGATAAAGCGCTCTGAATGACCATTCTCTAACATGTATTGTCTTACGCCGTGGGCTACGTGGAAGTATTAAAAAGTCGTAGGTGTTTTTTAACAGTAATCAGTAATCACGCTCATCTTCCATGCTGGACTGAGAGCGAGAGAAAAACAAAGACTGTGCCAGCTGTATTTCCTCCCGAGCATGCTGTGAACCGAGGGTTTCTGTAAATTTAGGCGATGGGCTGACAACCTGTCACTACAGCAATATACCTACAATTCTATCTTGAATAATTCTCAAAACTATGTCAGACGTGGCGAAACGAACTTTTCTTTTTAAGGTCGTTTACGCTCTCCTTACCCCATTAGGGATAAAGGCGTGATTATATATATGTATGTATCACGCGCATCCCATCAAAATACGTTTTTTACGTATCTTATTTGTATGCTTATTTGTAACCTACTCATGTTGTTGATTTGTAAACATATGATGGCTTAATCTATCTATCTATCTATCTAATCGAGAAAAGGTCAAACGTTTTTCCGGAATCGATTTAGATTTGTTTGTTTACAAATTATGTTTTGATTGCCTATTTTTTTCTGTCATTCCAGTAGGCGCTGTTTTCGTCAAAGAGTGTCACAAATTCTGCGAATTGCTAAGAATTTTTTGATTTCAATGACGATCAAAGAAATCTGTGATCCATTATTTATTGGATCGCATAGCTTATCTTTGAACATCAGTCGTATTTATCAAAAAAAGCGGAAAAGAATATTGAGCGTACAAGGAAAAAGGATATTTGAAATGTTATATGATATTATCGTATCATATTTTTTTCTTATAATAATAGAACTACGTAAAACAAATTTTACTAAGAAATTATTTACTCAAACTACGGTCTGTCAAATTTTGGTTCAATAAAATTGTTTTTTATCACCTATGCTTGCGGCCTACCTGAGTAACTTATATTGATAAGTTCAATTTTATGCGATGAAGAAAGCTTTTAAGAGGTGAACAGTACCGCGACGGTGGCGCCATCAGTTTTAAATTAATTGTGCCTTAAATACCGTTGTATTTTCATGGACATTTACGTTTCGCGAGAATTGCAACTAATTCTCCATTTTATCATCCACTAGCGACCCGCCCCGGCTTCGCACGGAAATTATTTGCGTTTCTCTACTATATTATGCATGTATTGTACATATAAACCTTACTCTTGAGTCACTCTATCCATTAAAAGAAATCGCATCAAAATCCGTTGCGTAGTTTTAAAGATTTATGCATACATAGGGATATAGCGACAGAAGAAGAAGAAATAACTGCCTCCGTGTTCTAGTGGCTAGTGCGATGGACTTCTGATCCGGAGGTCCTGGGTTCGATTCCCAGGGAGTAAACACAAAGTTGATATTTGTGAATTTATCACTTTGTGAATTTTTCCCCAGTTTGGTTAGGACATTGCAGGCTGAATCACCTGATTGTCCGAAAAAGAAAAAGATTTCGTGCTTCGGAGGGCACGTTAAGCCGTCGGTCCCGGTCGCTGTCTTTGATAGTGGTCGTTACTCAAACCATGTCAGAGGCCTGATAGTTGTGCTACTAGGCGGTTTAAAAACTCTGACACCTGGGTTCATCGGGTCGATAAACTCGATACACACTCGACAGAAGAAGAAGCGACAGAAAAAGCGACTTTGTTTTATACAATGTAGTAATAATTTAAAATTTTCATATTAAGTATTTAAGCTTTGTACAGAGCTTATATGTTTAGTGTGAATAATTCTATTCTGGATTATAAAATGGCGAATTACTTGCAATTCTCGCGAAACGTAAAATATTCATGAAAATGTTTGTATTTCAGATACAATTGATTTAAAACTGATGGGGCGTCCCTTTTAGCCCCTTAAGGTTACGATACTAGCCAAGTGGCGCACCCATTAGTAAAAAATCTCACTAAAAATGCAGTGAATTGAAAAACCGGTCCAACAGAATCAAGGTATAGTAATAAAAAAAAAACTATAACTCGATCATTTAAAACCTTATAAATTAGCGATTCATAGTTCGTTGTAGTAACAGGAAGAAAAATTGCGAATTATTTATATTGAATAACGGCCACTTACGGTAATTTTCTTCCTGTTACTACAACGAGCTATGAATCGCTAATTTATAAGGTTCTAAATTATCTTAATTACTATAACTTGATGCTGTTGGACTGGTTTTTCGATTCACTGTGAATTATGTTTTTTTTTACTAATGGGGGCGCCACTTGGCTAGTATTGATATAATGGAAGTGTTATTTTACCTATAATGGTGCCTGGCGCGCTGAGACATGATCTTGTCGAAGCTGGCGACGAGGTAATCCGACCAGAGAGCACTCTCAGGAGAGCCCGAGCTCCACAGGATCGCAATATCCTCCATTTCTGAAACAAACAAACAATTTTCAATATTTTCTTATTTATACTAGTAATATTTTAAATATATTCATACATATAAACACGTCTTTATCCCTAATGGGGTAGGCAGAGCGTAAACGACCTAAACAAAGGTCTTTCAGCCACGTCTGACAAAGTTTTGAGAGTTATTTAAGATAGCTTTGTACGTACGATATTGCTGTAGTGACAGGTTCTCAGCCCATCACCTACATTACAAACTGAAACCCTTAGATCCCTTAGCATGCTCGGGAAAAAATGCATCTGGCACATTCTATTTTTCTTTCTCTCACTTCCAGTCCAGCATGGAAGATTTTTTTTTAATGACCTATATAAATACAACGTAGCTTAAAATAAGTCGCTAAAAGTTGGAAGGCAAAAGTTGCTTATACGGGATGTAAGCCACGGTATCCCGAAAATTTAAGGGGTTGCTTAGTCAACTAAACTGAAAAACTTTTACATAAACAACTCTTATTTATGGTAATAATAAATATCACTTATTAAAAAAACAACTCTTATTTATGGTAAAAATAAATATCACTTATTACAAAAATGTTTCGCTGACTTAGTAACCCCTTTCAGTTTTTAGTATATTGTCCCTTACGTCGACATGTAATACTTAGTAATGTTTTACGTTATTTCCAAAATTATTCTGATAAAAGTAGTAGTCATGCTAGTAAATTCAATTTAAACGTGGTATGTACAATATTTTTTAAGGTTTCTTCCATGCTGGCCTGGGAGCTAGAGAAAAACATAGAATGTGCCAGCTGCATTTCCTCCCGGGCATGCTGTAAAAGCCAGCTAAGGGATCCGAGGGTTTCAGTATATTGTAATTTAGGCGATGGGCTGACAACCTGTCACTATAGCAATATACCTACAAATCTATCGTAAAATAACCCTCAAAACTTTGTCAGACGTGGTGGAACGACCTTTCGTTTTCGTTGTCGTTTACGCTCTGCCTACCCCATTAGGGAAAAAAGGCGTGATTTTATGTATGTATGTATGTACAATATCGTGAGAGTGCTCGACAACTGTACAATACTCAACATATCTATATAAGAGCGTTTGCAATCTTCAAAGCTTGTCCTTGTTATACGGTCCAATGACTGAACGAGATGAGAAACGCGTCGCCTTCAGGGGATAATTAGAAGGTAGGTGTTATTATAGATGAGAAAAAGGTTTCAGTATTTCAGGAATCTTAAAATGTTTACACGATCTAGATTGCCTTACGAGATTGAAGTCAAAAAACTTAGAAATAAGATTCAGAATAGTCGTCTTTAGAAATGGGCTACGTTCTACGACTTTACTTTATTTTATTCTAACCTGATCAAACTTACGAAATAACCCTCAAAACAGTTTTGTTTAGGTCGTTTACGCTCTGCCTACCCCATTAGGGATAAAGGCGTGATTATATGTATGTATGAACTTACGAACGTTTATTGGTTTGTAACCACCCTTTCATAGTAGGCCGGCGCCAAGCACCTTAGCTCTATAACTAAGCTCAACTCCACAATTTACATACAACAATGAATGTATTACCGGTATTACGCATCCCACATGGTATTACTTGCACATCGGGACAAGATTATCGTATCATGATATCAGATACGATATCCGATAAGCGACACAATGAACCTATTGATCAAGTATCCCAATAATCCCAGCTTTAATGGATGAAGCGTTGTCAGAGACGAGCCATGAATGGATGTTCACAGAGCTTCGAGCTTCGGGTCATTCATTCATATAATTACGCCCGTATCTCTTACGGGGTAGACAGAGCGCTAACAACCTGAGGCATTTTCAATCCAAATCTACCCCGTAAGGGATAAAGGCGTGACTTTATGTATGTAAGTACATACATACATACATATAATCACGCCTTTATCCCTAATGGGGTAGGCAGAGCGTAAACGACCTAAGCAAAGGTCGTTCCGCCACGTCTGACAAGTATAATATACGTCATGATCATCTGTAATAATAACCCTCAAAACTTGTCAGACGTATGTAAGTATGTTGACAATAATTATTTGAGGGCTATTTTAGAAAAAAAAAACTGCACTTATTTGCCAATAATGATATGATGATCGTGTCCCTTTACTGATTCCTACAGTAAACCCGGGTAGAGAACCAGCTGAAACATTCTGTTTTTTTATCGTTGTCAGTCTAGCATAGAGTTCATTCGGGTCATTCACTGGACAGAAGGGCAAGCGCCATACATCATGTTAACCCATAACTTGTATGTTTACGTTACGCGTTCTTTGGACACGTTATGACTTCCGATCGAGCCGATATTTGAATAAATGCATAACTACTTATAAGGCAAGATGCATTTGTGTCTTTTAAGTGGAAGAAAGTATTTATCAATGGAATACTTAATATCAAAGAATGAGTAATATTGGATCGGTTTTATGTTTACATGTAGGTAGTGGAGTAGGTATCCTCGATTTATCGCCTAAATTGCATACATACATACATACATAAAATCACGCCTTTATCCCTTACGGGGTAGGCAGAGCGTAAAACACCTCCTAAAAGGCGCTTTCGCCACGTCTGACATTATGCGAAAAATCATCATAGATTGTAATGTGTATTGCTGTAGTGACAGGTTGTCAGCCCATCGCCTAAATTACAATACACTGTAACCCTCGAATCCCTTTTGCTGACTTATACAGCATGCCCGGGAGGAAGGGCAACTGGAACATTCTATGTTTTTCTTTCTCTCCCAGTCCAGTATGGAAGTTACCTAAATTGCAACTTATCATAACATAATACTCGGGTGCTTTTAGGTGCTAGCCATACTGGCTTATAACTGCCTTCCCTATGTTTTTCTTTATCGCTTTCAGTCCAACGTAGCAGTTAGAGTAGAGTATGTAGTAATGACCACTATGTACATACATACTATAATCACGCCTTTATCCCTAATGGGGTAGGCAGAGCGTAAACGACCTAAACAAAGGTCGTCCCGCCACGTCTAACAAAGTTTTGAGGGTTTAAGATAGATTTGTAGGTATATTGGTGTGACAGGTTGTCAGCCCATCGCCTAAATTACAATATACTAAAACCCTCGGACTCCTTACCTTGTTTTAACAGCAGGCCCGGGAGAAAATGCAGCTGGCACATTCTATGTTTTTCTCTCGCTCCCAGACCAACATAGAAGAAAATGTACCTACACATTTTCCTTAAATATTACATTAACAGGTGCTCTAACAACCATAACTTTGTTTTACAAATATGAGCGCTTCATCAAATAGATTCAACATTATTATAATGAACTGATGCGAAAATCCGATAAAAGCTTTCAAACATCGTTGGAACTCTGCAAAGTGCAAACTCAATCGATAATTGAATCGCAATCCGCGCTGTTCGCGAGCAAATTGCTTGAAAGTGCATAAGGGCAAAGGGTGCGTGCCCCGTAAAGGGCACATTATAAACACGTAGAAGCTCTTAGAACTAATTTGAATTTGTGCCCTATATTAAACATCCAACCATACCATTAGGGCACTTGAAAGCGTTTAAATTTAGCATTGATTAATGCAATTGCACTTAAAATACTCGAAAGTAAGTACGTCTAAGTAGACGACCGAGCTACTCACCAAAACGCTTGAAAATTTAGTTTCGTTCGAGCAGACAAGATAAGAAACCTGCGTTGAATTTTGATGAATTCAAAGAAAGTCAAGACAAAAAATCTGTAACTTGTCCTAAAAACACACTTACATATTCCTTCGTTAGCCCAGTCGAGGGCTGCTTGGCTCCTCTACACATGAATGAAAGCATATGGCTGTTAAATTTTTATTGTATCGTACACTCGGCCAGGCTAGGGTCAACTCACCAGTGAATGAACATCCCCCAGTATCTATTACCCATTGAAATAAGGAAAAAAAATTGTTGACTAAATAATACATTCCTTTTCTACAGTGGTTATTGCTCGGTAGTGTTCATCCACTGGTTCTTAACCAATTTTTTAGATAAGTAGAATAGAAGAGAAAATATTTATTTGCCACCAATTTACAAACTTTAAACATTTTTGAGGTTATAAACATGCAGGTATTTTATTGTAACTTAAGATTAAGACAAGATATCGCTGTATCCCGAAATTAGTTTCTTAATTGATAACTGAGCTTGCAAATATTATACAGGGAGTAAAAAAAAATGCTGACCATATTTTAGGGTGTGATTCTGCTCGTGAAACTGAACAACTTTACCCAAGGAACATAGGTCGAAAAATGAAAACAAAATTTGGACCTCCCATACAAATTAACACACTCCTTTTTTGTATTTTACGTTTTGTTCTCTGGTTCAAATTGCTCAGTTTCATGGTAGAATCACACCCTAAAATATAGTCAGCATTTTTCTAACATTTGAAGTTGAATATTTTCTCAAGTGTTCGTTCACTGGTGGGTTGACCCTACCATGGGCTGGTTACAAAATATGCTATGCACCGCGCGGCCCGCACCGGAAACACATACGGATTTATAAACAGCTACCTCTGCCGCCAAATGAAGACCCGACTAAATGTAATATCCGTTTCCTAAATAGACGAACGCCTATGTCGTCCCGGAATAACTATGGCCGATTAGATGCAACGGAAAGGTAGGGTGCAGTTATGCGGGGGAATCGGATTTCGTATATCGAAAACAGATTTGTCTCCAGTATACTGTTGTATGTAACCAAGTTATAAATAAGTACATTTTAGTTCCATGCTGCATGGAATGTGCCAGCTGCATTTCCTCCCGGGCATGCTGTAAAAACCAGCTAAGGGATCCGGCGGTTTCAGTATATTGTAATTTATACAATGGGCTGACAATCGGTCACTACAGCAATATACCCACAATTCTATCTTACAAAACTGACAGACGTGGCGGAACGACCTTTGTTTAGGTGTATTCTCTGCCTACCCTATTAGGGATAAATGCATGTATATTTGTATGTATGTTCGTTTTAGTACTTGACACTGGCTGAACTGCTAGTCTGTAAAACCCATAGAATTTAAAAGAAGAATATCAAAGTTCCAAAGTTACGTTTTAAAATAACTCTCTCAGCGCGGCTATTTCTGTTTTCTGCACGTGAACAATAAAGGTTGCACTTTTTATAAAAACCTCGTACTTTTATACTCGACTATTAATAATAGGGAAAGTTAAAAATACTTGTATTTTTATAAGTAAGGTAAGCTCTTCTTGGTATAGATATATATATATTAATGCAATTTTGCATGCCAATATTAGGCGCAACACGCTTGTGCGACTTAGTAATTACTGTAAGACCTTGTTACCGAGTCCGCTTGCTAATAAAGATATTTCTATTTCAATGTTTAATTGTATAAACGCATTATATAACTCTTGTGTTTGCACTTGCACTCAGGGTTCTATTCTTAGAGTTAAATACTCTAAAAGCTTTTTACAGCGAGTACCTAGAAGAATTACATTAGACAGTTGCTTCGAATATTATTCCTATGCTATGCCAGCATACATCCATTTAGAGCTTAACATTTGGTTCACTGCTTTCAGCGTGGGCGAAAGAAAACTCTAAAAAGGACCGAGGGTTGCATACGAAGTGCTTAATCAGGACTGAATTGACGACAGATTTATCGTCTTTTGCGAAATGCGCGACGCATTCAAATTTCGCTAATAAGGACGTAAATCAAGTTACTTCACTTTTTGTACGGAAATTGTTTTATTATTGACCGTTTTCTTCCTGTTTTAAACGCAATTTGAATAACAGTGTCTTTTACATAAATTAATTCGGTTGAAGCTCCTAGTCATAAGCTCATTTTAATATTTAAACTATATGATTATTTTTAAACTTCCATCTCGTTATTGATTTTAAACCGCCTTTAATATTTGTGCATTATTATCACGTTATTTTGAGAATATGACAACATTAAATACGAGCTATTGAGTATTCTATTATCCGGAAAGACACGATCATTGTAAGTTGCACTCAATGCTCTATCCTCTAAAGGGGTTTCACTGCCCGTTTCGCTTCAGTTTTCAGCTGTGCGGCGTGCTTTGATGTATGTGGTGAAATATTGCGGTTTCCTATGGGTTTGTTTGACAGGTGGCGTTTTGATCTCCCTTCATCGGTCTGTCTGGTCTGGCCACTGGGCTTGGCTACAGTTTATCAAGGCTTTAAATGAAGGTGGGCGGGGGCGCTGCATGTAAGGAAAACTGTAAAAAAATGGTTGATTCCTATTTTCGCCACATTCATTTAAAGCTTTGACGTACAATGTTGCTGTATCCCTTCCGTTGTTTGAAACGGCCTGATGCGATGCATTCCGATTCTTTGAATGGCATCTATTAGTGTAGGTGATTGCGGAAACGACGATAGAGAGTTTCATGAAATGGGAAGTCGGCAGAACTTCCGTTGCGAAGGAAATAGAACGATTTCAACTTTTCCGATAAACAGTAGAGACGGGAATCTGAGTATAATAAAACTCCATGTTGTTAAGGAAAAATCTTCGTTTTAGTGTAAGTAGGTAATGTCTTCTATGAAACATAATAATTATGTAATTCAATATGTCTGTGTGACAAACACCAATATCTACTTAATGAGTCCGAGACAAGGCGGTATTCAGCTAAGTGTGTGGTCTTTGAGTCTCTATTAAGATTATAGTAACGATCTCTGCGTAATGCGTACTTTAATGCAAGCTCTACCTACCTACGTAAAGCTCAGACTTTATCAAAGAAGCACTATATATAGAGGTGGATGGATATGCCTATTGTATTTTATTAATCGACTTCAAATTCAAAAAAGGAGGAGGTTCTCAATTCGGCCGTATGTTTTTTACATGAAAAATTCAAGTAGAACCCTTCAAATGTTTTTAAAAAGCAATATATATTTCAACATATAAGTAAATATAGATAAAGTAAAAGTGGGTGCGAGACGATTATGTAACCGTTTTCCTCGTATTTATGAGAATAAGCTATTTCATATTTATTTACACTGAAAGCTCATCCTATCTTCAGAATATAAACACTTAGCACACTACAAGTATTATTACGCCTTGAAACCCAAACGCGCTTATGTTTTGAGAAAATAACAAGGAAGATTACTTTATGGTAATTTCCTAATGCCTCCAGCTTCGTAGAACATTAATTTCCGTAAATTTGCGCGAACGCGGCAAAGCTTTTGAAAGTTTATTTATTTACTTAGTTTTAATGTCGTTAAATATATTTTCCCTTGGTTTTATTTTCGTGTTGATGAGATTTTTCTGTAAAGAATGTTGGAATTGGTTTCTTTTCTATTTTGATGACTTTTCTGTCATGTAGATAAGAACAATTCTGTGCCTATTCCCGAAAACTCATTGCCCTAACCAGACAACTTTTCTTAAGAATATGAAAGACATTGTCTAAAAAAAACAACTTTATAAAAAGATCAGTTAATAATTTTCAAATGGTTGAATCAGTCTATTATTCATTAGGTAAATTAGGTTAGCGTGGGAGTTGTTTTAAAGACTAATGTGGTAAATAAAACATTACCCAGAAAGACTGAGTAAGTTACTCGCCAGACTCGGTATGATTCACGATGTTAAAATAAACTATTTCTTTTTTCTTCGTCTCTCCGCCTGATGTTAGTAAATCATCAGCTCTCCGGCATCGCGCCCTATTTAATATAAGAAAATAACTCATTTTTACTCTGTGTCACTTTATTGTGAACTGTATTTATCATCTTGAATGATTTAGTAATTTGATTAAGCATTTTATGTTGTCATTCTATTGCTTCATCGAAATAAAATTACATTTTAGGTTTCATATAAATTCAAATAAAAAAAGACCAAAATGTGTATTTTACAGCAGTCAAATGAATTTTGATAACGGGTGGAACAAAGTACATTAACTAAAATCTAATTTCCAAATAAACATGACGTGGACTGGACAATAAATTGACCCAATTAATTTGTATGACTAACGAATCTTAAACGTTTGTTACGCTTGTTACAGTTATCGACCCAGATTCCGAAATCATTCAGTCATACAATACAACTGTAAAATTTATTGTAAACAAACAGATATTAACATCAAATTGGCTTCTTATTATAAAGTTACTACACGTCAAATCGTCTGTAAAGTACCTAAGTGGCTGGACTATGTTAAAATGAATTGTCTTTTTTTTTACTATCTTTACTACTAGTCAAATCGGATGTCTCTGCTGTGTGAAAAATGTTATTAAAACAGTTAACTAATTTAGTGCAACCAATCTAAGTTTAAATAAAAGTGCGCGCCATTTCCGTAAAGAAAATGATGCGTGAAAATGATGCATTAAATAGGGTATTCCAACGACTGTTATCAGTGAGAAAGTAAATAATTAACTAGACGGGAAGGCAGCCTTGAATGCGGTCACAGGAGATAACTATTGTCCTGTAGGTAGAACGAGACAAACAAAGTTATAACTCATAAACTATCAGTCAACAATAATATGGGATCATTACGGATGACGTTTTTTCCGTTTGACTGTAAGTTATGTTATTCACATACCAAAGGGATGCCAAAGGGCAGCTATTTTGCAACTATTGTTGTTATATTAGCAATGAATTTTAATATAACACCAAGAAGATTCTCTGAAAGTGCTTGAACATAATGGGGCCGAAATTATATAACAAACTGTCGCCTGATATAAAAAAAAACATAAAAACGTTAACAAACTTAAAAACATGCTACTATCAAATGCTTATTACTCCATACCGGAATTTAACAAATAATCTCACTACTATGCTGTGCTTACCCAAACTAGTAGGTAGACTAATTTAATAATAACTTATACATTATTAATTATAATAACTGTGATTTTGATTACTATAGCATTATAGTATAAGTACATTTGACATGTAAAATATATTAAGTTTTATAAATAATGTACTGAATACTGAAAAGTCTAAAGTTTGCATAAGCCACGCCGCCGCTGCAATCGATAAATCAACAAACGCATTGTTTGTCTTTCTTTGCTCATTTTGCTTCGCATAACTTATAGAAATCTGCATAGTGCGGACGGCATAAACCTCATAACTGACAAGCGACATAAACTTACCTACTGTGGGAGCGATCTTCAGCTCAACACCAGTCAAAGGCACATTTAAATTCTGTAAGCGAGTACATTACGGGAGGCGCTTCGATGCATGTAAATCATCCATGTATATTCAACTCGGGTCTGCATAATTAATAATGTAGCTTCTAACGTCCTACAAACGCTACCATCCATACAACAGTCACCCTTGTCGTCATGAGTTACGGTCTAAGTTTGTTTTGATGCGTTCTTGGCCAACGGTAAAACGCATTTGGTAATGTTGTTCATTTTGACATTGATTTTGGTGGTGGTTAAACATCTTGGTACTACAAAGTGTCGACTGTCCGATGCTGAGCGCAGTAGGATGCGAAGGACAAATAACAATGGGTTGTTAGATGGTGTTAGAGGACATCAAGTTTTATTGCCTGAATTATAACCAGCAGCATTGTCTTTTATAGAAATAGAAAATATACCTAAGATGTTATTGTTTATATTAGAAAATCATTAATAATAATAAATAAATGTATACATTAATTGTGTGTGAAATAATTCACCTAAGTAATTGCTCTTCAAATGAAGTTACTCAATTTTACAAAATGGAAATTAGTTTATATTTACTTTTACAACAAGTTTATTTAAAAAATATATTTCAACTGTCAAATATATATCAAAACATTCTTAAAACGAAAGCTAATTTCAAAAAGAACGCGGGTGAGAATATGGCTCTACCAACATTTTTATTTTAATTGTCTTTCACAAAAAAAAAAACAATGGAAAGCCGCGGGTAAAAAAGCTTTGTGTCAAAACTCACTCGTGTCTGTGTCAGCCATTGTTTTGTTTCCCTCTTCCATGTCCTCTTCACTGTTGAAAGAAACTGCTCTCACTGTTTGTAGTTAGTCATTGCACTGAACTGCAGGCACTAGAAAGCGCACGGTGTGTGATGGCACTGCGAGGGTACAACACTGGCGATTGGAAGTCGTGTGGTCCGCGGCGGCGCGCCGGGAGTGCGCGGCTGGCGTCAAGCTGCGTACGCGCACGCGAAACGAATACTAAACGCAGTAATCGCAAGTCTACTCGACCACAGGCCTCGTCAACCCACCAACTGACAACCCTCGCGCCTAATCTCCGCAAACACATTTGGGCGAAGTGTAAATATTCTCGCGACGTTATCGATCGCCAAATACGATGCTGTAAACACTACACGTCCTTATGTGCGATGTATTCTGCGTCGACAGATAGCCTAATCGGTGAGGCATTACGGTTCCTGAAGGCTGATAGATGTCCCATTAAATGATAAAGACTTTTGCTTGGAACTGTTTATCAGTTATCGGGCGAGAACAAAAGCTTTTCTTATCTTAAAGGTCCCGGTTTCGCAAGACGTAACGTATCAGGCTATTACATTGTTTACATAATAGTTCGGTAATAATCAAAGTGCAGCAATATTCATTACATTATATAACATAACATTTTGTCGGTAAGTTTGGAGTCTACAACTGCGTATCATGTGTACTACCATCAAGCAGTTTGATTCCTCTGTTATCAGAGCCCGGTCGGAGGTTATTCGGAGCAACGTTCGATATCTGGCCCTACGCGTCTGCAGGGATAATTTACGACCACTATCACTTTCACGGATTCATAACTATTACCTAATAATAGATTTTAAGCTTTCCTTCTGAACAATCTTATCGAAAGCTCGTAAAAATGTCACAATGATAATTAACTACAATGTTTGTCACTCGTATGATAGAGTTATGCCGGCTCATTTCTAGGAAATAGCGTTAAAATTATTTTAATCATCCAATTATCTAGAAGATAATAGAAGCTCGCTTGTAGTAGTAAAATAACTTTAGGCACTTTGTTGTAAAATTCAGGATCATCCATGTACTTGAGCCCATATTTAAGGTATGGATATATCCAAATTATCCAAATAGAAAGATGCTTAATTTAAAAAAAAACTGATAGATTGTAAATAAGTTCCTATCTCCTTAAACAATCTGCGATAATATTATTGAACCTATTTATTGCTTGTGTGTGGATGTATAATCTTGGCAGTCGATACGGCGCCTCGTTATCGGTGTAAATCTGATCAGTAAACATCATTATCTCTTACTTACCTTTGAAAGGGAAGTTCTTAGGGCGCCTGCGCTTCACAGTTTCATCTTCCTTCGTATTGAACCTCGGTGGAGGCATTCTTGGTACTTCGCTCGGTACTGAAGTTACTTCTCCCGCACCTCCAGCTCCGGTAGCTAAATATCCCCCGACAGAATGCCTTCTTCGGCCTTGCAAAGGTATCGTGTAGAACACCTCTTCACGCTCATGTCCTTCTATTCCCTCCGAAGACGCCATAGATGGGTTCCTATCTTTCCTATGGACAAATGAGAAATGGTAAAAACACTGTCGAAGGTGAAGGTTACAATTTGTTTACAAGTTTGTAAGAATGCAATTTTGATTGGCTTTACATAACTTCTAATCAAAATCCAAAATAACAAGTCGTAATAATGAAATGACTTTTAGATAACAGAGTTCACATAACTTACTTCATTCTTGGCGCAGTGAATGTGTGTCTCATATCTCTAGGCGCACAGTCGCCTGGTCTCGGTTGACCTTTCAGGAACGCTTCAGCTTGCTCCGGTTCGCGAGCGGACAGTGACCGTAGTAGAGCCCTGAATTCCTTCCTCCGTGGGCTCTCTGGTTCCTTCCGCCTGGGTGAGCTGATGGTCCTGATGTTCTCCGGCCAGCGACTGGGCGCAGACCGGGAGTACACCTCCCCGGGTGCCTCGGCGTGGTCCGGCACATCTTTATTTGGCAACGCGAAGTATGACGGGTTATCTGAAACAAAAGATATATTTAGGACACTTGCATTGTCAGCATCCAAGTTTGGGTGGCCGCTGCTAAATAAATAATCGTTGGCACGCAGTAAATATGCAGCCAAATATTGAACGTAGATTTATTGTCATGATAAGCTTCTGTGGTGTCCAAATTTGTATCTTGGAGCCAGATGGACGTTCGTCAAAACACTTAGTCACAATTTTACTGCAAGTAAAATACGAGTTACCAAAGATCATGTCGCATGGGGCTTGGGGCAGCGTCGGGCATCAGCGGTCCGCTCGGTGCGCCTGCGCCGCGGGAATTATTCAATAACTCCAATGAGCTAACGGCTCTCCATTACTCGTCCCAACCTACTTTTGTAAGCCGGAAAATGCGAATTGAAGGCAATCTCCAGCCCGCTGCTCGCCCCATCTCGTAGATAAGAACAAAACGCTCGATGGACTTTGTAATAGAGTTACGTAAGTTGAATAGAAGAGTCTTAACGGCGTTCAATAAATCTTTATCGAGCTAACTGAATTCTGGAAATTGAATTTAGTATGAATTGTACAGCCAGTGAGCGCAGACTGAAAATTAGCTTTTAGTTTGACCTTACTTTTATTGAGTCAGCATATTCTCTTGTCACAGGAATGGTATACATAGTGGTTCTACATATATAGTATTCATATTACTTTATGTCTCTTGCAGATAAAGTATGTAACCAGTTTTGTGAACTATGTAAGAATAATAAAACTAGTGAATTGTATAATCACTGCTTTCATGCTGGCCTTTATCGAGAGAATAACATAGAATGTGCCAGCTGCATTTCCTCCCGGGCATTCTGTTAAAACCAGCTAAAGGACCCGAGGGATACAGCAACAACCTGCCACCACAGCAATATACCTCCCTACAAATCTATCTTATATAACCCTCAAAACTTTGTCATATGTGGCGGAACGACCTTTGTTTAGGTCGTATACGCTCTGCCTACCCCATTAGGGATAAAGACATGATTGTATGTACATATAATCACTACCTTATCAAGAAAAAACAAGGTAGTTAAGATGACATAGGATTTGTTAATAATCACTAGAAATGTTTGTGATAACTATCTGCTTCAAAAAATCAATTAAAGCTACTTATCGGAAGTTCGATTGCCACAAATCACATCCGCATACTTAAACAAAAAAAAAAGAACATTCATCCAAGTTTTTGGACCCGCATGCACATGGACCTATTATACCAGCATTTAGGACCGAAGGGCGGGACAATAGAACAGCACTGTCCATGGGAACATGTGGTGGAAAAAAAACCTAATGACGAACAATAGTCCCCTGATGGACTCCCAGTGTCTATAATTTTGAACTGTGAATACATGGTGTTTCAAAGGCGGGCTGAATGTGATTGCCTATTCATTTTGCTGAAGCCTGTTCCAGGCGTTTCTAACCGATCCGATTTTTTGGATGAAATCGGACAGTGTGGCACATTACAGTGCCAGTATTATCACGCTATACTCTCTTAAGCCTGCTCGAGAAGTTCCTATCCAATCAGATTTATGGGATGAAATCAGACTGTGGCACATTACAGTTCCAGTCATAATAGCTGTTGGTTTTCCTCGATATACAAAATAATGTCGTATGACATATACTGCATTGGATCCTATATTGCCAGTACTATCACGCGATATTCGGATTGAGATCCATGTACTATAATGAAATATTGACGGAATCGCGTGATATTTATACGATAAATCGGATCGGATCGGAAGGTCTTTGGGGCCCATTATGTACTTACATGTTTCGAGATTTGCAACGTTGTGGTAGAGTTTGAACATGCTGTATAGTTAGAATTTATTCTCGTTCAGGAATTGCGTTATGAGTGTTATGACAAAGTGTTGATGTATATGACGGTAATTGATGGCGCTAAAATGCGGTCACATTTTCCATATTACGTAAATAAACTCCTTCCATGCTGGACTGGGAGCAAGAGAAAAACATAGAATGTGCCAGCTGCATTTCCTCCCTGGCATGCTGTAAAAACCAGCTAATTGATCCGAGGGTTTCTGTACATTGCAATTTAGGTGATGGGCTGACAACCAGTCACTTCAGAAATATACCTAAATAACCCTCAACACTTTGTCAGACGGGGCGGAACGACCTTTGTTTAGGTTGTTGACGCTGTGCCTACCCCATTAGGGATAAAGGCGTGAATATATGTATGTATAATTAAACTACTTTTCTAACTCGGCGAGTAAATATTTTTATTTACAAAGCTTCTATGCTCGTGTTCAATATGTAGATGTGATTTACAACACGTGTTACTTACTCGCAGTATGATTGATGATATCTAATGTGCAAACATGTTCTGACATAATATTTTGGGAGGTAATGGGCTCGATTCTACATCATCATCATTTATTTAACCTGAGCTAGCACTTGTCGATTATTTATTACTTTAATATAAAATTATAATTTCTGTTACTACTTAGCTTAATGTTACTGTAATTTTGTAGAGAAAAATAAACTGATTCTAGATACCACCGGCTAAAACTAAAATTCTAATTTATCCGTCACATTTAAAGTAATAAAATTGAAAGGGACAGGCGATTTATACTCTATGGTTTTACACTTTGTCCGCTAGATTTTGACGCGCATTTGCACGTTTCCCTAGTATTTCTGTCAGTTTTATCCGCCGTCATATGTGACGGCACATAAAACCGCCAACTATAATAAAAAATGAGAGAATACCCTCTACCTCTCCTGTCCTTCTCCAATATTTTTAGTCTGAAAGTGATAAATAGATTTTAATTTTAGTTTTAGCCGGCAAATCTAGAATCGAGCCCAATATATTTCGCTAAGTGTTTGTTAATCCATTGTCAGATTTCGCACATGCGTACGTGTCAACTATCAACAAAAACTTATTAGTTAAATTTAATTAGGTAATATTCATAACAAGGAATTAGCATCATTTTGATATCAAAACAAATGGGATCATTTAAGTATGTAGTATAGGATATGATGTGAGAATGATACTAGTTCAGAAATATTTCTATGCACTTCTTCTTAGCGAGTGGATTCTCGGGAGTCAAACAACGATCCGAAAAACCCTGGTGTCTTGTTTTCAAAACGCCTAGTAGCAATCGAACCCAGGACCTCCGGATCGAAAGCCCATGGCTCTGACCACTAGGCCACGGAGACAGTCTATGCACTAAGAAGGTACTACTAAGCGTTTGAAATTCAATATTGAAATCATTACGGTTTAAAAATCACCCGAAGCAAAATGAAAGATTTTTAGCTGCTTTGTCTCCAAAAACAGAATTTCATGGAAAAAAATACAGTTTACTGTTTTCCCAACCAAATAGACATGTGCAACTGTGGACCATCAAATGTGGTTCATAAAACACTCGATTAGGATTCAGGAAACACATCTGTATTTCACGGTATTTAGTTAATAAAGTAAACTCGCATCTGCTACTGGATATACCGGGTGTAAGGGACAGCGTCCCGCAAACTGATAGGCGTTGCTCAGTCAACGCAAGAAAGATTAATATTTTTCACGAAGCGAAAAGAAAAATTGCTTTTCCATACAAATTGTCAGAACGAGGTGGTAATTTTGTATGGGAAGGCCAATTTTGTTTTTCATCTCCTGAAAGAATTTCCTCTTAACGTTGTTCAGTTTCATTGACTGAGCAACCCCTATCAGTTTGCGGGCCGCTGTCCCTTACACCCGGTATACATACAAACAAACACAATCAGCTTAATCATGTCCTTCTCGGAATTAACGTACGAGTAAATGTTTCGACTATGTACTGAGTAATTTGCTTTTCTTGGTATCTTAGTAACAGCTTTTTAAACTGTCGGAATATACTGAAACGTACCGTCTTAGTCATAACGTAATAATGTGACGTACATTCCATTACTAAACAATGTTGTAGATATAAGATTGTTAAATCTGATAATAGTACCAAATCGTAGTTGTAAAAATCATGACTTACCTAACTAATATAAGTCTAAAAAGGTCGTTTGTAATCAGCTCTCATGAGTGACAGCGAGTTTGAGTTCGTATCAGAACTGTAATTTCCGAACAAACTGGCCTGTCAAATCCATACCTAATATTACTCTCAAGTTTGATATCGCTTTATAAATACGAGCGTAACTGGCATGAGAGAATAGAAAGGGACGCCAATAATTTTAGTCAAGATTTAGTTAAGATGTGCGCTCTACGAGTCGATAGCATTATCATCGAAAATTATTGTAAAAACTATCTCCTTCAGTCTAATGTTTTTCCAATAGTGGATTGGGCCGCTGCCTCCTGAGCGGGAGCTCGTGGTTCGAACCCCACCTCGTACCAATGTGTTTTTCGGTTTTCGAATTTCATATGTACGTTTATTTGGCGCTCTTTCCGTGCTTCGGAAGGCACGTTAACCCGTTGGTCCCGGTTAATATCGTTTAATACCGTAGATATTAGTCGTTAAGCCATGTCAGAGGCCAGTGCTAAGCATTGGCGGCTTGAAAACTCTGTCCTAATCTAGGATTGAGTATGGTTTCCCTAAAAAACCAGTACCCTCGTTCAATTCCCTAGATTAGGTAGCCAGCCCTGTGTGATACGGGATAAGGCTAGGGAGATGATGAATCTTTTGGTGTCTCAAGAGTCATATTTATTTTATCAAATACTATTTATGCTCCAACAAGAGAATTTTATCTTAAAAATATATTTTGAAAATGTGCCTATTTTAATTCAAACATAAATTTCTTCTTCAAAATAATGTTTGCTTTAATTTAAAGTTTTAAGAATACCCTTAAGAAAAACTTTGTAAGGTATTTGAGGCACCTCTCTGAACAAAATTAAAAAAAAGTTTAAATTACCTACGGAAAGTTTATTTGAATACGCTATCAGTTGATCGGGTACTATCGATTACATCTTTTTGTTTACAAACAATTAAAGTGGGTGTTTTGAACCAATTAATTGAATAAGTAAACATAAAAGCTCTATAAAAGTAAATGTTAGAATAATACATACATACATGTAATCACGCTTTTATCCCTAATGGGGTAGACAGATCGTAAACGACCTAAATAAAGGTCATTCCGCCACGGCTGACAAAGTTTCGAGGGTTATTTAAGATAGATTTGTAAGTATATTGCTGTAGTGACAGGTTGTCAGCCCATTGACTAAATTACAATATACTTAAACCTTAAACCCTCGGATCCCTTAGCTGGTTTACAGTTTACAGCATGCCCGGGATGAAATTCAGCTGGCACATTTTATGTTTTTCTCTTGCTCCTAGGCCAGCATGTAAGGAATTAGAATTGTTAGAATAATATTTTCTTTATATTGCTATTGTAGCTACGCGACGTAGCAATTTAGTATTTGCGTTGCTACGAAAAAATCACAGGTAATGTTTTTTTTATATCAAAGCGACGGCGAGGAGAAGCAAAAGAAAATACTCTTTTTATTAATGTAGATGCGATCTCTACATTTCATTTCCTGTTCTTTCAGTTGACTTATGTAGAATTGTGAGTGCTCACTTGTAACAAATTTTACAGATTTATTTAGTTATCTTGGAGTACGCTTTTAACTCGCGTCCAATTTCCGTATCCTACTTTTAATCTCGTATTTTCTGATTTATGAAATGAAAAAAGTTTTACAGTTTGTGCGGATGTTCTAATTATTCCCTTGTTCATTGGAGCTTGGAGCACAATCAGCACAATCAAATGTTTTTACGGAACAATAATTCAATTCTGGGTAATAAAACGAACTGGTAACTATTATCTGATTAATTGGTTGGTGCTTAAAATAACTATTTCCTGATATAAACTAACATTAAACTATAATTGATAATTTTTTTGAAAAACCTCACCCATCTTAATCACCTTACAAAAATCAAACAAGATAACCAGAAAATCTCACTTGTAGCCCGTAGGCAATAGTCGAACTGCGGCCCCATGTCTCCTAGCGGCTCACGTTTTCGCTGTTCACTACACACGACACATCGGAGCGCGCGCACAAGCGTCTCTGCGCATACGCAGCGCCCTACGCAGCCCGCAGGTGCCCAAGCATGCCCAGGCGCAGCCAAGCCGCCCGCCACACGTGCAAGCTTTCTTAACTTTAGGGCCGATGCATTCGAGATTCGAGACGCTTGCACTGATTTCTTATGAGCTTTTTTACGTGTCTTGGATTATTCGTATAGCTTTCGAATAGGCTTTTTCTAGTAATTAGTACAGTAATTGATGAGCAAAGAGGATAGGCTTTGGGCTTTGCAGTAGCAATCAAAAGTTGCAGCGTTTGACAAAATCATGGCATAACAAGTGTTCATAGATATCTAAGAATAAACGTAATAAATCGTGAGTAACATAATCCTAAGACGCTACGCCTTGTTTTTAATAATAATACCAATATCATAGATGAGACCTTGTTAGGTACTGCTTAGTTGTCAAGGAACATCAAAGGACAAAGGGGTTTGAGCTCGGATATAACTAAGGGTATTGTTCACTAACGAATTGCTAGCTAAATAACCACAGATATTCATCAGCCTACATGTAATACTTATAAAATTTGACAAAATACTTGGGGTGTAAGGGACCGCGTACCGAAAACTGATAGGAGTTTCAGTCAAGGAAACTTAACAAATATCATAAAGACATTCTTTCAGGGATTTTTTTTAATTTCCATACAAATTGTCTGATTGAGGTGGTCATTTTATATGAGGAAGCTTTTTTCATCTCCTGAAAGAATTTCCTGGTGAAAGTTGTGCAGTTTTGTTGACTAAGCAACCCCTATCATTTTTTTAGTTCCGACATCGTTCGTTTAACAATGTTGAATTGACATTATGCGAAAAATCAAAGTATATTCAAAAAGAATCAGACTTATTTCATTTCCTTTTGGTTCGTATTAGGAAATGTACCTACTTGTGCTGTGAATATAATAGAAAAATAACTGGATAGCAAATAATTTCTACTAGACTAGAATTTCTATTGTCCCCTATTCTTTTCTTTTAATAAAGCCGCTCTCGAGCTAGACATAAAATAATCTAGATTGTGTGCCGTTTTGCTGCTTCTTTATCTAGATTGAACGCCTTTATAGGCTAGTATCCTATTATTATTTTTCTTGGATTAAAGTGTAGTCTGGGCCTGCACATTATATTCACTTTGTGCGTTCTAAGTAGGTAAATCCCATTTTAAAATGGGTTCCTATTATGTAGAGTAAGACGATTGAGTTAAAAGTCGTTTGAGAGACTGAGTTCGCTCGATCGTTGACTCTGTCTCGTTCGACTAGACTAGTCAAGTGCCAGTGCAATTGCCCAAGAGTTATACATACATACATACATATAATCACGCCTTTATCTCAAATGGGGTAGACAGAGCGTAAACGACCTATACAAACGTCGTTCCGCCACGTCTGACATAGTTTTGAGGGTTATTTAAGGTAGATTTGTTGATATATTGCAGTAGTGACAGATTGTCAGCCCATCGCCAAAATTGCAATATACTGTAACCCTCGGATCCCTTAGCTGGTTTTCACAGCATGCCCGGGAGGATATGCAGCTGGGATATTTTAAGTTTTTCTATGGCTCCCAGTCCTGCATGGAAGATCCAAGAGTTAGCTCATCGCAAATAAAGAAAAAACCTATTTACTCATAAAAAGGAGAGTCCCGCATTAAATTAGACAGAAAATGTAGCGGTGTAGCACCTTGCGTAGCACTTTACATGAGTAATATTACCATCTTGTAAAAAAAAATACTTGAACTTCTCAATGGGCCTCTGCAGTGACTTATATACGGTCACTTGCCTATTGCTACGATTACGCAAATAATAAAGAAACCTCTTAAATAAAAATCTAAATCAAAGATCTCGTTTGCTCTTCGCCTTATAACGCAGCGGAAGTTGATCATCTGAAAGCGCGTTTCTCGAGGGTGGCTGGCTCGCGCATGCGCCTTGCACGGATTTAACTCTACCGTTGCGCACGCGCCACTGCCAGCGCTGTTTGTAAATAAACCCTACACTGTTGATACTACCCGTTCATTCATACTGTATACGGAACTAGTCAGGGAACGCGATGTTATACTGGGCAACGTTGGGGAAACGATATTAATAGTCAAATGTTTGGTGGACCAAACTCACGTAGAGCCCTAAAATGCCTGGTTTTCCTGTCAAGTTAGCCCTGAAAATGTTAGCCCAGACAATGATTGAATCGTCTGTCAAAGACGTATAAAGCCAATGATGATGATGATAGCCCTGAAAATTAAAGAAATGAACAAAGTTTTAATTTGTACTTAAAAGTAAGATAGCTAACACAAAATTTTGTGTTAATTCAAAACACGTCAGCGAATCCAACCTACGACTAGGACTAGGACTTTTTACAATTTACACAAATACCTATACTCGCATGCTATTAACAGAGCTATTCAAAATATGGTGTTAGGAAATTCCATCGAGCATGTGTTGAGCATTCCCATAATTCAGAAATATCCTCGGCTCATAAGCTGCCACATCCATCGGCTGGTAACTGCTGGTGATTCATCACGCCAGCGGTAATAGAGCTGGAGGTAGAATTGTGTTCATGGAGTGTTATATTTGTGTTACTATTGTTACTGTTATAGCCCACGTAGGAACATGTGACTAGTTTCACCTGGTGCTAACTACATACATACATACATAAAATCACGCCTTTATCCCTAATGGGTAGGCAGAGCGTAAACGACCTAAACAAAGGTCGTTTCGCCACAAAGTTCTGAGGATAACCTAAGATAGATTTGTAGGTACATTGCTGTGTTAACCGGTTGTCAGCCCATCGCCTAAATAACAATATGCTGAAACCCTCGGATACCTTAGCTGGTTTGTACAGCATGACCGGGAGGAATTGCAGCTGGCACATTCTATGTTTTTCTCTCGCTCCCAGGCCAGCATGGAAGAATGGTGCTAACTATCCAGATTAAATACTACGGGAGACTAGCACTTTAAAAAATATTTACATTGATAATATCTAAGGATTTCGTACCAGAACAAATTGTGTGCTTTATTTAATAAAACATAACTGAAAGTATCGTAAACTTACAAAAAGAAACTATCAAACAAAGCAGAGAAATAAAAAATAAAACCTTTTTGCTACAAACAATTTTATTTGAAAATGGAATCCGTTATCCACAGTTCAAATAAACGTCGGTTTGCAATCATCCACGAATGCATTTCATTTCAATCTCAACCGCCTCTCTGCATTCGAAAAATGAGAACGGTGACGGGGTACCCTATTCTGGAAACCACAAAAAAATATATTCTTCGTAACGGGTGGGTTTTCAAATCATCACACGACTCGACTCGATTCTGATTGATAACTTTCTTAACCAATTTAAGGTTATCTGCTTTTTGCTTTCTGTCGCTGACTAAACTATAATACAAGACAGGACTGAAAATCAGTACGAATTTGTAATTTTATCAGGTAGAATTCACCCTTTACTACTACTACCATGGAGTTTTAGCATAAAGTAATATAATATACTAACGCTACTACAGTTTTGTGCAAATCTAAAAGTTATTTAACTAACTAGAAGTAGAAGGTCGCCTGGTTCCTGAGAACAGATTGAAATGGAAATGAGATTAAAGTTATTAATTTTCAGTGTCAAGAAAGTCTTTGTCTCTGTAAGTTTCATCTTGAGATTGCTTTATTGATTTTAAACCCTCTCAAATGTAATAATACTTATTTCCATGCTGGACTAGAAGCGATAAAAATGTAGAATGTACCAGTTATGTATACTCCATATAACGATGGGGTGTCACCCCATTTGAAATGCCCCTCATTTTCAGACATGACGCTTGACGACCAGGGACCATGGGACCTGTAAGGCGTGACTTTATACAATGAGTGAATTTTATCAAATATTTTTCATCGGATGTGCACGTCATATATTGCCTCGATGCCGAAATCGGACCCCGGGTTAGTGGAAGTAAAAAAATAACGCCAGATGTTGCTCGCCGTGTTTACTTGCATCTGTTGTAAAACAAAGCTGCTCTTGTACCACCAGGGACTACTGACAGCGGCCAAATGACTAATTTCGGACAACATTTTCGGTGTTCGTTTGGCGGGCAAATTATTTGAATTAGGAACATGAAATAAAAATAAAAACTGGTCAAATTCATAACCCCTACAATGAGCATTGAGCATTGATTGAACTACACTTTATATAACTCATCACGCCTTTATCCCTAATGGGGTAGGCAGAGCGTCAAGGACCTAAACATAGGTCGTTTCGCAACGACTGACAGGGTATTTTAAGTTAGATCTGTATATCGCTGTAGTGACAGGTTGTCAGCCCATCGCCTAAATTACAATATACTGAAACCCTCGAATCCCTTAGCTGATTTTTACAGCATGCCCGGGAGGAGATGCAGCTGGCCTACGACTAGGTCCGACGACTAAACGTACCCTCCGAGGCTTTTTTGACAGACAATCCAGCATTGTCTTAAACTATTTTTTGAGGATTTTTAGAACTGACAATGCTATTTTGTATTTCATATAATATGAAAGAAAGAGATTAATAAACGAGTCTTGCAGAAACGATTTTTTATTTTCTTTCTTTCATATTATATTATCTTAAACTGATGTATATTATTGTTCCTTCCTCGAAATTTGAACCCATGACTTCCGGATCGTGAGGCCAGGAATTTTGAATGACTCGATCTCGCATACAAAAGAGTAACTATTGCTTGCGATTTTCATATAATTTACCATGCAAATAATAAATAGTTTTTCGTGTACGAAATTGATTTCAAAAATACGACTCCATGTCCAGACCGCTTGACCACAGAGAAGCAGTTATGTATGCTGAAATGTAAATAACAAATGTATACTGTCGGGTCAGGGCGAGCGAGTGAATCGTGTCAAGTGACTGTTCCATCGGAAATCAATACCCAGCGGCATCAGGCTTCAGCGGGAAATGGAACAAGCTGGATATTCTGACATATACAAAGTATGTAACGTCGCCATTATGTTGATGGATGGATAAAAGATAGGTACTACCTTCTCTATCATCATTATTTATCTACCTTTTTGGGGTGGCAGGAGCGGTTACGATTCGTTCCGATTTTATTAAGATTTCGGGTACTAAATCTTTGATGTACGTTACGAGTATGATATTCTTACATACATACATAAAATCACGCCTTTATCCGTTACGGGGTAGGCAGAGCGTTAAACGCCTCGTAAAAGGCGCTTTCGCCACGTCTGACAAAAATTGAGGGTAATTTTAGATTGTAGTGTGTATTGCCATAGTGACAGGTTGTCAGCCCATCGCCTAAATTACAATACACTGTAACCCTCGAGTTCCTTTTGCTGACTTCTACAGCATGCCCGGGAGGAAGGGCAGCTGGAACATTCTGTTTTTCTATCTCTCACATGTTCTTACCATGGAATCAAATTTATGATCCTATAAAAATATGTGAAACCGCGACATGTAAGATCCTTTTCCATTTGACTCACATACAAAATTAAATTGTACTTAGGTATAAGGAATTAAACTCCCATTCAAAACGCAAAGAGGAAAAATTACAAATTTATATACGTAAAATTATAATTTAATTTTAAACCGATCGTTCTAATCTTGTAAAATCCAAGAAATTGGAGGTCAAAACCCTCTCATTAAACATTTAGGGAATGCGTGCGTTTATTTTTGCAACGCAAGCGCATATGCGCGCTTCTGGAAAACGCGCGCACGAGTGCAAGATTGAACCCCTCATTAGTCACCTCAGACGGCAACGCGTCTGCAAGCTATAATAAGCCACTAAAATAACATAACATCACACTGCGTATAAAAACACACAAATATTGTAGTAATGCGGACGATTCAACAGAGAAAAATTCGCGGAATTAGGTTGAGCTCTCCCAAATTAATTAATGTTTCCTTTAAGAAACGCTTGAGAAAAAAACAGCGAGTTTTCTTCGCAAGCAAAAAGTGATGAATATTTAAAATATATGCTGACAAAGGCCAGTTTTTAGCTGTGGCTGCAATTCAGGACGGTGAGCGAGGAAAGAGCGAACAGCTAGAATTTCAATTTTGTGAAGAGACCCTCTAACAACAGTTTTAGCTCTTGTTTCTGCAATTTCAGACTGAAAAATACTCACCTGTTTTATTAGTTACGTAACACGAGTTGGTTGTTTCGTACGAAATTATTTTTAATTTTTAAAGGTAATTGATTGTTTATAATGAAAATGGATGTAGGTAAGGCAGGCAGATTTAAAATATTTTGCTCTGTTTATTCTTTTATTACTTTTAAACGATTTACCATTGCGGCTATCAATCTACATAACATAGTACGTATAGTTATTGTCCAGGACAGCCAAAACACTCAATTCTACGATTCTGAAGCGATGGATATTTCTATAGTTAAGTAGAGTTCATAGCAATATAGGTAGGTCAGATCTAGATAGGAGTAGATATCCCAAGCAAGGGCGTTTACAAAAATCTCTCACTATCCAGAGGTCTGCTTGGTCATTGTGGTTGGTGAAATATGGTCGATACTGCAAGTGAATGACCAACGAGTTGTGAAATAAATGTAAATAATTAAATATAATTGTTATGTTGTAATACAACTTGGATGATAAAATGGAGATATTTATTTCCACAATAGGAACTAAAAACGTATACGAATGAGTACGATAAACATTTAAAGTGGTTGCGTTGCGTGGTCTGCTCCCAGACGCTACCTATGGGGAAGAGCAGGGGTCGTTCTCTCTCGGTACTTCGCTAGATGCTCTCCGGCACTCGATAACAAGCACGAAATAGTTACACGCTTGTTCTCACGCAGTTTCAAGAGGTTGCGTAGTCTAGTCCAATGTACGTACACCTGTTATGGTCTGGGCGCCCGTCGCGCTAATCTGTGGTTATGGGGAAGAGCAAGGGTCGTTCTCGTTCGCTACATACTTATCTAGTTCAATAGACGCTCTCCGGACTGTTTCTACGGCTGCCTCTTTTTGCGTTATTTTCTCTAGCCTAGATCTATGGTGCTATGGGAAAGAGCAAGGGTCGTTGTTCTACAGCACTCGACAACAAGTACGAAAAAGTTACACATTTCTTTTCATACAGTTTCATCAGGTTGCGTAGTCTAGTCCAATGGACACCTATGCTATGGTCTGGGCTAGCGTCGCGCTAATCTGTGGTTATGGAGAAGAGCAAGGGTCGTTCTCGCACGCTACATACTTATCTAGTTCGATAGACGCTCTCCGGACTGTTTCTACGACTGCCTCTGCGTTATTTTCTCCAACCTATATCTATGGTACTATGGGGAAGAACAAGGGTCGTTCTCGCTACTTCGCTAGATGCTCTACATCTACAGCACTCGACAATAAGCACGAAAAAGTTACACATTTCTTTTCATACAGTTTCAACAGGTTGCGTAGTCTAGTCGGGGTCGTTCTCGCTACTTCGCTAGACGCTCTCCGGCTCTCGACAACTCTCACAATTGGCTGCTTCCGTTCCTGTCGATCCAATTTACAACATACACTCGAATAAAACTCGTTTGTTTGTCTCTCGGTAGCTACTTGCAAGATGTTGATAACAATAAGCTAAGATAAAAGACATTAACAAAAATGACATTAGTACAAAATATTAACTTAAAACTAAAATGAATAATTTAATTTTTAAGCGGTTAAGTTTAATCTAAGTATACATATGATAAATCTCTAGAAGGGTCGTGTTTGTACTCGTACATTGAATAATTATTCAATTAATTTTGGATTGTTTTCCAAAATTAATTGCAGCAGGCATGATTAACGATATAAAGATCAAAACTTTTATTTTAAAATGATTGTCTGTATGTTACCACATCACGCCAGAACTACTGAACCGATTTCGATGGGTCTTTTTTAAATCAACTGTGTGTTACCCGGGTTGCAACTTAGGATACCTAAAATTACGCTACCTGACTTAGGGGGTAGGCAGGAAACTGAAATTCTTTGCTTGCTTTTTCTTAACAATTTTTTAAGGTTTTTTTTTGTATTCCACTGAGCATTATTTAAAATCAAAGTTACGATACAAATAATCACGCCTCATGACTTAGGAGGTAGGTAGGTAATTGAATTTCGGCCGTTTTTAACCGATTTTTTATGGAACTTTTTTGTTTGACTAAGCATTACTTAAACTCAAAGTTACGATACAAATAATAACGCCACCTGACTTAGTATAAAGGGAGGAAATTGAACGTTGATCGTTTTTAACCGATCTTAAAGGGACTTTTTATTTGACTAAGTTTTTTTAATACCCTGGTGTCCAGCCTAGGTTAGAAATATTCACGCAAACCATTCTAATATTGAGTAAGTACCCAGTTTGTATGGAAAACATGCAGTGTCGAACATACTGAAAACGCTTCTCCGCGCGTAGGAGCGGGATCTGCTAGCTCGCGCGCGGAAGTGTTTTTTTTTCAAACAAAAACGAAGATCAGACAATGCGAAACACGCTACCGCGCGCGGGTTAGCAGATACCGCTCCTACGCGCGGAGTCGCGTTTTCAGTATGTTTGACACTGCGTGTTTTCCATACAAACCGGGCGAACTCCTCCCTGCGTCGGAAGTCTAAGAAAGAAAAGTCAAATACATACATACAAAGGTTCGTTTCGCCACGTCGGACAAAAGTTTTGAGGGTTATTTAAGATAGATTTGTAGGTACATTTTTGTAGTGAGAGGTTATCAGCCCATCGCCTAAATTACAAGATACTGAAACTCTCAGATCCTTTAGCTGGTTTTTACAGCATACCCGGGAGGAAATGCAGCTGGCACATTCTATATTTTTCTCCTCGATAAAAGTAAAAAATAAATTATAAAGTAAACAAAATTATTAACAAATGTATTAACATTATAAAATTAATTAATTTTGTTCATAGAAAACCTGAATAAATACATTGAAATGTTTCATATCTAAGTAATGTTTGAAGGTTCAAGGTACTAAAATAAGCTTCCATGCTGGACTGGGAGCGACAGAATAACGTATAATGTGCCAGCTGCATCTCCTCCCGGGCATGCTGTAAAAACCAGCTAAGGGATTCGAGGGTATATTGTAATTTAGGCGATGAGCTGACAACCTGTCACTACAGCAATATCCAGTTCTATCTTAAACAACCCTCAAAACTTGTCAGACGTGGCGGAACGACCTTTGTTTGGGTTGTTCACGCTCTGCCTACCCCATTAGGGATACAGGCGTGATAGTATGTATGTATGTATGTACTAAAATAACAACATATTTTTTTAATGATAAGACTAATAGGGCTCTTCATGAATGAAAAACAAACACAGTTAATTTTTCATACGGATTCTACCCGAGCAACGCGACCCGTCGCCCAATGTCTAGTATTCAACTCGGGTTTAGAAAAAAGGTACGCAAAATTTCATGTCTTTTAATCAAGGTTCGTGTTTCTAAAATAAGTTGTAGCTGTTAGCTATAACAACATAATGAAAAAGTCGTTTTTAGTCCCATAATTATAAACAGCACTTGAGACAGACAGCTGGTTTGAGTCCGTATCAGAAATGTAATTTCAGTACAAAAGGACCTGTCAAATCCGTTCTTATTACTACTCTCAATCTTGAAATCGCTTTATAAATACGAGTGAAATCGCTTTATAGTTAGTAACTTAACTAATTTGCATATCATTTATTTTTGAATAACAAGACATGAAACTTTGTTTACCTTTATTCTAAAACCGAATTGGAAATACTATATCTACGTACGTACTTATCTATCTGTAACGTAACATAATGTTGAAATATAAAACTGCATAAGTAAACTCATTTTCTACGGGTTTTAGTGCTTGGACGGAACAAACAGTTCTAGCTTAGTTTTTAATCTTCTGGATATGGTTTAAGCCACATACCGTAGGAAAATGCTGGACTGGGAGCGAGAGAAAAATATAGAATGTGCCAGCTGCATTTCCTCTTAGGCATGCTGTAGAAACCAGCTAAGGGATCTGAGGGTTTCTGTACATTGCAATTTAGGCGATGGACTGACAACTTTTCACTACAGCAATATACCTACAAATCTATCTTAAGTAACCCTCACATCTTTGTCAGACATGGCGAATGACCTTTGTTTAGGTCGTTTACGCTCAGCCTACCCCATTAGAGATAAAGGCGTGATTATATGTAAATAACTTATTCTTATATAAAGGACAAAGTCACTAAACCACGAAACATAAGGCTAATAAAATCTAATTTGGAAATTAAATATACGCAAAACAAACTTTAGTGAGTTGAGTGGTTTTCCTAAAATTTTTAGGAGTGTAATTAATTTAAAATTAATTGGATTTTACGGAGCTTTCATTTCTTATATGATTTTTTGTACATTTAAAAGGTCATGTTGAGCTATAATGGTAGCAAAAATCACCACTTTACTAATTTAAGTCGATACCTTTATTTTTCTATTACAAGATGTTAGAAAGAAACGGCAATTATTTTACTTAAGGTTTAGTGAAGAGGCCTGTGGCGAGAGGAGGAAGTTACAGAGAAAAGTTTTGAAAATATTTTGCGAGTTAAGATTTTTTAACGAGTGAGGGCGAGGTGAGGCCTCTTAAGGTGTATCCTGCTTGCAGATGAGCAGGTAGATTTTAAGATATGCAACCATCGCCCGTAATGCCTTTGAATATTGTCCAAATCAGCGCGCGCTACGGCGTGGCGGTTACATCCGTGGCCGCGTCATAAACGTGCGAGAAACGCACAAATATGCTAATACCATAAAAACTACGGGTCGGATTAAAAAAAGCTATGTTGCGATTTTAGATAATCATAATACGGATTATTTCCTGAAGGAACCTTGGAAGCGCAGGTAATAGTTTAGAAAGAATATCAAATTTACTGATAAAAACAGCTTTTGCATCCTGTTTTTTTAGCATAGTTATTTATGAATTAGAATATTTTTAAATGTTGCAACTGAAGGCCGTAAACTAATTTCTTTGAATTTCCAATAATGAATTTAGGAGAAATAAGCTATATATTTCTTCCATGCTGGTCTGGGAGCGAGAGAAAAGCATAGAGTGTGCCGGCTGCATTTCCTCCCGGGCATGCTGTAAAATCCAGCAAAGGGATCCGAGGGTTTCAGTATATTGTAGTTTAGGCGATGGGCTGAAAACCTGTCACTATAGCAATATACCTAGAATTCTATCTTAAATAACCCTCAAAACTTTGTCAGACGTGGCAGGACGGCCTTTGTTTAGGTCGTTTACGCTCTGCCTACCCCATTAGGGATAAAGGCGTGATTATATGTATGTATGAAATAAGCTCTTGAAAACAACCATTTGCCGGCAGGAATCACCTTAAGTTGCGCCCTCCACGAATCGATAGCAATAAGGCCTTTTGTCTGACAAAGTTTTGAGAGTTATTTAAGATAGATTGTAGGTTAATTGATGTAATGGCAGGTTGTCAACCCATCGACTAAATTACAATTTACTGATACCCTGGAACCCCTAGCTGATTTTTACAGCATGCTCGGGAGGAATTGCAGCTGGCACATTCTATGTTTTTGTCTCGTTTCCAGGCCAGCATGGAAGAAAAAATACATCGCTGTTTAAAATCATAACCATCACGCGTACGGAGTCGCGGGCACAGCTAGTTAATAATATAACTTTAATTAGGTATCGCAGCAGAAAAGGTTAGGGCACAGCATGGCTGATTTTAAGCCCTCCCTGCGTCAGAAGTCTAACAAAGAAAAGGAAAATACATACATACTCGTACATACGCCTTTATCCCTAATGGGATAGGGTGAGCCTGAGCGTAAACGACCTAAACAAAGGTCGTTCGCCACGTCTAACAAAATGTTAAGGGTTATTTAATATAGATTTGTAAGTATATTGCTGTAGTAACTGCCTCCGTGGTCTAGTGGCTAGTGCCATGGACTACTGATCCGGAGGTCCTGGGTTCGATTCCCAGGGGGGGGACACAAAGTTGATATTTGAAAATTTATCACTTTGTGATTTTATCCCTAGTTTGGTTAGGACATTGCAGGCTGAATCACCTAATTGTCCGAAAAAGAAAAAGATTTCGTGTTTCGGAGGGCACGTTAAGCCGTCGGTCCCGGTCGCTGTCTTTGATAGTGGTCGTTACTCAAACCATGTCAGAGGCCTGATAGTTCTGCTACTAGGCGGTTTAAAAACTCTGACACCAGGGTTCATTGGGTCGATAGACTCGATACCCACTCGACAGAAGAAGCTGTAGTGATAGGTTGTCAGCCTATCGCCTAAATTTCTTAGAATTTTCCAATAATTCATTTAGGAGAAATAAGCTCTTGAAAACAACCATTTGCCGGTAGGAAATCACCTTAAGTTGCGCCCTCCACGAATCGATAACAATAGAAGGCCTTTTGTCTGACAAAATTTGGAGGGTTATTTAAGACAGATTGTAGGTTAATTGATGTAGTGGCAGGTTGTCAGCCCATCGACTAAATTACAATTTACTGATATGTGGCGAAACGACCTTTGTTTAGGTCGTTTACGCTCTTCCTGCCCCATTAGGGATAAAGGCGTGATTATATGTATGTATGTAAATTTCCGCTTACCAAGCTCACCATATTATCAGCTTAGTTTCAATGCGTATGTATCTATAGAGAAAAAAGACCGGCATAGTAAAGTTTTTATTTGGTCATGTTAGATTCTAAGTTTTTACAAGGCCTTTTGTTCTCCGAGAGTAGGTAATAAATGATAGTTTTTATTAGGTAAGTACTACAGCATAATCTTATTCCCAAGGAAAAAAAACTCATTAAGCTATGGGTGGTACCGCGGTCCGGATAGATATTTTACACTATAATCTGACGGAAATATGCATTTTCTCCACACATAAGTATGTTCTGATATCTCGAATCCAAACCAAAATCCGAAGTTCATTGCCCCGACCTGCTACAGATTGAATCCAGACTTGTAAACACTCCTGCGCATCATCAGACCGTAATCAGAGCTCAATTCACACTCGATCCACGAAAGTACTCTTATTAGGTCGTGTTATACAAACATTGTTTCTAGAACAGTTTACAATAGTTTACTATTTATACGTTTAGCCCAGTGAATGAGATTGCACGAAAAAAAATACTCTGTCGCTGAGTGATATAATTCAAAAATGTAATATATTTATTATTGTAACCCATGTTCTACATCTTTCTCTTAGTCATCCTAGAAATTATCAGCGATCAAGGTTTTATTCGGACTCGACTTCTTTGTTGATTGGTCTATTAAAAGGCGGTCCGAGTAGAGCTGAACTATTTAACTGAGGTAAACATAGGGTATAATTATGCCTTAATCCTGTATAACTCCACTTATGTTGGTATGTACGTAGTAGTATATTGTTTGTTATAGTTAGATAAGATACTAGATATTTGCTTATTCATACAGATCCGTTATTTCCTACTTTATTAGTTTTATCCTATTTTCGTTACTGCCTAAAATACATAAGCATTCACTATGTTAAGTCGCCTAAATAGCTGAATAACCTTACTGAGTGGTTTTCCGCGAAAAATCATTATTTTTCTGTACCTACTAAAAAGAACTTAGGTTGATTTTATTACACCGTCTAAAAATACAAGGGAAGTAAATAAAGTAAAAGCTCTGTGCATAAAAGTAATGCAACGAAAGTAAGAATACATTATAGTACCAAATAACTTGGAACGTTTATTTTTAAAATCAGCAATGCATGTTTCGTTTAGAAAATGCAAGCTGAATCACTAAATTCTCTGCCAAAAAGATGATTCTGTGTTTCTGAGATCAATGTATGCTCTGTCTCTGATAGAGGTCATTACAAAATCCTTGTAATCCAAAAGCCTTGAATTAAAAACATTGAAACCAGAGTTTATCGGGTCGTTCTTTGACTCGACAACCTATTCGAAGAAGAAAAACACAGCATAATAGTTTTCTCGAAACTCATACAAATGCGATCAGAGCGGGCCGGTTAACAATACAGCAATTAGTTATTGATTGATGTGGCCATCCATTTGCAGTAATTCTGTGGCCGATCTAAGGGTCTGGACTATTCATTACTGATGTAATTCAAGAGTATATTTAAGTTATGATTTACTTAAATTAAATTAAAATTCTTCCATGCTGGACTGGGAGCGATAGAAAAAAAATGAATGTGCCAGCTGCATCTCCTCCCGTCCATGCTGGAAAACCAGCTAAGGAATTTGAGGGTTTCAGTATATTGTAATGTAGGCGATTGGCTGTCAACCTGCCATTACAGCAATATACAGTACCCTCAAAACCTATCAGACCTGGTGGAATGACTTTTGTTTGGGTCGTTTACGCTCTGCCTACTCCATTAGGGATCTGCAGATTCTGTTTAGTACTGACCAATCCAAGGGCCAAGATTATTCATAACTGATGTTATTTAAGGGCATATTTAATTTAAGAGACTTTTCAGCAGTGGGATGATTCAGGCTAAATAAGATAAGATAAGCCTTTTTATATGTTTTTATATTAATAGTTTACTCGAAACTCAGTGCGGTCCGGTTAACATTGCAGTAAGTAGTTATTGATTGTTGCGGCCTGATTACAATTAATTGCCGAAGCATACACACAAACCATCTGCAGTAACTCCGTTTAGTACTAACCGATATAAGGGCCTAGACTATTCATTACATATTTTTATAATTACATACTGATGTAATTTAAGGGCATATTTAATTTAAGAGCCTTTCCATATTTTTCATCATACTTAATAATTTACTTGAAACTCAGAGCGGTCCCGTCAACAAAGCAGTAAGTAGTTATTGATTGATGCGCCCTGATTACAATTTAACTGCCGCAGCAAGCACAATCTGCATGTCTGTTTAGTATCTACCGATCTCATCGTGTTTAACATTAAATTGAAATAATTTGTTACGCATCTAGATAGATGATCCCCGTGAGATCTCACGGCGTTGGCTACCTAATTTAGGTGATCTGACCTCCGCAACCTAGACCCAATACTAGATTAGGTCAGAGTTTTCAAGCCGCCGCCAATGCTAATTTGTTACGCATATACAACCAAAACTTCATTTATGACACATATCTTGTGTCAAGTTAATAAGTATGATACACCAATATATAGACATATTTAGTTAAAGAGCCTAGGCTTTTCATTACTAATTTAATTTAAGAACATATATTTAACTTAAGGGCCTAGACATTTCATTATTTAATATTAACAGTTTACTCGATGCCACTGCTGAGCAAATACCTCTCTCTTCTTCTTCCATTGCATGTAGTGGGATCATTCATAGGCTAGACATTATAAGTTTAGTCAAAACTCGAAGCGTGCCTGTTAACAATGCAATAATTAGTTATTGATTGATGTGGCCTGCTTACAGTTAATTGCCGGAGCATACACACAATGCGTCTGCATTTCTGTTTAGTGACGATCGATCTTATCCTGTTTGAACATCTTTTGTTTGCCAGACAACTCATAAGGTCATCAGACACATATCTTGTGTCAAATACACATTTTAAATTGCCATAGCTCCTGTGTCAAATAAATATTACACACCGATATAGAGAAATAAAAATAAAAGACTTGTCATGCTGAAAGGGAATGGCAATAAGTACGAAAAGAATGTCGAGTGAGATATTCAGTTACTAACAGTGTTGAGTCTGTAATCCTTGAATAACAAATAATGAAATAGCCCTTAAATTAAACAAAATGGGTAAACTTATCTGGCGAGCACTCTATACATTATTTATTTATAACTATTTTATGTATATTTATTGTAATTTATATTAGGGTTTGAATCGTTTTTTAATGTAATTTTTACTATATTTTAAATTGTATCATCCCATAACTTCCCGTGGGTGTCGTAAAAGGCGACTTAGGTATAAATCCAGGGAATGGGCAGCAGCGTTCCCTGTGAATGGAAAACTTCTACTGCGCTCACCAACCGGCCTGCCATGCGTGGTTAGTATGGCATATACCCTCAATTTTGGAGAGACCCATGTCCAGCAGTGGACTGTTGTGCTGATGTTGATTGACATTGATTGATTGAGAGTGACATGGAATTTTCACCTCTGAAAAACACGAAATATAAAAACCTAAAATTTACACGATTAGGATTCAAACCCGTGACTACAACGATCCGTACCGTAGTAGCTCTAACTAACTGAGCTACCAAGCGGTCTAACTTATTAAGTGTTCATAAATATATTATGTGTTCAAAACAATAACAAATTGAAAACCCACATCAATATTTAATATTCCGCACGTGCAAGCTTACGAAAGCTTTCAAATAAATCTAGTCAACACTGCTAGTGTTTAAAATCACAGCCAACCATTCTCCGTAGTAACTAAGTATACAGGGTGTTAATCAATTACGTGCCGTAGCTTCCATGTCTAGGTATTTCAATAACGTTATCGTACCTACGAGTATCTATCCTTTATCGCATTAAAACATAAGAAATTGTATTTGTTTCATCAAAGCGGTCATATCCAATGACTTGCCGTTGTCTAGAAAGAAGTTTTTTGTATGAGGAATACTGTGTAGCCATACCAAATATTTTATAAGTAAAGTTTTTCTTAATTTCAGACGCATAATAGCAATATTGTCACTAAAACATCCTCATTAAGCCATAGCTGAACATAGCGTGTCATAAGTCATAACACGTAATTAAATTAACACCCTGTATATTATTTAGTAGTGGGTACTTACAGTAGCCAAAGAAAGAGTTAATTTATAACGATCGTTAGAACACTTCCGGTCCTATTGAAGCCTGCTTACGATGCATAATTTAAAAATGATTGCTGGTGCCGGAAGGTCGAGGTACCGCAATGCTCTTGGCAGTCTACCTCTACGTGATCAAAGAGCTTGGAGGTTATGTACATACATACATAAATCACGCCTTTATCCCTTACGGGGTAGGCAGAGCGTTTAACGCCTCTTAAAAGGCGTTTTCGCCACGTCTGACAAAAATTGAGGGCAATTTTAGATTGTAATATGTATTGCTTTAGTGACAGGTTGTCAGCCCATCGCCTAAATTACAATACACTGTAACCCTCGAGTCCCTTTTGCTGACTTCAACAGCATGCCCGGGAGGAAGGGCAGCTGGAACATTCTATGTTTTTCTATCTCTCCCAGTCCAGATGGAGGTTATGTAGAGTTTAAAAAACCTAACATACATAAATATAATCACGCCTTTCTCCCTAATGGGGTAGGCAGGAATAAACAACCTAAACAAAAGTCGTTTCGCCACGTCTGACAAAGATTTGAGAGCTTTGTAGGTATATTGATTTGTAGGTATATTGCTATAGTGACAGGTTTTCAGCCCATCGCCTAAATTGCAATATACTGAAACCCTCAGATCCCTTAGCTGATTTTTACAGCATGCCCGGTATTATATTTATTATAAACTAACTAACTTCAATAAAACATTTTTTTTGCGCAGCAGTTTCACTCGCGTCTAAATAAGTTACCTATCCTGGAAATTAAATGTTTTTCCCGCGGTAAAAAGATATCGTTTGTATAAAAAGCACACTGATTAATGGCAAAACTATATATATCCTTCAATATAACTACATAGAAACATGTATACCTAATAATTAAAGTCTTTCAGTCGTACAATGGCAATGGCGGCAGAGCGTGACAGAGCGCAGTTTAATTAATAGTCCTCCCACCACCAAATATCTGCCAACTGCGCAGGAATTTTTTTAGTGCCCAAGTGTTTGATCTACACACAGGTGCGCCTCTATTATTTCAATCTCTTATTCTGATAGAACATATTGACTGACACGAATATTTACATGCCCATCCGACAGCATGGATCATCTTATTTTGATCAGTCTCCAATGTCCTAACCAAACTAGAAACAACAACACAAAGTCATTGTCACCCGCCGGGAATCGAACCCGGAGCCTCCAGGTCGAGAGCGGCTGAGACCGCTACACCACGGAGGTAGTTAACAGTTTAATTAATTAAGTATTTAATTGTATACAGCTACCTGTAGCATTACGCGGAGCGGCATTTGGCGCGGCTAACAGTACTGTTTACTGTCTTTGTCACATACTATCATGCCACTTGCTATAGTTAGAAAAAGATACATACAGCTTTACCACACTGGCTTTGCTTTGCTTTAATATTTTATTATAGAGATGAATTCCGCCCCACTTTTTCAACTGCGGCTGTACCGGTTGTAAGGAACAGCATCCCACAAACGATTAGTCATCGAAATCATGGAAAAATAAATTTGGTTTTTCCATACAAATTGTCTGATCGAGGTGGACATTGTGTAATGAAAAGACAAATTTTATTTTCACTGCTTGAAAGAATTTCCTAGTGAAAATTGGTCAGTGTCGTTGACTGAGCAACCCCTTTCAATTTGTGGGACGCTGTACCTTACATACATACATACATATAATCACGCCTTTATCCCTAATGGGGTAGGCAGAGCGTTAACGACCTAAGCAAAGGTCGTTCCGCCACGTCTGACAAGTTTTGAGGATTATTACAAATGATCATGACGTATATTGCTTTAGTGACAGGATGTCAGCCCATCGCCTAAAATTGCAGTATATTATAACCCTCGAATCCATTAGCTGGTTTTTACAGCATGCTCTGGAGGTGATGCAGCTGGCACATTCTATGTAGAACCACCTTATACCCCGTATAATAAGTATGTAAATAGTATAGGGCTGGTTTTGTCTTGAAGAAAAACCAACATTACTAGGATTTAATTCTGACTTCTGGCAGTAGTAAGGAGATTTTAAACGAAGAAAACCTTTTAGTAGATTTTGTGTGATGAGAACAAACAGACAGACAAAATTATGCGCATCATGAATTCTAAACTGACTATTAATATCATCAATGGACAGACAGATACACCATTGTTTCAGTTCTATATGAATAGTTGTGATATAAATACATCAGGGAAAGGCACTTGACAACAACAACGGTCACTCACACGCAGCCCCATTGACCCACTAGTTAATTGTGTTTATATTCGGAATGCGCACAAGCACGCAAGATTACCTTTTCTTATTCTATAGTGTCTAGCTAGATACATAATTAAAAATCAAGCCTATAAATCTCTCATGGGGTAGACAAAGCGTCAACAGCTTTTAAAGCGCTTCAGCCCCAAGTGACTTTGAGGTTATTTATATATAACTTATGTTATCACATGAAACCGTGTATGTAAAAAGTGCTATAGGAAGTTATGATCATAATCATCACTGATCATAGTATAACTTAATACTCGAGCTCAAGAAAGAATAGTGACCTCACTCAATATCTAATGCTTTGTGTTTCATAATTTAATGCTATATTTTTCAGAATCTGAATTTCAGACATGATTCAGTGAAATAATAAAGTTTACGATCGTATTGGCCTTTGTCCATTTTGTGTGCGATGAAGACAGGTAGAGCTAATTTAGCAATGTGTCTTCTGTCTTGAAACAAGATTCACGTGGAAACCTGAGAAAGAAAAACTACGCAATCGTATCTTTCAAGGTATATTACGGACGACGTAATGTTATGTTATTTGTAGACGACATTCTTCAATTTTCCTTCCGGTGATAACAAAGAATGTTTATTATTATAATATTTAATAAGCTTATCACAAGACAGAATACCAATACGCAAATGATAACATAAGTTAAAATAAGTTACTGTTCCTACAAACAATTAAATGTGATAAGTTATGTGCGATATCGCAGACACAGGGAGATATATACCTGTCCAGTAAAATAAATCTTGTATGTTACGACTCCAGACACAATAGGCTGCTAAATGCACATCCAATACATAATGTAATCAATCTCGACAAAAAATTGGAGGTTGACAAACTTTCGGAGGCATGGGACGAATAGAAAACACGGGAACGAGCCTGATGAGCCCGATTGTTGTTGGACATTCATATGCCACTCACCCATCAGCGGGACATCCGCCGAAGCTTCCGCTGCCAAAGATGGAGGATCTTCGGAGTCTAGTTCGTTGACACGCGTCCCCAATACATCACAACACGGATTATTACAAAATAATCCCACGAATATCTAGGTGTTTTACAATTTTACGTGGCGCGTGTGCCAGGGCGCGGCGTTCGGAGTAAACTTACGTTTAGCGCGTCTTCGAGAGCTATTTTTGATGCGTTGGGACGCCAATGTCGAGAGCATGCATGGAATATGCAATGTCGTCAGCCTTGTTGTTTATAGTACACGAGCGGATTTCACTCAGATTCTTTACATGGAAGGTCTGGGATTGCGCGTCGCAAGGTACGCGAAAGGTCCCAAGTCTACTCTACACATCTGTATCTCCTTGTATCTATCTACCCTACTTCTGACAACCTTTTGCTTTAAGGGACTTGACAATCCAAAAAAATATTGCCTTTGCTCCAAAGATTCCGTATAAAATATAAAGTATTTCTGCATACCTGAATAAAAAACTCTAATGAGGGTGATAAATTTATTACAGTACTAAATTAAGCACTGCCGAAGACACCCGTCTTTCAGCGTACATCAGAAATTATAAAATAGCATAGTAATTAAACAATAACATACATACATATAATCACGCCTTTAATCCCTAATGGGGTAGGCAGAGCGTAAACGACCTTAACCAAGGACGTTCCGCCACGTCTGACGTTTTGAGGGTTATTTAAGATAGATTTGTAGGTATATTGCTGGAATAACAGGTTGTCAGCCCATCGCGTAAATTGCAATATACTAAAACCCTCGGATCCGTTAGCTGGTTTTTACAGCATGCCCGGGAGAAAATGCAGTTGGCACATTCTATGTTTTTCTTTCGCTCCCTGTCCACCATGGAAGATGAATTAAACAATAAGAAATTTAAAAACTAGGTCAAGTATGTACGTACGTACATTCAGTACATACTATAACAACAATATCATAGGGTGCTGTTAGTTTCCTCAACTCACTCTACAATATCGATTTAAACTCACGCGGGTCTTCTACGCGCCATTTATGTAGCTTTTATCTTCGTTCGGAAATTGTAGGTACAGCCTGAGCAATGTCATGTAGAGTAAAAACATAACTTAGCTCAGAGTTAGTACTTTTGTAATCTGTCTTGGGCATACCTTAATACTGAATAAGAACAAGTTTATCTATAAGGTCGCAGTAACCAAATGTCAATTATTTGTTATCATTAAAAACAGAAAGTTGCTCAGCCAGTTTCAGAACGATAACTGGAGCTGGTTTTACTTTCCACGGCACTACAGTTTGACGACTGGCTCTACATTGCGCGACAAGATCAGCATCAGTATTCGTTTCCGTTATGGAAAACAGCAGTGTAAATTGTATCGTGACTCTATGCGCCTGCTGCAGAATGTAGAGAACAGCTCATAGTATTGATTAGCGGCGCTGCTGCGCAAGAAGTTCATTCATTGCTTCATTGCTCAAACCCCACGCACACATTCAAGCCCAGTTACAGTACACCGTACGCTTTGCACCGACAAAATGTATGAAGATCGAACACTACAAGCAATGTACGGTGCACCATTACAGACTCAAGCTGTGTAGAGGAGGTGTCGTGGTGTGTGTATCAGACTCGTATCACTCGAGTTACCGCCGCGGTAGTGTGCGGTGTTGCTGCCAGTGTGCTGTTCGGTTACCTACTGTTTTTGTTAGAAATGAAAGTGTAGGTGCGAATTTGTGTATGAGTGAAGGGCGCAAAGTTCACACAGACAGACGCAGGTGAATTGATAGAGCGAGGGCAGTATCCGCCGGGGTCTTGCTAGGGAGGGCCGCACCATGACGGGGGTGGACGAGATATTGAATTATAAGAGAGACCCAGACGATGACTTCTACGGCCTGCTCGGCTGCGATGAAAACTCCAGCGTAAGTACCGCTCTTTCTAAATTTTCGCAATTTTGCGCGTTTCGAGTGATTATCGATTACACGATTGTACCCATTGACCTTATTTTGGTCGAGGCTTTGAGAGTTGACCTACATAGAGATAAAGTGTGCATATAGTTGTTCATCTCTTAATGGGGGGTTTTTGTACTACGTCGCATGAGGAAAAAGCTTGAAAGATTCCACAAATGTAAACATTTTCGTGCGTCATGTCACGAGGGATTCCCAGATCGCAGAATTCTTAAATGTTTTAAAATGGGCTTTTTGGGTTCCCATATTTCGAGAATATGGAAATAAATAAACATGTGATAAGCTGAAGCTGATTATTATAAGTGTAGAGAATTACTTTCTTTTTCTTCCATGCTGGACTGGGAGCGAGAGAAAAACAATAGCATGCTGTAAAACCGTCTTAAGGGATCCGAGGTGTATAAATGTAGAGTATTACAAATTCTTTTTTTCTATTGGTGCAGGTAGAGCAGATAACTGCAGAGTTTAAGATCCTGGCTCTGCAGTTCCATCCTGATAAGAACGATGGGGATAAAGAAGCTGAAGCCAAGTTTCAAAAACTGAAGGTGAGTTTTCTTTTTTTGTTTTTCTTTTTCAGAATTTAGGTCATCATCGACTCATGTAATTTGTGCGCGCCTCAATTGTTTTGAAGTTCGGGCTAATCGGCCTCGTATTGCGTCTTTACAGTTGATAACATTGTTTATGTTTTGTTTTTTGCAAGAAGTTGAACATTAGTGCCAATCTTAACAAATAAACTATTTCATTAATTTAGTTGTGAAGAGAGGGATAAAAAGTTTTGCATTCGGCAAATACATTTCATGACTTTAGGCGACTTCGTGATTAACTCAATAGAATCGAAGAATTCGGTAAGGTCATTGCTAAACAATGATCGTTTAGGATTTATTTTATGTTTTTCTGTCTCTGCAGAAAAGGTCCATAAACAGTATCATCAAGATAAAATGTAATTGTTCGCAGGAGGCCAAGGAGACGCTCTGCGACCCGTCTAGGCGCGCGCTCTACGATAAGTGGAGGAAGAGCGGACTCGCCATGGGGTACAAGCAGTGGCTCGGCATGAAGGACCACGTGCAGCAGTCCATGCACTGGGCCAAGCCCAACACCAAGGACCGCATGCTGGAAGGTGATGGGAAGTCGGGCCCTTCCAGCCTCGGCCCGACCAACGCAGCCGCCCGCCGCGCCTCCGAGGGCGGCGCCGCGCTGTGGGGCCGCTGGGGCGGCGGCAACCAGGAGCCACCCTCCGAAGTCATCAACAAGTTCCGCAACTACGAAATCTAATTTCTCGTTGCCTCCTTCTCCCCATAACGGTGGCTCTTACGTTCCTTTTCGTTGACGTTTGTTCCGTTCGGAGGAGATTATTTGTGCCCTAATCTCTTTCGCTATGATTCGGCACGGTCCGCTGCGTTATAACGACCAGGCTGTTTAACACATGCCATTTCAATTTTATTGGTGTCGTAATTGATTACAATTAGTACTTATATTAGTGTTAAGGTCGATTTAATTAGTTTTAAAGGCACAATATTCATCAAGTCAGCTCAAGAACAAATCTCGAATGTAGCTCGGTATCTTAAACTAATGTAGTACTCTATGTTCGATGTGCTAAATGTAATACATGTTATGTTGTTTGTTGTAGTGAAGTCGACGTTAGTGCCCCTCGACGCCCGCGCCCCCTAGTGTGATCTAGTGTTAAACACTCTCTTAGCGTGTCCTTAGCTGTAAGCTATGCACATTCCTGGTAACACAAGAGTCTGATTATGAACATTTCTGCTGTAGAACAATATTTTTATCTATAAGAATTTGTATATTTTGAAGAGTTATATTTTTGACCCTCTTTTAAGACTATTTACCTTACTGTAAGTATTATTTTTTTGAGATGGAGGACGATCTATATGGAAATAGTTGTGAGATTAATACAGGGTATAGCTGTGAGTCAGGAGTGTTAGTTTTGGTTTGTCTGTTTCTGTCTATCGACCAGACTCTCTGTCGCCCCCGTGGGTCCCCGGTGTCCCACGCGGGCCCCCCTATTCCTTCGTGTGGTCTTCTTTGTCCCACGCGGGTCTCCCTGAAATAGGTGTTGTGTTCCCCGGTAGAGTTAGTCAATCATAGAGTTTAAATATCAATATATTATGTGTTAAATGTTTTTATCAGTATTTATGTTGGATGTTTAAAATATCAATGTTACATTTAATGAAGTAGTGAATTTTAAAATATTAATGTTTTATCTCGATGAGAATCTCTAATTAATATTTATGCCAAATGTTTACGACATTTTATTTTTGATGTAATTCAACTTTGAAACAATAAAGGTTTACCGATCATTGGTGTTTTATTTATATGCCTTTAGTCATACATAGCGGATATAAAAGTTTATTTATAAGGTGGTTTGCCTTGCTCGAGCAGCCTCCTGCACTAGGTGACTTGGTCACGCTGAGTTGTTGTCAATGCATACTCGTACATACGTAATTGAATTCGAATTAGAAACTGAACTACTAAATCTAATTTAAAACGTGAGATAGGTATTATTTACTAATTATCTAGTTAATTTGCAAATCGACATGCAGGTAAGGCTTTTGCTGTTTGAATTAAATACTAAAGATCTACTTAGATAATTAATCAAATATTTGTACCTATGAGTAAGAGACTAAAACAAAAGACGAATATGTCCAGGGTGCGTGAAAAAAGCATAAATCAAATCAGCGTTCTCCGTTGATATTACACCTTACATCATGGCCACTATCCGTATCCCAACATCTGTCCAATCCAATCCAATCCCTAATAATAATCATATGACAATTACCCCTGGATTGGATTAGGGCTATAGTGGACTGTAATGGCTAAATGGGCTAGGCAGAGGGTAAACGCCCTAAACAAAGGTCGATCCGGCACGCCTGACAGAGTTATAAGGGTTATTTAAGATAGAGTTGTAGTGACAGGTTGTCAGCCCATCGCCCAAATTACAATACTTAAACCCTCAGATCCCTTAGCTGGTTTGTACAGCATGCCCGGGAGGAAATGCAGCTCGCACATTCTTTATTTTTCACTCGCTTCGAAGCCAGCATGGAAGAAACGGCTCATAGTAATTTATTTAAGCTTCAAATCGTCACCTTTAATTTCATCGAAAATCGTTCACCAAGTTAACTGACAGGGCATTTAACGAATTACACGATTCGCAATGCTAAGGGTCTACAAAGTATTTCTTGATCAAGTAAACGTTACATATTTTATTCATAGTGGTCTCGATTCTAGATTTGCCGGCTAAAACTAAAATTAAAATCTATTTGTCACTCGGTTGACAATGAAATATCACGTGTACCTAACGTTCTACCTAGTGTGTAGTTCGATTGTTAGTTGTTATACTAATTGGTAAATAAAGATTTATTAATATTACAAAAAATACATAAAAAAGTAGAGGCACATAGTTTAAGGTACCTTTCTGAAAATAGGCAAGACATGTAAGTAACCAGTTAGCTGTTAGGTTGTAGTGCGTCCATAAACTAGAATTTTGTACTTATTTTGTTTAGGATTCGGGATTGAAACCTAGAAGATATTTTTGATATGTTTTTACGTGTAGTTATGTGGATTATTTAAGATAGATTTTTAGGTATATTGCTGTAGTGACAGGTTGTCAGCCAATCGCCTAAATTGCAATATAATACTGAAACCCTCAGATCCTTTAGCTAGTTTTTACAGCATGCCCGGGAGGAAATGCAGCTGGCACATTCTATGTTTTTCTCTCGCTCCCAGTCCAGCATGAAATTATTACTTATTTATAGTATAGCAAAATATAAAATAAAATAGAGACACATAGTTTTACCTTTCTGAAAATAGACAAGGCATGTAAGTAACCAGTTAGCTGTTAGGTTGTAGTGCGTCCTTGGCTAGTGGCTAGTGACGTAGTGACTATCAAAGTGATGTTGCTTCGTCACGGCTGGGAACCACCCGGCAATTAGTCGCTGTTGGTAACAACCTTCACGGAACTAGCCACCTCGTTTTGTAGTCTGATTTTAAACTATAATTTTGTACTTATTTTGTTCAGGATTCTCGGGAACCTAGAGGATATTTTTGAAGTGTTTTAACGTGTAGTTATGGATTAACCTGCCACCAACCAAATAATATAGTTATAAGTTTAAACTAACACAATTGGATCTGTGTTTTCTGAGAAAATAAATACATACATACATAAAATCACGCCGCAGAGCGTAAAACGCCTCCTAAAAGGCGCTTTCGACACGTCTGACATAAATTGAGGGCAATTTTAGATTGTAATGCGTATTGTTGTAGTGACAGGTTGTCAGCCCATCGCCTAAATTACAATACACTGTAACCGTCGAATCCCTTTTGCTGACTTCTACAGCATGCCCGGGAGGAAGGGCAACTGGAACATTCTATGCTTTTCTTTCTCTCCCAGTCCAGTATGGGAGGAAATAAACTATTCTATTAACCCCGTGTTGACCTTTATTAAAACAGAGTAGGTACCTAGTAGCTACCCACTTAATTTTTTTTTTTTTGTGTGTTACATACGTAGTGTGAAATATTTAGGGAATCTACAAACTGTCAGAGATGAAGCTACTCAAGTTTTAGTTAAGTTACCAACTTACTTGAGAAATAACTGCCTCCGTGGTCTAGCGGTCTGAGCCATGGGCTCTCGATCCGAAGTCCTGGGTTCGATTCCCGGCGACAACAATGACTTTGTGTTGTTGTTTCTAGATTGGTTAGGACATTGCAAGCTGATCACCTGATTGTCCGAAAAGTAAAATGATCCATGCAGTCGGATGGGCATGTAAATAGTCGGTCCTGCGCTTGATTTCTTTCTGGTCGTGTCAGTGAATCTGTCCCATCAGAATAAGAGAAGGAATAGAAAGTGCACCTGTGTGTAGGTAGCACAAACACTTGGGCACTAAAAACTAGTTCTGCGCAGTTGGCCGATCCCTGAGAGATAGGCCGCCATCACCGAAAATCGGTGGGAAGATTATTACTCCTGAAATGATCTGTTGTTCTTTGCAAACAATCATTACATACATACATAAAATCACGCCTTTATCCCTTACGGGGTAGGCAGAGCGTTAAACGACTCGTAAAAGCCGCTTTCGCCACGTCTGACAAAAATTGAGGGCAATTTTAGATTGAAAAGTGTATTGCTATAGTGACAGGTTGTCAGCCGATCGCCTAAATTACAATACACTGTAACCCTCGAGTCCCTTTTGCTGACTTCTACTACGCTAGTACTATTATATATTCTGTGCTTCTACAGCATACCCTGGAGGAAAGGCAGCTGGAACATGCTATGTTTTTCTATCTCTCCCAGTCCAGCATGGAAGGAAACAATCATTAAAAGTAAGATAAATTGACTTGATAGTTTACGGATATGAATGGCTCCATCCGTTATGAACGCCGTAGGAAAAGGAGCTGAGGAAATAAGAGCTATTTCGTATGGAGGATATGGTTTAGAGGAAATAAATGAGCAAAGAAATGGTGATAAATAAGGCTATTGAATACCTTATCAAGCCCGATGGTGTAGTGGATAGGGCCGCTGCCTCGTGAGCGGGAGGTTGTGGTTCGAATCCCAGCACGTACCGATGCGCCGTTTTGGTCCCGCTTAATACCGTAGATATTAGTCGTTAAGTCTAAAAACCAGTACCTTCGTTCAATCACCTAGATTAGATAGACGACCCCGTGAGATTCGGGATAAGTCCAGGAAGATGAATACCTTATCAAACCTTTCAAGCTCTAGAACTAATATGACGTTCATCTGGTATAAATTACCTTACGAAATGTGCCTTTCTTGTATTTTACGGCAAATACTAACGATCTGTTTGCTTTACCATATTTTTAAGGCGTTAACTTTAGAGATTAGTGATTTAGGTGGGGCCTATGACTGGGGCATACCTATATTTACACCACATTTTCCAACGATATATAAATGCGAGAACCTTATTTAAATATTATTTTGGATACAATTGTTCCGATTAAGTATCATTTAAAAAACTGTGAGACGTGGCGGAATGACTTTTGTTTAGGTCGTTTACGCTCTGCCTACCCCATTAGGGGTAAAGGCGTGATTATTTGATTGTATGTAAGTATCATTCAATGTAACAATATAAATATGCGAGTAATTTGTAGAGCCAGCTAATGGAGAAGCTCATTTAAGGGATTTAAGTTAATTTTGAAACCGGTTTTTCTTGTTCTAGAATGTTTAAAAAACAATTATTTTTCTTCCATGCTGGACTGGGACAGATAGAAAAACATAGAATGTTCCAGCTGCCCTTCCTCCCGGGCATGCTGTTGAAGTCAGCAAAAGGGACTCGAGGGTTACAGTGTATTGTAATTTAGGCGATGGGTTGACAACCTGTCACTAAAGCAATACATATTACAATCTAAAATTGCTCTCAATTTTTGTCAGACATGGCGAAAGCGCCTTTTATGAGGCGTTAAACGCTCTGCCTACCCCGTAAGGGATAAAGGCGTGATTTATGTATGTATGTATGTATTATTTTTGGCTGACTTTTATTTATATTCTTAGCTAAATTTTTCACCGTACAATCACTGCAAAACATCTGGATGTTTTACCATAGTTGTATCGCGCGCATTTTTCATTGAAAATATTTGGTAAACATAGCGCGTGACTACCAACTGGAAAGAAACAAAGAGTACCATTTCCACGCAGTCACCTCCTGTTTAGCAATTCCGTGGATTCTCCAAGTGGAAAACAAAATGGCACGCGCCATAGGGCAGGTATAGATAGGGTGTCAAATCGTTATAAAAAACATACATACATACATACATAAATCACGCCTTTATCCCTTATGGGGTAAACAGAGCGTTTAACGCCTCGTAAAAGGCGCTTTCGCCACGTGTGACAAAAATTGACGGCAATTTTACATTGTAATATGTATTGCTATAGTGACAGGTTGCCAGCCCATCGCCTAAATTACAATACACTGTAACCCTCGAGTCCCTTTTGCTGACTTCAACAGCATGCCCGGGAGGAAGGGCAGCTGGAACATTCTATGTTTTTCCATCTCTCCCAGAAGTAAGTATAAAAAACAACTTCAAAATAATCCCTCCGAATGCGAATCAGCTAATCGAACTTTTGTTTTTGTATGACAGCGATCGACGTGGCATTCGAAACAAAGAATTTCAATTAATCACACTTACTAGAGGTATAGATTAGTACCTACAACACTAAACAGAAATATGAATGCAATAAATATTTGAGTATTGAAAATAATCTTTCTTCCATGCTGGACTGGGAGCGAAAGAAAAACATAGAATGTGCTAGCTGCATTTCCTCCCGGGCAAGCTGTAAAAACCAGCTAAGGGATCGGACGGTATATTGCAATTAAGGCGATGGGCTGACAACCTGTCACTACTATATACCTACAAATCTATACTAAATAACCCTCAACACTTTGTCAGACGTGGCGGAACGACCCTTACTTCTTTACCTGTCGTTTACGCTCTGCCAACCCCATTAGAGATAAAGGCGTGATTATATGTATGTATGTATGAAAATAATCTCTTTTACATACCCTCTCCAATGGGATTAAATGGTAGACAATAATAAACCCTGGTATCAGAGTTTATGAAACTTAAAAACTAAAGATGATCAGGTACTGTTAAATATCTAACTAGGAATCAAACCCCACGACCTCATGATCAAAGAACCCAATACAACAGAGCCAGTTTAGAAGCACTACAAAGAAGGAGCTATTTCTAAGAAAAGTAATCTAATATTGTTAGACGCCCGCCCTCCGTACCGAAGGCTGGCTTACTTCAGGTAGTTTTCAACTTCGCAGGAAAACTACTCACTAATTAACAACCAGAAGATCTGGTTTCTTAGAGTTTGTTGTCAGTTTTGTATCTATTTCAGGTCTACTTTGTCATTACTTTATTTATCCTGTAACTTCAGTTACTTACCTAAGCAGCAAAGATTAGATAAAATTTAGGAATGATAAAATGTAGGATGGATAAAATTTAGGATGGATAAAATGTAGGATGAATAAAATTTAGGATGGATAAAATTTAGAAAATATAAAATGTAAGATGGATAAAAAGTAGGATGAATAAAATGTAGGATGGATAAAATTTAGGATGGATAAAATTTAGGATGGATAAAATTTAGAAAATATAAAATGTAGGATGGATAAAAAGTAGGATGAATAAAATTTAGGATGGATAAAATTTAGAAAATATAAAATGTAAGATGGATAAAAAGTAGGATGAATAAAATTTAGGATGGATAAAATTTAGAAAATATAAAATGTAAGATGGATAAAAAGTAGGATGAATAAAATGTAGGATGGATAAAATTTAGGATGGATAAAATTTAGGATGGATAAAATTTAGGATGGATAAAATTTAGAAAATATAAAATGTAGGATGGATAAAAAGTAGGATGAATAAAATTTAGGATGGATAAAATTTAGGATGGATAAAATTTAGAAAATATAAAATGTAAGATGGATAAAAAGTAGGATGAATAAAATTTAGGATCGATAAAATTTAGGATGGATAAAATTTAGGATAGATAAAATGTAGGATGGATAAAATTTAGGATGGATAAAATTAAGGATGGATAAAATTTAGGATGGATAAAATTTAGAAAATATAAAATGTAGGATGGATAAAAAGTAGGATGAATAAAATCTAGGATGGATAAAATTTAGGATGGATAAAATTTAGAAAATATAAAATGTAAGATGGATAAAAAGTAGGATGAATAAAATTTAGGATCGATAAAATTTAGGATGGATAAAATTTAGGATAGATAAAATGTAGGATGGATAAAATTTAGGATGGATAAAATTAAGGATGGATAAAATTTAGGATGGATAAAATTTAGAAAATATAAAATGTAGGATGGATAAAAAGTAGGATGAATAAAATTTAGGATGGATAAAATTTAGGATAGATAAAATGTAGGATGGATAAAATTTAGGATGGATAAAATTTAGGATGGATAAAATTTAGGATGGATAAAATTTAGAAAATATAAAATGTAGGATGGATAAAAAGTAGGATGAATAAAATTTAGGATGGATAAAATTTAGGATAGATAAAATGTAGGATGGATAAAATTTAGGATGGATAACATTTTGCTGCGACAGGTGCCATTCAGGTGCTGTTCAGATAACTAAAGAAAATGTAGGTATCTAAAATCCATACAGCTACCATCTTACAGTTTTTCGACTAGGTTAATATATTTCTTTTGTCATCTTTTTACCCCTTCACAATCGTGAAGACTTGGACAAATTGCTTCCACAACATTCCCGAGTTTCTTTGGTAACCTGAGATGTGACGTACCTAATGTTTATGAATGATTGTGTATACATACATACATACATATAATCACGCCTTTATCCCTAATTGGGTAGGCAGAGCGTAAGCGACCTAAACAAAGGTCGTTCCGCCACGTCTGATAAAGTTTTGAGGATTATTTAAGATAGATTAGTAGGTATATTGCTGTAGTGACAGGTTGTCAGCCCATAGCCTAAATTACAATATACTGAAACCCTCGGATCCCTTAGCTGGTTTTTACAGCATTCTAGGGAGGAAAAGCAGCTGGCACATTCTATGTTTTTCTCTAGCTCCCAGGCCAGCATGGAAGTATGATTGTGTATAACTGTGCTTAATTATATTGTGTGTGTGTGTTTTTATTATTCTGTTACTATTGGTGAAAACCTGTAATTGGCTTTCTGTCTTGTATTAATTTTAAGTACTCTTATATTAATAGCTGTTGGTTTTCCTATAAATACAAAATAAATACAAAATAAAATAAAATAACCTTTGACATGAATCTTTCATTTACAATAACTTCCATGCTGGCCTGGGAGCGAGAGAAAAACTTAGAATGTGCCAGCTGCATTTCCTCCCGGGCATGCTGTAAAAGTCAGCTAAGGGATCCGAGGGTTTCAGTATATTGCAATGTAGGCGATGGGCTGACAACCTGTCACTACAGCAATATACCTTCAAATCTATCTAAAATAACCCTCAAAACTTTGTCAGACGTGGCGGAATGACTTTTGTTTTGGTCGTTTACGCTCTGCCTACCCCATTAGGGATAAAGGCGTGACTATATGTATGTATGTGACATGAATGCACATATAATGCGTATAATAATTATAAGTAGTTGTGAATAATTTGTAGGTCAAGCCCCTGAATCTGATGGCTGCCATGCGCCACGGACGCCATGGTGGCCATGCCATTATCTTTATTCCCCATAAGCTATCGTTATGAACGCGGCGCGAGCGCTTCCAACAGCCATGAGGTAGGGTTGACTAGAAACGAACGTACAAGGTGGCGCAAAAGAAGTCATCCGATGTTGTTTGGCTCTCATTTTTTTTCTAAATGAAAAACTTCGAATCTGTTTTTTGATTATATTTATTTGCACCTTTAGAATTTTACTGGTCAAGTCGAGAAGATGATATCGGCCAAATGGGCGCCGTTACAATTGATTGCCATACGGGCTCGTTTTATGGCATTTTTCATCACTTCGGCGAGAACTTCGGGCGACAGATTCTCGCACTCGTGTCGAATGTTGTCTTTGAGGGCTTCCAAGGTCTCAGGCTTGTTGACGTAAACACGAGACTTCAAAAAACCCCATAAAAAGAAGTCCGGGACCGTTAAATCGGGCGATCTGGCCGGCCAGTGCAAATCGCCAAAACGAGAGATTAGGCGACCCGGAAATGCCGCCTTCAGAATGTCGGTTGTGGCTCGTGCAGTGTGCGCCGTTGCCCCGTCCTGTTGGAACCACATGTCCTCCAGTCCCAATTCGTCCAATTGCGGCAGAAAAAATTCGGTCAACATGGCCCTATAGCGCGCACCGTCCACTGTTGTCGTTTGACCCGCGGCGTTCTCGAAAAAAAATGGCCCGATGACTCCTCCAGCGTGAACAGCGCACCACGCAGTCACTTTGAGCGGGTGTAACGGCTCCTCGTGCATCACTCGTGGATTCTCGGTGCCCCAGAAGCGATAATTTTGCCGATTCACGTAACCGCTGAGGTGGAAATGAGCCTCATCGCTCATGATGATTTTGGTCGAAAAATTGTCCAATTCTTCCTCGAGATTGAGGATGGCTTGGGCGTAGGTTACGCGCGTTTGGCGGTCGGCAGGCAGCAGCTGATGCACGGTCTGGACTTTGTAAGGAAACATCTTCAAGTCTCGCACCAAAATTCGCTGCAAGGACCGCCGGCTGAGGCCCAATTGCGTGGCACGTCGTCTGGTCGATGTTTCGGGGCTCACTTCAACGTCCTCGGCTACAGCGGCGATATTCTCGGCAGAACGGGCGCTCCGGGGCCGGCCACTCTTAGCAACGTCTCGTGTGGTCCCATACTCTTCAAGGTTGGTGGCTAAACGTCGCAGTGTTTGCGCAGTCGGTGTCGGACGGCCGGGGAATCGGCGACGGAATTCGCGCTGCGCCAACACCACAGACGAATTGTTACTCAAAAAAATAGACACGATTTTTCCGCGTTCTTGGGGAGTGTATCGCTCCATGGCTTGTTCACTTGTATTCTGCATCTGTCTAGTCCACAAATGTCAAAACAGATTTGACATTGGCGGCCATTTGCAAAAATGAGAGCATCTTCCAATAGGGTGATTTCTTTTGCGCCACCTTGTATGAAACAAACAAGTAGCTTATAGAAGGTGGAAGGAAGGTCATCATCTAGCCATATCCCGTATCTCACGGGGTCGGCTAACTAATCTAGGTGATTGAACGAGGGTACTGGTTTTTACACAAAGCGACTGCCATCTGACCTCCGCAACCCAGAATGCTAAGCACTGGCCTCTGATATGGCTTAACGACTAACATCTACTGTATTTAACGATATTAACCGGGACCAACGGCTTAACGTGCCTTCCGAAGCACGGAAAAAGCGCCTAACGTACATATGAAATTCGAAAACCGAAAAACACATTGGCACGTGGTGGGATTCGAACCACGACCTCCCGCTCAGGAGGCAGCGGCCCTATCCTTTACACCATCGGGCTCGAGGAATTGAGGAACTAACGTGAGACGAAACCAAAAGACAGGCACAAGATAAAGAAAGTTGAGAAAACTCGTTAAGGCCCTATGTATCGTATCAGTTGGGTACCTCAAGGTATTGTCTTCAGAATGACGATAACAACGATGAAAGATAAATCTTATAAATTCCAAACAGAGCCTATTAAGTTTAGACTTTTAGGCAACGTTAAAGAATACCTCTAAGTAAGTTTTAGTACAAGCTTGAATTGAATGGAATGTATCTTGTAAAGACATTATCAAAACCGTATTTTTAATGTTTATTTTGTTAAGCAACTGACGATTAAGTGGCAACCCTATCATCGAGGATTCCAGCCAGTGGATGTTTATAGTGGCCAGCTCCGGTTGCATCGTTAGCCGGCGAAGACGAGCGGCCGCACCACCAGTGTCACTCCAGACCGCGGTACATTCAACTGTCCAGATAACCAGCTGATTACACCAGTGAACTACCAAAATATTGTGCACCCAAACCACCGTCCACGAGGATCATGTTGCGGTATTGAACTTGGGGAGAAGTTGGAAACAAACAAGAAAATATCTGACGCGTTGCAACAGCTGCGGGAACCTGAAAATGCAGAGTTTGCTGAGGTGGGTTGAAGAGCTGCGTAAAAGGAAGCCTTTGTAAGTGATTATTCTAAAGGGCAGCATTCAAAATAGACGAGGTTCTTTGATCTTAGCTATGTTCTTTTTTCACTCGTAGACGGAAATAGGATTATTCTACATTGAAAATAGTAGGTGCTTTGGTGTTAGACTGAAAGCAAGCTTTTATTTTATTTTTTATTTGTGCTGCATTTGCTCTTGACTCTAGTGTAATAGAGTCGACAATAGAGCTAACGTAGAGCGAGCTCACCGAGAAAGTCTTGATGACACTATAATTCTCAGACAATGCGGAACTCACTAAGTTAGTTAGTATGGTAGATTGGGCAACTAGAACTGCTGCAAACCTAATAGCTATGGCAGGCTAAAAATCTTTAGGTTGTAGAAGTAAAGTAGGTATCTAAACATAGATCACTTTTATCATCAGTATAACATAACTTAGAGTAGGTACCTTACTGGTATGTATCTGGAGCAACAATCATGAACAATTTGTAAGGTACTTATTTTTAAAAGATCTGTAAGCTTTGGAAAGCTTATCTATTTATTTTAGTAAGTATCAAACTTGATAACCGTATGTCATATCATATCTCATCTTACTAAGTAAATACTAACATACAAGAAGTTTTGCAATCAACAGTTCTGCTACTCAGTGGCTTTGGTTTGCCTTTAGAAAGATATGGAACTATTTCCCGTTCTCAACTATTTTGGTGAAATGGATGTGAATTTGTTAATTTGATGACACGTGTATACTAGAGCTTACACGTGTATACCGGGTGTGAAAAAGTAGCTGACTAAACTTTAGAGTAGGTATAAAAATTCATACATATTCATCCCCTTTATCCCTAATGGGGTAGGCAGAGCGTAAACGACCGAAACAAAAGTCGTTCCGCCACGTTTGTTGCATTATACTGAAACCCTCGGATAGCTGGTTTTTACGGCATGCCTGGGAAGAAATGCTGCTGGCACATTCTATGTTTTTCCCTCGCTCCCTGGCCAGCATGGAAGGATAGGTAAAAAAAAGTAGAATAAAAAAATCTAATGAAAATCGGTTACAAACACTAAATCAATTCAGTTCCCTGCATACTGCCTACCGTGTTGTGACTATTTATATCCTTAGTTTGTCTTGGTAACACTGAGTTGAATAAAAAAAGACCTTTCAAAACCGGTTAAATCACAAATTCAGTTCTCTGCTACTGCCTACCCGGGACCTCCGGGTCGAGACCCCATGGCTCAAACCACTGGACTACGGAGGCAGCTTACCAAAGTAAGAGGCTTGAGAACTTTAACAATACGATTAGTAAGATCATTGTCGTTGTGTATTTTTAATCTTTGAGTGCGTGGGAGGCATTTTGAAAATGGAAAAATACAAGAACAAAAATACAAACCCAGTGGGTTGATCAAATAGCTTAACGAGATACTTTTAAAGATCTTCGTTATTTTCAAAAAGAAAATAATTGTCCAAGAATAGATTAAATACCTTACACTGTACAAAAGCAACATATACATATTTTCAGTACCTAGTTACATATACATACGTAGAATGTAGATAGATAGATATATTCTTTATTGCACCCAAAAAAAAATAACAAGAAATGAGAAGAAATGAAATAATAACTAAAGTACAATGAAGGCGGCCTTATTGCTGTGGTAGCAATTTGCACCAGGCAACCTTATGTAACACACGACACTTAGTGATGTGTACTATCACTACATAGTATAAAAACAAAGTCGCTTTCTCTGTCCCTATATCCCTATGTATGCATAAATCTTTAAAACTACGCAACGGATTTTGATGCGGTTTATTTTAATGGATAGAGTGCAAGAGGAAGGTTTATATGTATAATACATGCATAATATAGTAGAGAAACACTGATAATTTTCGTGCGAAGCCGGGGCGGGTCGCTAGTATTATTTAGCATTCAAATTTAAGTTTATTTTTTGTAACATTTATTACCAAATAAATTTTCTTCTATTCTATTTATTACTGTTTGTACTTATACAATCGCCATAGGCTTGCCCTGTAATGGTCGTGTAAATGATGTTAACAAATAAGCAAACAATAAACAAATAATCACTTTTAAAATAACGTAGCGGTAAATTATTTTATAGTAGGTTTTTTATTATCATGTCGATCTGTTGTTCAAGCACTCACGCATGAACCCACATTAACGTTAAGTTACGCTTTGTACTAAGGCCCGTAATTATAATCAACTGTCAGGAGTGACAGCGGGTTTGAGTTTGTATGAGAAATTTAATTTCAGTACAAAACGGCCTGTCAAATCCAAACTTAATATTGCTCTCATTCTTGAGATCGCTTTATAAATACGAGACTAATAGTAACAGCTAGTCTCTCTTTGAGTAAATTCTTTGTCATATGCATATTTATGTACTATTTCCGTTGTGTACACTAATTACTGCTTTATGGATAAAAATCTCCCCTGTGAAATCACCTATTAGGTACTTGTCAAAGTTTATGAAAATCTATTTAGGCGTGAACAGATAAAAAAGCCAATACACAGACAGACAGAGCTTCTTTGATGCTATGGATTTACCTAAACTTTTGTATTTTACCTTAAAACAGTATTACCTTCTGGTAAATTGCACTACATATTATTATTACATTCCACTCTTCTTATATCAATGTTTTGTTGGCTTGCCTATTGTCATAAACAATGCACCGTTAGTGCTACGTAGTGGCTACATAGCAGCTACGACGTACCTGGAAAAAATAAAAATATATCTAATACTTTTTGCACTCATTTTATTTTATTTCTGAAAATATTAGAAATAACAAATAGAGGGTAAGAGCGTTTTGCCGGTTTTCTAAAGACGCGGGTTCAATCCCGACAGCGATGGAATTTTTCATTTGTTATTTCTAATATTTTCAAAAAAAAAGTGTCTATTTTTATTGTAAAAAAAAATTCGTCTTCATTCCAAAAGTGCGCCTACATAATTCATCCTCTTCTTAATTTTACATACTATATTACAATGAACTCTACCTCTATAGCAAAAATGCGAGAAAATTAACACCGATGATAATGATTGACAATCAAAAATGTATTAAAAACGGCACTGAAACAATACCAAGAAGAATACGTACTCGAACAGTGCAAAAATGTACCTACATCGTCATCACCTGCCGTGATTTGAAGCAGCCTCTTATGGAATAAGCTATTCTCCTGTGTTCTCATAGGCTACAATTTTAGGCAAATCGACTGCTTCTAACACAATATTTAACTACACTACAAGATCATAATAGATCGTTACATGCATACGTATAGTCACGCCTTTATCTCTAATGGGGTAGGCAGAGCGTAAACGATAGCTCGTTACAATACCACATTTTATAAATCTGAATAAGTATACTAGAAAGCAAATCAAAGCCAATGGAAAACGTTATATTTTCCAAATAAGCGTGTAAAATTTTCAAAGCTGTTGGACATTCAATCGATCAGTTTGTGTGCGTGATAGGATTTCCGCTGTCTGACAAACACGGTGCTGTTGTTGATGTTTCCAGTGTGACAGACATTCTGCACATTGTTTTGTGATGTTTGTAGCAATCTTGCAATGTAGAGCCTTAGGCCCGTAATTATAAACAGCACTTGAGACTGACAGCTAGTTTGAGTCCGTATCAGAAACGTTATTTCAGTACAAAACGACCTGTCAAATCCATACTTAATATTGCTGTCAATATTGAGTTGGCTTTATAAATATGAGCCATAGTATTGTAGCTAGACTTCTGCCTTTAATTCAGCATTTTCACATGTAAGTCAGAATGCAGTATTTCAAATGACTTGCAAATATTTTAAAGCTGTGTTCTACTCATAAAACCTAAGTAAGAAACTGAACAACTATTCTGAACTGAACCTACGTACCTACCTGCATCTCTCAAGATATAATAATAAGAACAACATTCCCAAAATAAAGCAAAATTGACCCGAGATTATCCGATAGGAGTAACTAAATTTCTTCCATGCTGGAAGCGATAGAAAAACATAGAATGTTCCAGCTGCCTTTCCTCCCGGGAATGCTGTAGAAGTAAGCAAAAGTGAGTCAAGGGTTACAGTGTATTATAATTTAGGCGATGGGCTGACAACCTGTCACTATACGCGATACACAATACAATCTAAAATTGCCCTCAATTTTTGACAGACGTGGCGAAGGCATCTCTTACTAGGCGTTACGCTCTGCCTACCCCGTAAGGGATAAAGTCGTGACTTTATGTATGTAGTAACTAAATAATAGATGGGTGGAATGGGATGTCATTATTTAGTTTTTAGGACACATCACACACTTTTATATAAGCAACCCAAATCACTTTGCTAAGTGCTATGCGAATGTTTCCCCAAACCCGGAGGCGTATTTTTAAACCGCACGAATCAAATTCGAATAAAAAAAGACCAACATTCGTATGGTCAATTGTATGAAAATCGCATGTGAAAGTTACTCTTTCAAGTTCCAGTGATTCAAAAATAGGGTTTTTATTAATCTTTCTTTGAAGCATTTTTCCACCTATATACACAGATGTTTTAAAACAAGTAATTGAGACAGATTGTACGTATATGTACAGCGTCTTTCCATACTACAAAATAGGCATTCTTCATTGTGTGTGTTGTGTGTATTATTTATAATATTGGCATCTACTGTTGAGACAATGTAGGTGACGGACTTAAGCATTCCTTTGCATTGTTTTCAGATTGCACTTCTACGAACGAGAACATTGTGCCACACCAGTTTGCGTCTAACCGGTGCTCACTTTATTCCCATGTTAAACGATATAGAAGGCATAACTGTGTGGTTTTCTGTATCATACTTGGTATTGAAAGCTCGGCGACGTTTCCCTGAATGGGAAAGCCATTGAAGCAACCCGACTCGCAGTTTCTCGCTATCATTCGATTGACCTCAAAAACAAAGAGCTATTGAGTGGAATTGGAGAGTGAAGGATTCAGTCGGCAACATGTGGAATGAAATTTTATTTCCATGGTGTTGACGAATGATAAAAAATAATATTTCATTAAAGGTATTTAAGATTTTTTAAGAATTTAAATGCATTCTACTGGCAATGAAAAGATAAGGTCGAGGATGTTTTTGTATAATGAATTGTATTTTAGAAAAGCAGCACAAGATAGAAAAAAATGGAAGAGAGACGAGGAGACCCGGCCCTAGCTAAGAAAATGGGAAAAACCTAAGGAGAAGAAGTAGAAGAATAGTATTTTGGGAGAACCTTCGGATTTGTAAACGTTCGTAATAAATAAACAATAAAAATAAAGAAAAGACGAAGGCGAACCATACACGAAATAGACAGATAGATATATTCTTTATTACACATAAAACAAAACAACTAAATAAGAACAAATTAAATAAAAACTAGAGTACAATGAAGGTGCCCTTATTGTTATGGTAGCAATTTCTATATGGAATACTTGACATAAGAAGAAAATGAAGATGATACATCAAAACAAGACTTTGTGATTGTGAAGAAATCTGTGAACATTAGTGAAAGCAACCTTTGAGAACGTTTCACAGCAAACACAGTAGTGTGCAATGCTAAGTAATGACATGCATGTACTTACTTTGTTTGTTCTGTAATGCTCTATCTCTCGTCACTCCTCGCCTGAAGCTGACCACGAAGCAGTCAAGAAGTTTTAGGGTAATGCATAAACAACAGGAATGTTATGTACAGTATACGTCTAATTCTATATGTAACGTTTTTGTTGTCTTAAATTGCTCTCCTCACAACGAATGAGAAGATTGATGAATATTGATTCAGAAGACTGAAGAAAGATGAACTATTTAAATTTTAAAAAACAGGTAATTTATGTCAAATCAAGAAGGCGTTGTACTTTTATAAAGGAACAAATGAGTTGTAATCTAAGGCTCGTATTTATTAAGCGATATCAAGATTGGGAGCGATATTAAGTTTGGTTTGACAGGCTACATTATACTGAAATGATATTTCTGATACGAGCTCAAACTAGCTGTCAGTCTCAAGTTCTGTATACACGGGCTTTAGGTTGTTCAAAGAACCATGATATCTTGGCGATAAAAAACTCACACTCGCTTTCAGAAGTAGAGTAGGAACGTAATTTAAACAATAATTTAAAACTGATTTTTATTTTCTGATCCACAGCTTAGATGAGCATCCACAATATTTGAAGCTGTTTCTGAGTTTGTTTTACAATGCAAGTGCTAGAGTTTCGTCTTTTCTTCGGACTTTAATGGGCACAGCAGCGTCTGTGCGTACAGCGGGATCCGTTTCGTAGATACTGTAAGGTAAGTTATTTTATTTCCAAGGTTCAACTGCCACTTTCTAGAATTTGACTTTGAGAATAAATGGAGTGAGATGAATTTTATAAGGCACATAAAGCATATAACCGCTTTTCCGTTGGGTTTGAAACTTCTTCTATGCTGGCCTGGGAGCAAGAGAAGAACATAGAATGTGCCAGCTGCATTTCCTCCCGAGCATGGTGTAAAGGGATCCGAAGGTTTAAGTATATTGTTATTTAGGCGATGGGCTGACAACCTGTCACTACAGCAATATACCTACAAATCTATCTTAAATGCCCCTTGAACTTTGTCAGCCGTGGCGGAGCGACCTTTGTTTGGGTCGTTTACGCTCTGCCTGCCCAATTAGGTATTAAGGCGTGATTATGTGTGCATGCGTTGACATCTTCTGATGATCTGGCAAGGAATATAATTCCTTGCGGATTTTGGAAACGATAAGTTTAGGTTTCATCCGGTAACTGTCTTAGGCAGTGGTTGCGATGCGACACAAACCAATACACTTCTCACGATGTGAGACACGTGAAAATATTTGATACCGGGTGTGGGGACAGCATCACGCAAACTGATAAGAGATGATCAGTCAACAAAACTGAACAACATTCACCAGGAAATTCTCTCAGGAGATAAAAAAAAAAAACTTTCCCATACAAAATTACCACCTCGATCAGACAATTTGTATGGTAAAGCAATTTTTTTATCACTTCCTGAAAAAAATACATGCAGATAGTTGTTCAGTTTCATTGACTGAGCAACTCCTATCAGCTTGCGCGACGCTGTCCCTTACACCCCGTATTTTAAGATTTTAAGCGTCTTCGTAATAAGTACCTTAGCATTTAAACTTACCCCATCTAGTGCCCTGTAGAACTGGACAATCCAGACTTATGGTATCAAGAGCTTCCCCGGAAGCGTCCTGGTTCATCCAGACTAATGCTGCATCCTTCACCGGGTATACCGTCAGATCCAGTTCAGTAAATACTGTCGCGCCACCTTGCTCTACTTTCGACATCTGTAAATAATTGTTTGATACTAAATTCAGGCAGGTAATTTTTTGAATAATTACATACATACATATAATCACGCCTTATCCCTAATGGGGTAGGCGGAGCGTAAACGACCTAAACAAAGGTCGTTCCGCCACGTCTGACAAAGTTTTGAGGGTTATTATTGATTAAAGATAGATTTGTAGGCAATGATATTATATATAAGTACATACGTTACCAACGCGCGAAACTCGTGCCGTCAAATGGTCCTAATTGTGACAATTTTAGGCAGTCGAGCTGCACTGATTACAAATAGCTATCTGTTTCACTCTTACGCTTTGCCTATTTTGTGTCGCACTCAGCGTTTGTTTAGATATGCAATGTTATAAATATGTATGTATATGTGTCGCGGAACAATTAAAATGTGCGTGCAGTATGAACGTATCTTTCTTAAAATATCATTGTTTGTAGGTATATTTCTGTAGTGACAGGTTTTCAGACCACCGCATAAATTGTAATATACTAAAACATTTGGATCCCTTAGCCGGTTTTTACAGCATGCCCGGGAGGAAATGCAGCTGGCACATGCTGTTTTTCTTTTGCTCCCAGTCCAGCATGGAATAAATAAGGAAGTTATAGTGACATAAATGTGTGTGTAAATAACATGGTAAATACTTACATAGAACATTACTGTAGCGATTACACCTTTCGTGGTAGAATTAAAGCGACTAGCACTCGAATCATTCTAAAACAAAATAAGTGTTTATACGACGATATAGAATGACAAATAATATCTTAAAAACATAAAATAAAAATATTAATAATTTGACTAACACTAACACTGTATTTCCAGTCGCAGTATTCTCCTGTTTGATACCGGAAGACTTGCAGTTTCGAATCATATCTCACAGTCAGTCCTGTAAATTCTGATAGACGATGTAAGATAGGTGCCACCTCTTCCCCTTTAAAACGCGCTGATTTCCTATTATACTTCTTGTGTCCTTTTGAAACTGTTATATGTGTAAACTAGAAATTTAAAATAAGATAAAGCATTTTTCTAAATCAATATTTCTTATTTATTGGATCAACTGCCTCTGTGTTCTAGTGGTCAGAGCCATGGGCTTACGATCTGGAAGGTCCTGGGTTCGATTCCCAGGGACGGAACACAAAGTTGATATTTGTCAATTTATCACTTTGTGAAGTTTTCCCCAGTTTCGTTAGGACATTGCAGGCTGAATCACCTGATTGTCCGAAAAGAAAAAGGATTCCATGCATCGGAGGGGTCGCTAAGCCGTCGGTCCCGGTCGCTGTCTTTGATAGTGGTCGTTACTCAAACCACGTCAGAGGCCTAATACTAGTTGGTTTGAAAACTCTGACACCAGGGTTCATCGGGTCGTCCGACTCTAGAATCCTCTCGCTAAGAAGAAGAAGAAGATTGGATCCAAATAGTAAAAAAAAATACTTACCCTTGATTTGGCCAAGCTTTTGATGTTTTCAATTTCAACATCATTTATGACGTCATAAAACATGAATACATTCGGTTCTATATACAACTGTTCCGTTTTGATTGGCGCCAAGCGTAGAAATTGATCTTTCTTAGTTAGGTAAAAGCATTTTAACCTAGGATGAAATAATAAGTATCCAGTCACTATTAAGTTGTAAGCACAGGTTGACATTTTACATGAGCGAGCTGTCAGATATCATCATATATAGGACATATACAAAGCGTCATCTCATGCCCCCTATACATACATCATACATTTTGATCTCATGTCATCCAAGAAGTATCGTAAAAGTTTAGTTAAGACCCAGGAAATAAACTGCGTGCCTCCTCATGGCATCAGCTCGACAATCCCCCTGCCCAGTAGGTATGAATGATCATACATACATACATATAATCACGCCTCTATCCCTAATAGGGTGGGCAGAGCGTAAACGACCTAAACAAAGGTCGTTCCGCCACATCTGACAAAGTTTTGAGGGATATTTAAATTGGTAGGCATATTGCTGTAGTGACAGATTGTTAGCCCATCGCCTAAATTGCAATATACTGAAACCCTCGGATCCCTTAGCTGGTTTTCAAGGCGAGAGTGAATAGGCACTACATAGGTGAGTATGCTTCAACATAGTCCGCATCGTCACTTTCCACCAGGTGAGATCGCGGACAAATGCTCGCCTACATATATTAAAAAAAAAAAAAAAAAAAAAAAAAAAGCAGCTGGCACATTCTATGTTTTTCTCTCGCTCCCAGGCCAGCATGGAAGTAAAATGTGAGTGATCGGTGATGGAAAATTCGGTGTCGTTAGATTTATCTCGATAGCGCGAGTGATACCTACTAAATTAAGTAGACTACATAACTGTTTAGAAATGCAGGTCATTATTTTTCTGATTATTCAATGTTGTTATGAATAAATAAACTTCCATACTGGACTGGGAGAGAAAGAAAAACATAGAATGTTCCAGTTGCCCTTCCTCCCGGGCATGCTGTAGAAGTCAGCAAAATGGGATTCGAGGGTTACAGTGTATTGTAATTTAGGCGATGGGCTGACAACCTGTCACTACAGCAATACACATTACAATCTAAAATTGCCCTCAATTTATGTCAGACGTGGCGAAAGCGCCTTTTAGGAGGCGTTTTACGTCCTGCCTACCCCGTAAGGGATAAAGGCGTGATTTTATGTATGTATGTATGTTATTAATAAAAAGTTTATTTTACTTGCTTGCTACTTGTGGCACTATATTCTTCTCGCCCCGACAGAGTGATGTGTATTTCTCCCATCTTTTCCATTTGTCATGTAACATTTTTAAATGTTTCTTATCCTCGAGCCCGGGGCTTTGAATGTTTAACTGAAGTAAAACATTTTTGATTGTGAGTATTTAAATCGTATTTAAGGTGTATCCCAACGGCAGAAGAGCAGGAAGATTTCAAGATATGCAACCATCGCCCGTAATGCCTTAGAGTATCGGCGGTTGCTTCCGTAGTCGCGGCAAAAATGTGCGAAAAACGCTCAAAAGGAGCGAATTATCCAGAAACTACGAGGCTTATTAAAAAAAGCTAAGTTGCGATTGTAGATAATTATAATACAGATATTTTCCCGAAGGAACCGTGAAAGCGCTTCTAATAGTTTAGAAGGAATATTAAATTTACTGATAAAAGCTTTACTTCCAGTTTTTTTAGCATACTTCTTATTAACTAGAATATTGTTAAAGGTTGCAATTGCAGGCCATTAACAAAATCTTAGACATATTTTTTTTAGAATTTACCAATGATTTGTTTAGGAGAAATAAGCTCCTAAAACCACTATTTGCCGTTAGGAATCACCTTAAACAACCTTATTCTCCTAGCATAAAGAGGGGTTAATGTCGAGAATCGTAACGGTTTTGATCAAAATTTAAATATAGCAAAAGCAGACATACGAATTATGGTTCCTTTTACCTCTACCACTTCACAAAATAAATGTAGTTAGGGCCTTGAGGATTGGCAGCCACCTTGACAAACTTTAGAAGTTTTTTTGATTCTCAGATATCGTAATACCGCTGCCGATGCGACTCCAGTTCTGAGAGCCGTTTTATTTTGAGGGTTTCTCTGGGTTTAGTTTAGAGGCAATCTGACAGTATGGATTCCAAGCCAAAACACTATACAAAAAAATATTATACGTATACTTTGTAATTTTTCATCTGTAACTTTGTCTGACAGTCAAAATCACGTCAAAATATTCTTATCTTTTTCAAAGTGTTTTGACGTCTTAAATAAATAAAAAATGAACAGATCATAACATTACAATACAAAAAATATAATAATAAAATCTAAAAAATATTGAGTTTACAAGACAAGACAGGGTTTATTCCCTAGCAAAAATTTAATTATTTTAAGCTCTGAAAACCATTTGTATAATCGGCCGTAACCGCAACGTGAGTGGTTTATTGGTGTTTTATGCTTTTGCACAATCTAGAATAAAAAATACATACATACTATCACGCCTGTATCCCTAATGGGGTAGGCAGAGCGTCAACGACCCAGACAAAGGTCGTTTCGCCACGTCTGACAAGTTTTGAGGATTGTTTAAGATAGATCTGTATTGTACATTGCAGTAGTGACAGGTTGTCAGCCTATCGCCTAAATTACAATATACTGTAACCATCGAATCCCTTAAAAAAATACTCTGTTGTTATTACAGATGCCTAGACTCCACAGGCCAGGGTACAGTCCTCCACTACGGCGCGGTCTACCACTTAGGATCACACCTGTGTATACTGGCCCGAGACCGCCTGGCTGCCATCAGAGCCGTCTCACCAGCTACCAAAACACCCAAAACGTTCACTATTCGCCGTTCCACCCTCGTTCGCCAGTCTGCCCTCATCATTCGCCTTGTATTCATCATTCACCATGCGTTCATCACTCCCCCTGCATGCATCACTCCCCCTGCATGCATCATTCTCCATGTTTTCATCATTCCCCTTGTTATCATCATTCTCCATGTCGCCATTCGCCCTGCAGATCGCCATATAGATCGCCCTGCAGAACAATATGTGACCAACCAGCAATAAGACCAGTCCCACAAACCCTGGTAACAGGGTCCTCATCTTCGGAATCTGACATAGAGTCCTACACATGCAAGAAGAACAGGTGTGCCGTGAAGAGAACCGCTTTCATACAGCCATGCGATCCTTCATACTGTTATGGTTCTAAATCTAACTGTTATACAAATGAACATTGCCCTAGATTGTGCCCACCGCCGATTCTTCCTCACGAAATAGGATGTTGTGTTCCTCGTATGGTGAACCAATCAACGATTCGCCTGACGGACAGAGATTTCCTGTCTCAATGGGCGAACGTGGGGTAAACATTTACGATCAGCAATTTAAAATGTCAAAACATGTAGGCCTACGTATAAACTACAGTTATTCTTCAAGATTTTGAGTGAGTTTATGTTCTTTTTAAATATATACGTTTATTCCTAATATCTCCTGTTGATTATCATTTTTCCTATCTCATAAACTAACTGCGCTCTATAACCTCAATATCCTTAAATTACTGACAACATTTACTTTGGTAAATGGTAGAGGGACTCATATAACACCCATAATTTATATGTACAATTTGATAACTATCGATTCGATTCCGACTTTATAAAACTTAGGATGACTTTTGAAGAAATTCTGATTTATGTGTTCTTCACAAGATAAACTTATGGTATGAAAGTGAGTGTTCTGTCTACCTGGAAAATGTTCTCGATATCATGTTGATCCCCGTAGTGCGGCAGGTTTCTGACAGCTGCTCGTTCCTGTTTTGGATCTATTTTGGATATTTCGTTGGCCCTCATCCACAATCTCTCGTAAAACCCTATAATTAAGCAACGTATTTCGAATTGATGATTTGACTAGTGGATTTTAAGGGGTATCTAATATGACATGTGAATAAAATTCTTCTTTTTTTCCTTACCTAGATAGTTTTCAGCATTCTTCATATACGTTTTGATTTCGTCTTCTTTGTAGAGGTGCTGATCTATTCCTCCCTGGTTGTCACGATACTTGCGCAGGGCTTGTACAGTCCAAGCTAAGGCACCGTAATAGTCACTGTGGGTGAACAGAATCCGGCCTAGGTCGAAGCATTCACCGGCCGACATTGGTGTACTAGGAAATAATAAAACGTTACGTGTTGCCTGCCAGTGATGAAGACTGAAGATGACGTGATGATTATGACGACATATAGTTCAGAGAAGTCGTAGCTAAGTGGTTGCTATTGGCATCTATTGGTGTCATGCATGGATATAGGCTTAGATGCGCTCAACTTACAAAGGAGAGAAAGCTATGCCTGGCCCGGAGTGACGCACTACTGGAGTTATCGAAACAGAAAGGATCTGTAGTACCAGGATGAGCATGATTGAAGCAATAATTCCTCAAAAAAGCAATAATTCCTGGGAGAAACAGTTTCACAATTGGAACAGGACGATCACGGGATAGAAAGCGTAATGTTGGATGGCCTCCCACAAGATGGTAGTCAGGAAGAAGCCTAAGCTCTGGCCCAGGTAAAGTAAATATAAGAAATTAAAAAAGCAAAAATTCAATCGCAGGATTTGAACCTGTGTCTTTGAAATACCGTCCCAACGCCAACGCTCTAAACTATCTGAGCTACTGCTGTCAATCCTGAGCGGCGAATAAGTGATCAGCTATTTATCAATGGTCATGAGTATACGACAACTGTCGTATAATATTACAACTATACTATTTTGACTAGTTCTCTTATGATTAAATTATGATATACACTATTATATTGCCTGGTTGCCTGGAAGATATTGCTACATTAGCAATAAGGCCGACAATTGTACTACAATTCTTTTTAGCAATTTGTAATTTGTGTGTTTTTGTGCAATAAAGTATATTGTATTGTACACTTTTTATAATTCTCTAAGTTGTTTGCACTCACAGTGTTATTTTATTTCGGATAACATGAGAAATAAATAACAAATCAAAAATTTTAAATCTGAATGTCTTTCGGCTGAAATCATGATGTTTACTTATGTATTTATTTATTTAACAGTTTATTGTACACATGTTTACCTGTAAGCGATGCCATTGATTATCCCTTCAGCCATCTCCTCCTCGTCTAGCTTGTATATGGCTTGCAGACGAGAGATAGCATGAGCGGCACCAGTTAAATCTTCAGCAGTTGGGAACTTTACCCCACTGTGTTCATCATATTGCAGATTTGTTTTACCTATACTCGAGCCTGATATGGATCCTGTTAAATACATGCAGATTATACGGCTGTCAAGGGCTCAATAAAACCACGTTCACCATGTTAGGTGTTATTTCCTAACATCACTACATAGTATAAAACAAAGTCGCTTTCTCTGTCCCTATGTCCCTATGTATGCTTAGATCTTTAAAACTCAACGGATTTTGATGCGGTTTCTTTTAATGGATAAGAGTGATTCAAGAGGAAGGTTTATATGTATAATACATGCAGAATATAGTAGGGAAACACTGATGATATCCGTGCGGAGCTGGGGCGGGTCGCTAGTTATTTATAATTTGTCACTTTACATTACATAGCTTTAATTTATCAAAATCTAATGAATTGTAAAATTTGGAATATAATGGTTTTTTTTTCAAAATCGACACGTGTATTAATTTATTGGTGGAAACTTAATTGGCTTATGTGTTATTTATATTAGTTTATGTTAGTGTCAATATTATTGCTGTATGTTTCCCTATCATAAATAAAATAAATTCTGAAAGAATTGGGTCTCTCTATAAACCCTTACGTTGTAACAACTTCCCGCAAACTGATAGAGGGTGCTCAGTCAGCAAAATTTATCAACTTTTACGAAGGAATTCTTCCAGCAAATTGGCTTCCCTTAACAAATTGTTGAAAGATATGGTCATATTTTATGGAGAAAAGAAACAAAACGAACGTTTGGTTTCTTGAAAGAATTTCTTTGTGGAAGTTGTTCAGTTTTGATGACTGAGCTGGAAGCTGTCCCTTACAACCAATATCAGGGGATTTTTAATCAGTCTAGTCAAGCAAGTAAGAAGAAACTTTTACTTACTCCAGAATTCCATTGTATTGAAAGCATCTATTTCTAAGCGCTTCATCAGTTTGAAGACATTCATTGGATTACCCAAATAACTCTCACTGTTTTCCTTTATTCGTATGTTTTCTCTCTCGAAAGTTTTTAGGTAACTAAAACAAAATATTTTATATTTTTAAGGTCTATAGCTGGTCAATTATTATTGCCCACAATAAGTAGATTTTATTTAATTAAATAAAAAAATATTGTTAAGTACTTCCCTTTTCAGAATGTCAATTTTCTCCTCCTCTTTTGAAATTTGTTTCTTCAAATCTTCCGCGACTATTTCGTGTGTTTTTAAAAATGCTTCACTATCCGGCATTGGTGTCAATAACTCTGCTTGAATCCACAAAAATGTTTCCAAAATAAAAACCATCTTAAATATGTCCATTTTAACTACCATACATTTAGCACGACCACAGCCACGGATAACAATCCAAGTAAAAACATCTAAGTACTGTAGGCAATCGTGCGTGCATACTGGACATTTGGATTTCTATGCTATAGCCTATGTCTTAAATTCTTGGTTTAAATATCTGGTGTAAGGTATAGCGTCCCGCAAACTGATAGGGGTTGCTCAGTCAACGACACTGAACAACTATCAGCAGGACATTTTTTCAGGAAGTGAAAAATATAAATGGCCTTTCCATACAAAATGTTCACCTCGATCAGATAATATGTATGGTTTTTTTTTTTCACTTCCTGTAAAATAAAAATCTGCTGATAGTTGTTTAGTGTCATTGACTGAGCAACCCCTATTAGTTACAATAGAATAGAAACCCTTTACTAAACCCTTAGTTTGCGCTGTCCCTTACACCTGGTATAGGCGATTCACATGACATTCGATAAGTATTCCATAAAATCTATGTCGAAGAATAAATATTTTATTATTTCTAGGTTAAGACCCCTGGCTACGTCCCAGCCCAGATGCGAGCCTCGCGTTGCGTAGCATTGGTGTATCCTTGCTACATGGAATTTCTGATTATGTTAACTTTGTATTTAGCAATATTTCCATCACAAAAGCATCGGACATTTTGCAATGTGTAGTGTAAAGTGAACAAAGCCTTATTTTGTAAACTGCAAAAAAACACGAATCGATATTGTGAGAACAATGCGCGAAACATTGCGCACGGAACTGCTGCGTATATTCAAAAAGTTTGTTTTGAAAATCTTAAATCTCTAGTTCCTATTCTTCTACCGAGTGGATTAAAATCGACAAAATCGAGTCGACAAATGACCCAATGAATCGAAGTGTCGGAGTTTTTAACCGCCTAATAGCCGGAAATAATGATTTCAAGAAATATTGTGAGAAATAAGTGGAGATAGCAAAAGGGCCCAGCAGTGGGACAATAACGGGAAGACAAGACAAGCAAAAGGGCCCTTGGTAGTTATTATTTCATCTTCCATGCTGAACTGGGAGCGGGAGAAAAACAAAGAATGTGACAGCTGCATTTTCTCCCGGACATGCTGTAAAAACCAACTAAGGGATCCAAAGGGTTTCAGTATATTTCAATTTAGGCGATGGGCTGACAACCTGTCACTACAGCAATATACCTACAAATCTATCTTAAATAACCCTCAAAACGTTGTCAGACGTGGCGGAACGACCTTTGTCTCTGCCTGCCCCATTAGGGATAAAGGCGTGATTATATATGTTAGTATGTATAGTTGGGTAGTTCTCCTTGACGGAAATGATTTAACGGAATTTATTATCACTATTACATAAAAAAAAAAATATTTTTACAAATATAATTAAGTGACATTCAAAAAGCTATATATTATTCACATTTGAAAGCTTGCAGCTGTAAAATTATTCTAATGTAATGGTTTATCGCAGAACATACTCGTGTCATTGGCGTCAGTCAGGAGAACTACCTAGATAATTTCATTTCGGGCCACGTGGTCAGAGTTTCATAATGTCAGAGTTATAGGACATACAGGGAATCACTCTAGTATAATAGTTTTATTTCATAGAAATCAGTCTATTGGATGTATACTTGAGGATGTCTGTATGTTTAAGCTTCCATGCTGGACTGGGAGCGACAGAAGAACGTAGAATGTGCCAGCTGCATCTCCTCCCGGGCATGCTGTAAAAACCAGCTAAGGGATTCGAGGGTATATTGTAATTTAGGCGATGGGCTGACAACCTGTCACTACAGCAATATCCAGTTCTATCTTAAACAACCCTCAAAACTTGTCAGACGTGGCGGAACGACCTTTGTTTGGGTTGTTCACTCTCTGCCTAACCCATTAGGGATACAGGCGTGATAGTATGTATGTATGTCTGTATGTTGATGTTGTATTGTTGAGTGAATGGATGATTGAGTGGTATTTTAAATAAAAAATAGCTTTGTAATAATTTCCAAATTTTATAATTTATATTTTACAGCATTAAGTTGATTTAGGACACAGATACTAAATTATTATAATAAAAATGTTAATGTAAAACTTTCTTGTAAAAGGATTTTAGTTTAACATAATTCTTAGTTTGTAAATAAAATAAACTGTATAAAAGATACAAAGTATATAAATATATACCAACTTAACGCTTATTTTAATTAGATACTTACAATAAATCACTAGATTTAAACTGATTTCGCTTGAAATTACGACATTATGTAATATATTCTCAAAATTCCTTAGGATTAAGACTATGACAACGTTTACATATGTAAATAGAGAGAACGTGTACTTATATAATATGCATTGAATGTACTTGATATACTTCAGTTACTAGAAAAAAAAACAAACTGTAAAATGTTTCTCGTATTATAGAATATGTTATTTTTTTCTAACCACGTTTTAAAATGGTTTTGTGTTTTATTTTGCAACTGCGACATAATAGTTGATGAAAATAAAGATGGCCATATCACGTGTATGATGGTACGTATTAAAAGCCTCAGACTTAGATTATTTGGTATTTCTAGTTAATAAATAAATTGTCACTTAAGCCTTGCGTTATAAATTTTGTTCTAATTCTTAAATAAGTGAACTATTTTGCGACCCAATTCTTATGCAAGCTTCATACATAACATAGAGAGACATACTTATACAGAATATCTCGGATTTTCAAAACATTCAGTACTAAATTGCCAATTAAACATTTCACAGCAGAGATATCAGCATTTATGTAAAAAATCTTCTCAACGGGCAATATCTTTCAATAATATGGCCGGGCCACAGTAGTATTGCCAGACATACTATTAAAAATAAAAAAAATGTATCGGATGAAAATCATTGACGCTTTGACTCCAGATTCATTGTCTAAGTAGCAGTCACACATTGCACAAAAATTTAGGAGCACTATTATAATGAATAATGTCAAAATGCTTACTCAACTATCAGCAGTCTTGGCAAGAGATTCAGAACGTAATCTCACGGCATGATTTGATCCTAGTGACGTGGTGTGATGCCTATCGGAAGGACTTGGGCACAGGACTAAGGATGTTGCGCAGCGTGTCCTCGGGCTGGTACTCCAGAGAGCACGGCTTGATCAGCTCTTGGCCGCCTTGGTGGATCCACTTGTTTGACACTGTAAAAAATAATAAGTAAACAATGGTAATTCTCACACTGATAGCAGATTCTGTCGGATTGAGCGTGATGTTGAAAGGGCTAAACTTGAGGATGACGTTCGCCATCCGATGTACCAGGATGCTGGTACATCGGATGTCACAGTGCCTCAAGAGGCTGAAAATCCGCCATAACTTCTTGAAATCAGTTCCGCCCCTACAGGGTAGTGTGCCTGACGCCCGCTGTGACCTTTGGCGTGAAAAGTACACTTTGCCGTCATTTATCCCGCCATCGGAGACTCTCCTCCTGGGCATGATTTGCCATGGGCGACCTGGAAGTCCTTAAACCGGCTCCGGACTCAGGTCGGCCGCAGCAAGGATAATCTGTGCAGGTGGGGTTTCCCCACAGACTATGGCGCACCTGATGAACTGCCCTGCATGTCCCGACAGTTGCACTGTGGAGGACCTCTATAACGCCACAGCCAACGCCGTCAGAGTGGCGGAGTTCTGGTCCTCAAGAATTTAAATTGAGTTTGCTTCGAATCGAAAAGAAGAAGCGAGATCGTCTGTCGATGGTTTTATGTGTTGAACAATCTTCTGAGGCAATGGGTCATATGATAAGTCATTGGATCATATGGGTCAATGGGTCATATGGGCCATTGGGTGGGGTATGTGAGTAAAGTGGGTCATTAGGCCAAATCGGTCATTAGGTTAAATCCAAGGCTAAATCTGCCACATGAAACACATTCACATTCTTTTTTCTTTTATTATTATTTGACATGTTATATTATTTTATATTGTATACTTTTGACGACCACATTACGGATGACATAATTGTATTTATTATATTTTAATTTAATTTTGAAACCTGTAATTGTGAAATAAATGAACTGAACTGAACTAATCAGACATTGGGCTAAATGGGTCACTGGGCCAAATGAGTCACTGGGCCAAATGGGTCATTGGGTCAAATGCGGTGTCGCTCCCCCGGGTTACCCTGGTCCGGAGGACCCTAACGAGATGATAAGGAAATAAAAGAGAGGGAATAAATAAAAAATGGGGGGTTGTAGGACACACAGTAGGCTTGGTTTATTCTCAAAATTGTTCCTTTTAAAGGGAGACAATTTTCGGACAGCAAAACAATCACTGCACTTATCAAATACGTACGTTAAATATGTACGTTTGGTAACTAGGTTATCATTTATATATATTGTATTTATAGTACACTTCGTCTGGTTTGTACGAACACTTTCGTACAACTGAATGCGATGACGGGTGAAAAGGGCTGGAATAACGTGGATGATTCTAAATTAGAATTTGTCTCGGGAGTGGTAGTCAGGGTGAAAGATGAGATGTAAGTAAGGAGGTCGTAACGTATCGTTACAGCGGTATGTGGGTCATACGGGTAATTGGGTCAAAAGAGTATGGGTCATAACGTACCCCATTTGGATCCCCTGAGCACGGGGCAGGCGGCGTGGCGGGTAGAGATGTCTCCCTCTCCGGAGGGATGCAGGTTCATCCAGTATAGCGCCGCGTTCTTCACAGGGAACACGCTCAGACCCAATTCAGTGAAAACTGTCGCGCCGCCCTGTGCTACTTCCGACATCTGTGGGAAAAAGTCGAGTCTTTTTTAATATATATATTCTTTATACATACATACATACAGTAATCACGCCTTTATCCCTTACGGGGTAGGCAGAGCGTTTAATGCCTCTTAAAAGGCGCTTTCGCCACGTCTGACAAAAATTGAGGGCAATTTTAGATTGTAATATGTATTGCTTTAGTGACAGGTTGTCAGCCCATCGCCTAAATTACAATACACTGTAACCCTCGAGTCCCTTTTGCTGACTTCAACAGCATGCCCGGGAGGAAGGGCAGCTGGAACATTCTATGTTTTTCTATCTCTCCCAGTCCAGCATGGAAGAAATATATTCTTTAACGTGTTAAAAAATTACACATACAGTTGAACCTAAAACTAGGACACAACGGTGAGCTTATCTCTATAAGAGATCTCTTCCAGCCAACCTAGTGGGGATGAAAGAAGGGAAAAACTCGGGAACAGATACAATAAGTAAAATTAGAAAATCTGATTAATTATAGTAATACTAATAAATAATACATATATAAAAATAATAGAAAAAACTAATACATAACAAAATAATATATAAGATACATACGTATATTATGATAGATATAAAATGAATATAATACATATTATTAACATCAAAAAGAGGTCATAAAATGCTCTTTGAGTGTCTTTTCAAAAGTGAATATTGAAGGACTGTCTTTAATACTATTTTATAACGACAGATTTGCAAATAACAGAAGTGTGATGTTGAAAGTAGTAGTTTTTTTAAAGTCTACAGATATGTAATAAATAAAAAAAAACTTACGTAAAATAGAACGGTAGCAATCCTATTGCCTTGGAACCTTTCCTTGAACGCGTTTTCGAACTTCTGAAACAAGATAAGATTTACTTGTGAGAACAAAACAAATTCATTGGTGATTTTGACCTTAAGACTTCTAAAAACTTCAATATCTACAGACAGAGTGCACAATCGAAGTGCGGTTCATAATGTCTTCCAATTCCATTATTAACCACTTGCAACTCCTCTAGGTATATTGTGTGTAGAGTAGTGACAGGTTGTCAGCCTATCGCCTAAATTACAATATACCCTCAGATCCCTTAGCTGGTTTTTACAGCATGCCCAGGAGAAAATGCAGCTGACTCATTATATGTTTTTCCTTCGCTCCCAGTCCAGCATGGAAGAGGTTACTACTTACTCGTGCGAAATCAAAGTGCGGTTCATAATGTCCTCCAATCCCGTAGTTGACCACTTGCAACTCCTCAGCTGTGTCCATACTGAGCCCAGTGAAGTCCGACACCCGCCTGGTGATCCTGGCGATGACGTCAGACTCTTCATCCTTCAGCCACGCCGACTTGCTGATGCGGTAGTGTGCGGGCACCAACTCGCCCGTTTTAGGGTCGTGTACTACGGCGCGTTTGAACTGGAAATTAAATATATGATAAGGTACATACATACATACATAAAATCACGCCTTTATCTCCTACGGGGTAGGCAGAGCGTTAAACGCCTCGTAAAAGGCGCTTTCGCCACGTCCGACAAAAATTGAGGGTAATTTTAGATTGTAATGTGTATTGCCGTAGTGACAGGTTGTCAGTCCATCGCCTAAATTACAATACACTGTAACCCTCGAGTCCCTTTTGCTGACTTCTACAGCATGCCCGGGAGGAAGGGCAGCTGGAACATTCTATGTTATTCTATCTCTCCCAGTCCAGCATGGAAGTACACATGTACATGATAAGGTAAGGTAAGATAAACCTAAATTTCCGTTTAACCTAAGTAAGTATTGCCGCTTTAGCGATAAGGCCGCCTAAATTGTACTGTCACGTTTGTTCCTTTTTATTTCTGTTGTATGTGTTTCTTTGTGCAATAAAGAATTTTGTATTGTATTGTGTAAGTATCGCGAGTTGATCCAAATAAAATTGAAAAAATGATAAACCTGTACATTTTTCTAAACCGTTCCTACAATATGTTCAGAAACCATCGTCTCTCAACACGTGGACTTAAAACTGGCTTTTAAACCGATATCCGGCTTTAAATTTACAGTTTGTTCGCCTGACAAATATCGGTGAGGTACTTTCCAGTTTTTCACAATATAACTTCGAGAAAGGCTCAAAAATAAATAAATAAATAAGGCTCTTCCATGCTGGACTGGGAGCGAGAGAAAAACATAAGAGTGTGCCAGCTGCATTTCCTCCCAAGCACGCTGTAATAACCAGCTAAGGGATCCGAGGGTTTCAGTATATTGCAATTTAGGCGATGGGCTGACAACCTATCACTACAGCAATATACCTTGAAATATATCTTAAATAACCCTCAAAACTTTGTCAGATAAGATAAGATAAGAATATACTTTATTGCACAGAAAAGACACAAGAGAAAATAAAATTAAATGAAACGAATAGTAGTACAAATAGGCGGCCTTATTGCTATGCAGCAATTTCTTCCAGGCAACCTTAGGGTACAGGAAAATAAAAAGTCGAACTAGTGGGCTGGTATACATTTTAGGCAATATATTGTATAGGTAAGTAAATAAGCTACTTAGGTGTATTTATATAATTAATAACAATAAATAGTCTTACATATAAATTACTTATACCTACATAGAAATACATAAATACTAAAATACATATATAAATATATATAATATTAATGAAAGAAAATGTTACAACCAAAATATTCCGGGAAATACGCAAGTGCAAGCGGTTAAGGTAGAGAAAGATAGTGAGCTATAAGGTGTTTTTTAAAAGAATCTAATGAAGAAGCTTGTCTTACAGACGCAGGCAATAGATTCCAAAGCCTTACTGCGCGAACTGTAAACGAATTAGAGTAAAAATTGGTAGAATGAGATGGAATAGTAAGAGAGGTAACGTCAGACGTGGCGGAACGTCCTTTGTTTAGGTCGTTTACGCTCTGCCTACCCCATTAGGGATAAAGGCGTGATTATATGTATGTTTGTACAAATCTTTCTTAAATAACCCTCAAAACTGTCAAATGTGGCGGAATGACCTTTGTTTCGGTCGGTTTATCCCTAATGGGGTAGGCTGAGCGTAAACGACCGAACCAAAGGTCATTCCGCCACATTTGACAGTTTTGAGGGTTATTTAAGAAAGATTTGTAGGTATATTGCTGTAGTGACAGGTTGTCAGCCCATCGCCTAAATTACAATATACTGAAACCCTCGGATCCCTTAGCTGGTTTTTACAGCATGCCCGGGAGGAAATGCAGCTGGCACACTCTATGTTTTTCATTCGCTCCCAGTCCAGCATGGAAGTGATTTTATATAAGTATGTATTCAACCCTCATTTCACCCTCAAGAGCCCGATGGTGTGCTGGATAGTGCCGCTGCCTCCTGAGCGGGAGGTCGTGGTTCGAATCCCACCACGTACCAATGTGTTTTTCGGTTTTCTAATTTCATATGTACGTTTATTCGGCGCTTTTTCCGTACTTCGAAAGGCACGTTAAGCCGTTGGTCCCGGTTAATATCGTTTAATACCATAGATATTAGTCGTTAAGCCATGACAGAGGCCAATGCTAAGCAATGGCGGCTTGAAAAACTCTGACCTAATCCAGGATTGGGTCTGGTTTCCCTTCTGGGTTGCGGAGGTCAGATGGCAGTCGCTCTGTGTAAAAACCAGTACCCTCGTTTAATCCCCTAGATTAGGTAGCCAACTCCGTGAGATACGGGATAAGGCTAGGGAGATGATGATGCTCACCCTCGGTTTAGCGGAGCGCTGCACGAACTCGATCTCGGAGTCGTTGAGCACGTCATAGAAGAGGAACACGTCGGGGTCAATGTACCGCTGTTCCGCCTTGATCGGCGCCAAGCGCAGGAACGGATGGTTTTTGCTCATGTAGAAGCATGTTAGTCTGCGGAGGAAAGTAAAAGAAAGTTTCTGTTAATTAATTAAATTTGTCTACGCCGCGTCAACGCATCTTCCACTTTATAGTATTAAGATTAGGGTCAATTTGCACTGTGTCGAGTCATACACTGAACCTAGCAATTAAACATCCAATCACCGTTCAGAACGCTCACACGTCATACATAATTTCAACCAATAACAAAGCGCCAAATGGCCAGTCACTTCATACACATTCTCGCACGACACCAAACCAACCTAACCTAAGAAATATTTGTAAAATTATCTATTTTGCTTATTAAAGCATTTCAATAGCAAAAAATCATCTTTCCTTTTGTTCCTGTAATGAACTAAATTAAATTGAAATAAGATCTTCTTTCTCGACAATCAACTTGGATGAGACTGGCATAGTATCTTTTACTTTAATACATACGTATATATAATCACGCCTTTATCCCTAATGGGGTAGGCAGAGCGTAAAGGACCTAAACAAAGGTTATTTAAGATAGATTCGTAGGTATATCGCTGTAGTGACAGGTTGTCAGCCCATCGCCAAATTACAATATACTTAAACCCTCGGATTCCTTAGCTGGTTTTTACAGCATGTCCGGGAGGAAATGCAGCTGACACATTCTATGTTTTAGTCTCGCTTCCAGGACAGCATGTATTACTAAGCAAAGTATTACTATTAGTATTTTACTTTAATACTTTTATTTATTCAGAAACAAACAGTCTTGCATTTTTGTAAACAATACATAAACTCTTTATAAAACATAGACCTAGTTTCCTATTTTAGTGAATATATCTTGTATAAAATGTATTCTTCCATACTGGACAGAGAGAGAAAAACATAGAATGTGCCAGCTGCATTTCCTGCCGGGCATGCTGTAAAAAACAGCTAAGGGATCTGAGGGTTTCAGTATATTGCTATTTAGGCGATGGGCTGACAACCTGTCACTACAGCAATATACGTACTAATTTATCTTGAATAACCCTCAAAACTTTGTCAGACGTGACGGAACGACCTTTGTTTGGGTCGTTTACCTTTGTTTGGTTGATTGTTTGTGTAGAAGGTTGTGTGGTAGCTTGTGTGGAACGTTGTGTGTTAGGTTGTGTGATACTTTGTGTGGAAGGTTGTGTAATAGTTTGTGCGGGGCGTTGTGTGGTTGGATGTGTGACAGATTCGGTTTGTAAAAACTTTCGTACAATTCGGCAAGTGTTGAGAATCACAGCTTTTTGTAGGAGATGGTATGTGTTGGGTGCAAGGTTCAGGGTTTTTAAGGATTGATGCAGTTGTTTTGGGATGACTCCTGTTGTGGACAGTACTACTGGAACTATTGTGACTTTTTCGAAGTGCCATAATCGGGTTATTTCATCTTTTAATTCTATGTATTTATTCAGTTTTTCAGCTATAGTATTTTGTAAGTTGTGAGTGTTTGGAACTGCAATGTCGATTAAATAACCTGTTTTGTTTGTTTTGTTTATTAATGTTATGTCTGGTCTATTGTAATGGATAGTTCGGTCGGTCAGTATGGCTCGGTCAAAGTAAAGTTTAGTTGTAGGGTTTTCAATCACGCTTTCAGGATTGTACTTATAATAAGGCTGGATGGAAGTGATACATTTTTGCTGGTAGGCGAGTTTTTGATGTATGATGTTTGCGACTTGGTCGTGCCGGTGCTTGTAATCGGTTTGTGCTATTGTTTTGCATGCTCCTGTAATGTGCTGGATGGTTTCTGGACAACTGTTACATTTTCGACATGTGTCAGATTGTATGGATCTAATAATGTATTTCTGGTAGTTTCTGGTCTCTATAACTTGGTCTTGAATTGCCATCATGAACCCTTCAGTCTCCGGGAAGAGCTGGCCACGACTTAACCATGCGTTCGACGCCTCTTTGTCGACATTAGTTTGGTTTAAGTCATGGCGATGTCTCCCATGTAGAGACTTTCCAGCCCACTCGGCGAGTTTGGTTTTCTCATCTATCAATTTCTCATTGTTTTGTTCTAAACTATTCTGCATATTAAGGGGTGTTAATTTAAAGTCGTTTTTAACTATTGCGTTATGGAGTGTTGAGGTTTCAGATTTATTGAAAAAGTATTGTCTAAGAGTTGTGATCTGCCTATTATGTAGATTCGTGACATCAATAATACCCCTTCCACCTTCTTTTCTAGGCAGTGTTAATCTTTGTAGACAGGATCTGGGATGGTGCTTGCGAAATTTAGTCATTGTGGTGTTTATGGTGCGTTGGAGGGATTTCAAATCTGATTTGGTCCAGTTAATTATTCCAAATGAATATGTCAGTACCGGGATTGCGAAAGTGTTAATTGCTTTTATTGTGTTGCGAGAATAGAGTTGGGTTTTAAGAATTGTATTAAGTCGGTGTCGGAATTGTTGTTTCAGTTTTTGTTTCGTTTCTTTATGCTGTATTTGGCGCGATTGATTGTATCCTAAATATTTATAAGTGTCCTGTTCTTCTAAAGGTTCAACCTGCTCCCCCGTTTCCAAAGTGTAGAGGTGTTGGTAGTTCTGTCCTGCTTTAACTGAATTTATCCTGCATTTATCTATTCCGAATTCCATCCTAATGTCGTTTGTAAACTGTTCTGTTAAGTTAGCTAGTCGGTTTAGTTGTTCTTCATCGTCAGCGTATAGTTTTATGTCGTCCATGTAAAGCAAATGGGTTATGTTTTCACTAAGTTCAGTGTGTCTGTCGTTGTCTGTTGGTGTATATTGTAGGTGGTGTCCTGCTGTATCTGAATTAAGTATGTTAGACAGGGGGTTCAAAGCCAGACAGAACCACAATGGGCTTAGTGCGTCTCCTTGAAATATTCCTCTCTGTATTTTAATGGGGTCTGTCTCTATTGACTCGGTAAGTGTGATGAGTTTTAGTCGGGTAGTCCAGTTGGTCATGGTAGTCTTGAGGAGGGTGATTATTTTCGGGTGTATCTTATATATTTCCAAAATCTGTAATAGCCAGGAATGTGGTACCAAATCGTAAGCTTTTTTGTAGTCTATGTACATGGTGAAAAGATTGGACTTCGTTTTTTGAACACGTTTCAGAATTACAGAATCAATAATTAATTGTTCTTTACATCCCTGACTAACTTTTCGGCACCCTTTCTGTTGTTCAGCAAGGATGTTATTGTCAGTAATGTGTTTATAGATCAGCTCTGAGATGCATGATGTGAGAATCTTGTACAGGGTTTGCAAGCATGTGATTGGTCTGTATTTCGCTGGGTTAGTAGGGTCATTGTAGTCTTTTGGTATCATGTATGTTGTTCCGTGGGTAATGTAAGTTGGTATTGTGCTGGGGTCTTCCATAAACTGATTGAGGTGGTTGTGAAGGAATCCGTGAATGCTAGTGAATTTTTTGTACCAGTAGCTGTGAATAAAATCTGATCCAGGTGCTTTCCAGTTATGTAGATGGCTGAGTACTTGTTTATACGTGTCTATTGGAATATGATCAAACGGCATATCTATGTTTTTGTTGTTTTTGGTGGTTTCGTTTTGAATCCATTCAGCTTGAGCGTTATGTTGTACTGGTTGCTCCCAAATTCCTGCCCAGAAATTGTACAAATCCTTTGTATCGGGAGGATTGTTACTATTATTGTTATTTTCTTGTAAATTTGTTGTTGTCTGTCTTATGTTTCGGTAGAATTGTTTTTCATTGTTAATAAATTGATTATTTTGTTGTTTTCGGAGAGTGCATGCTTTATATCTGCGTAGACGTCCCGAAACAACAGCAAGTTTCTGTTTGAGTGTATCGAGAGTATGTATGAGTTGAGTGTTTGGTTCTTCGTGCACGGAATGAATTTTATATTGTTTTACTATATTATTTACATGTTTTTGTAGGTGTCGGTTTCTGCTTCCATTAATGAAATGAGTTATCCTGCCTATTTTAGTTCGTAAGTCTTCCATTTTTCGTTCTAGTCTTCTTTGCCAGTGTGGTCTTATTATTATGCTTTAGTGCTTCACGCCACTGCTGTGAGCACTAGTTTACATTAAAGTTAACTCGTCGAAATAATAAGTCTTTTTCTTCTTCTTAGCGAGTGGATTCTCGAGTCAAACGACCCGATAAACCCTGGTGTCAGAGTTTTCAAACCGCCTAGTAGCATAGCTATTAGGCCAGAGAACATGGTTTGAGTAATGACCACTATCACAAACAGCGACCGGGACCGACGGCTCAACGTGCCCTCCGAAGCACGGAATACTTTTTATTTTCGGACAATCAGGTAATTCAGCCTGCAATATCCTAACCAAACTGGGGAAAGCTCACAAAGTGATAAATTGACAAATATCAACTTTGTGTTTCCCCCGTGGGAATCGAACCCAGGACTTCCGGATCGTAAGCCATTGGCTCTGATCACTAGACCAGGGAGGCAATTAAATTATAAGTGAAGTAAATATAAGTAAACTCACATACTTGTTCGCGCTCGCGCACATGAACTTTTATATTTTAATTAAGTACTTCATGTTTACTTTAATTAAACTCTTTGGTTTAATTTAATTTAAATATGTTTATAAGTGTAATTTTAGGCATTATATAGGTAATTTGTTTAATTATTTACAGAAGAGCGGAGCCCCCTATCACAAGTAACTGTTTTGCTTAAAAGGGGACTTCGAATATTGTTAGAAATTTATATCTACCTGTTGATGCAATAAATATTTTTATTTTTATTTATTTATATAAATTATAAGTGAAGTCGGCAAATGGCAAGTACTGCATACCTCTTGGCAATTTCCTGCGGAATGTCCATTTCCCCGCGGCACAGCGCCTCGTACTTATTCCGCTCGATTCTGTACTCCGACAGTTTCGGGCCGGGGTTCCTCTCCGCTTGTGCGTTTCCAGTTTCCTGAAACATCATTTGTATCATTTTCTTTTAGATTTTTGCACTCACAGTGCTATTTTATTTCTAAAAATATTAGAAATAACATACATACATACATAAATCACGCCTTTATCCCTTACGGGGTAGGCAGAGCGTTTAACGCCTCGTAAAAGGCGCTTTCGCCACGTCTGGTTTCTGCGGTTTTTCTATAAGTAGTCTTATTTTTGGATCTACCAAAGAATAATATCCTGACATTTAAAGTTAGACGACTTTTACGAAACCCACAAGAAGAGATGGAATGAAGTTTTTTTGTGAGATATCTCCTAGTTTGATTAGGACAATGTAATTTGAATCACCAGATTTTCTGTCATTCGGATGCCACAATAACATGACAGTGGCCTAAAAACTCGGTTTAAAAACTCTTAGACAACAGGGTTTACCAGATCTTTCTATGACCTGACAACCCACACAACAAAAGGAAGATCACATACCCCACGTCTTTCTTTAATAAATAACATGACAGTGGCCTAAAAACTCGGTTTAAAACTCTTAGACACCAGGGTTTATCAGATCTTTCTATGAACTGACAACCCACACAACAGAAGAAAGATCACATACCCCACGTCTTTTCCTAAATAACATGACAGTGGCCTAAAAACTCGGTTTAAAACTCTTAGACACCAGGGTTTATCAGATCTTTCTATGACCTGACAACCCACACAATAGAAGGTACACATACCCCACGTCTTTCTTTCCCAAATAACATGACAGTGGCCTAAAAACTCGGTTTAAAACTCTTAGACACCAGGGTTTATCAGATCTTTCTATGACCTGACAACCCATACAACAGGAGGTAGATACATACCCCTCGTCTTTCTTTCCTAAATAACATGACAATGGCCTAAAAACTCGGTTTAAAAACTCTTAGAGACCAGGGTTTATCAGATCTTTCTATGACCTGACAACCCACACAAAAGAAGGTAGATCACATACCCCACGTCTTTCTTTCCTAAATAACATGACAATGGCCCAAAAACTCGGTTTAAAAACTCTTAGACACCAGGGTTTATCAGATCTTTCTATGACCCGTCAACCCACACAACAGAAGGTAGATCACATACCCCACGTCTTTCTTTTCTAAATAACATGACAGTGGCCTAAAAACTCGGTTTAAAGCTCTTAGACACCAGGGTTTATCAGATCTTTCTATGACCTGACAACCCACACAACAGAAGGAAGATCACATACCCCACGTCTTTCTTTCCTAAATAACATGACAGTGGCCTAAAAACTCGGTTTACAAACTCTTAGACACCAGGGTTTATCAGATCATTCTACGACCTGACAACCCACACAACAGAAGGTAGATCACATACCCCACGTCTTTCTTTCCTAAATAACATGACAGTGGTCTAAAAACTCGGTTTAAAACTCTTAGACACCAGGGTTTATCAGATCTTTCTATGACCTGACAACCCACACAACAGAAGGTAGATCACATACCCCACGTCTTTCTTTCCTAAATAACATGACAGTGGTCTAAAAACTCGGTTTAAAACTCTTAGACACCAGGGTTTATCAGATCTTTCTATGAGCTGACAACCCACACAACAGAAGGTAGATCACATACCCCACGTCTTTCTTTCCTAAATAACATGACAGTGGCCTAAAAACTCGGTTTAAAACTCTTAGACACCAGAGTTTATCAGATCTTTCTATGACCCGTCAACCCACACAATAGAAGGTAGATCACATACCCCGCGTCTTTCTTTCCTAAATAACATGACAGTGGCCTAAAATCTCGGTCTAAAACTCTTAGACACCAGGATTTATCAGATCTTTCTATGACCCGTCAACCCACACAATAGGAGGTAGATCACATACCCCGCGTCTTTCTTTCCTAAATAACATGACAGTGGCCTAAAATCTCGGTCTAAAACTCTTAGACACCAGGATTTATCAGATCTTTCTATGACCCGTCAACCCACACAATAGAAGGTAGATCACATACCCCACGTCTTTCTTTCCTAAATAACGTGACAGTGGCCTAAAAGCTCGGTTTAAAACTCTTACGACACCAGGGTTTATCTGATCTTTCTGTGACCTGACAACCCATACAACAGAAGGTAGATCACATACCCCACGTCTTTCTTTCCTAAATAACATGACAGTGGCCTAAAAACTCGGTTTAAAACTCTTAGACACCAGGGTTTATCAGATCTTTCTATGACCTGACAACCCACACAACAGAAGGAAGATCACATACCCCACGTCTTTCTTTCCTAAATAACATGACAGTGGCCTAAAAACTCGGTTTAAAACTCTTGGACACCAGGGTTTATCAGATCTTTCTATGACCTGAGCACCCACACAATAGAAGGTACACATACCCCACGTCTTTCTTTCCTAAATAACATGACAGTGGCCTAAAAACTCGGTTTAAAACTCTTGGACACCAGGGTTTATCAGATCTTTCTATGACCTGAGCACCCACACAATAGAAGGTACACATACCCCACGTCTTTCTTTCCTAAATAACATGACAGTGGCCTAAAAACTCGGTTTAAAACTCTTGGACACCAGGGTTTATCAGATCTTTCTATGACCTGAGCACCCACACAATAGAAGGTACACATACCCCACGTCTTTCTTTCCTAAATAACATGACAGTGGCCTAAAAACTCGGTTTAAAACTCTTGGACACCAGGGTTTATCAGATCTTTCTATGACCTGAGAACCCACACAATAGAAGGTACACATACCCCACGTCTTTCTTTCCTAAATAACATGACAGTGGCCTAAAAACTCGGTTTAAAACTCTTAGACACCAGGGTTTATCAGATCTTTCTACGACCTAACAACGCACACAAAAGAAGGTAGATACATACCCCACGTCTTTCTTTCCTCAACCTGGCTTCTTCTTCAGCGATCATTTTCTCGTAGTGCGGGACATTGGAGCGCGCGCGGGCGTGTTTCGGGTCCACTTCTAACATCTTCTTGGTCCATTCCAACGCGTTTTTTACGTCATCTGAAATTGAAACCAGGGTTTTTAATTAGATTGACACTTATAACATAACGGAACAGACTTTTAGAAATATAACTAGAATACAAATCTAATAAATAATTTGCGAAGCTAATGTTATGTTATGTGTAATGAGCTTAGCACATCTAGTATTCTTATCGAATAGAGTATACTTAGAAAAGATAACTAGAATACATACATACATATAGTCACGCCTTCATTCCTAATGGGGTAGGCAGAGCGTAAACGACTAAAACAATGGTCGTACCGTCACGGCTGACAAAAGTTTCGAGGGTTATTTAAGATAGATTTGTAGTTATATTGCTGTAGTGACAGGTTGTCAGCCTATCGCCTACATTACAATATACAGAAACCTTCGAATCCCTTAGCTGGTTTTTACAGCATGCCCAGGAAGAAATGCAAGTAAATATAATGAATAATATGCGAAGCTAATATATCCTTCCATGCTAGCCTGGGAGCGAGAAAAACATAGAATGTGCCAGCTGCATTTCCCCCCGGGCAAGCTGTAAAAACCAGCTAAGGGATCCGAGGGTTTCAGTATATTGTAATTTACACTAGAACAATATACAAATCTATCATAAATAACCCTCAAAACTTTGTCACACGTGAACGACCTTTGTTTAGGTCGTTTACGCTCTGCCTACCCCATTAGGGATAAATGCGTGATTATAAGTATGTATGTAATATATCCAGGTCACCCCAACTAGATTATCTTATAGGTCTTATAGAATTGAGTTACTTAGTAAAATGCAACTAGAATACATACCTAATAAATAATACGCGAAGCTGATATAATCCATGATCTCAATATCAGTGAAGTAGTACATATCGTTTTTCTCCTCCCCATACTTCCTATAGGCTTCTAACATCCACTGTAAAGCGTTCTTGAAATCTTTACTGTTGTATAGAGCTCGGCCTAACTCGTAGCAGTCGCCGGCTGACATCGATGTACTGGGGAAGAAAGGGTAGAGTAATATTGGGAAGTTCAGATATTTGGTAGAGGCCAGTCCAGTAGTGATAGCGTGGTGCAAGGATCCTAGAGGGTGACATGGCATGTTCGTTTTACATAAAAAATAGGGCTCTTCGGGACGTTGTTCGATTCGAGAATCTAGCTAAGAAAATAAAAAATGTATTACATCGTGTTTTTTTTACTCGGTTGAGTAAAATAGCTTCTCAGTGGGTTAATTTTAGAACGATTTGACAATATCATTATCGCATATCATAATACGCGCACGATGCATTATGAAACAGGCTACAAAAGATTTATCTAAAAGCCTGATCTGATCACGACCACTCTGTTGAAAGTAATAATATTATACGTATAATTTTATTACATTTATGATATTACAAAATGTATAATGCAAAGTATAACTGTTTGATGGGTATGTTTTATTAAGATATATTTTATTACTTGTAATTAGGACCATTCAAAATATTACGTGATATGCTATAATAAACAACAGTGTACCTTCACCGTCCAAAATATTTCAAGATCATGCTACTAGGCATACCATGCAAAAAAAGTTGGAACAAGAAACGTTTAAAAGAACGTCAGGAATTTAAACTTGCATGGGAAAGAATCATAGCATAGCAAGTATGATCTTAAAACAATAGAAACTTAAATACACGCGCCTTAAAACTTAAATACACGCGTCTTAAAACTTAAATACACGCGTCTTAAAATAATCACAAAGGCACCTTCACCTTTTATTAGGAAGAAGAAAAATAAACAGTTACTGAATTCGAACTTACCAATCCCTGAAAAGAAATGAAAATTAATAATGATTAGTATGAAAAGCATACGATTGAAGTATGTTTCTTAAATAATGTTATAAATAAAGACATAATTCCCCGACCCCATTAGGGATAAAGGCGTGATTATATGTATGTATAAAGACATAATACATCATATAATTAAAATATCAGCTAATTAAAAGGACACAAAAGAATGTTTATTGCTATTTATTTTTTCAATTTGATGGTAAGCCTAAAAGTTTATTTCAGTAATAAAGTTACGATAACATAGGTTTATAATCTCTGCTTTTGTGTTAAGATAAAATAAATTTAACTTGAATGGATAATTTCGAAAGGTATTTAATTTTATCACGTTATTAGGGTCAAGGCCCAAACTTCTTATCAGTTTTTTTAGTTACGTTGTCTCAAAACTTTAAATGGAGGGAACGATTAGAATTTGATCGTTTTAAAAAATGTCTGATGCATATAAAAAAAACAATTCAGTAATAAACTATAACGCAGATGAAATTTGTATACTACAAAATTAATCATGCTTTTTACCAAACATGTAGCAAACTACAAATAACTGAGCGCATATAGACAATAGACTAGTCATTTAACTACGGTCTTACAAACGTCCATCGCATTAACATCCGGCTTTTAATAATTTTTATTAAAATTTATTTAATTTAATGTATATAATTTAATTTAGATTCTATTGTGATTTTGAATATGTACATTTTAAATGCCTGAAATAAATGATTATTATTATTATTTTATTATTATTAATGTTACCTGTAAGAAACTCCATTGAGTAGACCCTCAGCCAATTCCTTCACCTCTAGTTTGTAAGTAGCTTGGAGTCTGGTCAGCGCATGTGCAGCGCCGGCAAGGTCCTCTTCCGTAGGGTATTTCACGCCTTCGTGGTTGATCGTCACGTTCTTTATGTATTCTGGAATATGTGAAAATGTTTTCTCTATTAGAAAGCTACGTTAACAACATTCTTCCATGCTGGACTGGGAGCGAGAGAAAAACATAGAGTGTGCCAGCTGCATTTCCTCCCGGGCATGCTGTAAAAACCAGCTAAGGGATATAGGCGATAGGTTGACAACCTGTCTCTACAGCAATACACCAAAAAATCTATCTTAAATAACCCTCAAAACTATGTCACACGTGGCGGAACGACCTTCGTTAAGGTGACTCGACTTATAACTATCTAAGGGCCTAGATTACATAGCGGGCCGAAGAAGCGCTGGCTGGATGTAGTAAAAGCGACAAGCAGACAGACGCACAATCTTACATCAGTGGATGTCGTAGATCCGGCAAAGAAGGGTATCACCGCAGGAAAATATCTTATTCTTACAGGAAGACTCATTAGGACCCAGTCACACAGGTTACACTGCGGTTTGGAAAGCTATTCATACATACATATAATAACGCATTTATCCCTAATGGGGTAGGCAGAGCGTAAACGACCTAAACAAAAGGTCGTTCCGCCACGTCTGACAAAGTTTTGAGGGTTATTTAAGATAGATTTGTAGGTATATTGCGGTAGTAACAGGTTGTCAGCCTATCGCCTGAATTGCAGTATACTGAAACCCTCAGATCCCTGAGCTGGTTTTATAGCATGCCCGGGAGGAAATGCAGCTGGCACATTCTATGATTTTCTCATTCCCAGTCCAGCATGGAAGAAAGCTATAGGATCATCAAGCGACACTTACCAGTTCCTTGTTTAATACTGTGCTCAATATCATCTAGATCAGTAGTCAGTCTTTTGATTAGAGTAAATGCGTTAATAGGATTCCCCAGATAGTTGGGGATGTCTTCCATTGCCCTTTCATGTTCTCTTTTGTACGTCTCCAGGTGCCTAAAAGAAAATAGCCAAATTATTAATTGCGTTTCCAAAGTACTCTCACCTGTGACTCTTACACAACTAGCAGTTAATTCTCAGAGATAGATATAGCTTTTGTAAGGGACAAATGACGGGTAAGGCTAGAGATCAACTTTTTCTGTCATTTTATAAAGAACCAACTGTGTATTTGTACATTGGTAGGCTAATAGGTAATAAGTCCATCAAATAAATTGCAATTCCCTGAAACCTTCACCCCTCTTTGCTAACTTCTAAATATGGCCAGGAAGCAAACCAGCATCATTCTACGTTCTAGTATCGCTCTCAGTATCGCGAGGAAATAATTACTTAAATACTTGTGTTATTCTATTTTTAATCCAACTTACCTTTTTAAAACTATTAATCTCTTCTCTTCTTTCTGAAGATAGTCATCTAGATCTTCAATGATCTTCTTGTGTGTCTCCAGCAATGGTTCGCAGTCTGCTATGGCGGTGAACAGTTCCGCTTGTGTGACTGTCCATAGTGTACTTAGGAGTATTGTACTTAGGTATATTATAGTGCTAGGAACCATGGTTTATGGCACCTGAAACAAAGAGTAATAAATTAATTAGTTGATTGCAGAAGGAATTATGAAGCTTTGAACTACGCATCATATATCAACATTGGTTTTATGAGTAGTATTGGGAAGAAACAAATACTTAATATGATAGGTACATAGGTTCAAATGACCATCCAACCCGTGTATGTAATGTAATCCCTTTTCTTTAAATATAAATAACAGTGCCAGGAACTGTAATTTATATTTAAAGGGTTGCTCTTGCTCCAGTTGCTTAGTCAACGAAACTAAACAACTTTCATCAGAAAAATCTTAGGAATAAGTGAATAAAAGGCTTTGCCATGCAAATTGTCCTTTCCCATACAAACTACCATTTTTCTTTTTTAATTAGTTTCTGGTACGCTGTCCCTTACACCCCGTATATACAAAGAGGCAAGTCTCTTTTAAAACATAGAGCCCGAAAAAACTTTATCTATAGAAATACTCTAAGGATCGTTAGCCGTTAGCAATGAATAAATAGACCCATAAATATATTCCCAGATTATACACAATACACTATAGAGCTGCCTAATGCTTTAATAGACCATTCAATCGTCAAATTGTTTTTGTTTCGAATAATTCACGAATTAAGATACTATCTCAAAGATAATGAGATTCTCAGGCAGGTTTATGCTTATAAAATAATTACCTACGACTTGGGCAATTGTCCTGGCTCAGTCCCTCGTATAAATATAATCAAGTATGTTTCTTTCTATGCTTGCCTTGCAATATTTCGCGATAAATCGAAACAACTACGTTGGTACATATTACCTTAATGATAGTATACATAGAAAAGTTTAACGAAATACACAAAATAAGTAGTACGGACGAAAGGTACAACTTAAATAAAGTCTAGTCTTTGCTCTTGGTACATGGCCACGCAAAAAGGAATTGAAAAATAATTAAAGTTAGAGTAGAATTATTACCAAATTCGATTCCTACGTAAAAAAGAGACTAAAAATATATAAAACGGTAGCCATTTAGATGGTTGCCTGCGCATGTTAAGTATGTGTTGTTCAACACACATAATGCCCTATCACTCTTTCAAACATGGTCATTGTAAAAGGTGCAACTGATCGGGCAGTGCCCATCAGGTTGTCATGTGGTGTTGAATCAGAGATCTCTATGGTTGAATCAATTGTGTGCATAACGACCTAACGACCATATTTATTGGAAAGGTCTATTGCTCCCAGTAGGAATGAACTCGATACGCATGACAAATTCTGTTCCTAACCATTTTAGATTCAGTGTGATTTAGTATATATCATTCATTAGCAAAAGGTATGGAGTGAATTTCATTTAAACTACTGGCGATAAACATACGATACCAGATAGAAATTGTTTTTAGTATACATATTTTGAATCTTTTGCTGTGTACTTAACCATCATGGTTTAGTGTTTTAAAATGTATGAAGAACAATAAATCATTTCCCTATAAATAATAATGTAAATGTGGAGGGATGTGATCTCTGCCTACCCCTCCGGGAAAGAGGCGTGACCTTATGTATGTATTTATGTAAATGTAAACCAAAACTGAGGCCAATTAAAATTAAACTTGAGACAACTTCGCAGTATTTTTTTACAAAACATTAGGGAGATTTTATCGCGCTGGTTACTGGACAGGCAGGACAGTACTGTCAAGTCAGTGTCGAGTTGAGGATTGCCTTGTAGCATTTATAAAAAGGTACCAGATGCGCTTTGAATTTATTTCTTTATTTAAGTGTAATCCACGAGCGGAACCTAACTGTATGTCAACCGTTATTTCTTAAAGATTCTTACCTCCCGCTTATGAGGAAAAACCATTTATATGCGGTTTTGCAAAATTTTGCGTGGAAATGAATTTCGGCGAGGATGGAGAATACATACGCTGATAGAGAACGATAAAAAAAACGGATGGACTGTGTAAAAAGTGATGTTTATGTTTAGAATGCTCCTCTGCATTCTAAACTAAATGTTGCTTACTGGGACGAATGGAAGATGAAAACATACTGCGTCGACGCCAAAACAACTGCCTCCGTGGTCTAGTGGCTAGTGCCATGGACTCCCGATCCGGAGGTCCTGGCTTCAATTCCCAGGGGAACACACAAAGTTGATATTTGAGAATTTATCACTTTGTAAATTTTTTCCCCAGTTTGGTTTGGACATTGCAGGCTGAATCACCTGATTGTCCGAAAAGAAAAAGATTTCGTGCTTCGAAGGGCACGTTAAGCCGTCGGTCCCGGTCACTGTGTTTGATAGTGGTCGTTACTCGAACCATGTCAGAGGCCTGATAGTTGTGCTACTAGGCGGTTTAAAAACTCTGACACCAGGGTTCATCGGGTCGATAGACTCGATACCCACTCGACAGAAGAAGAAGACGCCAAATAATGGGATAAATCCCAGCATTTTTTTTGACAGTAGCAGTTAATCGTGTTACATGATATGAGATAAATCTGTAGGTATATAAAACAAACTATATTCAACGGGTCCACGTAACAATCTGCGCGTACGCCTCCTGTGTAGTAGGTATAGAGATCCGAACGTTTTATCAATCAGACACTAAGGAGCGTTTACACTTCTAGAAGTAACAATTTATTTATATTTTCCATTCAAGTCTCATAATAAAGTTTTTCTAATGATTAAATCTATAAAGCCGTTGTCAGATTTCTATTTATTATAATATGAACAAAATCTTATCCCCAGCGAATCATTAAATGAATTAATTTGCCTCTTATCTCTCTCTTTTTAAGATACCAATAACAAAATACATACTGTGAATATTAAAAGTGCTTTAGGGACCGAGTCCCGTTTTATCAATCAAACAGTGATATAAGTGGGCCGGTTACAACGCCTCTGCCTGTTTGTTTGTAACTGGTACGATACCAGCTGTAGAATAAATTGAATATTTTGTATCAGATTAGTTATTTCTTGTATAGCATTCTTTAGAATTTCTATAGAATTTTGTGACCGGAAGCGACAGATAAACATAGAATGTTCCGCTGCGTTTCTTCTCGGGCATGCTGTAAAAACCAGCTAAGGGATCCGAGGGTTTCTGTATATTGCAATTTAGGCGAAGGGCTGACAACCTGTCACTATAGTAATATACCTACGAATCTATCTTAAATAACCCTCAAAACTTTGTCAGACGTGGCGCAACGACCTTTGTTTAGGTCGTTTACGTTCTGCCTACCACATTAGGGATAAAGGCGTTATTATATGTACGTATGTATGCATTCTTTAGAAACTCGCAGACCTCCCTTGAAACTTTGAATTCAACACAAAACCTGTATAAAATCAATTAACTAAGTACAAATCTAGAAGAGTAATAAAGTCAGTAAATAAATAAGTTTCCTACCAGTACTTAAAACAAAATGTTTAGTATAAACGTTTATACTTAATATACTTCTTCTTTAAATTTCTTTAAATTTACAACATACCTAATTTCTGCCTTCAATATTAAAGTAGACGAGAACAAAATTTAAATCAGCGTGAGCCTATATCACCCATTAAAATAATTCGAACTATCAAGCTAGCGAAAGCTCTCCAATTTATTTTAATAGGCACGCAATCAGCCAATTATCTTACACACAACACATCACTAGAAACAACTCGAAACATGGATTGCAGAGAGTTTACGATTACACGTCGAGCGTTCCTGAAATTCTATTTCAAGTTACAGGAAGTTCGTTGCCTTACCTATAGAATACCTGCAAAAATATAAAAACTTTTCGAATGTTTTCACTTGTTTAACCACAGTAGCACTGATCAACACTAGATAGCAGATGGAACATAAGATTTGGTGCGTAAGATTTGGTCCGTCGGAGCGTGGTGCGCGTCTGTGCGGCGCGGGCGCGGGTCAACGAACAAATGCCGGCCGCCGGCATCGCACTGATGACGGAAGCTGACCTGACAGAGCTTCGGTGGGGCTATGATATACATACATACATAAATCACGCCTTTATCCCTTACGGGGTAGGCAGATCATTTAACGCCTCGCAAAAGGCGCTTTCGCCACGTATGACAAAAATTGAGGGCAATTTTAGATTGTAATATGTATTGGTATAGTGACAGGTTGTCAGCCCATCGCCTAAATTACAATACACTGTAACCTTCGAGTCCCTTTTGCTGACTTCAACAGCATGCCCGGGAGGAAGAGCAGCTGGAACATTCTATGTTTTTCTATCTCTCCCAGTCCAGCATGAAAGTTATGAAAGTTGGAAGCTATGATATAGCACCGAAATAAAACAGATTTTGTACGCATTTTAGTCAGTGCCAGTGCGCATACATTTTAAATGAACCTTAGAAAATTTTACAACTGTGAAGCTGAAGATCCGAATAAGATACCGATGATGGTGTTTGTTCCCAAGTGCATCATTGAAAGATAAGATATGTTGAGAACATTACAGGTGATACGAAAGAAAAGCGCTATAAATTCTCTCTTTTCTCTAAAAACTCTACCTTTAACTAATATAAACTGGTGTTACTTTGCGGAAGACCATAATAACATACATACATACATATAATCACGCCTTTATCCCTAATGGGGTAGGCAGAGCGTACACGACCTAAACAAAGGTAGTTCCGCCACGTCTGACAAAGTTTTGAGGGTTGTTTAAGATAGATTGGTAGGTATATTGCTGTAGTGACAGGTTGTCAGCCTGTCGCCTAAATTGCAATATACAGAAACCCTCGGATCCCTTAGCTGGTTTTTACAGCATGCCCGGGAGGAAATGCAGCTGGCACATTCTATGTTTTTCTTTCGCTCCCAGTCCAGCATGGAAGTAAATAATCACAACACAAAGATATCTAGCAATTTCATTTAAAATGTTAAGGCTAGAAAAGTTGAAGTAGCTAGATATTCTTCTACCTAATATAAACTCTACGTACATTCGTTAGTTAACTCACAAAATGCTGAACAGTGGGTTATGGGCCTGCCAGGGTGATGTACATTGTTAACCGCGAAACGCTGACCTTATCTAACGGCTTATGACGTGTTCGATATAAAGTTGTCGCCCCAACAACAATTTGGAACAGATTTAACTATGTAGTAACATACACAGAATAGTCAGTCACCACTGTATCTCTTACGGGGTAGGCAGACCGTTAATGACCGCTTATTAAGGCGCTTTCGCCAGGTCGGATTAGGCTTCATGGTCAATTTAATGGAGCAAATTGTATATTGGCTATAGTGATAAGTTGTCTTTCTCCTATATTGAAATACGCCGAAACCCTCATCTTGCTTTACTGATCCCTACAGTATACCCAGGATTAGGCAGCTGGAACATTCTACATCTTTCTATCACTCCTAGTCCTGCATACAATAACAACAACATTATATTTAGAAGCTAACACTGATAAACGAATATATTTAGTAGCTCGTTACATAATACGACTGAAAAGGAATTTTAACACCTTAGTGTAAATATCGAAATAGATTATTTTGTTTGTTGAATGGTGCTTGCGTTCTTATTATAATAATAGGAAATGTAAATACATACATATAATGACGCCTTTATCCCTAATGTAAATGTTTTGAATTTTATGTAAGATATATTTGTAAGTATATTGCTGCAGTAACAGGTTGTCAGCCCATCGCCTAAAATTCAATATACAGAAACCCTCGGATCCCTTAGCTGGTTTTTACAGCATGCCCGGGAGGAAATGCAGCTGGCACATTCTATGTTTTTCTCTCGCTCCCAGTCCAGCACGGAAGTAACTATTAAAAGCAAGTTCCATGGAGTTATATAATCAGAAAAGGTGTAAGGGACAGCGTCCTGCAAACTGATAGGGGTTTCTTTAGTAAACGAAACTTAAGAACTATCAGCAGTAAAATTGTTTTAAGAAACAAAAATAAAATGACATTACCATACAAAATGACCACCTCGATAAGACAATTTGTATGGAAAAGCAAATATAGATTTTCATTTCCTGAAAAATAAAACCGGCTCATAGTTGTTCAGTTTCGTTGACTGAGCAACCTCTAGTTTGCGGGACGCTGTCTCTTACAATCGGTATATCATCATCACCATTTGCGAGTTATGAGTCCGAATCTAACATTATTTTGTTTTGTTCACTTGAATAGTAAAATTCTAATTCAGTACTATCTTTTGGACCTGGTTTTATTTTCTGTCGCCGTTGGTATCTGTTGATTTGAATATCAATATCACTTCTAAGTAATCCTTTATTTATTCAGATCAGATAAAACTAACGGAAACAATTTTAGCGGTACTAGTGAAGACGTAACAGTAACAAAAAAGGGTAAATAAGTAACTACCTACCTACGTAGTTTTGCGCTTAATATAATCAAATAAAGGTATTGGAAAGATTTAATAAGATTTATCTTCAACTAGCTTTCCGCCCGCGGTTTCACTCTTGTTAAATGAGTTTTGTCGTGGAAATGAAGGTTTCCCCGCGGTCAAAAGCCCATGTCCTATTTCAGGCCCTATTTGAGTACCAAATTTCATCCCGATCCGTCCAGTGATTGAGAAACAAACATCCCAAATTTCTCGTTTATAATACTTAGTAGGATTATCCTAGACAAGGCTCACAAGGCGAATTACTTGGAATGGAAATAGGTTCATTGAGGTCGCGGTATTTTTGTCACGGTACAAGCGATACAATGGCATGTTTAATGCGAAGAGAAATCAATTTATAGTTTCTAACTTGATTAATAAAAGCCTTAGTCTGAGCCGGACTCTACCATCAAGAGGCAAGATTATATTCCCAGAACTTCTATTCTCGCGCTATATTACGTCTTCCATGCTGGACTGGGAGCGAGAGAAAAACATAGAATATGCCAGCTGCATTTCCTCCCGGGCATGCTGTTGAACCAGCTAAGTTTCTGTATATTGCAATTTAGGTGATGGGCTGACAACCTGTCTCTACAGTAATATACCTACAAATCTATCTTAAGTAACCCTCAAAATTTGTCAGACGTGGCGGAACGACCTTTGTTTAGGTCGTCTACGCTCTGCCTACCCCATTAGGGATAAAGGCGTGATTGTAAGTATGTATGTATGTTACGTCCGACGACGTTAATGCGATGACGCAGGCATAAACATTAAACCAAATCTAAGAAGGCAATTGTATCATACCAGGTGTAAAGGGACAGCGTCCCGCAAACTGATAGGGTTGGCTCAGTCAATTATACTGAACAACTTCCAGCAGGTTTTTTTTTCAGAAAATGAAAAAAAATTGCTGTTCCATACAAAATGTTCACATCGATCGGAAATTTTGTATGGAAAAGCCATTTATTATACTTCCAGAAAAAAAGTTCCTGGTGGAAGTTCTTCAGTTTCATTGAATGAGCAACCCCTATCAGTTTGCGGGACGATGTCCCTTATACCCGGCATAAGTGTTCCTACTTTAATTATAACATATTATTGCTTCTAGAAATTCCAATGTCTATTTTACTGACTCTATATATTTTGCTAAGCAATATCCGCTAACCGCTTCTCCTTTGAGATTTTTCTTATAGGAGGTAAATTAGCTAGATAGGTCTACGTAGAATTACTAAGAAGACGACCACAAAATAGCGACACGACCTCAATAAAGTCACGATAAATCTAGACGTGCTATTTTTATTTGGTGACGAAACCACAACTGAATCAAGATAATCATTAGATTTCCCTAGATTTGCACAATCATGGTGTCTTTATTAGCATGGGAATTTCTTAAAATTGGATTTTAATCCTTACTGAATTTAAATCTTAAGGTCAGTCACCTATACAATAGATACGAGTAGATGTTATTTAATTTGAGAATCACGTGATTTTTTTGGTGCCTATACATATTATTATGTTCCGCTCTTCTAGAGTCGCCTCCCGTAATTGCCTCCGTGGTCTAGAGGTCTGAGCCATGGGCTTACGATCCGGAAGTTCTGGGTTCGGGGAATGCAAAGGTTGGTATTTGACAATTTATCACTTTGTGAGGTTTTTCCCAGTTTGGTTAGGACATTGCAGGCAGAATCACCTGATTGTCCGAAAAGAAAAAGGATTCCGTGCTTCAGAAGGCACGTTATGCCGTCGGTCCCGGTCGCTGTCTTTGATAGTGGTCGTTACCCAAAACCATGGCAGAGACCTAATAGGGTTCATCGGGTCGTTGTTCGACTCGAAAATCCACTCGCTAAGAAGAAGAGTAGGTAAAATAAGACACTAGCTTTCAAGATGTTTCCGAGTTATAAGTAGGTAAAAAACAGATTTACATGCCATTCTCCAAATATTCTAAATAAATTCAAGATTCTGTCCCTACATTAGGGTCAGAAAACCCATTTTTATATCGACAGGTCAATCTCAAGTTCTTATTAAGTGATGCGATATTTATTAAGGAGTTGTATGTGGGCGAAACTGGTTTTTAACATTACTGTAGCTTAAGCAAAGTGTCACCTTAAGATGGCATTTTGCAAACATTTAAAATGGTCGAATTCTTTTAACGAAACTAGTTTATAAAATGCATAGCTATTAGCATCCTAAATAGATTTATAACATAGAGTAGAAGACAGCAAAATAATGATGATATAATAAAATGCTTAATCTTCTTCTTATCTTATCTTATTTAGCCTGAATCATCCCTGAAAATGCTTAATAAAGCTAGTAAATCATGAAAAAGAATTGTTATGAAAACTGGTTGGACTGATATTGAATAGAATATAATAGAAATTAGAAGAGTTATTAAAGAGGTTTATTGAAGGAAAGATATAAGGAAGGAGAGGAAGAGGAAGGCCAAGAATAAGTGAAATCAATCAAGTGAAAGAAAAGATTAAGGTCAAGTCGTACCAGGAAGTCAAGGAGAAGGCGGAATGCAGAGAGAGTTTGCATTCCCTTCATTGTACTCAACCAGCAAGAGCTAGCTCTTAAATAAATGATGATAGCAGGATGTATCATCTGCTGTAAGAATTCAATAAGTTGCAGGTGCCAAAATCAGCTGGCTCCTGAATTTTATACTTTTGAAAACTGATGCTTTAACTTTAAATATCTCAATGAAACAATTATATATTTAATACATCACAGTTATAAATAATGTAATATATTTATATATATAGCTACATTATTATATTTTTAATATATTTAAAAAACATTACATAACAATCAGACAAGACAAATTGATAAACATTTTTGTAAATGGCAGATTGTTTTTTAAAGTTTGTGCTTAAGAAGAATATGAGTTGTATCAAAGGTTAATTAGGTTATTATTTAGGTTTAAGAAATGATTGTAATACATTTGTAGGTAAAACTATTCTCTAGATAAGTTATTCTAGAAAAATTGTAAATTTGTAATAACAAATTTTCGAAATTTAAATTTTTGCAGTATGACTCCCCTTGTGTTATATTATGACTGTCTTCTTATTTCTTTAAATTGACTGTAGTTGATAATATTTCACATATAAAAAGAAAAGAAGTATATTATAAAGATTTTCAAGGAAGAAAATATATTTTTTAAGAATTTCTTTTTAGAAATAACCAGTGCCTGTTGTCTTTTAATTCCTTATATGTAATTTTTCCTTTGTAAGTTTATGTGTAAACTGTTAAATAAATAAAGATTTTCAAGAAAAAGAAAGTTATTTCTGTTGATAGCTTAGTTGATAATATTTTTTATTGGATAAAAACATTGCATTAAAATTACCAATTTATTAAAAAAAAAATCATACCAAAGTAGTACACAAACAATTAATTCAGTCAGAGCTGCATTTTACAATTTTTGCAAGATTGTGATATAAGCAAATATTGGTAAATAGTACCTAAATAAGAAACAAGCACACAAAATTGTTTTTACAATATGTAGAGCTAATAAGAAAATATTTTACATTTTTTTTTTGGTATCTAACTACTGCTCTACAAGCAAATGTAGGTCGATTTCGAAGCAAACAAAGAATTCATTCCGAGTATGAACTTGCTTGGAGCTTACGACCTAATAATAGTCTACTAACTTACCAAACAACTTACCTAAAGATAGCTTGTAGAGGACGTGCTTCTAACTGAAGAATAACGTGATAGAAGTTCTATCACATACATACATACATAAATCACGCCTTTATCCCTTACGGTTCTATCACAATGAAATCTAATTGATTGTATGTACTTACGATTTATTCTTCCAGCATTCAAATTCAGAACAGAAGCGCTTGGGCCGCCGACATGTAAACCACACAAGGCGGATTATTGACTGGATCAAGGGTATATTGGATTTTCTAGTAAATAGTTCAGTACACTAAAGCGTCTAAATGGTTCTAAATATGGCACATTTTTTTCGTTGTAACAACAACAAGAGAGATTTTAGAATTTCATGTTTATTTTTTTTACTACTATCGATTGACAATACTTTTTTTTTATTTAAGAGTGGTGACAAACGGATTAGTTCGTGTAACAAATATAACAGCTACAATAACCGTTATTGATACAAGCTACGTTCCGTTTCACGATACCATTTTATCTCATCAAAATACATAATATACTTCATTGCATGTAAATCAAGATATTACACAGAAAATAATACAAAACCAAAACAGTACAGGTAAGGTTGCTTTATTGCTTACTTAGCAAATTCTGCCTGACAATCTATTTAAACTAACTCTTTCTTATTCTGTTGCGAAAATAAATTATTTAAAAAAGGAACGTACCGCCATGTGTACTTGACATTTGACGTTTTTAGAAAAGTGAGGTTAGAATAGAAGTTAGAAACAATATTTTTTAAATTGAATTTCGACTTATTTTCTATCTAATTCGGCGTAAAATTGTTGATATAAGATGTCTAAAGTAAAGATAAAAGTTATAAGTCGCAATCCTGAAGATTATTTGCGTGCCACAAAGAGAGATATCCATAAACGTAATTAAAAATACTACATCGTATATTGGCGTGTTTGTTTACAGTTTAACTAAACAATTTGTTATTTATTACAGTGCCACGAAACTATGACCCCAGTCTGCATCCACTAGAAGCACCGCGCGAGTACGTGCGTGCACTGAACGCTGTTAAACTTGAGAGAGTGTTCGCGAAACCCTTCGTCGGTAACCTCGACGGCCACAGAGATGGTGTGTCTAGTATGGCAAAGCACCCTAGCCGTCTCTCCGCACTGGCCAGTGGCGCATTTGACGGCGAAATAAGACTTTGGGATTTGGCCTCACGGAAATGTACCAGGCACTTCGTTGCTCATGAAGGTTGGGTTAGAGCCCTTTGTTACACACCTAGTGGCGACTTATTCACTAGCGTTGGTGACGACAAGACAATCAAGACATGGAAAGTAGAAATAAAGACAGAGGAGGATGAGGAGCCGCTAAACACATTGCTTAGTATGTCCCCAGTGTCAGGAATCACTCACCATAGAAATAAACCTATTTTTGCAACTTGTGGAGAGCATTGTCAGCTTTGGGAAAACACCAGGAATGAGCCTATCAAAGTTTTCAAATGGGGAGTAGATAGTCTTCATCATGTAGCATTCAATCAGGTAATACATACATACTAATAATCACGCCTTTATCCCTAATGGGCTCAGCAGAGAGTAAGCTGCAGCAGCTGGCACATTCTATATTTTTCTTTCACTCCCAGTCCAGCAGGTAAATATTGTTATTTAATTTATTTTACTGCTTATCAGATACTTGATCTAATTATAAAATCACAGTTATTTGTTACACTTAGATTTCAATGGGTGCCCTCACATGTTGGTTTGAGACGTAACGAAATAGCAGATCAACTGGCAAATGAAGCAGTTTGTGATGGTAGGGATGTACAATGTGAACCTTATTATACTGAAGTGTTTGGTAGTGTCAAAGGTTATTGTAAAGAAAGATGGAAGGAAGTTTTTAAACGAGGTTTCAGTATTTGGTACAGGGCCCTTTTGGATGAACCACAATTTTTATGGTGGTTTGACTCTGCCAGCCTTACAAGAAAAAAACTTGTTTCCGCACTGAGGCTGCGTTCTGGGCACATTCCAGGAAACAAATTTTATCACATGATGGGTGTGAAACAGTCTCCCCTTTGTTTGACATGTAACAAGATTGATGATCTAAATCATATAATGCTAGAGTGTTCCCGGAATGCAGATCTGAGGCCTAGATTTATAGGTTCAGAAAATGGTAATAATGGTCAGCTCAATTGTTGGTTGGCAGACCCGCTATCCAGTAGAGCGGTTGCGTTGTACCATTTTCTGACTCTATCTGGTTTAAGAAAAAAATATATAAAAATATATATATTATAGGTTTCATATATAAAACCTATCTACTGACTGTACTAATGAAAAAGTTTTAACATATACTCCGCACTTTAGGTAGCTATAAACAAGTACAAGGCAAGCACTATACCAACTCAGATTGTATTATCTTATTTTTATGTAAATTGGATGTTGGTTACATACATACATACATATAATCACGCCTTTATCCCTAATGGGGTAGGCAGAGCGTAAAAGACCTATACAAAGGTCGTTTTGCCACATCTGACGAAAGTTTTGAGGGTTATTTTATGATAGATTCGTAGGTATATTGCTATAGTGACAGGTTGTCAGCCCATCGCCTAAATTACAATATATTGAAACCCTCGAATCCCTTAGCTGGTTGGTTACATACATACAATCACGCCTTTATTTCTTACGGTGTAGGCAGAGTGTAAAATGCCTTTTAAAAGGCGCTTTCGCCACATCTGACAAGAATTGAGGGCAATTTTAGATTGTAATGTGTATTGCTGTAGTGACAGGTTGTCAGCCCATCGCCTAAATTACAATACACTCGAATCCCTTTTGCCGACTTCTACAGCATGCCCAAGAGAAAGGGCAGCTAGAACATTCTATGTTTTTCTGTCTCTCCCAGTCCAGCATGGATGTTGGTTGGAGTAGCAAATTCAAATAACTGATCTTTGACATTGTATTTCATTGATATTTCCAGGTAGAAACAAACTTACTGGCCGCTTGTGCAAGTGATAGAAGCATTATTTTGTATGACAGTCGGGAATCAGGTCCTCTGAGAAAAGTGGTGATGGAACTGAGGTCCAATGCCCTCTCTTGGAATCCTATGGAGGCTTTTGTTTTCACTGTAGCCAATGAAGATTACAAGTAAGTACATTTATTTCCCTATAATAATTCTACTTCATATTCTCAATAGTTATTATGTAAATTTTTGTTACTTACTTTTACACTTTTTGCTGACAATTAAATTCTTGCTTATTATTTCTGCCTTATCTCTTTCAGTTTATACACATTTGATGTCAGGAAACTGAAACAACCTATCAACATTCACATGGACCACACATCAGCAGTAATAGATGTGGACTATGCACCAACAGGCAGGGAATTTGTCTCGGGCAGTTATGACAAAACAGTCAGGATATTTGAAAGCTTAAAAGGACATTCTCGGGATGTCTACCACACCAAGAGAATGCAAAGACTGACCTGTGTGAAATGGTCCTTGGACAACAAGTACATACTTTCAGGATCAGATGAAATGAATATCAGAATGTGGAAAGCCAGAGCTGCTGAAAAACTTGGTGTTGTAAGTATTATGATTAACATACAACCTTACACAAATAATTATTCTGGTAACTGAATTGTACAGTTTATACAGGTAATCAGTAGTTAATCACAGTAATTCATTTTCATTTTTGGAATCAATGTCATGTTTTTTGGACTTTTGGAGCACCTTTATCAGGTTGTTGAGTATTGTTTTTCATAATATATTTATATTGACTATTTTATAAAATTTTCAGCTCAAACCTCGCGAGAGAACAGCACTTAACTACTCAGAAGCCTTGAAGGAGAAATTCGCGAGCCACCCGCAGATCAAACGCATAGCCCGCCACAGACATGTCCCTAAACATGTGAAGAATGCTCAGAACGAGATTCGCACCATCAAAGAGAAGAACAAGAAAAAGGAAGCCAACAGACGAACTCACAGCAAACCTGGTGCGGTGCCGCATGTGGCAGAGAGAAAGAAGCATATTGTCAAAGAGGATGAATAGATTTATTACAATGTTTTGTAATTTAAAGGTGACTTTCTCTTACTATTATATATTTTTTAAGACCAACTGTGAAGGTGTTTTAAAAGAAATATATCCTAATGACACCCACTAATGTTCGATCCTTCTTATCATCAGTGAAACCTGTGTCTGTAGGTGTATTAGGTCAATTTATTATAACTCGTCATTGGCAAGTGATAACCTTTACTTTTGCTAATGTAAGAAGGACATCTCAAAATAAAGGACATACAGATTAAGTATGTAATTATTTTATTACATTCTACACTTTTAATGTGTAATAATAATAATAAATTACTAATTAAAGTAAGTAATAATTGCCAATCATATTGTAAATAAATTAATATTACTATAATGTAAACATGACTATGTTTTGTGATGTTTTGGCAGTACAGTATGCCAATCTTTTAAAAAAATTGTCATGGTGGGACACTGATCCTGTGTCTGTCTACGGCTCGTTTTGATAAAGCAATCTCAAGATTAAGAGCGATTAAGTACGGATTTGACAGGACCTTTTTTTACTGATATGACATTTCTAATACGGCCTCAAACTAGCTGTCAATCTCAAGAGCTGTTTATAATTACGGGCCTAAGAGCTGCAGGCAAAGTCGCGTGGACAGAATTTTATTTCAGGAAGTCTTAGCTGGAAACCTGATCAGGTGACAGAAGTCCACTCAAGTTTTAAATTCTTACCTAGACTGCTACTGAGCGTTCCTGAAATAAAACTCTGCATATGCGACTTTCCCTAGACGCTTTTAGACAAGACACCGGATTATGAGATCCAATCTCGGTCAGCCTGCTTGGTTGATGGGTCTGCTGATGATGTTCGGTATTGTCATTACTCTGATATCAATTCTGAAACAAAATACCAACAATTAACAAGACTCGAAAGTTACAAATTCATACAATACAGGCAGAATGATAAATTACTTAACAAAACAACACTTTTTATTAGGTGCCCGTTTGTCACGTAAAATCATACCAGGTGTAAGGGACAGCATCCCGCAATCTGATAGGGGTTTTCCAGTCAACAACACTGAACAATGTTCACCAATGTTTTTCAGAAAGAGAACAAATAAATTTAGCTTTTCCATATAAATTGTCTGCTTGAGGTGAACATTTTGTATGCAAAAGGCAAATTTTATCTTCAATTCCTAAAAGAATTTTTCCGGTGGCAGTTGTTCAGTGACATTGACCGAGCAACCCCTATTAGATTGCTGGATGCTGTCCCTTACACCCGGTATAAGTGGCTAAAGAAACATCTACAACAGGTTTGTAACTTAATTTATTATACTCAAAAAAATCTAAAAAGATCGCTGCAACCAGAGAATATATATATTTATATAAATGGCTGCAAAAGGATAACAAAAGAAAATGTATCTGAAATCTAAAGGGATTACCTTGATCTATATCTATAGGGATTACAGATTTCACTGCAACTTCCTAGATTTCTTTGAGGATAGACATCATAACAAATAAATACATACAGTATATCTCTTGGTAGGCATGAATAATCCAATTTATATTCTAGCACCTTGAGAATGCTCAATGTTTTCAGTGATGGTTCATAGTCAAGGATGTGCAGATCACTGTTGTCTATGAGTCTTTCTGGATTGTCTATTGTTCTACGCACTGGATGCGGACTTGGACTGAAATGGAAAAAGGTTAGTTAACAAATCATTACTCATAAAAAACAAAAAAATGCAATAGTAACGGTATAATAAATAACTGGTTATACCTAGTGCCTCCAAACAAGTACACTTTGTCTTTATAATGAATGCAAGCCTGACGTCTCCTTTTCCAAGGTTGTTTACCGCTAACATGCACATATTCCCAGCAGTTTGCTTTTATTGAGTACCTATAGAGATCATTGAAATGAGTTTTTGAATTTCCATTGTAGCCACCAAAGATATACATGTAACCGTCATAGGGCCCTGAAAAGAAGGCACAAAGGTTGAAAGATAAGCAAGAAAGATGTATGGATGATAGTATTGATGATGAATTAAAGCAAAGACCATAAGCTATACAGTGGTGGCAATTCTGCATGCACTATTCCTTGACTAATTCTTAGCTAGCTCTGTCACTTTCTTAGCATTGACTTAAGAAGAGGATTTCTAAAAATTTGTCATTCCTAATCTGATGTAAGATGCTTAAAATAAGAACTGAGCATAGAGCATGCTTCCTTATTTTACGTCAAATATAATATTAAAGTCATGTGTTCATTTGCTTTCCTGTTCCTATTTAGAAAGTGATTCTAGCTAAGAATTAGAATTAGGATTATGTCGCGAGAATCAACAACAATATTAGGCTTGCATACGCTGAAATGTGTTCTTACAAGCAGAATGGCTACGTCTTCCTTCTGGCCAAGATCCAACGGGTTTTTCACACACCCATTTTTCCTTTTTGGTGTCTAAATAATAAATATGAGGACAGTAGACTTCTGCCTGGGAATTGAATGGACTATTTAAATCTCCACGGCCTCCAAAAATATACATTCTGTCTCCTATTGGAACAGCTGTGTGGAAATCTCTGTGAGATGGCACTGAGCCACTAGCTGGTATAAAAGTCCAGTACATAGTGTCTAGATCCAAGCAATGGACCTCATAGGAGTACTGATCAGTTAGATATTCAAATCCTCCAAAGATATACATCTTGTTTTTTATTACACATGCAGAGTGGCCATCTTTAGCATATGGCAAAGTTCCAGATACTTCAGGCTTAGACCATTCTAATGTTTTAGTATCCAAGCAAGTCAGTGTATCACATGAAACCGCATTGTTCCTGCCACCCCACATGTAAATCTGAAATGATCAAATCATTACATAAACAAAAGGAAGCCAATTATGTAAAACAAGACAATTCAACTGTAAACAAAGTCAATGTTAGGCAAAGTTGTGCTCCACTTACTTTGTGGTCGTATGCAACTGCAGTATGACCGTATCTCTGGAACGGGATCGCCAAGGTGTTCTTATAGTTGAGAGGGGTCCATCGTAATGTGGTGGTGTCTAGGACATGGACGGGAATAGGAGCCCAGTCTCTATATTCCTCAGTGGAACAATACCCACCAATGGAATAAATTTTATCTTCTACACAAACAGCAGCATGGTTCACACGGCGAGGCCCGCCTTCTAGATGCACTGTCCATTTCATATTATAAGAAACTGCACACAGAAAAATAAACAAATTTAAGCACCCGTTTTTATAAAACAATTCTGCGTACTGTGTGCGTTAATGCCGACTCAATGATTATAACAAACCTATTCAATAGTACTGAAATGCTAGGCGGAAGTTATTTATTCTAATGAAATATACTGACTAGAAATTCAATAGAAATCCGAAATAACATCGATCGACATTTCGTGTTCACGGCTAAACGTCAACATGACAGCCGGAATGGAATAGTGCTGTACCCAAAAGTATTTATAAAAATATTAGCCCTCAGTAGTTGATCTGATAACGTTATTAACAATATTTTATAATCTGTATAAAATTATAAATATATTTTTTTTATTTTTTTATTCTAAGCTTTAAAATCAATTTAAAGACGTCTGTTTTATTTGGTCACTTTTAAAACAATGAATAGAAATTATTCCATTGTTCCTTTACGCAAATCAATATTATGATTTAAAATTGCATTTTCATACCTGTTCTATGACTAAACTAATTAGGAACAAAATTACCTAATTGAATTAGCAATTAATTAGTTCTTATCAATTAATTTCTATTTCATGTTAATTTGTATTGGATAATAGAACGAATTATCTAATTATGAATTAAACTGCCGCAATAAAATAATTAGCCTTCATTAAGTACTAAATCCAACTAAATACCTTGTTTGTTTTAAAATAATAACGGTAAATCATGCTTGAGTTAGGTAGCAATGAGTGGCAGTAAACCATACCCCCGTACACCCTGTACGGGGACGACGGTGTCCCGAAAACTGAAAGACCCGTTAATTTTTAACAAATCGTTTCATATTCCAAATAATATATATTCGTGGAAGTGGCTTAGTTTTCAATAACTGAGCAACCACTTTCAGTTTTCGGGACGTACACCCTTTATCTGCGTGCTTTTTGTGAATAAATGGCGGCATCCAAACATTCTCAGAAGGCAGGAGAAAAGCCTTTTCAAACCGAGGGAAAATTACCACAAACACTACGCAATTCGCGCTTTTATCCATCTTACGGGGCGCGCAGATCTTCAATAGCCTATATAACTTCACTAGCTCCGAGATCTAAGAAAGCATTCAGCCCCCAACAAGATGCTACAAACTTCAATCGAGAAAATCCAAGCATTATTTTTTTTCATCAGCAGAAAGCAATAGGCGTGATCTTTCAACGCCAGGCGGTGTTAGGGCGAGAATCATTTGTTATTATTTCTCTCACGCGTCGAGTTCCCAACAAATTGTATTGTAACTGACAATATGAGCGATTATTTTTCGATTTGAAACAAATGCCCAGACGACGGTCAGCTTATTGTTTGAATATCATATCCAATTTTTTTAGGACGTAGCTTCGCTCTGAACTATAGAAGAAATTATTAGGGACATAAGTAGGTAACTGTGTTTGAAGGTTACCTATTTATCCCCCACCCAATGTTGCAAAGCATGGTGTCCAAAAACCTTGGTTCTCAGATAGAGTATGATTAAGTAGGTACCTAGTCTAGGTATGTAGACTATATTAACTTCTACGTATATACATACACCAACTTCTAAACATCATGCCTGTGCCTGTTACGATTCCAAAAAGCAGGTGTCAACCCCAGGTTTCAAATCAGCGCAACAAAGACATTGAATGATATTCGCGCACGCAATCTTCGTTTTTCCTATCTCGTGCGCCAACACAACGGCGGATCAGTATCAAATGTCGTCGGAAAACGTATTTTTCTTCATCGCTCGCAGCCGGCGAGGCGGTGACACGGCCCGTGACGTATAGAAAGCGCATTGCCGATGACGGCCGATCTATAAATCATATTCGGGACCGGCAATCGTCCAGGGCCTCTCCTCCTTTTTTGTCTGACTCCTTCGTGGCGTTTGATGGAAGGGTGCGAACATGTGTTGTGTTGTCGTGATGCTACTTTTTGATCGTACTTTATGCCATTATTTCCCATATTTTTATCTTGACTAAACTCTGAGGACAAAGCTTTTTACCCTACCGTAGACAACTGGCATGAATTCGTAAACCTACAAACAATATTTTAGCCTACTAATTTACTTATTGCAGAAACGTATGGATGAGTCTAATAATTGTATTTCATTATAAGGACCTATAGGCACCTAAACACACTTTACAGTAGGTACAACTGTAACATATAATAACATACAGTAGTTTTCGATACATTGAGCTCCAATCACTTCAACAAATATTTAAATGGGCATCGAAAAGCTATCTGGATCCGTTTCACGCACCACCCGTTAGCGTATCCAAAGGTAACATTTATCATCAGAATCCTATAAAAAGTAAACCGTGACTAATCCTACCGACTGCGCCAGAAAAGCATACCCTCCATAATCTGCATACGCCAAGGAAAATAATTTCACGCCCTCACCCCGGATCCTCCCTTGTTGATGTTTTGATAGTTTCGCGAATAAGCAGTTTGGGTTTTGTATTATTTGAATGCATAATGTATTTGGCGTTACTAATACGTGCGAGAAAGCATGCATTAATATCGCATCGTACGTGATCTAGGTTAGTAATAGACAACAATTAAACAGAATATGAATTAAAAGAAAAATTATTACCATACAAATCCATATCGAGATCATAGATATGTATTACTCCAACTTCTTGGATTAAATTAAAACTTGATGTAGGTAATAGGTAAACTTTGACACTGATTCAAACGGTCGTCGTTTGAACCTACTACGCGTCAAAAAAAAACTACAAATACTTAAGAGTACTAATGATAGGAGAAATTAATAATGGTCTAGCTCCTTTTCTCGACAAAGTACCGCACGTAAATACGTCACAATATAAACTCGAGTAGGTAGGTCAATAGTTATACTTAGGCTGTACTATAAGATGATGGCTTGGGTAGATGTATACCTATACCAACGTGTCTATAGGTTCCTAAACCGACATAAACAGCGCAATGTGTCTAGCCGGTCCACGAGGACGTTATTGATACACGGAAAAGATTTCTCTTTGATAGTTGCGGTCGTTGCGTTCTGACGCCTCCAGTCTTTGAAGGGATGGGAAGCTGTCTGCATCGATAAAAAATGATGATTATTGTCTATTCGTTATTTAATTTTTACTATCTTTCGGTTACAGGATAACCTTTTACTGTATTAGATACCTTAATTCTTATAAATAGGTAATTGATAAACTTTTTATAATATGTTAAAAGTGTTTTTAACATGTGAGTACGACGCATGGTACAAAGTATTTTCTATAGACTAGAGGATTATAATTAGATATATCAAACCTCTTTTTGTGCACCTATTTCAGAATAACTGGCAATTTTCTTCAAAAAATGTGACAAATATGTTGCAGATGCCATTAAAGTTTATTTTTCTTTAGTTTTTTAATGTCGCAAATGGCGATTACAACAGATTTTAAAGTGCGAAAGTGGCCAGAAACTTTAAAAATGCAAGTAAGTACCTACGCAAATTTTATGATAAATCCTCATTAGAGATGCATGTAAAATTTAATAAGTAGATGTAAAATCATGAGTATTAAAATTTGTACTTCTTGGAGGGCTGAAAATTTACATTCAGTTCAAAGCAAGGGAGGGAGACTTTTCGTATCTTTAAACTACTATGCGATCTATCGAATATGTGTTATGATATCTGTAAAAGAACTTAAGGCTAGTATCGCAAAGTAGGTATCACCAAGCAGACACGTTGTGACGACGTCAATAGTCCTCTTTTTAAATCGTAAAGCCATGGAGTAAATATAATTAAAAAACTCAAACATTAAGCTTACTAGGTAATAGTCGATGGCGAGCAACAACATCACTACTCATATCACATCATAGAATCGCGTCACCCCACAGCGCGCATTTATTGATGGACTTTGAAAGTTTTCAATATAATGGCTACTTTACATATGGTATGGATAGTTTTATTACGATTTCGCATTTGCCGCCTGATGGGTGCCAATTCTTACCCTCTATGACGAAGGGTGATGTCATGACACGAGTTTAAAATGAGACCTTATACTTACGTACTTTTGGTTATCTTAAAGGATTTGTATACACCTATAGCCATAGGAAGCTCCACAACATTCTTTGGTACAGTAATACTAACACCTTAGGGCTAGGTCATCTTAGTAGTTGACTAACCAATTTAAATGAGGCTTTTAACCATGTTAAAAGTAAGTTGAGCCATCCACGTAACATAAATAGTTTTGATGTGTCTTGGATGTAATTTTCTATTTGTAAAACGTGAATTGTATTGACCCTCTGTAATAATTGTTGTCGACAATAAACAAACTAAGTAGTTTTATGACCAAACTATTTTTGTGACTTGCCTGAAACTTAGTTCGGGTCCAGCTAACTCTGTTTTTGTGTAATATTTGATAGTCAGGGACTTACCCAAAGTTCCATCCAGCAAACCCACTTCCAATCTTTCTTGAACCCACTAAAAATGTTGCCAAAAGAATTTAAAATGAAAGATGGCCGTCCGCAGTTTTGGCGCGAACTCGCCCCATTCCCAAGACCGCGACATCATAGAACCGTATGTCATTTTTATGTGGCCACTTTTCGACAATATATTCCTTTCTATTGTCGCAAAGGTGCTCATGTAGGGATAAGGGCCTTAATATACGATTATAGGTGGCACTCACTATTGTGCTTGACCTATTCGTTGAGTTATTGCGCTTATCGAAAATGATAGAGACGTAAGACTTTTCATAAGGTTGTACATATAGATTATTAATAAAAAAAAACAGTTCTTCCAATTTTCCCCACAGTGTTAAAAAAAAGTATTAATAAATCAGGTGCGTCAACACGTGGAATTTCAATATTTTGCCTCAGTCTCTACAAGATTTGGAAATCAATAACAGATCGTTTTCTTTATAGAACCAAGTTGTATGAAAAATATCTTTAAATTGTTACTGTCCCAGTTATAAAGCCATCAAAAACAGCGATCTGGAGTGGACAAAAAGCCGTAACGACCAACACGCAAATCGCAACTTCTTAAAAAGTATCCTTATCCAGAGAACACATAAAAAGCAGACATCGTTTTTCTTTTAAAAAACTCTCTCATTTGCCTATCAATAGTGGTTGAGGCAGATCTGACCGTAATAAATGTCATACTTTATGGCACTTAGGGAAAAATGCAAGGGAGCCATTTTACATTTTAGCCGGTGACCGGGGATCGCTATGTCGAATTACGCTTTTCGAGTAGCCATTTCCTTGGGGCGTAATTCTAAATTTTTTCTCCGTCTGGACAGATTCTACTTTGCTTTGGGGTGTGTTGGATTATCGATACGCTCGTAAATAAACCGAGTTTTTTTACGCAACAATAATTTTATTTCGAGACGAGACGTTGCATGTTAAGTTTGAGTAAAATAATGTAGAGCAGTGAAACCAATGTCCGTTACTTTACGTTCTAGAAATCGGATTAAATTAATAGCTATTTTGCGCTAAATCGCGATGGATGCTATCAGATTATGCTCTACCACTGTCGTAATCAGATTATTCATGTATGATGCAAAATTCCGGCGCGTTGGCGGAAATTCACTAAAATGCAGTGAGGTTTATCCCCGTGTACCGTCAGATTAGAATGCAGCCCGATACTGCCGGCTTTAGCTTCTATTCTGAAACATAGACGTGGAATGTTCCAGAAAACCGTTTAGCATATATGTTAATGAGTGTTAGTTTATGCCTTTATCGTTCTACCTTTCTAGGTAAGTATATATAACTCTATACTCTTCTATAATCTTAGTAAAACCTGCGAGCAAATATTTATAATCACTTTGAGATACATACATAATGATCACGCCTTTTCCCTAATACAATACAATACTATACATATATTATTTATTGCACATAAACAACACATTGTACAGAAACAAACATTACAAAACAAACAAACTACAATTAGGCGGCCTTATTGCTAATAGGGTAGGCAGAGCGTAAATTACCTAAGCAAAGGCCGTTCGGCCACGTCTGACAAAGTACTGAGGGTTGTTTAAGATAGATTTGTAGGTATATTGCTGTAGTAACAGATCGTCAGCCCATTACCTCAATTTCAATATACTGAAACCCTCGGATCCCTTAGCTGTTTTTTTACAGCATGCCCGGTAGGATATGCAGCTAGCACATTCTACGTTTTTCTCTCCCAGGCCAGCATGGAAGTGCAAGTAAGCAAATTAGAATTATATTCGTAAAATTTACGTCTACGTTACGTGGATGACTATTTACATAAGAACCAAACATAATAACGAGACGCATTGAAATACTCTACATTGAATAAAATTATAAATGGTATAAGCTAACACCAGCGGATGCATATTTTAAAACCCATTTTCATGATCGAATGTTCGTTTCTTGCTGCGCAAAGTCGCGTATAAGATTACCCTAACAATATTTGCGGTGCGGGAGTGCGACAACCAGATAAAAACCTACTATTTATTACAAGGTACATTCAAAACGTGTCACGCGGTGACATCCGATTTGGAAGCGTTTCCGAACGTCTTGGAATAGGGTTGAACAAAGCGTCTGTGAGTTGTAAAACTAAAACGCTTTTTAAAATAATTGCCCAGGATATAGTGTATTGCCTTGGATAGACTCTTCTTCCATCCTGGACTGGAAGCAAGAGAAAAACATAGAATATGCCAGCTGCATTTCCTCCCGGACATGCTGTAAAATTCAGCTAAGGGATCGGAGAGTTTTTGTATATTGCAATTTAGGCGATGGGCTGACAACCTGTAACTACTGCAATATACCTACAAATCTATCTTAAATAACCCTCAAAACTTTGTCAGACGCGGCGGCGGAACGACCTTTGTTTAGATTGATTCCGCTCTGCCTACCCCATTAGGGATAAAGGCGTGAATATATGTATGTATATATGTCGGATAGACTATATTTCAGTGAGTGTGCTGTCGGTTCCGGTCACTGCCTTTGCTAGTAGTCGTTACACAAATCATGTCAGAGGCCAATTAGTTGTGCTGTGGTTTAGAAACTCTGACACTAGGGTTCATGGGGTCGACCGCCCTATACCCACAAGAGAAGAAGAAGTAGTGTGATGAAGAATTTGTTGAGCTTTTCTGCCCTGAACATCAAGCAAGACGCCCCGAAGGATACAATCAATACCTATTACCTGTTGCTCATGCTATAGTGGACTTGACGCTTCCAGTCATCAATACAATCATCATTTATAATGCAGACACACATAGAGTGGGCCTAATCTTACAATGCTTACAATCTCTAAAAAGCGAGAGCGAGCGTCCACTCCTAGAAAAGAGTGTAGAGCAACATACATACATATAATCACGCCTTTATCCCTAATGGAGTAGGCAGAGCGTAAACGACCTAAACAAAGGTTTTAAGGGTTATTTAGGATAGATTTGTAGATATATTGCTGTAGTGACAGATTGTCAGCCCGTCGCCTAAATTACAAAATACTGAAACCATCGGATCCCTTAGCTGGTTTTTACAGCATGCCCATGCATGGAAATGTAGCTGACACATTCTATGTTTTCTGTCGCTCCCAAGCCAGCATGGAAGAATACTATTTCTTACTATTTATTTATCGTATGGCATTTATTTGCTGCGAGGTCCAGAGGATTCAGCCTGCATTGTCCTAACCAAACTGGGGAAAACCTCACAAATTGACTAATTGACAAATATCAATTTTGTGCCCCCCTGGAAACCAAAACTAGGGCCTCCGGATCGTGAGCCCATGGCTCTACCCACTAGACCACGGAGGCAGTTTAATTATCTCTCTAATGCGAGAGCGAGCGTCAACTCCTAGAAAAAAGTCAAGAGCAAACCCACCGTAAATCAGTATAAGCAGTTAATATAATATTTACACCATTTTTATAGCCACCTAAGATAGGTACATCATAAAAGCTGAAGTGAAACTTGAAACTAATACTTATTATTTGTAAAATTATAATTTAATCTATTCAAAAGTTTTTATTTATTAACAGTTGGCAACCCTGATCGTATTTCGCGGGTTCACGCGCCCGCCCTTGTCAATATTGGCGGGATAAAGTCAATACGTGCGAGTGTGAATAATTTTTCATCTATCCCCATTATGTGACGTCATCCTACTGTAATACCGTATCGTATCAGCTAGTTCGACGTATACCATACCGTATGCAGATTAGAAGATTAGTCTAATGTTTGGAAAATTCTTTTCGGCTAGGGGAAATGTGATATGCACTTAAAGATAGCAATCTGATTCAAATATACCAATATTTCAATGTTGAATTGGTTATGTTTGGCATAGGTAGGTACTACGCTACGTAATCATTATCTCCCTAGCCTATCTCACGGGGTCGGCTACCTAATCTAGGTGATTGAACGAAGTTGCTGGTTTTTACACATACGACTTCCATCTGACTTCTACTACCCAGAAGGAAAAACCAGACCCAATCCTAGATTAGGTCAGAGTTTTTCAAGCCGCCAATACTTACCACTGGACTCGGCTTGACGACTAATATCTACGGCATTAACCAGGACTAACGGCTTAACCTACCTTCCGGAGCACGGAAAAAGCACCGATTAAACGTACACATGAAATTCGAAAACCGAAAAACACATTAGTACGTGTTGGGATTCGAACCACGAGTCACGACCTCCCGCTCAGGAGGTAGCGGCCCTATCCACTAAACCATTGCTAGTACGCTACGTAATCATAGAGCTTAATTCCAAATTTCGCTTAACTTATTTTTCTAGCTTAGCGAAGATTTTTGCTACGCCGCAGCACATTCGTAGCAACTTTCTTATTGTTAATAATAAAACTTGTTTACTAAGTTAACAAATTTCTTTTACAAGTGACTAGACATATTGGTATTTATTATGTTGAATGTCAAATTAATATGTGCCTGTCATATATTTAATTACATGTATAAAGAAATTATCGAACATTGTCTATCACCATTTCTACCAATATGTAAGCGTAAGTAGGTATATCTATTAATTATAATTTATCATTGACTTGAATAGGACATTAACTTAATCTTTATAAAAACATAACTCTCTCTATATATATATTCATGGCTTAAAACACTGGTGTTCTTGTAACGTCCCGTCATATTTTCCGGCGTTGTGGGAGCCCTGTCAGGCCGTGATTGCAGAAGCAAAAGTAAAAAGGCTCGCTCTTTGACTACACTGAAAACCCAGCAAGAAAACTACAGAAAAACTCCACATAAATGAAACTATTCAGTGCAAAAAGTATCATCTATTCTGGTGCGGTCAGCTCAGACTGCCGCTAGCAAAGTCAAAAGAGCTTTGACTTTGACTTCAAAGCGTCGGGGAAATGGCAACGGCAAGTGGCAACACCACAAGAGAATGCAAAATAAACGGGCTACACCACCGCTAAGAGTGTGAAAAATAAATGCGGCGAGACCGCATTACACAGCCATTGAATCAAAACGCAGACGGAGCGTGAAGTGATGTGATGAAATGGAAAAAATAATAAAGGTACCCTTTGAGACGAGTGGGGCGTCCTATTCTGGGATCTCAACTCAGGCTTTAGCTGACGACGGCCGACTGACCTGACCTCACTAATGCGCGGAAGACGTAAGAAAATTAAAGCGGGGGATGAATTTTCATTCGAATTTATCAGCCCAATAAGTAGGTATAACAATTTTCATCTAACACTGAAATTATATGACTCATTCGAAGATGAAAAGTTTTCATGCATTTCTTATTCATTACTAGCGACCCGCCCCGGCTTCGCACGGAAATTCTCAGTGTTTCTCTAGTATATTATGCATGTATTATACATATAAACCTTCCTCTTGAATCACTCTATCCATTAAAAGAAATCGCATCAAAATCCGTCGCGCAGTTTTAAAGATTTATGCATACGTATGGATATAGGGACAGAGAAAGCGACTTTGTTTTATACTATGTAGTGATTCAGGGTACCTTAATCGGATAAATATAGGTAAAGCAGCGATCATTAACTTTATTACATTCTCAAATCCTTTTTACTATACCAATTTTCATCAAATGTCTGTTAAAAACGCAATTTTCACATTTTATTTTTAATTTTTTTCCAACAACATATCAGAATACTGTCGCCCGCCTAGGTTCCATGTGTCAATATTGGCATCAGTCGCAGCCCGCAGCACTCCAACATCAAACGGAATGCCGCCACACCTCGACGAGTCTACTAAACGCATCCCATCGCGTTTGCTAACCAGTCGCGGGGTAACTGGCTGGCTGTACAGCTCTGAATGGAAAGATATGTTGAAGAAGTAAAGTAGTTTGAACTGAAGTGCAGTTTGCACGTCCACATTTTGAAAATTTACGTTATTATTTTATTTCTCTTCCATGCTGGGAGCGAAAGAAAAACATAGAATGTGTCAGCTGCATTTCCTCTCGGGCATGCTGTAAAAACTAGCTAAGGGATATGAGGTAAGAGTGTTTGTGGAGTGTTTAGTGGATTCTTGAGTCGAACAACCCGATGAACTCTGGTGTCAGTTTTCAAACCGCCTAGTAACACAGTTATTAGGCCTCTGACATAGTTTGAGTAACGACCACTATCAAAGACAGCGACCGGGACCGACAGCTTAACGGGCCCTCTGAAGCACGGAATCTTTTTTCTTTTCGGACAATCTGGTGAGGTGATTTAGCCTACAATCACAGCTTGGACACTCCTAACTACCATGTCATTTTGGTCACACATCGACAGACGGCATGTTGCACTTGGCATGCGTTTGTGTGCGTGTTATAAGGGTTGACAAATTTTGTTTTACCGGTCATAGTCATCACTTGTTTAATCTGGTTCTTGATTAAACCAACGTTTTAAAGTAGTTTACTGTAACTGAATAGTTAGAATTAATTAAATTCTTTATTGTTTTAAAAAAAATAAACATAAAAGTAAACTTAAAAATTAAAACAAAAGGCGAGCTTATCTCTATAAGAGATCTCTTCCAGCCAAACTAATGAGGATGAAAGAAGGGAAAATCACGGGAACAGATATAATAAACATAATAGATTAGGTTGCATATTTTGTATGAATTTACTTACCGTCTTTTATCACTGTGGAATCTAAAAAAGTTCCTATTTTAGTCATATCGTGTGGTAGAAAGACATCCGTATACGGAACAGTACCTAACCATCTTTGAAACATAAAACTTTATCATATCCGTTACACTGGGAAACATGCGCGCGCCATACCCGCTAAGCGTACGCTCAATGTGGCCCACAATACGGCGCGGTGTGTGACGTATGTCGGACTGGGGAAGGGAGGTGAATGTCCATTCTGTAGGTAGTACTATTATATATTCTGTGCTACAATGCCCTAACCAAACTGGGGAAATCCTCACAAAGTGATAAATTGTCAAATATCTACTTTGTGTTTCCTCCCTGGGAATCGAACCCAGAACCTCCGGATCGTAAAACCATGGCCCTGACCACAGAGGCAGTTGCACCAATGCAGATAAGATAACATATCTTCAAACTACCTTCACCATCATAAACGATGTCCACAGCGCACCACATATCAGACAATATATCAGGTCCTCCACAAAGCGGCTCGATCGCAAGGAAATTAGTAAACAGTATAAATTATCGGGAGCGGGTGCCACCTTGTATTGTGCACAAATTTAATTTCATACTTCAGCAGCACTAAATGCACGAAACATCGGCCCGGAAGCGTAATACTGAAACCGTGTGGCTGAAACGTGGTGGGAATTACTCAGTGTACCACTTCAGCCATTATTTAGGATATGTATCTCACAAGAGCTGCGTAAGAATTTACTTCAAGGTAATTAGTAAACAGTATAAATTATCGGGATGCAAGGTGGACCTTGCATTGTGCGCAAATTTTATTTTATACTTCAGCAGCTCTAAATGCACGAAATTTCGGTTTAGAGGCGTACTATTGAAATTCTAGTGGCTGCTGCGCTTTGGAATGTAAAGCTCCTTTTTACATCTTTTCTGAATTGCATAAAACAGCTACGTTTTCAAGAATTGTGTTTAAGGAGAATAATAATACTAAGCCTAAATAATTAAAATCGCGAAGCTTTGACATGATAAATAACTCTAGATACATGGCTTAGGAATGCGCATAATCTATGTAAAACTCATAATGTTCAAAATCGTCCCCATTTCAGCCTAGACGTATCTAGTAGTGAACCATAGTTTTGTACATGTGCAACCCAATTCAGCAGGGGGCGTCAGTATGCTGGCTGCATTATTTACTGCACTTTGGCCGGTCGTTGCAAAAAGCAATGTAAGTAATTTAGTTATTGCTCGGCGTTTTCTCGCAGGAACTATGTGGGTAGGTACGATGTTTTTCCTTTAATTCAATATGTGTTGTTAACTAGCACGAGGGTCTTCTTAGGAAGAAAAGTAGTATTTTAGAATGCCTAATTTACCTATAAAAAATAAACAAACATTATAACAATTTATGAAAATTATTATTGAAATTCACAGAAATACTCAGGTGTAAATTACTTTTGACATACATGATAAACAACATATTCTCAAATAAAAACTTTCCATACAAGTTATAAGGATTGTTTTCAACCCGAACATACTTGCCAAATACTGAATAAGAAAAGCTATGATTTCCTTACGAGTTCAGATTATGAAGTTATTTCATTTTATTTATTTCATTTCACTCAGGTTAATTTCGATTACAAACACCAAAATGTTCCACTTATTCCAATGACTCTTAACAAGTTAAGCCTCGGGTAAAACCGCGTGTGGAAAGTTAGTTAATTCAATAAGTCATACTATTAATTCCGAACAAGTTAATCCCCGGTAATAATGGCTGCAACATTACAGCAATACCTACAAATCTATTTTAAATAACCCTCAAAAACTTTGTCAGACGTGGCGGAATGACCTTTTTTTAGGTCGTTTACGCTCTGCCTACCCCATTAGGGATAAAGGTGTGATTATATGTATGTATGTACATTACTCGTACAGTCAGTGGCAGTGACAGAGCACTGTAGAACTTACAGCTTAGAGCATAAACGACCTAAATAAAGGTTGTTCCGCCACGTCTGACAAATTTTTGAGGGTTATTTAATATAAATTTGTAGTTATATTGCTGTAGTGACAGGTTGTCAACCCATCGCCTAAATTACTGTGTACCTACTGAAACCCTCGGATCCCTAAGTAGTTCTTACAGCATACCCGGGAGGAAATGCAGCTGGCACATTATATGTTTTTCTCGCGCTCCCAGGTCAGCATGGAAGAATAGTTGGCATAATAAGGCTAGAGCCTTGGGTAAAACCGCGTGCGGAAAGCTAGTTGTTTCAAAAAGTCATTCCATTGGCTCCGAACAAGTTAATCCCCAGTAAAATTGCTGCAACATTATAGTACAGTCAGTGGCAGTGGCAGAGCACTGGACGCGTCCAAAAGTTACAGCTTTATCATTTTACTGCGGGAAAATACTTCATTCCCACGGGTAAACTCATTTAGCCGCGGGTGAAACCGCGGGCGAAAACCTAGAGCTAGTTGTATGTTTCAAAAAGTCATACCAATAACTCTGAACAAGTTAATCCCAAGTAAAAATGGCTGCGACATTGTAGTCAGTCGCCGAGTACTGGCCGCGTCCAAAAGTTGCAGTTTAATCTTTATACCGCGGGAAAATACTTCATTCCTACGGGAAAACTCATTTAGACGCGGATGAAAAGCTAATTGTCTAGCCTCGGATAAAACCGTGTGCGGAAAGCTAGTTGTTTCAAAAAGTCATTCCATTGGCTCCGAACAAGTTAATCCCCAGTAAAATTGCTGCAACATTATAGTACAGTCAGTGGCAGTGGAAATGCACTGGCCGCGTCCAAAAGTTACGGTTTAATATAAAAATAAAGTTTAACGAGAGCGAGCAGTCTGGTGCACCAACTCGCAATGTCGGCCTCGATTTATTGCCACCCAACAACGTGCATTTCCCGACATTTTTGTTGCCAAATATATGTAAGCTTTTCGGTTGTATAATTTACAACACTATAGATTTTATAAACCAACGAGCCCTGGCAATGAAAATAAATAGTAATCTTATTTAACTAATGCACAAAAATAAAAAATGGTACTCAGCGGTTTATAATCTTTCTAACCAGTTCCCTGCCAAGCCTTTCAAGCATACTCATGCTTACAAATCCTTGTATTTTTCGTTTGGTCGTGGCGAGATAGATGGCGCTACGCGTCGCCTCACTTCATTCATTGAACGTCTCAAAACATTGAAGTTTGATGTTCCCAACAAACGAAGTTCAAAATGCGTCTACCAGTAAACTTTTATTTAATTTTCTATTTAGTTTTTCTTCATATCATTAAGTTTCTACTTGTAAGTTTGTACTGTAAGGTCTCGACATTCTGTATTATTAATTTATTAACTATTCTGTTTATTTGAAGACTTTGATGGATCCAAAAATTCTAATTCCATTTCCAAAGTGATATATACTATAATAGCTAATAAATAATGTTTAAAACTTGAGTAAATCTAATTTAAATAATATATTTTTGTCTTAAATTCACGATCTAATTTAAATAATATATTTTTATAAAAAAATCTCGACATTAAGGTAATATTGCATACATACATACATATAATCACGCCTTTATCCCTAATGGGGTAGGCAGAGCGTAAACGACCTAAACAAAGTAATATTGATCGATCCTAAAATTAAAAACAAAATGGTCGGTTCTAAAAGAAACTGAAATAGCAGTACGTACATACTTACGCACATGGTTGTAAGTTATTAATTACCTCAATGTTGTTAAGAGTACATAGGCAGTATAATGAGTGGTTGTGAAACAGTAGATAAGAAGTGGCTAAGTGCGGTAAATTTGTTTGTTTGTTGATAATGAGAACTCCTGATTATCTGGCACCTGAAATATTCCGCGCTCTGTACACAGATTACTGTTAAGGCGAAGTACTCTTAAGTACCTACCAAAATGTAGAGCCCTGACAGAGTTTATTGATTATTTATATTTTGCTAATTTCTATAACGAAGCCACATCCCATACCTAATCAATACTTTTATTTTTATTTAATTCTAGACAATAAGTGAAAAAAAAAAATTACTTGCTTTGCCACGTACTACTGCTTTGGAATATTATGAATACATACATGCTGCTTTGAAAACTCTGACACCAGGGCTCATCCGATCATTTGACTCGACATCCCAAATGGGGTAGGCAGAGCGTAATCGATGCAAACAAAGGTCGTTCCGCCACGTCTGACAAACTTTTGAGGGTTATTTAAGAGAGATATGGGGTAAATTGCTATAGTGACAGGTTGTCAGCCCATCGCCTAAATTGCAATATACTGAAACCCTCGGCTGAAATCCCTTAGCTGGAATATTATGAGTGTATGCGATTTTATTTTCTGTCAACTTATTTAATATATTTAATCTTATTTGGCACTTAATAAATTCCGTATGATTATTTTGCTGTCTCTACTTTTTTTTCGAACCGTTAGGAAGCTATTGTGAATACACCTTGCAACCCCCTAGGTGGCGTAGCAAGGCCTATGTTTGTCAACAATAAAATAAATCATATATTATTATCCTTGGACATTTTTGTTATTATTACAATGTAATTATGAAATTGATAATATGAAATAATTAATTTATAAATCTAAAGATCTTTTTAGAGTGAAGTTCTTATAAGTTGTTGAAATACTTAAATAAGATTAGGCTAGTTAAATATCTGTTCTATTATTTATTAAGTAGGTAATTTGCATAAAATAATATACAATGTACAATTTATTTTATTTATTTTACAAAACAGTGCTTGATATGATTATCAAATGATATAATATAATTATTAATGGTATATTCCAATTTTGTTTTACTGTTCAAAGTTATAATTAATTTGATAAATTATCAGGCTTGAAAAATATTATGTTTAATAAATACTTATTTATAATTATCAAAACCGCAGGACATTCGCTTAGACGTATTTTTATTTTACAGATTTCAAAAAGCGATACAAACAAAAACAGGGGTCAGTCAGGTTAGACGGGTTAGACTCATCTTTTTTGAGAAATTAAAAAAAAAACCGTAATTTTTTTAATGTAATAAAGGGAGTTTACTGTCGTATTCTCCTTAACAGTCTAAATCATTTAGTACTTACATTAGATTTAACGTTATGAGTTAGAGTTTCAGTAAATCGAGATAAGAATGCTTATATCTACCGCATACATGGCGTGACATTTTTGAAATATGATTGATAATCTTTGTCGAAACAAGAAAAACATGTTTTTACGTTTTTGGACCACCTTCCACGTTGAATAAGATGATAATGTTTGTAACTATAGGTAAAAGAGTGTATGCATATAAAATATTTACGGTATCCAAAAATATTTTAAAAAAATATCCCAATTTATAATAACGTCAGTGAAAACATAAATTGATTAAGCCATCACTGAGATATACAAATATAAAACTAGACTATCTATCTCTCTCTCTCTTTGAAACGACATTTTATACGGAAGCAGTATGGCGGTGCTCCTGTCATCTGACGTCATATGCTAGTTCGGATCTCTCTTTTTAACCAACCATTTTAATGCATCATAACATAACTAGTAAACTAATTAGTATTTTGCGAAAGTTCTATCACATTTTGTTTACCAAAAATGGTTATTATAATTCTTATTAATAATTTGGAAATGTCATGCATATTCTCTTTTCAGAATTCACATTTTTAATTCAATCGTAACTTCTAAATTTTAATGGAATTTTATCTTCTTTTTATATATAAAATGTAATTATAAGGTTTTTACTCAGACAGGATTTGAACTTCTGTTTGTCTCAAAGGGTACTTACCTAGGTACTATTTTGAGCTGTGAGTATGGTAAAATAAAAAAAGTTATCAGTTTTCAATAATGTATTTACTTACTTTCTTTAAATAAATCGAAAAGTTTGCCTTTTTTAAGTCTAAATTTTAATGAAACCTATTTTTTTAAAATAAAATGTAATTATAAGGTTTTTACTCAGACAGGATTTGAACTTCTGTGTGTCTCAAAGGGTTACCTTACTTACTTAGCTAGGTAGGTACTATTTTGAGCTGTGAGTATGGTAAAATAAAAAGGGTTATTTATCATTTTTGAATAATTTATTTCTTTTAAAAATAAATCGAATAGTTATTGTAGGTATGGAAGTATGTTTTTTTTCTTTTAAAACAGAAAAAAATAAGGTGAAAGACTTAACATTTTAGATTTTTGTAGGTAAAATTTTATTCGTTATGAATTTTACTCATGAAACTGATAATCTTTCATCCAGGAAAATAGATCCCTAAATTGGAGTCTCCAGATCATTTTATTTATAGGCGACACTAGAAATATTATGTACGTAGGTTCCTAGGAGTACATTAAAAAAAACTTAAGTTAGGTAGTGTTTCTTTGAACTATGAGTCGAAATAGTCTATATATATATATATATATAGTCTATATATGTTTAGTCTCTTCCATGCTGGACTGGGAGCGATAGAAAAACATAGAATGTGCCAGCTGCATCTCCTCCCGGGCATGCTGTAAAAACCAGCTAAGGGATTCGAGGGTTTCAGTGTATTGTAATTTCGGCGATAGGCTGACAACCTGTCACTACAGCAATTCACAGATCTATCTAAAATGACCCTCAATACTTGTCAAACGTGGCGCAACGACCTCTGTTTGGGTCGTTGACGCTCTGCCTACCCCATTAGGGATAAAGGCGTGATTATATGTATGTATGTATGAGTCGAAATATCAACTCCACACTATATCATTCATCATGTTGTTTATGTCATGTGTTCTATTTTTTTAGGTATCTAGGGGAAAAATAATCTGTGTTGGTTATAATTATAAAAAAAAACTACATTTACAAAAAATAGCGAAATTGATTTTCCTTGGGAAAGTTATTTATTAGTATTACATGACATACTTACTTTATAACTCAGCCGGAGTAGTGAAATCCCATACAAACGTAGTTTCGCTTTTATTCCTAAACAGTAAAACCGTCGTATATAAGTATGACCAAATGCATCATCGAACATACGATTTTATGTAAAAAAAAGCTAAAAATTAAATTGGCTTTCTAATTTTGTACTTGGTTAATATTTTCAAACCAAACCTAATTGGAAGAATGGATATGATGCATTGTATTATATAGCGATCTCAAGATTGAGAGCAGTATTAAGTATGGATTTGACAGTTCATAATGAACTGAAATGACATTTCTGATACGAACTCAAACTCGCTGTCAGTCTCAAGTGTTGATTATAAATACGAGCCTAGGTCATGTGTACAAAGTTTGGTTAAGTTATGTTTAACTGTTTGGGAATAAAAGCGAAACTACGTTTGTATGGAATTTCGCTACTCCGGCAGATCCTTAGGCTCGTATTTGTAAAGCTATGTCAAGATTGAGAGCAATATTAAGTATGGATTTGACAAGTAATTTTGTACTGATATGACATTTCTGATACGAACTCAAACTGGCTGTCAATCTCAAGCGCGGATACGGGCCTTAAAATCCCAATATTTTTAAACATGAAGTTTGTTGAATTTGGGATGATGCCTCCTCGTAAGTGTACTTTTGATCTATTCCCCCCATAATTTATTCTAGAACAGTTTCTCTATATTAATTTTACCTAATTGGGTGTTCTTTTTATTTTATTTTTGTGGTTTTCTTCCATGCTGAACTGGGAGTGAGAGAAAAACATAGAATGTGCCAGCTCTATTTCCTCCCGGCCATGCTGTAAAAACCAGCTAAGGGATCCGAGGATTTCAGTATATTGCAATTTAGGCTGAAAACCACAACACCAAACAAACCTGATTTGACAATGAACCTGAGAAATTTGACAACCTACAAATCCATCTTAATTAACCGTCAAAACTTTGTCACGTGGCGGAACGAACTTTAAAAAGGTCGTTTACGCTCTGCCTACCCCCTTAGGGATAAAGGCGTGATTATATGTATGTATTTTTGTTTGCATTCCTGTAAGTAGTATAAACTTTTTCTCTGTAGGTACCTAATACTTATTTTAGTACAATATAAACTACAAACAAAATCCTTCAGACATTACTTGTTAGTAAACACTTTGGCTATCACTTCAGAATAATAAGTTCCAAGCTACTAATATTAAGTAGTGTTCTTTACTTGAGTAGGTACTTAGTACTACCCACTGAGTCTTATTTTATTTCTTATTAATATATTGCAAAACATCCTAAGCATGTTTTTACAATTTAAAAGCTTCCGCTGCTCCACACATAACAGTACCCTATGCCAATACAAATAAAGGTAACAATTGAACGAATTACAATTTGGGACAGCAAAGTTATTGTAAAGTATAGTGGAGTGAGAAGTGGCAGTTCAGCTCAAAGTTGCTATTGTTTTAATACTTACTTCAGACCCCTTTGTTTAAAAAAAATACAGTTCATTCATAAAGCAATAGGTAAAAAAAAACAGTAAAAATGTGAAGAACGAACTATCTAAGAAAATATTTATTTACTTATTTTAATAAATAGTCTAATCGATTTAAAATTAAGTAGTTTTTTCTGTCATGCGCACGGCAGTGTTAGAGCCAAGCCTAAATTACAAACTTTTCCATCACAATGAATACCTAAGTACTTTTAAAAATAGTTAAATAAAATATTTCTTTTTCTAAATGCGTAGAATTAATGCGTTTATTTATGCATTTATTTTTTATACTTACAGTAACATGAATAATAAATAAGTTTAATTACAACAACTTGCTAAAAAATATAAATTTTAATATTTATCAGAAATATAATGTCATAACTGATCAGCCATCACATTAGAAAAGTATAAAAAGTAAACACGTTTATGTTCATCGGTAGGTATAAGTGTCAGTCTATTTAGGTCATTGTTCTAAATAAAGTTTTGCGTCAAGAAAACGTTCTCAAAGTTCGGCTTTCTAAAGGTCGAGACACCATACCGCACTGTGTCTACAGCTGGAAAACCCTTTGTATAAAGTTTGAAAAGTTAGTTATATCTTAAATAAAACTTACAAAATGGCAAATCTGCTCTACAATGCGTATGAAAACAAATATTACTCAATTGAAATATCATTATTATCATTAAATTGCGTTTAGATAAGTTTTTCTATCAATAACAATGTGAATATAAAGCTGCTACCGATAGCGGACGATGTGCCGCGGCGGCATCCCGGCTCATATTGATTGCCGGTGACATTCTTATCAATACACCCCCGGCGGCGCGCGGCAGCGGCCGCACCACACAACACCCAAAAGAAACAGAAACGTTTCTTCGCGCGCTCGCAACGCAACGAAAAAAGGGCGGAGACTCCACGGCGACGTCGTCACCCAATCGAATTAAACTTGGAACGCCGGCCGGCCAATGAGACGCGTCCGCCTGGGCGGGCGCGCGCACGCGGCCGCGCCCTCGTTTCGCTCCGGCTTTTTATTTATTGTTGCGCGGAACAGCGCGCGCGACGGGCGTGTGATGCGCGCATAGTTCGGAAATCGAGCATGGAGTCCGCCGTGGACTCAGCATCGACCGCGAGCGAAGTTAGCGGCTCCTCTGGGGGTTCGCCAAGGGTGAAAGCAGTGTCTCCAGCTCGTGCGCTCAGCCCGCCACAGCTGCTGGCTCCGAGGATGCCGTTGCCGCCGCCGGGACTTGGCCTACTGGGCTCCCTGCAGATGATGCATCATTCACCACTAGACCTGATGGCAGCAGCTCATCATCATGGTCATGCACGATACGGGAGCCCACCACCTATATCAACATCCGACCCTTCAGCCAACGAATGCAAACTTGTCGATTATCGTGGCCAGAAAGTTGCCGCTTTTATCATCCAAGGCGATACAATGCTTTGCCTGCCTCAAGCTTTCGAACTGTTTCTTAAACATTTAGTTGGTGGACTGCACACAGTGTACACAAAGCTAAAAAGACTGGACATAGTGCCGCTGGTGTGCAATGTGGAACAGGTGCGAATCCTGCGCGGGCTCGGCGCTATCCAGCCCGGCGTCAACCGGTGCAAGCTGCTGTCCTGCAAGGACTTCGACGTGCTGTACCGGGACTGCACCACGGCAAGGTACGTCTCCAAAGAAAAATGTGCTACATTTCCAGTGAATGTGATTTAGTATTTTTGTTCCTGATATTAATTGTGCAGACTTTTTTTACCGCACTTTTTGATGAGGTTTTTTTTTCTATTTTAAATTGTTATTCTAATTTACAGTAATATCCGTTATTTGAGTTCATTTAGTACCAAGGTAAGTGGAAAAATATTTAATCATTTTAATAAGATGTGTACCTACACGATTGTGATGAATCAAGTTACAACACTGAACTACAACTTCAAACTATACACATAAGCATTTAAGCCTACATAGTTTTTTTTTCTGTTTCTTTTTTAACTTGTACCTAAATATTATAAAAAATATATTATGCATAATATTAGAATCAATAATTAATGGTTGTTTATAATGTCAAAGTAGGTGTAGTTAAATATTTTGCCTACCGCATGTTGTGTCTATAGGTAAATGAAAAGGTTTCTAGATAAATAGCAACAAATTAATAATTTAAGGTATAAAAAAATAAAAAAGGAGGGAAAGACACCCGGAAGGATATCCTAGGTCCCAAGCAAAAGTACCGAGGGACTTTCGCGCTATGAGAAGGGCCGTCCGCGCCATTAATTTTTCACATTTTAATACGCGCCAAATATTTCCACCGGGTTAAATATTCAAGTGAGATTCGGCGACGGAAGGGTTAAATCTCTGTTAATTAGCGGCTGGGGTTTAAATTTTTAAATAGTAATTTTTACAAACGCTAAAGTTAGATTAAAAAATCTTGTTTTGCTGTGGAGCGCCGCGCGCCGGGTAGGCCTATATTACTGTTGTTGTACTCGAACTTCCCTAAATGCGATTTTAAAAATGTAATGTCGGTGGAAAGTGTGCGTTTGGGAGGTGTAAAGTTTAATTTTTCGCTCGTATTGACGCTTTGTGTTTGTAATATTTAAGGTTTGTTTATTGGTAAGCGGAAACGTTTGGGCCGCGTCGGGCCGGGCGGCAGCGTTTGCGCCCGTGACTCATATTGTGTTTGACTTTATGAAATCATGATGCTTATGTTAATTTATCTGATGATATCATAGTTTTTTTATGAACGTGTAATAAATCACAGTTGAAATAAAAATAAATGGTAGTAGATAAAATATTTCAAATACAGCAAATTAATTGAAGAAAAAATGCTTAAAATCGTGCTTTTTTAAGCGAACATAAGAAATAATTCTAAATTAAGTTATTAACAGAACATATTTATTTAAAAACAAAAATAAATATTGTAATGCATCAATACATTATTATTTTAGTTTTCCGAATGTTACAACAAGAGATAAGAATAAAAAGAAAGAAAAAACTACAAATGCACGCTGAGCCCCGTCGGGCGATGAATCAAACTAATCTGTATTGACACGTTTCCACCATTACGATTCCACTAATTCCTTCCACTAAGAAATCTTGTTTCTTTTTATACAAATATCATGTTTTGTTTTTTTTTCTCTTTTTAACCTGATACTTCAATCAGACTTTGTGTGGTGTTATTAATTTTAATACTTAATGTCGTTAAATGTTATTGTTTTGTTGAATCCGGGGCCAACAGCAACATTAACACAAATTAATAATAAAATAATTAAGGTAAAATGTAACTAAAGGTCTTTTATTAATCTAAAATTATTTTTTATTTATACCTATATCATTTAGGATTTGTAATAAATATGTGGGGTTAGTATTTATTTATAAACCATAAAATTAGGTTGGACTTATAATGCATTCGTTCGAATAAAATAAGAATAATCGAAATGAGCTTTAGGTACATTCAACTGAACAAATGCATAATGCATCGTTTTAATGGACGATGTCGCTGCGCGTTGCACTAGGAAATGCGATATTTTTCAAAAACGGATCGCCCGCATTACAAAACGCCTTGTAAATAATAGGAGGACGCTCCTTTTCACGCTTCAATAATTGCTCTATAGCAGATAAACGAATGCGGATCGGGTTACATCATGAGCTGAGAACGGAACAGAACCGTACGGGGTGCCGAAACTTAATTCTAACTCTTTTATAAGATTGATCAATGTGTTGCGATGAGTAATGATAAAGTATCTTTAAAAAGGTTAACATTCCCGATAATAAGATGTGAAGCTTAAAAAAAATCGATATAATATCATCACAAATATAAATTATTAATAAGGATTAGCTTGTTTGGATAATAAATAACTCGATTTTTGATCCAAAATATCAATTACAGGTACAGGTGCCTTATGTTTAGTAATTAATAATTATTAACAAAATATTATGCTTTAGTTATACTTTATTCTTAACTGTTTAGATAATATTTCCTTTTTATTCACATTTTGAAGACATATTTTTTTTTGTAGATATATTTTTTAATTAAAACTCTTCTATTCAATATTAACTTTTTCTAATCAATGCACAGAATCAATGGCTCCAAAAGGGTTCCGTCTATTGTCTCTGCTACAAAGGGCTGGGTTCAATTACGGAGGTCATTAACACGACTTTTTATGGAATTTTCAGCTTTACGACTCATTTTGATGGTCCGCCTTCAAACGGAGTGATATTTTGTAAATAAACACGAACTGAAATAACTGCCTCATTACCTTTGTTAAGCCGGTAGGTGAGTTGGAACTTCCGAACCCTTCTGTGTTCATTTTTTTAAACTTGATAATGTTTTACAAATTATTTGGAGGAACTAGAAATAGGAAAAAATATTAAATTAGAAATACCTATCTTTAGTAATTCGGTAGATAGTTTTTATGAAGAGCTTATCTCACATTTTGAAATAATTTTAGGTTAATTACATCAGACTTGGCACTTGAACTTCCGTGCGACTGAAAAATATTTTTATACTTCTTTTAATACTTGTAATTTTGATTATGTAGTTTGTCCTATGTACTGACACTGGTAGTACGGTGTAGGTATGTAACAATAACATCGTGAATGGTGGGACTGAGACTGGCGCCGGTCCAAGCGGTGGTTTTCATTGAAATATTAAACCAAGACGCCGCATTGCAGTTTCTGAGACGCACGCGGTGCCAAACTATTTGTTAACTACCCTACCATCTCTAACAGATAACGCGTATACGTATTACTATACATGGTACTATATTTGGACAAGTATTGAGTTTGGTTCTTGGGTTAAAGCAACAGTTCAGTGCAAAATAAAATTAAATAAATGTTTGTAAGTACTCAGACACTGCTTAGACACATACCTATCTAAATTCGTATGATACGAAATGAACTCTATAGTTAATTTATTTATGTTAATGTTTCGTATTTGTATATCAAGATTGAGAGCAATATTAAGTATGGATTTGACAAGCTATTTTGTTTTGAAATTACATTTCTGATACGAACTCAAACTGGCTGTCAATTTCAAGTGCGGATTATAACTACGGGCCTGATTTACCTACTGTTTTATGTACATTAATACACGCACGGTGACAAATATTTTTAAATATTTTTTATATATTTCCGTTGGTAGGCATATCTTTAGTTTCTTAGTAGAGTTATATTTTTATAAAATGGTAGTTTGTATACAGCTGTATTGAGTCGTTCTCATCACGGCTGGCTGCTCTATCTCTCTCTCGATCACAATAATTCTAGTTTATCGAACTGCACCCGTGCTACCGTCCTTGCTTTCTAGATTTCCGCGTGTAGATTGTTCATACTTAGCATCGTTCTGTAACCCAATCAATTATAAGTTGTATTTGTTATGTTTGAATTTTCATATAAGTCATTTCATATGTGTTTAATTAGTAAATACAATTATAATTTAAACCTGTAACACAGACGGCAATAATGAATCATCGAAATGCTACAAGTAACTAAACAATTCATTCAACTCCATTCACAACGGCAAATAAACTCGAGTGGCTGAAGGAAACGCAATTTCCTCAAAGGCAGTAAAGCGACAAACTGTTCCACAATGGGAATATCATGGAGGCAATTTATTACGATTGATCAACAAGTAGCTGGGGAAAGCGCAGACGGAAAGAACGTCTACAACAACACCGATAAAGGACCCTCGCCGAGCACTCAGTCGGCACGCACGCCGACATTCGAAATCCACCCGTACAATTCGAAAAACGAACGCACACAAGTGACACGAGGGAATCCCTCCGGCTAGACGGAATTATCTCGGCCTCTCTATTTCCGTTTCGCGTACTATTGAAATTGCGTCCCACTCCCTCTCGAAATCTCACGTACTTCCTTCTCTTTCGCATTCGATTCATTCATGACTGTAGATTTGAATGGATTCGGAACGTGCGTTTCCTTGCCACAAGTGCCACCACTTGATACTTCGAGCGGGTGTCGTCTGCACGCGTCGCGACGCATTTCGGCGTCGAGAAAAAGTTACGTGCAATCCATCACACCTTCACAGTTTCAGCGTACAAAACAAGAGTTGTATAGAAAAAGCAGGCGACAATGTTATAACGAGCGAATTTAATTAACATTTCGCTTCCGTGCTAGTTATTGAATGGTTGATAGAAACTATCGCATGGCGTGTAGCGTGGAGCGCCGGTAGCCGTTGTAATGTAACGTCTTCTAATTGCGGCTCACCATGTGTTGAGCTCTAATCATGTTTAATTACAGCAAGAAGAAGGAGTCATTGCCGTTTATCATGAGATGAACTGTTACAGACGTATAAACGCGCGAGAAAATGATGGATTAATCGATGGTCTAGTTAAGAAAGTATATCTACTACGTATCGTCACAATTTCTTATGGAAATCTACTCGCCGTGGATAGTTAAGCATGACTTAGATATGTACGGTTGCAGGAACTGCAAAGTTGCAAAAGATCATGACCATAAATTATTAATAATTTCAAGGGAAAATAACTGTAACAAGCAGAAATTTTATAGAAAACTTTTAATTCAATTTACGTTGATCTCAATGGTTAGGAACAACCGCTACATCTGACCGCAAACGTGTGTTGATTATAAAAATTAGCACTTCTACCGTTCGTTATTATTCCATACACTCTTCAGTTTTTCTGCTGGTGTTCACTAACTCATACTATACACACACAGAATACGTCGTCATTAATCCAATGCAGATTAGTGTCGAGACAATGGGAGGCGGAAATGCAGGAGAGTGAAGTTTTTGCGAGCGATCCGCTCCACTCGGCGTTGTGTGAATGAGACACGCTTACTAATTGCTATATTAATTATATGCGAGGAAGTTAACGTGTTAGAAACGCGCGAAAATGATGATATTTTGACATTCTATAAAATTGAAACTTAATTTTAATCGACTTCTTGTTTCTGCTAATTATTTCTTTTGTAATAATTATACAGCCAGTCTTCATAATCAGAAGAAAATTGAAAAAAATACTTTATTGTTATTATTATGTGCAGAACATATTGAAACAACTATTTACTAAAGCATCGGTGAGTGAAAGAGACTTGGCCTACACACTACCGTGTCCCAAATCACAGGCCATCTCTCAATCTCCAAAAACTGTAAATAAAACGGCAAGCCTCGCTTGTAATAATTTTAAGTCACCGTATACAATTAACAATTAATCTAATAAAGAAAATAGAAGCCTTAGCCATGTCAAGATGAAGTTATTACATTGTACAGTCGCGACAAGAAGCACATTCGCACAATTAGTCTATTATGATACCAGTCAATGCGCGCGCAGGTTTTGCTCAAGATTCCCATGATACGTCAATTTACATACTAAATCGTTAAAAATTAATTAAATTGTTTGCTGGCTCTACCTCTAGGTGCTCTGTAACTTATTATCATTAAAAATAATTATTTATTGTTCGAATGCGACTTGGGTGTTCCATTTTGCCATGTTTACTGTTATGTTTCAAGAGTGTAAGTACTTAGGGTCGGTGAGTCAAAGACACAATACGCTATTTTCCTACTAGTCAAATCAACAACTTTTTATGAAATGTAAACAACGCCTTTTTGTATGGAAATAGTGGGTTATGACTAATCAAATCCATAACTTCTATATTTATAACTCGATTATAAAATCTAACTATATATATAAATATATATATTTTAAAATGATGAATGAGATTCACAGTATTTCAGCCCTCAGCTTTAAGTATAGGTACAAGTATTGTATTTTTTTTAGCTTCCTAGTCTACATGTCTATTGTAAAATTTCTAACGCAACATTTATTTACTATAATTGATTCAGTAAGACTAGTATTTCTTATTTAACAATTATAAAATATTTAGTCCCTAAAATAGATAAGCACCATAAATAAATTTCATTCATGTCATACCTCCTATTAATTTATCCTTTTCTAAGTGAGCAAAATACATTCCTGTTTAAACATTGATTTCTTTAGATTTCTGAAAATATATTTAGAGTAAATTTATAATTTTGAATCTCTGTATGCAAGTTAAACAGTTTATGCTTAAAATGGGTGTTAGTAGAAATATAATAAAGCTTTTAGATTATAGAATCGTTTTCTTAAATCTAGTGTCATAATTTTTTGCAATAGCTTAGCAAATATTTATTAGACAAAGTCTACACATTGCGGGTACTAAACTGGACTGTTACATTCTTAAGTTAATTGTCAGCTGGTTTATTCCCCAATACTAACATGCATCAGCCAAGTTGCAGTTAGCACCACCATGCAAACAAATGGAAACGCTTACAAAGCAACAAAACCAGATAAGGGCTACTTAAGCGCCGTCCGCTGGGCTCGTTAAACCCTGATATACGGTTTATAATAAAACCTAATAAAACATTTGCAACAATTTAAAAGCGAATCGATAAAAAACTTAGTAGGCGAGTATCAAATGTGCGCAAAACTGAAGTTCGAAGATAGTAAATTGCGGTTTATTGCCTTAAAGCGTGTTTGTTTTATTTTTAATTAAACCGTGTGCCGGCAAATTCGCTTCACTTGCTGAGCTTTTATTATTTTTGAGGTTATTATAATATTAAAGTATGGATAAATTTTACATTGGACTTTATTATCAATTTACATTGCAGTTTATCCTGCGTTGCATTAAGTATACTTTATAGAATTCCCAATAAAATCTTGTAATTTTAAGGTATGGCCTATTTAATTAATTAAATATTACTGTCTAATAAACAAAGTTAAAATTAAGTTTGAACTTAGATCCCGTACTTTTATGTAAAGTGAATGTACTTATTTATTTACTACGCTTGTTTTATAGGTAGCAGTGTAATTATAATTATATTTTCATTAACGATCAATAATTAGATATATTTACAATACCTATCTAATCGTTCGAAAGTTGTTTCTAGTTATTATAGGTACGTACATACCTACTTACAAATGCAGCTAGTATGAGAAGGTTGCAACAAAATAGTAGGAAAGTGTTATAAAGTGGGTACAATCAGCAAAGAGGGCCATTCCACCGCATCTAAAGGCCGATCACACGACGATTAAACCTTATTTACAGCCGGCATAAAATACTTATAATTTCCCAGCAGACACATTCCCAATAATCATTGCAGCACTTAAAAACTTTGTTTACGAATTTATAACCCGAGGTAGAAACAAGCTAGGTATGTGGTCATATACTATTTATATTATTATAGTTTTCAAGAAATTTCAATAATTTTAAATTTATTTTGGTGGTCCCTAATTAAATGAGTTAGTACACACTTAGCAAAGAAGTGCTTCGCAATAGAAGCTTCTATCATAATTATTGCCAGAATAAGTGCTGTCCTTCATATAATAATGGTCCCAACTGACGCAATAAAAATCGATAACTGCATCCACGTGAGAGCGAGTAAAATCGATACCGGTCCAGATGCACAAAAATGGGGCACGGGAATCGATTTGCCCCACATTTCGGGTGTCTAGCGGCCGCGCGAGGGTAACGCTCGCGATAAGGGATAGTGCCCCCCTCAGGGGCGGCACCCCCTTCCCCCCTCATAATATTTACCGCCCCCCGGCCATACTTACGCCCCTCAGTATTTACGGGAAAAACAAGGGTACTCGAGCTTCGGAAGGTGCAACGTAGATTTTAATCCTTTCTGATGTTTTATGATTGATGGCGGATTTCGTGATCGGTGCTGCGCTGATGTTGATGGATTCTTTATGATTCCCCGTTGGTATTGCGAGTTGTGCGCAGATCGTGCCTGCGACGACGTTTTTGCGATTAGTATCAAACTGTGTGCTCTTCAGATAATAGTCATCATGTCAAATGCTTGCGGATGAACTCGTTCTGACCTGAAGAGTGAAAAGTATCATATCAGGGCATCGTCTGTCGCAGCCCTTCAATGGACGTGGCGTCGCATACCAAGTTTGTTCGTGACGACGCACAATGATGCTCACTTGCATTTGTTTTCGGAAACATGGAAGAACGCATAATTTGCTTCACTTCTGTACAGTTTCAGTTACAGTTCTTGAATGATATATACCTAGGTACATAAAATAAATTAATAATCATATTTAAAATAAAATAACGTATCCATTTAAGATTGCCGCTAGCGCCACATGCCAATCAATAATAAATTTCAATAGTCTTTTAAAAAAACTTAATTAGACTGCTTTCAAAGACAGAGCAACGTTAATACCACATGATCTTTCTTTCCACAAACCAAAATGATTCCCTTCGTAGTTTCTATGGTATTCGAAATAGAGTCTAAATTGGCTGTAAGAGGTATTTTTCGTTGGTAATGTTTTGTTTGTATTGGCATAATGTGATGACGGGTGAAGATGTCAGTCAATACTGACTTGGTATTGACGCGTGCCCAATATTCGGCCCAGAGAAGGTATATCTACGAAGAGATAATTATTAATTTCTTTGCTACAGGAGACAGTTGACCGAGCTTTCTGTAACAATCGAACTTTACAACCTACAGAAAGTATACGCCTCTATTGAATTTATAAATTAAATATTTACATTCATAACATATTAAACTGCACCTTTCTATTAGGCCAATATTAGAAATTTTACATTTCTTTAAAAACGACTTGACCTGTGCACTAGTGGGCGTCGAATCACAAAATTATACACAATTTCCCTATTTTCACTGGCAACATTATTCTGATTTTTAAGGAGTTTTAGCACTCACAGTTCATATTATGCCGGGTGTAAGGGACAGCGTCCCGCAAACTGACAATACCCATTAACATACCCAACAAAATAACAACCTCGATCAGACAATTTGTATGGAAAACCAATTATTTTTTTTTAACTTCCTGAAAAAAATAATCTTGCTGATAGTTGTTCAGTTCCGATGACTGAGCAACCCCTATCAGTTTGCGGGACGCTGTCCCTTACACTCCGTATGAACATTTTTCTGTTTTTTTTTCTCTGTACGTTAGTTGAGAATATTAAACCCACCATGCCTTCGACTATTTAGTTAATTTATTTAAAAAAGCGTTATATCAAGTTTTAGTTACACGTTTGCTGGAGGAAATTGGATTTGGGGATTGAAACTCGTCATTGTTCTTTTAATTGCGGTCAATTTGTGCCGTTCTAGGCGAAATGTGCCAGTCATGGTGCCCCTTGCCCCGAGTGAGGCAGGGTAGTGCGTTTGATTCTTTATCGATTGTGGATAAAAAAAAATTGGGCTTTCAAACAGTTAGTATGCTGTCTGCTGAGAAGTTTTTACGGTAAATTATCTGATATAAGTTTATTGTAAAACGATAATAATACGATAAATACAATACAAATAGAAATATATATTTCAGAGGTTAGGCCTGTGACGTAGTGTGTAACGACCTCTATCACTGACAGTGACCTGTGCCACTATTTAACGTGCATTACAAAGCACGGAGCCGTTGGAAATCGAACACGCTGATTGAGACATTCGAGACCATTAGGCCTCAGAAGTACCTATCTATTGCTTTAATGCTTACAGCAGTCTTAAAACAAACTCGTTTATGCACTCTCACTAGCGTAGGTCAGCTAGAAGAGATTTATTTTTGGAGATAAGCTGTACCTGTTGTGCTATTGATTTTTTATGTTTGTGTCTTCTGTATTACCATGTGTGCAACTGTTAAATAAATAAAACTCAAAAAGGAACTGAAGAAGTGTGCTGACTTATTCATTTGATTAAATCTCGGTATATCGATATGGCCTATTCCCATCACTACGCCAAGAGCTCGAAATTAATAATTTCATTCGAAATATCATTATAGATATCAAAGAAAGGGTTGCACAGTGGGCTGACTGAGTGTAGTGCACACTGTGCCCGTTGGTTGCTGACTCGCTCAAACGCTCTATCTGCATATGCCCTGATTGATGTGCCCTGTAATTATTTAGACGCGCTAATAACACCGCCGACGAAGACCGCACTTTGTTTTTGACGACTTAAGACGAATGAAATGAGAAATTCTATCGGACTCTTTAATAGAGCCTATCGCATTCTGATGTTTTGTTGATTAAACGAACAGACGTTAAGGTTTTTGTTTTTGAAACGCAATTTTAATTATTGTGAGTTTTGATTAAAACTGAACATGAAACAAAAGTTGGGTGTCGGCGTGGAATGAGTCGAGTTGTTTCCTGGACTGAGCCGCGCCCAAACAAAAATGTAAATCTGTGGCCACTCCTGCTTTGTCCACATTTTCATAATAGCAGAGTATCGTGGATTTATTTACATAAATGGCCGCCACATACAGATTGTCTTCATGTTTGGTGTGCGTGCGACGCGACCCCCACCCGACGCCAACGAATCAGAATATTAACGTAAATAGTAACGGCGGTAAAAAAACCTATTATGCAAATGAAACATTTTGAGGTAAATAGAAACTGACGTAATGCGATGTTAAGAAAGGAATAATAAATCGTTTTTGTGGCTGGGCTTATTAGATTATTCCTTTGCTTATAATGTTTCGTAAATCGTAGACATTGTGCGTGACTTGATTGGATATTATTTCATTCTGCTGCCGGTTTATAGTTCTACCTACAGCATATTGGTAATTTACTTATTTGCTCTAATATACAATCATACTAAAACCTATTATAACATTGTAATAAAGTTACCTTGAGCGATTATTCGGAAAAAAAATTAACGGCACAGTCTGTGCACAAATCATAATGGTAAAAAGCTCGGATTATTAATCTCGGGAACGAAAATAAATGGAATTGGCAAATCCATTGAGATCATAGATATGAATACGTTATGATACATATTATTACATTTAATAACAAACGGCTGCTGAGTGCGAAATATGCTTACGTCACACGAACGGGAACCGAATAATAGAGTTCGCTTCAAACGTTTAGCGAACCCTCGAAAATTGAAATAAAAAAGAACCATTCGAGATGTAACAGCGATATGATTTTGCACTTTTTTATTTTTTGGCTCTATTTTGGTGCGTGTTTTCAACACTGGGCGGGCGTAGAGCTGCGAATCGATTGGACACGTCAGAATTACTCGCGCGCGGGTTGTGAATGTTACGTCCATGGACGTGACGCAATCATGTAGCTTCCATCCATTGATAAGTTGAATTATTACACTGACCTTCTGCCATTTACATATTTTACACATTTTTATGTGTGGCAGTATTTTATTTCTCTCCAAACTTAAGAAAATATTTTATAGAAAAATAAATAAAATAAAAGAGATCACTTTGAATAATAAGTATTGTTAATATGTGTAATATTAGTATATCATTATTATAACTATGATTTACTTTTTGTACCGAAGTCCTATCTTTCATGTCCACTAGGTTGGCTGGAAGCGATCTCTTATAGAGATAAGCTCGCCTTTGCTTAAGATTTAACCAATGTATTGAAATTTATGCAATAAAGAATATATGTTAAATAATACCCTTGTAGAAGTTACTGTAGATTTGGTTACGCCGCGCCGCGTCGCGCCGTATCGTACACTTGTTGTATCTACAATTCGCCCCTACTTTCGTCAGTGTAACATAATTACTAGAGAGATTGTTGCGAAGTGACTCGTAATACCACCCCTTTGCAATACGCTTTCTAATTTCACTATTAAAATAAAAAGTGTAATAACATATCTCATTTTCAAACGTATTTGTGGATATTATGAACTCTGAATAGGCGACATTCGTTATAATGATGCTTAAGAAATGTACCTATAGATAAAAAATCAAAAAGAAATCTATTACTAAAAATTACTGCTTCTGATAAACATCAAAATTCGCTCGACTTGGCGGAAGCACCACCGTGCCTCCAAATATTAGTGGGATCTTCTTACACATTTAAATTCAATTAAAGATTGATATGAGAATCCCTTATTTTCTTATCCGAATCAAGAAACGATATAATTATACTGTGAAAGAGATCCCTAATCAAAACAAAAACCGTCTAAAGCCGGGCAAAAATTCGAATCAAAATCTCATTTTGTTTTTGAGTAGGCAGTGCAGGGCACGCCAAGTATTCGGACATTCGGACGCTGCCCCAATCGTAAGAATGTGATTAATTAAATAAATGTACAGAGCCGGAAAGAAATTCGCCAACCCTTGGATTTTCCATTTTTTATAGCGGACATAGCTCATTTTGTTTTGCAGGGGGTGTAATTGACTGGTTGTTAATTTCATCTCAGATTTTTTCCTTCTGAGATTTTTTGCTGTGATTTTGGCAGGGAAATTAACTTGCTTTCTTCGCCAGAAAAGGATAGAACTTTTCGTTATTGATTTTATTCTTTTAACAGACGTAGCAACCTAGACAGATAAATATAGATATGTTCTATATTGCACAGAAAAAAAACAAGACATGAAAAGAACAAATCAAAACAAGAGTACAATGAAGGCGGCTTTATTGCTATGGTAGCAATACCTGCCTACTGTTAACTGATATTTTCTTTTATGATAAGAGTGAGATTACTTTAGTGAGCAAACTGTAGTCTGGTAATGTTCCAGAGTGCTCATGATGCATACAAAATTATTTCAGCAGCCTATAAATCGTAATAATATCTTTGCATAATCTAATAGTTAATAAGTGTTCGTTACGAATGGAAATCACAGGCCATAAAGCATAGGTATCGCAAACGTTAGACAGGATAGAAACTGTAGCGTCACAACACTCATATTTCCAATTAAAATTCCTATACATATGCATTGTTACGAATCAGATATCTCTATTGTCCGGCGAATATCACACTACGGGCGCACTATGCAGTTCTAGTGATAGGACGTTTTACCACTAGACAGCACGTCCACGGAAACGGCAACGGCACGGTATCTCGTGGAATAGATAATTTATGAAAATCTATTTGATTATATTCTATGCTGGCCTGGGAGCGAGAAAAAAACGTAGAATGTGCCAGTTGCATTTCCTCAATAGTATGCTGTAAAAACCAGCTAAAGGTGGGTTTCAGTATATTGTAATTTAGGCGATGGGCTGACAACTTATCACTAGAGCAATATACCTACAAATCTTAAATAACCCTTAAAACTTTTGTTTAGATCGTTTACGCTCTGCCGACCCCATTAGGGATCAAGGCGTGATTATATGTATGTATTTATTAGATTATAATGGCACGCTTTTCCACTTGCCGGCACGGTAACGTCACAGCATTGATTCTCAACGGTATCGTTGCCAGCCTGACACTGCATGTGTTTTGTATACCTACGTAGCATGCGTGTGTGTGCTTAGAGTAGAACTAGACGGACTACGCCGATATTATTGTCCAGCGGAAAAACAGGGCCACGGTATCGTGACAATATAAGTAGTTATCGTGCCGTTGCCGTGCCGTCTAATGGAAAATCAGCTTTAGATTGCGTGTACGTAAACAACACTAGAATTCGCTGGCTGACATACCATAGCCAAAGAACTCATAAATCTTGACAACAACTAACACATATTATGTTTTTGTGGCAAATCAGTCTTTTTGTGACGGCTGGAATTAGCGCTCGTCAAATTCTTCTCTCCGATTGTCTGTTAAAAGAATTTGACGTTACTTTGTAAAGTAGTCTACTGCTGAATTCATTCTTTGTATTGCTTATTCATCACACACGCTTTACTTTAAAATGCAGTAATAAATTCCACTGGTAGCATGTGATGTTCCACTTGCAAATGTACCGTATATGATATCATATGGAGGGTATAATTTATAAATAATATCATTATTATTATTTAACAGTTTATTGCACACATAATCATACAGAGGATACAAACATAGAAGCATAATTGTCTCCTCTGGGTTTATCAAAGGTTGACTGGAAGAGATCCCTTAAAGGGATAAATCCGCCTTAGTGCCAGTATTGTCTTAATCTTCTTGTATTTTAGTTTTAAGATTTTTAAGGTACGAGTACAATAAAGAGCTTACATACATACATACATACATACATAGAAATACAATAGCACAACAGGTACAGCTTATCTTTAAAAATAAGATAATCTCTTCCAGCTGACCTACGGAGGCAGATGAGTAAAATTCCGTTAAATAAGATTAAAAACCCTAATATCTAAAAATTCTAGAAATAAAAGTATCTACATAAATAACATACATACATACGTACATATAATCACGCCTTTATCCCAAATGGGGTAGGCAGAGCGTAAACGACCTAAACATAGGTCGTTCCGCCACGTCTGACAAAGTTTTGAGGGTTACTTAAGATAAGTTTGTAGGTATTTTGCTGTAGTGACAGGTTGTCAGCCCATCTCCTAAATTGCAATATCCAAAAACACTCATTAGAGGTGATACCTTAGCTGGTTTTTACAGCATGCTCGGGAGGTAATGCAGCTAGAATACTTTGTTTTTCTCTCGCTCCCAGGCCAGCATGGAAGTACATAGGTACATACATACATACATAATTTTTATACCTAATACTAATATAATAATACACAATTTGTATAAATAGCATATTTATAAATAAAATACATAATTAGTTAACTTATAAATATATGACAATAACTAATTTGGAAGAGAAATATACTACTCTTTAACTCGTTTTATATATTTGATTTTCAAACCTGTAGCAAAATCTCAAGCTATTCAAAAACCCTCCATAAAGTACACCTTTAAAACATCTATGAGACACTTTTTCATGTGGATCGTCACTACATACATCATACATATAATCACGCCTTTATCCCTAATGGGGTAGGCAGAGCGTAAACGACCAAATCAAAGGTCGTTCCGCCACGTCTGACAAAGTTTTGAGGGTTATTTAAGATATTTTTTTAGGTATATTGCTGTAGTGACAGGTTGTCAGCCCATCGCCTAAATTGCAATATACTGAATCCCACAGATCCCTTAGCTGGTTGGATCGTCACTCATCTACAGAAAAGTAAAGTAGGCAAGTTTACAAGCGAACATGACATTCAAGCTCACCTCACAAGTACCTCCTGGTACCCGCAGTAGGTAATACGCCGTAAACACATACCCTGGTTCGGCAAACAAGATTACCTACGTACTTACACATCCTGCTCTCCCGGTGGGCTGATCTTTATCTCAACGAGATATTTATGAATAGTGCCCCTGTTGCACTAATCACTATTATAGTGTTTGTTGAAAACAAAGACGCCGCGGTTAGCTCAAATTTTAGAAAATTTATTGTTGAATTTCTGGATCACTAAATTGTAGGCATCTAATTCCCTTCACTTCATGATTCTGAAAATTACATTCATACATATAATCACGCCTTTATCCCTGATGGGGTAGGCAGAGCGTATACGACCTAAACGAAAGGTCATTCCGCCACGTCTGACGGTTTTGAGGGTTATTTAACATAGACTTGTAAGTATATTGCTGTAGTGACAGGTTGTCAGCCCATCGCCTAAATTACAATATACAGAAACCCTCGGATCCCTTAGCTGATTTTACAGCATGCCCGGGAGGAAATGCAGCTGAAACATTCTAAGTTTCTCTTTTGCTCCCAGTCCAGCATGGAAGTCCGAAAATTATACCGAATATAAGATCCATAGCCGACATAAATTTAGCCTATGGTTTGAAGATATTTATGAATAGTGCCCCTGTTGCACTAATCATTATTATAGTGTTTGTTGAAAACAAAGACGCCGCGGTTACCTCAAATATTAGAAAATATGTTGTTAAATTTCCGGATCACTAAATGGTAGATCTCCAAGACCCGTATTGATAAAAAGCACTTGAGACTGACAGCTAGTTTGAGTTCGTATCAGAAATGTCATTTCAGTACAAAGCAGCCTGTCAAATCCATACTTAAATTTGATCACAATCTTGAGATCGCTTTATAAATACGAGCCTAATTCCCTTCACTTCATGATTCTGAAAATTATACCGAATGTTAGATCCATAGTAGATATAAATTTAGCCTAAGGGTTTAATGTATTATTTCTATTTAAATAAGATGAATACTTAATTGTTAATGGAATATTTGAATGGGCTGCAGATAACTGCATTCAACAAATAACACTATCTCAGGACTTAGAAACAAAACAGAGTTGTAATGTTGAATTGTTAGCTACTAATGTTTTCATTCATAACTTAATAGATAAGTGTTACACAATGGCTTCTCTGGCTACAGTTGCACCCGTTTCATATTAATCTTTATCACAGATAGTAAGTAAAGTGCAGTAGTCACGATGGTGTAGGTGAATGTGACAAGGTTGTAAGGTTTTTGTTTGGACAAGAAATATTTTGATACCATAATTCAACTTCCGTAGGCTAAGATAGTGTGGAGACGGCTTGTCTGCCTCGTTTGTAGCATATGTGGTAGTAGTTTATCTAGTTGCATAGAACAATATCAACTCATATCATAACATGCATCTATTTTTAGCAGCTTTTTCACATTTATACCTATTTGTGACAAGGATATTTTGTATTAAGTAGTATTAGTATGAGACTAGAGTCTACCATTACACTTGGCACTGTAGTTACTATTTACCTACTTATTGGAAATAGAAATTGAAAATAGTTATTTCTGTTTGAACTAAGAACCAATCAATTTGAAATAGATAATGGGAAGGTAAATTCTGTGATCACGTTTCCACCATAGACCATTAAATCATGAGATTTCAATCAATAATCCGTTGGGTGGGTAACTGGGTAAGCCATGAACTATGACCAAATTACCGATGGGAAAGCGTAAACTAAATCGTTTAAGACTTCTTCTAAGATTAAGTAACAGTTGACTAAATTGAAATGAAAGACCACCTCTTTTAGCCATTACTTTTCAATTTTCCATTTACCATGATAGAAAACAACATACCTAGACCATACAAAACAAAAGCACAAAAAAGCTGAATTTCAATGAAGTCAGTGCAAACGTGTAAGACTGTAAAATTATAGTAGACACCACAGTCTGGAGCAATTAATTGGAATATTCAATTTGATATTAACTTAGCGAAGAATAGCATGCAGTTGGTTATGCAGTGCGGTGCAGCAACGCAGCAGGAAACGCAATTAGCCAGTTTGCGATTCCCTGTTCACTCAACCATGTAACTCCTTATCTCTGTTGCATGTTTTTTCAATATGCAATCCCAGACAATCGTGCTGGTTTATCTCGAAATCAGAATTCTCAGCTATTTTTTCGCTAACTTCTAATTATTGTGCAGTTTCATAACTGGTCTGCTCTTCGTGTCAATTCGAATCGTTGGTTACAATCTCTGTGGTAGATGATCCGTCGTGATTATTAGCATTGTGCATACCGGCTTAGTCTGAATTATTTATCTTTTAATTAGTTTGTAGAGTTTAATCAATTTGTTTGTCTAGTTTCACAATTTTATCTTGATTTATTCAAAAGCCTTTTTATTCAACAAGATTTCATTTACTTGCAATTATAATTTACCTAGTGTTTCATGTTTTTCGAAATTTATTTTATGAATCATGTATCTTGTTCCTGCCACTTTTTGCTATATTTACACCAGTTATAGTTACAGTATGTCAGTGTGCCTCAGTTACGTTGCTTTAGTTTTTATTGCTTGGTAGTTAGGTCGCCTCGGTTCAATCGGAATCACTCGAATGGTTCGCGTTTGTTCTCTAATTAGTAATTTTAACTGATTGATTGCAATGCCACACAATCCATGATTATGTCAATCAGGTATAACAGGGAAATCTTTGAAATGTAGAGCTTACTAATTAAAAAGAATGTTCGAATTCCGAACCTGCTTTTGGTTAGCGCAACGTGTTAACAACAATGTTGCTATTAGTCAGCTGAAATATTTCTGCTTTAGTTATCGAATCCTGCAACAATATTCATATTTCAAATATTCCCACAATACAGACCAATTTCCAAAATTGTATTCACAAGTCAAAATATGATTTCCTGAATTACGGAAAGCGAGGTGTGTTCCCCTCGCATTGTAGTGATGTCTTAATACCAGGAATGATGTATGCGGACCGGAAGACCGAGTGGCAGTCAAATTGTAGATGGACTTCGGCTAATTTCTTCCTCGTATCAAATCGTTTTGCTTTATTTTCCGCCTGTGTAAAATATGTTACTACGGAAAATTATTTTCTGTAACATACATGATTTTGTCCTGTTTATTTTAAAAATATGCTAACATAAATATGACTTTTAGTTTTTAATCTTTATGATTGTGAAAATATACACCATGCATTAAAAATAATTTAACAGATATTAAATTAAATATTACTTCTAATACTCAATTAATATGTTATCTAAATCATCATCTCCCTAGCCTTATCCCGTATCTCACGGGGTCGGCTTCCTAATATGTTATCTAAATGAAACCCAATAATTAAAATACGCTTCTGAAGTAATACGGATGGCAAACGAATTTAAAAGATAATGTAGTTGTTAGTAAGTCTGTGGGCACTATAAAGTATAATTTGTATATCTCGGGATCAGCCTTGTTGCGTGATATATCTATTGGTAGAGCAGCCGGGTCTGCAAAAAAAAAAAAAAAACACGATCACACTCATAACCCCCACTAGGATTCCCTGTATCGGGGTGCCATGGACATACACAGAAACAACCACAAAGAACACCCAGACCCAGAAACAGACATTTAAACTCATCATTCAAATGTCTGCCCTGGCCGAGAATCGAACCCGGGACCCTCTGCGTAGCAGGCAGGTACACTGCCAACTAGGCTGCGCGGGTCGTCAATTGCTGCTATAGTATTTCTCAGATGGCATGAGTCTCCTGACAGCAGATAGGACAGGATAGGACATATAGAAACATCACAGGTGCAAAAGAGATTCTTTTATACCTGTAAAAAAAATGCGTTAGACATGAACATTGTGTCAGGATGCTATGTGAAAAAGGGTATAGTAGTCTTGAACTCGAACCGATGAACCCTGGTCGGAGTTTTAAAATTCACCTAGTAGCACATCTATTAGGCCTCTGAAATGGTTTGAGTAACGACCGCTATCAAAGACAGTGACCGAGCCCGACAGCTTAAAGTGCCCTCTGAAGCACGGAATTCCTTTTCGGACTACCAGGTAATTCAGCCTGCAATGCCCTAACCAAACTGGGGAAAACCTCACAAAGTGATAAATTGAACATCAATTTTGTCCTCCCCTGGGAATTGAACCCAGGACCTGTGGATCCGGAGCCAATGGCTCAGACCACTAGACCACGCACGGAGGCAGTTATTAGTGATGCAACTATAGGTAGAGTAGTAGGGTCCGCAGAAAAATTGCTGCTAGTGTAGTTATAACAACGTAATTCTCTTTTATGGCGGCCGTTTACACTATCAGCTGTGAGTTGTGATGGTTTTAAAATTTGCCATGTCTCGTTATTTATAGCATACATTGTTGATACACTTTTAATTTTAACTGCTAGATCAAGTAACCTTAATGAGGCATCGAATTTAATGTTAAGACTTGCATTTGTAACAACACCAGCTAATTTGTCAAAGTTATATGTAGTATTCTTCCATGCTGGACTGGGAGTGAGAAAAAAAACATAGAATATGCCAGCTGCATTTCCTCCTGAGCATGCTGTAAAAACCAGCTAAGGGATCTGAGGGTTTCAGTATATTGTAATTTAGGCGACGAGCTGACAACCTATCACTACAGCAATATACGTACAAATATATCTTAAATAACCGTCAGAACTTTGTCAGACGTGGCGGAACGACCTTTGTTTAGGTCGTTTACGCTCTGCCTACCCCATTAGGGATAAAGGCGTGATTATACGTGTGTATGTATTTATAGTATTAACAACATGATTGTGCTGCGTTTTTATTTTTATGTAAATAAAGCTAGGTTCGATAAATTGAGCATTATGAATTATGAAAATAGTTTCACCAGCCAGCAGTTTCCAATCGTTTCCGATGTAAACTGGTTCCAGTTCTAGACAAGCATCTTCCTTAAACAGTTCAGACTCCACTGTGTTGAGAGAGGCTTGCCAATTTATGGATTCAGTTAGGAAAATTGTTTCTTGAGGAATTGAAGCTTTAAGTTCTATGAAATTAGAGTGAGGTAGTTTGGTATTTGTGATTGGTGTAACGGGTCTAGTACACAATAAATCGTGACCACGCGAGTGCGTGGCGCAGTCGGCGCTGCTCCGGGCTAATCGCTCCTGTTGCCTTTTCTTTGATGTCTTAAGGCCTACATGCACTTACAACCTTTTACGTATCACTTACATCACTTTTGATATCTTGCCTGAAACACGTTTCTTTGACTCCAACCGAGTACCCATTTATTAAAGATCATACAATAATACATTAAATGTGTTTGCCGTGTGTAACTGCATTCTTCTGTGGTGTAATTCATGTTTGCTGAGTTTTCTCTAATTACATGAATCGTCAAGTCGATATCTATCAATCATACATTGGAAGTGCCGATTGTTACCAGTTCACATTAGTTTCTCTTCGGTAGAAACAAGGAACCCGTAAAGCAATTTATTAGTTTAGCTCATTTGCCTATGTTCAGTATTCAATTAAGAAATGGATTCACGAATGAGCTGTTTTTGTAGAGCAATTATCTTTTCCGTATGGAAATTTGCAGAGTGCGGTAAAAAGGAGTGTGCATTGAATTTATGACACTATGTCGCTGCGCAGTCAACCGGGATTACCTGTAATAACTGTTATATCACATTAAAATATTAAATACTTAAGTAATATTCTAGCCACAAGTGACACGACAACAGATAACGACCATGTTACAACTACATTAAATAATAATTTAAATTAATTTTCTAACAGCAATTATTATAATCATATTTTTATCATACAATCTGCGAAAGTAGACAAGAAAAAATAATGTCATATATTTCAAAAGCTTAGTGAATTCAAAGAAGAAAACCATTTGGTAAGAAATATTACGGCACCTTAATTCAGTGTAAACAAAGGAACTGTCCCGATTAATCATTTAGGTAAAAAAGTTACCCTTTTAATTAGCGGTGGAGAACATTTTAATCTCAAGTTGCAGGATTACAAGCACTGAGCAAGGACTTAAACGATTGCGAAATAATAATTCTTCGGAGTGTTATAAATAAGAAAAATATAAGATGTTGTCCGGAACAGAAAAGGGGGAAATCGAAATAGGCCGGTGTTACACCACACGCTATGAAGACGACAATATACTCGTATGTTACGAAAGCCCATGTGATAAAAGAAGTACGACAGTATTTTGTATTAACTTTGGAATGTCATTAATAAACTAATTATAAGCTGATGATATTTAATGTCGGCGAATTTACTACAAAGCAAGAGTATTTTATATAAATTGGTCGACCATTTTTCATGGTCTCTGACATTATTAAATTACATAGTAATTTGCGGCATCACTCTCCGCATTATAGCAACACGCATTCTGAAAGATCCGACTCAATATTACCATAGTAAATACCATAATTACCTACGTGATGGTCACGGCTGCTACATTTTTTCCCTCTAGTCTTAATTTGCCGGTGCTTAACCAATGTGTTAGGTTAGGTAGTCTATAAATTATTGATAGTTCATTCAAGTTCGTTGTAATTTACTTAAGGCGGCTATTTTTGCTTTACCTATATTATTCAGGAAATTATTAATAGAAAATAAATTGTAATGTAGTAAAAACATCAAAGTCTTCAATCAGCTCTACAGGGCATTGATGTATTAATACAAGCACGTAGAAGGCAAGAAAAATTGTATTGAACGAGGGACTCAGAAAATCAATTTTGCTGGAAAACCTTAATTCTAAACAAAGTTTTTCATTTGTATATTTTTTATAAGTTTAACCCATTTGGTAGTAGCTCCCAGTACCTCACTATCCTAAACCGTTACCGATCCGTATTTGAGTAAGAAGTAATGTACTAATTGGGCTGTTTCCTTGGCCGGATCGTGGGTGAAAGGAAATTAATGCCCTCCGGAGGATAAATGCGCAATTATTTTTCCCGAAAAATGTAACGGTCGTGTCAAAAGTTTGTTTTGTGGGCAGGTGCGCGGAAAGAGTTACCGGCATTCTGGTATTTCAGACTTTAACCAACTTTTGCTCTGTTTACGCGAGTTTGTACTTTTATGTGCTAACTTGGTTGGTCCCGCACAGAGATTCCCAGTGGTCGATGGTAATAGAACGTTTAAACTTACAGACATTGATTTTTAATTTCGGTGCAGCTCAAACTTTTTCGTTTTCATCATCTTTATCATCATCAGTTTGTTTTTTATACGATTAATTTTGTTTTACATCTGTAAGTCATATTTTGGTGTCCTAATTTTATGTTTGTTTTCGTCCTATCCTTATTCTGTCACACCTACGAGTCTGTTTTAAATTTGGAGATATCTTTTCAATTTCATTCCGTTATCTTTTAATTTTAATACTTGGATCCATCTTAAAATATTTAATAAAGACTCTTAGCAAGTACTTAGGTACACGAAGGGACAGCCACTCGTATTTACATTATTAATTTGATTTACAAGTGGGGTGGATGTCGGAAATAATTATTTCTGCGTTTTAATTGAGAGCTATGAAATTTCGAGATCCTTCATTGCATATCTTGTTCGCGTTATGTTTCATTTTGATGATTGTCTTGGGTTTCATTGCTTTCTGCAAAAGTATCAGATTACGCGTTATATTGTATTATCAAGTGTCCCTCCTTATATGTACTGTCTTGTTTTATGTTTCTAAGGGATCTCAAATAAATAGTTATTGTAAAGGAAATCACAGCCTTAAATGGTTCAGTAGACCCCCACATCCCGGCGTCACTAACAATTGGATGTTTAGCCTAGAACGTATCAATCTAATTCTAGGACCTGTCAAATGTAATTTATTTATTGCGCCTCGAGTTTGACGCTTAACTACGATGATGTGGCGACTGGCACGTTGTGGGGTAAACTTTTTAGTAAACGAACAATATTAGGATTGTAGTCTTTATAATTTAAAAAGATATATATATTTGTAAAGTAGATAATTTGAAAGGCATCAATCAAACTAATTTCCAAGACAATTTATATCTGAGTCTGCGAATCAACGAAGCAACAAATCTCGAAGAATGCAACAAAACAAATGAACATGGAAGGCTCGAGGACGCCGCATCAAAAGAAATGGTCCGAAATGTTTGTGGTCAATTTATTTACTAGTGATTCGTTATGGCCGGGGCGGATACTTGCTTCGATGATAAATTGTACACAGTCGCTCATTCTCATCTACTCCACAGAAACAATTTTAAGAACTCTAAACTCTATATCAATATTCATAAGGCACAGATTCTGAATAAACGCTCCGCAAGGGTCTTCTCAAGACATTTTCTCACTGATATTTTAATTTGAACTTTGTTAAAACGAAGTTTGAATACATTTTGCAGTAAATATAGGATTCCATTTCACTGTGGGATTCAGAATGACACTGCGGATTGACAAATGATTACCAGTCACAGTTCAACAGTTAATTTGTATGTAAATATGGTTTTATTTATTTCTATTTAGACATTCACTTCCACTCTTACTTAGGACTTTTAAATTGTCTGACTTGATTGTCAATAATTATAAGGAGTAACTTAAAGATGGTTAATAACTGAACCGTTGAAAAGTTAAATGGTGGAAGGACACGTATTAATGCAGTTAACAATAACAAACATTGAATAGGAGGGAAAATAAACGCTAAATTGCACTCATTTACCGGGTCGCGACGATCAATCATGGCGGCCAAGTCATCAGCCGGTTCAAATGTCAAACGAACCTAGGGTGGCAATAAAAAAGAAAAACTTAGTTGCCATTATTAAAAAAGTGACTGTGACTTTATTTCCATTGTCGATTGCCGATTCGGGATTATTAACTGACTTGCATATTTTTTGTGTTCTAATATTGATAGATTGGTTTTTTCGAGTGTGTGCCTTTAGAATTCGTTGCGTGTGTGCACCACCGGTACTGTAAGTGCCGTTCAATATCTGGAGAAGTGTATTTGTGTCAAAATAGCGCAAAACGATAGTCATCAGTGGCCGTTCACACGCGAAGTGAAATGTATTGTCTGAACCGAACGAATAAAATCGTGAGGCAGACTACTTTATTCACTGCTTGACTCCTTTTATTAATCTTTTTTATGGTGCGCGTTTTGACGTTTTCATTATATTCTATCTACCTACATTACATTGATTAGGCACGTAGATGCTTTGTTGACGACCATCAAATTCTGTTTTTAATTTTGTTTCTTGCTTCTAGTTCTACTCTACATCATTATTTCCTATCCCTACATGAACTGTGTACGGAATACGATATAATTTTATGAAATTGATTTCCTTTAATTTTACCATTTCGTTTGCGTGATCTCGTCCGGTAATAATCCAATAAATTCGTCCATTGGGAGGGGTTCTACGCTATGTCGTAATGACTCAATATTAATCGGTTTTTATTGGCCAATTCGTTGATGCATTTCAATATTCTACATGATTAGATTATATTTAATTGATTATATGAATCATGAATAATTATTTTTGGCTGCGTGCATGCTATTTGAGGATCGATACACTATTCAAATCAGATGTTGCATTCCTTTTAATTTCATTATGCTGTTTCATATTATTATCTCTTTCTACAATACCGACTATACCTCCAACTGAGAGTTGTTGTTTCCCGTAGGTCAGTTGGAACATTCGCAGGTACAGGTATGTCCATAAATCCGTGTGAGGACTGCGCGGGACCGTTGCGCGGTGTAATTGTAGCAGCGCACACAGCTCAACTCGCGAGTACTCCGGCGAGCCCAGGCCTTGCGTGCGCGCGCACAATATCACCAACTCGCCGAGTCAAGCGCGCCACGCTACCCCATATTTTAACAACTGTCCTAATACATCTTGCAATGTTGTTTTTAACTGTTTTTGCCACATTATTGTTTGTTCTTTTGTTCGCGTGTTTACTTTTAATTTTTAGTATCATATTTTTTTGTGTTGCTGTTATCCCTTTTTATGTAGAGCAAACAACGATCCATTTTGATTGATTCGTCCATTTGTTGCATTACATCTGTATTTAATGAAGCGATCAATTTCAATTACATATTATTTCCAGGTGATATTGTATTGTATAGCTAGATTACGATAAAAACTGACGTATCTCAGATTAACTAACGTGATATTTGCATGTAAATTTATCTGTGCCACCAAATTATTATTACAAAATTTTGGAACTTTGTAGTTTTCAACGAATTGGATCGATTTTTTTCTTCATTTCAGGTGCCTGTCAATGAAAGCGCCCGACAGGTATGTCCCTATGTTGCCGCGTTCGCTTTCGTTCGGCCGGGTTCCGTAGCGTTCACCTCGCGCGCCTATGGGGTAGCCTGGAAGACAGACGACACACCCGCCACGCAGGATTAATACAGTATTATTTTTCCAACCAAATTGCTTATCGATGTGTTTTATTTCTTTTATAATTTGGTTTGATCTGCAAAATTCCACCGCCTTTAAAGGTAGGTCCCATTTCATCTGCCATTGGAAGTTGAACTTGATCGATCATTTTACTGAATCATTTTTATGCTTGATTGGATCGTGACTCAGTCTTTATCCATTTGATTGCGTATGTCTCAGTGGTGTGATTATTTTTACTGTATTAAATGTAATTGGATTTATTGGGTGAATTGTTAGTTGTCGTTGTTGTGGTTCCAGGTTACACCCTAGTCACTTGATAAACTGAATATTCCTATTTGAATCACAGATAAATTTACAAACCGTAGAACCTTTGAATGCGTTAGTTTATGTTTAGTTTTAATGAGCATGGTTGTGTGACTTTATTTTTATATTTGTTTACTTATTTGAAATCTGGCTGTCGTTGCTACGAGCAGGTAAGTATGCACTGAATGAAAAAACAACAAATGTTTTGATCGTGTAGAGCGCCATATGCAATAAGCAGCGTGTTTTCGTGAGTGGCGTGGCGTGGGCAAACACCGCCCCGCCGGTCCCGCTATACTTGTAGTTTCTGCGTCTGGCGCACACGCATGGCTAAAGCTAAGTACCAGCTCCGAACCTATGACAACTGCGCGATCATCATCATCAAATCGTAAAGGATTTAACGCCTCCGTTGGCACGCTCCTTTTGTTGGCTACATAAAGCCGGCCATTAACGTGTTTGATAAAATGGTGGTACAAAAAGAGACTGGGTGCTACCGGGGCGCCCCGCAGCGCTGCTTTGAGAAATAGTTCCCGCTGTGGTGAATAAACCGGCACAAAGGAGATACGCACTCCTGTTTGGTTTATCATTCCGCTGACTAGCCTTGTTAGCAGTGCATTAGATCTGCAACGAATTTGGAATTTTGCATCCATTTGCAAGGATACAAATAGATAGCTCGGGATGTGCTGCACTATAAAGAAAGTTTTTAATATACATTTTTGGTCAATGGCTTTTTGATACTCTCCTACCACTCTCATTCGATAAATTAAAAGACGCATTATCAGTATTCAAATTCGAACAGATCAATGTCATCTCGACTATTAATAATGGTTCGAATGTGGGGTATAATCCGAACAGTAGCTTCTTTAAGAGCATTAAGATAAAGAGGAATGTTGATTTAATACTTATCGTCAAATATAAATTGATTCCGCTTCTGTTATTACGTCTGAGGATTTAGGAGACGTTATTAGTAAAAATATGGGGATCACTAAAAGTATTTATAAAACTTTACAGTTGAGAAATTGTAAAAGTAAAAAACATTACAAAAGGAGACTATAAAGACTATTATGTCGTCTAGAATAAGATACATACATACATATAATCACGCCTTTATCCCTAATAGGTTAGGCAGAGCGTAAACGATATAAACAAGAGCCGTTGCGCCACGTCTGACAAAGTTTTCAGGGTTATTTAAGAGAGATTTTTAGGTATATTGCTGTAGTGACAGGTTGTCAGCCCATCGCCCAAATTACAATATACTGAAACCCTCGGATCCCTTAGCTGACTTTTACAGCATGCCCGGGAGGATATGCAGCTGACACATTCTATGTTTTTCTGTCGCTCCCAGGCTAGCATGGAAGAAATAAGATGAACGTATCAATAATCACAAAAAAGAAAATGATGCTATATTTATAGAATACTGCTAAAGAAGTGACAACTGAACTCGCCTAAAAGGCGACAAAATTGAGGGTACATTTGCAACCCAACACCTTTCAACTCAAACAGCAAAACGTTTGAACAGTACAAACGGCAATCACAACAAAGGTTCACTTTACATTCTAACGCGTTTTAAACTAACAAAGGGATTGGGATAAACAGTAAATCGTGCACCCTTTGACCGACTGGGCAATTTCCACCTTTGGCGGGAAAACGGAATGGAAATGATTTTGTAAAGGGTTGCATTGCTTGGACTGGTCGACACTGGGAACCAAGCATTGAGGGTTTCATTGAAAAAATCTCGGGATTTTTGTTAGGATTATTTTATCTGGCTATGGAAACATGTCAGTGGAATTTCTGATTGTATAAGTCTCTGAAAATAATTACAACTACAAAGTCAATAGCGAAATGATGATGAATACCTACTGCAATCCTTTTTTTTTTTATTGTTTATTTATAACAAACATTCAGTATATTCTCAAGAAAAACAAAGCCATGTTATAATTTTACACGTTTACACAATTTCATAAAAGAAGACCAAAAAGAATCTTCCATGCTGGACTGGGAGCGAGAGAAAAACATAGAATGTGCCAGCTGCATTTCCTGCCGGGCATGCTGTAAAAACCAGCTAAGGGATCCGAGGGTTTTCGTATATTGTAATTTAGGCGATGGCCTGACAACCTGTCACTACAGCAATATACCTACAAATCTATATTAAATTACCCTCAAAACTTTGTCAGACTCGGCGGAACGACCTTTGTTTAGGTCGTTTACGCTCTGCCTACCCCATTAGGGATAGAGGAGTGATTATATGTATGTATATATGTAGACCAAAAAGAACCAATTTTCGGGAGTTTTTTTTTGTACCTTTAGGTTTTAACCTGTCTTTCTACATAACACGAGTATGTAGAGCTGAGGAAATTCATACATGTTTGATATTGGTCCTTCCCTCAGAGGCGTTGATCCGTGCTGCCCGCGACGCGACTGCCCTTTGTTTGCAAATCTTGTGCATGAGCCGGAAGGTATGTTGCGTATCTACGTTACAGAAACCAAAAACACAGAAACAGTTAAAATATATCGCTTAAAGAAGACATTAATAGAAATATTGAATCAACAATTGAGATTTAAGGACAGCAAATTAATGAATCAACTAAAACAAAGGAAGCAACAGTAAATCAACAACCAGAAAATGAAGTCATGTCATCACTCTATTCGGAAAAAAAACATTATTTGAAATTCGGATGTGCCGTGATGAAATTAAGTATATATTACCCAACAATGATAGATTTTATTACTTTTATTACTATCATCGCTTGCATAAACCTCTCATGATTATCATCAATATTTCCCATATCTATATCACCAACAGAACCAGTATTCAGCAGAGGTGTGGTCACATCTCAATGCCACTTTGATCTGCCGCCCTCGCCCCCGCTCAGTCATTCAGACAATGGGTGACGACCGTACAACACCTTGCCCTACCAAGTTATTGTTTCTATCTGAACCGTGTCAGCATTTATTCATATGAATGAAACCTGGAGGTATGAAGGAATGCTTATGCAGACCAATTGCAAGATGAATATCAAATCAATAGTAATCCAATTGTAATTTACAATTTATCATTCAAAAATTGTTTGTCAAAGATCTTTTATTGTTTATGAAAAGCCAATTTTGTGACAAATGAATGGTGTACTTATATCATCTTAGCAAACTTTATTTAAGGCTTTATTTAAAATTTATTTATAATCAGCTCTCAAGAGTGATAGCGAGTTTGAGTTCGTATCAGAAATGTCATTTCAGTATAAACCGACCTGTCAAATCCATACTTAATATTGCTCTCAATATTGATATAGCTTTATAAATACGAGCCATAGTATCTAACTGTGAAGGTACTTCGTCTCCAACTGCAATTTTCATGAGACAAGTTGATGATAAAATACGGCTTTAAGTATCCACCTCCCAACAATTTATATCATCGTCATTGTACTGTAATATAACATTATGATTGTCTCTAAATGTTTACAATCTGTTGAAGTACCTAATGACTGGCAAGAACCTTCGCGATTGGATACAAACGAATAACAACATTCGTCATACCAATGGGAATTTGAATGTGATTGGTGGAAACGGACGCAGTCACTCAATTGACGATTCATTATGGTACGTCGCTGAACACAATTGAAGGTTGCGTTGTTGTTGTTATTATAATGTTAATATAGAAATCCTTATATTGTGACGTTCTAGCTAATTCTATTGTTATTATTAAAAATAACATTAAGTGAAAAGTTGGGAAAAACTTTTTTTTATTAGAGACGTAAGAACTAAAGATAGAGTTGAAGAAATACGAGCTAGAAATACCACATGATAAATTTAATATTAATAATAAAGCGACCCCAGGTTCTGACTCGACGCCATGTGCATCACATGAGAGTGTTGTGCTCAACGAGATCTGCGAATTACGTCACGCTGGCCGGTGCGTTGGCTGCTAGTAACCGCACTCACCCAGTTGCGCGCACACCCGTGATGAACACCGCAACCGACTTTCCCTCTCGGCATACCCTACGTCTTGTGTCCCGGTCTCACCACCCACCCATCACACAAGCAAGACAGGGTCGATCGAGATGTGGGTCACTTCATGACAATGCTTAAGAGGACGTATGTACCTACGCTTAATATTTGAAACTCGTCAACCGTCTACGACTTCAGCTAACAGCTACGAGCATGAACTGTATAAACTTTGTCTCATAGTTCGATGGACATGAGTTATTCGGAGAATGTAACACGAACCAAGGCAAATAATCTACTCTGACTTCCAAGTATATTTCAAAGCGTCTAAGACAAATGAATCTATAAAATTAATTGGACAAGTAATCGAAAACTCAGAAAGAATTTCTTCATCTCTGCTGTGGGGGAGAGGAAACAAATGAGGGGCGGACATTGAATAATTCGATTTCCTTATTTGCACCAATCAATATCTTATAAGGGACTCTGATATCGCGCTCAGAAAACATTTGATTCATGAATAAGCTATTGACATTAATGGGAGTGATATTTAATTCGGTAGCGGTTTGAGATCAAAGAAAGGTTGTGGTTATAAATGTCGCTGAAAGTTTTTAAGGTGCAATTAACGGAGTGGAGGAAGACCTTGCGGTTGCTTGTCTTGAACACTAAATTGTTGCGCAAACTCAGGTGCAAGAGCATTATAACTGAATTTGAAGTGATCCCTCGAACAGTTAAAGGGTGGCGTAGCGGCGTGGTGCGGCGGTGATGGCGGCACCGAGCGACTCCGACTCAGCGGTCGCAGACGGCATATTAGTACGTATAATTGCATTTGCTACCGAGCGCTGACGTTTTCGCCAGCGATCTACGGCCCGATCTTATAGACAATCGAGTTAGCAACACAAACCACCCTCTGCAATAAGATGCCACTGATGAAAATATTAAGCCCGTGATTGAATCCTACTCGGTTATTTCTCGCTCGCCGGAAGTTAAGATCCTAGGAGAAATCTGATTAAACGTCATTTACAAATCCAATAAGCATGATGCAGTATCTTATTAATTAAGAAAGAACTCGGCTACAAATAAGCTCATTTTATTTTGTCCGTAATACTGTCGGGTACTTATTTAATTCCGGATATAAAATTTCTGTGATTGAGCCCCAGCGGGTGGGGCTGAGGGGCGTGAATTCCAACAAAATTAGCACCAGGGGTCGAAATAAAAAGCGAAGGAAAAATTTAATGAACAGGAAAATGCTCCTTTTTGCAGCTATTCCATCTATTTATCTACATCGGGATGCCCATTACCTTGCTAAGAGAAAAGTTTACATTTTTAATTTAATGATTCCACTTTGTGGAAGTTGGGCGGGTTTCGGCGAGATCTTAATTTGGGGATTTCTGAGGCGTCTCGTTTTGTAAATATTATTCCTTTAATAAGACCTCACGTCGAGGGGCGCCGGGTCTTGCTCCACTCCGTGATTACGACTCTCTTTGCGAGCTTCATTTTGGACCTCGTCATTTTGATTGGCGCTAATGAAATTTTTCCTACTCCGTGCCATTTTCTTGTTCTTGACAGAATAATTTCCAAGGGACATGAAACATTCCGTATAATGTCACTAACACACCCTCTAAACATTTATAGACGGCGGGCAATCTGCCGCATCTGACACGGTGTTTTTTCATCTTCATTTTGCTAATACAATTTGCAGCTTATCTTTCCTGGAGTGCGTGTCCCATCTGTAGTAAAATTTCTAAATCGCCAAGTCTCAGCTGCGTTTGGGTCGGCGATGACGTTTGGCTTTTAGCGGGTGTTTTAAAATTGAATATTTGATGGCGCGCTCCCTTATGACGAATCCGCGGTGTGCGGGAAGTGCCCGATTTCGTGGCAGATAAATTTTTGACTGTCTGGTAACGGGCGCCAAGAGTTACCCTCTTGTCCCGCACTTAGATACTTGACTATCATCATTTGTTTTCAACAATGTGCCATAATGCCACTCACAAGACTTTCCACGTATGGTAATTTCTATGTGAATGCAAACTGTAAGGTGGTTATTTGCAATTAATTGAAACGCAGTCGCCTACTTCCCCATTAGTCTTTTTATAATGCAATCGTAGATAATAATTCCATTCCTATTCAAAGCTGGCATTAGATTGATTTCTCATGGATTACACTGACACACGTTTGTTAGAAAATAAAGCGATTCCGGGAGTGGGACTTGATAACGTACACGTAACTCATAACTTGGTTATAATTGAATTTACTTACTCATAATAAAACTTTATTGCACATTGTAATGAAAAATAAATAAACGATAACCACGCTTCTTAAAAATAATAATAATAATGGTACCTGGTAGATCAATAAAGTTACTAGCTTTTTATTTTCTGTTATCAAACAAATGGCTGAATAGCACTCGAATGTTCCCATTATGAATACAAATGGTAACAGCTTAGTTTCTTTCTAATTACGTAGATAAACGACTTCAATAACAGTCAGCTTATCACATTCATATGTTTTGAATCTAATTGGAATTTTGCATGTTGATATGCGGACTCTTTATTGGTCGATATTATGTTTGCTTTCAGATACTAACCGTTGTATTTCATATTGTATCATGATTACGAGGAATGATAAATACGTAGACTTATTGCGAAACGAATTCACTTGATAAAGAAAGTTTGTGTGCATAGTATTGTAGCATTTTCTTTACATTTGCCTGTTGAATATGCGTATTTGTTTGGGAGGTTTCTTGGTTTTTATCAGTAGCCATATCACGGACAGATCAAAATTTGTCACTGAACAAATATGACATCACTCTTTATCATTCAACTTCTGAAAAACAAGTGACTTACTTACATAGCTGCTTACGTGATAATCATCCAAATGCACCAGAAACAGATATCAAAAAGTTGGACAACTTAATTCATGATGATTTGACTCCGGCTTTCTAATTTGTGATAGCACCTGTCAAACGTGTAGACTGTTGTAGTCCGAAATTAATTTCTTGACACGAGCTCACCTCCAATTTGTCAAAACTATGACCACATTAATACATCAGGATGCCAAATTTGCATTTAAACGTTTACGATAGAAAGATAATTTAGGAAATTACAGTTATTTTAATAGAAATTATAGCTGGCGTCCCGTGGCAGTCGATAGGGGTCGGTTTTTTTACGAAAACATCTGTTGTGTGGATCGTATGAGTTTTTTGTTATTTCAAAAGGAGACATGATGGATCAGTTTCAACACGTATTCGTCGGTGCCTTTGTTGTTTGGTTTATGGCTTTGTAATGTGTTTCTTTGTTTGTTCAGTACGTGTTACAGTCGCTACCAAAGTTATCTGAAAAAAATCTGGTCTAACCTAAACTAGCCTTGCCTATGACGTAGCCAAAATTTTATACATGTTAGTTTCTTCATTAAAGTCAGGTATAAAGTGATTCACTTTTTTCACATATTTCCGTTTAACCGTAAAACATAGAAGCATATTTTTTCACGCTTTTCGTTCATATCCTTGGCTTCACGGGTTACGCCTAATCTCCACTAAGAATCTCTAAAGGGGTCTTAATTCGAAATTCAATTACACTCAGATTATAGGATGAACCATTCTCTTTTTTCTACAATAGAGGCGACATTGTATACAGCATGTGCAAAAACTTTTGCGACAAACCGAAGTGTGGGAGTGTTCGAGTTTTCAAGAGCGCGTCTTTTAAAACCACCGTTGCGTGTTTTTGAAATAGGATTTAGTGCAGATTGCTAGTGATGACTGAGGATCACATAATCTTATCTTTGAAGTAAAAAACTTTTCTTTAAAAGATTTCTTTCGAATGCTATTTGTGGGCCATGTGACATTTACACGTGTAGACTGTAGGCGGTTTAAATATTAACTCTCTGTGTTTGGGATTACGCATTTTTTATTCATAGGCGTCTTTGTATTTTTTGTGGCATAGTGGTTCGTTCTTATCACATTCTTGAGTCAGAACTTGACACGCGAAATGAATGACTGGAACCGACGCCCAGATGAAATGCATTTTTTTAATTGTGGCTGATTACAATTCTTTATTACCATTGTGAGTGATCAAACGTCAGAATCGAAATCCATCAAACTAATTTAATTCAAAACGTATCCATTTCTTTTTTGCAAACATAATAATAAAGGCACATTTATAGCGGTTACAGAGAAAGTATTCAGCAATAAAGTATAGAAAAAAGAAACGAGCAGGAGATTTGATTGATCACCGAGTCGGAGTTTTTTGTGTGAAATTAAAAACGCGGAGTGGGCATGCGTTGGATTAGAGAGGAATTTCAGTCAACCCGGCCCTGCCCTTTGTTACCCAAAACAAATTTTGAAATTAATTTATTTTTCGGAGAAAAGAAATTTGAACATCGATTTCCCATTAATGGTGACCAAAGAAAAATATATCAATCAAGTTGGGTTAACTACATGACTACTGTAAGCCTCTGATTGATAAGGAAGTGGTTGCGTATTCTTGTATATATAAAGCGATCTCAAGATTAAGACCAAAATTAAGTACGGATTTGACAGGCCACATTGTACTGAAATAACATTTCTGATACGATTTGAGTTCGCATTAACTTAACATTTCTGACTAGCTGTCAGTATCAAGTGTTGTTTATCAATATGGGCCTTAGACTGTGCAAGCGAATTTCAGCCAAGTAATCTAAGTTTCACTACTTTAGGGAATATAGTCAACAGAACAAAGCACCTATATAAAACCCATTCGAATCCAAAACAAACTGAAATGAACATCAACAGAGCAACCGCAGGCGCACCGCAAACGAGTAATTAAAGCATCTATAATATATTAACATTATGCATACTAAATTCATGGGAGACTTAGTCGAAATGTTAACTGGAATGGTTAGGGAGATATGTAACACCCAATACCGCGAAGGTAAGAGTAATAATAGAAGCTATTTGGAGCTTTATGAACGATCAAAATTGCAAGAGCACGTGTATAAAATACACTTTGCAAAGTAGATTTAAATTTTAATACGGAGCTCTCAGTCGAGGGTTGTAAGTAATGTCTTAGCGTTGGAAACGAGTGGAAGCGCCTCCTCAACGATACTGCTTGAGACTTTAAGTTGGTATAGTTATGGTACTGTATGGTATGGTTGGATATCGTTTGTGATTGATTCAATCTCATTTTGAATTTGAAGTTTTAGTTTATTTTGCTTATCAGTTTCAAATATTGAGCAAGCATTATGAGTTTCATATTTTTTAGAATTGTAAAATCGTTCTTAGTAATGCCGTGATTTTTATGCCTATGAGTGTTATTCAGTTCCTGACCGTTATTGGATCTTGAGCTTGTCTGATCAGCACCTCGTCCAACACGTATTATTGTGGTGTTCTCGCTTTGGCGCGGCGTGTTCCCTGTTTGCAGAGCGCCGAGCGCGGGCCGGACGCCACAGCCCCGGGGATATCCACGCTAAGTGCCCGGGCCGCGGAGACTCAGGTGTCGACTGCGGCCGATTTCACAAGACAATGCTTAATAATTTCATTTCGCCATTACGGCGGCCATCTTTGCCAGTCGCACAGTTAGAGGGCATCGCCGCACCCCTCCACGGCAATTTGCATTGTAACTCGGACCACGTAGAAGGCCCTAACTGCCATACCACCACCTCCTAACTCTTGAATATATAATTTTGTTGCTTTTATTAACAGCAACTTTGCGTGGGAATTGACGATAGCCTTCCGCGGCGACTGTTTATTGTGGACGATAACTTGCTAGATTTATTTTATAGTTTCAGCTAGAGACTTTGTCAAGTAGGGTTGTTGGTACGTACGCTCCACAGCTACGGCTCTACCTGACGCTTTTATACTGCCAATAAAGAGGGCCAATGCATGGAGGGCCATTAAAATATTTGTTGGATTTATTTGACAGCGGGCTTGTTTTGTTGAAATGTTTATTGGATCTGAGAACAACAATGTTGCGTAAATTAACTACTTAATCATCTGCTGTAATTGCGAATTGAATTGTACGTCTTGTTTCTTTGAAACCGTTTCGTGCAAATTGGTCGTACTTTTAGTCAAATGTAACGGAAATAAAAGGAAGTCATCGGACAAAATATGGTTGTAACCGTAATTGCTTTTCCGACCCGAGCCTTAATGTAAAAGTTAGCGAGACTTAAAAGTTTGTTTTGGTGCCTATAAATTAATGTGTTTGCATGTCTCCGCTTCTGTTTGAGATCATTTAACAACTTTCTTCGTGTTTGAGTACTTTTCGAGTGCTGATTTAATTGTTAATTTGTACTCGTCTTGTTACTATCAAATCACAAAATTATTATTTGAAATATTGATTTAACAACAAGTTATATTTGTAGTATCCTATTTTGTCTATCGTTCAATATAACTTTGTTTATCTTTAGAGACAATTCAATGGGCTCCCAATTCGGGGTTGTAATCGATTGTGGCCGAACTTATAAGCCGGGAAGAGTATCTACAGGAAATGCGGAAACATCGGTCTCCGGTGCGGAATAAATTGTGCCTCTAATTCTAATGGCTATGGCGACTTTTAGGGGAATGTATAATTCCATTTCGTGTTTCCAACTCTTTGGGGGCCGGAATATAGACATTAATCGGTTTTGAAAGGTTTCCTCCGGGGGAACTTTGTAATGCTCCATTTCTTTGTGCTTAAACTTGGCAGGAAGTTTATTGCCATTTATTTATTTTATTACAGCGGAATTGATGTTATTTGTTTCTGCTTTGTGCATAATGAATTATGACTTCTTAACGTTTGTTTATAATTCCTTAAAGCTTTCAGCATTCAAGGAAGAAACAAATGTAGAAGGTAAAAAAGCTTTAGCGTGCAGGAAAAGCACGATACAATCACACGTAACACGCCATTCAGAAATCAAAATTCTTTCTGTAACCCATTCCACTGATCACTGACATTCCCACACAGATGCACCTCTTTGTGAATGAAGTGCACACTGGCATCATACGGGCATCTTATGTCTATCAGGATATTGACACTCGTCGCGCTAACCTTTTGTTCCTACACTATTATGCAAGCGAAGTACTCGCACTATACTATACCCGAGTGCTGTAGAGTGCTCTTTCTACTCTCGAGGTGTCATGTTACAAATGCACGTGTGGACTTGTGCGCAAGATTTCATTTGAGAATTCACTTTCACTTGGAAGCTTATTGAAATTATCAGTCGTTAGAACAATTGTCGTTTGTGGGCTTGCGGTTACAGATATTGCAATTGCAGCTATGTTGGCAGTTTGTAGAGTTTTGTCATAGTGATTTATTTCAACATCATCTATCTATTCACCAATTTGTTATACCAACAGTAATTTGTTATACCTAGTTATTTTCATCATGGTTTTTCCTAGACTTAGTACAACTACTGCGTCATATTAAACTTTGTTATCTTCATCTACAGAGGAAATTCTTAAGAATTTTATCTTAATCTGTTCTATATTCGAGTTTTAATCCATTCATTGGCCATATATCATTGTCATGGGATTTGCCACAAGATTCGTTGCTAAATTCAACCTTTTTAGTTTTATTTTCATCATTATGTTTGTTTTCATTATCTAGTGCTTGCGTTGTATATTGGGTTGGGGTGAACGTTAGGTAGTTAGATAGTCTGTAATTTAACTAGCACATCATCAAAGAAAGGTTTTTATTTTGGAAAGTTTTTGGAATATATTTAGAAGCAGAGGACACGCCTAAGCTACATCATCTCCCTAGCCTTATCCTGTATCACACGGGATGGGCTACCTAATCTAGGTGATTGCACGAGGGTACTGGTTTTACACAGAGGGACTGACATCTGACTTCCGCGATCAAGAAGGGAAACCAGACCCAATCCTAGATTAGATCAGAGTTTTTAAGCCACCAAGCTTTGTCCTCTGACATTGCTGAACGACTAATATCTACGGTATTAACCGAGACTGACAGCTTAACGTGCCTTCTGAAGCACGGAAAAAACACCGATAAACGTACATATGAAATTTGAAAACCGATAAATACGTTGATACGTGGTGGAATTCGAACCAGGACCTCCCTCTGAGAAGGCAGCGGCCCTATCGACTACACCGTCAAGCTCTTAAGCTGCCAATAGTCACAATAAATTTCAATATCTTTTGTCAGTGACAAAATTTTCACAGGAATAGTGAACGTTGGTAGAAGTTGCAGACATTTTTCACCGACTGCCAGCGTAGAGAGTAGTAATTTTAGTCAGTATCATCTGTTCTATTTTCAATTGTAGCACTCTCTCCTAATCGGCATAATCAATCTTTGGTGGCATTTGGTTTCAAACCGCTAATCGCCAATCGCGGCGTCCGCGTAGTGGTTCTTGCGCGCTTTAAAATTAGTACAAATATAGAGTTCATTGCTTCAACTATGTCAGAGGCCTTTAGCCGGTTCTAAAACTCTGTCATCAAGGTTCATCAGAATTATCGACTCGATAGACGGAGTTCTTTTTTATTCTGTTCTATTTTCAATTGTAGCAATCTCCCCTAATCGGCACAATCAATCTTTGGTGGCGTTTGTTTCCGAGCGGCTAATCGTAATCGCGGCGTTCGCGTCGCGGCTCTTTCGCGCGTTATAATTAGTACAAATCGACTACTGTACGATGGTAGAGTTGGGAAGGTTCAGACAGGGCTTTGAGTATACATCTCAAAAAAGGACAAAGCACAGAAAAAGATAAATTGTAGTTTCCCTGCCAGAATAACCTGGACCAAGGTCAGTCTAATAGTATGTCGTAACACGAGAAAGAGGATTGCTTATGCCCTGCAGTGGGTAAATACGGACTGAAATGATGATAATGATCCCAAATAAATAGGAGTTCGTTCATGTATCCTGATATATCTATTTATGTATATCATATATGATCATTCATGTAAATGATATACTTTTAAATCCAACATTTATTCAGGTAAACTCACAAGTTAATCTTAAGACCATACATACATATAATCACGCCTTTATCCCTAGTGGGGTAGGCAGAGCGTAAATGACCTAACCAAAGGCTACGTTTTCGCCACGTCTGACAAAGTTTTGAGGATTATTTAAGATAGATATGTAGGTATATTGCTGTAGTGACAGGTGGTCAGACCATCGCCTAAATTACAAATCTTAAGATCTCATATTGAAATATCTTTAAAATAATAAATTTGCATTTAATTTCATTTTGCTAGAGAGTAATACAAGAAGCCCTGTCTAAACATTCCCAAGGATCTCAGTAGGCATGGAATTCGTAATCTCTAGAGTTAATAGATTCGATAATTCATCGCGACGCGCGTCTGAGTCGATACCTCGATTGATGGCGTCTTTAGAGTCGACATTCGATATCAGTGTCAATTTAGAATCAACATGAACACATATCTAAACTGAACCGGTTACATTTCTATCACTTTCATCTGTCAAATATTTATAATAGGCCCGAAATCCTACTCAATAAGAAGAAGAAGCATACTTTTTTTTTTGCTAAAAATCCGGTCTGCTGAATATTCCCAAGCGTCTAAATAGGCATGGAATTCGTAATTCTCTAGAGTTAATAGATTTGATAATTCATCGCGACGCGCGTCTCAGTCGATACCTCGATTGATGGCGTCTTTAGAGTCGACACTCGATATAGATTCTGAATCTAGGCTAAACTGTTTAAATTTTGACAGTTTCATTTGACAAAAATTTCAAGGAAGTAAAAGAGAGTGGAGGAGATCGGCTTAAAAAATATACATACATACATACACAAATCACGCCTTTATTCCAAATGGGGTAGGCATAGCGTAAACGCGTAAACGATCTGAACAAAGGTCACGCCACGTCTGACAAAGTTTTGAGGGTTATTTAAGATAGATTTGTAGGTATATTGCTGTAGTGATAGGCAGTCAGCCCATCGCCTAAATTACAATATAATGAAACCCTCGGACCCCTTAGCTGCTTTTACAGCATGCCCGGGAGGAAATGCAGCTAGCACATTCTATGTTATTCTCTCGCTCCCAGGTCAAAATCCTGTGTACTCTCACGGCACAATAGGTCAATACAACAAATAACATTTCGATAATTCAATTTATGTTAGTTTGGTGATTTGTTTACGATAAATCGCTATTCTGTTGCGTGGGCAGAATAAGGACAGATTAGTTCCATTTCGATTGTTCTGAGTTATGCTAATTTTGCTCTGCCCCACTTAGTTTTTATAGATGCTAGAACTAGAACAAAAATCAATTTGCTATTAAGTAAATTTAAGATAGTTCTATTCGTTTGTGTGTGTTGATCGTATTTTTCATTAGTAAAAATACGATCACCAAGAAAACGGTGGCGCGACGACCTAGATGCTTCTTACAAAGACGGGTAATAATGGCTCAAGATCGCAATATGTGGAAGGAGAAAGGGGAGGCCTTTGCCCTGAAGTGGGACATCACAAGCTATACACAAAAATAAAAAAATACGAGTAGTATTTTTACTAATGACATTGATTTTAATTATTTTTTTTAAATAACATTTAGCACACATTTACAACAAACACAAAGAGCTTATAATATAATCAATTTTGTATATTTCTCAAACTAAATGAGAATAACTTTTCCATAACTTTGACGACAATTTTATAACTTTTTTTTTGTGAATTCTTTCCCACAGCAATGGAGTCCAAATCTATACAGTGTCGTTGAGCAATTCGGAATGCCCCCCCGCGGCTCCCCCCGCGTGCCCCATGGACTATCTGTCTGTGCCCAATGTGCCCGTGCCCGAGCCTCGGAGCCAGTCAGCAAGAAACCAGCGCGTTTGTGGTCACATTCCACTGATCGCTTCGCTGACGCCGCCTATAAATGAGACGAATTAAACCTCTTTTTTATTTAATTGCCGAGCGGTTTATTCGAATCTGTTTTCATTCCTGTCATTCAAACTCAACGTTTTTGCAACAAAAAATGGCGTTAAATTATGCCGAATCGGTGTTCTGTGGCGGATTCGTCTGTAAGTAGTTTATCGTAAGCGGTGGTAAAATTCACAATGAAGTTGATTATTTCTAAACTGCTACCGGCTACCGTGGAGTCTGAGACTCAATTCGAAATAAACCCAGCGTTACTAATGATCGTCCAAAAAACTGTCGGAATTGAATCCAAACATTTGTCTCCTAACGAATCGTGTCGCGTCGGCAGCTCTCAAAGCGGCGTGATTCGGCGATTCCGTTCCATTTTCAAATGCGCGCTGCCCATTCGTTCCCTTGGCTACGCCTACCTAATAAATTAGATGCCTCGCGTAACACACCGCATAGTTACCAAACTAATGAAATCCCGAAAAGATCTCAACCCATTTTCTTAGCAACTTTTCCGAAAGAGCAAGCGCCTTCAAAGATTCTGCCCCGCGAAATAATTCCGCTAATAACGCGCAGCGCGAGCGCGGGTATGTTATGCAACCATAGGAATTTCATTAGATACACACGCGTCTGTTTGTTAAGGCGCTTTCCATTGCTAAAAGTTTCTTGAGGCGGGTATAATTCCTTTGTTTGTTGTCGGGGGGGCCACCCCCTCCTCACCCACTACGTTTTCTAAGTCATCGGCTCCAATTATGCCCCTTTGTACTTAGGTTTTGATATGTAAATTCGCGATTTTATTAAACAAACCGTGATGCCATCCGGGGGCAGCGAGCCGGATTAATAGCTTCTTCAGATTTGTGTAATCGCTTTCTCTTAAGACAACATCTTCGATAAGTCGCAAGGGAGTGATTCTCTTTTAAGTGTGTTGTAAGGGAAATGTATCTGTTTGATGTTAATCTGTATAGAAACAGGTGGATTAGGTGAAACATTACAATTGAATTTAGAATTTATTTAAATTCACTTTTGTATCAAAATGGGAGTGAAGTCCTTTATTATGACGTAGGTGTAGCAATGCGGAAAATATCTGGTAAACTACAAATAGCACATAATTCCGATTCAGCATAAACACCGGACGGGCTGTCCAGCGCTATTGTCCTACAAATTAATCTGCAAATAGAACATAAAACGGACGTTACCACCGAAACTACCCATTCGATTTAAGCTTAATTTTTCCCCGACACTATTAATAATTTAGCCGGGATAACGCCGGCATATTACAACGCATAAATTAATAATGTCGCGCGCTTGTTTAACTGCGAATCAGATGAGTTTTATTGACAATTTTGTTGGGAAATGGCAATTTGCGGAATGACCGTCGAGTGGTCATGGGGTGAGGGGGGCGGAGTGGTCACCACGAGGGGGGAGGGGGCAAAGTGGTCACCAAACAGCACGGTAAGGGGGAATCATGAATGTTTCATTTTATAAATAATAAACCGAATAAAGTCGGCAAAAACATATTTTCTTCCATGCCGGCCTGGGAGCGAGAAAAAAACATAGAATGCTGCATTTCCTCCCGAGCATGCTGTAAAAACTAGCTAAGGGATCCGAGGGCTTCAGAATATTGCAATTTAGGCGATGGGCTGACAACCTGTCACTACAGCAATATACCTACGATTCCGTCTTAAATAACCCTTAAAACTATGTCAGTCGTGGTGGAACGACCTTTGTTTAGGTCGTTTGCGCTCTGCCTACCCCATTAGGGATAAAGGCGCGATTATATGTATGTATGTAACAAAAAATAAACTCAACCCAAACCACGAATGTCGTGACACCTGACATTGTAAATTCACTATTAATATCAAAAACAAAAAAATCCTTATTTACTCAGTTGTCTCATTCTCTTACGTTCTGCGAAACAAATACTTCAGCAAATACGAATTATCATCAACTCTTAAAACATCTGTACCTATGACGTCTATAATATCAAAAAACAACGATATTCAATATGCACCGTTAATAATAGGAGTCCATTAATATTGTCCGTATGGGCACTACAATCAAACTATCAGCATGCAAATGTTTCCATCGCATTATTGTAACTCAATCCGGGGCGCGAATGTACGCAATTGCAGGGGTGCGTTTAGTGGCTGGAACCTGGCAACCTGGCACAATCGGGGCTGAAACCACAAGCGGGTCTGCAAACAGGGGACGGGACTGTTAGTTTATTGAAATCATTCGTGATGATTGCCATTTCCTATTGATATGTGAAGTGAAGTGACTGAAACCTGGCACAATCGGGTTTGAAACCACAAGCGGGTCTGAACAAACAGGGGAAGGGACTGTTAGTACATACATACATACATACACATAATCACGCCTTTATCCTTGATGGGGTAGGCAGAGCGAAAACGACCTAAACAAAGGTCGTTCCGCCACGTCTGACAATGTTTTGATGGTTACATAATATGATAGATGATAGATTTATATTCATATAATTCATGATGATTGCCATTTTCTCTTATTGCGAATTCGTGGAAGATGGAATAGCAAAAAATATCTATTTACTTGTTGAAAAAGCCTTTAACAAATATTTGAAAACGTTTTTGATCACCTATCATTGACTGACATGCAACGTAATTAATGTATGATTTATTTGATATAAGTATTTTATGACAAACAAATCTATGTTTATGCCGTCAAAACCATGTGATTTAGAAATATTTACGAAATCAAAATTTGAGGTGATTATTATTATCTAATATAATATTCATATGGCTCTTTGTAATAATGATTCTTATTCAGTAAGCAATTTATTCGTTATATACAAATTAATACTTTTATTAAAATAAAATGCCAGTATCAAGAGCATTAGCTTGATTTGATTTGAGCAATTCTTCCATGATGGACTGGGAGCGAGAGAAAAACATAGAATGTGCCAGCTGCATTTCCTCCCAGGCATGCTGTAAAAATCAGCTAAGGGTTTTCAGTAAATTCCAATTTAGGCGATGGGCTGACAACCTGTCACTATAACAATATGCCTACAAATCTATCTTAAATAACCCTCAAAACTTTGTCAGACGTGGCAGAACGACCTTTGTTTAGGTCGTTTACGGCCTGCCTTCCCCATTAAGGGTAAAGGCGTGACTATATGTATGTATGTATGTATCGAGAGCGAACCATTCCTCTATAATGACGCACGCACTGATGAGTAGTAAATGCTCAGCTCGGTCATATTACCGGCAAACCTCATGTTTTGTTATCATTCAATTTGATTCCGCCGCTGGCTGTTTTATTATTTCCAAAGCTCCAATTTTCGGGGATAAACGGACGGACGAGCAGACATCTGAGCATAATTATTCGATACATCGGTAATGGTACCGATTCGGTCGAAGATACAACTTAACTTTTTGCGGGTTTGTGCTGTCACTTTATAAAATTTTAATAAAAACGTCACAGGAATATAACATTTATAATTCGGCCAAAGTGACGTTACATGTCCAAACAACACTTGAGACTGACAGCTAGTTTGAGCTCGTATCAGAAATGTAATTTTTGGAATATTCGTAGCCAATTAATAAGAAACTCCTTGTTCTTTCAAGAAGCCTTTCGTCTACAAGCAGAGACAACTTTATAACAACTAGATACTGGCGAAAACATAGTGGAAACGCCATAACCTAAAAGATTGATTGATTGAAATGTAATTTCAGTATATTTTGGCCTGTCAAAGCCATACTTAATATTGCTCTCAATCTTGAGATCGCTTTATAAGTACGAGCTTAAATTTAGTTTAATTTTAATATGACTATACGTCATTTTGACAGGATTAAAATCAGCTGTTGTACTTTTGTCCATTTATTGTTAAAATTTTGGAAAGGAACAGGACTAAACTAAAATGACCGAATGGGCACTACTGACTGAGATTATTCGATACTTCGATACTGACTGTCGGCTGTCAGCGCACTGCATTGTTTGTTGCATTGGATTTGAGACGGACGTGTGCACTAGCCATTGTTTCTCTGGTTTCATAACGGCGGTGGTTCTTTTTCATTCGTACCCCTATCTAGTAAAGAAAAAAGTTCTTATCACATTAAAAAAAACATCTATATCTGTCTATAGCCTTCGCCCAGCAGTAGGATATTTTAGGCTAATATAATAATAATAATAAATCTATATATACTAATATTATAAAGAGGAAAGGTTTGTATTTTTGTGTGTATGTATGTTGGTAACGAATAAACTCAAAAACTACTAAACCGATTTCAAAAATTCTTTCACCATTGGAAAGCTACGTTCACACATATGACATAGGCTACTTTTTACCGCGGGAAAGTACATCATTCCCACGGAAAAACTTATTTAGCAGCGGGTGACACCGCTGACAGAAAGCTTGTATTATACGTATATAAAATATCATGACAAATCAAAAGCAAAATTAGGAGTCATTAATATAGTGACTACTAGAAAATAAGAATTAAATGCAAGTCATAAGTTATATATTTTTTCTTCCATTCTGGCCTGGGAGCTAGAGAAAATCATAAAATGTGCCAGCTGCATCTCCTCCTGGGTATGCTGTAAAACCAGTTAAGGGATCCAAGAATTTCAGTATATTGAATTTTGGCGACGGGCTGACAACCTGTCACTACAGCAACATACCTACAAATCTATCTTAAATAACCTTCAAAGACGTGGCTTTTGTTTCGGTCGTTTACGTTCTGCCTACCCCATTAGGGATAAATACCAGGTGTATGGGACAGCGTCCCACAAACAGATAGGGGTTGCTCAGTCAACGACACTAAACAACTACCAACAAGTTTTATTTAGAAGAAAGTGAAATAAAAATGGCTGTTCTATACAAATTGTCTGATTGAAGTGAACATTTTGTATGAAAAACCGTTTTTTTTTCTCTTTCTGAAAAAAATACCAGGTGGAAGTTGTTCAGTGTCGTTGACTGAGCAACCCCTATCAGTTTACGGAAGCCTGTCGCTTGCAACTGGTATGTATGTATACGTATTTTGTTTCCACAGCCAATCTTAGACTTATACAAAAATTAAAAGTTGCATCATACTTAGCTTTCTACCAGATATACCCCATTCTATAAGTTCAGTTCAGTACACAAACTTGCTTTACAAATAGTATCGACGTCCCCAGCAAACATAGGACAATCACACGAGTAAATTGCGGCTTTTGGTAACTAGTTCATAACTATAGTTATCATAACCATAGTTATCAAAAGTTGACTTAGTGCCGCCAGTTTAATTAGAGGGGAGCGTTTGATTTGTAGTTAACTGGGCTGCAGTGGAACTCTGCATTACAGTTAATTTGAACTGCAATTGAATTAAAACACGTGACGGGTTTGTTTTTATTTGCACAGCTCTTTCCATTTCCATTCCATGGTAACTATGCATACTAATATTATAAATGTAAATATTGTTATTAAAAAAATATATATTTTATCATAATAATAATAATTTTACGACGATTGTCTCTAAGTACCATATTGTCTAACCTTTGAGAGCATGTAAAAAAGGTTCTGCAAGGGACCGCCTGGCTCCTAACCACCCTCTCACCGGAGTCCGGCGCCAAACAGCTTGCTGTGTTCTGTCGATGCGTCAGATTGCCAGTATCTGGGTGAGCTCGCTTCATCGTTGACTCTGTCACGGTCATCCCTGACCTATAAAATTTCTAATAAAAAAAGATCATATGTTTGTGTTGAGTGTTACTGAAATTGTGGATTGTATGCCCAGTGCCCATACAATAAATACATCAATGCCTTTATTTGGTCACTCTACTGGTTTTTACAATATCCCACGAAAATAAATGTATTTATAGCTCCCAGCCCTACATAGATCCTATAGACTAAAGTCGGTCGTAAAATGCATACTGTAAGAGAATACCGTCCATTGAAACGACTAAACAGCGCAGGGCGACCGCAACCGCGGCACGCGACGTGGCCTGCGCTCCACCGGCCCTAAGTCCGAACCATTCGACATCATTTCACAAGCTCACAATTTATATATGTCGCAGGGAAATTATGAAACCAAGGATTTCGCGAAATCCCGTAAGAAGACGTAATGGAATGATCATTAAGCCTTCTTACTGAAAATGTTTCGGGTAGTGACAATTTCACTAGACTGTCAATTCTCTAAACGGGGGTACGTGCCGCCCCACAGAATGGCGTTTTTTTTGTACTGTAGAGGTTCCATCACAGTACATACTTAGAAGCACAGTATATACTTTGCCCCCCCCCCCCCCCCCCCTTCCTCCAACAAATCCTAGATCCACCCTTATACACAGTTGTATAGCCGCTGGCCGTTGGCCTTACTTATACAATGTTTTTTTGCCAATAGACGTCGAAAAATAATACTGTTTTCCAAGTTTGAAATCTTAAGAATCTATCTGTTTATAAACAGCTGATAAAAGACAATTTATTAATATCTTACACTGACGTTTCCTAAATAATAATAATGTCGTTTATTTTAATTTTATTATTAATTATATTTCTGTTTAAGTGGTTGTTTAAAATGACAGGTCATTACAAACTCCTAATATAATTTATTATACAAATAACAAGTTATGGAATTGCAAGTATAATTTGATACTACTATTGATAGGAGTCAATAAATAGTTGACGTCCTATAATAATATGGCCTAACGGTTACTTATAGATTTTTTTTTGTATTTGCGATGTGTTAGGTCTTGACTCTACGTACTACAATCCAGTCTGAGACTTAGGCCCGTATTAATAAACAGTACTTGAGACTGACATCTAGCTTCAGTTTGTATCAGAAATAGCATTGCAGCAAAATATGGTCTGTAAAATCCATACTTGATATTGCTCTAAATCTTGAGGTCGCTTTCGATAAATACGAAAATAAGCATCCTTAAAATCAATGGTATTCCCATAAATCAACACAGGCACTTACATCATTCAAATTAGGCCAGTGGGCAATCTACCAGCAAATCTTAAGCGCCGTCTTATTCATGTCCTTTACAAAGGAAACTCGGATTTAAGTTAACATGTCAAGTGAATCGTAATATTTATCCTAGATAAGGAAGGCTGGGAACGGAAGTAGGGTGCCTCGGCTTTCGTGACACCCGTCAAGCAGAGATAAACAGGGCCAAGATCGAAAAACGAGTTGAGACTCATCGGCTTGGGGAGCTTAGAACAAAAATGGAACTCTACATATTGTGTTGAAAGGTCGAGAGGACGACGGCGAAACAGAGATGATGCCAAATAAATACCCAACCGTAAGTGTAGGGTGGACTTAAAAATAGCCAAGTTGTGTCCACACCTATTCCACTTTTGTAAAAAATATCTATATGCGTACCTGTCCTGATTGTTATGTTTTTCTTCATTGTGTGTTTTTAGTTTTTGAAATGTGTTTTGTGGAAATGAAGTGATTTGTTTTTGTATATGGGCTGACGCCGATTGTATTGACGTACTTATTGCTACTATTGATGGATGCAACTGGCAAAGGACCATACAAGTCTATGTCAAACGTCCGATAAGATTTTACTATTGTTGTTTTCGGTTGAAAAGATGACGATGAACTTTCAGTCAAAATCTCGCCTACTATCAAACCACTTGACTACGAAAATGATTAAGATTAAGTAGACTCGTAAGACACTTTAAAATCTGAAGGATAAAAATAAATAAGTTAAAATCTAATAAACATAAGATATGAAGTCCCGAAAACCCGGATGTGTATCACAATACAATGATTCCCACATGCCTGATGCTCGGTCGAAACAAAACGCGCTCCGTCTAAACAGTGGAATAACAAAACGATTACGCCATGATCAGTCTCTTCCACGGTTCAAGTCCATAAGTTAAGGATAAAGTTTTAAATATATTGGCAGTAAAAAAAATGCTGACCGAACTTTAGGGTGTAAACGTACACATGAAACTGAACAATTTTTCCCAAGGAACATCAAATTTAAAAAAGGAATTCGCCTTCCCATACAAAATTTGTGTCATAGCAGCTTCAGTTATTTTGTATGGGAGTGGGAGAGGAGTCCATGCTGGACTGGGAGAGATAGAAAAACATAGAATGTTCCAGCTGCCCTTCCTCCCGGGCATGCTGTAGAAGACAGCAAAAGGGACTCGAGGGTTACAGTGTATTGTAATTTAGGCGATGGGCTGACAACCTGTCACTATGGCAATACACATTACAATCTAAAATTACCCTCAATTATTGTCAGACGCGGCGAAAGCGCCTTTTACGAGGCGTTTAACGCTCTGCCTACCCCGTAAGGGATAAAGGCGTGATTATATGTATGTATGTATGTGGGAGAGCCATTATTTTCTGCTAGTATTGCTGAATAAGATTTTTCATCAGTGCGTCTTTTGGTAACAAATGTCTAAAGTATGGATTAACAATTTATTTTGCGCTAAACTATGGTACTATCTGAATGGAACATAAATATGAAGATATAAATTTTATAATACTAGCTAATATATCAAATCTCATTTAGACTTTGATTTGACCGGATTCTTTTAAAAAAGAACCATTTTATGTAATAACTGTTGTACCTATCATAATTTTAAAAACAGAAAAAAATGGTTTTCTGTGTAAAAATCGCTTCAGCTTTTAAATTGTAGATATGAAACAGAAACGTGAAAACAGTAGCGCGGCTAGTCTCACTCAGCGATCTAATATTTAATAGTTTTATGATGTATTATCAAAACAAATCGCAGACAGTTACTATGAACAACTGCGAGTACGTTTCGGCTGCGATTCAAACGCAACTCAACTGATTTGATACTTACTCAAATCTTATTATGACTATTTAATAATATTATTACATACATACATATAGTCACGCCTTTATCCCTAATGTGGTAGGCAGAGCGTAAACGACCTAATCTAAGGTCGTTCCGCCACGGTTGACAAAGTTTTGAGGGTTATTTAAGATAGATTTGTAGGTATATTGCTGTAGTGACAGATTGTCGGCCCATCGCCTAAAATACAATAAACTGAAACACTCGAATCCCTTAGCTGACTTCTACAGCATGCCCGGGAGGAAATGCAGCTGGCTTATTCTATGTTTTTCCGTTGCTCCCAGTCCAGCATGGAAGTAATTATATTATTTATTGTAGTTAATAAGTTTTCTTACTGACTCCTCAAAATAGTAAATTTGCTTTGAAATTTAATGTGTAGGATTTTTCATATTGCAATTTTAGTCCAAAATAATTTGCACTTACCGTATTATAGTCCTCTGAAATAAATAAGGTAGTAAATTATTACAAAATAATAATTAAGTTTACAGTGCCTAGGCACGCAGATCATTTGTTTCTTAATATTATAGTACTTTAATTATCGTACTAGGAACTTGGACCTTGGTAATTATAGTTAAAAATAACTACAATGTTGTTATTTTTTAAACTATTATAGCCAAGTCTTTCACACTTATAATAGCCGTGAGTTTTGCAAAGCTATAATTATAAGAAGAAAGTGTAAACTCATGAATGAGTAGCTCATTTTCCGGTCTGTTATTAAAATATAAAAATATAATGCCGTATGTTTTTATAAGTAAAAGTCTAGACACGGTACATTTCATTGGTAATGGACGTGGTGGTGTTCGGCCGGCTCGCAGCTCGCAACGCAAGCGCCATTATAATTAGGTTAGTCCCGTCTGCAGTCGGTTAAACAATGTTGCTGGACATGGTAAATAAACGTAAAATGTGTGATACTTAATATAATTATAGGTTACTGTATATTTATTGAACGATTGTTTATGTGGTCGGGAATATTTGTACGTGCTACGTACTAGATCATCTTATGGAAATGAGACAAAGATCAATGAATTATATTTAAGTAAAAACAATTTGTGTTTTTAAGATGAAAGTACGAAAATGATTTTTGGAGACACACAACATAACCATTTATTTTTAATGTAAATAATATGCTTACATAGATAGTAACCTCAGTTATGATTATAGCAGTAGCTTGTTTTGAAAGTTTCTTCATCATTAACATTACAACTTAATTTTACTTTTCAACATACTCTGGCATTCACGTATTAGAAGTCGGTAATACATCAAAACCGGCTCGAAACGACAGACGTTTGGCATTTAGCAAAATGGTCAGACGCATAATATTCACGTCGGCTAATTGTAATTCATTATAATATACGCAATTAGCGTATTACGAGCATGCCCTAAGGGCGCACGTCTCAGTTTTTTCCTTTCGAACCATTTAACGGTGCTCATTGATTGGCAAAGATCAATCGATAAAGATTAACCATCAACAACGTCCCTCATTTATATTTATACTGTTACGACTTACGTGTATGGTTATATTGAAAAAAATATTACCTAGTATCAAGACCACTCGGTCGTAACATAAAGCAGGCAGCGGTCGATACAAAAGGACTTAACATATTTTTTCTTCATATTTTATTATGAACTTCTGTTCTACGTCCAGATGTTTGATCTGATCAAACAAAAGATTTTTCAGAAATACTTACGTACCGTCAGAATGTAACTATTATACACAGATTTATGAATAGGTAACTACAGTGTTTATATTAACATTCCCAGCAGTGTTTTGTTATCTAAAATTATCCCAAAGACACCAATGTCTAACTTTCCGATCATCATAAATTAATAATTAATTGGTTAATTGCTTAGGTTTTGTTTAATTTTCTATGAGAATTAATTATGATAATCTTCCTTATTATGTATGATTATGGCAATACCTACTAGATGAACATTGAACATGTGAATAAAAATTTACGTTTTTTAAAGTGCACTGTTAATGTAACAATCAGAAGTCACGAGCTAGTCATGAAAAGGGCACGTTACGTTTAGATGGGATAGGAAAATACTAAAAAAAAATTAAGTCCAAGAATTACTTGCTTACTTATATCACTTATATGTTGGACTGGGAGCGAGAGAAAAACATAGAATGCGCCAGCTGCAATTGCTCCCGGGGATGCTGTAAAAACCAGTTAAGGGATCTGAGGGTTTCTGTATATTGCAATTTAGGCGATAGGCTGACAGCCTGTCGCTACAGCAATATACATACAAATCTACATACATACATATAGTCACACCTTTATCCCTAATGGGTTAGGAAGAGCGGAAACGACCTAAACAAAGGTCATTCCGCCACGTCTGACAATATTTTGAGGGTTATTGAAGATAAATTTGTAGGTATATTGCTGTATTGACAGGTTGTCAGCCTATCGCCTAAATTGCACCTAAAAATCTATATTAAATAATCCTCAATACTTCGTCAGACGTGGCGGAACGACCATTGTTTAGGTCGTTTATGCTCTGCCTACCCCATTAGGGATAAAGGCGTGATTTTGTGAATGTATGTATGTAATGACTTGTTTAATCTGATATGGCAAGGTATGTAAAACGACCACTCGGATATCGGCCGGGTTGAATGAATCTTAGCTTGTAATATAGATCTAGATCAATCAGATGATTCGGTCTCTGTTGTCCTAACCAAACCGGGCACAATCTTGCAGAGTTCTTGTGTCAACTTTACGTTTACTCTGCGTGGCAATAAAAAAATGTTGCAAATCCAGAGTTGATCTTGGGATTTTTGAGTATATTTTCCAAAGATAATAAGCCGTAGTGTTGTTTTCAATAACTGTCTAACAAAATCATAACTATCACACATCCAGCCGAACTCTATTCTGTTTCAAATCTCCTCTTCACATGTTTTGATTACTTTAATTTTTCGTTCAACACACAAAAATTAAACCAAACAAAATACAATGTTAAAATTTTGTTTATTTTTTAATGTTTAATTTCGGGGTTAAACATGACTGACATCCTATTTGCTTCAGACCAACTCTATTTTTAAATTGGGTCCGTTTATTTCTTTATTTTAAAACGTTTTTAAATAATCCTGCATTTATCTTTCAAGTGTCTCTCTAATGGTAGTCGATGAAAAACTAACACAAACTTTTTTGTTTCTAAATGTGTGATGAGAATTTAAAAGTGACTCGACAGACTTTGCGCTAAAATTAGAAGGAATTGATTAGGTCTATATGAAATGTGGGTTTGGGATTCACAGCCAGGTAGCAACACACCTTTTTAAGGGCAACAAAAGAACGCCATAAAAATACAATCGGCGAGAACGGTAGCAAAGGTTTTCGATTATTCTTGATGAGCCGTATCACTATAAATAGAAATCTATTAAATATCCAACAAGGATATCAATGGTAGTACATCCGACCTGGGTCCGTGCAATATCGCAAGTAATTTGGCGCCAACGACAAAAACTTTAAATATCAATTTGCAAGATGATGTTTGAATTTCTGTTTTTTTTTTGTGTCGTTCACATTAAGGTTAGGAAACAGTTTAGCCAAAAATGAATCCAGTTAGCCATTGTGTCTCTGATGAGATTTTAGGTTTTTCATTTTGGAAAGAATAGCGAAGGCGTGGCAAGCAAGGCGCCGGGCACCGGCCGGGCGGCCGGCTGCGCGGTCATCCGAAGGGATATGAATTGTACAAATTTTGTAGAACGAAACAATTGCTAGGGTCCACCTCGTGAATGGCCGCGTCCGCAACAGCTCCCGTCATACTCAACAAAACGTGCCAAACCCACGCACCGACCACTGTCGAACCAATTGAAAACAGCTAAATGAAAAACGATCACAAAGGGGAAATCATTAACAATTTTCATGTTCTCACTTAACAACTCGCCACAGTCAATACATCCAACCATACGAGTCAAAAGCTACGTTCGTGACAAAAGAATTTCAATTTAATTCTCCAATAGGGCTTACGACAAAGTCTTCAAAGCCGATGCAGATCAGCCTATTCCATAATAAAATTTTCAGACAGGTATAGTTAAAAAGGGAATTTCATATCGAGTTGAGAAACGAAATAAAACGATAATATGTCGGGAACTATTACAGCTCCGACAATGGGGAAGGACAAAGGGAATTGTAAGATGGCTCTTGAATGCACGATAAAGTTACCTACATTGATGACATCTCGTCTATAAGAAATTGAAAATATTGTGTGCAGTACTAGATAACTTAAAATAAAGTCAAGTCAAATTAATATTAAAAATATGGATACAAAACTTGAAATTAATTAAGTCTTGGATGCAAAATCCATAGAACTTGATCAAAAAGTATCCTTTGAAAGATCAAACAAAGAAACGATCGCGAAGCCCTTATCAAACGGCAACACCGATTAGAAACAAAACGGATTCGAGTCTTTCTGAGGATGACGTCTCTTTCGAGCACTCGTCGAGTTTCCTTTGTAATTAAATATTGAAATTAAGAAATGAACAGCCGCTAATTACGAGAGGTTGTCCCTTGAGGGCTCGGTGCTGATTACGCCCCAACATTCACAGAAAGGGGGCCGACTCTCTTACAATTAATATTTAAGATTTTAATGTTACTACTGTTCGCCCAGGAACCCAGGTTATCCTATTTGGTAAATGATATGTACCTAATGCATTACTAAGTATGGACTGCGGAATTACATTCAAATGCACGTTTTTTCCGAAACACACAACTACTTGCAATAACTTCTATTTATTTAGGTAACTATTAATTTGTACGTCAAACAAAGTAGAAATTATATTTAGGCAATATTAGAAAAGTATAAACTTAAATACAATAGAAATTATATTTAGGCAATATTAGACCGTTAGATAGAACACGATAAAAAAAGAAATAGAGTAAAGAAGCAACATAAATTCAATGTTTGGACATTTCAATTACGCGGGCCACGTGGCGTGCCGGCAATGCTCTTCGTGCCAACAGCAATAAAAATTGAAAAAAAAAGTGATTCTAACATATCTCATTCTGCTAGAAAATATTTTTTCATCAACAAACTACGAGTCACAGATATAAGAGTCATACAAAAGAACAACAACAAAACAGAGGCCTTAATAGAGTTTCTTTTGGTTTCTTCATTTCATTACGCAGCGATCAGATCTCAGACGAAATAGGTTCAGATCTTAAATACGTTTGGAATGTCTTTATTAACTGTCATCGAATCAAGAGAAGCACCGGTGCTCCGGGAGCTGTTTAATACCCTATCAGACAAACGTAATTAGTTTTGTAAATAAAATGCCTCGGAGAAATTGAAACGTAGCGGCTACCTGGCTGCATCGGTGACTTGCCACATCAGATCATGATTGTACTGCCAACACTGCCCATGGGGGAACTGCTTCATGCTACTGGCTATTAGGACCTCAATTCCTTGCAAGTAGCATAAGTAATAGCATTATTATCTTTCATTCTTTTTACTTTTGCAGCTGTCTAAACTATATTAGTAGCAGCTTTTGAATATCATTATAAAATGATTTTATCAACACCATTGCTTTCACCAACGCCATTGATAATGTCAATATCTGTTCTTGGAATCACATTAGCTCTTTCTTTAGCTTAGATTTCACCAAAACTCCTTTACATAATATTATTATTTTTAATACTACCGATCTGCATTAGATCTGTTTGTAAGATGCAAAATGCTTATTACGATGTATTCAAAGACGCTCGCTGAGTATAAAACCGAAAATTATTTTAAAATATGACGGTAACCGCTGAATGCCCCAGGGACAGGTAACATTAGGAAGGCATCTTGCCTGCCCAACACGAAATAATTGCAAAGCGAAATTACGGTCGCAAAACTTTTCCACCCCAAGCATTTTTTATTTAATTTTTATTTTTATGACACGATTAAACGCGGCTTTGCTTTCACTTTTTATTGTTACTGTCTATGTGCCCTCTAATTTTTGGCTTCAATTACATTTTTCCTCTGCTGTTTTATTAAAACATTGGTTTTAATGATCCCAAACTTCATCACTGGCATTGCATAGAGTAGTAGCAATGTCAGTAGCAGATGTGACCTTTTTATTTAAAGTTTGTTTAACAAAAAATGTAGTTTTTATTCTTCTAAAATTCAAATAAGGTCAATAACCCAGATCTCTCTTCTTCCCCAGGTACTTCTCAAGGTGAATAGGTTTCTATTCAAGGAAAGAATCCATCTCACACCAACCGGAACTCGTTAAGAAAAATACACCAACGCTTTATAACCGAAAACATTTATCATGTTTGTACTGAACCCAAGACAAACTGCTACTGCGCTTGAGTTTATCGTAGATAAGATTACGGGCGTTTGTTTTACCTTGTCTACTGATTCTGAGCCATTTTTAAGACAGAGCTCCATTGTTTAAAGTATTACTATAAGGCACGGTGTTTCCGAAGGCATGGAAATTTTGAAAAGGAAATAGGAGTTGTACAAAGTGAGGAAGGACATCCGTAAATTCTTTTGACGTAGTAGTTATCTACCCTTCATAAATCTATGAGATAAAAATAAAATTAGATATTTTAGTCCAATTTCTAGAGTTACGTAAAAAGTCGCTCTATTCAGAAGATTAGAAGGAAATCAGCCGCCAACATCAAGATCACACGTAAGAATTTAATAGGTGATCATCAAACAGTACCGACAGACTACCGACAAAGAGTCAAACGTAACAACTTCAGTGGCACTGGATTCAGAAAACAAAACACTTCCTCCCTTTCATCCTAATACAAACCTACGGTATAATGTCACTAGATCTAATTTCACTTGACGACAACCTGTAAGCAAACAAGATATTTTGGGAGGAAGAAACGGTTAAAAAGAGTTTAATTTAATATGTAAACATTCCCATACGGGTTGTAGTGCTACGTGTAAATAATCGGGCGCTCAAGAAACGAAAACAGAAAACATATTCAGATTATGACTATTAGCTTACGATGGGCTGTCAGCGAGATGCTTTTGGTCTTTCAGTTTTTTAACAGTAAGCGGGGAAGGATGTTTACTGCACGTGGACGTTATGATTTAGTGTCAGTAATTGGTAGTGAGTGTGAACACGTCCACTAAAAACAGTAAATACAAATATAATAACAAAGACTCCTGCGTCTATTCATAGTTCGACGGTAGCGTTGACTTTGTTTGTATTTCTAAGCGCTTCACGTTGTTTAAGATCTTTTTTATGAATATCAGAGGTAGAGTTGGGTCCAATCACTACACATCCTTTCTTTAGAATCACGTACTTATCTTCGACTATTTCTATATTTTCCATTTCTGCAGGCATGCCGAGCATTAGTTTTTGCATTGATCGATCAGTATTTGCCGTAGGTGTTTGTAGATCTATCTATCAGGGTATATCTGTCAGGATATCTGGGGGCTCCTTTGTGGGTGCTATTTGATCAGTGCCACGAGCGTGAGTGATGAATATTGCCAGGCAAATATAACAAAAAGCAAAACTATCGGCGGTGTTAGTTTCACTGGGGTTGCTGGCCAAAAGAGTGCGATGCGTGCAGACTGGAATGTACTTTGATGTTTTGTTTTTACAAAGAGTAGGCACGTAGTATTGAAATTCATAGAATTAGTAGCGTTTGATGAAAATTGGAAAAGTTTGATGGAAATTGATAATGACTAGTAGATATTGATGTAGAAATTTGACATAATTCTGAAATTGCGAACACAAAGAGAGTACAGATCGACCGCGATTTTTGTTCAGGCGGACAAATTGGGAACTAAAAAATGCCAACACTTCACTTGACTACTGCGATTGTTGAAACACATTCACTTCTGCGATTCCGCCTGCTCTTTGCATGTGCGCATAAATCGTTCGGAAATCGTTCGATAATAAATCGAATGTTTTTAATGGCAGTTTATCGGAGTAAGCTTTGCGGTATTCAGATTACGCGGCTAAGTGCCGAGTGCCGGCGGTGCCGGTGTGCCGCCGGGCCAGGGGAGCGGCACGTGCTGCTGTCGCCTTATCTCGCTCCCTCGACACTTTCAATATTCGATTTCGTCGCGGTCGCGGTTTTGTTTAGTTTTTTACGCTGCTGAGTGTACGCGTTCACACCTAAAATAACCTTTTGTGTTTTGAGTTCATTGCCGCTGTCACGTCGCTATTCATTGGTGCCTGTCAACCTGCCTAAGCTATTCTATAACTTCCTCATGATGTCATTTTTATTGTCTAAATGATAACTAAATAAGTAAAGAAGTCAAATAAGTATTGTCAAATTTCTACATTTTCTCGTAAAATTAATTTAAATGCCTTTCCCAGACCCGAAATCTGACCCTTTATCGCGGGCGTCGAACGAAGGAAAAAGTCGTCATAACACAATCGCACCCCAAAGCGTAACCGAAAACGAGAACCACCGCAATCCAAGCTAATGGAGTGTCTCATAATGACGGTTGCTGACATAAAAATAAATAGGCGAGAGTCAGTTTGTGCGTAAGCCGATACTATGATAACAGCGCCCTCGATAATTGCCGAACTTGCCTGACGGGGCTGTTGCCCGTCTCGTAATAGTGAGGATTATGTGCGCGCAGTGTAATTGATCTTACGACCAATGTTAGTAAATAGTTGGTAAAGAATGCGATATGAAGGCGAACACTCGCAGCGCATAAGAATTTAGGGCCGCAAAGATTCTTGGACTTGCGGTGTACTTCTTGCCGAGGCTGGGGTTTTATTTAATAAAGATTAACCAATGGGCGCAAGAGTACAAAAACTCTTGCCTAATATGTGATTTGCTTTACACGATATTTTGGTAGAAGCTCACTTAGTTCTATTCTTTAAGGGAGATTTTAGTTTGGTATTTAACTGATCGACAAAAGACGAAGTCGAAAAAAAAACGACATACATACATATAATCACGCCTTTATCCCTAATGGGGTAGGCAGAGCGCAAACGACCCAAACAAAGATCGCTCCGCCACGTCTGACAGTTTTGAGGGTTTTTTAAGATAGATTTGAAGGTAGGTTGCTGTAGTGACAGGTAGTCAGCTCATCGCCTAAATTACAATATACTGGAACCCTCGGATCCCTTAGTTCATTTTTACAGCATGCCCGGGAGGAAAAGCAGCTGGCACATTCTATGTATTTCTATCGCTCCCAGGCCAGCATGGAAGAAAAAAAAAACTTTATTTAATCAAGTCCATTAGAATTATAATGATTATTTACATCCTAAAACTATAACGGTAATAGGATCTGCCTTGGATCCTGAAATAGCCTACATCAGTAAATTTGTAAAACATTTCAAATTTCTATTTTGGCCAAACAAAATCTGGATTAAAATTAGATCCTTTAATTTAGAAACTTGATCTTAACGGCGCGTTGTAAGTAATCGTGGTAAGTTTCGGCCACGGATCCCGACTCACACCGCAATAGGCTTAGGCCAAAGATTTAGGTGGCAAAGTTTATTGCGTCCAACAATATACTGTCTATTACGTGAACATAAATCACGGATGGGAAAACAATAAGCGTGAAATTGTGGAAACTGCGGCCGACGTCTTCTGGCATTAAATCTTGGGGGAGTGAAATAAATAAAAATAAATCTGCGGCGACCCTCACGCGAGGCGTTGATTTATTAGATAAGCACCACGGAGACACCGCATGGGAAGCTCCTACAGTTGAAGATATAATTGAATTTAATTAATAATGAGTTTTATAGTAGAATTTTCTTCGCGTAATGAGGACTCAGTTCGTTTAGAGATGCACAGTGCGATTGTATGACTTTTGATAGATGGTACTCAGACATGATAACTCTCACGGCTTTGGTTGTGTGAGACACTGATCTATTGTTGGCACTCTCGCATTTTTGCATCAACTTAAAATCGATTTATTTCTTATAATTAGACAGTTATTATGTCTACATAGTAGACTTAACGGTTAGCTGTCGTACCTGTTTTTATTTAATATGCTCATCACGTTTCTTTGCTGTTCATCTTCGTCAGAAACTTTCTTGGTTTTCATGTTTCATCAATTATACTACCGCAGTACGGCAGGCACATAATATCTGTTTGATTAACATTGAATATATGATTTACATGTTTTAGCCTTTTTTCCATTGCATCCTCCTTAGAAATTAAGAATAGGTACACAATTTACAAATTCAAGTGGTTATTTTAAATTTTTCAACATTATACCATTACCATTTGTCTTGAAATATTCTGTTGTCAATCGGCTCTATTTTATTTCCCTCTGTATATTTTTTTCTTCATTCAAATCCTTAGTTCTCTTCTCCCCGGTCCATGTAGTAAATGCAAGGTCCTTAACGGCAGTAACGTGCTACTATGTCCACAGCTCCAGGCCTGGTCGTCCACCGAAGCGCGCATCAGGCGTGGGTCTCTCTCTGGCTGCCACCCAGTACCCTGGTCACCCTTTCAAGAAACACCGCCTTGAGAACGGAGACTATTCGCCCTACGAGAATGGACACATGAGTGGTAAGTGCCTTTAATTTTTTTAATAAAATTATCTGAGTTGTGGATTCGTGGGTTCGAATCCCCTATTTGCACTTTGTCGTGTTGTTGAGGTGCATGACCCAAAACAAAAACACACAGTACAGAAGCTATAGATGAAGTACAGATGCTACAGATGATATAGAAGACCCGACTGTTTTCAGAAAAGTAGCAGATTTGTAAAATAATTGACCCATAATACGTAAAATTTTACTGTCAGATATATAAAAACCATACACATATTATCACACTTTTATCCAGAACGTAAACGAGCTAAACAAAGGTGGTTTCGCCACGTCTGACAAAGTTTTGAGGGTTATTTAAGATATATTTATAGGTATTTCTGTCACCACAGCAATATACCAAACAAATTCTCGTCAAATTAAATTCAAAAATTACAAACCAAACTACTTTGTAAATAAGTAGACTTTAATTCAAATCCAAGTTAGCAGATTAATAAAGCCTTTAATGGTTAATGTACTTATGTGAAACTGGCAAATGGTTCGCATGAAAAAGTCCCCTTGTTAGCGTAACTTGGAAACAATGTAGCATTAGCTATAACACTTACATACTAATCCGGTTCATCATTCAGTTTGCATTTGAAATTATCGATCAAAGATAGGCGATCGATTAAATTATAATCAGTCTTAGTTTTTATGTTGTCGATCATTCCGTTAGTTATTTATATCTTTGCAGTAATGATCTTGGTTTTAGAACTGTGTTTTTCTTTGTGTGGAAGTTTGGCTGCAGTGATTTCTTTTTTATTTTCTAAATTTTGTACCATTTGTTGGTTTTCTCTTCATCATCGAAATTTTGAATTGGCTCATAAACTTTCAAGCCTCACACTTGAACTAAACTCGAGAATTATTTTCAACATTAGCTGTAATGATAACCAAGGATAAGCTCGCTGATGTTATGTGAACAAATGGCGGCATGACATGTGATAATATCAAAATCGGGTTTGTGTAATCCGGAGAGGCGCCGGATATGAGCCCCCGTCTCCGCCGGAGGTATGCCGTTCCTCATTTCGTATACAAATTACACAAATACAAAATTATCCCAACACAAACGGAGAAAAGGGAATAAAGTGATTAAATAGAGCTCAGCGCAAGACGGCTAGCAATCAATCATTTTTGGCGTATACGCTGTTTTGAACTGTAGGTGTTTCTTCCCGTTTTCTCTTGTTGTTTGCGTATGTTTCGTCTCGTTCTGGCTTGAAGTGTCGTGCCAGACAAGGGAGCAATTACATTCGTGATCTTGCATAAGCGGCACTTGCTTATCGCGCACTGCCGCATTTGACTTTTGAGTGTAGTTTGTTCGCTTTTTTCCCTAAAATTTGCAATTCGAAACACTGTAGGAAGGCATTGTTTTGATTTGTTTTTATTGAGCCAATTTTATTTGGAGCAGATTTTCATAATGTTCTTTATTGACGCTAAAGCTTGAAATTTTTTCAATATAATATAAGTACTATTTACCTAACTGTACGTGTAATAAAAACATTATCATCCATAACTTCCATATTATGTATCTATTCTTTAAGATTGGCTTGACTGTTTTTTTTTTATTTCTATCTAACTGTATTTTAAGTTTTGATTGTATTTTGCATTCGACTAACATGATAAACTTTCTGTAACAGTCGCAGCCTCTTCCGTATTACCAAGAGACATGTCTACGTTTAGTTGGTTTTAATTATTTTACAATTAGTGAGAAGATGGATGGGTCTTGTAAAGGGTTTGTTTTGAGATTTGAAGCTTACGATCAATCTTTACCATCTTCAACTACCTTTTGAACCATCTTGATACTTGCTGAGAGACATTTAAAACATTTCCTACTCTTCATTGATGAAAATCGGTTCTAATATTATTAACAGAATTCCATTAAGTTCAATAACCGTGTCATCCTTATTTATCCGTTGTGAATCTTTTCCTATAATTATAATTTTGTCATCCATTCTCATATTAAAGTATTTCTAATTAAATTCGTGCTCGTATCAAGTTCGTACGTTCCATCTGCAAACGGGATCCTGTGCTAAGCCAATATTATTTTGACGAGTCGTTGACAGTGGTTTACAGTTGATGAAACTGACGCACACACCGATACAAAATCTAGTAAAGGTGCACACACACGTGTGCAGATTGCGTGTCTATACGTCACACACGCGAGCTAAGGGTGTCAATGTGAGTGAGTGAGTGAGGGAGCGGGTGGCCTATTTTCACCCTGTGAAATAATAGGATACGAAAACATCGGAGGCAGAACATAATCCTCGTACGGAGGTTGAACGGAATGGAAATAGGAATATGAAATGCGTGGAAGGGACCGGGCCACGTGGAAGGGTTACCGATGTTTATCTTCAGGCGGTAAATCAAAATCGATGCTCACTTCGCGATTCGCTTGCAGATTTGACGATTAGTTGTGATAAGCAGAAACAGTTTGTTGTACAAATAAACATGGTACTCATTTTGAGAGAAATACTGAGCTCAATCGATATATAGCTGGCTGGGTATATGCATAAAGCCATGATATTTATCACAGCATATAAGCGACAAAAATGGAAAAAGAATACCTAGGATAATACATCGTCAAAATAGAAAAAAATGTCAGATCCATGAGTCATGGACCATGACCATGAGAACTAAACTGGCAATATGGTTTCCAAGTGACAGCATAGTTTGCCCTATTCCGATACAGGCATTTCCGTCAATCGTGCAACCCTATTATTTGGGAAACCGGTATGAAAATGACGTGTTGATAATAATTAAAGGTTCCGTACTGTCGCTCCCGTCTCGGATGCGGGGGATAATATGAGCATTATAACATTACTGTGGGGTATAAAGCTTTACATTTTGATTGAATTCTGCGACTCAAATTAAGTAAGGATTTCCCTGTTTATGTTAAGGGCGGGATGATGGATCAGTCAATTTGCGAGGTTTGTCTGTTCACGCCTTTGTTCCTCTTTTAACATGTATTCATGTTTATTATTCACAAGGTAGGGATTCATAGCGCAAATGTTAATCATTCTCCGTATATCAAACAATGGTACCAATTCGTAGTTGCAATAATCACGACTTAAATAATATAAGTCTATACCTGTCTTTTTTCTATCGTGAGAGAATAGATGGCAACAATTTTAGTCAAGATTTAGTTAAGTTGTAGGCTCAATTCAACTAAACTAACTTCCATTCTAGACTAGGAGCGAGAGAAAAACATAGAATGTGCCAGTTGCATTTCCTCCCGAGCACGTGTATAAATCAGCTAAGGGATCTGAGGATTTCAGTATATTGTAATTTAGGCGATGGGCTGACAACCTTACTTACTACAGCAATATACGTACCAATCTATCTTAAATAACCCTCAAAACTTTGTCAGAAGTGGCGGAACGATTTAGGTCATATACGCTCTGCCTACCTCATTAGAGATAAAGGCGTGATTATGTGTATGTATGTTCAAAGAATCGGCACCAATAAATCAAAATCAATGAGCTTTTCATCCTTATCCAGCGATATCGCTACGCAATTACATTAAAAACTTGACATTAACAAACGGCTATTAACTAACGCATCTTTTTTTTTTGTTGCCAGTAGTACTGTAGAGCATTTATCGAATAGCAAAAAGCGATTCGCATCACAATCGTTGAATCGAGAGCTGGCAGTTTTTATTTCCGCAGTGTACATGCGATAAAAGTGTAAGAGTCGGCAATCATAGCAATTTCTTGCTATCCACGGGCGCGTTTACAATTTTAATGGGTAAAACATCAGGCAGCAATTGCGGGTAATCAAACAAATTGCCGTTGCGCCTTATAAGGAAATCGTACAATCGTCGAGTGGCAGTAGGAGGTGCAATTAAACGCCGAAGCCGTGCGCGACCGGCATACGCGTCGCTCTTATTTACAACTCACAACTGTTTGAAGAAGGCCTAGTTTGTTGTTGTGTTAGATGTCTTCTAGTCACGCGCTCAATGTACGCCAATTGCTGAAGTATTCCGAGAATTCCTTTTGCGATCATGACTTGAAGTGTTACTACTGAAACTAGTGTTGATTCGATTTTGAAACTCTACTGATTTATTGTTTGGAATGCAGATGGATAGCATTCAAATTTGGCAATGCAAGGAAAAAAATATTAATCAAAGAAAATGCCAGGTGTAATGTTCCATACACATTGTCTGATCGAGATGAACATTTTGTATGGAAAAGCCAATATTCTTTTTCACTTCCTAAAAAAACCTGTTGATAGTTGTTCAGTGTCGTTGACTGAGACGCTGTCCCTTACATGTGGTATTATGTTATTACGCGTTTTCTATACCTTCTGAACTAGATCTAATACCGTTTATATTAATTTCGCATTTGATTCTAACAAACTCTATCACATACATACAAAATGTTTGCCCCCCTGTCAGCCAAAGACAACAAGTTTACTAAGGCTATCTATAATATAAAGCGATCTCAAGATCTAGAGTAATATTAAGTATGGATTCTATTCTTTTTCTATTCTATTCTATAATTACGGACCTTAAATACCTTTTACCACTACACTTTAAACCAGTCAAAAGAAAAATAATTCTTATAATACGGTTGTAATGAGTTGTTCTTCCATGCTGGACTGGGAGTGAGAGAAAAACATAGAATGTGCCAGCAGCATTTCCTTCCGAGCATGCTGTAAAAACCAGCTAAGGGATCTGAGGTTTTACGATTATTGTAATTTAGGCGATGGGCTGACAACCTGTCACTACAGCAATATACCTACAAATCTTTCTTAAATAACCCCCAAAACTTTGTCAGACGTGGTGGAACGACCTTTATTTAGGTTGTTTAGCTCTGCCTACCCCATTAGGGATACAGGCGTGATTATATGTATGTATGCCTGTGTAATGAGCAAAAACCGGCAGCTATAATAATAAGACCATTTTGTTTTTGAGCTTTTGAGGCCTTCGGAGACAGTTATATGAGTTCACCTGTTGTTAACTGGACTATTTATAGTTGACAATTATCGGTAATAAAATATGGGACGCGAGGGATCGGTTAGATATTGAAAAGTTATTATACTTGTCATCATTTCCCTTAAGGGAATTGATAGATAAATTAGATATTGCATATTGATAAACGTGTGGAAGGGCTAGCGGTAAAGGTCACGCTTGACTTGACGTCCAATTTCTTATAAAAAATCTGGTTCATAACATCGCTAACGCTATCAGTACAATAGTGTTTCATACGACTACTATGTATTTATTTATACGGAGTAACTGCTTTCGTGGCCTAGTGGTCAAAGCCATGGGCTCACGACCCGGAGGTCTTGGATTCGATTCCCAGGGGGGGAATACAAAGTTAGTATTTGCCAATTTATCATTTTTTGAGATATTCAGCAGTTTGTTTAGGACAATGCAGGCTGAATCTGGAAGAAAACGGATTGCGTGCTTCGGAGGGCACGTTAAACCGTTGGTCCCGGTCACTGTCTTGATAGTGGTCGTTTCTCAAACCATGTCAGAGGTCTAATAGCTGTGCTACTGCGCGGTTTCAAAAACTCTGACACCAGGGTTCAAACCCACTCGCTAAGGAGAAAAAGATGTATACTACGGAGTGAAATTATTTAACATATTTATTGGTATTCAAGCGTCACCTTTACATGACATCCAATTCTTATAAAAAATCTGGTTCATAATATCGATAAGGTAGGAAGTACAATTGTGTTTCATACTACTACCATGTATTTATTTATACGGAGTGAAATTATTTTACATATTTATTGGTATTCCAAAGTGTTTTAACAAATGTCGTTTTTAACACGATTACAGTCCACAAAAACACATTTCACTTCGATGTGACTTCGATACAAATTAATTCACTTTGATGCAAATATTCAAACATCGCCAATAAAAAAGTAATGAGAACACCGACTCCCGCGCAACCCTAGCTAAAGACGCAAACGGAACACACCTGCGGTCTAAAGCCGCGTGCGCAACGACAGAGCTTATTGCGACTTACCGCGTCTTATGCGACTCTTATACAACTCTAATACGACTTATAGCGCGATTACTACCTACCCGACGCGTATAGATAGACAATCAATTAGAGAAGTCCGTAAGCGCCATTTCATGCCATTTTATTTGCAAACTTAAGTGGCGTGAACATTTGTAGCGTTTATAAATACGGACAGTCATAAAAGTTAGCGCCGCCGTATGTAGAATGTAATTTAAAATTATCCGTTTAATTGCTTTTATGCATTTTATGAATACTATGTTGTATTGAAATGGCCATGTGTTTAACTGAAACATAATAAAATAATTTTAAGGATACCTCGGATTCTTGTTTTACTAATAAAATGTGAGGCAAAAAAATGTTTTCTCGTGTTGGTTCATTCGTAGTACCTATGTTTAATAAAAAATAAATAATCAATCTTTATATCCAACTTAATTTAGACTAATACAATTATTAAAAATACTTACTTAAACACAAAAAATAAAGATTGTTAAACTGAAAATGTAGAGCCACTTACTGAAACCCAATATATGCTAAATCAACAATGGATTCAACACCTTCAAAATACCCATTCGGTGCCAAAATTGGGTTAAAGGGAATATTTGTCCCTCAGTAATTCACGAGTTAGTACCTGCCGCGCGGGTTCGCCCGCATTTCTCTTCTTTGCTCGCCTGATGCCTCGCATTCCAAACATTCGAATCGTGCATCGCATTCTCTATGTGAATTGTGTATTTGTCCCCTAATACTATTTCCTGTGATGTTGAGAGATACTGTTAAAGGCATCAAGCAGCTTAAAGGTATCATATTGAGTTGTATTTACACCTAAATAAATACAGGTATAAAAAATAATTACAGGTTTTCCTATGGCGCAGTTTTTCCTATCAGTATTGAACTGGAGATCTCTAGCAGTACAATACAATACACGTACAAACATTCTTTATTACACATAAACAACATATTGTACAGGAACAAACATTACAAAAAAAACAGAGTACAATTAGGTGGCCTTATTGCTAGGGTAGCAATTTCTGTCAGGCAACCTTTGGGTAAAGGAGTAGTTTGATAATATTATGCGATAAAGTGCAGTTACTATAGTTATTAATTTAAATATAATACATAGACTATTCTAGATATATGAATACGAATAGGTACAATAGGCTAACATATAAGTACCGTTACTCAAACCATGTCAGAGGCCTGATAGTTGTGCTACTAGGCGGTTTAAAAACTCTGACACCAGGGTTCATCGGGTCGATAGCCTCGATACCCACTCGACAGAAGAAGAAGAAGTACCATTATAATAAAATAAACTAATATAATGTCAGTGGACTGTTGTAGCTGATCTTGATGAATATAATATGCTTTAAGAGAGAGGAAAATGCAATATTTACCTACCACAGTACACATCTTTTCAGAAGCTATTTGAATGTCGATCTATGCAACATTGTAGTCATATTGTCAGTATAGGTACAAATCAAACAGGATTCTCATTATCCGCCATCATTTGAATAAAATAACCGATAATAAAATATATACGACTCTGTAATGGCGCAATAACATTTATATCATCTCATAGGTCAAGGTGGCGTATAATAAGTCTCCACGTGTCATTGTCATAACAGTTTCTAATCATTATAATTCATTCTATTAGCGTGTATGCAGGCAATAAGTGGAGCTTCGAGCTTTTTTCGTACCGTCACAGCAATAAACATTTCTCGTCTGTCATAAACGTGCCGATTCCTTTGTAGACACAATACACATACATACAAACATATAATCACGCCTTTATTCCTAATGGGGTAGGCAGAGCGTGAAGTACCTAAACAAAGGTCGTTCCGCTACATCTGACAAAGTTTGAGGGTTATTTAAGATAGATTTGTAGGTATATTGCTGCAGTTGTCAGCCTATCGTCTAAATTACAATATACTGAAACCCTTGGATCCCTTAGCTGGAGATGCAGCTGGCATATTCTGTTTTTCTATCGCTCCCAGTTCAGCATGGAAGACGAGAAGAGCTGTTGTATTTCTGTCTATATTTTATTTAAATTTTAGGAAGTGACAGGATTAAACTAACATTATTTAAGTTGTGTTTACAGCAGAATCGGCACCATTAACGTTCTTTGTAGAGCATTTCCATACAGACATTAGCTAGTGTTTCATTCCCATCGTTTTGTGTGTCGTGTGGAACGGCGTTTACAATTATAATGCTCTGGCAACCACTTATGACATTACTCACACCTCGACTCATCATGGCGGATTCATTTGTTTTTTGCCCGGGGAAAGGCACAGCGGAGGAATTTCTTTTAATTAGCAATACCGGTGTCCGTGTGTCGGTGTGCACGGTGCTCACTGCTCGGTGGCGGCAACATTGTTGAGATACTTCTGTTTGTTGTGTTTTTATTAAACACACTCCATCTTTATTATGTTGTTTTGATTAAAATAACTGCGAGGCTTGTATATTAAAATTGCTCGTTAGATACTGTTATTTTCAAATTGTTGTCTGTCATTCGAAATAAATTGCGGTCTAACAACTTAATTTGGAAATTGTTGTACATATTTTTGTCAAAGATCAGGTTTACTCGCGTGCCGTCATGTTCATGTCTAATCAATAGTAACAGATTTATCGAGCAATTTGTAAACAGTTCTGTATGGCCGGGGGCGGACGAGCACATTAGTCGGAATTCTTGTCCGATCGATCATGACTCCAAATTGCAGGTTTCATTCTTCCGTAACGGAGTCCGTTTGTTATCGAATCGACGACATGTAATAACCCGCCATCCAACGTGTCATCTGCATCAACAAAGATTAATTCCACAATTAAAACTACCCACAGTGAGTGTTGGTGATGCAATACAAAACGCGATGAAACGATTATTACATGTAATTTCGCAATTTTTTGCCTTCAAGCGAGTAAAGGTGTTCTGTCTCGTTAGAATGTTTATTGACTTCATCTTTGAACTATGGTCTCTTAGTATCAATTTGTATTAAAATACAAAATGTATCGATTCACCCAGCAGCTGCTACCGAAAACCACTGACAGATAATCTCTCTTTTGTGCAAGTTATTAATAAAAATATGATTCGATATGTCTGCCCGAACAGTATCTTCGTTGGTTAATATGTAACAAAGGCTTCGGTCTTTTGTGAATATTCACGGTTGAGAAGACTCGTATTGTGGCTCGTCGAGAGTAGTTTTTGATAAAAAGTATTACTTACTCGTAGTTGTGATTGTAATTTTAAATGTATCTATTATAGCATTTTCGATTGGTAAGTAGAGTCTGCTATTGAACGGTACTTAGAAAAAAAAATTGCAAAACAGTTCTTTTCAAAGTTGGCAAACCCTTGCCTCTAGGTACAACTTAATAATAATTTAACAGAAATACCTAAAATATATAAAAAAAATAACAAATCAGGATTTCCAAAGACGCGGGTTCCAATCCCGTCAGCGGTTGAATTTTTGATTCGTTATTTTCTAATATTATCATGAAAATATTTAGCATCAAATATTTATGAACATAAAACATCATTGAGCCTCTATTATTCCTGATATCCTGTGAAACATTCCGAACATTTATTTATCCGGGTATTTCGCAAAACAGTTTGAAATTTTAAATTATTTCTATAAGAAGCTTTGATCCTTTTTTACCCCTGTAGGAAATCAACAGAAATCTTGAAATATTTTGCGTCAAATATTTATGAACATAAAACATCATTGGGCTCATTTCTAGCCGCGTCCTCATCAAACCCACATAATAAGGAGTGCGAGTGTGACACATCCCGCACATTTATTTACCCGGGATAAGACTTAGCCCGGTCAATTTACGAGTAATTAAGCCTGACCCTCTTTCGCGCCGAGGGAGAAGTTTTATTCGGCGGGGCAGTGAGGATAACTCACACTGGGAAATGTAGGAAGATTCCCCGGAACAAGATTAATGTGTGTCCATCTATTTGGAATACATGCCGTTTTGAATCTTTAGAATGGTTTAAGTTTGGATTAGCAGTTTTTTTATCAATAGAACACCTTACTTTTTCATAATTCATAAACTAACTAAAATATTATCTGTAAATTGATATTTTACGAAACAATAAATTTAAATTGATTTGTACTAAAATAAAAAAAAAACATGTTAAAATGAAATATCTGTGTAGGTGGAAGAAGAGGAGAGACAACACGCAAAATATAAATGCCATTCCACCCACAGAAAGTCACTCAAAGTACAAAGTTAAAGTGGGCAATACGGCTGTCTTGTAATAGGGTAAAGTCCCTTACAGCTGCCTATAACTCCTCAAATTGCGCTCATAAGTAAGGGACGCGGATTAGCGTGTGCTAGGGCAAATATTTTATTACAGTCCAAATCTCCAGCCCTCACGTTTTATTGTTCATAAGGCTCGTCCGAGCCAAATGAAAGAGTTTATGGCGAAGACATAAGTCTGTCGGTGTTGCCACCAAAGGGGAGATCACCCCACTTTCGGACAAAGGCGGTTTTAGGTTTCCTAACATTTGTGAAAATAATGCTATTTTTTGGAATTGTCCAATTGGGGGAATTGCTGTTTTATATCGAAATACTGTGGCAATCATTGTGATGAAATTTGATACCATTGAAAATCAGTCTTCCAATTTGTTGCACTTCGATTTATTGACAGAAATTTCTGTTTTTATCTTCGAACTTAACTAGCTAGCAAATATAAAAGCTTGCGATGACTTTGCAAAAAAAAACACAAAAATCTGTAGAAAATATTTCTCATTCTCACACATAGTAACCCCGCATGTATCCTTGTTGACTCAAGTTATTGACCGTTGGCGTTTTGTCGGCTATTGTGTAGTATTACTGTTATTGATTGTACTCGCGCGTGACTTGTGTTCGCGATTGTACTTTACGACTTCAGGCGAAGGAAGCGTCTAAAATTGTTGTAAATACACTATTACCTTCTGATGTTGTATCGGAAGTGTCATTGCAAGCAAAGGTTGAAGGTGGCAAAACATTTGATTACAATGGGTAATTTAGTTTTGATTATAACTAAGTACTTAGTTGGATACATATTTACAACAACTAGGAAATTGGGGCCTAATTTACATACACACCTTCATTAAAATCACGACTAATAATACGCTCACACATTCTGTAGTTTCCGTACGGTTAAATACAAGATTTCCTGTTTCGCCATGATAGAAGATTTCATTATAGTGATATTTTCAGATTTTTTTTTTTTATATTGAAGTATATATTTATTTGACAAAACATAATTTGACCTGATTTGTCATATTATTATGGTTTGTGTGTCAAATTGGTTCATTCAATATCGTCAACTTACAATCACACTTTGTCAAAGAAAATAGGCTTTACAAGTTGTCACATCAGAAACTGTTGTACGCACTTCTATTATATTTCTTTATGACACACACAATCATCATCTCCATGTCCGGGAAGTGAAGATAACAGCCAACAAAGGGACGACATCTCTGATTGTGTGTTCTATAGATTGCTCGGGTTATTCTATTAAGCTCCAAAAATACTTATAGTTTGCTCTAGCCTTATCAAAATTAAAGAAAAAGTTTTTTTTTTAATTTAAAATATCTCGTCATAGTTAAAATCAAATCTTTTATCGAATAGTTTTTGGGCACTATATACTCTATAAAATTATAATTTTCTTGTGCATAGCAAAAAACTTAAAACTTTTTTAGAGAGCACTCCTCTTTCCATAACAAAAAATACATATAATTTGCAAGCATATCTTGATATTTACTTCTAATCTTAATTATTCTAAATTATTATTGGTACTACTAGTATATATTTCGAACCTCGGTCTGCTTGGTGGAATGTCTCATCGCAATGCCTGCCTCAAAATAATTTTGGATCATCGTGGAACAACCCGTGTGTTCGCTCAGTACAATATTGCTTACCAAGCCAACGAAACACATCTCTCCATTGCCACTCTATTACTATTGACAGCTCCGACGATCGCTCTTATTTCTGCCGAGTCATGATTAAACTGCATGAGATTTTTTTCGTTGTCTTTTACACCAATACAATGACCTTACCACCCTTACAGATACAAAATACTTCTACTGCTTATAGTGTAGATACATTAAAATATCTATTTGAAACAGGTGTAAATTTTGTCGTTTTTGTTTCTATAAACTTAAACTTAGCACTTTTTTCTCTATTAACTTAAACTTAGCACTTTTTTGAAATACTATGTAAATTTTGATGGCATATAGCACATGTTGATGGTCGTTTATGCTATAGCCAGCTTAATTTTCTATATCATATATTTTTCAAGCAGTGGGACAATAATATAAAAACAATATATTTATTCATTTATTAGTAAAGGTATATGACTAAATTAATTTAGATTACGAAATTTATTTACCAGAATCGGCACCAGGTAATAATAATATTATAACAAATAAAATTTAACTGTAAAAGTTTTGTGGCAGAATTTTCAAAAGTATAACAGTGCAATGTCATCCATATAAAATATCCTATCCTGAGGAAACATTCATCGTGGCCCGCAGACAGTTATTTTGGCGAATCGCATATGCCATTGGTATACTCACCGTGCAATTATGTGTTTATTGTAAACGCTAAGATTGCTGGCCGACTGTAATTTGCTTTTAATTCGCCTTGTTTCGTATCATTTTCGAGTTTCTTCGTTTTGCCGGCCGTTGGAGATTTGTAGCGTTATATTATGCTCATACGCAGGAGACGCCCTTACTTTATTTTTCTAATTCGAATGAGAAGTAGGCTGATTTATTTAAATTTTCATTTCACCTTTAAAAAATTTATATGATCTTGGCAACGCGTTTAATATCTCATCGATTGTAGCAATTACTAGAATCGCAACTTTGTATTGCATTTATTACCGTCGTATTTATTCTGCAGTACCTACTTAATGTATCTAATAAATTATTCCTTTCGTGTGATTTACGGTCCAATATGGCAATCTTAAGGTTTCCAGTTAAAACCAATCGGGTGAAATCTAGGAGGCTCGCTAACAAAATGTATTTAATGTTCAGTGGAGTCATAAACTTTGGAATAACTATTTATTTCCTAGTTTACAGCGGTAACAAAACTTTAATATCACACGTTATGTATTTTTTGTTATCAGAATGGCGACTCCACACACTTTGTTGTTCCCAGGTCGAAAGAAACATGCTCGACATTTATGAACTCGCAGAGTTAAAAAGATGCTTAAAGCTTAAAATGAAGCGTTAAAGTTATTGAAATAATTGGTTAGTTGTAACAGAGCGAAGGCTTGTACAAATGCTTATTGAATTAAATGTATGTTTTGTGCATACAATTAATGCTCTGTAATTGTAGCTTCATATCGACCAATTATGCAAACAGATGTTACATAATTTCTTTTATTGCTCTCTTTAATTAGCTAAGTTATATTTCCGTCAAGTCCTTAAAATACTGCTCTAGTATCAGCTGTTGATCAAGGTTCAAAACAAACATTATTATAGGTACCAATTACAGCCAATCGTACCATCTGTAATGATAGAGTACGTATTGCCTGTACATTTTGTTCCTTCTATCAATAACCTGACGAATGTCTCTTAATTTCTATGCAGTCTTTGAGAATATTCAAATGTATTGAAAGCTTGGTTTGTAGTGGGCAATAAGGACATGGCTACATTGTCAGTCAGCGGCCGTTCTTTCTTTATAGCCAATCATTTAAGCGGCCCGGCCGGTGTCTGCCTCTCCTGTCTTCATTTTGCAATCTGCGTACAATAAACTCAATGGTTATTATGTCTGTTCCATTATTTTCGACTTGTGAATGTAAACGTCTTTTGTAATAATTTGTTGGGCTTCAATTAATTTGCAGTGTTATTGTGTGGTTGTATTGCCCACGCGAATTTGGGAGCTTCTGTTTTAGCCAATAAAATATATAAAAAAGTAAAACAAACTACAAAATCGTCTGAGACGAACACCTTTTTGTGGAGCAAATCGGTCGCCAGCTTTGCGGTTATGATTGCGTTCATCCCAACCTCCTTTAAACACATAAGTGATATAATTGGGGTCCCGATTCTATCGATTCTAATTCGAAATAATGGCCGGTAATTTGGTGCGATCATTTGTCGAGGACAGTCGATATTCGATCAATAAATCGATGAAAATCGATATAATAGCGGTTCGAAATCGACGTTTCATTTCTTTAAATGCCTGATCAGTGGATTCGCTTAATAATAGTCATAATGGTAAACGATGAGCATTTTGTCGATTACGGACCCGCATTTTTGAGGGATCAATTTTATGGGGATTTGGTCTTTTTTGGTAAACGTAGACATAATTGTAAACATTGGCTTCGATTACAAAAATAACACCCATATATATCTCCAAAATATATTCTAAACCTTCTCTAATTCAAAATATCCACTAAACCTTCATAATATTTCTTCCAATTAGAAACACATATTTTATTAATTGACCATCCCAATTAAAAAGAGACGCCAGATTACACAATCCATCCATAAGAATAAGACAGAAGAAGGGTTGTTTCAACCGCAGGTTATGAGAGATTTAACACGTATTTGGTTAATTAGTGCTGTGGTTGTGGTCAGGGGTGTTTTACCGGGGGTTGTAAGTTGTATAAAGGTTGTATAAATATGATTTTTGGTTGCCCCGATTGCGGTTGAGGATGACCACGGTTGAACCCAGTTATCTGTTTAACCCTTTTCCGCTGAAGAATAAACTAGATAGCTAGTTAAGTTTAATAGAACGACCGTTTAATTTTGAATTCTGTTATGTTAGTTGATATGTACGTTTATCTACAATGATTTTAAGAGATGAATATTTTGACTTTTGCACCTATGTATATTTGTTACTGAGAAACCCAAAAACTGTAAGTATACACTTGCTTCCACTATTCATCTTCAGCCATTCGTTGTCCCAGTCTTGGACATGAGCGTCTTCCAGCTCCCTCCATGCTTGGCAATCGTACCTAACGCACGCTTTCACTATTACTTAAAGAAATAAATAAAAAAACAGAATAAGTAAAGTCGTTTTAACTAGAAACAACAGAGTTGTAGTCAAGGTAAACTGTGGCTTTATAAACTACTAACTTCCAACGAATAGTTACTTACCTCATAGATCAATAAACTAATTATTCATACCAATAAAAGCCTTAACAACAAGTCACAGTGTATAAATTGTCATGACAAATACAAAGTTGCGAGTGGTTTTCAAGATAACGGACCGCTGGCCGACTGAGTAAATAGACCCTGGTATTAATGCAGGGTCCAACATTGCTCATGGCTCTGTTTGTCTGCCATTAAACAGTTAAAACCGGGGGACAGAGAAAACAAATATTTTATTTGATTCAAGGAATAGTAGGTATAGTTGTAAAATAGACTTCTGACTGAGACTGGGAGATAAAAAAAACATAAAATGTGCCAGCTACATATCCTCCTGGGTATGCTGTAAAAATCAGATAAGGGATTTGAGGGTTACAGTATAGCAAATTAGGCGATGGGCTGACAACCTGTTACTATAGCAATATAGAAATCTATCTGGAATAAGCCTCAAAATTTTACATTTGTTTAGGTCGTGTACGCTCTGCCTACCCCATTTAGTATGTATAAAGACCACAAAATAACTGATGTATTTTTAAATGACAACGTGCACGTGATACGTCCCCATGATTAAGTTAAATGTAAAGTATATTGTATTTCATTTCATTTCGATCCAAACAATAAACCCTTTTTAATTAAAAAGAATACCAGGGCAACGAGCAGAGCCGAAGAAAGCGCCGGAAAATTGTTCCACAGATAATTAAAATTTCCAAATTTTCCCATAACACGTGTATCTCTAATCGGGTAACAAAGGAACACACATATTTAATTCTCAGCAATCCCAAAATCCTTTGTAAAACGGTCGTACAATGGAAAAGGGTGTTCCTTTAACGGTCCAACCGTTAATTCGTGTATAATTCGACACCTTGTTAATTGTTTCCATCGCCCTGTCCGTTTGGCGACCTCAGGTGGGGGCTAAGACCCCCCAGCACCTACTCGCGACGCCCCCCGGGAGACGGGGGGGTCATTTTAAGAATATTTGCGCAACACCCCTCTCGTGTTTACACGGGTTGTTTGTGGTACCCAGAAAACAATAGTCTCGAAATTCATTGCTCATTTTATTATTGTTGATACACCGTTTTACGGGCGATTCGATTATTGGAACAGGTAATTAAATAATAATACTGGGCTTTAATTGGATTTTACCTCAGCACGTGATACCTTTTAAGTGCTTTTTATTGTAGATTATACGAAATTCGGCAAGGAAATAATTTGCACTCAGACTTTGCATAATTTTAATGTCCATCATTTTTGTAATACTTACTTCCCTTTTATCAATAACATTTTATGTTATTAACGTGTCATCGTAATTGGTACTTTCAGTTTACTGTGTCTTGTCTTGTCATGAAATACGGAGTTCTTTTATAGTTTCAATGAACAAGTTGATATTTTAAAGTGCTACTTTGAACTTACAAGATCGAATTGATTTAATTTTATTTAATACGAAGTTTACTACTGTCAGATTTTATTTTTTAATGAGAATCCTATATGAGATCGTATACATAAATGCTTTATAAGCTCAGCTTATTTATACGCAATGAAAATTTTCCACTCTATAGAATACTATAGACATTTTTGTTATTTTTAACTACTCTCTAAGTATAGAAACATTTAACTTAATACTAAAAAAAATATTAATGAAAATAACACAGTGTTTTTATTCGTTTCATGATACAATTTAATATTTGATTCTAGGTTTTTTTTTTTAATATAATTTGTCTAACACCTTAATCCGCTTGTTCCAGAAATTGCTCGCATGGAGAAGTCTCCATTACTGGCGAACGGATACAACGCGCCACCAACGCACCTTGGACCCATGGGCTTCATGCACCAGCACGCGCTCATGTCACCAGGCATGCAGCACCCCGGCATGCCTCGACCTGACGGCTCCATCATCAAGGGACAGCCCATGCACAACATGGAGGCGCTTGCAAGGTTAGTTAAACTCATTACTGGTCTAATCTAAAGTTTATAACAGGCTACCGGCAAACGTTCGAGATGCACCTTCTGTCCCAACTTTTAAAAGCAGACTGAAAAAGTGGCTATTGAAAGAAATATTCTACGATTTTAATAATTTTCTGTCGCTACCGCCGACACCTTACAAATAATGTATTAAATATTGATATTAAGTTGTATTTTATGTAATCTCACGCTTAATGATGTTTAAAATAATTATGTTTTATTAACTATATTGTTAATAGGAAGACATGTAACCGAATGTTATCAATAAATTTTATCTTATCTTATCTATTCAGAAATTAACAATAGTACTCGGTACTCCCAAAGCTCGCCTTAAACTTCACTTATACTTGAAAACATCTAATGTGAGAGTGCTAAGAAATTACCAGTTAATGTTATCTACACCGGCACCCCGAAAGGTGGGCTAAGATAGTGACAGAGTGGATGCCACAAGATGGTCGTCGCAGTAGAGGCAAGCCTCGCAGAAGATGTAGAGATGACTTGGAGGCATTCCTACCGGACTGGTATATTGGCCCGTTATTATTAACAGCACTTGAGACTGACAGCTAGTTTGAGTTCGTATCAGAAATGTCATTTTAGTACAAAATGACCTGTCAAATCTATTCTTAATATCGATCTCAATCTTGAGATTGACTTATAAATACGAGCATTAGCTACCCATGATCTAGACATGTGGCGTTAACGAGGGGAGGCCTTTGCCCTGCAGTGGGATACGATACAGGCTACATAAAAAATAGTTATCTAACTAGTTAATAGTTCTAAAGAGAGCAAGAAATGGGGAGATGAGAAATCACAAATTAACGTAAGTACAATAAATTCTCTAAAAGACGTTTAGATTATTACTTCTTATTTACCATGTTATGTATGTTGCATAATGCAACTAGTCTAACTAAATCAAAGTTATAAACTTACCCATGAAGCTTACGTTTTCCACACCAATACGGATACTAGCGCCATCTATCGCCAATCAGTTCCTTCCGCAAAGAACCAGTAGGCATTACTCTGCTAGAGATTGCAGCTTCAATCAAAGTTATATTAGGAAACAGCTCTATAATATTCCAGTTTGCCGGTGAGCCATATAATTATACACAACATAGTCTATGTGATTAGTTAATCCTGTAACGGAAATTGGTTATAATACTGTATAGTTTGTAGTTACGATTTACAAACATCAATGGAGTTTCCTCCTGAAGGAACTGTATTTGTCATAACTTTTGTCGTAAAAGGTAAGTTATTTCGGTTTTTATTGATTGGGTGATAAAAAGGAGCTCCTAGTTTTTTATGGAAAAAGATTTGTTTACTTTTGTGCTACCGGTCTTTTCTTTCATTTGTTATTTGGAAGTAATGTATTCACAGTAAATTTTCCTTTTTCCTAATAATGTAACCATTAAAAATATATGATTAAAGGTAAATGTTTCACAGAAATATTTAACTTTGGAAAGCGACTGGCACGTGTAGCCTTTTTATGTATTCAGAATGAATATATATTTATTTTAAGTATAGAACATACATATTTACGGTTTCTTCTTCAATATGAAGCCCTAGTTATACTTACAAGCTTGTTGGGATAGATAGTTAAGAATTGACGTTTTACTTTAAGGAAATATTTAAGTAACCCTAATCTCTGTTAGTCAAAGACGTTTGAATCAAAGAAGTCAAAGATATTAACTTTTATGAATAATTATGTAATTTTGTTAAATTTAATCATACAGTTTTAAGTTTTCCTAAATGGCTCTCACTTCTTCAAATACCTTCAAGAAATTTAACAGAATCAAGCGAAATCTGCTAAATACTTAACCAAAACCATTACAACAAAAATCTTTCCATGTCCACGTTAACCGCAACAAATCTTCAAACCCTAAAGGGCTTAGCGCATTAACAAGTCGAAAAGGAAACCTTTAAGCAGGTCACAGGCGCAGGTTAAATGTCTTGCGGTAATCCAGTTAGAAAAATACAAACAGGCGACCAATACAGGCATACAAGACGACTAGGGTTTAGATGAACGTGGGTGGGGGCGCTGCATTGTATGGACAAAGATGCATCATTAAATCGTACCTTTATCCCTAAAGGGGTAGGCCGAGCACAAAACTTTCACCACGTCTGACAAATATTGCGGACAATTTTAGATTAAAATTTGTATCGCTATAGTGACAAGTTTTCAGATCATTGCCTGAATGACAATACACTGTAATCCTAGAGTCCCTTTGCTGGCTTCTACGGCATGCCCGGGAGGTGAAGCAGTGAGCACATTCTATGTTTTCTATCGCTCCCAGTCCAGCATGACAGTTGCATTGAAATATGTCAAAGATTGCAAGCGATAATTTCCTTATCCACCACGTTCATTTAAACTCTTGCCGCAAAATACGAGTCCGCGCCCCTACTTCCGCTAGAAGACTTACAATGCTCACTTGACTTACCCCACTGTCTTACTGCCCACTCGGGTAATGTGACAAGTGTGTCGTCACCCTAATGTCAGCTCTGAGTAGGTGCTTCGCTGTACAACCATTGAGCTACATTGGAATGAATGTCTTCATATTGTGGAAACTACCAACAACATAAATACCGGGTGTAAGGGACAGCGTCCCGCAAACTGACAGGGGTTGCTCAGTCAACGAAACTAAACAACTATTACCAGGATATTTTTTCAGGAATTGAAAAGAAAATTTACGTTCCCATACAAAATGACCACCTCGATCAGACAATTTGTATGGCAAACCAATTTTTTTTCACTTCCTAAAAAAAATCCTGCTGACAGTTGTTCAGTTTTGTTGACTGAGCAACCCCTATCAGTTTGCGGGACGCTGTCCCTTACACCCCGTATTTTCTTATCTATGTCTGCCCTATAAGGAGTTAAATAACAAATGATAGTGAAATATTATTTATTACATAGTTTGATATTATACCTAGGTATAAATGGAAAACACATTGTGTTAGATTGTTATTACAGCAAGAAAATATGACTGTGGTGGTCGAAGAAAGTGAATTTTGGTATAATTCGAAACTACTTGGTGTGACTAGAAACGATTTGTTAGAGCATTCTGCGCATTACGATTGTATTTGCACTTAATCACACCAATGATTTCTCAGTCGATTCGATTCGTAATTAATTCCATTAATAATTCATACAAACACTCAATTTGAAAACTTTAACAAGGTAATTGTTCCGATTGTTTCGAAACAAAACGAAACCGAAACATCTAACAGCTACAAGTTTATTGCTAAAAGGTCTCTTGACGAAGAAAGAAAGTTTAATGAAAGACAAAGAGCTAAAGTAATCGAGAAACAATTTCAACATTCACGCATGAGTGATCTTAGTACAAATGTAAGCGATTGTTTTTAAACGTAATTAATTTGCCGACCCCTCGAGCAGCCTAACGGAACATTTAATATCGAGAGCTCATAATTATTCCTTTTACATTCAAACCCTTTTTTCATTTAGAAACTTTTCTTCTTAAATACTTGTGTAACAACTTTTGTTGCTGCTTTTTTGTCTCTTTTTAGCTCGTTAAAATATTTTCCTTCACAATAAATATCTTTAAAAACAGCGTTAGGGCAGCAACACACAGGCGTCACTTACTGCGCTCAAGGTTGCGCTCAACACGCTGTCAATGTCTTTTCCATTGGCTACAACATATATGCATCACTTTACGTTCTACGCGCACGTAGCAATTAACTCCACGTCGGCGCATGCCTCTGCCAGTACGCGCGCGTAGAGCGTAAGATGATGCATGTGTGTTGTAGGTAATGCAAAAAGCATTGACAGCGTATTGAGCGCAACCTGGCGCGCATTCAGTGACGCCTGTGTGTTGCTGCGCTAAGATTAAAATATATTTTTCTCATCTTCATTATCATTTTCTATTATTAATTTGAATACCCCAATCTCTATATCCCTTTCTTCGTTTTCTTATTTTATTTTTCTTTGTCTGCAGATCTGGTATTTGGGAGAATTGTAGAGCAGCATACGAGGACATCGTTAAACATCTAGAAAGGTAAGAAACTTACCTAGCAGCTAGCTGCAGACAGATTGTCAGTTCTATTAGCGTCTTAGAGCTACAGCTTCATAGTAGATGGTTCTCGTAAATCAAGTGATTGAGAACTCACAGATACAACGATTCAATCGATCATTGTTAAGGGATCGGGTTTAGATTAATCCGTAATTGGTTGACACTTCGATGCGTTATTTCCGGAGTCGTCTGTCTCTTCTTCGTTTTATTTTTGATTATGCCTGCTTGTTTTTTCTTATTCCTTTCTCATCTTCATCTCATTATATCAATGAACTTACAATAGTATGATAAGAATTAAAAATTTCGCTTCAAAACAAATTAATTAATTTAAAATAAGAACGAAAAAAGGGCGGTTAAATTAAGCCCGGCGCAGATATCACAGGGGGTGTGAAATTAGAGGAGACAATTAGATCCGTGGATCGGGTGTATTTTTAACAAATGACCGGCCGGCCGGCGCTTGCGGGGTGCGAACAATTCATCAAACTCATTCAGGGGCTAATCTCGATGCGAGGAAAAAGCGGCTCTCATGTAAATTGGGCCGATTCGAGGGCCAATCGTTGGGGGAAAGTGCTTTTCTTTTCTTGTTTAATGGATGGTGATTGATCGGCGGGCCGCTTTGAACGATACTCGCGGTTTTGACTCCGTTTTGAAGTGCTACGATTGAATGTTTCGACCGGGGATTAGATTGACGACGAGGCGCGAGGGGCGGGACTTCGGTACCCCATATTTTTCTAATACCAGCTCGCATCGGTTCATCGCCCGAAGACTTTTAGTTTTCCCACGGTTACTCTAAAATTAGCATCAATCGATTGGGTCCCTAAAAGTAACCTTCTATGAATAAGTAATTTTTACTTTAAAAAATGTTCTCTTCCAAAAGCTCGCATTTTGCCCTTACCGACCGAACAAAGCCTCTCGCTCGTATCAAAAATCGAATATATTATACAAGGGACAATTAAAATACTAATGAATCCTGTTGATTTTGATACGAAATTCGTCGCAGCCCATCCGTGCCGGGGTAGAATTACAGTCGGACAGCGCGCGTGTACCGATGTGTCACTGTCAGGCAACGGCCCGCCGCCCATACAGCCAGGATTAGCCGGCAAAGAAATTACCTCCTCATTTCCAAATTAAAAAATAAAGCCTGATTGAATTTAGAACGCATCCGACCAAATAGAAAAGTAAAGTATATTTTTATTAAACAGCCAGTAATATTTAGAAAAGAATTAATTACATTCTATGTTTCAAAATAATACACAATAACCCGCGTGTACCGACCGATGTGTCACTATCAAACAACGGCCCGCCGCCCGTATGGCCAGGATTGACCACCTTATTTACAAATTAAAAAGTGAACTCTGATCGAATTTAGAACGCATCCGAGGTAATAGAAAAATAAAAACCCTTTTTTTTATAAAACAGCCAGGATTTAGAAAAAGAATCTATTAAATAAAAGTGCTATTCGACGTTATATATTTTTTTCCTATTTGCAAATAGCCAGTTACTTGTAGACAATTTGTAATGCAACAATATTGAACTCAACATAATATCAAAGCCATAAGCGAGAAAGAAAAACACTTTAAAATAAACATTGCAACAAGCAGGGTGGGTCATTTACCTACCAATACTTAGGTATTTTTTTGTTTCAGCGCTTTTTCCGTGCTTCGGAAGGCACGTTAAGTCCCGGTTAATATCGTTTAATACCGTAGATATTAGTCGTTAAGCCATATCAGAGGCCAGTGCTAAGCTTTGGCGGCTTGAAAACTCTTACCTAATCTAGGATTGGGATAAGGCTAGGAAGATGATGATGACTTAGGTATTTTTTTGTTATGCTGTAATAAATAAGTATAACATTGAGTAACACGGTACAGTTAGTATAGAACAGACCTACATACACATCGACAAGGCTACAAATGAGGGCGGGTGGGGGCGCCACAATACAGGCAAAACTGTTAAAAATTACTTTGGCGAGTCAAGTCCTCTTTGCGCCACATTCATTTAAAGTTTAGTCGTACTATACAGACAGTCTAATCGTGATCTTTAATCACAGCGAATTGTCACGGTAACAGTTACAAGACAAGCTCGTATTAATGTCCTTGCAGTTTCCTCCTCACATTATCTCGCTTCGGAGAGCATGCGCAAACCGGTTCCTCAATGTAACTCCAATTAATTGACAGGATTATCTCTGATTTAATAAGATTTGTTGTGTTTGTTTTGCTCTCTCTCTCTTGCTCTTATGCTTGTTCGTGTATCATTAATGCCGCTTTGAGTGGTTAATTGTTCTGATTATACACCCTTTCGGGTAAATATTAAGTAAAATAAATACCATTTATAAAGGATTTGATACAGACATCACCACTGTTTACAAGGTGTTAATGTAGTTCGAATTTTCCGAATAATTGTATTTAAATAGCGGTACTTACTACGCCGTAGCAAACTGCTACGACGACGTAGAGCCAAGATTCTGTGCAATCGAAGTATTAAATGTACCTTTGTTATGCCTTCAGTTCTTATACTTGGTACGTACAATGATATTATAACCTTGGCTTAAGGTGACATTACAAGCCAAGCAAATAACGGCCACCAACGGCAATTTTTCTTCCTGTTACTACAACCAGCTATGAATCGCTAATCTATAAGGTTCTAAAGCTCGTATTTATAAAACGATCTCAAGATTGAGAGCAATATTAAGTATAGATTTGACAGGCCAAAATGTACTGAAATGACTTTTCTGATACGAGGTCAAACTAGCTGTCAGTCTCAAGTGTTGTTTATCAATACGGGCCTAAATTATCTTAATTACTATAACTTGATTCCGTTAGACCGGTTTTTCGATTCACTGCGTTTTTAGTGAATTATGTTTTTTTTACTAATGGAGGCGCCAGTTGGCTAGTATCGTCACCTTAAGTTATCTCAATTACATATCTACGTATAAGGTACAATCTAATAAGTATGCTCTAGTATGAATTCGTGCAGATAATACCACATCCACTTCCGTTTAAGTATTATATTAAGTTATCCAGAGCAGCGAATAAATAATAACTAATATTATTATACAAAAAGAAATAGTTTGAATATTTATTTAGTATAAATTAAAAATAAATTAACCCAATTTCTAACTGCAGGGCTTCGAAAAGCTACCACTCAATATTTTGCACTGTTCATACATATAATCACGCCTCCATGCCCAATGTGGTTGGCATAGGCCTACATAGGTCGTTCCGCGATGTCTGACAAAGTTTTATGATATGTTGGGTTATATTATATTTAAGATAGATTTGTTGGTATATTGCTGTTGACAGGTTGTTAGCCCATCACCTAAATTGCAATATACTGAAATCCTCGGATCCCTTTTTTTACAGCATGCCCGGGAAGAAATGCAGCTGGAATATGTTTTTCTCCCGCACTGTTCAACAAAGGTTATTGTAATTTATTGGTATGTTTTACATACAATACCAGCTTTTCCAGCTACCAATGATAGCTAAATAGCCAATGAACGTAACTGACGTAGTGACACGTCGCGTCGATCCGGGCAGTAAATCAAACACTCCCAATTAGTACTCAACAAATCGTTGGGATCAATGCATTCGGCCGGTTTAATTCGGTTTCGGTTCGAATTAGCTGCGATTAATCTCCCGCCTAGGGTTGCCAGCTCACGTAGAAAGCTACTGAAGTGGTAGGTTTCACAACAGTTATAAGGTAAATAGTATCTAATAAAAGAATAGAACATCGGCGATATAGGCATTTGAGTTATTTATTTATCGTATGGCATCAACGCTAAGAAACCATTCGTTGAAATAAAAGTACATAGCAGAATGATGTATTAAAAGTCGTATAAAATCCCCTAAATAAAGAAGAAAGTTTAATAAAAGTTGAAAATACATTGCAAAATGATTTCTTTGGGCAACGTCCTGCGTGACTGGCCGTCCATCCGATCATAGAAGTTCCATAATGTAACTAGTGGGATATTATCCCCAGTTTTTCATGAAAGTTCAAGGTTTCGCCCAGGACTTGGCAACCCTATTTCGACCGGGTTAAGCCGGGCTCACGGCGCGCCGCTTCAAGCCGCTTCAGGCCGCTGCAAGCCGCGCGGGCACACATCGCTCTGACGGGGTCGTTATTCATCCCGCCCTTCACTAGATACCCGCTTGTTGGTGACCCTTTGCGTGTTTAATTCCAACCATTTGGGACAATTTTTAAAGGATTTGAAATTGGAGCTGACCAGTAGCAGTTATACTAGGAAACATACCTAAATGTTACTGCGTAACAGATAACCTGAGGCTGCCGTGAAAATCTGTATAGACAGTCGTGAACAGACACAATATATTTGAAAGAATGTGAGATCTTACAAACCTAAAAAATACTTTTCCTCTCGCCTTAAGTTGATTTTTGGTCAAGTTTTTGGACATCGGAACTATAATTCATAAAACTAGATTGAAGCTTGTCCAAATGATGTCAATGTCATCTTCTTGGATCTGAGAAACGTGGCGTCAACATTTGCGTGATTGAATTCTCCACCATTAATTTCAGTGAAGATCAAACGAAGACCGAGGGTGATATTTATCAAGGATATTGCGAATTATTTTAATCAAATCAAATTCCCTTCGTTGTAAACAAATGCTTTTGATTAATGAGACGCGCGACAGAGCCGCGCAGCCGTTGTGATAAAACACCGAGGAAAAGACAAAATTAATGGTCATAAAATGAACTCTTGTATCCGTAAGATAAAGATGCTGAATGCTTTGAATCTTAAGCGATTTTTCTTTGCTTCCTGTTTGAATTATGAATCCGGAGATCGCATCTGGTGACTGTACATTTATTTTGGCTAGAATTAGCCGGGACGGGAGCGTCGGGCGATTAGTGCATAACTCAGCGCCGGCTTCGGGAGATATTTAGATTGTCATGGCGCGGAATCATTAATAATAACGAGTTTTGATTTTCAGTGAGGTAATATGCAAAGGGCAAAGGGTGCTGCGTCACGACCACCAACCCTGCGCCCTGCATACCTTCCGAGTTTGTCACCGATGCGGTCGTGCCGGAATTTTATGTAGCTCTTTGTACTTTGCCCTTTTATGACCAACTATTCAGCTAGTTCTGTCGGTGAACCGAACTATTTTATTTGGCGAGCTTTGATGTTAAATTCATATTGTGAAATAAACATACGATGTAGTTGCATGGTAAGATGAGACTTACGTGCAAGCAGTCGACAATGAAATAGGATGCAAGGCAGTTACGCAATAAAATCTGCGCGTAGTCATAGCCAAGTTTATAGCGCGAATATCAGCTACCTCTTTTATATAAGGGAGCATGATATTCGAAACCAAATGATACAAAGTTGGGAGCGGGAGAGAGGAGCGGCGAACATTGTCATAACGCAACTTGCAGCGTCAGCCTATATTAATCTGGATCCGGCGGCTGACAGCACAAGTCAAATTTCTCATCAAAATAAGAATTAATGACGAACAGCATTAATCATTGGCTGGCAAACGGCACGAGGTGTCTGTATCCCATTATTTTGCATTACTAATGATATGTACACACTGATAAGCGAACCTTGCGGGAAAAATGCTTGAGTCACGCTCCCTTCTGTTTTGTCACTTGACTTGGAATATTGCGTAACCAGAAAAGATTCGCAATACGAAAATTAACTATGACAACTCTTAATATGTAAATAAATACCTCTACATTTTCTTACCAATCGTGAACAACTTACAGCTTTGTAATTAAAAAACTCTATGTAGCATCATATTTTTTTATGTTCCGGTATCTAGGTACGCGATCTACATTTTTTTCCAAGTTGTAACCATCCAAACAGCTGGTTATGCTAATTGCGAATGTGACATTATGCGGGGGCGCGCGCGGCCTGCAGGGGGCGTTCGTTACGTCTTGACACTTCCAGAGGCTACCCTAGTTAAATCCATCATTCGTTTAAGAAATAAGTAGAACTATTATTATTCTGTTCTAGGGAAGCTACTTCCAGACCAGATCAGAGACTATGTTAGTATGTTAGTTAGTTATGAGGTTGTCATAGTAAGATCTTTCTTTCCCTTCAAGAAATATTTATACATACAAATGATTAATTTTGATATGAATAATTTAATAATACCGTACTTTATTTACTAAGAACTGATTATCATAAATAACCTTTTGTTGAATCTGTTTCACAGACTACAGTTCATGGACTCATAATGTAGAGTGCTTGATTAACGTTTTTAACAAGACGATAATACATGGAAATACAGGGGAAGTATAGTCAATAAATAAATAAATAATTATAGCGAAGACCTGAGCCTTTCTTCGAAAATGCAAATGCATTGAGATTATAAGAAGCTAGCAATTGCATAAAGAAATTGATAAACGTAACTCAATCCAACCGATATTTAATTAATTGCATAACTAACCAGCTGAACAACTAGTAACGTTTAATTTAGAAGAGAAAATAGATTTAATAGAAGCTCACGTATTGTTACCGGAGTGTGACGAGACAAGCAATCAATTAGCCGCCTTCACTCAATAATTTTTAATAAGTTTGCAACACTAATCACTTCCTCTCGTTGCGGCGTGACGATCTATTTCTATTCTGGCCACACTGTCACTGACAGAAGATGTCACTTTTCCTTTAATTATTCCACGGCCTCATTTCTTCGCGCCCTATTAGTACACATCAATCAATGTTGCCAATACCTATTTTTTACCCTCAACTGTTTTTTCCGACCGTTTTTGTTTACGGAGATTTTTTAAGTAGGGAATAATTTGATGAGGTCCGCCACCCGACTGTGTTGGATGCGAGCGATGCTCATTTGTCATCGTCTTGTCATTTCTGCGTTTCTTTCGAACAGTTGAATCGCTAAAGTAATTATGTAAGTTTTTAGTTGATTTTTTCCGTTTGTACATCGCAGTGCGTGCTGGGACGCTGATCGACCGATCCTCACACCAATCGATCGACTTGTAAATAAAATTGTCTTGCGTGTTATAATAATGATAATGATTAATTTGGTTAAAATTATTGGACAGAACGTCTCGTGTGTGAGTATCGAGTGTCACATCGAACAAAAAACCAGATTGGCTTACACAGTTAAAACCAGACCTCCCAGAGGTGTTGGGCTCGAATCATCCCGATGAAATAAAATTTTGCAGAAATGAATTTTATTTTTTTCGTGAATGAACATGTTTACCAAACAACCGATGATTGCAAAACTATGAATACGAAATCAGCATGTCAAGTCGATGCAGACATCGAGATCGACGGCGTAAATCAAATATGTGAATCCGCAGATCAAAAGAATTCATTACAGTGTGTAAATCACAATTTGCATGTAGCGCTGAGGCCATGAATATGCATCTCAGCTGGGTTTGAGCAGTCCGTGCCGCATTCAAACTTACTGGCGTGACTGATCAATAACCAAGTAGAAAAACAGCATAAGCAGAAAACTTGCATGCAGATGCCTGGAATATACAGTGGGCGATAGGCTCTTACTCCAAACAAACTACTGAATAGTTACTAGGAAATTTTGGATTTACTAGCTATTTCTTATATAGTAGCAAACAGTTTAGGAGCTACAATTTTTTTTAAAAAAATGGTTATTTTTAAAATATACTTACTTATATTGTTAGCTGCAATACTGGCAGCACAATTTATAATAATTTGAAGAATCTTAACGAGCATGTTCAGTGAAATAACCCTTTAGTTTCTAATAGCATTGAAATAAATTTATAAAACTTAAATGCGATAAAGTCATAGATAACAGTCCAATTAGGTAGCAGCAAAATAACGAGACGTGACCTTAGGCGTTCAATTCAGTTTTTTTATGGCTTCTGTCAGCTAAGGACAATTCCGTAAGTGTCTAAGTTGGAAGATGTGTGCCAGTTGATTGGCTAGTGAAAACGCGCGCGCTGTCACCGGCAATGCTGACTGGGCATCAAACCGGACACTTGCCATTCCGTTCGCTTCCTGACCTTTTCCCGTTTTGTTATGCAAATCCCAGTTCCCGGGGGAATTACACAGCGGGAATAAAAAGTATTTGAGTGTTTACACGCTGACTCCGCGGCGAGAGCGAGTGCGAGTCGAGTGTGGGTGCGCATAAATCGACCAAAACGCAGTTACAGTTGTTTTTCTACAAACATTTGTACTCGACTTTTGAAATTGGACACCTTTTATTTCCAGGATTAATGTGAACGACTGAGGCTATAATTTAGATTGGTTGGATTGTTCGTATCCTATTTTGCTTGCTTACTTCCACGTTGGTCTCTGAGCCAGAGAAAAACATAGAATGTGCCAGCTGCATTTCCTCCCGGGCATGCTGTAAAAACCAACTTAGGGATCCGAGGTTTCAGTACGTACATTGTAATTTAGGCGATGGGCTGACAACTTGTCACTACACCAATATACAAACAAATCAATCGTGGCGGAACGACCTTTGTTTAGGTCGTTTACGCTCTGCCTACCCCATTAAGGATAAAGGCGTGATTATATGTATGTATGTTTGCTTACGCCTGTAAACGTATTACCTAGAAATAGAAAATTTGCAAATAGTCAGTTTGTGGCAAAAAATTATACCTGGACTACTCCATAGGCTCGTATTTATAAAGCGATCTCAAGATTGAAAGCAGTATTAAGTATGAATTTGACAGGTCATTTTACTGAAATAATTTAATTTTTCTCTTCTATGCTGGACTGGGAGGGATAGAAAAACATAGAATGTGCCAGCTGCATCTCCTCCCAGGCATGCTGTAAAAACCAGCTAAGGGATTCGAGGGTTTCAGTGTATTGTAATTTAGGCGATAGGCTGACAACCTGTCACTACAGCAATACACAGATGTATCTAAAATGACCCTCAATACTTGTCAAACATGGCGCAATAACCTCTATTTGGGTCGTTGACGCTCTGCCTACCCCATTAGGGATAAAGGCGTGATTATATGTATGTATGTATTTTACTGAAATGACATTTCTGATACGAACTCAAACAAGCTGTCAATCTCAAGCGCTGTTCACCAATACGGGCCTAAAACAAGTTAAGGGAAAGCTCTTTCGCACTATTGTATAATATCAGTAGTAAATCTAGTCATGGCTGTAGAAGGTAACAATAAAGCAACAACCAATAAGGCACAACAAATTAAAATAGACAACGTAGATAAATACGAGCGGCTAGTCAATGTAAATCAAGAAAGGCAAACAACAGGGGTCATCATCATGGCTCGTGGCGAGTGAAGCAGGGACGCCATTGGTGCCGATTCTGTTTAAAACACAACTTAACTTATTTTAGTGACGTCCTGTCACTTTCTAAAATTTAAATAAAATAGAGGCAGTAAAACTCGATTCAAAGTTTTCAAAAAAAGAAAAATATATATTAATAATAAATATATATACGTTCAGACTAAAACATTGGAAAAGGACAGGATATCTATCCTCTCCGGTTTTTGATTTATAGTTGGTGGTTTTACACGTTATCTGTCATTTTTATCCGCTGTCATATGATAGGGCGAATCAAATTTACAGAAATAATGGAGTAATGTGCAAAAGCTAGTGGTATCTAGAATCGAGTAAAGCAGCTGATTATATGCTTGTCGAAGTGATGTTACACGACGTAGATGGTGTCTTCTCGTCTTATTTAAAGTAATATATGTCACTTTCAGGATTATGATCAAATGACCTAAACCAAGGTCGTTCCGCCTCGTCTAATAAGTTTTGGGGGGTATTTCAGATGAATCTGTATATTTCTATAGTGACAGGTTGTCAGCCCATCGCCTAATTTACAAAATACTGATACCCTCGAATCCCCTAATTTTTACAGCATGCCCGGGAGGAGATGCAGCTGGCACATTCTATGTTTTTCTCTCGCTCCCAGTCCAGCATGGAAGTAGATTCTGTTGAAGACACAACTTAACTTATTTTAGTGTCGTCCTGTCACTTTCTAAATTTTGAATAAAATAGAGGCAACAACACAGCAGCTGATTATATTTTTATCGAAGGGACGTTACACGCCTAATAAGTCTACTTTGACAGGATTATAATCAGTTGCTGTGTCGTTATCTCTACATATATAATCACGCCCTTTTCCCTAATGGGGTAGGCAAAGCGTCAACTACCTAAACAAAGGTCGTTCCGCCCCGTCTAACAAAGGTTTGAGGGTTATTTAAGATAGATTTGTAGGTATATTGCTGTAGTGACAGGTTGTGAGCCCATCCCCTAAATTACAATATACTGATACTATCGTATCCATTAGCTGTTTTTTTACAGCATGCCTGGGAGGAAATGCAGCTGGCAAATTCTTTGTTTTTCTCACTCCCAGTCTAGCATGGAATATATATTATTCAAATTTAAGGAAGTGACAGGACGAAAATAAAATAAGTGAAGTTGTGTGTTCACCAGAATCGGCACTAGTACTGGCCCTAGCCGCCAGTCGCCACGCCGGTCGCCACAAATCAAATGTTTTGATAGCACCGCGTATTAACGAGACAATTTGATTGCGGACGTATCCGCGGCAAATTGCTTCCAAATTATATTTTCTGTTTACTTTCTGCCAAACTCCCCGCTTCATGTGACGCGTGTAACAGATGCTTGTTTTGTTGCGTTAATTATCACGTCTGTTTGCGTTTTCGATTTTTAGTGATCTGTATTTACGGTAGCTGTGAAATTATTCATAAACCTTTTTAAATGGATCAGGGTGTTTTAATAACATTGGTCTCTTACTTCCATCCTGGACTGGGAGTGAGACAAAAACGAGGATCCGAGAGTTTCAGTATATTGTAATTTAGGCGATGGGCTGACAACCTGTCACTACAGCATTATAGGTACAAATCTATTTTAAATAAACCTCAAAACTTTGTCAGACGTGGCGGAACATCTTTTTATTAGGTCGTTTACGCTCTGCCTACCCCATTAGGGATAAACATGTACAGTCTCTTACTTTACCTTGTAATTGTAACCTTAGTTTCATTGCTGAAATGTTACACAAACCTCTACAGATTAACTTGTTTGAAATCTTATCTCTTCCATCTAACTTCGCTATCGAGGTTGTTACTCTAATTAATTATCGTGATTTTTATTCTTCCTAATTAGATGTCGTTTATTAGCCATGACTTGTGACAAATCGGTCGCAATGGCTGCAATACTCCCACATATAGGAAAACCTTCGGTTTCAACTAGCGAAAGTGAGATTTTATCTGATTTTTATCTGCGGCACACTACACTGAGCCGTGTGCTAATTATAAATTATAGCAGTTACGTGTGGTTGCGGTTACCTAATTATTTTCTACTGAACCATAGCTAACGGCATTCCAAGTCTTTTTGTAATTCTTTATGCGCAAGAGTTTTCTACCGACCGAATAGCGATAGAGCAACTAAGATTCTATCAATTGGAATTCACACAGGAAATTCGCATTTTTATAACCTATCCACTTCTTTAATCGAGATAAAACGTATTACTATTAAATTATTGCCTCACTTTTTAATAAATTAAAATAGTCTAATCTGTTATAAAACATTCACTGTTAATACGTGGAAAGGTGTTGGTGTTATCAATGGAGACAACAAAACTATGATCGATGCGGCACTAGCGACTGTGTCGAGATAAATCGACACAGATATTGTGTCTGTCTCAGATACTATCTACAAAGAGACAACCGTTTATATCACTCGATCTAGTCTCTCTATTACAAAGCGTTGAGAACTTCACAAGAATATATCAATTAAAATTGTCCCGTTTTATACCATGTCTAATTTCATAGCATGTCGGTAATCATTCCCTGTCTCGAAGAGAATGCGATACATTTGCTTATTATTGTCTATACCGGAGCTAAACATGACATCCACCGTGCTTCGTTGTTATGTTTTATTTAGATCGTGGCTGTAAATAATAGTAACCTATGTAACCACGTTCAAATCTATAAAATTCCACCACCGCAGAAAATATAAGGCGTACGTCGATATACCATTATCGTCTCGTTCGAAACATGTTGCGGTCAACGCAAGCGATCACTTCGATCACAATCATTACCCATACATCTGATCCGTGGCCGTGCGCACTCAGCGCTTCGAACGATGCACACCAACTAACGTCTACTCATGCAAATTTATGCGAATCGACGAGCTAGATTCCAGCCGCTGGAATATCAGGAAGGGATTGTCACGACATATTATCCAAGGAATTGAATTGGAAGTGTGCCGATGGATGCAAAATTTCTGCGGTCGCTCCATATGCATGTGCATCGAAGCCGTACTTATGCAATCGGCGGCCGCTAAATCGTATGACATTACACTTTTAAACCTTCAGAGAAATTCTTAGCTAGAACGAATGTAATAAAATCAAAAGCGACAAAAAACAGACTAATATAATGGGGCAATTCAACTCGCATTCCCCTAATAATCGTATACTGAAATTCAGCATTATCAAAACGCAGTCCCATTACAGATAATGGTAATGTCCCTAAAAACTCGGGGAGCAGGAATCGTAGAAGCAATTTTGCATAATTATCCGACATTGTGCCGGAGACAGGCGTCGCGCTGCCGCTTCAGTCCTAATAACATCGCGGACCCGATCGGAATCTCGTTACGCTACTGTAATCTGCTGCGAACAAATAGCTTGTTATTCTGTTAGATTTTTATTTTTACCACCACATATTTCATTCGTATTTTTTTAACCCAGCGTAAACGAATTTCCGAATGGATCAGTTTTGGAACAAAGGATTTATTAATCACCGTGTCGTTCCGTTAACTTATTCCTGTCTGAAAATAAAGGTGATTACATATTCCGAAGCCTCGCCAGAAGTAGCGCCATCTTTCAGAACCGTTCATCTTTGCGGCTTGCGGAAGACAACTTAAATCCCCTCACGTATTTCTAATAACGTAATGAGCTCCAAAGCTTTAGGAGACATATTTTCTTTTCCTGCAAACACATTTATATTTCATTTCACGTTTCATAAGCGAAATTTGCATGTCCCTCCTTGCATTTGGCAGCCGTAATGCTCCGGTCGCTTAGTGCACTTTTATTACGGTATTAAGTGATGTAATTTTTTTCGTATTATATTATTCAAATTTAAATAACTGTCTCCGGTTTCCCCAACGGAGGTCCCACTTTCTTTTTGTCGCCCTCGAATTTGGTTACTTTGGTTAGACATTTCCGCTAGGGAACAAAATTTGTCGAGAGTCGCAATTCTTATCGATGATGAATTGACTCGTTCAGAATGTCCAAATAAAGCGGTCGTTTTGCTTATTAATGCATTTCTTTTTTTTGTTTATCATCCAGATGTTTTTAAAAGTCCCTAGAACCTGAATAATCTTCAAAAAGTTACCACTTCCGCACCCAATAAAATATTCTTCGACTGCACGCATTCCCTGTCCCAAAATTGGTGAAGTTGGAAGGCCGCAATTTTTACAAATGACATCGTGACGTTTATGCGGAGGGTGCGGCCTCCGACAAGTCATCATGTTACTTCTTTCCTATTATTCCTCGTTCGTCCCGCATCCGCGGTCTGAAGATGGCCTCCTTCCACTCTAAGTGTTTTTCTTTGCTTCGTAAATTGTTTTATACATTTAGCTAAGGCGTTTCAAACTAGTTTATCTTGAGTGTCGTAGTGTCGTGTGGGTTTAGTATTCCTGTGTCTAATATTTTTGATAAAATTAAAAGCATCCAAAAATAGTTATAACACGTATGATTCTAACTCTGACAACGACTCAATTGATCATTTCAATCTAGACTACATTCACAGCCAGTAATATTTTCCCTCAATTCGGCTCTGTTTTTTGCACGGCCACAATGGCGGATTTGATAACCACTAATCTGGATAACAACCTTTCGTGTTAGCAAAGTGGATGCCGTGACTTATGTTTGCGAATCGTTGAGTTTGAAAATCCTTGAGGATTTACTTGTCGTTTCTTTTCTTCTTTCTTTCCTTCCCTCGTGTGTACTTAATCCGAATTGTGATTTGTAAGGCAATGTTTCAAAGAATAATAATGTAAATTCTTCAAGTCATTTCGTTGTAAAGTATGTGATATCTCCCTATGATTCTGCGTTATTGCCCTGCAATATTGTCTGTGCATCATTTCAAAGGCAAAACACTGCGTTATCTGCATATGTTTGGAACTTTTTACTCATAACAACAGCCCCTTTGCTACTTGTATTTTCTTCATAATTTATTCTTTTCCTCCCCCATACATTGGCATCGGCCGCTGATATTTTTTATTCGATTAGTAAACCCCTAAGGTGTTTTTAGCCTTTTTTCGCTCGATTTTCTTCGAAGCTTTGTTGACTGTTTGGAGGGTTCCAATGCTCATTTCTTTTGGATGAGCAAGCTTATTTATTCTTTTGCGATTACCTTTTCTTTACGGTTCGATTTATTTCAAATGGAATTTTAATTCTTGGAAAATTTCGAGTAAATATCTACAAGATTATTTTGTTTTTCCATGAAATTTTCATTTCAATAATACATTGTTTATTTAGTGTTTTGTGTTTAAAAGTTCCACTAATTAAAATTGGTAGAACTTAAACGTATGTTTAGTTCGTCGTTTCGAAGTCAGAAGTCGGAAACAAATCGAATCCAAATACTTGTGAAAGCCAGCGAGTGATCTCGGGTTGCTCCGACCGCGATACTTACACACTCGACTTGTGTTGCGGAGTGTGGAGTGGAGCTGGCGGTGGCTGGCGGGGGCGCGAGACCAAACTTTTTGATGGATCGGACGGAGTTTGTTTTGCATGTGAGTGATATGTCTGAAATAATAAATGTTGAGGCGTCGACGCTTCCCCAACCTCCCCTCAGAGGGTGAGCTAAAACGATTTTTGATTTGGGTGTCAAGCAAATGTTTTACGCTGTGACGCTCCCGAGGGATTTGATTTTCTTAATCGATTCCCGAGCAAATACGGGAGTTAGTGTATTAATTATGTTTTGTTAAACGGATTGCGCATTTGGAGGGATTCTATATATACCTAGTTTTGGTTATGTAAATGACAGCAGTAGTGGAAGCTTTGTTTAGTACTTACGGTAATCAGATTATGCATACAAGAACGGTTTGGCCGGTGATGTGCGGGGCGCGCGGGGTGTGCGGCGCGCGGGCGGGGGAGGGATGGCGGAGTGCGACGCGAGGTTAGCGGGCCCGGTATTAACTAATCAGCGTAGTGGCTCAGGCGTATATTGCAATGCATTGTCCGAGCTCGTGCTCCCGGAATATCTGTTTAGGCCACTGGCCATTCTGTAATGGTGTTAGTTAACGTTAGCTAACCCAGGAAGCCTTCATAATGTCGATAGTGTTACACTCTCATGTCTAAACTAGCAAACATCCTCACCGCTATTCAGAATTATTGGTATCTACATTCAGCTTGGTTACAGCTACTTTCTCACTTACAGGGAAAATGAAGCCTCCCTCTTCGCAAGCATCTGATTTTCACGTCATGACTTGGAAATTTGGTTTATTTTTTTCCATTTTCAGTGTTTCTGGGGTTCCTTAGCGATTCGTCGCCAATTTTCGTTTTGACAAGCGAATGAATAATATTATTTTGTGCAGACTGATGATGGCTGCGGCTGACAGCTTGCTGGGGTGGCTGTTAATTTGTCTGTATCAAGTTCCTGTTTGAAGATTCGTACAAGTTGCTATTTAAATAATTAGTTATTTACCTACTCTACATTAGTGCAAGGAAAGATAACTTAGGTTAGAACGGTATGTTAGTACTTTTCTTGTAGAAGAATTGAATCTACTTTTTAGCCAATATAAATATATACAATAGGTGTAATAATATTATTCTTTTTTGTGTTTTCAACGAAAAATATTGTACAATTCATTTTAATATGTCTTCAGCAAAATAAACATGAATGAAGTTATATTTTATTAAAATTGCTTTCCTTTACAAACATCATCAATCAAAGCAACACATTTACAGAGATAAAAATAAAGGGAGGAAGTGGATGTAACGTATTATTGTACGTATTGATTTGGGCGTTATCTTGAGACCGATCTCTGATGATTCGGATTTGTTGTGCTGAGTGTGAATAATAATGTTAATGGACGAAATTCATTACTAATTTGTCGATTTTTAAAACATAAATATATAAAATTCAAAAAATCATTTGAGTGAGATTTGAACCGACACAACAACCTCGGAGAAATTTTTCATGATTCTTTTATTTCAATAATTAAGTCTACAGCTAAAGTTAATTTGTGGCAAAAAACACATAAAATGAGCAATTCAGGTACTTTGAATTTCGCTCTTTATTCCGTAGTCATTATTTTTAATCAAAATACATCTTCCGCAAACGCGAATTGGAGGGATCAAAGTATTAAAAAAGTACGAAAATGATTAACATATTAATGGTGGCGGAAATGAAAAATATATTAAATTCAAACAGTGCTCCGTGACTCGTCAGTAAAGTACCACCGGGTGCCGACGACTCCATTTTGGAGTTCAGTATAGAGCAGTTTAATATGGAATAGACACGGCACTGATACTTATTTTATTGCTTGATAATGAGAATTGCATCTTAGGGTGCTAAAATAATGATCTATCTAAGAATGAATTTATGCAGGACTTGAATGCTTGATGCTACCTTTAAAACTAGTTAAACAGAAAACTTTAAATCATGCAAACAACAATAATCTAAAAGCAGGTGCAGCAAATGAAACGTTAACACCGCTAATACTCTAAAGAATTGTTGCTATTTATCCAATTCTTATTAAGAATGCAAAACGGGATATAAATTTTACTTCGCCTTGGAATGTATTTCTAGGACTCCAAGATTGTTCGCTTCTATCCATATTTATTGCTCTGTGCCGCGCAAAAGGGTTCCGCGAAGGCTTAAAACAGCCACTTATTATGTATGTTACATTTCACTTTCAGACGTCATTTATATTCAAATGCTCAAAAGGCATTACCCAGCAAAAATTGTTATATACCCCTTTGAAATGAGTGAAATTGGTTTCCAGCAAATTTTCAAATCATCTTGGCATTTTTTGAAAAGGTTTTACTCTTAAAAGAATCTTTCTACTATTTAAATCATTTAGGCTCATATTTATAAAGAAATCTCAAGATTGAGAGCCATATTAAATACGGATTTGACAGGCCACATTGTACTGAAATGACGTTTCTGATACGAACTCAAACTAGCTGTCAGTTTCAAGTACTGTTTATAATTACGGGCCTGTGTTTTGAATACTGAACAAACAACTTGATTGGGTTTGATTCGTACTACTTTATCATGCTTCAAGAAGTTAATTGATACCATTACTTTTGTATTTTTTAAATTCTAGCTATCAATATCTGTTAAGAATCAAATTTTCATAATGAACCTTCTTTCCTTTCATCAGAGATTAACAGTCGTACAAACAAAAAATAACGTATTCTATTACAAAAGTTAATAAGTAAATATTAATAAAGAACGAATGGAAACGGAAGCATCAAAAGACCAATAACTCACAATCAAAGAGGACCAGCGGAATTAGGGTAGCGGTACGCAAGATCGGCACACAGAATGGATGTTTCCACTAGACGGCACGTCCACGGCAACGGCAACGTGACAGTATCGTCGACGAAATTGTGGAAGATATAGTGTATGAAAATATACGGCTCATTCCACTTGCTGGCACGGCAATGACACGGCACTGATTCCCACCGATATCATCACGCTGTCGGCCGGCCTGTCAAACTGCATATGTTTTGTATACGTTCGTAGGTTGCGCGTTTGTGTGTGCGAATAGACGATATTGTCGATGATATTACCGTCCCAGTTGAAGAACAGGACCACGGAATCGTGACGATATCGTTATCGTGCCATTGCCGTGGTAAATCGCCCAATGATTACATGTAGAGCCGTCTTCATCCGCGCACAAAGAAACGCAGCGGGGTTCTACAATATTATACCTCGCCTTTGTGGTAGCTCCACAACTCAGTGGGAAGCATGCTTTATGGTTTCAAATGATAAAACTGTTTGTCAGTAGCTTTGTTCACAACAATCCAGAAGGTAGCGTGACCGATTTCCAGTCGATTTTATTTTATCCTAACGAGATATTGACATGTGATTCCGTTTGATATTCTTTATTGGAATGAAGTAGCAATAATTGGATGTGTTTTTTTCTGTTTGATAAATTATTTTAATTGGTTTCGATGTTTGTTGCAGGTTGCGTGATGAAAGAGGGGACATGGAGCGGGTTATGGCAATGGACAAGGCTCGCGAAGGTTCACATAATGGTAATTATGAATTAAATATTACCTCTATCATTCGTATCTATTACTACGATTCATTCATAGATCCTCGAATCCATGATCCATGGGTAAACCATGAGTCACAATCATAAAACTGACCTGAAAGTGAAATCATTAAAGTAAGATGGTACTCCATCTTCCACCAAACTAATCTGTTACAACAGTATTAGCATTGACAGACTACGATCTGACCATCAGTAATCCTCTTCCTCACAGGATCTTCGCCAGGCCACAGTCCCGTGCTGAACCTCTCCAAGTCAGGGTCTGGAGACCGCGACCGATCGGAGCGGGGCGACCGCGGGGAGGGGCGCGGGGACGGGTCAGCCAGCGGGCGCAGCTCGGCCGCCTCCCGCCGCACCCCGCAACCCCCTCGTCTCCCTTCACAAGCCACTGCTGCTGCATCACCCCGCTCGCATTCTGACGAGAGTGAGGCTCCCCTGTCTGACCAGGAAGACCACAATGTCAAAGATGAAGATGACGGTGAGTAACTCATATACTTGTCAGCACCCCACCCAGCACATCAACATCCATAAAGTTTTCTCCCTCTTTCTTCTACCTTGTCCTTGTTCTCTTCTTAGTCATACTTAGTAATGAAGTGTATATATTATGTGTACTTTTCTATGACCAACCACTTCTTATCCTGTAATAGCAAGGAGAAGTCTTTGTCAGGCCAGAAATATCAGAAATTTAGACCCTTAATGTTACATATATCAAACATAACCACAAATTTATTAAATGTGGAGTCTTCAAATATTTCAAATAAACCAACATGCAACGATACACAGAATTTCACAGGAATAGGTAGATATGATAACGTTGACACAAAAGGGAGACAGGATCAAATTGCATGCATTCCGAATACCTGAGGTACATGGGGCGCAAAAGCTAGAATGCACCGGTGAAATCCGGTTCGACATAAACTCAAAGCGTCGGTATTAATAAGTCCTCATCCCGATGTAATCACGGCGCAGGCGCACATGACAAGAAAGTGTCCGTGTTGCATTAACGCAGACAGCGGTAAGCGGTACAGTCAACCCACTCTTCAGGATACCAGGGCTTCTCCAAATCGATGAAGTTTTCTCGGGTAATTGCTAACGCTTTTTCATAAAATTTCGTATACTTGTGCAGATAACTAATCTGTATAATTATATAAAATTTTATCTAAATATATAAATAAACACCTGAGAAAACTCCGTCGGTTTGGAACAGCCCTGTTACCCTAAAGAGTTGGTTGACTGTACCAGAGTATCACCCTCGATACTCCTTGTAACGCTCCGCGAAATTACCCAGTAATAGCTCCAACCTTCAGCATTCATAGTTCGGAAATTATCAGCCATAAAACCACCTTCCTTTTATTTTAGAAACTTGAAACGCTTATAATAATAAGTGTAAAATGACTACTCCGCTCCGTACATTGTATCACGACGTTAATTATTGTTTTATAACCAAACATGTAAGTAATAAAGTTTGCAAATTACAATAAGCATAAAATGCGTACTTGACTTACTTCCACTTAAAGCTGTACAAGAGAAACCTCATAATAGGAACAGATATGTAGCAGTGCTGGTATCCCGGCGATTAGCGAATGATCTTGCGCTTGCGTTCCCATACGATTTCCCATCCTGAACCCTAGACACCGCACGTTTACTTGTAATGGTTCGATATAATAAAATCTTATTACGATTATCCTTCGCGATCGCTTCCAATGATGTATGATCGTTTAAAAGACCTAATTCAATATCACACGTGAGCTTTTAAAGCTCTCGAACTTTCACCTTGTGTTAATGAAACTTTTAGTCATAAAATACAAAACATTTTTGGACCTCGTGACATCATTTTTAATGATAGAGTCCTGTAAAATCTGTCTCTGCTGGTTATGTTCGCTATTGAAACTAATAAAGCTTAGTGATGGATGACATGACCATTTCTTGACGCGAGTTTCGATCTACCACTAGCTTTTTGTTCATTGAATCCATTGCTGTACTAAATATTTAATCAATTTAGTACTATCTCCGTAAGGATCATCAATCAACCGTAAACTAGTTATTAGACCGCCGTCATTAACTCAAACGCAATTACAGCCGTTTTATAATACACTGAGTAAATAATTATAACTACTATTAGTTTTAATTTGAGAGACCAAAATGAGCATTCAAAACAAGAAACATTCAATTGTGATTGTAAATAATTGTTTGAAGAAGGCAACAATTTGAAATGAAAAGAGAATGAGTAGAAGGAGCGGAACCGATGCGACGGTGCAAATCAAAACAAGTGATCGACAAATGTAAATACTCGGAGCATACAATAGCTAAATTAAGTGAAACAATAAGGAATTGTGTACCGTAGTTATTGTAGGTTACACACAAAATGCTCGCGAGCGTGGGAACGGATAGCTGCCAACGATTATAGAAAATGCTCACTTTGCCACGATTTTACGGGATGAGCCTCGGGAAATTTTGTGCAAACAATGGATTTGACGACCAGCCCGATAAAACACCCATTCTATTTTTGCTCTCGAATAGATTGTGCAGCTAAATTGGCTCGTTACGAAATCATTCGTATTTATATTTGTTTGGCGATTAATTCCTTCGATACGTGATTCACGCTCATCACGACCACCGCAGCCTCAATATTTTAAGTTTTTCGGAACAGTGTCATTCAACTTTGATCTTTGTCCGTTTAATATTACCTCTTTCTTTCAATCAACCGTCTGATTTTAGACCTGAGAACTTTTCGGATCCGTAACGTCTTGAGAACGGTCAGCATCATCATCGCGGTTACAATTTTTATCATTACCGAAATAGAGTTCAAATTCCATTGTGTTCGTTTGTGAGGTTTCTGTTAATTGGCCTTATTAGGGAGATTGTGTTGTGACAACTGGAGAGTGCTATCGTGAGCATCGACAATGACGAAACGATGTTGTCTTCATTATTTGATGAGCGCTCACTATCTTGTCAGTTAAATTAAATGTATCGATAGATTATTTTGGGCCGTGAGAGACGCCGATCGAAACATTCATTTTTTTCCGCGTGAGGTCCGTTGCCGACACAACACTTACATTACTGTAATTATCTCGTCAATTTGTGGAACAATGAAATCATAATGTACATGACTTTCTTCTTAAGTGTTTGGCGCCATTTCCTCAACATATTAATCTCTAGTTTCTGCAGAACAATGTACTTTAGCTTTTAGATTAATGGTTACTAAAGACGCAATTAAAATGGAAGTGAATTATGCGTTTGTTTGGAGTGTAGCAAAAGGAATACGTGGCGTAGTGCAGCGAGGCTTATAAATCGGTTAGAGTCGGCCCATTCGGTGTCGAATGGCTACACGATGTCCTTATTCCGAATTTCACTAATTAAAACATAATCATTTTGTAAAGCAAATTACTGAGTAGCTTTCCGGCATAGCTAGTTACGTAACTTTTAACACTTTGTTTATTTTAAGGCTTTTTTCCCTTCTTATTATCTGCAGCTCACAACACAAATTAACAATTTCTCCGCGAACTAACTACACAAAGTTCTTGGACTGGTTTAATCTTCAGTATTTTTATATCCCTTGCTATTTTATCTCCTCTAGCATTATAAGTTCCGGAGTTGCCTTGGGTAGTCACCCACTATCTTTCTGTACACCTTTTTAATGAGAACCCGGAAAATATTTACGATGCCAGATATTCAGTATCTACTGTAACAGTAGATTTTTTCTAGTTTAGTTCGACCACGATTTTTCTGTTACGAAGAATATTGCCTTGCCAGTCCACTGTCTATTATGTTGAAAGTTTAATTACGTAAATCGATAGAATATTAGAATAGGGCTGCCCTCGGTCTCCATCAAAGCCTTGCGATCACCACGCGATATCGATGTTCATCGCAACAATAATTGCGATGCGAATGATACATGCACGCGAACCACGTACACTGTCCCATGATAAAGAATGAGCTATTCTAATATCAACTTTATCTTCGTCGCCATAAGGTTCTACGTGTTCTTTAGCTGAACTCACTTTAAGAGTACCACCATATCCTACTTGCTGTTTGTCAGTGGGTTTGTTTTTTTTTTGTTTTTGTAGGCCTTTTAGGGCTTCTTATGAAGCTGTTACCGGTGATTTATAAGTCTCCGTGTGATTCATATTGACAACGACCACTGTTATTTTTAATCCAATATCGTGGCGCTATTAGGTTTTATTTTATATTGCGACGTGTAATTATTTTTACGTTTTCGGTAATGTAATAACACGTTTGAAAACGAGGTGTTAAAGCAATAATACCTGAGTCATTATATTTGTACACTATAAAGGAATAAATACATTGTAACGTCGATTAAAATAGGACAAAATGTATCAACACGCAAACGATTTGTTGGATAATTAATCCACCATTTTTCCTTTTTTTTTTAAGCAACCTGCAGCTACTCCTGTTGTATTGTACTTTCTTCTTCTTCTACACCTAGAACTACTTCTACTAAAACCTGAAACTGTTACTAAAACGATTGCTATTTGACGCTACTTTACGCAATTAAAATTTACTTCGATTGACCTTATGGATTTATATATATTTTTCATAAATAATCATGAACCCCTCATCTCCCTAGGAGCAGACTTAAGCGACACAGAACGTGACCTTCCAGCATCAACATCACCAGCGCCAGTGAGCTACGCGCAGCCGCAGTCCACCCCCCCGCAGGCTTCCATGGACCCCACTGCCGAGACCCTCGTCTCTTCCACCGAGACGCTGCTCCGCAACATTCAGGGGCTACTGAAGGTGGCGGCTGATAATGCGCGCCAGCAGGAACGCCAGATCAGTTATGAGAAAGGTATGTCAAAAATTGTAGTTTGTTTACCTGATGATAGATAAAGGCATCCACAACCGATCAACAAATAAACTAATCTATCTGTCTGCTGATAATCAAAATCCTGGCGGATAAAAAGTCTTCTGAAAGCCATTAGAATATTGCAAATGTTGTCTTTTAGCTGAATGAAGAGCAAATGTACCAAAGTGCCAAGCAAAATTCGCATTTTAACCCATTTCATGGTCAGAGTTGCACGAATTTACAGAAGAAAAAACCAAAAGCAGAAGCAGATTCCTAAACGAAAAACAATGTTTCAGCAAATAGGATAGGATACTATTTATAGCTCTTATAAAATCAAAGCTTACAAAATGCTGTAACTTTACAACTATTATTGCAATGTTTGACTTGACTTACGCACATTTTGTTTGCGAATCAATTGCACAAGATGTGTAATTTAAGATCATACATGTTTTATCTGTTGCTGCTGTTCTTAGAACTAACAGGTGTGTATTTTTCTAATACATGCCCTTGTATTCCTTTAGAGCAACGTTCATGATATAAAGTACTTCAATTTCAGCGAAGATACGAGTAGAAATACTTATTACCATAATTTACTAACACCCGCCTTCAGTGGTAAGCACTAAGCACAGACTAGGAGCTACCATGAACTAATCGACGATCCAATACCGAGAAATGTAGATGTGCCGTTACTGAATTTACATATGAAATTATCATAGATTATATTATGGAGACATTGCAGCTTACAGGAAGGTTTATCGGCGTAAATATTATAATCGATATTAGTCAACATCTCGGTCCAATCGATTCTGCGTAATCGGACGTATAAGTAGCACTGATTAACTGCTCTTAGAGTCTGGAAGCACGTTTCAGATCCCGTCTGGATTCCTGTATCCAGGTCCATGAGGATATAGTATTCATTTGCATCGCATTATATGTAGCTCATATATGCGCTATTACGCAAAATTATTGAAATTAGAAAATAGTCGATAAATAGCAGTTTTGTTGCAATTTATAGGTATACTTTTCATCGATCGCTTAGGGCTGTACTTGTCATTTGCATTGATGATAATGATGGTGATATTTATATGAGTGAAGCGATTCATTACGATGACTCGAATTGATGTGTTTCGCTATAGAAAATAAACATTCGCATTTTGTAGAACGACGTGGCATTCTAGTAATTGTGGTCCGTTACACGCTGAGCAGTTCGTTGCAGAACATCATCCAATTAGTAACACTTGGCAACACATTCTTTTAAAGTAAGTAATAAAAATATCTACCATATCAACGAAAGTAAAAGTAAATCATGTTGATAGTGGTTCATCGTTGAAGCAGATGATTGAAGCGAATCTTCTTGCAACAAAGTAACAACTATAATGAGTGAACTTAAAGATTTAATTTGTTTGAATGAACTTGTAGAGATATACAAAGAAAAGTTGTTTAAAAACGTGGTGTTACTTACTAGCAGTGGTAGAGGTTAGTTAGAGACAGGTATCTCCACGCGAGCCGCGCTGCATGTCGTGCCTTTTGCAAATAGCCGTAGAACAGATGCGCCTGAGTTATAGCCCGGCCCACTATCATTACACACGATTCCATTCGGACAGCATAATTGTTTAATTGATATTTCTGCAAGTTATTTATTCACGTCATTCCGTTTTCTCCATGAGAAATACGCCGTGCGCTATGGCTGCAGATGAAAATTGCCGGATGGTGTTCCCTATGAGAAATCAATGTCATGTTCTTTGAAATGTAATTGTAAGTTTCCGATAAATTTAAATTGCAAAACGGAAAATATGACGAGATAATTCTTTAGACGAATACGATAAATTACGGAAGAAGAACTTGTTGAAACAACGTAACGAGTTTTATTCTTTCCTTTCTATCAGACTCCGTAAATATTAAAATTTAGTCAACATTATTCAATTCAGTGATGCCTAAACAAAAGGAACGAAAAGCAATTGTTATAAAACCCATAAAAATACAGAGAGGTCGGGAAGAAAACTCGCGGCGAGTCATCATCAAACTTGAATATCAATATTGCGCCTCGAGCCAATTGTATTAATAAACAAAACAAAATGAGAAATAATAATGCTATAGGCCAACAAAAGGTTCCATTTCTCCCCCCTGATACATAAGCGAATGCTGAAGGAATAACTCCCTAAACCGAAGAGATTAAGAGTGGAAATCGCGTATATACACAACCCGTAATTTTGTTATTACGATAATAAAATTATTGTTGATGAAACATTTTTTCGAATCGATGTGTCTGGCGAACTTTACTGTTGGATTTTTTATAGAAATTACAGCAATCACTCGCTGGCTCGCCTCGACTCAATTGATAGGTGTTACTCGCAGTGCGAGCCTTGCATTTTAGTTGGTTCGTTCGATTTCATCTTATATGTTATACGCCTTTGAAGCGTATTATGTGCAAAATATTGGCTTTATAAAATAGTAGTTATTTCAACAGCATCCTACTTGTTGTTTTATTTAGGCGAAGAGAAGTCCATTCCTTTATGCTTGTTAGTGGTGTGTTTTGTATTACCTATCAAATCAACGTATAAGTAGCTAGTTTACCTAGCTTATCGTTTTCTTATTTAACCAACTGTTCTACTTCTGAAACCGATCCCTCTAACGCAATTTCTACTATCAGCAGATAGGAAATGGATTCTTCAATATCAGAATGACATAAATAACAACGGCAAAAATTCCATGTTTGTGACCTCACCACCCTCGCTGGCAAATAGCAGATCGCTATCTGCCACATTCGCTGACAATTTTTACACTAGTGCGGAGTGGGTGCCAGACAAATGTGTCTCGCATTCACTCTGTTATCAGATAGCCAGCCAAAGGGTTGTGTGAAAAGCCCTCACTATGATAAAACGGTGTCGATTTGTTCTCGTGTGGATGCAATGAATGGGAAATAGGTGTCATATTGTGCCCTTTTCAAGTGAGCTTTGCGATTCAGTTGCCGTTGTTGTTGGAGCCATTTTTTTTCAGGAATGTTTTGGAATGGTATGTCGTTTGTCATCTATTCTTGTAACATTGTGCTCTAGTAATGTTTCAAATGAACAATCAATAACATTAAAAAAATACCTCCGTTATCAATTCTTTTAATTCTCTCCATTGCAAACACAACCTTTAAGTAAGCCACATCAATACATTAGGACCGAATGTTGTCAGCGGGTAAAATAAAACGTTTTAACACGCAGAATGGTTCCGATTGCGATCATCGCGACATAAATCTGTTTCGGTTCGAGCGCCGAATGGCTTCGAATCGCTTCGGCTACTCTTTAAACCCTTTATCCCTGTTAATTCGTACCGCTTAGTTTATTTCTTGGACCGCTCTTGTTAACTTTTTGCCTTATTTGTGCTTTTGTTTTACAACTATCAGTTTTTGTTAAGCTAAGTGCTGGTCAACGGAATGGCACAAGACAAGATAGTGGGGATTACATTATGGAGCCGAGCTTTAAAGGGATTCCATTTAGAGTGTGTTCCAACAACAATACCAGAATTTCCAACTGCCTCCGTGGTCTAGTGGCTAGTGCCATGGACTCCCGATCCGGAGGTCCTGGGTTCAAATCCCAGGGGCGAAACACAAAGTTGATATTTGAGAATTTATCACTTTGTGGATATTTCCCCAGTTTGGTTAGGACATTGCAGGCTGAATTAACTGATTGTCCGAAAAGAAAAAAGTTTTCGTGCTTCGGAGGGCACGTTAAGCCGTCGGTCCCGGTCGCTGTCTTTGATAGTGGTCGGTACTCAAAACCATGTCAGAGGCCTGATAGTTGTGCTACTAGGCGGTTTTAAAACTCTGGCACCAGGGTTCATCGGGTCGATAGACTTGATACTCACTCGACAGAAGAAGAAGACCAGAATTTCCTTGCGAAACACTTACTTTGTTCAATCTAAACAAGATTACTAGCGACATCTATCAGAAAGATTTAGTAGTTCTTATATAACTGTTTTAGTTCACTTGTATATTTGTAGTGGTGCCGCTTTCAAAGCTAGAATATTTGTATGAAAATTACCAATAGTCTCGCCAGTAAATTTAATGGAAACACTAACAAAAACAAGCACGGGGGCGGTTGGGAATCGAAACTTTGTAAAAAACATTACCGATTCAGGACACGAAAAGGCTCTTATTACTGAAACATTGAGTTATAATTCGCTGTGAAAATGGCAGTGGAAAATCGCAAATGGAAGTTGGTTCAGGGATACAGCCCATCAATAACGAAGTGACCGTCAGAATGAGGATGAAAACCTCCTGTCTCATTGGGAGGGATCAAATGTAATATTCGTACCGTGTCAGTATGCATAATTTTGTGGAGCCGATTTTGACAACTTTGTTACAAATAATTCAATTCGTTTAGAAGTCTTTCTTTTCCGTCTTCAAAATTAGAATCCTAAAACTCATCTTCACAAATCTGAGCCTAGGTACTTCAAGGTACTTATTGGCCCTGATATTTAATACTATAAAGAGACAATCTTCGATGATATTTTCTATGCTGTCTTAAAATTTTGTTGTAACCGAAGGTAGTAAACTAGGTTTGATTTTTATGTTACCAAAATATGCGATGACATTTTCTAGAAGGTATTTAAAGTCCTATAATGCTTTCTGCTCTATCATCCCGACAAACATGAACTGGTCAATGATAAAAACTGATGAGCAAATAGACAGGACTTGTGTACTCTGCTAATGGATTCAATTGATATGAAAGCTTTCGCGCGACATTATCGAGCCCGGCCAAATTACTCACAATCAGCACTCATGTTATGCTTATTGACATTTGTTTTGTATGTGACAAATGTTGCTGCTTAAAAGCTAGTATTATCTGTTTCAGTAAGCTTAAGCTGACAAATATTGGTGATGGGTTTCCGCTCCTTTATTTAATTAGCAATGTATGATTTTTAAAGAAACATGTTCTATCCTATACTTACAGTTGTTTTCTCATGAATAAGAGAATATGGCGTAAGTAAGAACGAGTCTACACCGAAATCTATTACAAATCACTAAACAAACTAGGATTGGTGAGCTGTCCATCACGAACCGCCATAACTCAGTGCCTAGTCGGCTCCCATCGCGACCGCCCCCAGCTAACAAGCCACCGCGAGATGCGCAGGAGTTGATACAACAACGACGCATTGTTGCCTGCGCTTGCGCCGGCCGCCGCCCGCCAGCTTTCGCACCATTGTAAGAGGTGGTGCATCGCCCACTGCGATCTTTGTTTGTTTACTCCACTTGCCCAGTTGAATTATGGCGTCGGATAGTTTTGATTTGATGAAGTGTTGAGGCCCTCAGGTGACTTGCGCTAGTTTTGAATTTAACGCCTTCTATCAAAATCTTTTTAAATGAAATTCCTGAAAAACAAAATGTACACTTAGAATATTTAAATCTTAGGTTACCGATGGTTTGATAAACACTATCCTCAGGACAGAGTTTATGGTAATTTAATTTAAATTTGAAACAAACTCAAATGGAACAACAAGATAAACCAACCGCATATTAGATTCCATAAATCTTGTGTGGTTTCTATACCATCGCTCACTGAAGTAAGTAAACAATAAGTGACAATAACGGAGGGTATTAAAATGCCATTCCTGTGTACCGATACGCGACTTGTCGGCCATATTGGATTACTGCGCGTGTCGCTCCGGTTTCGCTGCGCCTGCGACGCGGCCACACGCGCGCCATCTAGCGGGCGCGGGCGGCTACTCGCTCCTATGTGCAAACCGGCACCTTGATGCGAATAGACAGCTGGACGCTCGAAGGTGCTAGGTTTAGATAACTGGAATTTTTGATAAGATTTGAGATTTTAATAACTGTACTTATAGTTTAAAATCTTCAATGTAGAGTTTGAAGAGTTTTAATTCCTTACACATTCTTACCTGAACGTTTTATTTAACAGTAATACAGTATGTGAAATGTTTTCAAAATATTTCCCTAAAGCATTCAGCAATTATAACATTCACATTTAATAAAGTTGGTATGGTTTCCACCCCTAGCTATTCCTTAAAACCAGCACACATTGATGTGAGTTGTGGAACTTCTCATAAGCATAAGTAACAGATCTGTGTTTGATATACAACTGAAATTTAATATTTCTATTGTTAATATTTGAATAAGCCCGCGGGAGAAACACGCGCGGAAAGTTTCTTTCGAGAAATAAGGATAATTATTTATCCTTACACACAGACACGAAAATAATTGACTTATGTCTCATAAAATATTCAATTACAAAAGTTTCGGGGTTTCAAATTGTCTTCGGGTGAGCAGCAAAAAAGTTTCGTATTTTTGTTATTTTCACTATGAAAATAAAAATAAAATTAAAGCACCTGGTTGTTATTTATTGCGAGTAAATAAGCTCTTTAAAATAGACCTTTTTAAAATTAAAAATCATGCAAGAAGTAGAGCCTTAAGTATTGTAGTAAATAATATCAAAATAATAATACATAACATTAGTGTTTTGAATTCTTTGACGATATCATTTCTCAACTTTTTACTCAATCGTTAGTACCCGCTATTTTGACCAAGTTACAGCATATTTTTTTTATACATATTAGTATATTTTTGTATATCATAAAATATATTTTTATATGTAAATTTGACTAAGTTATAATCCCATCATGCTGTAGTGGAAGTGAGGGCTACGAGTGACGCCGCGGGCTATGTTAGTGCATCCATCAACCCACTCTAACCACTCGAATAACTATGTTTTTTTAATAGCGCTTATTGATTACTAGCTGTGCCCGCGACTTCGTACGCTCGGTTTGTATGGTAAACACGCAGTGTCGGACATACTGAAATCGCTTCTCCGCGCGTTGGAGCGGGATCGGCTATTTCTTACCTAGGCTGGACACCAGGTAATTAAAAAAAACTCAGTTAAATAAAAAGTCCCTTTAAGATCGGTTAAAAACGATCAGAGATCAATTTCCTACCTACCCCCTAAGTCAGGTGGCGTGATTATTTGTATCGTAACTTTTAGTGTAAGTAAAGCTCAGTCAAAAAAAAAAGTTCCATCAAAATCGGTTAAAAACGAGTGAAATTCAATTTCCTACCTACCTCCTAAGTCACGAGGCGTGATTATTTGTATCGTAAATTTGATATTAAATAATGCTCAGTCGAATAGAAAGTTTCATAAAATCGGTTAGGAAACAGCCAAATTTCCTGCCTACCCCCTAAGTCAGGTAGGGTGATTTTAGGTATCCTAAGTTGCAACCCAGGTAACACAGTTAAATTAAAAAAGTCCTATCGAAATCGGTTCAGCAGTTTTGGCGTGATGTGGTAACATACAGACAGACAGACAAAAATAAAAAAAAACATCGTTTTGGTCTTTATATCGTTAATAACACCTGCTGAAATACTTTTTTTTTTTAAATATTCAATGTACAGACACGACCCTTCTAAAGATTTATTATACTATACGATTTACTATTATTTTTATGATAATTTCTATGAATACCCGATAAAGCGTTATTAATTCTTTCAAGATTCTGTTTTTTTAAATAGAAAAATACACCCAATGTAGAGCCATAACTTGTACGCTTTTTTTCTGTTCTATGTATTCTAAGACGTACTTGTTGATACACCAACTGCCATATGAAATATCTATCGGCATATCCACATAGACTCATAAACCTAGCTATAAATTGTCAGACAGTGGCTCAAATATGAATCCTGTACCGCAACAAGCCAAGAAACTCCCTCAGGATCTTAGGATCTAATGTAACGCTTCCCGAACTCAATATCCTAACAGCAGTACTTCACAATCTGAAATAGGCTTTGTTTCAGCTGAATAGGGAATAAAATCGAAACAATCTAAGTGAGTAGTTAAGACGTTTCAGAAGGGACTAGGGTACAAAGGGGTAAAGTGAGACAATCGTAAAGTTTAATAATAATTACATTCTCAACTCTCCTCCCAGGTTGCACAATAATTAACCGCTCCGAATTACTTAGCTGAAATAATTTAATGTGACGTCAGAATACGCGTGTGCGAATGTGGATTCATTAATGTTTTAATACACGGAAGATATTGAAGAGTACAGCGAACCAAAATATGTTTCTGAGTTTGAGTATTTCTTTCTGGAATCATACAATAAAATATTTCATCTCTTTAACGACTCTATACTACATGACTTTAATTATGATGTCCAAATTCGTTAAAAACTTCTGCTTTTCCAACTTTAAGTAAATTTTATACCACAACTAGTACATTTCAAATCCTTTCTTGTACCAAGAAATTTTCCCTCCCTGCCTCACATTCATGCCGAGAAACTACATGATCCGTCTGTTCTTAATATTTAAAACTGCCATAAACTAAGTTTTAGAGCGAATAACCCGACCAAACCCAGACGACCTCTTTCTCTCAGATGTAGTTCTAACAAGAGAGGTCAGTGAGAACTGGTCGACACACTGTCTCTATGGGGTGGCACGGAACCCTTGTTATAGTTATAATTTACATACGGAATTACAAGCCGAAATGATACCGTTTATACCTAGTTTATAGTTGCAACTAGTTCACTTTGAATTTAATGTCGTGGGTTTGGTTTTGTCAACTCAAAAACCAATTTACATAAGTAGGCTCTACAATATTGCATTCTATAATATTTTATGTACCTCATTGAAATTGTCTCTCCGTAAAAATCATCCCCATTACTTCTCATTAGGATGATTTCTTGCGTCTATTTTGTAAATGCAGCGGGGAATCAGAACGGAATAAGTCATATCCTGCACCTGCCCGCATTCGGGAGCATTAATATTGTTTATATGCAGTTAAACTCCGAAAACATCGGGAAGTTTGCACAAAAATATGAAAAATTACCGGTCAGGGAGCGGCGACCGCAAAAACACCGCGTAAGGAACAACTAATGAAAGCTTAGAGCCATTCGCATAAATCTCCCTTACATTTTTAATACCAATATATCCGCCGAGGGGAGCTTCCATCGGGGAAGAAAAAATGGAGCCAAAAACAAAACATTCGCGGACTCTCGCTTTTATATCTTATTTAAATACCACCAGATGTTGTCTGCTTATAAATGTAGATATTTTTTAATCGGTGCCTTACCGGAGACAATAATGGTATCTGCCGATCTGCCGTCAGCTGGTATGTAGATGTACGGGAGTTTATCGTGTTCGGTGGCTAATTTAAAACTCCCCTCCTCTGGAGAGTTCTCTTTGGCGACTCTGTCATCTCAACGCGGCCGCGTGATATCTTTCTTGACCCGTATACTTTTTATTTGCTTCGTTACCTAAGCTTTTCGTATCGTATCGAATCTCGTGGAGTCGTGTAGTCTCATTAAAATAATACAGGGCTACCGGATAATCTTATCCGGTGTATTTCGATCGCAGATTGGGTGCGCGTGCGCCGATAACAGCGCGAGTTATTCCGCCGCTCCACGCTCCACGCTACTGCTTTTTAATTCATTTTTACAAAGACATCTTCATTATTTGTACCTACTTTTAGAACAATAACATAGATATATCTACATAACATACACCAGGTATGAGCGTTATGATCTCTGTCAAAATAAACCTCGCTGCTATCATACGAAATGCAAATCCCTTATAATATATTCATAAAATTATGTGAAACACATGTATGATGAAATCTTCGCGTCGTATAAAGTACCTAACACTAGAGTGAGTATTTTTATGGAGACACTTTGCCAACGAAGCAGCAAAAAGCTCCTTATTTCGATACAAAAAAAGACGGAAAACGTACAGAAGGGCGGATGAAGTGGCAAAGATTTTATGTTCTAAATTTCACACATAATAAAGGGAAGCAATTCTTATGATTATTAGCGCGGAGACTGCGGGAATAATCCTTCGCAGCGACATGGCCGTGTGACGTAAGCCGGAAAAATCTAATAACAATAAAATAAAATTGCTGCCGGTTTGTAAATTTAAAACAGGCATAGGGAAGAAAATTCGTTTTCCGCGCCATGACAACCATTATCGTTACTCTGAATTTACCTCCGAAGAGCATCGTCAATTCAGTTAATGTGTTCAATCCTAATAACGTTATATTGACGTTGTTTCAGAATAGAAATGCATTAATTTAATTCCTTAAACAGTTCATCCGATTTGTATTTTTTTTGCTACAAGTTACGCCTCCAAAAGTGCTTAAGTCAACAATATTCCTCAGTAATATTTCCTTATGCTATTACTATTAAAATTTCACCTTAAGACAGGGCTATTCTTGCATTCAAAACGACTAAACGGCGGTGGGAGGGTGATTCTGAATTCTTACTTTTGTTTCCCTTGAACAAGACCCATTTTGAACGTTTTCACCTCAATGCCCGTTTAAATAATTTTGCCGGTTTTGAGTCGTAAATTTTCGGCAGACTTTAATTGTTATTTTAACTGCAAGCGCAACTTAGTCTTCGCATGGGGAAGGTGAAAATATGTCTTAATTCGCTCCCTATGACTTATGTTTCATTGCAGTTTTGACTGTTCTATTGTTTGTATTCGTGACTTAGAATTATAAATTATCTTGCGGTTATTTTGTACTTCTGTACTTTGGGCGAAATCATTTTTATCTTTTTCATATTTTTGTTACCACAACTTCCCACAAGATATGAATATCTATTTCCATCAAAGAGCAATCTTCAAATTTAAATAAGAATGATCCCACTCGATCTCATTGAGCAACTCTCTGAGGGCGCCACATTCGAAATTTAAATATTATTGTTGTTTTTGCTGAGTGCACGAAATTGAAGAGAAATAAAATTTTCTCCGCGACCCTCGTAGATCCGGGCATCACATTTGGCTGCCGTCAAAAAAAAATATAGGGCTCACATTGACTTTTTGTCTCAAGCAGCAAGTACTTGAAAAGCTTCCATAGTAAAATCGATTACGCATCGGCTAATTACTTGAACCATTAAATTGCGTAACCCAAATCGATTCTTTTGTTTATGGGTCTCGATCCTTTCAATCATCTATCGGCCATTGAGTTTCGGTATCATAATAATTGTCCATAATTATATATTCCCTTGAAACGCTCGCATCATTTTTATTGTTATTTTATTTATAAAGTAATAATTTTTCGTCGGACGCAACTTGATCAGGTTTTAAATTTGATTGATCCGATATAAAGATCGATTTAATAATAATCGAGTATTCCGCTTAACGTTTTGGTTTTCTCTTGTTTTTATCGATAAACGTTTTCTTTAGTTCGGGTTTATATTGTGTCTACTTAGTGTCTGGGATTCGATGATTTATTGATCACTAATTTCGATTTAATTCGCTCTGACCATAATTTTGTATTATTATATTTCTTAAGTCTAGAGATTTTGTACAAATAGTGTGGTTTGGTAAGCGATTATGGGATACAAGCGGATATGGAATTTAATCGTTGATCGGAACGTACCGTTTCCTAGGTAGTGAGTATGTTCAGGTAGCAATAGCGTATTAGCATGAGACAATGCTCTGATAGCGATGGCGGTGCGGCGGTGTTGGCTGCAGTGCAGACCACCGGGCGCAACTCCTGCGCAACTGCAGTCGGCGCGGGCGCGGGCGCTACAGTCGCAAATCGTAAGATGCGCAGATACGCGCATACCGACGCGGACCTTTAATGGCCGTCCCTGGCGCGCGTAATTTACGTCTCATGTGCGAAACCACTCTTAACTAAAAGCCTTCTAAATTACAGTATACACCGGGATTGATTCGAAATTAATCTCGCAAGCGGCCTAAGATTGACTTCTTTTTATTAAAAAACCTCCTTTAATAATAAAATCCTGATAGTAACTTCACACGTTTAGCGTGTCCGATATTAGTGAGATAACCATGATTTTACGCTACTTAATAGTTACGACACCATGATTTTCTTCGTTTTACCTTATGGACTTTATTTAGCACCACGAATTTTTCTTCATCTACCATACCAGCCATCCCATGCTTATAATTCGTCCTTTCATTCGCCTGCTACACGTTTATTATTATAACCGAAACTAAAGCCATCGGTTATAAAGCCGAAGGTTTGTTAAAACAACAAACAGTAAGAAGGGAACGTTTCAATTTACAAGATGCGAGATCGCGATACAGCGTTCCGATACACCCTTTATTCCCTGCCTTATTATAACCGCACAACTTACTCGTATCCGAGTTATCTCGAGATTTTTGTGTGTCGATATGGAACGTGAGCAAGTAGCTTGCCAGTGTTGCCAGTTTACTTGACCATGTGAAGTAAGTTACTAAGTATGTTCGTATCATAGCTTGTAGATGCGTATCGTGGTGAGATAATTTCGACGCCTTTGTTAACTTGTTAGTAAGTTATGTTATGTTATTCTAAGCCTAACTTCAATATTGTAGATGTTTAAAAAAGTATTTCTCTATAAAATCTAGAAGTTCGGTAAGGCTCGTATTTATAAAGCGATCTCAAGATTGAGAGCAATTTTAAGTATGGATTTGACAGAACATTATGTACTGAAATTACATTTCTGATACGAACTTAAACTCGCTGTCACTCTTGAGAGCTGACTATAAGTATGAGTCAAACTGCGTCAGATGCCACTCCGAAGGACAACAAAATAAAATGTATCTGAAGTCTAGAAATATATGGGAGTTGCATTTGTCACAGCCACCTTCCTTTTTGAGTGAATATACTTATATGCTTTATATGCCATTCAAATGTAAACATTATTTTCATTATACTAGTTCCCGTACCCTAAACTAAATAAATCGAACACTATAATAACTTGAAATTATTACCATTTCTCATGCCAATAACCGTATCTTAACAAACATCTGCTATTACCAGCTTACAATTCTACCAGATTGTTGGTACATCGAATTGGCTGAAATAATTAAAACGCGAACTGGACTATTAAGCGCAACAATCTAAGGAGTATTGAACAAGCTATCCGCGGGACCGGCATATGCGCCTGCGCTCACTATCCGATTGAGGCGTTACTCTTGCATAAGTATCATTTACAAAACTATGGGACCATTGTTGCCAATTCTGTTGTAGATACAATCTACATATCTCTATTTTATTTTATTAGGACAGGACCAAATTAAAATAAGCTTAAAAAGCCTCACCGTGCGTGGTGGTGCCCTCACACGTTATAAAATCATAACTCGCAAAATACATATAGACATTTTCAAAACTTTTCTCTCTCACTTCCCTAGACTTAAACCTAAGGATTTTTTTAGAAATAGTACCCTGAAGTTACTATCGAAATTTCCGCAAAAAGTGGCCGTTTTGAACAATAACTTCGTTTCATTACTTCTAAAAAAGTCTTAGGTGTAAATCTAAGAAAGTAACAGATAAAAGTTTTGAAAATGTCTTTATTTTGTGGGTAATGATTTTTTAACGAGTTAGACCGCCACTGCTCGCGGTGAGGACTCTTAAGTTGTGTCTACAACAAAATCGGCGCCATTACTAACAGAACTGATCCCGTAAGAGACTGTATCTATTTACATTTATCTTTATGTGCGCAGGAGATAAATCATTGCGAGAACATGGTCATAGAAATGGGACAATTACGAACAAATGACAACATAGTGAATCGTACAAAGACAATGGCATTTTTATCATCCTTGACAGACAATTAAATTAAGTACGGAGTAAACTGCTAATCGTGCTTTTAATTGAAGCATAACATCAAATGAAACAAAAGATATAACTCTTCAAGTGTAAGATTAAGATTATATGTTATCAGTTTAGTCTGGGAGTCAAGTAAATTAATTTATACCGGGTGAGACAGCGTCCCACAAACTGATAGGACTGAACAACTTTTACAAGGCTTTCTTTTTCAGGAAATAAACATTATTTTTGGCTTTTCCTTGCCAATTCTCTGATCGAAGTAAACGTTTTGTATGGAAAAAAAATAATTTGGTGATAGAATTTCAATTTCAAAAGTTTTTTAGTGTCGTTGACTGAGCAACTCCTATCAGTTTGTGGGATGCTGTCCCTTACAACCTGTATGGTAAAGAAGCAAAATAATTAAAATAATTCGGTTCAAGTAGATTCATTAGCAAAAGAAATAAATCAAATCACGAACAATCTCACAGAAATGCGACATTTACAAACCATTCAATAAAATTGTAAGATTGAAGTTACGCATCAGTTTAGTCTGGGAGTCGAGTAAATGAAGCAAGGGGGACTGATTTAAAATAATTCGGATCCGCAGAGCAGTAACCGTAGGTGCTAACAACGCAAGTTAATCAGCGTGATCCCTTACGACCTCCATTAGATAGACGCGACTTACGAACCTAATTGAATAAGGGACCAAATTAAACTGTGAACGGGCATCACCTCTTTCTATTCAAATTTGAGTCGTTCGTGATGCCTTTTACTATATACGCCTATGTGGATGGAGGTCTAAGTGCCTAATACGGGTATTAAGTAACGAATCGATGGAAGATTACAGCTTGATTGAAAGTTAAGGGTTAGTTTACTTTGTGTGTGGAGTAGAGTCGAAGGTTGAAACAGTTAACTCAGGTTTTGATCAGCAACACAAAAGGTATTATGTTACGAAATAAAGTTCAATTTTGAAACTACTGAAGCGAGGAAAACAATGCTTGTTTTAATATTAATAACACATTAAAACACTCACATGAACCTTATTCAGAATTCAGCGTAAACATCTCCCGTATCGGAAGTGCCTCCCCCAATCATTTCCGTCAGGTTAGATCTAATTGAAAGTTATGCAAATCTCTCAATTCGACTCCTTCACAATAGTCCCGGATTTCGAATGAGTTAATCCGTGTTTATGCTCCTAATCGGGCTCTTGCTCTCGGCTCCCGGCCTTGTTGCCGGGTTTGTGAACTGTTAAATTTATACAATGCCTTTGTGCACAATGAACCATTTATTTAACTTAGAATGTTGTTTATGGAAACGATAACATTTATTCCAAAATGTTTCGATAACATCAATTCTACTTTTCCAACTTATTTGCTAATCTAAGTCTTTTTCTTTGTTTTAGCCGAACTGAAAATGGATGTGCTCAGAGAGCGAGAGGTCAAAGACAATCTAGAGAGGCAACTCCTCGACGAACAGAAAATGAGAGGTAAGTTCGGTTAAGTATGCTCCACCCTAAAATTCAATTTCATACTTCGTGTGAGTTCTGAAAATTCATGGCGTTGTCTCGGAGAAATTCCCTCCCACATTTAATGTCGGGCTAGGCAACAATCTAAGAGCTTGAAAAGAACAAATAGGGTGTAATTTCAATGCCCTCATAAATCTGGGATCCGAGTCCGGTCGCTCGCATTCTCCACAATTAGCAGGAGATCTCGTTACAAGTCCATTGTCTTCTTCCCCAGCACGTTATTTATTTCCTACATTAAAACTATTATTTTCTCATATTACACCAACCAGTGGTTTATGTTGCCAATTTCCTTTCCGTGCCACCGACACATCGCTGCCTTCCAGTTATTGTCTATGCTACTACATTGTGCTGCGGGTGTTCAATTAATACCATTTTATTATGAGTGTATTCACACGTTATGTACGATCTCAGTCAGTTCTTGTTGCTAAAACTATCTGTTTGTTTCTTTACTTTCCCAAGCCCGGCTCGCGTGTTCGAGCGTTTTCTTCAATTTATAGGTTCATTGATAGTTTTATGGGCCGGTTTGACGTCTGCGTAATCACCATAATTACGCTATTTATTAAGACAATCTTGCTGCGCTGCGCTGAAGGGTTCGTTTCGCATGTTCTATGAAGGGTCAACTACACCATGTTTGGTGTTTTTGCAAACAGACATTATTTTAATAAATCTTTGCCGTTCAGATAGTCAATAAATTGCATAGGTAACATTATAATTTTGCAGACAATGCAGACATTAAAACCGAAACAAACGACCCAAGAAAATGCTTAAATTCTCACCCCTAACAAATGTAAAGGTTAATTCGAACACAATACAATACCACCCTTTCTTCACCAATAAAACATTACATCAGCTAGAAAAGAAAACAGAGAGAATGGAGGTAACCTTTGTAGAAATGTCAGGCGACATGGCAGCGGTGACCTGACGCCTTGAGACAAAGGGTTCACTCGTAATTCTATGGAACAGTATATCACTGTATCTTCAAGCCAATTTCAACTTAGTTCCCCAAACAATACTGTCTTTGTATCCAGTTTGGAACATTTTACATATCACAAGCGAATTAAAACGTGGTGTAGATATATTATCGAGGTAGACGTTTGTCGTGTGCTGGAGTATTATAAATTTAAATGTTAATAAAGGGACGACAGGTCGTAGTGTGCTTGTCGAAGAAAATAATTACTGCTTTGAAACATGTGTCATAATTATACACCGGCTGAATAGCCTAGCTTACTAACGTTGTCTTAAACCTGCATTATAATTCAGAGTGTGTCAGAAAACATAACTGTGGCCATTAGTACTAAATTAAAAGAACACCTTTCTCGGTCTTAATGCACAAATACCACTGCCATGTTACACAAATTAACCGCAGTCTACTAAAATGGACTCCACTATTTGCTCATTTGTTGATACAGTTTAAAAGCTTTTTGACATCTTGTCGTATCAATTAACACGTCCGTTGTTTGTGTCGCCTTTATGTTCAATGAAAATGTTAACAGTTTTGAGAAATTTTGTTCCTATTTCCCTCTGAGCTATACGCCAATTTCGTGGTAAAGTAAAGCTGAAATTCGTCACGAGCTACAAATCAACAGTTTGTTATCGCTTTGTGCAATATGCATAGGCAGTGCGAGGTAACAAAGAGGGAAACCGAGGTTCCATACATATTTCACACGGTGAATGAACCGATCGGGACGTGAGCAATACTGTTAATTGCCAAAAACCAATCATCAGATAGCGCTCTATGCGTCCGCACCGTGAAATACTACTTTAGTTACAAAAGCTCGCCCAATAACCTTCTGAATTTCAACCACAGCGCATCGAAAAATGTTTTCGTTCTATATGACACCTGTCGAAATGAAAATTATAGTTATTTACGAAAAAAAACCCGATCCCTCATTTACGACCATTAAAATTCGGATCGAGTGATTTAAAATTCAAAACTGTGGTCGAAACTGAAAATCGCCTCTGGATCGAAAAACTCTTGTAATTACGAAATATTGTTGAAATATGAAGATTGCGACTGTAGATAGGTGCAATAAACTCTAAAGATGACACAATGCAAAAATACACCCTTTTTCTTGATTCTTAAACGATTACGATTACGAATAGGAAATGGTTTAGAAACATGATACCCGCCTAAACGTATCCTTGTCAAGACCTTTTAAAACTGGCCGGTGAAATTGAAACCTTTTGGGCGATCTTCATCCCATACGGTCGAGTCGAAGCGAACGCCGCGGACCAATAACAATCAATCAGCTGGGCGATCGCAGGCCGGCATGAAAATTGGAATAGAGCCCGGCCTAATCAACGTCCGTGGAGCCCGCCATTCATAATAGATATTGTATTGAATAGTCTAGTATCGCGCTCAAATCTAGTGCTTTCGTAACATACAAGCTCCCATTTAAATGGGATGGGATGATACTCACTGCTGAATAATACTTGTAATTAATTGATAAGCGCTCATTCAGTTTATATTGCATCACGAAAGGGATTTACTTGGTCTTGGCGTGATTATGCTGTAAAGCAAATTGAGTATCTATCTTTATTTTCCTTTTCATCATTTAATTTTCTTCCCGATTAAAATTTTTAAATTTATGTTTCTCATAGATAGAATATATAGAAGATAGATAGAAACACTTCATTTCATATATTTTATTGCTCAAACGTATTAAAAAAAAATGTTTAGTCAGCCTTATAAATCTAGAAGTTGATCTTTTCATTTAAGGGATTTGTTCAGGCAGCTTGCAATTTAACTCTTCTGTTCATAGTAAACATCAAATCAATCCTTCTCCTAGTTTGTCTCTAAGTAAGTTTCCTTTACTTAATCATTTTGATTTATGCGATTGTAATTGAGTCGGACTTTCCTAGAGACACCCTTGAAGGGTGCGTGTTCCTTCATTATGGAAGATGTTATGGGAAACGAAGGGACCGACTTCGCAGGTCCCATGTACTTTGAGTCCTGTGATTCCGGCGCGTTTCGGTTAGGAGCTAACCTGTTAAACAGAGTCGGAATTGGACTCTTCAAGGAAATAATATGGTTTTAAATAAAAATCTCAATTTTGAAAAAAACATGGACGTGTTGGAATTGATCTTTTCATGTGGATAGAAGTTGTTTTGAAACGCAAATCTAATTTATTTAAACCTTGCCATATATTTTATCTCTGGAAATTATACTAGCTAAAAGGCAGTGAGATTATGCATGATTATGTTATATCTTTAACATGTCTATAAACGCTTTCAGGCTCTCATGGAAGCCTTTGCCAAGTAGCCGGTTTTCAATCTTGATTCAAAGCATTCGATTTCTGCAAGTTTTCACACATCACACATCCTTTTACCAAATTTATCTTACCTCCACGACGGTAATTCCACACTCCATTCCTGGCTTCCCCTCATCTGTCCCCACATTCAAGATAAGTAAAGGAGTCGGTATAATTCGCATTGTACTCGAGATTGTGTAATTAAATAACATGTAGGCCGTAACATCACTGGTGTCTTGAAAGGGTTCGCAGTGGAAATGTTACGCCAATTATGCGAACATTATGTTCGGAATGGAGGGTTATCGATGCCTGTTCGGATGTACCCAGAAATATAATATACATATCTCTTGTCTTTACCGCCGTATTAAATTTGATTTCATATTAATTTGGGAAATGTTCGTCACTGCTCGACGAAAGAATGTCATACACGTAGGTACAAACATAAAGCTTATCCGACCGTATTCAGAAAATATGTTTGTATACGTAACAAATTTTGTCGTCACAACGTTTATATTTAAAATCAAATCAACATGACACGTCAAATTAATTAATTTCTGAGATAGCCAGTCTGCATTAGTTGACCGTTTGACCAGTCCCGTCTATTGCAAACACTATCACGGGCGGACAGTCGACTGATCAAATTCAAATGAAATCGTTTAACAGGCGGACAATCGTATCAACGTGCGTCAGTGTTCTATCTCTGACAGCTTCTGACGTGCTGGTTGCACCCCCTACAATTGCATTAGTTCATGAATCGGTTTAGGCAGCCTAATCGAACAACATTTATAGTCGAGTGCATGGCTATTAATGTGGCATAGTAAGGCTATGCTAAACATAGCTGTATAACGATATGGCATACTGACAATATTTGAGAATATAATGGTCGTTCACTGATGTTGACTAAAAGTAGAGTCAAAAACCATATTCTTAACAATATGATAAACTTTACTTGAACTTAAGTTCCTTGAATTTCAACATTCTTGCTCTTACGCCAAAAACCACAATAAATTTATCAACATTCAACATAGCTTTGACTCGAGCCGATTTGTAATGAGCTTTCAAAAGTGACAGCGAGTTTGAGCTCGTATCAGAAATGTCATTTCAGTCTTCTTCTGTCGAGTGGGTATCGAGTCTATGGACCCGATGAACCCTGGTGTCTGAGTTTTTTTAAACCGCCTAGTAACACAACTATCAGGCCTCTGACATGGTTTTGTATAACGACCACTATCAAAGACAGCGACCGGGACCGACGGCTTAACGTACCCTCCGAAGCACGAAATCTTTTTCTTTTCGGACAATCAGGTGATTCAGCCTGCAATGTCCTACCCAAACTGGGGAAAAATTCACAAAGTGATAAATTCTCAAATATCAACTTTGTGTTTTACCCCCTGGGAATCGAACCCAGGACCTCCAGATCGGGAGCCCATGGCACTAGCCAATAGACCACGGAGGCAGTTATTTCAGTACAAACGGGCCTATCAAATCAATACTTAATATTGCTTTTAAGTTTGAGATCGCTTCATAAATACGAGCTTAATTCAGTTATACCGCTTGCACGGTACTATGTTCTAATGCATCCAATCTGCGATGTCGAATGTGCATCTGACCGGGGCATTGTGTCGCTGTCATTCGGAAACCTCCCATTACATGCGGCGACAGGCAAATGACGACGTGCAGTGCAACCTGTTTGTTTGCCTTTGCCTTTGCGATATTACCACGAAATCATAGACACCACGTCAAATGTTCAGAACTGAATGTTCTCCGGAATTCTACAATAATGTTGTCTTCTGAAGTTAAGCCTTGTGAGAATTATTTCACAAAATGGTTTGTACTACACAACAAATTACGCCAAGGAATGTTAAAATTATCAAGACGAGTAGATAAAAATTCCGACGATTCCGACGAAGAGTTGAGTGGGAAGAGATCAAAAAATATTTCCGATACACGCCAAATCCCGACCGCGAGGCGACGTGCGACCTCGCCGATGCATACCGGCCCACATCCGCGCCGTGTACGGAATTCAATTACAGATTCTGTTGTGCCCATTTTTTGGAGTTCCGTTTGTCAAAAACATCAAACGAAAAACTTACTTTTGTACCTCCACTGTCGCTCAACGACATCCCCGAACGATAATTTTAATTTAATTTTTCAATCTTATTCTTCCTTTTCTAAATTTTTAATGGCGATATCGAACAACATCCATACGGAACCACGGCGTTCATTGTCCGCAAAGTTTCGACCGGTTTACATTTATCGCGATTTTTTACAAGTGAGGTCTCGGGTGAAGTTATCGGCGCTACGAAACTTTTCGTGGACTACACTCGGGTAAATATTTACACTTGAACGTTCCATCAGCGGTCTGGTCGTAGCTTTTTTGCTTGAGGTTTGGCTGTGGCCAAGGAAAAATTGCTTTAAACAGTCTGAAGTTTCGTGTTCATAAACGTCTTACTTTGGGCTAAATAGACTTCGTATTTTTATTGCAACCGCTGCGATCGTTAAACGATTCTATTGTTTTTTGTTACACGAAAGAACCATTTGGGATATAACTTGAGTATAGGTACCTGAGGCTGGTGTTGGTAACTTAAAGATTCTTCTCAGTTGTTATCTGGGATCCCGCGGTATCCACTACGTGACATATTTACCGATACGTCAGCGGCCGGGATGCAGGACACGTCACGGAGGGGATGGCGGATGGCGCCTCTCCGCACCTCTATCTCATATCGAATTATCACCAACACGACGATGGCTTAAGTGCTTAAGGTATTTTTCGGTTTATTTGATTTTTTATCTCCACATCGATTTGTAGCCTAGGCTGTAATACAATTTGAGGGTAGGGAAAGGCCAGCAACAATTCTAAAACCCGACGTCCGTGTGAAATGAAGCGCAATATGAGCTTCACGAGCGCGTGTCTAATACGAATGATTAGATTTAGCGACTGGTCAGCCAGACTCGCCCTAATGTACTAAAGCAAGGGGTACGGAAATACTGCTGGTAAAAAGTTAAAAGTTATGTCCGTTATCTCTGGTAAAATGCAGAAACTCAATTCGAATAAAAGAACTAAGAGAATCGCCGCAACTAAATGCAAAGCACGGCATAACACATTTCACCGCTAAGTAGAATTTGCTGTTAGGCTCGTGCCTCGGCGCGGACATACAGATTGACTACCATTTTAAGAAAGGTAATTTCGATGTCGATTCAGACCTTATCTGGAGGGGTATGGAGACCATCGCTTACACTGTCTTACACTTCTGCAATTCCTTTGCCGGCATATTCCCACCAATCGGCGAACTATATACTTAGACTCATCTCTTCCATTATCATAATGCGAAAACGTTGAGTGGTAATGTAATTGGAAATACACTGGGATGATGATGATTAAGTGTAAATTAAAACAGTGCAAACTAGACATAGATAGGCGGTTGCAATCAAGAAAATAGGTGTTCCGTACACGACGTTTAATTTAACAAACCATCATCATTCGTAGCGAGATAACGAAACGGAAAGCCGACGAAGGTTTCACAACCTTGTAATTACTACTACTGTAATTATAACCTTAAAGCTAAAGAGAGCACATACAGGAACATTGCTAATCAAGGCCCTATTCAGATTCATTATACGAGAAAAGCAATAAATATAACGCGCTAATAAAATCCCGCAGCAGCGGAAATAATAATAAAATATTACAAGACCCCGAGATTTTGTCTAATTAATTTTGTATACACGTTCTGTGGGGCTGCAATGTCTTGGGAGTAACATACAATGAAACCGAAGGTAAGGTGGTAACAAGATCCGCGCATACGGTAAATTAGAATTTATGATTGTATGTGAAATTGTTAGAACAGGTTTCAATGTATATTATGTTTTCATGTCGGTGAAGGAGGTGGTAAACTTTCAGGGGAATCCGGGGAGGTGATGAACTTTCTAATTTCTGATGTTTCGTATTGTATTGATTGAGAAAGTTCGGGAGTTGTTTTCGTCTGTATTGGATGTAGAGTTATTGATTGTTGGAGTTTACATTGAGTGTCTCCGGTAGGTCTAACAAGGCCCGGGCTGTGACGCGGTCGCCTCCACTTTACCACGATCGAATTGTCGATTTCGCCACAACTGACTGCACTCGCCATGTGCCCAACGTATCGTATTTGTAATCTGAGACGAGACTTGTTGCATTTCTGCTATACAATGTCTTTGTTTATGGTTAGATTGTAAGTTGGTCCGTTGTTTATTGGTTAATTATTTTTGAGTCACTACATTCAATCGATTGATAACATTGTGTTTAATCAAACGAAACCATATAAATTGAAGTTTAATTACCAATGGTTAATCAGGTTACATAAAATAGGCACAAAATAGTCAATAAATCTAAAAGACTGTAATTTAATACTGCCAAAATTTGCAACTGAAAGGAATCTACGAACAAATTCAGTAAATTTTAAACTGGAGTAAAATTGCCCAGCGGAGCGTAGTAACTAGTGAGCCGAGGTTGCGTGTTAGCGCCGAACTGGTGGTCAAAACTGGTGACTAGCGACACCGAATGAGTCAGCTGGCCACCGGGCGTAATGTGCCCGGTGTGCCCACCCGGCTGCAAGTCTGGCATCCTGGTAGCTGTGTAGTGACGGTTTGACGAAATCCTGACATGCGGACGGGTCTACTAAATCCCTTCATCGCTTATATTCCTACCGGGGTTGGGTATTTGATACAGACATACATATAATCACGCCTTTATCAATAAAAGGGTAGGCAGAACGTAAGCGACTTAGGTTACTTTAGACAAAGGTCGTTCCACCGCGACTGACAAAGTTTTGAGGGTTATTTAAGATAGATTTGTAGGTATATTGCTGTAGTGACAGGTTGTCAGCCTATCGCCTAATTGCAATATACAGAAACCCTTGGATCCCTAAGCTGTTTTTTACAGTAAACCCAGGAGGAAATGCAGGTGGCTCGTTTTATGTTTTTCTCTCGCTCCCAGTCCAGCATGGAAGTATTTGATGATATGAAAAATGTTAATCTCAAAATAAAAGTCGTCGCTAACAAAGAGGACGAAATAAAAGTAATTGCGTTGATTTATGTCGCTTTAAGTCCAAAAACGTCATGATTAGGTTTGTTATCAACCCTAAAAGAGATTAAAATTATTTATGTAAGGATTATTTGAAACTCAATCAGACACCAACTTAACAATCCCCGAAAAGGCAAGAGGAGCCAAAGGGAATTCGCTAAAGAAACAACCCTCAGCAAATCCGATTTCGGACTGAGTGGGATAATAATTATCCCGAGTTGAAAGTCGCGTTTTAATTATAGAAACAAACAAAAGCGAGTTTCGACTTACCCCAAGATCGGTAAGATAGAGTTTTGTTTTCAGAAGAATTTGTGAAGAGGGAAGAAGTTACAGGAACCGGTTTATCATTGTTAATTGAAAGTGTAAGAAACTTTGGGATAGTTTCAATTTTTTTTACCATTGACGTCGAAATGCATATCAAGATGCTTGAAAATGTTTAACCTCATCTATGCATCGACGTGTTTAAAGGCACCACCACCCTTAGTGGCGCCCTCTACGCCCCTCCCGACAAGGAAATTCAATAATAATTGAACTTGTGCCCGGCAGACCGCATCCGGTGTCTCGGGGAAATCGCTTATTGATCTCAAATTTTACAGGGACGTTTGCGATCCTAAAATAGGTGAACTTGACTCTATGGAAGTTGCCCATCTACGTCACGACGATATTGGATTGCGAAGCAATCACAAGATTGGGAGAAATATTAAGTATAGATTTGATAGTCCGTTTTGTACTAAAATTACATTATTTTGATACGGGACTCACATTCGCTGTCAGTCTCAAGAACTGATTGTCAAGATGTCGACAGAAGATATGAACAAATATCAGTAATAGAAGCGATGATGATGCATACCTTTGAAGCGATTTGTCATTTTCAAAGCTGTAGGAACAATTCGCAATAAGAACAGACAATTGCGACTTACTGCAAAACACTAAAAGAATGTGACGATGTTCTTGCAAATCGCAATTAAAAATCGATCCGTCTGCAAGTTGAGAGCTCGCATTCATCGGACGTCGCATCGAATGAAAATCGATTGGCTGTTCTTTCACTAGACGGCACGTCCACGGCATGGAAACGGCACGATGACGATATTGTCACGATGCTCATGGCACTGGACGGTATTATCGTCGTTGGAATCGTCCGCCTAGTCCCTCACTGAGCGCACTCACACACGCACATGCTTCGTACGTATACAAAACACACACATGGTACGCCAAAAGTCGTGGGTTCGAATTCCTTCTGCGCAAATTTTTGGTTTCTATATTTACATGTTTTCAAATCCAAGCAGTTTCAGGCTGGCGACGAAACCGGAGGGGATCATTGCTGTGCTTTTAACGTAACCGTAACGGCAAGTGGAAAAGCATCTCATATTATTTAATTTATTTTCGTACATTATCTCTTCCACGATACCGTGCCGTTGGTGTTGCCGTGGACGTGCCGTCAAGTGCAAAAACACCCATTGTAACGTCGATGTCGATTGCGGGCTAATAAATTGTTTACGTTGAACGGTGGCCGATCATTAAGATCTTTGTTTACGGCGGACCACACACCGGCACCAGACGGTGGAGCGGTGAAGCCATACGCTGATTTGATTGCAGGATACCGCGTGCTCATGCTAATATCACATTTACAACTTTATCCTAGAATACCTTCTTCGAATTAAAGTAACCTCGATTGGCAATTTTATTGGAACCAATCCAAACTTTTTAAAACTATGTTGCTCCATGTCGTCAATGTCTACTATTAAATAAGAAGTCAATGCTTCTAAAAAAACGTAATATTCAAATTTGTGTCTCATTGAATGACTATGATTAGACCAAAATCTTTTACGTCATACCCGAATGCGATAAATGATTTGTAGAAATATTACAGGACGTCTTCCTATTTTTCGGTCGGCGACATTTTTTCAATCGGTGTTTTAATTTGATCAAAGTTATGTCAGACATGTCAAAACGCTCCTCAAGAGCCAATTATATCATCACTTCGCTATACTTCTCATTCAGTGCAAACATACATTTAACGACTGTCTGTATGGACTGGAGTCGAGACTTATTGCTTTTTATAAGGAACCCTCTTGCTTGTTTATCTTGTCCGATGTGTTATTACGAACAGACTCATGACTACAGAGATCGTTTGTTTACAATACTAAATCGAATATCTATTTCATTAACCAATACAGCTATCATTCAAAACTTTATCGCTTTCTCAGAATTGTTTTACAACTCTCTGCAATCGTTTGAGGTTGCTAGACTTTCGCTAAGATCATGATTGAATATTCGAAAAGCAACTTCGGAAAACTGATCTTACTTAAAACGTTTTATAAATGAAATGTATGGCAAAATAAATGTTGAAGTTTTTAAAATTCATTCGCTAAAATTGGTGCACTTTACTTTACTTTATGAATGACTGCAAAAAAATGAAACAGAACAGAATACACAGAATACGCTTTTCATTTAATTAATTTTCATAAATGTACACAAAAAAAATCCTGATGACTACCTACTCATAAAAAAAAAATCTTTTCATATTTTTATGTTATAGCTGCACTAGGGGATTCACGAAAAAAACATATTTTCTATGATATACTTGAATGAATAAACTACAAGATTGATCACTTTCTGTCTTCCCTAAGCCTATGTTGTAAATTGGTTCCGATTCAGTTACAATCGCACGGATCATTTGATTTAATATACTGTCAAAAGGCTGTCGGCACCTGTTAGTGTTTACAAATGGACCGGACATACGTTTCCCGCTTTGGTTAGGTGGGGGAGTACAATTCGCACCCCCATGATGAATTCTCCTTTTATTTTGTCCCACTTGACTCGATTGAGAGTGATTTTTGAGCGTGAATGGGCAGCGGACGTAATTTGCAACTGACAGGACGAAATGTACATTGAAAGCTGTAAAAGGTTCGGACCAAACTCAATCAGGGCGCGCCGTGCCGATTTTATTGTATCGGTCGAATAAAAGCAAAGGGTTATTTTTGAAGTCACTCACAGTCGTATACGCCCACATGTAATTAAATCACAATGCATACTAACTATGACTAGACTTGTATTTACTCAGGTGTACTGCAAATTCCAAGTTGACGAGATTCAATTATTGTAACCGATCTGGCCAGGTTTACACCAATGACCGTGCGAATTCATTTAAGTTTCAAACGTAATTTGCATTAGCAATACACCGGTACTTCAGAACTTTGCAGAATCTTCGAGCTCCGTCCCCTCTGCGAATAGTTCGCAAACAATAAATTATTTAATAACCCCTGCTTGGGTTCGTGCACTTTATCAGGGAATATACATTTGACTGAATCGGCTATTTAGAAATAGTTAGTATAGATCTGTTCTAAACTATACGACTTGTAAGATTAGGAGTTGATTTATTATTTTTCACTGCAATGACAATATTTTCATGCGGTTTTACCAAAAGCCTATTTAAATGCTTTAGCTTTAGCGAAACAGGTATATTTAAATCAATCTTTAAATTTGGAAAGTGTTCTCTGATTTCAAGCAATCGGAACTACCATCCCCTTCGCAGAAAGTTTGTGGAATGCAAACAATCAAAGACCTTCCATGCTTATCCAATCTAGCGAGGTTTTGTATTTCAAAGCTTGGGAGAAGTCTCTTCTGTAATTATTCATCCCGACTGACCGGCGGTCACAGGTATCAAGTTAGTTGTAACCACTTGGCAACTTTGATTAACTGAGAATTTCTCTCCAACATACCTACAATGATGCTATAGGAAACTTTCAGGAAAAAGTAAAGCCAAGTTCTGAAAAACCATTAAGAACAAACACTACCTGTAATTTGATAATAGCTCTCTAACTAAGATTACTGGAAACTTGGTCCAGCTCGATCAGTTCAAAAGGCAAGTTGTACCTCGTTTAGGGCTCTTTCCAACTTAGTAGTTTGTAGGACTTCTACACCGAAGTAAGAACACGGGCCATGAATATATAAGTGATACATATGAATAGACAGACGGGAGGGAAGACTTAGATACTTTGGTAATTTAAATACCATCCAAGATACATGACGATAAAAGCTAGAGTAGTAAAGTTGATCTCTGACAATGGTTTAACGATCCACTAAGCCATCGTCATCGTCAATCATAGGAGAATCCACGTGCGCCCAACATCTGCGAACTTTTAATTTTCTCCTGGCAAAATGCGGGAAAGGGTGGCCCATTTTGATGTCCAGGGTTGGGGAAGTTCGAACGCTTTATTACTGTGTCCGGCTTTAAGTGGGTGTAAAGTTTCAACACCCTTTGATTTACTTGCAGCGCGGGGACTAGGTAGAGCGTCGGATCGAACCAAATTTGTTTGAGCTTTGTCTTTTTCCATTGACTCCGGTTTATTGCACGGTTGTTTTGTTTTTGGACGTCGCGATCCGTCCGACCTGACCCCTCTCTGCAAACAGACGTGCCATTTTACTTCCAATTGAATCAGCTCAATTAGTTTGTCGATTACCCTAAACAGTGTCACCGGGGGTTTATGGGGACAATGCCGACCGCATAATGGGCGCCGCAATAATTACTACACTAATGCCTTAAAGGACCACCTTAATCCCCTAATCGGAAGCCAAACTAACGTGGCGCCGTCCCGCATAGAAATATCTTAAATTGGCAACACGGTCCGGCGGGCCGACCATAAAACATCTTAATGAGTACAGCCAGCAGCTGTGGACCCCCATATTGCCGCGCTCATATCCATGCAAACTACCGACCGACGACGTCTTAGCGGCCTTACTTTCCTCCTCCTTGTTTACAAGTCGACAACTAATTTGATGCAGTATGTGCATAGGACAACATTACGGTCGCTATCTCCTCCGTGCGTGTCTTGCATACATTTGCTTCCTTCCTCACCGCAACTAGCCTGACCCTTGTGCCTCAGTCAACCCTCTCTTATATTCAAATTCGTCCCGGACCGGCCATTTGGACACGGATTTGTTATAAGATTAAAGGAAGATTTCACTTGTGAAACAATATGGCAAACGATTTACATATTTCGTTTCCTTATTAGTTTCGGGATATTTGTTTTGGGGCTGGCGAATTTACATCCACTGACCGATTAAATGGCCCTTAGGCGTCTTTAATGGGGGTGCCGCGTGGTCGTTGTTGGCCTTAGCAAATGTGTGCTTATGCGTAATTGAATATTTTATGGGCTAGAGCAAATTTAGTGCGCACACTTTATTGATTTCTAGTTTCGTTCGTAGCGGAATCATTTTCCAGGTTCCCTAAGCATTCATCCGCGAATGAAAGAAAATATTTTGTCATTTTATGTTTGAGTAGAGTCAACAGTCGCTTTCAGACGACGCCTTTTCAGTTTGCCCGTGTGTTGATCGTTTGCATTTATCTGTTGACTGTTTTTATTCCACGGTTGACATTTACCCTCTGTTTCAACAAGCTCGCCGTTTTCACGACGAGTTTCTTTCATTCGCTATACGAGTGCTCGCGTTGCATTACCTCCATTCAGGCGGAGATAGCTTCACTTAGTTTCCTCTCTTGAGGGAGGACGGGTTAATTTCTGCATCTTTATTATTCGAGTGGTCGGTGTATGGTGTGTGTAGTCTGTCTGGTCTAGCGCCGAGCGTAGATTGTGTGGCGGAAAGCAAACTTGAATTGTTGGTCGCCGCGTGGAGGTAATGAACGCACGGGTGGGACATACCGTTCTGCTGGAGGCGTCTGGTTCGAGCGAGAAGCACGTCTAGGTGGGGGGAGCGGGTGGTGGCGGTGTTGGAGGGGGGAGGGTGCACGCGTCCTGTATGCACAGCGCCGCTTCCGCATTCGTTAATGCAAAAGCGGGTACAGACTTCAGGTGTACATTTTCAGCGCTTGTGTGCTTTATACTCGATGCTAAGGCGTGCGTCTTTGTGAAATGCTGGGCTTAATCATTATTACATTCTATCTCGAAGCTCAAAGCTTCGTGTGTGCTTTCATCAATTAATAGCAAAGCATATACATGTTTCTAACCAAGCTTTCTGCACATTTACGTAAACATACCAAAGGTATACCTTACAAAATTTATGCTGCCTCAGTTGATCCGTCCAAAAATTGCTTTCTTTCCTGCGGTTTTGCTCATCTTATTTTCATTCCATCCGTTCAGTATTATCACAAAAGGACGAGACGGCGGCTTAACAATTCATTATTGCATTCGTTCATTTGGGCTTCATTAAAATCGCATTAGGATTAATTTTTCTCGTCCCTGTTTTAATTCGCTGTTCGGGGGAGAGCGCCGTGCTGGTTGCAATCATCTACTGTCAATATTTGTTGTACTACCTGTACAGCTCTGCTGGCTATCTTTTTGCATAAAAATCAGAAACCTGATTATTTATGGCGCAATCAATTTGAGTTTAGTTCCTGTACTTCCATGCTGATCTGAGAGTGATAAAAAAATCATAGAGTGTACCAGCTGTTTCTTTTCCCAGCCAAAAAAAACCAATGGGAGTTTTTAGTGCCAATTCAAGCAATGGGATGAATATTCCATTATTTATTGCAAATTTGTTGATATCAGTTTTACGATAATTTTGTTAACTATTAAATTTCCATATCACAATCCTGTCAATATCTCTATCAGGGTTAATCTAATGTAGAATGCTATTTGAAACCCTATTATTCACAACAATTATTGGTAATGAATCCTAAATTTACATATTCCCAAATTAACTGCGTACAAAGTCATAAATTATGTTGAAATCATTTCTAGTTACGACCGTGTGACGTCAAAGCATCCAATTTCATATTACCGTCGTTACAATAATAAAAGCTGTACGTAAACATTAATAACTGACGGCGATGGTTTGTTTGTAAATAATTAAGGGTGACAGTCGATGGGATTCATATTTTACATGAATTAACAGTGAATCAACATTGCCGGGAAATGTTTTCTGAATAAAGAAAAAATATAATTAACTAGTATCCGCCCTGCGATTTCCCCGGCGGGTAAATAGTTGTCCCGTAGGAATGAGATATTTTCTCGCGGTAAAAAGTAGCCTTTGTCCGTCTCCAGGATACCATCTATTGTTCTGCTAAGTTTCATTAAAATCGGTTCAGTCATTTAGACGTGAAAGAGTAACAAACCAACTAACAAGAGACAGATATCAGTATAGATGAGTGATAATTATGTGAAACCAGATATTTTCTGTGAATTTCTGTTGATCTGTTCTTGGAGCGGAATCAGATGACACGTCAACAAAATCGAAAGGTAAATCGATACGAGTATTTCCTTCGATTGGATGTCTGTCTGAAGCCCCGCGAGACATTTGCACGCGATCAGGGCCCACCGTCCAATATCTATATTTTTAGGGTTCCGTACCCAAAAGGTTTTACTACAACGAGACCCTGACAATATGCCTCCGCTGTCTGCCCGTCTGTTCGTCTAACCATGTGTCTGTCTCCCAATTGCAATCATAGTTTTTATTTCTGTTGCTGCTTTGTTTTGAACAAATAATAAAAATAAATTAAGAAGTAAAGGGGGTATTCTTCACAATGCGTGTTTTCTTTTTACGTTTTTCGTTCAAAGTTTACAGAGGCTCTAATAGGTAGATATCTGTTTTTTTTTTACAGAAATGTATCAATGAATTTTGCAATAACAACAGATACTTTTGTCTATGTTTTGTCTTTTTATGAATCCTCATCTTGTTTAAAATATCTTACGACGGTACTGACGGAATTCTTCGTGTGCAAGTCCGACTTGCACTTGTCCGGTTATTAATTCAGGCATATTAATAAAGGTGTCCGATTTCGACCACACCGGAGTCGCAGGAAGCATGGCCCGCCGAACCATTCCTACGAAAATACGAATTCGATCCCGAATCGACTCCTTTTTTACTAACGTTTCCTTTTTCAGAACGTCTGCTCGACTCTTTTCGATCTTGATGAGTATCAAGTTGCAGATGATTCCAATATTTTGACTTTTTTGATTGATTAGGATACTCTTGGGCCATTTGAGAAGGCTTCACATTATATAAAATTGGCATATCTTTCTTTACAGCAACAAATTCAAAAGTACGGTGAAGATAAGTAATATCTTTCTTTCACCGCTTGCAATGTGTTTTCTTTGACAAGCTTACCTATAAATATATGTAATTAGCGTTTAGTTTACTACGAATGTTTCTTTTTTTAAGTACAAGGTATCAAGATACATACATACATACATAAATCACGCCTTTATCCCTTACGGGGTAGGCAGAGCGGTTTATAAGGCGCTTTCGCCACGTCTGACAAAAATTGAGGGCAATTTTAGATTGTAATATGTATTGCTTTAGTGACAGGTTGTCAGCCCTTCGCCTAAATAATCAACGTATCAATCCTATATTTTTTATATCTGTACAATGCTCTAGCGGACGTATTTTTTTCCTATACTACGATTCGTTTTATGTTGACTCCAGTCGTTTTAGCTTACCCAGAAATACCGCGTTTTGTACGCGTGTCACTTTAAGTCGTCGCTATCAATATTTTTATGTGAAATAAACTGAACGCGGACAACGCGACACAATCATCGTTAAGGCGACACTAGTATTCGCTGATCGCTCTTTATGGCTCATGACCCGACGACTGTTTATGACAATTACATACATACATACATAAATCACGCCTTTATCCCTTACGGGGTAGGCAGAGCGTTTAACGCCTCTTAAAATGCGCTTTCGCCACGTCTGACAAAAATTGAGGGCAATTTTAGATTGTAATATGTATTGCTTTAGTAACAGGTTGTCAGCCCATCGCCTAAATTACAATACACTGTAACCCTCGAGTCCCTTTTGCTGATTTCAACAGCATGCCCGGGAGGAAGGGCAGCTCGAACATTCTATGTTTTTCTATCTCTCCCAGTCCAGCATGGAAGAAATTATGACAATTTTACGCTTTATTTCGTAAATATTACTGGTGTTTGTGCAAACGCTTAAAGTTGGCGTGAAGTCAAATTACTTATATAAGTAATAAAAGTCGGAATTAAAATTTAGGATTCCTCCCCGGGAAAATCCAACAAGGTTTGCCTGTGAAAAGTCCTGTTTAACTATTTATTCTACTTAGAGGTGGTAGGTAGAGTCACAAAGGAGTCAGGCGCCAAGCAGTTTGATGCGTGTTCCGATTAAGTAGAAAAGCCACTGATTTTGCGGCTTCTAAATTTATCAAAAATCACCTATGACTCAATCATCCCTAGCCTAGACTAAAGTCAAGAGCAAACCCACAAAAAAGAACAAAATTTTTTTTTCGAAATGTCCGAATCTCATAGTGTTGGGGGCGGCAATATTGGGAATCGAGTATTTCACGGTCCGTAAGTTCTAGTATCGATTCGAGTATCGATATAATAACCAGAGGAATGGTAACTATAAAGAGAGATTGTATTTTTTACTAACGTCGTAACAACTGGGAATGTCCGACCGGGCCTTTGATCGTTTTGATAAAACTCCAAGCGATTTTCCTTTCGTATATATTTTTTCATAAAAGTTTTCTTTGTCTGCCTTTATTGATATTTGTTTGATATTTTGGAATGTTATCGGCCACGGTCCGTATTTCGTTAAAATGAATGAAAACTAGTGAAGTGTGTTGTTTTGGGCTTTTAAGAATTATGTAATATGACAAAAAAAGTACTTTGAAAATCATCTAAAATAGTAGAGTATAAATTTAGAAGAACGCGGAAACGGAAACTACTTAGTTAAGTGGAAATAAAAAAATACTTATCACTGTCCACACCAAAATTCCCGTATAGAAAGTGAGATCCCTAGAAGAAACAATAATCCGGCAATTTGGGCAGTGTTTATCGGGAAAGCCACCCATCCCATAAATACCGGAATAAAACAAGGAACAGATAAAAACTAAACACTCGGCGGGGGGAGGGACGCAGGGGGACAGAGAGGGACACTGGCGAAGACAGTTTGACTAATGTTCTCGGGATAATTTATTTCCGATGCGTATTTCTTATTACTTTGTGTGATACTTTGCAAAATATTCTAAAAACATTCCTTTTTATTTTTGATCTATGAGCTGAAACCATGTAGGTATTAATTAATATTTATTTCTAATCGGTATAAAGATTTTCTATCAAAGATTCAGTGGGATATAAGAAATTAGACGTGTGAATGAGAAATCATATCTAAGAGGCAAAGTAACTATATCATTGAAAGGTATTTTTTTTTTTGCGTTCATGCTGGACTGGTAACGAGAGAAAAACGTAGAATGTGCCAGCTGCATTTCTTCCCGGGCATGCTGTAAAAATCTGCTAAGGGATCTGAGGGTTTCTGTGTATTGTAATTTAGGCGATGGGCTGACAGCCTATTAATCCTAAATAAATATACCTACAAATCTATCTTAAAACTCCTCAAAACTTTGTCAAACATGGCGGAACGACTTTTGTTCAGGTCGTTTACGCTCTGCCTACCCCATTAGGGTGACTATACGTATGTATTATTTGTCAATGAACAAATCGTCGTTTTGATGACTTTCAACTATATCATTGAATAGTAGAGCTACTAGCCAAAGATATAAAATGACGCTAAAATCGCTTCGTCATGTCGCAATCGCAAAGAGACGCCGTCGAACGAAAGCATACGTCACTGGCTCACTGCGCATTCGATCCTACACCTCCACATCTTATCAGCAAAACATTATTTCATCTTTCATACATCTATCGGAAAGCCGTTCCGACTGTCACACTTTATTCTACGCAATTTATTTTCAATAAAGAACTATAAAAAGACTTATCTAAATCGTTCGGGTGCGACTCAACTGGGGGGAGCTGTCATAAACGTCGAATCTTATTGACGTTATATTGTACAAGTGGGAAAAACTATCTCTTATCTAATGTTTTGGAAATATATTATCAATTTTAAACCAAAAAGTGTCATGCATTCGGGTTTATTGTCTCATTTACTGACGTTTTAAAATTTTAAAATAGACAGAAACAACATAAACAATTTATAATATAACACTTCTTTTATGTCAAACTTACAAAATATTTTATCCTATATTCTGCACATCTGAATTAAATGCCACATTCTATAGGATCTGTTACCATTTTACGACTTGTATAGCAAACGCTTACGTGGACGATACACTTTTTACGGAAGCATGTCTGTAGGCACCGCGAGGGGGCGCGCTTATCTGTCAGTTCACAATGGTCGCCCCACCAACCCGCCAACCCGGCTAGGATACGGATGCAGTTATTGCTTTACCACTTGCATGCATAATAAAAACCTCACCTTTACTAAATATCATATTTTAAAACATAAAAATAAACAGGGTAAAAGTTACACATGGGTGGGATTTGAACCCACGGTCTTCGGCGTACCTTGCCGACGCTCTTACCACTGTGCCACTGAGCAACTATAAGCTTGTTTATTTTCATGTTTTTCAAAAATATTGATCAATTTAATATTTTTGCAATTTTTATAGGTTACAAACCAGCCATATAAAAAAACAATGAAAATAAAGAAAATAACAGAAGCGCCATATTTGTAAATAATTACTCGACAGTAACAATACAGTTGATGCGAAACAATTTACACTGCATATACTTATTATAGACAGATGCGACAGACAGTACTCATAAATATGTTAATTTATAAAAATACAACTAGCATGTTTATATCTAAAGATGATCGATTCAGTCTTATTCTTATCCCGACACAATTATAATGTATCTTCACATAAAATACTTTGTAAAGGAATGTTATAGAATGAAGGAACATAAAAAATGTCCGCTTCGGTTAAATTATTGATATAAAGAAGCGCAGGAAAAGACCATTGGAATACTTAATAATATCGCTGCGAGCCATTAGGTATAAAAATTATACGAAAGCCCCCTCGTAGAGAGCCATCTAATTATGAGCACTAAAAACAGTAATTTTAGTGTTTAATCTGTTATCTCTTGCGTTTATCGATGTTGTCATGATACGCAGCCAAACAGGTTGGTCAAAACACAGGATCAATTTGCAAAAAACATACATAACTAACCTCTGAGAAGTACCCAAAAATACCGTAAACGAGAGCTGAAAGAGATTTAGATATACTTCTTAAATTCATGATTAGATATACTGTCATGTAAGGTTCACAAAATACATGAAAGCAAATAGGAACGTAAACTAAGGCTCAAATTAAAAGTCGTGTTATGAACCGCATTATTATACACGCCGAAATTTAAATTTGTACTCGCACACCAACTCATTTACATGTTATTCGAGCAACAAACCCTAGGGGACCGTATCAGCCATTTATGAGTCGAATGTATTAAAGAAAAGAAAACTCAATAGATATAAAAAGATACGTATAATAACAAGAGAAAGAAGCCGGTGCAAGAAAACGGCTCGCGGCGAATAAGCCCCGCGGAAACCGGCATTGTTCCGCGACTTTTAAAAACGGAACAAAATGAACGAGGGGAAGGAAATCGGATGAAAATATGAAAAGAATACACGTTATGTACGTAGAAGTGAAACGGAACGTTGAGATCGAGTCTCAGCGCGCACGGTCCGCAAATATAATTTGCATAGTCAAGTAGCCCAACTTTTGTCTGCGGCGGATGTTCGCAACCATATTCGTTCGTTGCTTTTTAACCACACTCCCATTCTGTATCGGGCAGGGCTTTTTATTGCATTTTTCCCCTTTGAACAGATTCCTTCAATATTTCGGTGGTTCGTTTTTATTCATACGCTCGGTCATCGAATTGTTTCGCTTCATATCACAAGCTTCGCTGTGTTTTGTTAATCCTGTTGTGTTGTTACAATTTCAATGTTATTCGATGCATCTGCTTTGCTAAGATCAAATTGATGGATTAGTAAAAGGCATTGGGCTATTAACATTAATGAGAGATTGATATGTAATTTCACTTGGAAAATCAATTGTTCATTAACAAAAGAATATCACTTAATTTTATTACTAAAACTCATGCAGGTAATTTGATGAGTTTAAATTATGAAATGGAACAATGGAACGATTAACATAACATTACGCGTGCTCAAGTGCTTTGAAATTAGAACTATCATCACAAAGGCGGCATAAAAAGACTATTTCTTTTTCTTCCATTCAGCCAGCATCTGCATCGAATCGAATGGAATAATCGATTGAAGAATTATTACGATTCATCGTTGGTTATGAACTAACCGAGGAGCAATAGGCCGGATTACGAGCACAAAGAGCCGCCGACGATACCTAGACAAATATTGACTCGTAGAAACAATGAAGATTGCTGCTGGACCGCGTGTGGGAAGACTTTGATTGACATTTCAGATTCGGATGAGTCGTCGATTGAGCCATCGGTAGAGAACAGAAATTTGTACAATGTCTAAAATGTTATATGTGCTCAGGATTGCTTACGGGTTAATTCACCAGGCGAGATGAAAAGGGCCAAAAATAAGCGTCAGTCGAGTGAGAGGCCGTTTTTCAGAGGTGTTGGACTGAGTCGATGCTCGGACTCGACGGTCCGACGAATTTTCCACTGAACGGAGCTTTGGACAACAAACCTTTGTATTGACAAGAAATTATCTAAAAACGACCTTTTCATCCTAATTTTGTTAACATAATTAGCTACGGTCAGTCATGTAAATAACTTCTTGTTCTAGTACTTAAAACGTTTTCAAGAATCACGAGCCTTTTTATAAAATTAAATAAGGTTCCTACATAAAATACAAATTAATATAGGTGTCTAGAATGCCTAAGACAATATTGCACCTTAATGGTTTAGTTAATGATCTAGCCATAAAACTACAAAATATGAATATAAAAACCGGCCAAGCGTGTGTCGGGACAGTTTTTTTTTTCGTTCCGTAAGACAAACTATTCAAAGATGATTTGTTGCCACAAAATAAATTACAGAAATATAAAATCAAATTTGATTTGATCAAACACGGCTATAAAGCACGATACAACAACAAGTACATTACCTAAATCACTAAGGGCCGGATTTATAAAGCTATCTCAAGATTGAGAGCAATATTAAGTATGGATTTGACAGGTAATTCAGTACTGAAATTACATTTCTTATTCGAACTCAAACTAGCTGTCATTTTCAAGTGCTGATTATAAATACGGGCATAAAAGTACTTAGCACATTTTACCCCTTCTTTTTGCCTTATTTGTGAATCAATTCCTTTGCCTTCCCCTAAAATCGTCCAATATGTTCTGCGCATGATTACACCTCGTGTCACAGGTCACAAGACAGATGATGCGCAGGAGTGCACCGATCGACGCATCTCGTGAACCCCGGTCCATTACCACCCAACATTAATTACCAATAGCCAATCGTAATGAGAAATGTCAAGTCTTTTCTTTGTAGTCTAACCTTGTTAAGCTTTAATAGTTTGAACGCCAACAAAATTTGCGTTGTTCTTGTTTTATTTTATTGAAGAGTAGATAATAAATTAAGTGTGAATTCGCCACTTCATGATCGGCTCTTTCTACCAGAAAACACATTATGGCTCGTATTTGTAAAGATATCTCAAGATTGAGAGCAATATTAAGTACGGATTTGACAAGCCAATTTGTACTGAAATTACATTTCTGATACGAACTCAAACTGGCTGTCAATCTCAATTGCGGCCTAAGGGCCGTATTTATAATCAGCCCTCAAGTTTAATATCTCTTCATAAATACGAACGTTAGTCACATAGATGGCGCTGCCTCTTCACCATGAATAGATCACGCTACAAACTCTTGTAAAGAAAAAATGTCACAAAATCTTCATATTGAAGAGATCTGAGTTCTCGATTACTTTCAGATATAAGAAAAAATCTAAACTTTTCCAATTAGTTTATTCATGTTGTTTCTGTAGCGCAATGCGATTTACTCGCGGCCGTACTGATGGCAGCAGACCCCATCAAAACTCTATCTTATGGTATCGTAAGACCGATCGAGAATAATACCCTGCGGTCCAAGTCATACGCTTTAACATTGAATATTATTGTTATTAGGTTTTATACAGGGTGTAAGCGACAGCGTCCCGCAAACTGAATAACTACCTGCAGGATTTATTTTCAGGAAATGAAAAAGAAACTTATCCATACAAATTGTGTAATCGTCATGGTTGTAATTTTGTATGTTTTTTTTTAATCTCCTGAAAGTATTTATTGCAGATAGTTGTTTAGTTTCGTTGACTGAGCAACCCATATTAATTTAAATAAATAATTTCTACAAGAAATACTTTTATCAAATATTACATTATGCACTTTGTAGTTAAATTTTAGTTATGAAACAGGCATTAGCACAGGTCACAGCTGGTTTTAAGCCTACCCCTAGTCAAATACAAAATTGTTTATTTGCTTTGAACAGGACTGGGCTTGCCAGTAATATTAATACATATAACGTCACAGTTTAAAAAATATTGGCGTCAGAACTCAATAATGATTATAGGATGTCACGAGACGTCATTAAGCTTTACAGAAGCTTCGTTCCGTTATCTCGTGACTTGTCCCGCGCCTCACCGCCCCTCTTCCCTCTCGGAGGCAGGGCCTGCAGCGTCTATCAACACGTGCACCGACTCAATCATTCGTCAATTGAACTCCCGCCAGAAAAAGATGCCAATACCATCACTCCGCACGCACGAAAGAGAGACTCCACGAATCTTCCGATGCGTTCTCGATTGCCGATTATCAGCAAACTCACCAAAACGAAAGGTGGTAACTGCAGCGAATCAAAAGATTCTTGAACTGCATTTATGAAGATAGTGCTCTGATAAGAGAAAGTTATTGTGGAGTGAGCGAGATGGTTGTGCGATTTTCAGGTTTTTGGTGTGCGTATGCATATGAGTGCAGGTGGAAGATGGAAATATGGCGTATGGAGTATTCGCCCGTTTATTTAGTCTGGGTTTTGTTTTGCTTTTGCGTGCGTGCTCTCAAGTAATTGTTGTTTCGATACGGTACCAGAAATGTACGTTTAGCTGTCTTGTATTATATTAATGACTAGGAGGATTACAAAAACAACAGATGATTCAAACTGTAGAGTATTTTGCGTCCGCCATTATTCATGACTCACATTGCGTTTTTCTAATGTATCTCTTACTTCTATACTTCCAGAAAATACATTTATTTTTCTGGGCACACTCTTGTTTTTTTTAATCGTTGTATTTCTTCCACAGTGTTGTACCAGAAGCGGTTAAAGAAAGAGCGGAAGCAGCGACAAGTGGTCCAAGAACAACTGGAATCAGAACTCAAGCGGCGGCAGAAAATAGAAGAAGCGCTGAAGCAATCTGGTGCGCCGTCGGAGATACTACGGATTGTTACTGGTAAGGAAACCTTCACAGTGATGTATCAGAAGCGGTTAAAAAAAGAGCAGCAATACTGTAAGGCGGTCTAGAAACAGCTAGAACCGGAACTGATGCTGCGATAGAAGAAACTCTCAAGCAATCTGATGCGACGTCAGGGATACCTACTACGGATTGTTTCTGGTAAGGAAATATTAACAGTGATGTTTAAGAAGCGGTTAAAGAAAGAGCAGTAGTTGTGTTAGGCGGTCTAGGAACAACTAGAACCGGAACTGATGCGGCGATAGAAGAAGCACTCATGCAATCTGGTTCGCCTTCAAAGATACTACGGATCGTCACTGGTAAGGAAACATTAGCAGTGATTGTTACATCACTGCTAATGAAGTGATTAAAGAAGAAGCGGTAGCGACAAGTGGTTCCGGAGCAGCTGGCATCGGACTCAAAGCGGCGGCAGAAGATAGAGGAAGTGCTCGTTCAAATAATCTGGTGATCCGTCAGAGATACCATGGATCATCACACGTTTAATTTTTTTACCATAGTTATCAAACAATATCAAATATCTTTTATCTAGCTGAATCAATGACAGATAAAATCTAAGGTAAAATAGTTGATAAAAAACATTTACGTAATTTATTGGATAAGTAGTAGGATTTAGAAATTGCAATATTTACATTGACAATGTAGGTGGTAATTAAAATAAGATTTATCTTCAGGTGATCAACCCACTCAATAGGGATATTCAAAATATTTTGTAATTTATTACCTATATTAACTGTAAAAGGCAAAATAAAAAGGAAATCCTAGTAGGCGAAAGTTTTAGTACACCTTTAGGGCCTAGTAAATGTTGATGAACATAATCAGGTACTATGCTAACTAGAATTGTAGAGACATTAATAGTCCGATAGCGCTAGGTTTTGAAGTTTCAAAACTCTTAAAGTTTTTTGTTTTTTGCATACAGTTTCCGGACCATTTGCCCAACCTAATACATTATTTTGTGTCATCCTAGGTACTTGCATAGGTAGAAATTTAGGTATTTGTCTTTTCGATCAGTATTGGACGAAAAGATAATTAGAGATGCAAATATTACTTTCATGGTAATAACGAGATAGTTATTGATGTACATAGGCATTTTGTGCTATATATGTCCACGAGAATCCTAATATTTAACCAGTACCTAATACGGCACCAACTAGCTCTAAAATAATATTACAATAGGTAAAATAGGTGTTACGCGTTTCAGAATACTGATATCTGTTGTTTAAAATATTTTGTGTCGAATTCATCCACGAAGTTTATAGATATTTTTTTTTTTCATTACTACAGCCTGTAAAATCCACAAAAGAAATGGCAAGTTATTAGAGTTTACGTGTTCTTTGTTATTATGGTGTAACAAAACACTATTCATAATTTGTGTTGTTTTTATCCACGAACTTCTAATATTAGGTACGTACCTATATAAGAATAGCGAGCGCAGGGACCATCGAGCGCGCGGAACATCACGCGCGGGTGCGGGTCGCGGGGGGCGCCGGCCAGCCAAAAGCGCGGACGCGTGCATTTTGTTTACATTCAGTCTTCTTGGTGCAAGTTGCGACAAGCAATTAGTAAAAGTTAGTTATGAAACTGTGACAGACTTAAATGGAAATCGAAACTGAGTTATTACCCGACCGGACCAACGAAGAATAATGAGATTTTTGTTCGATTTTTACTGTAGATCACGCCTGTTTTTACTAAATTGTTACTCCTGTGTTTGTTTTTTCGTAATTCCACACTGAGATCTCTTATAATCAAATCCGAAAAAAATATATGTCACTCATCATTAAAAAATACATCAGGACTAAGTAGGTATGTACCAGTGTTGTTGCAATAACGATAGTTTCACAATGGATAGTTGACCTTGAAAAAAAGTATAAGTAGACTATCGCTATCGCAACAAAACTAGTATGTGCTAAGCGATATTAAGGTAAAGATAGGTAGGTATTTGTTTGATACACGTCTTCTTCTCACTTACTGTCATAAAATCTTTCGTTTGCAAAGTAAGGTAGGTATGTTTCATTCCACTGCATGACTTGGTGAGCCTGCGGGAGAGAGGGTATAGGTGAGGGGCGGGGCGGGAAGCACGCTTAGCGGCTTTGGCGCCATCGCGCGCACTCAGTTGCCACTTTGATCTCATACTTACATACATACACGTTCATCTCATACTTAGGTATTAAGTAATAGAAACTGTTTTTTTTTATGTTAAAACTTATATTTAATGCAAAAACCATAAAATAATCTTAGTTTTTGGAATAAAGTATATACATATAGCTATTTATAAACAACCGTTTCTCCCCGGCTACATTCGCCCAAAATGGTTTTTAGCCGATTTCGACGTTTGAAACCGCTTGGTTGAACCGGCTTTACATCTATAGTAGTGGGTAAAAACCCATTCAATCCACCCGGGTTTAAACCGGGTAATAACCAAAAACACCCGGTTTTAATACATTATCACCCAATTTTTGGGGTTACATACATACATACATACTATCACGCCTGTATCCGTAATAAGGTAGGCAGAGCGTGAACAAACCAAACAAAGGTCGTTCCGCCACGTCTGACAAGTTTTGAGGGTTGTTTAAGATAGAACTGGATATTGCAGTAGTGACAGGTTGTCAGCCCATCGCTTAAATTACAATATACCCTCGAATCCCTTAGCTGGTTTTTACAGCATGCCAGGGAGGAGATGCAGCTGGCACATTCTACGTTCTTCTGTCGCTCCCAGTCCAGCATGGAATCTTTTTGGGGTTACAACCGGGTAATAACCCAAATCACCCGGTTTTAATCCCTTATCACCCAATATGTCGGGTGAAAACAAGGGTCAATAGTCGATAAAAGCTATGGAAACTCCGCCAATTTTGAAGATAGGATCTTCCAATTTTGTGTTACTACTCTTACTTTACTCTTATTCTATTACTTTTCTTCTTCTCCTAAGCCTTCTTCCTATTATCTGGGGCCGGTTTTCCTTGTCTGCCTCTTCCATTTTTGTCTATATTGTGCTGTTTCGGCGTCTATGTCGTATTCTTTCAGGTATTTTTGTACCGTCATCAGCCAAGTGGCGGGGTGTCTTCCGCGGCGTCGCGTCGTCGTCGGTAGGTTTAGGACTATTCGTACCATATGGTCCTTAGGGCGCCGAAGCACGAGAGCGAGAGATATTATGTCCATACCATCGTAGGCGTCGTTCTTCGACCTTGTCTATAATTGGGTCAATTATTTATCTTCCTCTGATGTGGACATTGCGAACTTTGTCCAGCAGTGTGACACCCACTGACCAGCGTAACATGCGCATTTCTGTAGTGTGAAGCTTTGACAGGTGTTTAGTAGATGCCCAACATTCTGTACCGTAGAGGTGGCAGGTCTTATGGCCGTTTTGTACAGTTTGCCTTTAAGCACAGCTTGGACATTCCTAACTACCATGTCATTTCGACAGACGGCATGTTGCACTTGGCATGCGTTTGTGTGTGTGTGTGTTATAAGGGTTGACAAATTTTGTTATACCGGTCATAATCATCACTTGATAAACCAACGTTTTAAAGTTGTTCACTGTAACTGAATATTTAGAATAGATTAGGTTCCATACTTACCGTCTGTCATCACTGTGGAATCTAAAAAAGTTCCTGTTGGAGTCATCTCTTGTAGTAGAAAGACATCCGTACACAGAACAGTACCTAACCAACTTTGGAACACAAAACTTGATTATTTCCGTTACACTGGGAAACATGCGTGCGCCATATCCGCTAAGCGTACGCTCAATGTGGCCCACAATCCGGCGCGGAGTGTGACGTATGTCGGACAGGGAAAGGGAGGTAAATGACCATTCTGTATGTAATACTATTAAATATTCTGTGCTTTAAGTTTAATGTGCATCTTCTTGTCACACATTACACCTGTGAGTTGTCTCAACTTCATCCATCCCGTAGTTGTTCTATGGGTTACATCTCGCTCAATTTTTCCGTCATTGCTAATGATTGATCCCAAGTATTTATGTATGGACGCCCCGTCTATGAAAAGTTTTATCTGGCTCATGTCCGTGTGACCATCAAATATACACGACTTATGCTCTGTCTTTTTGCAACTAATCTTAAGACAATTATCTTCAAGTGACTTCAGCCAGAGATTGAAATCAGTCTGTAGGTCTTCCACTGAGTCTGATATCAGAGCAACGTCATTTGCATACAGTATTATTCCATGGTGTTCCATGGTACAGGTTTTTGGCAGCAGTTTGTGAGATAGTCCTTGGTTACATTGGTGACGTTAAATAACAAAGGGCTCAAAGCCGACCCTTGATCAACGCCAACTGTAATTGACAGTGATATACAGATGCCTGGTGGACAAACGACTTGAGTTGTAACACCATTGTACATATCCTGTATGAAGGCGATGTATTGTTCTGGGACATTTTGGGCTCTAAGTGCATCCCAAATAAGACTAATAGATCTTGCGGTAGTCAAGCCAGAGGCCGGTCTTATCATTTAAATAACATTTAAACCTTCGACAACCATGTATGCTCCGACAATCTCAGACCAGCCGGCAAATTCCAGGCTGCTGCCGTCGAGGCAGAAGATACTCACACGGCATACGGCACGAGGTACAGAATACTCCCGGGAACCAGTCTCAACACTAAAGGATGTAGATGAGCTCACAAGCGAGTTCGCGACAGCAATTCAGCGAGCAAAGGAATATGCTGCCGTTCTCTGCTAGAAACTCCCGCATGCTTGCGCATGAGGATTGGCGTCCATAAGGCGTACGTGAGAACCCGTCTTGCGTATGTCGCTCTAGCATGGTATGCGTATGTATCTGAGACTAATTGCCAGGGACTGCGGGCCCAGGAGTCGAAGGTGGAGCGTGCCATTACATTTCATACTTGGAGAGACCTATGAGACCTTGGGTGAGTTCGTGTCCAAGATCTCAATCGAAATGTTTGTGCGCTGTGACTGGTCACATTTCAAATACTTTCAAAACGTGGCCCTGGTATCACGTTCATACCCTGATAAAAGAAACAGAGTTATGGAGAGACAGAGGTAGGGACAAGAGCGGAGGGACGTTATGCTGGGATGGGTGGGAGCAACGGGAGGGACGTGAGCGGAGGGAAAGAGGGATGCTTGGACGTTGAGGTAGGAGGGACAGATAGGATTGGTAGAATGGGTAAGCCGAAAGAAAGGGGATTATCGGAGAGACTGAGGGATGGATAAGCGGATGGACGGATGAAACGATTACGGTTGAACAGAGGGACAGAGTGACGAAGGAACTTTAGGGTAGAACGTTAATGGGCTGGGAACGTGAGAGACTAGAGAAGCGGGAGTAACTGAGAGACGGAAAGGATCTCTAAATCATCTATGACTGAATATTCTACTACCTCCATGCTCATCAATTTGTCTGCCAAATGTAGAGAGGGTTAAGCAATTTAAAAGAGGTCCCTGGACATTGCCGTCTTGTGCAACTGCACTGACAAGAGATAAGGTTCTGACATATAAGATTGTTGCTGGCAATGCACATCTCCTATAACTACTGTTACAAGCCAACGCATGACCACCACTGTATGGAGCAGTGGCTACGCCCAACTATTTATTTCGTGTTATTTAAAAACTACTGTAGGATATTATAATATATTAAATATATTTTTTTCCTACATAGATTATGAACAGTTTTACAACGAAAAAATATTGTATAATGCCAGCAGGGCACACTCCTTGATCATTTTGTCTTATTCCATACAACAAAAATTCAAAAGTTTTTTTCCAGACAAACTATCTGTTTTAGACAAAAACTTGTTATCACAATTATTCATCAGAATGAAAAACCGACTGATATCTTAATCGACGGGTATCTTAAAATTATGAAATTTAAGAGTAAAAAACCCTATGTCCCTCATTTAGCAGTTTCGACCCACTGTGCGGCGGAACTCGAACCTACAACCTCTAGCTTCGTAGGCAGGAAGGCAGGGTCACTACCAACTAGGCTATCCGGCCGTAAAAATCTAGTGGATTTTTAATCGGCATACCGCTTCTCGTTACATCACTTGTACACACACCTATGTACTCTGATGACTACATAGGTACCTATCAGAAACTACTCCGTCAGACTGTTCAAAGTGGTCACACCACACATAACAAAAATATTAAGTAATTCTTTTTAATTCGTGTATATTTTGATTCACTGACTGTACACTACGTACCTACTCGAAGTGGGGCGCGGGACATCGAGAAGCGTTATATATAACGAAAAAGCTGTAGGTAGGTATGCCGATAATTATTCAGGTTCTAATCGTCGCATCGTAAAATAATATTGACCATATTGACCGTCTAAGCATTGACCATTGACATACGTGGGTATTGAGATTGCAGGCGTGCGTTTTATAAAAATGCATTTAGAAAATTCGCACGTCCTTTCGTTATTTTATTTTTATATCTATGCTAGCTGTGCCCGCGACTCCGTATGCGTGGTGGTTATGATTTTCAACAGCAATGTATTTTTTTGTTTTAAATTTTCTTTACTCTTACTTATTTGTGTCATTTTGAATCGCATTAGATAAGCCTAACACGTGTATAACACTATACTTGTGTGCGTAATACGACTTACCGTATTCTAATGAGATTATGAAATAAAACAAGATTAAATTTTCTGCCTACTCCCTAAGTCAGGTGGCGTGGTTTTATACGTATATCTATAAAGTTTTACGTGAGTTAACATTGAGCCGTATAAAAAAAACATCAAATCGGAAAAGATACAATCAAAATTTAATTTCCTACCTACCCCTCAACTCAGGTGGCGTGATTATTTGTACCCTATGTTTTTTCCTAGATAACAATCAGTCGAATAAAAAAAGTTTGATCGAAATCGGTTAAAAACAGCCAAATTCGAATTTCCTGCCTACCCTCTAAGTGAGGTGGCGTGGTTTTAGGTATCCTAAGTTGCAACCCGGGTAACACTGAGTTGAATAAAACAAGTCCCATTGAAATCGGTTAAGTAGTTTTGGCGTGATATGGTAACATACAGACAGACAAAAATTCTGAAAAAAAACGATTTGGTCTTTATATCGTTAATAATGTCTGCTGCAGTTATTTTTTTGGAAAAATATTCAATGCACAGACACCACCCTTCTAGAGATTTATTATATGTATAGATAGATATAACTGTATAAGGTCATTTTAAATCAAGTGCAAATATTAATCGTGTTAAACCCATGGAACTAAACAACTTTCCATAAGGAACATAGGTAGAAAAACGAATAAAAAAATTGAACCTTCCATACAAAATGCTGCAACTGATAGCGCACTTAGTATGGGAAGTAAATTTTTATTTTTCGTAATACGACCTATGTTTCTTAGGGAAAATTGTTCAGTGTCATGTGTAGATTCACACGTTTCAATATTTGCACTTGATTTAAAATGACCTTATAGTACCTACGTAGCGGAGATAACCGTACCCTATGAATGTGTGCGTGCGTATGCCCTCCGCCCCCTGCCGCCGGCCCGCGTCCGCCTGTTTCGACCGCATCTATTGTTTTTGTGTTTTATTCATTTAAATATAGTGCATGAAAGTGACACAAATTTAGAATGATGATTATTCATGCATTTTTGATATTGAATAAGTAAACTCTAATAATTGTAATATTTTTCTGGAACTACGGAAGCTTGGAAAAACAAAATAATTAATAATCTTAAAAGTGCATGCCCTAATTTGGCACAAATTTATTTAATAGGCATATGAAAGTGATTTGAGTAAGGAAACAGTTATTTCATCAATTGTATTTTTTTTGCACTGTTTTTACATAGTGACCCTAAGATGTCAGTTTGCACTGGACGAAGATGGCACAAACCGGGTTTGCACACTCCGCAGGCTATCCTAGATATGATATTATAGTTATTTTAAAGTTTAAATTAATTTTGCCAGTTTTAATTTGAATAAAAAAAAACAACTACAAATCATCGATTTACTGAAAATGCAAGTACCAGATGTGACACAAAATGCAAAAAATATGATTCATAAATATGACTGTATCCACAGGCAAGAAATAAGCAACTTTAGAGTTTTTGAAACTTATGGTGTCAAAATAGACCAGCGCTATCGGACTATTAATGGTAATATTTATTTACGATGCGATACGGTATAAAAGATTTATTAGGACTAGCAAGTGCCGTGATGAATCAAGATGAAACATTGGTGACATTTACGCACGAATAAACGTACTAACCTATAAACACTAATGGGGGAGAAGTATTCTCAATAAAATTTTACTATTCATACAATGTTACGGAAGGTCTATTAGGCCTTTAGTTGAATTAACTACCTGCAGTGAAGATGGGAAACAATACAGTATTCTTATTTTTAAAGTTACCCTTAATCCTTTCTATAGCTAAAACTTTTTGACAACTGACACAGACCAAAAAAGCACACTGATGGTTTTATACATACATAAATAAAATCACGCCTTTATCCCTTACGGGGTAGGCAGAGCGTAAAACGCCTCCTAAAAGGCGCTTTCGCCACGTCTGACATAAATTGAGGGCAATTTTAGATTGTAATGTGTATTGCTGTAGTGACAGGTTGTCAGCCCATCGCCTAAATTTAAATACACTGTAACCCTCGAATCCCTTTTGCTGTCTTTTACAGCATGCCCGGGAGGAAGGGCAACTGGAACATTCTATGTTTTTCTTTCTCTCCTAGTCCAGTATGGAAGAAATATATGGTTTCATTACAGTTTAAAAACAAATACAAAGCAGCAGTCTAGAGAGCTTCCGCAAATTCTTAATTCAAACTTTGATACGACATCTCAAACAAATATGAGTATGTAATGTTGAATTCAAATTATATCGACCCACTCGAGAAATTCTAACTTTATACCTCTCCAAATTAGTTGGAGCAACTACGTCTTAAACATGTCAGGTTATCAATACCATCACTATCAGACTATTCAACAAGTTCGAGTGCGATATGCCCCTGACATGTTAACTTGCCTTCTGTCAAACTATCTGCTACGAACTCCGCTTAAAACTTAGCCGAGTCTTAGCACGGGCACGAGCGAAACACAGTTCTAAGTGATGTGTTTAAGATTGCTTCTTGATCGGTGATGTGGGCGATTTGTGACGTCATTCAGCGGGGTGGCGTGGAGTGCGTGACGTAAGAGGGGAGGGTAAATGCTGGTGAAGGCTTGTACTAATCTCCGTGTCAGGAAATCGTTTCGCAGGCCATTTGGAACGACCCGGCGAAGTAGCACGCATTGGAGTTCAATTTCTTGCATAATCGCTGTTTGCTGCACTTACTTGTACCTAGCTGTCCGTTTCACTGATTGCTTTAATATCTGAGCCAGTTACGGGGATAGGGTATTTGATTAGCAAGCCTAATTTAGTTATTTAATGTTAAGTGGTTAATTGTTAATAACAGTGAACGCGATAATTTGCATGTTAGTATATAGAGCGTCAGAAACAAGGTGTTGATGAGGATGCCCATTAGTCCATTAATATAACGAGTTCCTCCACACTCATTAACTTCTTAGAAAAATAATAGTTTCATGACCGTAACAGTAAGTTATTTTTAAAAGGTTCGTGTGCTGACTTTCAGAGCATTTGGGAACAAGTTGAGGTAAAAACTTTTTTGAACAATGGCAGATCCTCTGTTTTGTCTATAAACACCTTACAACAGCCATTCTAACTTCTACCCTCTTCCACAGAAAATTTGTCACCTCCGCCTCAAGAACCGCCGCGATCAGACCGCGATAGGGAACGTGAACGCGACCGCGAGAGGGAACGTGAGAGGGAACGCGAGAACGGCTCGGAGAGCAAGCCGCCGAGCGCCGAGCCGCCCGCGCAGTCGCCGCCCTTCCAACGCGAGCCTCCACGTACCCCCGACAAGCCGCAGTGGAACTACCCGCCGCCGCCCGTCGACATCATGAGCGGGCAGGCTGCGTTCTGGCAGAACTACTCCGGTAAGTTCCATCTCTATCGTACCGTATGTGATCAAACCCCCGAGCGTCTAGCCACCCGCGCAGTCACCATTCTTCCAGTGAGAACACCTTCCATCAGGTGATATTTGGACATAAGTAAATTACAACATCGAAAAGGTGGTTGACCTCACGTAAAAACTCATATCAAGAAAAAAGTTTTCAAACCCCGACCACAAAATCGCAGGCGCCACCCAAACCGCAAGGAACCAGAAATCCTGAATACTCCAATACATTTTCTCACGGACAACGATGATACTCGTACTAGCTCACAAAAACCGTTTAATATTTATAGTAACTTCAACAATTTTTAATCATAGCGTGTACTCATAAATTCGAGTTATTGAATTCTCCGAAACGGACGAATGCGTCCGCATTCAGGGAAACTTGTGGGTGTTTTTTTCGTGGGCGCCTGCAATGGAAAGTCGAAAAATTCGATATGTAAATACTCATCGTTACATACCGTTCCCGGATCCGGTATTTCGAGTATTCAAAAGCAGGGAAAACGATTACAAACCGCGGACGGAGCTTTTTTGTTGCATTGCATAGTGAGGGTGGGCTAAGTTACGACTTCAGCAGACTTGGTGGTTTACAATTAAGTTTCGTTTCGTAGATACATAAAAAAACGATATATTACTGATAATAAAGAGTTAAGAATTATAAGGAGCAAGAGAAAAACAGAATGTGCCAGTTGCATTTCTTCCTGGGCATGTTGTAAAAACCAGCTAAGGTATTCGAAGGTTTCAGTATATTGTTATTTAGGCGATGGGCTTCTTCTTCTTCTTCACTACAGTAATATACCTACTAATCTATCTTAAATAACCTCGGAACTTTGTCAGACTAGGCGGAACGTTTACGAACGTTCTATTGTTTAGGTCGTTAGGCTCTGCCTACCCCATTAAAGGTAAAGGCGTGATTATATGAATAAAGAGCTTCAACGGTTTGACAAAAGGTGCTACGACTGTTAAAGTTGGAAGGGAATTTCAGACTGGGATTTTATTATAGTGGTGGGTGACGAAGTGTCAGGCTATTGCCCAGATTTTAAATCTTGGGTTCCTTTACTGTGTTTTCCAGAGGGCCAAGGATTCTTTGTTTTTTATTCCTGCCAGTCTAACATAGAAATATGACAAGCACAGAGATTAACCTCTGCTCTGTTTAACCCCAACCATATTGAAACAGTATTTAAAAACTGACTACGCTCAACTTTGAAGCAATAAGAACAAAACTTTGATCCAACTCATAGGCGCACCGCGTACGAGTCATACAGTAGTTTTTTTCATTCATATCCGTTTTGTGGAAAGCCCAGGGAATTTCATTAATATTGCACCGAGGTTTAGAGCGGGGCTTTTTTGAAAGGAGACATGGAGGAGTACGCATTTTATGACTACCCTTTTGATCCGTACGTCTAAAATATATGATCTCATATTATTGGCATTTATTTTTTTTGGAATGATTGTCTTACTTAATTGAATTATTTTGGTTTACTTAAGGTAATACAAATAATAGCCTAGCACTCAGTATCCCTATGCTTTAGATAGTTATGTAGTCAATCATAAATGGATATAAAAAAGACCTATATACATAAAATTAAAAAATACAGGACAGTTACAATAACCTACAAGTAAACAAAATGACAACACGTCATTCTTTTTAATCCATACCTTGATGTACCAGTTTCGTGGTCTCGGCGAAGACGAGGGTCGTTCGGCGTCAAGTGGCAGTGGCAGTATGCAAAACATTGATACGGTTTTAATAGTTTCCTGCGTTTTACCGACGAGTGCCTTTCCGACAGACTGCTTTTCAAGTAGAAATTGCAACTAATTTAAGTGTTACAACCCCAAGTATCTAAACGCACGCGAACACGCGAGTACGAATCGCTAGAAATGGGTAAATTATTTGAGAATTTATTTTGTTATGCGCTCTTTAGTGGCGTACACTGATTATTGCAAAAACGTCGTAAGCTACGAGGTCTTCATAAAGTAATCATGTTCAATTATTTCGTCGTGTCAATTGTTTTTGTGATCAACTGTATTTTCAAAAGGAAGGTTCAATACAAATTATTTTGCTCTAAGCAGCAACAGCAATACAAGAGGGTTGTAGCTAAATAAAAAAAGGTTGGCAACAGAAAAACAAAAATTAAAACTTGGATCCTTTCATCAACTTGCTCGGTGCCGCCGGTAAAAGAAAAAACATATTTTATTATTCCTAAATTAGAAAACTTTTTTCAACGTTACCTACTTTCAAGAAACGAGATGGGTCAAAAGTGTAAGAAATAATTGCTTTGAACCTTCTGAGAAAAACTTGAAGAGAAAATATACTATTTCAGAGATATGACAGGATGAACGAACAGGTATATTAAAAGCAGGGGTGACGATATTTCGATATATTTACATGAAGATGTCATCTTATTACTTTTCTCGTCCGCCTTCGTCGAAACGGATAAACAGACTGATGCTAAGTAATATAAAGTTGAAAAATTAATAAAGAAGAAACTTCTCCCGGCTACTTTATAGGTGAGCTTGTAAAATGAATGGAAATAAAATCGTACCGCACAGGTGTGCTCAACCTTTGGCGATATTAACTTTTTTGTTTATGTTGAAAGAATACAGCTTTCATTGTTGTCTACAGCTTCATCAATTCCTCATGTAGATGACTTTATTATATCCTTAAATATAACTAAGAGAAATATTCTATTAGCCAGAACGGTTGCATTGTGGGCACTGTATCAAATGCTCCAAGGAATTGATACTTCAGAAAAAGTCGAAAGAATTTCTGTGATAGAAAATCAATCCAATCAATGTGATTGGTCACGCTCCAGGGCTTGACAGTAGCACCTCATCCGCTCCACATTTTGTTCCGATTGTGTTTTGACCATTCTGTTGAAGGACCTTGTAATTTACCTGCTGCTACCCTCCCCTGTCCCCCCTGCTCTTTCCTCCTGATAACCGTAAAACACCCCTTTGTTGCTCAACCTTCTCGAATTCCCGCCAAAGAATTAATCATCTCCACTTTTTTCTAATATATTTTTAACAACAATAATTAATTTCGCGTTAACAACGAAAGGTGTCGATTGCGCAAAAAATCATTAAAAAATAATGAGATGGAGTTTCTATTATTTATCGGTGTTGGATGTCGAAAAAGTTAAGAGTTCTCAAGGAAAATAGAGGAGTTTTCTGACTTACGTTTGAGTAATAGAGTACAAAAAGTGTCCAAACCGAATTACCAGTTTTTGTTTACGCAGAAAAAAAAGCCACCTGGTACATACTGCCGACCAAATCCAATGTCTTGGGTATTATGCATATTATATTACATTTACAAATTAACAGTTGACAAATCCGTGCTTTCTACTTTAACTTTAGCCACTACATCATAATTATTCCATGCTGGACTGGGAGCGGAAGAAAAATATAGAATGTGGCAGCTGCATTTCCCTTCGGGCATGCTATAAAAACCAGCTAAGGGATCCAAGTATTTAGCATATTGCAATTTAGGCGATGGGCTGACAAACTGTTACTACTGCAATATACCTACAAATCTATCTTTAAAAAACTTTCAAAACCTTGTCAGACGCGGCGGAACGACCTTTGTTTAGGTCGTTTACGCTCTCCCTACCCCATTAGGGATAAAGGTGTGATTAAATGTATGTATGTACAACATAATGTATTGAATCATCTTAAAATGCACAATGCTAATTTCGTAATATTTTTATACATGAACAACTGACGCTTATGAACTCTATTTCATGCTTAAAATTAGGTCAACTGAACTCTGACAAGGCACGTTTCACTTAAACCAATTTAGACTATCAACCGCCTAATTTCGATTAGGGAAATGATTGTCATTTTGTTTTGTTTTATTTAGGTTAAATGAACATTGAACTTTTTTGATTGATTGAAAATTTTATTGTAACTTTTCTTATAGAAATCTATCAACAAGTTTTTGTGTTGTCATTCCATGACCGGTGGATCAAAACGAAATGGTAATAAGTAAAGTTTTTCTAGACACTGTTTTTATGGGATACTTCCAATCATTCAATGGTACGTGAAAGTTAATGTCATTCTATCAAAGATATTCCATCTCAAGTCGATAGCCGTCCCACAGCGCCCCAGAGAAAATGCCAGATAAACATTAAAAGGCCCAGTTTTTATTAAGCTAAGCGCTCGAGCGTTACACTTATTTCAAAGAACAAATAGATTATAGCTCTCAAAGGAACCGGCAATTCTGTTTTAGGAGCGGCAAATGCAAAAATATTACGTATTCAAACAAACCTAATGGGACATTTAGGGGTGGCAGCAGAGTGAAACGGCAAAGGACGAAGCTTTTAAGTGTATAATATTTAATTGTGACGCCCTAGGCGTATAATCTCGCCGGGTATAATAGGTTTCTGTTACGGCACAACCCTCGCCGGTGACACTGCGAGTGTGATGCCCCGCAGCGACCAGACACTGAAACAAATCCGATTATAATTGAGTTTTTTAAGTGACGAATGTTTTGAAGCCAAATACCGACCTTTGCTTTTCTTTCATTTAACTTCTTAATATTGTTCACGAGACTAGAAGTTAAACAGAGTTGAATTGAAGTTGCCAGCGCTGAAAACAACATCTGCTGTAAAACTTTGTATTTGATGGAATAATACGAGCCTAAAGCTTCGCGTCCGACGTAGGTGATCAAAGAGAACGTTTCCAAGCATTACGATTCACGACTGTGTTCGTAATAATGAGAAAGCTGAAATTATTCTTCAAGGCTTGCCAATGATTTCGATTCACCCTGTATTTTGATTCTGGTGCGCTGTTCTCGTCAAATTACTGATGCGCAAGACGCAAGGCGAACAGATTCACGATTAAAAGTTCCGAGAAGGCTCGGGTATGTGAGACAAAATTAAGGTAATAAATTTGGACACTCAAAGCATAAATTGTAAACGAATGTCGGGATGAGAAATTGAATTCCCCGTTGAGAAAATGTTCCATCAAAGTAAGCAAAAAACGTGATTCCGTTTATATCTTTTATATCTCGTAAATTGCAGGAGGCGGCAAGCGTTGCATGAAATTGAATAAGCATATTTCGTAAAACGTCGACGTTTTCGGAGACAATTGCCTTACCTCACCTACTCGTGCCTCTCACGAACTTTGTCAATTTTCTTGGAATCTCATTAGAGAGAATCTTCTGTGCTCGAGACGTTTCTTTTTTATGTTTAGTTTAAATTATTTTCGTCGAATGCCTTTGACAAATCCTTTACGCATCGTGAGTTTACGTTTTCTTCTTTCTTGATAAACACATCTTCAATATCGTCTTGTAACGTATTGTTCTGTTCTGTTCTAATTATGAAGTAGTATTAATTGAGGAGTACAATTTAAAGTGACAGTGGGGACCTTGTGAGCGTAATTTAATATTACGATATTGCGTCGGGTTTTTACTGTAGAGCATGGAATATTAAATTAGAAAGCCATACGGATATGAGTTCGTTTGATGTGAGGCGAGCTCCCCGAAACACTAATGACATTTTCCGGGGCGACACACTTGTATTTCGCGCTCCGGACATATGAAAGTTCAGTAATACAATTTTGATATTGCAGATTGCTATTTACAGAAAGCTACAACATAATGTTGTGTTTCAATGTATTATATTTGTGTCTTCTGTTTAAAATTATTTTTAGCAACAGTTCAAAATACATTACTTAGTTTATAAGAATACCACAGAATACAAGAATAACAAAAAAAATATGTAGCCACTTGAGTCTCATTGCTGGGTGAAGGCATCGCTCCGGTCTCTCCACGGCTCAATATTCTGTGATTTCTCTGGCCAGTCCTCGAGGGAGGCATATTTCTACCAACGTCCTAGTAATATTAAAAACAATAAATAATTTAATGAAACCTTTTCTCTTGTCAACAGAATCCCTGGCGCAAGAGCTGGAGATGGAGCGCAAGTCACGGCAGCAAGCGATGGAGCGCGACGTGAAGAGCCCTCTGTCGGACCGCGCCGGCTACTACAAGAACTCCGTGCTCTTCTCATCGGCCACTTAGCTCCCGAGCTCCGGGGCGCTGGCCCCCGAGACCCCCCCGGACGACAAGAAGCCCCTCATCAGCGTCAAACCCGAGTTCAGGGAGAAGTAACCCAAAGATGACGTCATGTGCTCCTTGACATTCGAACGCTGTGGCTACTACATGTTCACGTTTTTGAAACATTACGATGTATCGGATCTCGATGAAGTTAATTTCTTTTATTGAGATTAAATTGTAAATATTGTTATTGAAATTAGAATAAGTACTTAGATTTCGTGTGTGCGAAGTCTCATACACATTTCTTCCATAGCGAAATTTGTAAATATTTCTTTACATTATTAGCGTAAGTCTTTACAGTTTTATCGACGATTCACGTAATTTATTCGTCAACATTTAATCTTTACAAACAAGTACCTTTAAACTTATCGTTAAATGCCATATTTATGTGTTAAGCATCAATTGTTTGTAAAAATCTATCAGCATTTTTGCTATAAATTGTTTGTACCTACACGAACATATCAAAGGTTTTTTAAAGATACGTGGATTTTGAAATTCATCGAATATTGATTGCTAACGGTTGGAATTGATCGAAGACTGCTTTTTCAAAAAATCATTTTTTACGAAATCCTTACTTTTTCGCTGCTAGTCGTCTCAAATACAAATTGTTTAAGTTCCTATTTGAACATTGGTCAGCAAGTTGTTTACAGGTCAGTAAAGCACAGAGCAGTAGGTACACTCTTACTTAGGCGTCATGATCACTTGTAAAATAATTTATGTTCAATAGAAATATGTGATCTTCACTATCGTGTAATTTATTCAATTTTAGTGCAATGATTAGATGTAACTGATACTAGTATATCTCTTAAAGCATAAAGATGTACGATAGATACTTTAAGTTAGAGGTTTTAAAACACATTTTTACAACTCTTTATTGACTGAATACGGAAGAGACAGCTGCGTACAATGTATTATTTAAGTGTTTTCTTTAGAAGGCTTTTTAAAATCATGTGGATTTGATTCCTAATTTTGTTATCTAAACCAGATTATTGCGGATATCAAAAAGCGGTCTCAAATCCCCATCCTTGTAAAAATGTCTCAATATTTTCAAAGTAGACGCTCTGTATATACGTAGTTATATTCGCCGTATCTCATATCCATAATGCAGAGTCGATGTATATGGGTAGTTGTAACGATAAGTGCTGTAGTTTAACATTAAACATAAAGTATAAATGATAGTGTTATTTATATTGCTTAGTTTACGGGAGACTTTGAACGTCTTAATAGTTGATATAAGAATAAGGTATTGTAATGGGCGTATATTGGCGCTTGGCTATTAAAACGAGTGAAATAATATGATTATAATTCGCAGTTTTCATATATTCTTCGATACAAAGTAAAGCACATAAAACACAGGGAGTAAAAGAAATTTAGCATGTAAACCTACTCATAATATTGATCAACTATCCTCAAGGAACATGGGCTGAAATTTTTATCATCTCCCTAGCCTTATCCAGTATCTCACGGGGTCGGCCATCTAATCTAGGGGGATCAAAACATAGGTAGAAATATGAAGTAACAAAATGCGATCTCATACCGAGCGGTGTCAGGGCAAAGAAAATAAATTGAAGCAAGTTGTTCAGTTTCATGGGTAGATTCACACCCAAAAGTGTGGTCACTCATATATTTTTTACTCCCGATAGAATAATTTTGAATTCTTGGGGATAGTCAAGCGCCGATGGCAGTTCGCTTCATACAATTAATTTCATACATATTATCTGTAATGGGTAATGCGACGTATTGGATAACTTAGTTGTTACTATAAATGTTTAGCTGATCAAGCGTGACTGTGTAAAGGCGTGATTGTGGAATTATGTATCAGTTGTTTCCATTTCCAAGGGTCCTGTGGTTTAAATGTGATACCACATTAAGGACGGTTACTAATATGAGATGAATTTTTACTAGTAATTGAAATTCAAAGATAGATGTCTGCTGGAGATAACAAACAACTTTATGGAGATGAGGATTCAAATAAATAAAAATACCATTCATAGTGAATCAATTAGCTCATATTTATATTATCAATTTTGACTGTCGATAGACTCGATACCCACTTGACAGAAGAAGAAGAATCATCAATTTTGTATGAAAAAGCATTTTTTCCTACTTTGGTCTGTCCCTTGGGAATAGCTGTTTGCTTCATCATCATTTCATCTCGCTTTAAATATCGGTTACTAGTGAATCATTAGCCATCCTATATTTCAATGAAAACTAAATACCAAATTATGTATTTTCGTAGCATTTGCTAGCTACGCCGTAGAGGTTAGCAGTGTATGCGTTGAAAAAGCATGTAAAATCGGTTTACTGTGGTAAAATACCGGGTGTAAGGGACAGCATCCTGCAAACTGATAGGGATTTCTCAGTCAACAGAAATGATAATTTTTCACCAGGAAATTTTAACAGGTTTATTTTTTTTAAACTGTTGTTCAGTGTCGTTGTCAGAGCAACCCGTATCAGTTTTCGGGATGTTGTCTCTTACACTCAGTACATAAACTCTTGCACATTTAAAGCATAGGATCGTACGTATATAGCGATGACAATACTGGTAGAAACATGTATAGTCGATCTTTGGCACACGACAGTATTGTCTTAGTACTTATATTACTTTATCTTTAGATGTTGAGGCTTCTCAATGTACCTATGTATATGTCGCAGGATTATGATGAAATCGGGTTTTTGATCAAAAATCTAGGACTTAATATTGTGTTTCAATTTTATTATGAAAAAGTAATCTTACAGAGAAAAGTATAGAATTTTGTCAAAATCCGGGTTTTGATCAAAATCCTAGTTTTTTTTTATCAAAACCCCGTGTTCATCATAATCCTGTGACATAAACATATTCCTTGGTTATAGTACGCAATTGTGAAAGCAAGTGTTATTATTTATTATTTCTATTATAATTATTAATTATTTTACTTAAAATTGTGTGTGTGCCTTGTATCGTAGATGAAAATATCAAGATTAAAAAGAAAAATTATCAATTTGTTGTTTTGATTGTCACCCTCAGAAATAACCCCTATGATAAAAATTACTCGAACATAAACAAAATATTATTTCAAATAAGTAAAAATACTCAAATCGCAGAAGTTTTAGTAATTTAGAGTTTGAAAGGGTACTAGTTTATGAAACTGGACAACATTTTCCAATCAATGCTATAACCCAAAAAAAAAGTTAATACATCCTACGGTTGCGGTTTTACGATTAGTACCCATAAAATAGTCAAAAATGTTTGATATCATAAGATCATAATTATTTTGCAAAAGTTATTGAATTTATGAATTTAATACTCGATTTAAATAAATCTTCTACACTACGCCGGAAAGCCATTTAAGCATATTAAGGTTTACTCATATTTAGAAACATTAAAGTTACAGTAAGACATGTAGGCACAGCAGTGAATCGATCTTGCATTCGAAGTTCCTTCCGATCCTTATTATCACTACGTAGGTACCCAACGTTGCATAAAGCGTAACATACCGGGTGTAAGGGGCATCCCACAAAATTATAGGGTTGCTCAGTTAATAACACTGTACACTGTACTTCCATGCTGGCCTGGGAGCGACAGAAAAGCATAGAATGTGCCAGCTGCGTTTCCGTCCGGGCATGCTGTAAAAACCAGCTAAGGGATCCGAGGGTTTCAGTATATTTCAATTTAGGCGATGGGCTGACAACCTGTCACTACAGCAATATACCTACAATTTTATCTTAAATAACCCTCAAAACTTTGTCAGACGTGGCGGAACGACCTTTGTTTAGGTCGTTTACGCTCTGCCTACCCCAATAGGGATAAAGGCGTGATTATATGTATGTATGTATGTATGTATGTATAACACTGTACAACTATCACCAGGAGATTCTTTCAGGAAATGAATAAAAAGGCTTTCCCATACTTTTGTCTAATCGAGGTGAAAGCCAAATGTATTTTACTTCCTAAAATAATTTCCTATTAAAGGTTGTTCAGTGTCATTGACCGAGCAACCCCTATCAGTTTCCGGGACGCTGTCCCTTACACCCGGTATAAGAAAACATCTTTACCACGTCACTGCACTCGATTAATCGCAGGAACCAATAAAACTACACTACCATAAAGCAGAAAAGTCATAAGAAGTCCCCGATTTTATATCACAGCTCACGCGCCCGTCCGCCATTTTAAATCCTGTGAAATCGGAAAACTTCATATTTATTGCTAATAGATTTTCGGCCGATGAGCACCGGGTTATTTGGGATGCAATTTTATTTTGTCCATACGAATGGTTTTTATATTTGCCCCCGGGAGGCCCCTGATGCAATCGCCCCTTTTGCCCGTCCGAATGTCGGGCATCATGCGGTAGGACGCCCTCATTGCTGGAATTGGCGGAAACATTTTTGGACAGACGATTTTTGGTGAGTTTGTAGAAACGAAACTTAAAAAAAAAATGAGAGCTTAAGGATCAGAACGTAAGTATATGGTCTGTGACTGTTGTAAGGCTGATGATGATTTCTATAGAACATTGTGACAAATTGCGTAACTGCTTATGATAACATTTGAAATTAAACTTTAATGAAACTACTTACATGCTGGCCTGGGAGAGGTTGTTTCGTCCAAGCCTGGGAGCGAGAAAAAAACATAGAATATGCCAGGTGCTGTTCCTCCCGGGCATGCTGTAGAAACCAGCTAAGGGATCCGAGGGATTCAGTATATTGTAATTCAGGCAATAGGCTGACTTTATGTCTTTACAGAAATATACCTACAAATCTATCTTAAATAACCCTAAAAACTAAATCCGACGTGGATGAACGACCTTTGTTTAGGTCGTTTACGCTATGCCTACCCCATAAAGTCGTGATTATATACAATGTGTAACATAAAGGGTATATGCATCGTGAAATGTGTGAATCTACCCATGAAACTGAACAACTTTCCCTAAGGAATATAGTTCGAAATACGAAAAAAAGAATTTGACTTCCCATACTAAATGCGCTATCAGCTGATGCACTTTGTATGGACGGTAATTTTTTTTTTTAATTTTTCGATTTATTTTCATTCGGGAAGTTGTTCACTTTCATGGGTAGATTCACACAATCTCGATGCATATATCCTTTCTGTTACACGTTGTATACATATACATGTATGAAATTAAACGCTCAAGTTATTTATATATTCCTTTGCTCTTCTTTGTTATTATATTTTTACTATCGGTTGAGAGCTGTCAAATGTGACCTATTATCATGCATGACTCTAGAGCTCGTATTTATAAAGTGATCTCAAGATTAAGAGCGATAATAATTGTGAATTTGACAGGCCATTTTGAAAGTTTTCTGAAATGACATTTCAGATACGAACTCAAACTCGGTCTCACTCTCAAGTGCTGATTATAAATACTGGCCTATGACTTTACTACAAAAATCAGTACATATTTAGGGCCGTATTTATAATCAGCTCTCATGAGTGACAACGATTTTGAGTTTGTATCAGAAATGTGATTTCAGTACAAACTGGCCTGTCAAATCCATACTTAATATTGCTCTCAAGTTTGAGATCGCCTTATAAATACCAGCCTATGTAGCGTTAAAAATGTCATATCCTTTTTCCGTAAGTAGTGTGTCAATGCAAAGGTATTGAAAGTCAGTTGATCAAATGATTCGGTGACCACAAATCTGTGGTTAGTTTGGTCATCAAGTGGCCAGTGTGCGCGACAGAATGACAACTTTTTTCGTTCCTTTTTAAACTTCTACGAGTTAATTCTATGACAAATTGTTTTTTAATCAAATAACTAGATAATGTCAGAGGCAATATGTAAAACCCGTCTTCATAGAGTTAGGGCAGCAACACACAGGTGTCACTTACTGCGCGCAAGGTTGCGCTCAACACGCTGTCAACGCGTTTTGCATTGCATACAACACACAGGCTCTACGCACGCGTACTAGCAGAGGGATGCGCCAACGTATAGTTCATCGCTACGCGCGCGTAGAGTGTAAGGTGCATGTGTGTAGTAAGCTATGCAAAAAGCATTGACGATTGATTTGATTGCACGCAGTAAGTGACACCTGTGCTGTGTGTTACTGCCCTTACGCACTATGTAAAGGTCTAGTTTTGCATTATATTACCATACATTTTTCTATTTGGTTAGTTATTTAAAATACCAAGCACACAGTACTTATAGGAAATGGATAGAGAAATGAGATAGATTATACTGTCACATGTTAAAACCAAAATTTTAATACTACGTTTTTTACGTATAATATTTGTCATACTGGAAAATTCTGTAAGTAATTTATTTTGAATGAAGGGAGTGAAGGCATTTGTCGCGTCCGAAAGAGGGTAGACCGATATGGTTTCCTTTAGAAGATGTCAACATTGCTATGCCATGACCATGCTGCATGAAACTGCGATGAAATATGTACAACCGCGAAAGTACCAAAACTTATAAAACAATATAAACGTAATTTCTACCACTTTTAATTAAACTCGCATCACACGGCGGGTAACCAATATGCAATAGTAATTTAATACGTAGTTGTATATAGAGGGTGTTCCGAAATGTCCTAGTTAATGCTTGTCGCCGCGGAGTTAATATTGCGCGCATAAATATTGTGTTCGCGACAGCCCTTGCCTCCTTTAGTCTCTATTGAAGTATGTGTTAAGTACAGGGTGATTGCATTCTCACTAATAATATTATAATAAAAAACAGTGTGCTGTATGTCAGCTGATGTAAGCTGCTGCTGTTCGTACGTGGCTACAAAATTACGATTTTTTTCAGTATGAAGGAAGATACTAAAAAACAATTCAAAAAACCGAAATCGTGGCTACAGAATATATACCTAAATATATATTTAAAAACAGCGCAACAAATTTTACATTGCAGCATAATATATGTAACAAAAATCCACAGATTTATTAATCGTAGAAACTCATTCGTCCTCAACTACAATCGTAGCAGTTTCTACAAATGCTACGGCTACGAAACTGATGTGACTTTTTTCAGTATTTCTCTTTTGCTATGAAACTAAGTAGGTAGTCAGGTAAGTATTTGACTAATTTATTCTTTATTATTTTTTTTCAAATTATACCTATCTTAATCTAAAATTATACCTTACAAATCTATCTTAAATAACCCCAAAACTTTGTCAGACGTGGCGGAACGACCGTTGTTTCGGTCGTTTACACTCTGCCAATATCTGCTGCTCTGATTATATGTATGTGTGTATGTTCAAATTAAATTAGTCTTTGTCTGATGAGAGTTTTTTACCCTTTCGCCAAACATTATCATCCTGTACCTCATACGTAGACACGCACCTACAAGGAAGGCCGCGCGTAATTTTCTCCTGTGCCGGATTAGTTTTTCTTACGGTAATTAAATAACTTTGAGCTGTGTGTTGAGTGATCTATGGCCCTGTTTATTGTGTGTCTCACTGTCTCACCCCGGGTGGGTCTTTCATACCCAAAGTAATGTTAATTTATCTTCTGATTGGCGGAATAATAAGTGTCGTTAAAGTACTCAAGTGGTGTGAGTTGTTTATAGCTGCGTTGCGAGTAAATTGTCGTTTTATTTTGATAATAAACTGTAAATGTGCCTTCACACTATACTTACGTGGCGTACGTGAAGTGGGCGTGTTTTGCAGCTTCCGTGGACGTGGACGTGGACGTGGGTGACGTACGTTATATAAGTCTAGTGTGAAGTTGCAAAACACGGCAGCGATAGGTACGCATCACAAGAGCTAGGCAATCGAAGTATTTGGTTGTGTTGTTCGCTGTGCTATAACACTTTCCCGCTCGCATAATGACTATCCATCTCATGTGGTGCTCGCGGAATAGAAGATTTTCTTGCGCGCACACTAACTATCTGTTTTCCCACGTCGCCCACGTCCGCCTACGTCCGCTGACACATTATTGCATCAGCGTACATCAGTTAATGTACACTGATTTTATGATATGTTGTGATGTCACTTTTTTTTGTACAAATAGCATTTCTGATTTGACGTTTCAAACGTACTAATGATATGACATTAGAAAATATGCAGAATGATCAGGATATTTTATTTGCTATAATTTTAAGCGTGCTTAGAGTTTTTTAAGGCAGAGTTATAAAATACTCCCAAAAACGTTTTCAAATAGTACCAACGCCATTTTGACATAGATTCAATTAACATACATACATATAATCACGCTTTTATCCCTAATGGGGTAGGCAGAGCGTAAACGACCCAAACAAAGGTCGTTCCGCCACGTCTGACAAAGTTTTGAGGGTTATTTAAGTTATATTTGAAAGTATATTGCTGTAGTGACAGGTTGTCAGCCCATCGATTAAATTACAATATACTGAAACCCTCGGATCCCTTAGCTGGATTTTACAGCATGCCCGGGAGGAAATGCAGCTGGCACATTCTATGTTTTTCTCTCGCTCCCAAGCCAGCATGGAAGAAATTAAAATTCAATTAAAACGGACCTTAGTAATCTCTTCCCCTTCCGCGATAGAAGTAAAGTACCACCTTAATACTTTTAGAGCATTCCTAAGTCTGTTTAAAACAGTAATACCGAACACAAATGCCATGTAAATAGGTCACCACCCTTTTACTCAGAGGGTTAAGATGTTGTCGTAACTGAGTGTTCCATAGAAAATGCCATTATTGTACAATGCGCCTTTCCGCTTCGTTTAATGAATAATTATTGTTATTATAAGAGATCAGGTATTGATTGGTAGAGAATTAGGCCCGTATTTATAATCAGCACTTGAGACTAACAGCGAGTTTGAGTTCGTATCAGAAATGTCATTTCGGTACATGCACTCTAGGCTCCAAGAATTTTTAGAAAGGTACAAAGTATTTAAACCGGAACAGTATGGTTTTCGTAGAGGGAGATCTACAACACATGCGTGTTTCGATCTAGTAAAGACTATTACAACGAACATCAACAATGGAACAGCCTTGGCGTCGATCTTCCTTGACATGAGCAAGGCATTTGATTATGTTAACCACCAGAAGCTCTTACAAAAACTAAATCTTTATAGAATTCGTGGAAAGGCACTTGACTGGATACATAGTTTTCTTACCGGGAGGACGCAAAGCACAGAAATAACAAGAACAATTATGCTTAACAAATTTCCCCTCAAAAAAAATTTTAGGTCTGAGTTTAGACAAAATAACTCAGGTGTACCGCAGGGAAGCGTACTTGGACCATTGCTTTTCATCCTGTATGCAAATGATCTCCCTAACATTATAGACCACAAATTTATTCTTTTCGCGGATGACACTACTCTACTAATCAAATGTGACAGTAAAGATAATTTTGAGTTAATCGCAAATAATACTCTTAACAATGTTATAAAATGGATGGAGTTGAACGACTTGCACATCAATGTCAGCAAAACAAATTACATGCAAGTCAGATCATATAATTCAACTCCTCAGCAAATGTGTTTAAAGCACAATAATGTTAACATAAAGGAAGTAGATAGTGTTAAGTTTCTTGGCATAATAGTTGACAGACACCTTAATTGGAAGGAACACGTGGAGTCAGTTTGTTGTCGTGTGAACCGTATTATTTTTGCCCTCAACAGACTGAGGCAAACTGTTTCAACTGAAGCTGCTCTAACGGCCTACCACGGTTATGTCTCATCTGTTCTTGGCTACGGTCTGATTATTTGGGGAAATTCGGTGGATATCGGTAGGGCATTCGGAGCACAAAAGATATGTATCCGCGCTATTTCCAACGCATGGTATGATGATATCTACAAACCTCTTTTTAGGGCACTGAATGTCTTACCGTTACCATGTATGTACATAAGAGATGTTTACGTCTTCGTTTCCTCCCATCCCGAATTCTGGAAAACTTGTGGTGAGATTTCACAAAGGCAAACTAGAGCCAAAATTTATCAACCTCCATGTCACAAAGATATTTATAAGAAAAATATTTATAATATGTGCATTTTAATATTTAATAAACTTCCTGCGGACATCAAACAAAACACTAAAACATCATTTAAAACCCATTTGACAAAATGGTTATTACAACATTGCTTTTATAGTATAAGGGAATTTTATTAATTTTAAAAATTGGCATAAATTGTATATTATTATTATTCTTTGTTAATTTAATTTTAAACTATTTTATTTTAATTACTACTTATTTGAATTACTATTTTATATTTTATTATTTGACTTCAACGGACCAATGTATTAATTATTAATTATTTTGATTTGTTTAATTTCTTAAATGTAATTCTTAGAGTCATATTTGCACGCCTGCATGTAGGCTGAAAACACTGTACTTTTGTTATTTTTAAGACCTTATTAATCTGTATTCTTGCAAATAAATTATTATCTTATCTTATCTATACCTCCGATCTTCCATGCTGGACTGGGAGTGAGAGAAAAACATAGAATGTGCCAGCTGCATTTCCTCCCGAGCATGCTGTAAAAACCAGCTAAGGGCTCTGAGGGTTTCAGTATATTGTAATTTAGGCGATGGGCTGACAACCTGTCACTACTGCAATATACGTACAAATCTTTCTTGAATGGCCCTCAAGACTTTGTCATACGCGGCGGAACGGCCTTTGTTTAGGTCGTTTACGCTCTGCCTACCCTATTAGGGATAAAGGCGTGATTATATGTATATGTATGTATGCAAATCAATACTTAATACTGCTCTCAATCTTGAGATCGCTTTATAAATACGGGCCTTAGAGACATAAGGCTCGAATCTAGACTTGCCTTTGGCTAAAACTAAAAATAAAATCTATTAGTCACTTTCAGACTAAAAACATTGGAAAATGACAGGAGATCTATTATTTCCATTTTTCTATTTATAGGGGGTTCTATGCGTTTCTTCCATGCTGGACTGGGAGAGATAGAAAAACATAGAATGTTCCAGCTGCCCTTCCTCCCGGGCATGCTGTAGAAGTCAGCAAAAGGGACTCAAGGGTTACAGTGTATTGTAATTTAGGCGATGGGCTGACAACCTGTCACTATAGCAATACACATTACAATCTAAAATTGCCCTCAATTTTTGTCAGACGTGGCGAAAGCGCCTTTTACGAGGAGTTTGACGCTCTGCCTACCCCGTAAGGGATAAAGGCGTGATTTTATGTATGTATGTATGTATGCGTTATCTGTCATATTTATCCGCCATCATATGATAAAGCGGATAAAATTAACAGAAATACTGGAAAAACGTACAAAAGCGCGACGAAATCTAGCGGATGAAGTGTAAAACCATAATCACACACACACACACAAAAAGGCACATTAGTATTAAAGAAGTATTATAATTATAGTTTCAGTTTTCTTTGAATTTTTTTTTTAGGCAAAGTCAATCAAATGTAAAATTTGTTTTTACTAGCGTTCTAAAAACAAGTGTATTTATGGAAAAGCGGTGCCTCCTGACTCAGGCCTTTGGCTCAAAAGTAGGCTTCAGTCAAAACTATTATAATGCACTTTGTAAAAATAAATAAATGATTTCTGAATTATTCTATAAATAATATTTCCAACTTAGTTTTAGAATCTTTGTGTACTTTTGTACACAAAGTTTCATGGCTTTATATTTCAAAAATAAATGATACGTGTTCGCATATAACACAGATCTCGGTCTTTTTTGGGTTGCTACTGCAACACCTGATTGAGCGCTTACCTCGCTCTTCTTACCTCCTCATCTTGTTTTTTAAAGGTGTAAACAGCCATATTACTATTGTTATAAATAAATAAATAAAATATTAGTTACAGTGCTAGAACTATTTTTCATTATGTTGTCATATCTAATAGCTAAAACTTATTTTAGAAACAAGGTCTTCGATTAAACGACATGAAACTTTGTTCACCTGTATTCTGAAAATGAGTTGGAAATACATAAAACCCACTTACAGTTTGACACGACATCATAACTACATGGTTATTTACTGATAAGATAAACCTCTTTACATTAGTATTATATAGAAATAGTATTACTTCCTTCTTCCATGCTGGACTGGGAGCGAGAGAAAAACATAGAATGTGCCCGCTGCATTTCCTCCTGGGCTGACAACCTGTCACTACAGTAATATACCTACAAATCTATCTTAAATAACCCTCAAAACTTTGTCAGACGTGGCGGAACGACCTTTGTTTAAGACGTTAACGCTCTTGCATACCCCATTAGGGATAAAGGCGTGATTATATGTATATATGTATGATAGTAATTAGCAATGAAAGCAAAATCTAGGAACCAATCTACACCCCTGTAAAATACTTCAACATTAAGACATACCATACTCAATACATGAAGTTATTGATAATTTTTCTTGAAATTTAACTTATTTAAGACAAAACTATATTTCAAAAACTAATCAACAGTGATAGTGAACGAAACTCGAAATACTAACAAGTGGGGACAGAATGGACCATCAAGTTTACAATTCGCATTAAGAACGGCAGCCAGACGAACTTACTTAGCTTTTAAGCTGGGGGTTTCTTGTTGTTTGTAAATCCAATTCGACTTAAAGCTTGTGACTGAATTTGTGTCTATTAGAAGATTTATAGCAAAAATATCTACGTAAAAATGAACTTTCAAGTCAAAGTGGACAAACCTTATTCTAGAATGAAATATATACCTAGATATGATCTATGTTGTCTTGCTTTATTATAATAATTATAATAATAATAGTCCTCCCACCGATTTTCGGCGATGGCGGCCAATCTCCCGGAGATGGGCTAACTGCGCAGGACATGTTTTTAGTACCCAAGTGTTTGCGCTACACACAGGTGCACTCTCTGTTCCTTCAATCTCTTATTCTGATGGGACAGACTGACAGACACGTTCAGAGAGAATTCCGGCGCAGGACCGACTATTTACATGCCCATCCGACGGCATGGATCATCGTACTTTTCGAACAATCAGGTGATCAGCCTGCAATGTCCTAACCAAACTAGAAACAACAACACAAAGTCATTGTCCTCCGCCGGGAATCGAACCCTGGACCTCCGGGTCGGGATCCCAAAGCTCACACCGTTTGACCACGGAGGCAGTTATTTGTTGATTTTATTATTCTTGCCTACATAATAATTAACGGTCGGCGATGAAAACATAGAGGATGGTTTTTGTGTCTCTGGACTCGAGGTACAGAGCAGGTTGGGGAAATGGCAACAGAAACTGGAGAATGTAGGCTTGAAAATCAGCAGAACAAAAACGGAGTACATGTTCTGCGATTTCGGCGGTCTCTCCAGTCCTGTGGCTATGACCCTTGATAGGGTAGCATTACCGGTCTGCTCCGACTTCAAGTACCTCGGGTCACAAATTCAAGGAGATGGTGAGATAGGCAGAGCCGTTACGCACAGAATTAGCGCAGGATGGATGAAATGGCGACAGGTTACAGGAACAACTTGCGACCCCCGAATGCCCTTCAGGCTGAAAGGGAAAATCTATAAGAGCGTCATAAGACCTGTCGTCATGTATGGATCAGAGTGTTGGGCTATGAAAGTGATGGATGAAAGAAAACTTCATGCTGCGGAAATGCGAATGCTGAGATGGATGTGTGGAGTAACAAGAATGGATAAGATAAGGAATGAGTATATAAGAGGAAGTCTGAAAGTTGCGCCAATTACCGACAAAGTAAGAGGAAATCGTCTTGCGTGGTATGGCCATGTTATGCGGAGGGATGAAAGTCATATAGGCAAAAGGGTAATGAATTTGAATGTGGATGGATATGTTGGGAGAGGACGACCAAAGAAAAGATGGATGGACTGCGTGAAAGATGATATGTCTAAAACAGGTGTGAGTGTTGAATTGACGGCTGACAGGGATGAATGGAAGAAGAAAACGTACTGCACCGACCCCAAGTAAATGGGATAAGGGCAAGCGAATGATGATGTTTTCATCTTCTTAAGTTAAGGGCTCCACCCAATATCGTAAGTAGGTATGTAATAAAAATTATCAAATAACCGGTAAAAATATTCGCTACTTATTACTCACTAATAGTCTTCTTCTTCTGTCATATGGGTATCAAATCGATCGACCCGATGAACTGATAGTACATACATATAATCTCGCCTTTATCCCTAATGGGGTAAGCAGAGCGTAAACGATCTAAACAAAGGTCGTTCCGCCACTTAAGATAGATTTGTACGTATATTGCTGTAGTGACAGGTTGTCAGCCCATCGCCTAAATTGCAATATATAGAAACCCTCGGATCCCTTAGCTGGTTTTTACAGCTGGCAAATTCTATATTTTTCTCTCGCTCCCAGTCCAGCATGGAGGAAACTGATAATTGATAACTGATAGTAATTCGCAATGAAAGCAAAATACTTCAACATTAAGACATACCATACTCAATACATGAAGTTATTGATCAGCAATGGCGGCGGGCGCGACGAAGGCGGCACAGAGACACAATAATAAATTGTAATTACAATTTAAAATGAGCGGGCGGCGGGGAGGGGAGGGGCCTCGCGGCCGCGCCACCTCGAGCGACGCCCGGCGCCGGCCGTGTGTGCACTGCACTGCATGTCGTGGTGCAACGAGAATGCAGGCGTTTCAGTAAAATACCAATAGTTTATTTAAAAGCTTCTTTATTACTTATCTTATCTCATCTTATTTAGCCAACATCATCCCACTGCTGGGCAAAGGCCTCCCTCTTCTCCTTCCACTTATCCCTATTTTGAGCCTTTATCACTATATAGTACAAAGCAAAGTCGCTCTCTCTGTCCCTATATCCCTATGTATGCATAAACCTTTAAAACTACGCAACGGATTTTGATGCAGTTTCTTTTAATGGATAGGTGATTCAAGAGGAAGGTTTATATGTATAATTCATGCATAATATAGCAGAGAAACACTGATAATTTCCGTGTGAAGCCGGGGCGGGTCGCAAGTAATATATAAAATTAAATAAAAAAAATCAGATACCCCTGACATACGATCCTTTAGAAAATAAATAATTGTTTAAAACAAATGGAGACCCATTCATGCGTTGATGGGGGACGGCTTTATACACTAATGAATTCGAAGTTCAATAACTGTGTAACTGTCAATAACTAACTTTTTTAACCGGGGGTGTGCGCACTTGCCTGCGATGTACTGAACTGTGTAGATTAATTTTAAAACTATAAAATTTCGCACTCGCTTCGCTCGCAATAACGTTTCAATTATCAATTCAATTTATTTTTTTGTGAATTATTTGCACTAAGCCATGTCGGTACTGGCCTATAGGTATTATAAAAAATATTTCAACTTGAAAAACCCATTCGAAAGTGGATAAATGACAATAACACATGACTTGACTAAGCAAAGCACTAAATATTTAAAAAAAAAATGTAAAAAAAAAAGCGAGCTTCTTTAAATAAACACATGAGGTAAATCAGAGGTCCAACTACTATATCAGCTCGGTGATTTCAATAAAGCAATCAAAAAGTTGAAACTGAAGACTACATACTGACATAGACTAAAGAGAGAGGACAACCAGTTATTTGTCTACGAAGCATAAAAAAGTAACTGGGTATGAGAAATAGAAATATTTATTTGACACCAATTCACAAACATTTTTAAGGTTACAAACATGTTCTAAGGCGACAAATGGTTAACGCTCAGCATTAATGCTAAGTCTTCCATGCTGGACTGGGAGTGAGAGAAAAACATAGAATGTGCCAGCTGCATTTCCTCCCGAGCATGCTGTAAAAACCAGCTAAGGGTTTCAGTATATTGTAATTTAGGCGATGGGCTGACAACCTGTCACTCCAGCTATATACGTACAAATCTGTCTTAAATAACCCTCAAAAATTTGTCTGACGAGGCGGAACGACCTTTGTTTAGGTCGTTTACGCTCTGCCTACCCCATTAGGGATAAAAGCGTGATTGTATGTATGTATGTACCAGGCCACTCAGAAAGTATTGCGATAAATAGTTTTTATATATGGCAGACTGGCCGGTTAGAATCTTTTTTGAAAATATGATTACTTGTAAGTAAAAATATGTGTGTTCCATTTTCAAAATTTCCCTCCACATTTTTTGCGAGCCAATTCAAAGTATCGTGTCTTACTGAAAAATGGATCTGCGCCGGGAACATTTTAAAGCTATGATTTTTTACGATTTCAAGTGTCGCCTGAAATCGGATGAATCGTTCGATAGACTTCAAATGACATTTATGGATGAAAGCCCTTCCACGGCAACCGTGTATCGTTGGTATAACGAATTTAGGCGCGGTCGACCAACCTTGGGGGATGAAGAAAGAAGCGGTCGCCCTTTGACGGCTATTACGGAAGAAAACGTGCTAGCAGTGAAAAATTTAATCCAAGATAATAGGCGAATTACATATCAGGAGATTCAGCACATATTAAAGATTGGATCGGGAAGCGTTCACGAGATTCTACAAGGGCATCTTCGCGTGAGGAGGATAGTATCGCACTGGGTGCCGCACTACCTCACCGACGCTCAGAAGCAGGCCCGGGTGGAATGGTGCCGTGATATGCTGAACAAATTTGAAGCAGGCTCGTCTCGGTGTGTTTACGACATCGTAACAGGTGATGAGTCCTGGATTTATCAATACGATCCAGAAACCAAGCGCCAGTCGACAGTTTGGGTGTTTCAAAATGAACCAACGCCTACCAAAGTGAAGCGATCTCGAAGCGGGGGGAAGATTTTGATCGCCAGCTTTTTTAATTTGACTGGCCACTTGGCCTCAATTCCCTTACGAGATCAAAGAAGCATTAACGCCGAATGGTATACTACCAAATGTTTACCAGAAGTTTTTTCTGTTGTGAGCAACAAGCGACCAAACACAGGGCTCCGCGGACTACTGCTCCACCACGACAATGCGCCTGCACACACCGCGCTCAAAACGAGGGACTTCCTGGACAGCACACCAGTCAAACTCCTGGGTCACCCTCCTTACAGCCCTGATCTAGCACCGTGTGACTTCTTTTTATTTCCAAAAATAAAAAATCAGCTCAAGGGTATACAATTTTCGTCGCCGGAAGATGCGCTGGCTGCGTTCGAGCAGGCTGTAAACGAGGTGTCTACGGCGGACTGGAAAAAGTGTTTTGAAAACTGGTTCAGACGCATGAATCTTTGTATAGAGGCTGGTGGAGAGTACTTTGAAAAGATTTAATAAAAATATATGTACCTGTAGAACAATTTTTTTTAGTGTCGCAAAACTTTCTGAGTGTCCCACGTATGTAGGTGTAAAACACCGCCACAGCGCTGATCTTCCGCGTAACCAAGAATATAAAAAGTTATAATGAAGACTATAGAATGAAGTGAGCTTCAAAGATATGTCTATAATACTACAATAGTGCAAGGACGACAAGTTTCCCGCAGAGTGCTATCACCACGAAATTCCCTTTTTTGTATCTACCTGCAACATGCACACCGCCTCAGCGTATGCGTTTATTGACTTAGCTAAGAAAAAGTTAATAGGCAATAGATGCTACTAGGGAAAACAGTATCTAGTTTGCATCGTTATCGGCCCGCTGGTTCTAAAACAAACCCAATAAAAATAACTAAATAACAAACACACATATAATCACGTCTTTATTCCTATGGGGTAGGCAGAGAGTAAACTACCTAAACAAAGGTCGTTTCGCCACGTCTGAGATATTGTTGTAGTGACAGGTTGTTAACCCATCGCCTAAATTACAATATACTTTAACCCTCGGATCACTTAGCTGGTATTCACAGCATGCCCGGGAGGAAATGCAGCTGGCACATTCCATGTTTTTCTATCGCTCCCAGTCGAGCATGGAAGATAACTAAATGAGCTCGGTTTTATCGAGTTTACTTACTAGTGACCTTCCTTGGCTTAGATTATCATCAACAAGATTTTTTAAGGTAAATTCATTACGGAGAATTCTTGAAGTAACAGAATGTTGGTATTTTCAAAAACCACAAGGGTTTTGTGGTAAACAAATTATTGTTATTAAGCAGGTGTTTTCACCTAGTGATATGAAAAACCTTTTTCAGTATTGCAACTAATAATTATTTTGTATCTTGTTTCTTCATCATATTTAATTTTACCATTTATTCTTTCTGTAAATAAAAAATAACAGTTCTTAGGCCCGTATTAATAATGATAGCTAGTTTAAGTTCCTACCAGAAATGTCATTTCTGTACAATATGACCTGTCAAATCCACACTTCATATTGATCTTAATCTTGAGCTCGCTTTATAAACACGAGCCTTAGACACCATTATTTCTAATTGTTTCAGATTCTACTTTTGGTTGCTAGTTCTATGAAAGATCCAAATTTCTTTTAAGATAAAGTATTTTATTTATCACTCTCGATACCATTTCAAATTTTACGTAAACTTAGAGCCAACGAGAATGTCGATGTGTATGTGAAAACATTTTAATCCATATTAATTTGGTGGATATTATAACCGTCTTTTGTTTCCAAAGAGATTTGATTCGTATCGAATAGCTATTTACCAAAATTACATGTTCCAAAGCATTCACTTGCTTTATTTTTCCTGCCCTTTAATTCGAATTTTAAACTAATGGTCTCTCATTTAAAGCTGCAAGGTTCCGTACCTCCTCGATTATTTTCTGTGGTACACTTTAATAATATTTTAAGATATTTTTACGTATATTGTTGATGTTTAGCTTGTTTTTGATGAACTCGTAACAAAATATTATTTTTTTGTTTCTAAATTTTCTATCCCTTTTTATTTTTTTATTGTTAAGTTAGGTGCTACTTAAAAAAACATTAACTGATCACATTACTCAAGTAATTTTGTTAGTAAATACATACATATACTACTATACTACCTGTCACTTCGGCAATATCCCTCAAAACTTCGTCAGACGTGGCGGAATGACCTTCGTTTAGGTAGGTAGGTTTGGGTTTTTGTGCTCTGCCTACCCCATTAGTTATATAACCACGCCTTTATCCCTAAAACATCCTGATATATTTATTAAAATTGTAAAAACATGCCTATTGAAATACCATGAACCAGCAAGTCACACGTAATGAGCAAAACATGGAAAGAGGTACCCTAAACGATAGAGATCGTAATCTGGAGGTCCGAGAGGGTCCCGAATAAAAACGAAATACATTTTAATGATTATTATGCCCGTAAACGTTTTTCTGGAACCCTGTTATATTATTCAGTCGATGGTCACTAATTTCAAACAGTTTTCACCTATTTTTTTACGACTTGGAAGGAGAAACATGTGGACTCTGAGATTGGGTAAGCATTTTTGTTGTTTGTGTTTAAATTCAGTAGGTATTTGGTTTGTTTATTCAGTTTAAGCCTTTTTTGATTTCTATGTCAGTAGCTTTTTGTACTTATATTTTGTTCTCATTGTCATCAAAACTACCGACCAAACTAGAGACATACCTAAATATACTATTTCATGCACTTTAATAATATTTTAAGATATTTTTACATTTATTGTTGATGTTTAGCTTGTTTTTGATGAACTCGTGACAAAATATATTTTTTTGTTTCTAAATTTTCTATCCCTTTTTATTTTTATATTGTTAAGTTAAGTGCTACTTAAAAAAATATTAACTGATCACATTACTCAAGAAATACCTAAATATACTATTTCTGTCTCCGGTCCCCGACCACAACAGGTCTGCCTGAGAGTGCATGCAAAAATATTTTCGGTATCTGAACGTATTTTTAAAAATAACCAAAATTATAAGAACATCAACGAAAACAGAATTAAAATTGATCAAGAAATCACTGAGATATGCCATTATAAAGCTAGTCTATCTATCTCTCTCTTTGAAACCACATTTTATATGGAAGTAGTATGGCGCTCCTGTCATCTGACGTCACATGCTAGTTCAGACCTCTCTTTTTAACCAACCACTTTATGCATCATAACTCGTAAACTAATTAGTATTTTGCGAAAATTCTTTCACATTTGTTTATTAATGGTGATAAAAATTCTGATGTTATACCTACATATACACGCTTCCCTCTCATCCCTTACAAGGTACGTCTGACAAGAAAAAAGTCATGTAAGTATATTACGGAATATTATAGGGATAATAGTGCAAACTTAGAATCCAGCGACAAGCAGGTCACTGTTCTGTCAGTTTTTGGGAAGGAAATAATCAGCGTCTCCACTGTCTTTGATAGTGGTCGATACTCAAACCATGTCAGAGGCCTCTGATAGTTGTGCTACTAGGCGGTTAAAAAACTCTGACACCAGGGTTCATCGGGTCGATAGACTCGATACCCACTCGACAGAAGAAGAAGCGTCTCCACGTCCCAGCTTCCGGGCTGCTCTATCATCAACTCTGTCTCGGTCAGCATAGGAGTAGAATCAAGAGCAGTTGGTACTTATGAAAATAATGCAAATATAATTTTTCACTATTTTATTCCATGTTGTACTGGGAGCGAGAGAAAAACATAGAATGTGCCAGCTACAATTCCTCCCGGGCATGCTATAAAAACCAGCTAAGGGATCCGAAGGTTTCTATATATTGCAATTTAGGCGATGGGCTGACAACCTGTCACTACTGCAATATACCTACAAATCCGTCTTAAATAACCCTCAAAACTGTCAGACATGACGGAACGACCTTTGTTTAGTCGTGATTATATGTACGTATCTTGTCAGGGCGCACGGATAATACAGGTTTTATCTTCCGTTCGTTATGTTATAATAGCTTTGATTGATTTTTTGAAAATATAAAAAATAAATAAAGAATGTATGAATGTATGTATGTATGTATAATTTTGCACAAACATTTTATTCCCTTCACTTCTCAAAGACAAAGTCATCAACTGGTCTAAGTTACCGGAATAGCCACCAATTTCGTGCAGGTAGGTGCCCCAGCCCAGTCCTGCGCTTTTATACGACAATAATTAGGCAGCAGATATAAAATGATTGATGGCCGTCGTAAACGTCAACTTTTTTGCGCGAAAACGAAAAAATGGTACTTAAGCGCGTCATTTCTTGATTCGCCATCAAAAGTTCTAAATTAACAGAAATTGATTTGAAATAAAGTAGGCATTTAGGTAGTTCTAATTTTGATGGGCGATACCTACTATAAAATTATCACTAGGTAATCAAATTATTAAACTATGAACCTAAATTTCATTTAGTCTAAAATAATATAAGTACGTACGTTACGTGTATCACAGTAATATTTACTGTAGGTGTAGGGTCATGGTTCATATATTACCTAAGCAGTAACCAGCCGCATTCTAACTTGTATGAAAATTCTAATCGTATAGGTTTCAATTATTAGCCATCCAACCAGCATTTTAGGCTACACCATCAAATAATTTAATTGTTGCCTGTTTGTTCCTATGTTGTCGCTAAGCAAACTAATCACGTTTGACTATAAATTCGAAATTCCGTTGCCGGCATTGTGTTGGAGTGAAAATGCGCTATTTCTGGCTATTTCGTGCTATTTCTCTATTTGGCGCGTTTGCTGGTGGTTGCTGGTGCCGGCCAGGTAAACATGCTCCTCAAACAAAGTGTAGCTATTGTGTGTGGCACGGTCCTCGCACTCACGATATTGCTTTAAAATACCACCCACAGAGGGCCTGGTGGAAAGTGGAAACTGAAAACTCAATTCAATTTAGTGGTCATTTTTAGTGGTAACCCAGGCTTTTAAAAAAATATTGTTTTACCATTAAAATGTAAGAGATAAATATAATAGAAATTGTATAACATTATTTCGATCCATGCGATAGTTCTTGCATACACCCTGTTCATACATAAATAAAAAATCAACATCTCTTTACTTCAGGTAAACAAACGATACCTAAATGAACCGTTTGAATACAGCAAATGCCTTGTATTCAAATAAAATGACATTTATTTTCATGTATCTTACAATACAATACAATATACTTTATTGCAAAAAGAAACATAAATACATACAACAGAAAAGTAAGAAACAAAATAGTACAATATAGGCGGCCTTATTGCTAAAGCAGCAATTTCTACCAAGCAACCTTTGGGTATTAGGATAGTACATAGCAGAAAGCTGGATAGTGCATAAGTTCATCTTAATACTTAAACAATATAAATACTACTTAATAAATACATATCTAAAATAAAATTAAATATATTTATAATAAACTAATACATATTATGTTAATGGGAGACAGGATAAATAACTTATTATTATTTTCTAAGAAGAACTTTCTTGTTCGCTCTTTAAATGTCTTCTTCTAAAGTAGCTGAAGAAAATATAAGTAAAAAACACATACTGGCATGTGCACTGAAATAACAATGTAACATGGCCGACTTCGAAATCAAAATGTCATGACGACTGCTAATTACAATCACCTCTGTTTCTCCATCCATATTGGTTCAGGAAGAGTACTACCCTCGAATTGGCCGCCATGGCAGTTAAGTGAAAAAAAATGGTAGAAACAAAAAGTAGCTTGTGCAGTGGAGCCAGTGGATAGCCAATTGCATTGCGGGCGCGCGCTGCGCTCGCGTGCTGGCGTGCATTAGCCCGCCCTACTGGGCCGGCCGGGCAGCGTGCTCGTATGCCGTACGACCTGTCCGTAAGGGCAAGAATGTCAATCGCCATTAACTGTTTGATAGAGATCACGTGAATGATTTTTGTGTAGCCCGCCCTATAGGGCCGGCCAACGTGTGCCGTACGGTTTGCCTGCAATGACAACTGTGTCAATCGCCATCGATTGCTCATATGATACAGATCACAATTAATGATTCTCCTGCTACCGGGTCGGCCGGGCGTATAACTAGCAGGACCTTATGCCATACGGCCTGCGCGCAAGGGCAAGAATGACAATAGTCACACATCACATCACTTCGATTATCATTACAAAATTAATTTGGCTTCTGAATTTTTTAAAACTTCCTTACAGAATTTCACGATGAAAGTTATTTAGTGTCCTTGACTGAGCAACGCGTATTAGTTTGTCGCCGTATAGATAGATAAGACTGCTCAAATCGAACAAAAAAAAGGTACCTATCTCCTTTCTCCCTTTAAATGTATGTATGTATAAAAATGATAAGACTAACTAAAAATTTGATGAGAAATACTCGTATGTCAGCCTAAATGGACACTATTGATAATGGCGTCGATCGCTATTGCAGCACACGTAATATGACCCTCACAGGCTGGCTGGAGTGGCGACACTTGGTCTTATCTGCAAAACTATTTATTCAACCAATCATTTTTCACCTGAGAGTCCCGTACCAACCACACCTACCCGCAAAATATTGAATATATACACGAATATGTGCAGTCGCATATTTTGTTAGATTTACTAAGAGTTTCGAATTTCTTCCTGAAAGCTGTGTGTATTAAGCCAAATGAAATTTATTATGTGACATTATGTGGATAAATTGTATTTCTATTGAAATTTTATTTTTAATATTTATTGAATTATGCTAATTTACCTGAATCATACTTTAACATTATGCGTTTCTAAATTGAGTTAATGTAATGACTAAATGGAGTGATTAAGAGTACATGGTTTTGATAATGTGATTTATATATTTTCATGTACTTTTAATTTGTTTTTATACTCTTTTCAATTTACATGGTATTTGTAATAGCTAAACAGGACGACTTATATTTTTATAGATAACTGACCATCTTTCTATGTACCTTGTATAATGGTGATTAAACGATTATCTTATCTTGTTAGACAGGCAGAATTTTATTTTAGCTGCGCGTTGATGTCAGTAGAAATGCTATCTACGGTAGAAAACTATAACATAGTATAAATATGACTTAATTACCTTAAATAAAAAGCAATTTGATCGCTTCTTATTAGCTTGTTGCAATTATATTGTAATTTTTCCGTGATGATAAAATCTGTAATCGCTATTTTATTTAAACTCTCAGATTAAAAGGGGCTTGAACAAAGTACGTATACGTACGTACATACGTAAAACTAAACAAACTTCTAAATAAAAGGTCGGTAAAATTTTATATTCAATAATGAAATTTAAAACTATTCATAGAAATGTGGCATAATCCCCATATTTTACAATGTTGTTAGTTGGCTAGGTTTTGCAAGCCATTTAGGTAAGAAGCTATTTTTACGAAAAAGCATGTTGAAATTGAATTATGAGCTTTTGAGTACGCCCACTCATTCATAAGGCAACCTTCTTAGTTCCTTTCTCCTGCAAAACATATATTTTACTAGCTTTCCGCTCTGTGGTTCTACCCGCAGCTAAAAATAGTCTAGCTTAGTGTACAACTAGACTCTACAAAAGCCACCTGGCTTACGAATACAATTCCATCGGTTTCCGGCGCTTCTTCTTCTTAGAGAGTGAATTCTCGAGTTGAACAACCCGATGAACCCTGGTGTCAGAGTTTTCAAACCGCCTAGTAACACAGCTATATCATTCAGATGTATCCAGTAGTTAACCTATCTAAGCTGGATAAAAACTTTCAACTCAAAGTATAAACAATACTCGTATGAGACTAAAACGAATTCCCAAACTATTACTCATCTGATATGGTTTGAGTAACGACCACTTGCTTAGCGTGCCCTGCGAAGCACGGTTTTTTTTTATGACAATCAGGTGATTCAGCCAGCAATGTCCTAACCAATCTGGGGAAAACCTCACAAAGTGATAAACTGACAAATATCAACTTTTTGTTCCTCCCCCGGGAATCGAGCCCAGGCCCTCCGGATCGGAAACCCATAGCTCTGACCATTAGACCACGGAGGCCGTTCGGCGCTAAAGAGCTTGCTGTATTCTATCTGTATGTGAGAGTACTAGAGCTCTTAAGACGTCTGAGAGAGCTTCCTCCATTGTCGACTCTATCGCGGTATCAGAAACTCAAATAATTTTTACTCTCTAATAAAATAATATCGTGGTAAGATAGTGTTATCTAAAAGCACGTTACAATTATGAAGAAGTAAGTATAAAACGAAAACATTCAAAAAATACTATAGAGAAAATGCATGTAATCACGCCTTTATCATTTGAAAAATATTTCGAAATAAAATTATGGGGATCGAATACACAGCACGTAGAGTCACTAACTAGTGATCTATCAAGCCAGTTTCAGTTAATATTTTTTAAATTACGATTAATTCCGTCAGTAGCAACTTGCGTGTCTTCCAAACGCATAAATACGTCATAAATATCTTTACCACTATTACTTAGTGACTTATAAATAACTTACAATTGCTGCCGAATTCAATTATCCACGATTACGTTGTCATGTCAATTCACATATTTTAATAAATAATTATGAAAAAAGTTCAACAACAACAATATTTATGTAACTTTTTAATGTTCTTCAGTCTTTCCATTTATATTCTTGTAGCTATAATGTACTTAATTGGCAAGTTTATTGCTTCGAAAATTAAGCATTTTGATCAAAATGCAGAGAATACCGCGGAATGTTCTTAGTCAGATATTTTTTTTTATTGGTATTTGATTCACAGACCTTTTACGATGTTAAGTATTGACGAAGACACATAAAACATTTTATTGCAGGAATAATTCGTTCACATAGGTTGAATTAAATAATACGGTGTTTTTAGGGTTCCGTAGTTAACTAGGAGCCCTTAATTTCGCCATGTCTGTATATTTATCCATCTCTCCGTCTGTATGCCGTGCCCCTGTAAAAAGCTCAGTTTTTCTCCTATTAAATTATTAATGTCGCAAATTTGGAAATATATAAAAAAAAGCAATTCTAATGTTTTATTTTTCATATTGGTGTAAGATAGGCAGAAAAAACGTACTATATTGAGTGGGGTATCGTTAGACAGGGTCTTTTAAAATGAAATGGAGGATTCTTAAAAACAATTTCTCTGAACTGTGTCTATTTTGAGATGTTTTCATTCAAAGTTGCAGTATTAGTCACAAAGTTCCACTTAAATCTTTAAAACTAAAAATACAAAAATTGAGAAAAAAACACGGAATAAAGCTCTTTAGTTACAACTAGCAATATTAGTTTCAGTGAAAACTATAACCAGTAGCTATGGTTTGCGAAATATTTAGAAAAATCGTTAAAAAATTTCAACAAACTATAGATATAATCTGTCAAAGTGAAATGATCAAGCTAAGGTCGAAATCAAATTTGGAGACAATAATGTTGTTTTAAGTAAACATTACGGAACCCTACATATGGGGGTGTCCGACGGGCTATAGGCCAATTTTTAAATTTATTGAAAAAAAAAAGTCGTTCTTTCCTAAATAAACATTCAAAACTTAAGACCCCAAGTATGTCCACAAAGCATATCATTGCAGAGATGTAGCGTGTAGAGTAGACATGAGATGCGAGCAATAACTTGATTACGAAGCGGGTGGAAGGGTAGGGTGGGGGGGTGAACGAAGGCGGGGGGGATTATAAGAACTTCGTTAGCCTCACGAAGGTGTCTAACTCAGGTCTGAGACGAAGATTATCGCTTTTCCCTTCAGCGCCGCATTTTGTCACCAGTTTACTGTCTGTGATACGGCGAGAGGTGATCCACTTATCTTTATAATGTGATCGTAAACAACACGTCACCGTCTGCGACTAAGTATTGTACTTAGGTAGGCGCTATCATCTGATGTTAGGTAAAAAACAATATATTATTCATATAATATGTAATCAGGCCTTTATTCCTAATGGGTAGGCAGAGCGTAAACAACCTGAACAAAGGTCGTTCCGCCACATCTGACAAAGTTATGAGGGTTATTTAAGATAGATATGTAGGTATATTGCTGTAGTGGCAGGTAGTGTTAGTAAAACCCTGTCACAGGTTGTCAACCCATCGCTTAAATTGCAATATACTGAAACCCGTTAAATCCCTTAGCTGGTTTTTACAGCATGCTCGGGAGCAATTGCATCCGGCATATTCTTTTCTTTTTATTCTGTTTTTCTTTGGCTCCCAGTCCAGCATGGAATAATATATTATTAAGCTGACAATATTTTATAAAAGAAGTACCTGTGATTTATGTTACACTTTGTGTTGTTACTTCTTGATGGAACTCCATGATATGCTATTGGGCTGGATTCAAGATTCCACCTGCTAAAATTAAAATGTATCTGTTACTATCAAAATAATAAAATTGAAAACGGACAGGCGATTTAAAATCTGTGGTATTACACTTTGTCCGCTAGATTTTGACGGGTTTTTGCACGTTTCCTCAGTATTTCTGTCAATATTATCCTTCATATAAAATTACAGATAACGCATAAACCACCGACTATAAATGAAAAACCGGAGAGAATAGATGTCCTGACTTTTTCCAATGTTTTTAGTCTGAAAGTGACCAATATTTTTTAATTTTTGTTGTAGCCGACAAATAGAGAATTAAGTCCATTATGTTCTTAAACATCTAAAACGTTGAAGATTAGCATTACTTATATCAAGTAACAGAGGCGTCAAATCATCACGATACGCATCTACAAGCTATGATGCGAATATACTTAGTAACTTACTGCCTCCGTGGTCTAGTGGCTAGTGCCATGGACTCCTGATCCGGAGGTCCTGGGTTCGATTCCCAGGGGGGGGAAACACAAAGTTGATATTTGAGAATTTATCACTTTGTGAATTTTTCCTCAGTTTGATTAGGACATTGCAGGCTGAATCACCTGATTGTCCGAAAAAGAAAAAGATTTAGTGCTTCGGAGAGCACGTTAAGCCGTCGGTCCCGGTCGCTGTCTTTGATAGTGGTCGTTACTCAAAACCATGTCAGATGCCTGATAGTTGTGCTACGAGGCGGTTTAAAAACTCTGACACCAGGGTTTATCGGGTCGATAGACTCGATACCCACTCGACAGAAGAAGACTTACTTACTTATGGTCAAGTAAACTGGCAACACTGGCAAGCTACTTGCGCACGCAAATCTAGAATCTAGCCCATTATAAATTATTATTATTATAAAACACATTATTATTATAAAACGCTATTTACACTAGTTCCACTAATATATTATTTAACATTGCTACCGGTTTTATTACACCATTATCAGCCGGAATACGAAAAAAAACCTGTGATTTATTAATTCGTGTTTTTACAAGCAAAGCAAAATAGTTTAAAATATTTTAAAAGTAGCTTTCCGCCTCGGAATATCAGCCACATCTTCTGCTGTTTATTGTTATGGGTCCATAATTTAGGAAATTGACAGGACATTTTATTTATTTAAATGTGTAAACTATAATCGACCTACTTTGCGTCCATATTTAAACCAATATAGATGGAATCACGTTGGTAGCAAGTTGGTACTAAACATGATTAGCTTCAAAACATAATGCATCTAAAACACGCCTAAACTAAGAGCGGTGGCACAAGAAAACCTCAACCCATTTTCATTAAAGCAATAAAATAGCGTACAGGGTAGAACGAGTGTAGGGTAAACGCACCAGTCGTTGCCACACAAAGGCGGCTGTAAACACAAAAGGTATCGAGTGCGAGCGCAAAGTTGTGGAGGATGCAATCACAACTTCATCTACCCTATGAGGCACAACTAATGTATAATCGCCTTTAAATTTCTCTACCTTCTCCAAACTTCTTAGGTCGATTGTGATTTTGAACTTCGGAAGTCAATTTGCGTTAGTAAAAGTATGTAGTACTTGGCAGCCCGATGTAAGAGTCGACAATTCATCATCTCTCTGGCCTTATCCCGTATCTCATGGGGTTGGCTACCTAATCTAGGTGATTGATCGAGGGTACTGGTTTTTACACGGAGCGACTGCCATCTGACCTCCGCAACCCAGAAAGGAAACCAGACCCAATCCTAGATTAGGTCAGAGTTTTCAAGCAGCCAATGCTTAGCACTGGCTTCTGACATGGCTTAACGACTAATATCTACGGTATTAAACGATATTAACCGGGACCAACGCAACGGCTTATGGCGCGCCTTCCGAACCACGTAAAAAACGCCGAATAAACTTACATGTGAAATTCGAAAACCGAAAAACACCACCGAACCACGACCTCCCGTTCAGTAGGCTGCGGCCTTGGCGGCCCTATCCACTACACCATCAGGCTGTTAAGAGGCTCTGTAAGAGTCGACAATTCTAGGCTGAAAAATCTGGAACAAAGAAAGCAGATTGCAGTTTTATTTTTGTTTCGCACACTTTTTCAGAAGGAAAGGCAATTCCTTCTGAAAAAATGTGCATCAAATAAGATGTATGTGTGTATAATAGTAAAAGTATTAATATGTAATGTACGTAGGAAACTATTGTTTGTTTAGTTTACGCTAAATGCTACGTACCTTTCTATCACCCAAAGGTTGCCTGGCAGTAATTGCTATTGCTTTTATTCTGTTATGTTGTTAGTGTTCCTATTATATGTATTTTCTTGAGTGCAATAAAGTATGTTGTATTGTATTGTATGAATTACAAAAATAATGGTAGACTCATGTCTGAAATAAGTTTAGAACATTTATTTATTTATTGTTTATTTTTTACATGCCCTACTAACTCGATCAGTTTCTAATAAAATATTTACCCAGTAAAGGCAAACCAACTTCGAAAGGGTAATAGCCAGTTGGTATTTATCTGAACCTTACGGAACTACCACATCCTGTATAAAGATGTTTCTGGAATTATTAACTAAGATTCGAGTGAAGTAATGCCAAGTTTGGGCGTATCTCCACTAGACGACACTTACACGGCACGGCCACGGCATGACAAGGATATTGTCTCGATACAATGGCTTTGCTTTTCCAACAGACGATAATACCGTCGACGTCAGTGGATCACTCTGCACACACACTCTATACAAAACACATGCAGTTTGGCAGACCGGCGACGTTACCGGTGGGAATCAATACCGTACCGTTGCCGTGCCGGCAAGTGGAAAATCGTGCCCTGAAAATCATTATACGGAGTGTAAGGGACAGCGTCCCGCAAACTTATAGGGGTTGCTTGAGTCAACCTACTATCATCAGGTATTTTTTTTCAGGAATTGAAAAAAAATGTTTTCCATACAAATTGTCTGAATGAGGTGGTCATTTTGTATGGTAAGTTAAATATTTTTTGGCATCACCCGGTATTATAATGATTTTCAACCTCGATATCGTCGACGATACCGTGTCGTTGCCGTGAAATGTGGGAAAGTGCCCTGGCCAGGTTGGGTCGTTCCGGTCCGAAGTCACTCGGGGGAATCATTGTACCGCTCGTGGTTTTACTATTTCAATTTCTAATGCCCTAGTAACAACCCTTAAGTTAAGGGTATGATATGATATGATCGACACAGATTTGAAAATTATTTCTACGAAGACTACAATATTTCAAAAATCTTTTATTTACTTTCATTCATCTAGGAAATAAAAAAACCGATTCATTACCTACTTTTCAATACACTGTGACTTTTTACGAGGTTTAAAAAAATCATGTGTGTAATTTTTTCTCCTTATTCAAACAACAAATAGAAATACTCGTTTATTAATTATTTATGACTTATGATTTTCGAAAAGCTAGATTTATCCGGTTTTAACCGAAAGCGATGTAGATCGATGTAGCAGTACAGTACAGGTGCGTACGGGCGCGGCCTTCCTTCCGCTAGCATTTTCATATTTCAACCACTCGTCACTAAAGATCTCCTTATTAATACAAACCCATAATAATTAATTATGACTAAAGATTTGCTTCCATGCTGGACTGGGAAAGATAGAAAAACATAGAATGTTCCAGCTGCCCTTCCTCCCGGACATGTTGTAGAAGTCAGCGAAAGGGATTCGAGGGTTACAGTGCGTTGTAATTTAGGCGATGGGCTGACAACCTGTCACTATAGCAATACACATTACAATCTAAGATTTCCCTCAATTTTTGTCAGACGTGGCGAAAGCGCCTTTTACGAGGCGTTCTACGCTCTGCCTATTCCGTAAAGGATAAAGGCATGATTTTATGTATGTATGTATTTTCTTCGCAAAGCTAGATTTATCCGGTTTTTCCACTCATCGCTAAAGATCTCCTTATTAATACACACCCATAATAATTAATTATGACTAATGATTTTCTTCGCAAAGCTAGATTTATCCGGTTTGAACCGGAAGCGATCTAGATCGATGTAGCAGTACAGTACAGCCGGGCGCGGCCTTCCGCCCGCTAGCATTTTAATGTTTCCACCACTCATCGCATATTAAAGATCACTATCGGAGAACGGAGAGCTATTACCGTTTCGTTTTCATTAAAGCCTTTCGAATAAACCGCTTTTCTATTTAGCTTGTACATGTCGCAGGAGATGGTAGAATATTTGGTAGATCGTGATGTACCTAGTCCATTCATTTTGCCTGTTCAACCACCACAAAGAAAATAGTCTTCTTTTTGCCAGAAATGTAAGTAAAATATGTAATGTCGAAGGTGCCAACAGATTATGATGACACCAAAGTTTAAATAACTATCATCAATTAAATTTTATGACATTATTATGACAAATAGAGAGAACACATATTATAATATGAGCCATGCTAGAGTTAATGAATGCTGACTTCCGAATTTAAAATGCAACTGCTCTTGATGACGCCAAAAAGCAGCCTTTTATGTGAAAGCCAGCAAACTCATTCAGTTTACCAACCCACCTTACTTATCTAGGTACGTAACGATCTGCCCAATTTTCTGATGGAACGGCTACATGCATACTATAGTGTAGGGAATTAGTAGGTGGCGCTCCTGCATAATATGGGACATATTATGTCCCTATGTATTGCGACTATTTACTTAAGGTGAATAAATCGAATATTTGCAAAGTTTGAGGCAGTTATAACTCCATAACTATTTACATTTTACTGACAAAAAAAATAATAATATGTGAAACTAAAATATATGCCCGTGGACATGGTTTGCTTACTTCACTACATAGTATAAAACAAAGTCGCTTTCTGTCCCTATATCCCTATGTATGCATTAATCTTTAAAACTACGCAACAGATTTTGATGCGGTTTCTTGTATAATACATGCATAATATGGTAAAGAAACACTTATAGTTTCCGTGCCCTTCGCACGGAAACTATAAGTGTTTCTTCACAATATTTTCTGATTGTATTAACAATAAAAATGCAACCTCAGGTCTGAAAAATATTTTGAGGCAGTTGTATTCTTTAATTATTAATCAGAACTTCATATTTTTTACTGAATATATTCCTCAAAGTTTAAGCTAGCACACGGTTTGCTCACTTTTTTTAAAACTTTTTGCGTATATTTTTAAATCGCATTTTTGTGCGATTTTCGCAAATTTTCGGCGTGACCATGGACGTAACCGCCAGGCTGTGGCGCGCGCTAATTAGAACGACATTTGAATAGCGCGAAATCGAGTTGCCTATCTGACTCATGTATAACCCTTAACTATGTAGTAAAACACTAGTATAGGTATTGAAGCAGCAGCGTACTTTACCTTGTTATATACAATAACAATTTTACCTCTAACTTACTTACTCGCATGTATCTTCCCATAGTTGCGTACCGAAGAAATATTTGCTGATTATGTCTTCTTCTTCGAGTGAGGTGAGGGTTGGCAGATTAAAATTGAATTATATCAGAGATGTTTGTATATTTGTGAAGTTATGTTGTAACTGAAAATGGGATGCATTATCTTTATATATAAAAAAAAAACACGATCACACTAACAACCCCCATTAGGATTCCCTGTATCGGGGTGCCATGGACATACACAGAAATAACCACAAAGAACACCCAGATCCAGAAACAGACATTTAAACTAATCACAAATGTCTGCCCCGGCCTAGAATCGAACCCGGGACCCTCTGCGTAGCAGGCAGGTACAGTGCCAACTAGGCTGCGCGGGTCGTCGTTTATTGGAAGTACCTGTTATATCCTAGATTTTACATACTACATTCAAAAATGGAGAAATAATAACTTAGTTATTTCTCCATATCCCTCAAACCCTGATAACTTAGCCCGGTAGATGGTCCAGCAATAACTGGCTGGAATCGACTCCAAATCGAGTTACCAGCAATCGCCACCCGAGCAGTAAATTAAGAATTAACAGGCAACTGATTATTTTAAAACATGCATCGGGATACGGGACACCCTTTCTAACAAGGTTTGCCAGCCCGGCGCGGCACATGGACGTACGAAAACCTGACTATGACATGAGACGTAGTAATAGTCCTCCTACCGATTTTTGGTGATGGCGGCCAGAGATCGGCCAACTGCGCAGGACTAGTTTTTAGTGCCCAAGTGTTTGCGCTACACACAGGCGCACTTTCTATTCCTCCTATCTCTTATTCGGATGTGACAGATTGAAACGACCAGAGAGAAATCAGGCGCAGGACCGACTATTTACATGCCCATCTGACAGCATGGATCATTTTACTTTTCGGACAATCAGGTGATCAGCCTGCAATGTCTTAACCAAACCAGAAACAATAACATAAAGTCATTGTATCCCACCGGAAATCGAACCCGAAACCTCCGGGTCGAGAGACCATGGCCAAGACCGCTAAACCACGGAGGCAGGCGTAGTGCTACAGTCCCAAAAAAAAAACATTTTAGTACTTTATAGTTTCGACGTAATTCCGGATTTGGTGAAGGTGGAATTCTTGAAAGGGAAGCCGATGGGAATCGAATTGTATGGACCAATCGCCACTGGTGGGTATTTGCCATATCACGCTTGACAGACAGATTGGCGAGCGATAACAAAGTTTGTGGCAAACTGAGATTTTAGATTCACAAAGAACGGCTGTTGTCCCTTCCCTGGATATAAGTATCTTTCAATCAAATCCCGCCGGAAGATAAGGGAGGACGCTATTTTGGCCCCACATAATTATTTATTTATTTTTCTATTTATTGAGAAAACATACATTTATTAAATAACAACATCTTAAGAAATAACATGTTTTCTTACAAACCTAGAGTTTCCTTATTTATAAAGTAAAATTGAAATTCACAATTCTAAGGCCCGTATGTATAATCAACTCTCAAGTTTGAGTTTAAATTAGAAGTGTCATTTCAGTACAAAACGGCCTGTCAAATCCATACTTAATATTGATCTCAATCTTGAGATCGCTTTATGATGTAGTTATAGGTATTTGACAAAGACCATCAGGTTTACAGTTTTTGACCCAAGGGACTAAAACTAGACATCGTAAAATAACTTTTCCATTTTTATTAGCTCTGCAAAATTTGGTTATTTTCTTCGTATGCCAGCGCTTAACCCCTCGCCACTCGCAATGCAAAATGTGACGGTGATACACCCAAGGAAATGAGTTTTTAATTAGACCCTTGGAACTGCCCTTTTGGATGTGATTGTTATTCTTGACGTATAAAATCACGCCTATATCTCTTACAGGATTATCACAGTTATCACGGCGTCGCGTATAACATCGGTTCTTTCAGATTTCTAGCTTTACAAATATTTATTGCTAAATCTATGGAAGATACTTTTTATATAACTTTGATTCAAACTTTCAACACTGATTTTTTGTCAATCTAAAGATTCTTTCGCTAAACCTAACCATGGCGGCAATTCTGGTCGCACTATTCCTTAACTAATTCTTAGATAGCGCTGTCACTTATTTAACTTTTGACATAAGAACAGGATAGCAAATGAAGACATGACTTTGACATTCCTAATTTGACGTAAGCCGATTTAAATAAGAACAGAGCACAGAGCATGCTTCCTTATTTTACGTCAAACAGTTTTATGTCAGATTACGAATGTCAAAGTCATGTGTTTATTTGCTATCCTGTCCTTATGTTAAAGTTAAGAAAGTGACAGCGCTACAAATTAGCATTAAGTCCCGAGAATCGACGCCACTCTACAAAAACTACAGTGGAAAAACACCAATATCGTAAGAAAAGTCTAAAAAACGCGCAGAAAATGTTAGAAATAGTTGTCGGGTGAAATGGTGTCGTGACAAACCCTCATGCTTCACTCGGTCTCAGTAAATCAGCGCAATGGAAACCAATTACCACCACAAAAAACCATTCAGCCGTACAATACAATATGCCCGGATTGGTAGGTTTTCTTTTGTTATTATGTAGGGAAGACGAGTATAGTGTTGCCAATTATTAGAAGTATGTTGCTTGGTAAAAGAAAATAGGTTATGAATTCTTTGGCACCTCTGACCTTTATTTATTTAGTATAGCTTTTTCCTAGTGGCCGTTCATCATCTCCCCAGCCTTCTTCCGTATCTCACGGGGTTCGGTTACCTAATCTAGGGGATTGAATGAGGGTACTGGTTTTTACACAGAGCGACTGCCATTAGACCTTCGCAACCCAGAAGGGAAACCAGACCCAATCCTAGTGATTAGAGGTCTAGTGGCCGTTATCACTACATAGTATAAAACAAAGTCGTTTTCTCTGTCCCTATATCCCTATGTATGCATTTATCTTTAAAACTACGCAACGGATTTTGATGCGGTTTCTTTTAATGGATTGAGTGATTCAAGAAGAAGGTTTATATGTATTATACATGCATAATACGGTAGAGAAACACTGATAATTTCCGTGCGAAGCCGGGGAGGGTCGCTAGTTTAAACTAAAATAAGTATGTTCTGATGATTTTACACAGATCCTGTTCACATTCTCCATAAAATAAAAATAAAAATATGCTGATCATTAGCGCAGTTTATTGGGCTGATTAATTTAATATTCTCGAGCCCGTGCCGTAAGGACGATATAAGCTGATGATGATGATGATTTCTCATAGATTTCGACCCATCATAGGCATTTATTTTATTGTAGCACGTGCGTACTCTTAGGTATCAGTATCAGTCACTAGTCAGTTTCTACCATGCTGGCCTGGGAGCGAGAGAAAAACATAGAATGTGCCAGCTGTATTTCCTCCCGGGCATGCTGTAAAAACTAGTTAAGGATCTGAGGGTTTCAGTATATTGTAATGTCGGCGATGGGCTGACAACCTGTCCCTATAGCAATATTTCTACAAATGTATCTTAAATAATCCTCAAAACATTGTCAGATTTGGCGGAACGACCTTTGTTTAGGTCTTTTACGCTCTGCCTACCCCATTAGGGGTGATTATATGTATGTATGTGTCAGTCACTATGGTGTTGATTGTATTTTTGGTTTAATTAGCTTTCCCGGTTTTTTCGCATCTTTTTTACGTCAGCATCTGTTTCGACTCAATAAAAATATAAATGCGTAATAAACTTATTGAATTACGTATTTTCATATTGGCGTACGCTGTTGGCCGTAATTACCAATGCAGCCCAATTCATCATTCTTTATTACAAGCAAAATTCCATGTAAAATTCATGCTCGCCGACAACACACCCGAATTTCGATATATCTCAAAATCTCCACTTTTTCGCTTTGTATTCTGCCCGTTACTAAGATTATAATGATTTCACCGTAATTTTGTATTTGAAAGTCGATTAAGGATGTAATCAAAAGGCTATAGCGAATCGAAAATAAAATGCTCCAAAGGAATGATTCGTTAAGGTTAGATGCTTTAAAAACTCTGTTCCAAAGTGATCAGGATCGCTTTAAGCAATTTTACGTTTACGTAATTATACTGGGTGTAAGGGACAGCGTCCCGCAACTGATAGGGGTTGCTCAGTCAACGAAACTGAACAAATATCACCAGGAAATTCTTTCAGGAGACGATAAAAGAAATTGAATCCTGCTGATAGTTGTTCAGTTTCGTTGACTGAGCAACCCCTACCAGTTTGCGGGACGCTGTCCTTTACTCCGTGTATGTTAGGAGATTCTATAAGAATTGGCTGAAGCAACCAGTCAACACTAGAATGGGTTTTATGAGAAGGGAAATGTCGCCATAACAGTAATCAAAATTCCAGCCAAGAAAATTTAAACCACAGTTCTTACTCCCAACAAAGTGACTTTCAAAATGATTGTCTGCGCAAACAACGGACCCCAAGTGAAAATGTCATTAATGCCTGGCGAAATTCGGGCTAATCTCGTCACTGCAAAGCTTATTACATTACATTTATAGAAGGGAGCAATCTCCGAATAAAGTTTTCAATGGAAAGTGCGGAGTCATCGAGGATCGCGAACCCTTGCCTGAAAGAAGTTTCCGTAGCAACAGCTCATGCTAGCGCTCGTCTAAATGCAGCAACACACAGGCGACACTTACTGCGCGTAAGGTTGCGCTCAGCACGCTGTCAATGCTTTTTGCATTGCCTACAACACACATGCGTCACTTTACGCTCTACGCGCGAGGAAGAGGTAGCGAGGAACTCTACGTCGTCAGCGCATCCTTCTGCCAGTACGCGCGCGTAGAACGTAACGGTGGCGCATGTGTGTTGTAGGCAATGCAAAAAGCAGTGACAGTGTGTTGAGCGCAACATTACGCGCAGTAAGTGATGACTGTCTGTTGCTGCACTAAATGTTTTGAGGTTAATTTTATAAGTAACCACCATGAGAAAAAAGAGCATAGGATAACATCAATTTGATCAACACTAATTATTCGCAATCAATAACGTTTCTATTATTTATTCAGTCAAGTAAAATGTCTCTAGAATCATCAGCTGTTTGCTGGTAATTCAGCCATCAGATCATCATATCACAGCCTGCGGTTGTAGGCCCACATCAACACAAATGGATGATTGATAGCTTCAAGATCTAATTACATATTATCACGCTTAGACGCAGACCAGACAATTTAAGGCTATTTTCCTTTTTTTGGAGTGCCTCGTGAATCCTTATTGTGGTAATATCCTTGGAATATTTGCAACTTATATCTCTAGAATTGGTTGCGCAATGACTCGTCAAACCACATTTTGTATATTGCAATTTAGGCGATGGGCTGACAACCTGTCACTACGGCAATATATGTACAAATCTATCTTAAATAACCCTCAAAACTTTGTCAGACGTGGCGGAACGACCTTTGTTTAGGTCGCTACCCTTTTAGGGATAAAGGCGTGATTATGTCTATGTATGCATGTATTAATCAAATCCGAAGAAGGTAAGAAGATCTAAACAATTCAGATGAAACAAAATATGTAAACTAAGCTTGCATGGTAACTACTTTTTTTAGATTAATATCATTGACACGAAAATATGAGAGGAAATATTATCCACCTTCTGACCTGACCTTTCAGTCACCGACTTGGCATATAAAAAACATCAGGGAGATCCCCCCCTCTACCCCGCTTCCCAAACCGCGAGTCACTGCATCGCAATAACCAATTGTAAGCGTATTACGTGTCCTAGCACAAAGCCCTGAGCTGTTATATCAATGCCCTAGGCATACTAGAAATACCTTCTCAATCTGAATTTTGGTATCTTGTGGATTATGATAACGTTGTTTAGTTATTACTCTACAGAGCTTTAAAATATTAATTATTTATTATTTATTACTACTTACTACTCTTCTACCAAACCAGAAAGCATAAAAAGGAAATTATGACTGTTGCGACACAACAAATATTTTCCTGATATTTCTTATTTCAACATATTATTTTCGTTGCATCAGTAGTGGCCTACCATGTCTATGCCTGACAGTGAAATTGTTGAGTTTTCGTGGCTTTCCGCAAGCTCAACCGTCGTAGCTTTACTATAATGCTGTAAAAATACATTTGCATACCTACTATTTATTTTCATTCACCATGCACAAAGATATTTTGCTCGATGCAAAATAGAATGCTACATACGAAAAATCTAGAAAAAAAAACATCAATTCCATGTTTGACTCTACATCCGTGTAGGGATTTTTTATTACTTTGACTGTGATGCGACAAAGTCGTTTTTGCGCAAACATATCGGTGACAATGGGAACTGAGCCTTTGTATTTTGGTTTGATTGATGATTTTAATTTCCTTTTTGGTTCATTGATTCTGCGCTATGGATGGTACACGGTAAGGTGTTTAGGCGCCATTTCCAAGAAAGTAAAGTGATACCTTTGACTGATAAAGGCATAGATATTAAAAAAGAAATGCTAGAGAAATTTTAGTGGACTGTCAAAGATTATTAATCTGTTCTCCACAAACCGCTACTAGCTACAGCTGAACAGCCCTTCACATATCAGTGCGAATAAAATCCTAATACAAATACCATAGACTAAAAAACATATAGAGAGAACAAAAAACATACTCCTATGTGGCGGGATATGGCAGGCGATTTAAATATGGCGGACGGCGTCATCCCACCGCGCCGCAAGCCGACGTTGTCGCCGCAGCGGACCATTTATCACTCGACTAAGCCTCCGTCGATATTATGATCAATGCCATTCGCCTAGCCTGCCCTGGCGCCTATAACGTGTGAAAAAGCAGACGTGTTTCTATTGCTATTTTGATGAAGGTGACTGGAGATTTGTTCCGTTGGGGAGTACATTTTATAGGGTTATATTGGTAGCAATTCGTAATTGCAAAAATTAGGACTTAATTAATATAACTCTATACCTGTAATTTTCTATCAAGAGAGAACAGAAAGGGACGGCCAAAATTTTTGTCAGGATTTAGTTAGGTCGTGTAGCAATAACTAGGAATCCATGGTTTCGTAATAAAATTTATGTATTTCCATCAGTCTGTATGCACTTCCTCAATTTTCTTAATATTTTTAGATACATAATAGATATGACGTATAATATGAAAGAAAGTAAATAATAAATTCGTTTCGGGCAGGGCCCCAAACTGCGTCTCTGGAATGTTGGTCCATCGCTCTACCACTAAGCTACCGAAATAGTAGTGGGAGTGACGAATTCCGTAGACGCAGGTTCGAGCCCTGCCCGAAACGAATTTATTATTGTCTTTCTTTCATATGAAAATAAAATTGCATGGTGATTGATAAAAAACCTCAAAAATAAATAGATGACGTCAACAAAAACACGTCAAAAAAATATTTTACAAAAAATAGGACCCTCTCGAATAATTAAAGAAACTCTACTAACCTAGATAAGTCTAACTGTAGAGGCGCTACATACGTTGAATCAATACTTTAGATATAAAAAGTATATCAGCGCATCGTATCCGGTCATACCTATGAAAGCGATGTAACAAAGAAGATATCGAGTGTCTGCGGAGTGCGTCGAACAAAAGAATGGGATCGGAAAGCGACAAGAGCTCTCGACAAGAGACAATCGCGGGAGAGATCCGCCGATTGGTCGGATGGTCGGGTGACAACGGCCGATCTGCGTGATCATTCATATCGGCACGGCTCGCCTCTCTAGATATTGCCAGTCAAGATTTTCCAATCCTTAAAATGTCTGCGTCGATTACCTTTTGAGACAGAAACGATACGATTCAGGTCACGAACGTCTAAAGCGCCTGACGAAAGTTATACAGAAAATATTTTTTCAAGTTTAAGTTACTTGATCGTACAGGCGTTACACAATCCAATAACCTTTAACAGTGTTTTTGATTATTAATTCCGAAATAAAAAGTCATTCAAAGCTCATAAACGTAAATCGCACTCAATTATTCACCTCGCCCCCGCAGCCACTTGAAAAAAATCCAATCAGCATAACTCGTCACTTTAATATCGATCCCCAATTTGTGAATACTTATCAAATCGCTTTATGCAGATAAAACGGAAAACCAAAGTTGTGTACCCCTCTTAGTCGAACTTTCGACCTTATTTCTTTCCCAAATAGAAGTACTTTCTGTTAATGTATTGCGGGTATCTTTGTAGCAGAGCAGCAGAGAGTGGTTTACTTAGAGTTTAAAATATTCATAGCTTGTTCTGGATCGTATTTAAATATTTACATAAGTGTCACGCAGTGTGACGTTTGTCGATAAACCGTATTGAGTGGAAGCTGAGTCGAGGGTGGCTGATTCGAGGACACGAAAAAAACCAATGAGATGGAATTTATAAAGTGCCTGCCTAAATCATTTGATGAACTTCTAGCTGAAACGTATTTTTCCGCTTCATAAGCTCTACATCTTCCTTTGTAAAATATGGTAGGTATGGAAATCACAAAGTAGCAGAAATGGTTGCTATTATGGTTTAAAGTCTGTACTATATTTTTACGATGAAAATGATGGACTCTACATCTACGGCGTCGAATAAGTAGTTTTGAGCTTTTGACGTATAGTCTATGTCATAAATAAATTACAATATTTATGTGTATTTTATTGATAAAGGGATGAAATTTTTAAATTTTTGTAGGCGGCAGTTTGTGCAAAGCTTACTCGTACCTTGGGAAGTAGGTACATTGAGGTCATACAAAAAAGCGTGGGGGTCAAGGCAACTAACATGGGACAATCCACCTTCAGGCGGACCTTTTTCTTTTCACTCACTGTTTTATATTAAAACTAGCGACACGCCCCGGCTTCGCACGGAAATTATCAGTGTTTCTCTACTAAATTATATAAAGATATACATACAAACCTTCCTCTTGAATCACTCTATCCATTGAAAGAAACCGCATCAAAATCTGTTGCGTAGTTTTAAAGATTTAAGCATACATAGGGATATAGGGACAGAGAAAGCGACTTTGTTTTATACTATGTAGTGATACTACTTACTATGTCCATCACTTTTCTGCTACCATACCAAAATCTATCACAAAAATCCTACCTTCACCGCTTTTAACATATTGCTACTTAAAATGAGCACAATTTTATAGGCGTTGGCATGTTTGTCACCCTCTATTGGAGTCTGCGGATGTTTCAAGACGCAGGCGGGGGCGTCACTAAGCACCGTGTATTCGAGCCATAAAAAATAATGGATCTGCGAATCGTCGAGATATGCACGGAAATGTGGAGTGAGGTGAGCGCTCGGAAAATCGTAATGGCACCAAGAAAATGGGGATTAGTAAACGATCTACTGGAAATCGGTTCTGAAGAGCAAACAGCAGCGTGCCGCCTATCTCAACGTATTTACGAGAGTTATGATGAGGGAGCTCAGGTTTATTTATTATAATCAATAGCTAATACTTGCAGGTATTTGCACATACAGCTGCGTGGGTAGACGCTCAAACTTTTTACATACATACATATAATCATGTCTTTATCCCTAATGGGGCGGGCAGTTGTAAAGAATATTTTCCCGACTTGAAAATTTATAGAACCGTAAATGACTTCCACTGTATAAAATAGAGCTGCGGCAAAATAATATATCAAAGAAAATGTATTCAAAAAGATTTAATGAAATGTCTCTTTTAATTTTAAGTCTAATCAACAATTTAGGTGTGTACCAAGCAGTGTACGGTCCAGTAAATAACATAGACCGTACTAAACGTACTAACCTAATTTCAGGTAATCGTGTTTGCTTGGTCTGGCAAACAGTCCCGACATCCCGGGATACCGGCGCATCCCGGGATCCCGGTAAATGACGATACGGGACTCGCAGCATCACACTTACCTACCAACATGTTACACCTGTTTATTATACGGAGTGTGAGGAAATGTAGCACCAAGAATATACATAATATTGCTTCCATGCTGGACTGGGAGCGGGAGAAAAACATAGAATGTGCCATCTGCATTTCTTCCCGTTCATGCTGTATAAACCAGCCAAGGAATACGAGGGTTTCAGTATGTTGTAATTTAGGCGATGGGCTGACAACCTGTCACTACAGCAATATACCTATAATCTATCATAAATAACTCTCAAAACTTTGTCAGACGTGGCGGAACGACCTTTGCTTAGGTCGTTTACGCTCTGCCTACCCCATTAGGGATGAAGGCGTGATTATATGTATGTATGTATGTCAGAGTCAATCGACCCGTTGAACCCTGTTGTCAGAGTTTTTTAAACCGCCTAATAGCACAGCTAATGAGCCTTTGATATGGTTTGTGTAACGACCACTATCAAAGACAGCGGACCGACGGCTTAACGTGCCCTCCGAAGCACGGAATCAATTTCCTTTTAGACAATCTGGTGATTTAGCCAGCAATGACCTAACCAAACTGAGGAAAATCTCACTAAGTGATAAATTGACAAGTATCAACTTTGTGTTCCCCTGGTAATCGAACCTTTTACCTCCGGATCGTGAGCCCATAGCTCTGACCACTAGGCCAAGGAGGCAGTTATAATCGATATAATAGTTATTATTACATTATCCAATAATTAAGTATATCGTATTATCTAAATTGACTAGATTTTTTATTCTAAGCCCCTGTATTCGGTTTTATGATCACAAAGAGTGTCACGGAAACTTTTTACGAAAATTGGTCTTAAAGAAATTGATTCCAGTTCATGGTCGCGGTTCTTTCACGACCTTAGATAATCTTCTTCTGTTTAGTGGGTAACGAGTCTATCGACCCGATGAACCCAGGTTTCAGAGTTTTTAAACCGCCTAGTAGCACAACTATCGGGCCTCTGACAAGGTTTGAGTAACGACCACTATCAATGACAGCGACCGGGGGGGCTTACGTGCCCTCCGAAGCACGAAATCTGGTGATTCAGCCTGCAAAGTCCTAACCAAACTGGGAAAAAATTCACAAAGTGATAAATTCTCAAATATCTACTTTGTGTTTCCCCCCTGGGAATCGAATCCAGGACCTCCGGATCGGGAGTCCATGGCTCTAGCCACTAGACCACGGAGGCAGTATGACCTAAGATAATGAAATACTTGCAATACCTACTTAAGTAGACTTGATACTAATTTAATGATACTCGACTAGCTTTCCGCCTCCACAATTTCAGGTATTTCACGTCAAACCTAATGTATTTGTGTACAGTATTTTTACCAAATATAACATTAACCATTTTGTAAGTATTTCTTAAATTCGAGAGCAAAATAACCACAACTAATATAAAACCTAAAAAGATACTTTTTAATGCTGGACTGGGAGTGATAGAAAAACATAGAATGTGCCAGCTGCATTTCCTCCCGGGCATGCTGTATAAACCAGCCAAGGGATCCGATGGTTTCAGTATATTGTAATTTAGGATGTGCGATGACAACCTGTCACTACAGCAATATACTTACAAATCTATCTTAAATAATCCTCAAAACCTTTGTTTACGTCTTTTACGCTCTGCCTACCCCATTACGGATAAAGGCGTGATTATATGTATGTATGTATGTAAAAAGATATTTAAAATCTATCTAAGAATCGAACCCAAACGGAACAGAAGGTAGACCTACCAAAATATACGAAGTATACGGATCACCAAAACAATAAGTCCTGAGAATTTGATATTCAAATCACCCAATCACATCCATCACTCAAACTCCTTAAGGGCCCACCATACACCGGGCATTAAGGCCCTACCGTCCGAAGTAATTCGACTCAAGTTATCAGCAAGTAAACAAACTTGGCAAGTGTGATGTGGAACAGTGGTGCCGATTCTGTGTAGACACAACTTAACTTATTTTAGTTTGGTCCTGTCACTCCACCTGGTTAATAATTGGCTTTTCCATACAAATTGTTTGATCCAGGTGAATATTTTTTTTTTTTTTTTTTACTTCCTGAAAAAAAACCTGGTGATACTTGTTCAGTGTTGTTGACTGAGCAACCCCTATCAGTCTGCGGGACGCTGTCCCTTAATTTGAATAAAATAGAGACAGCAACAGAACCTGATTAAACGCCTAAAATAGGTTGGCATGCTAGATGGTGTCATCTAATTTAAAGCAATATACGTCACTTTGACAGATGTATAGTCAGTTGCTGTCACTCATCATCACCCTAGCCTTATCCCGTATCTCACGGGGTCGGCTTCCTAATCTAGGGGATTGAACGAGGGTATTGGTTTTTACACAGAGCGACTGCCATCTGACCTCCGCAACCTAGAAGGGAAACCAGACCAAATCCTAGATTAGGTCAGAGTTTTCAAGCCGCCAATGCTTAGCACTGGCCTCTGATATGGCTTAACGACTAATATCTACGGTATTAAACGATATTAACCGGGACCAACGGCTTAACGTACCTTCCGAAGCACGGTCAGTTGCTCTCACTATTTAATAAAAAAAAATGAAAGTGACAGGAACAAACTAGAATCAGTTAAGTGTAGATGTACAACAGAATCAGCACTAGTGGCCACGGGGAGCGTACCCAATTATCCCTAATGAAGACAATGATATAAGCGCGGTTATTGATCTAGATTTAAATTTCATGACGGGTCAGTCCCGGCGATGTGCGCCCTTAATGCTTCTTGGTAAGTTTAGCATACGCCGCGCGTGAGGTCTTGGTAGTTGTAAGACAATGGAATTGTACTAAAATTCCTAAATATCTGTGTATTACTAATAAAATAAAACTACAATTAATCATGTGCATGTACTATTAAGAATGATCCTATCTACACTAATATTATAAACAGAAAATCTCTTTGTTTTTTTTTTGTAAACAATAAAGCTTTTGACACATTTAAAAACTTCCATCTAAAATTATCACACCTGTCCCTTTCCAACCATGACAGATAACGCACTTTGTTAGCGCCTTTTCTTGCATATCAAGTATTGTAGGCGTTAAGTTAAAATGTTTGGAATAAATCATGTAATATGAAAGAAAGAAAATAATAAATTTGTTTCTGGCAGGACTCAAACCTGCGTCTCTGGAATGCCGGTCCGTCACTTTACCAACTGAGCTACAGAAACGGTAGCAGGAGTGACAAATTTATCATAGTCTTTTTATGCACACGTCATAGCGACGTAAGCGACATCTAGCCAAGTAGTTTAAGAACTACGTAGGGCTTGACCAGTCCAAATTACTCGTAAGATAGGAATTCAAGTCAATAATGATATCGTTTATAAAAATTTTGAAGATTTTTGGCACTCACAATACTATTTTTTTATCATGTAATATGAAAGAAAGAAAATAATAAATTCGTTTCTAGCAGTACCCTAACCCTGGAATGCCGTTCCATCACTCAACCAGCCCAGTTAGTTGGAGTAGTACAGAGTAGCATGGAGTAGTACAGAGTAGCATGGAGTAGTACAGAGTAGCATGGAGTAGTACAGAGTAGCATGGAGTAGTACAGAGTAGCATGGAGTAGTACAGAGTAGCATAAAATAGTAGAGAGTAGTATGGAGTAGTACAGAGTAGTATGGAGTAGTACAGAGTAACGTGATGTAGTACTGAGTAGTACAGAGTAGTACGTGGAGTAGTACAGAGTAGTATGGACTAGTACAGAGTAGCGTGGAGTAGTACAAAGTAGCATGGGGTAGCACCGAGTAGTACAGACTAGCTTGAACTAGTACAGAGTAGTACAGAGTAGCATGGAGTAGTACAGAGTAACGTGATGTAGTACTGAGTAGTACAGAGTAGTACGTGGAGTAGTACAGAGTAGTATGGACTAGTATAGAGTAGCGTGGAGTAGTACAAAGTAGCATGGGGTAGCACCGAGTAGTACAGACTAGCTTGAACTAGTACAGAGTAGTACAGAGTAGCATGGAGTAGTACAGAGTAACGTGATGTAGTACTGAGTAGTACAGAGTAGTACGTGGAGTAGTACAGAGTAGTATGGACTAGTACAGAGTAGCGTGGAGTAGTACAAAGTAGCATGGGGTAGCACCGAGTAGTACAGACTAGCTTGAACTAGTACAGAGTAGTACAGAGTAGCATGGAGTAGTACAGAGTAACGTGATGTAGTACTGAGTAGTACAGAGTAGTACGTGGAGTAGTACAGAGTAGTATGGACTAGTATAGAGTAGCGTGGAGTAGTACAAAGTAGCATGGGGTAGCACCGAGTAGTACAGACTAGCTTGAACTAGTACAGAGTAGTACAGAGTAGCATGGAGTAGTACAGAGTAACGTGATGTAGTACTGAGTAGTACAGAGTAGTACGTGGAGTAGTACAGAGTAGTATGGACTAGTACAGAGTAGCGTGGAGTAGTACAAAGTAGCATGGGGTAGCACCGAGTAGTACAGACTAGCTTGAACTAGTACAGAGTAGTACAGAGTAGCATGGAGTAGTACAGAGTAACGTGATGTAGTACTGAGTAGTACAGAGTAGTACGTGGAGTAGTACAGAGTAGTATGGACTAGTACAGAGTAGCGTGGAGTAGTACAAAGTAGCATGGGGTAGCACCGAGTAGTACAAACTAGCTTGAACTAGTACAGAGTAGTACAGAGTAGCATGGAGTAGTACAGAGTAACGTGATGTAGTACTGAGTAGTACAGAGTAGTACGTGGAGTAGTACAGAGTAGTATGGATAGCGTGGAGTAGTACAAAGTAGCATGGGGTAGCACCGAGTAGTACAGACTAGCTTGAACTAGTACAGAGTAGCACCGAGTAGTACAGAGTAGCGTAGAGTAGTACAGAGTACCGTGGACTAGTACAGAGTAGTATGGACTAGTACATAGTAGCGTGGAGTAGTACAAAGTAGCATGGAGTAGCTCCGAGTGGTACAGAGTAGCGTAGACTAGTACAGAGCAGCACTGAAAAGTACAAAGGAGCATGGAGTAGTACAGTTTAGCATGGAGTAGTACAGAGTAGCATGGACTAGCACTTCTTCTTCTTCTGTCCAGTGGGTGTCGAGTCTATCGACCCGATGAACCCACCAGGGTTTTTAAACCGCCTAGTAGCACAACTATCAGGCCTCTGACATGGTTTGAGTAACGACCACTATCAAAGACAGCAACCGGGACCGACGGTTGCCTTCCGAAGCACGAAATCTTTTCCGTTTCGGACAATCCGGTGATACAGCCTGCAATGTCCTAACCAAACTAGACAAAAATGCAATGCATTCTCAAATATCAACTTTGTGTTTCCCCCCTGGGAATCTAACCCAAGACCTCCGGATCGGGAGTCCATGGCACTAGACCACGGAGGCAGGAGTAGCACTGAGCAGTACAGAGTAGCATGGAGTAGCACCGAGTAGCTTGGAGTAGTACCCGTCCATTCGACAAGCATTCCAGAGACGCAGGATTGAGTCCTGCCGGAAATGAATTTATTATTTGCTTTCTATCATACCGGGTGTAAGGGACAGCGTCCTGCAAACTGATAGGGGTCGCTCAGTTAACAAAACTTAACAACTATCAGCAGTTTTTTTTATTTTTAGAAAGTGAAAATAAAAATTGTCCTTCCCATACAAAATGACTACCTTGATCAGACAATTTAGTAGGCTACAAGGGATACTTTATTATGTAAATTTAGATATGTTTGAATTAATCATCTTGATTTAGCCATATTGTTTACGTAGTTATGGACGAAAGACTTACAAGACGATAGTTCTAATAAAATAAACTTATTTACTATAAATTTTAGGCCCAAAGGCCGCTAGGTAAAGAATTAAAATAAAATTACAACTTAAATCAGTGTTAACAATAGTCTTGGTGAAAATAATAGTTCACTCAAAAAACACCAATCCCCTACTCCTAGCACCTTAACTAAATATACTTAGATAAATTTTACAACAAGTAAATCGAATAATCGATAAATTATTACTGGCTATTCTTACTGCATATATTGTTATTCTGTTATAAATATTTAATAAAAATTGATTCCGATGTTATGATGCCATCCCAAATTTATTTATAAAATACAGTCTGTGATTTTTATAGCATATAACGAAAATAAATTTGAATCTCTGGAACTGTTGACTTAGGTACTAAGTCCCACACCACGTTTTACCAACTAAACTCAAGACGTCTCCATCGCGCTCTACCAAGTTTGATGTCCACTAACTAATTTCTTATCCCCAAAACATAATAATATGAACATACACACGAACAAACGTCCGAAATTATGATTAACGAGCTAACATGCACACACACGCACGTTTTACGGTCTTTGCATAGTTACAAACACACATACACACGCATGTTATAATGGAATAGATCACCAGGATAGATTAGAATAGGCTGTTGTTAAGGCGGCTCAATCGATAGCCGATGTTATTGATAACTTGCCAATGTATTCTGACCGTTCAAAGTTTTTCCTATAAAAACAGGCTAATGGTGGAAAATTGAATCGGTGAATTTGGAACTTTTAGTAAATGATGACTAGATTTTGGAGCTAAAGAAAATAACCCTAATATTATTTTTCAACGAGTATCAACTCGTAGAAAAATCAAAAACGCGGCATGCAATTTTTCATCTCACTTTAGAAAACGGCGTATACCTATCTTCGAAAGTAAATGCCGACAATTGGTACCTTTTTGCGCAGACGGCCATGTGTCGTGTGTACATATGTATGTATGAGTTCCATACTTCTTTCTTGGTACCTTATTATTTCCTTCAACTTTTAAGTTGCATTGGGAGCTATAAAAACGCTGAAAGATCCATTTTTTTTATTTTTTGGTGTATCAACATACATACATACATACATACTCTCTCTTTCTCTAGCCTTATCCCGTATCTCACTGGGTCGGCTACCTAATCTACCTAATCACATACATACATACATACCTACATATAATCACGCCTTTATCCCTAATGGGCAGAGCGTAAACGACCTAAACAAAGGTCGTTCCGCCACGTCTGACAAAGTTTTGAGGGTTATTCAAGATGGATTTGTACGTATATTGCTGTAGTGACAGGTTGTCAGCCCATGGCCTAAATTGCAATATTCTGAAACCCTCAGATCCCTTAGCTGGTTTTTACAGCATGCCCGGTAGTAAATGCAGCTGGCGCATTCTATGTTTTTCTCTCGCTCCCAGTCCAGCGTGGAAGAAATTCTACGAGTTGATGTTTCAATTTATTTTATATAATGTTAATAAGTTGCATGAATACATCAAAAACCATCTAATGAATAAGAAACAGTGTGATAAATTTAATTAAATCATACTTTAAAATATATTTTCATTTTTTTCTTTGAGTTTTACCTTCAAAGGCCTAGTAAAGAAAAAAAGTGCGTGTTTTTGAATATTTTTTTGATTCATAATATTTATTAATAATTGACTATTCTAGATACCGAATCTGGTCATAACTTAATACCCGACTAGGTACTGGTACCTATTCTTCCATGCTTGACTGGGAGAGATAGAAAAACATAGAATGTTCCATTTGCCCTTCCTCCCAGTCATGCTGCAGAAATCAGCAAGAGATTCAAGGGTTAAAGTGTATTGTAATTTAGGCGATGGGTTGACAACCTGTCACTGCAGCAATACACATTACTACATAATATTGCCCTCAATTTTTGTCAGACGTGGCGAAGGCGACCTTTTACGAGGCGTTTTACCGTAAGGGATAAAGGCGTGGTTTCATGTGTGTATCTACTGGCCTCGTATGAAACCCTTACACTTGCAATGTAAGGTAAGTACGTTTTGTAAAACCAATCAAGCTGATACAATAGTGGGTGTCGGGGGTGTATTCGGTTCTCGGTATCGATCGACTTGGAGCGATGAGTTCTCGATCTCGGAACACTTCTCTCGTTACGATGCTAATCATTTTGCATAATAATTGCACCGCGCATCGAACGGTGGAAGGGTTACGGAATAGTTCACCTTTAATGGAAACTAAGCTAACAGGTATACCTAAATAGAATCGAAGATGTTGCGCTTGTATTATATGGAACAGAATTGAGTGGGAACAGAAATAGAGTCAATGATTGAGCTACCCATAGTCAGGAGTAAACCCGCAAAATAGAAGAACAATAGTAAATAAATATGGAAGAACAATATAACTGCGATATTGGTTGTATGTCTGTGCGTGTATTGTATCGGGCTGGCCGTTTGGAGAAATGTATCGAGGGCGCCGTGACCCCTGACACCGGCCCGCTTCCTCACAGATCCCATCTACCACACATATATCCTCCCATTTCTTTGGGAAAATGTTCTCCAAAGCAAGGAGGATATGATTTATTTCAAGGCTCGTTGACTGCTGTCTTTTTGGGATATTGTTGTCAGTTTGGTTTTATCATTACTGGGTCTTTGTTATTTGAGGTTTTGAACTCTACTTTTCGACCACAAGTATACCTGTACATGTTGTTGAATGTTTTTTTATGTTTGATTTTCTCTGTATATTTTTACATACATACATATGGGGTAAGCAGAGCGTAAACGATCTAAACAAAGGTCGTTCCGCTACGTCTTACAAAGTTTTGAGGGTTATTTAAGATAGATTTGTAGGTATACTGCTGTAGTGACAGCTTGTCAGCCTATCGCCTAAATTGCAAAATACAGAAACCCTCGGATCCCTTTTAGCTGGTTTTTACAGCGTGTTTAGTTGGTTTACAGTGTGTAATGCAGCTATCATGTTTTTTCTCTTGCTCCCAGTCCAGCATGAAAGTGTGCAATAAACTGTTAAATAATAATAATATAAGTAGGATGGTCTTCTTCAAGAGCGCGGGGATAACCTCTGTCAAACCTACAAGTGAGTAGGTCCGTTTTATCCTTCGTCGTTTAAAAATACATACAAACAACCTCATTCTTGAAATCAGAACATACCTACTCGCCTCTTATCGATCGGCTTCATAATGATGTTTATATTTCTTCTCAACAAAACACACTAGCTAGAATAGGCAGGCATATCAAGAGTAGGTTAGGCAAGTATATCTTTATTACCCCACGGAATAATAACATGTGAACGAAAACATCACTCTTCACTTTCCCCACACTTACTGTTAAAAAATCGGAAGCCATAATACGCCTCATACCGTCATACCCCCGCGGCGAAACAATAAAACAAAATACAATTTATTGTAAGGGAAATGTATGAAAATATCAGGAACTGTTTTTGAGATCGATTCTTCTTCTGTTGAGTGGGTATGGAGTCTATCGAACCTATGAACCCTGGTGTCAGAGTTTTTAAACCGCCTAGTAGCACAACTATCAGGCCTCTGACATGGTTTGAGTAACGACCACTATTAAAGACAGCAACCGGGACCGTCGGCTTAACGTGCCCTCCTAAGCACGAAATCTTTTTCTTTTTCGGACAATCAGGTGATTCAGCCTGCAATGTCCTAACCAAACTGGGGAAAAATTCACAAAGTGATAAATTCTCAAATATCACCTTTGTGTTTCCCCTCTGGGAATCGAACCCAGGACCTCCGGATCAGGAGTCCATGGCACTAGCCACTAGACCACGGAGGCAGTAAGTGAGATCGATAGCGGAACCATTATTGTTTGATGCGGTAGATTTTGTATCAACTCTTTAGATATATTTATATAGGGTGACATTTTTGCAAATGACCGTTACTTACAGCAACAATCTAAAAAAATAACAGTATACGGGGTGTAAGGGACAGCGTCCCACAAACTGATAGGGGTTGCTCAGTCAACGACACTGAACAACTTTCAAGAAATGAAAAACATAATTGGCTTTTCCATACAAATTTTCTGATCGAGGTGGACATTTTGTATGGAAAAGCCAATTTGTATTTTTACTTCCTGAAGGTTTTTTTTTTTTGTGGAAGTTGTTCAGTATCGTTGACTCAGCAACCCCTATTAGTTAACGGGACGGTGTCCCTTACACTCAGTATGCAACATGCACTTGCAACTCTGATATAATTATTTAAATAAACTGGTTACAATATTACAAAACACTGATTACGGTACGATTAGCTTCAGAAAAAAAGTCAATTTTATTGCTAAAATAGACTCGACCCGAATAAAGAGAAAATACATACATACATACATACATACATATAATCACGCCTTTATCCCTAATGGGGTAGGCAGAGCGTAAACTACCTAAACGAAGGTCGTTTTGCCACGTCTGACAAAGATTTGAAGGTTATTTATGTTCAATTTGTAGGTATATTGCTGTAGTGACAGGTTGACAGCCCATCGCCTAAATTGGAATATACTGAAACCCTCGGATCCCTTAGCTGGATTTTACAGCATACCCGGGAGAAAATACAGCTGGCACACTCTACGTTTTTCTTTCGCTCCCAGGCCAGCACGGAAGAAATAAAGATAAAATATCATTATGATTCATCTTAAAACGTACCTACTCAAAAAGTCCTCATTGTAATACCCTTAAAACTAGTTTACCACAAGGCTGGATCCTCAAACCGCTCGTATCCGGTGCTGAAGCAGGTCACATCTGGCGATTGCGGGGCAGCCATCCAGCCACTGGCAATATATCGACATGCAGGGATCAGATTGATGAGCCTAACCCCCGTCCCCCGCACCTCTCCAGCCCCTAGGGATACTTTGTTTCCTTCGTCTAAATTCGCACGAGGCTTGTAGTTCTATGTGGAAAGTTTTGGTTACTGAAGATAGTATTTCAAAAATTTGCAACAATGAAACCAAACACAAATTCTTCTTCTTATCGAGTTGGTTTTCGTTTCGAGTCGACACTCGACCCTATGAACCCTGGTTTCCGAATTTTTAAACGGCCTATTAGTACCAACTAATTGGCCTACGACATTTTTTGCGTTACGTCCACTACCAAAGATAGCGACCGGGATTCTTCGAAGTTTGGAATCTATTGTAAATTATTTTCCTTGTTATGGTGGCGATAGGGCCTAAGTTGGGCCCCATCAGTAATAAAATCATAAATCACTAAAACACAGTGAATCGAAAAACCAACCAGCCTAAAATTATAGTTATAAAAATAATTTAGAACCTTACAAATTAGCGATACATATCATTCGTTGTAGAAACAGGAAGAAAATTGCGAACAACGGCCGCCAACGGAAATTTTTCTACCTGTTACTACATCGAACTAAGAAGTCTGTTCGACCGGATTTTCGATTCATTCTGTTTGTAGTGAGTTATGATTTTTGTACTGATGGTGGCGCCACTTAGCAACTATAGTCACCTTAAACTTCTGAATACCGACCTACCACCCACTTTCCTGTTTCATCTAAAAACAAAATAAATTAATTCAATTTCTATAGCTTCTTAATCGAAATCATATTCAGCGATGAATGGGTCTTTCAAATTCAAACGATAGCAAAAGATTCTTTGCGGCGAATTAATTAAACATGAACAAGTTATCTCAGAGCGACACCTAGCGGCCGCTTTGTGCCGCCTTTTCATCGCCCAAACTCATTTCAATTAATTTTCGTAGAAATAAGTAAATGATGTGCCCTTTAAAAGCGAAATATCATTAACACTGGGGAGGTGGGGGGAAACCTTCCCACGTAAATAATATCACTTTGTTCTGTAGTGGAAAAATACAGCTCTTGCTTTTTTACGAGTTCCAGTATTCCAAACAAAAAATATAATGATAGAGACAATAATATCTCAGGAAAATATTAAAAGATTCAAAATTAAACGAATGCACTAAAAATAATTGATTTAAATCCTTTTCATCTTAATCAAGAATAATTCATGTATAATTTTGGGGCCACGTCAAATTAATATCACTAATCTACTTATATGCGAAAACTCTAATAATTTTGTAGAACTGTGAGCCTAGAAAATAAACGAGTCCGAATATTTACACGAATCTAAGTTTAGCTCCACGCTCTGTTATTATGATGTTATGAAATACGCAATAAGAAACAAAATAAAAGCGTTCCTCCCCCGAGCCTCCCGTGGGAGAATCATTAGGAAAAAATCGTGTTGATGGATTTAATTACAAAAAATAATTATTTCAAAGAAAGTTGGCTGAATAAACTCGGACGGCGGGTTCTTCGATTCCCCCTTAATCAGATTAATTTTCTTTTAAAAAGCAGGGGTGGTTGTTGTAATTAATGGAATGATAACATTACCCACCTCGCGGTCGGACGCCTACAAAGTTACAAATAAATATGGAAGTTCCCCATTGTTACCTTTGAGACTTGTTTCAAAAAGCTTTTAGATATCCGAGACACAACATCGTGGAATTTTTTGTACGAGCTGCACACCATAAAAAAATGCCAATCAGCTGATGGGAAGTCCAAATTATTTTCTTTGGGGAACGTTTTCCGACTTCAGCACTTATGTCTCAGGGAGGTTAGAAAAATAATAAAATTCTGAATATAAATAATAATATTTTGGGCCGTATTTATAATCAGCGCTCATGACTGACAGCGTGTTTGAGTTCGTATCAGAAATGTCATTTCAGTACAAACTGGCCTGTCAAATCCATACTTAATATTGCTCTCAAGTTTGAGATCGCTTCATAATTACGAGCCGTTGTAATTCATGTGTACCGACTACATAAAATTGCATCTTCTATTATATATCATTCATTTATTTATTTACATTTGTATCTGTACCTTAGGTATTTATAATGCCTGAATAAATAAATTTTATTATTATTATTCCAAATTCTTTTTTCTTCTTTTCTCTAGGTAAATCAGTCAACGACACTGAATATATCCAAAACGTCGTCTACATAAGAGGTATTGTTTCCCACATCCCACTCGAGCGGGCGATATCCGCGAGGCGATGAGAAGCGCTTTTTCCAGTCGGTTACCGTCCGGTGATCTGCTCGCAACGCATCTCCACTGACGCAAATCATATTGCGGAGCCGTATCACTACAGGGACGGCTCTAGTACAACGAAGAAATCTTTAGATTTAGGTTCCTATTTATAAAGCGATTTCACGATTGAGAGCAATATTAAGTATGGATTTGACAGGCCAGTTTGTACTGAAATCTCTCTGTCAGTCTCAAGTGTTGAGTATAAAAACGGGATTTAGTTTCAGTAAATCGACAATCAGAATAGTAGGTGTCATTGCAACTTTGCCCACCTGATTACTTAATTTATTTTCGCCCGAATCTGTTTGTAGATGAGTTCAAATGTTGTCAAACAAGGTGTGTTGTTCCATGTGCCAATTATTTCGCTGGGTACCATCTACCCACCCACACCCTTTAGACCCAAAAACAGTAGCGCGAACGCTTCTACTTGGAGGCAGACTTTGTCATACCATCTTCAGTATTTTTTTGCCACGGTTTTTTTCTATTGGTTTTTAGAATAAGGCACATGTGACTCATTCATACCTATACCTTGTTACATTTATACATATAATCACGCCTTTATCCCTAATGGGTTAGGCAAAACGTAAACTCTCTAAACAAAGGCCGTTCCGGCTCGTCTGTCAAAGTTTTGAGGGTTATTTGAGATAGATTTGTAGGTATATTGCTGTAGTGACAGGTTGTCACCCCATCACCTAAACTGCAATATAAGTACTGAAACCCTCGGATCCCTTAGCTGGTTTTTGCAGCATACCCAAGGAAATACCTTGTGCCACACTCCACAAAAAACAAAAACAAAAAAAAAATTGCTCTTGCTTAGACCTGCTGACGTCTCTGGCCTGCGTAAGGGTTGGGTATTCGGCACACGGCGCTGAGAATCGGCCAGTCATCGCCGCTGATTTTTGCGGGCAGTGCCGACCCGTTTTATAAAACTGCAGTCTACATGTCCATTTCGATATACATTACGCAGCCTCTAAGATACTAGGCATATTTATACACGAATCGAGCAATGCACGTTGAACTGGACTTGTATAATTTTTAAATTGTAGATTTTTGAGATGGTTCCTGCCGACCCTTTGACGACAGCGGCCTCATCATGGAGGGATGATGTTGGAGTCACGACGTCATTTAGTCAAAACATACGGAAGGATTGGCTACCATCACCGGCATGCTTCATTTAGAAATCTTGTTGCTCCATTTTACCAACTGAGTTGTGTAAATTGAATATTGAGGTTAGATCCTCTAGGTATTTTACATAAATAAATTTTAAAATATCAAAAAATAATACCTATAACCTGACAAATCTTCCAGAAAATATTTTTGTGATTCAGATTGATATTTGGCAGTCATAAAAATCACTTCCATGCTGGACTGGGAGCGAGAGAAAAACATAGAATGTGTCAGCTGCATTTTCTCCCGGGCATGCTTTAAAAACCAGCTAAGGGATCCGAGGGTTTCAGTATACTATAATTTAGGCGATGGGCTGACAACCGCTCTGCCTACCCCATTAGGGATAAAGGCGTGATTATATGTATAAAAATGTATAACCGAAAACACTTGATATTCCCATAAATAAACCATCCCACCATTAAAACCACACCCAGCTCTGCTACGCCGTAGCGGTCGTAGCACTTCTACTATCTCCCAATATCTTCTACAAAATGTTACGATTGTTTTGGAAACCATGAAATCTCAAATGTAAAAGGAATCCAACCCTAAACTCATTCCAGTAGAAACTTGTACCTCGCGAATCATTTCGTACAGTGCTGTCTCATGGGTGGACCATTCTTTACCGCTGCCCGTACGAGTGGGGGGGGGGTAAAGGGGGAATGACTCTTACAGATACGGAGTTTTTCTAGATCGCTTAATGTTTTTTTTTTATTCCCTGTGAGGCGTGAATGTTTACCAATATTTGTGTTAACAAAATATCTCCAATATCTTTTTCATCGCCAAAAACTCGTATCTTAAATCATCGGTGCATATTTCGTATCAAAAAGAAATATATTTTTAAACTATACATACATAAAATCACGCCTTTATCCCTTACGGGGTAGGCAGAGCGTTAAACGCCTCGTAAAAGGCGCTTTCGCCGCATCTGACAAAAAATTGAGGGCAATTTTAGATTGTAATGTGTATTGCTAATGTGTAGTGACAGGTTGTCAGCCCATCGCCTAAATTACAATACACTGTAACCCTCGAGTCCCTTTTGCTGTCTTCTACAGCATGCCCGGGAGGATGGGCAGCTGGAACATTCTATGTTTTTCTATCTCTCCCAGTCCAGCATGGAAGAAAAAAACTATAAAGATAAATATCAAGCCCTAATTTTAATAAAAGATACTTAGACTAGAATACGCTAATAAGTATAACGCAGTTATCTTTTTCATAATTAATTAGATACATGCAATATTAATAATTAATTGCTACAAATTATGATTATGGTTTGTTTGGTATCAATAAGTCAAAGTGCAATCAAACATAAGCATTGATTTAAAATAAGATACACTTGAGAGCAGAGCAAAGAGCCCGATGGTGTAGTGGATAGGGCCGCTGCCTCCTGAGCGGGAGGTCGTGGTTCGAATCCCATCACGTACCACTGTGTTTTTCGGTTTTCGAATTTCATATGTACGTTTATTCGGTGCTTTTTCCGGTTAATATCGTTTAATACCGTAGATATTAGTCGTTAAGCCACATCAGAGGCCAGTGCTAAGCATTGGCGGCTTGAAAACTCTGACCTAATCTAGGATTGGGTCTGGTTTCCCTTCTGGGTTGCGGAGGTCAGATGGCAGTCGCTCTGTGTAAAAACCAGTACCCTCGTTCAATCCCCTAGATTAGGAAGCCGACTCCGTGAAATACGGGATAAGGCTAGGGAGATGATGACACTTGCGAGCAGTATAATTGACTTCCCTGAACAAAATATGTATTTTTAATATGTAAGGGTTTTAATGTGTTCATTGAATTATAGGTAAAAACTAGTTAATAGTACTTATGTTTAAAACTTCCATGCTGAACTGGGAGCGAGATAAAAATATAGAATGTGCCACTTGCATTTCCGCATGCTGTAAAAACCGGATAAAGGATCCGAGGGTTTCAGTATATTTCAATTTAGGTGATGGGCTGATAATCTGTCACTACAGCAATATAGCTACAAATCTATCTTAAATAACCTTCAAAACTTAGTCAGACGTGGCGGAACGACCTTTGTTTAGGTTGATTACGCTCTGCCTACCCTATTAGGGATAAAGACGTGACTTTTTAAACCGCCTAGTAGCACAACTATCAGGCCTTTGACATGGTTTGAGTAACGACCACTATCAAAGACAGCGACCGGAACGACGGCTTAACGTGCCTTCCGAAGCACGAAAATCTTTTTCTTTTTCGGACAATCAAGTGATTCAGCCTGCAATGTCCTAACCAAACTTGGGAAAAATTCACAAAGTGATAAAATCTCAAATATCAACTTTGTGTTTCCCCCCTGGGAATCGAACCCAGGACCTCCGGATCGGGAGTACATGGCACTAGCCACTAGACCACGGGGGCAGTTATGCCTACTAATCTGCTGGGTTTTTGTTATATTTCTTTGTGAATATAGCGGAGTATACTGTTAAAGATAGATATAAGATATATTAAAATTATACCTACGTGGAAAAATAGGGAAGACCCGAATTCATTGCTCGCTACTATGTGCGTGCATGCTTGTTAGAAATGCGCAAAAAGTGACTCACTTAATGATTTTGTTTATCTCGTAATCATTTGTATGCAGCCAGTGTCTTACAATGTTGCGCAGATTCAAAATTACTCGCAGATTAGAATTAGATCAAAGACGAAAATATCTATGACATTTGATGGCCAATTAGAGTGAAAAATGTGGTATTAAAGTCAATATTTACAGAGACAATGAACATTGGCGAATGTTTTTATAATAATCTTTGAAAATGCAGCAGTTTTCCTTGTTATCCAAGCGCTTGCTACTGTAATCTAAATACTAGCTGCAAGCAACTTGACATGAAAACAAAATGGTACTTAGTCGGAACTAACCTACCGCGCGGTGAAGTGGTTTGCTTCGGGCAAAAAACTTAAGATTTGTGCCTTTGAACTCAGCTAAAACATTAAATACAAGCTTTTGACAATCGAAAGTGACGAAATTGTGGAAGAATAATCTATGGTAGAAAGAAAAATAAACAATTCGGTAAGATTAGATTGAATTTTTTATTGTTTCATTTCTTTTAGGTCGCGCTAAATATGCTAAATGCGTACTTAGTTTCGATAGGCTGGGCTTACGGTCTCTGCCTCTCAAGGCCTAGTCTAGACATTTCAACGATGCATGATGCAGCAAGCTCATCCAGATGCCCTAGGTAAAAGCACTGGCATGTCATTTACTGACAGTACACAGAATGGTGGGAAGGAGAGAGACCGATGGTGTAGTGGTAGGGCCGCTGCCTCCTGAGCGGGGAGGTCGTGGTTCGAATCCCACTACGTACCAATGAGTTTTTCGGTTTTCGAATCGAATTCGAAATCATATGTAAGTTTATTCGGTGATTTTTCCTGCATTGGAAGGCACGTTAAGCCGTTGGTCCCGGTTAATATTGTTTATTACCGTAGATATTAGTCGTTAAGCTATGTCAGGCCAGTGCTAAGCATTGGCGGCTTAAAAACTCTGACCTAATCTAGGATTGGGTGTAATTTCTCTTCTGGGTTGCGGAGGTCAGATGGCAGTTACTCTGTGTTAAGACCAGTACCCTCGTTTAATCCCCTAGATTATGTAGCTGACCCCGTGGTAAGGCTAGGAAGATGATGATGCCACAGAATGGTGGGAAGGTACCCGGTCAAAGACTATCACCACGTTATCGTCCAGCTGAAAATAAATTAATTAACAGACAAACAATTATTGTACTAAGCACGATTCTCACGTCCATTAAAATGGAATATCTTATTTTCAATTTCATTTCAGTCGCAATATGCGACCGAAACGATCAACAATTCATAACATTCACTTCGGGTAATCAATTTCTATGGAAGAACTTTACTCAGTTCAACAAGTACGAAAATAGTTCAATAGCTTGATCTATTTCTGTAAACTTCACGCATACTATATTTAAGAATAAAAAATGACACCTATGGACGAATAACAATATAATTATTATTTAATTTTGTTAACAATCTACTTTTACACTGCAATCATTTGGTTGCTAATTTGTTGAAAATTTTACTAGCTTCAATTGATAATACTACCCCAAAAAAAGATAATTCAAATGTATAATATTCGCTAGCCTAAAAATCATGAAAAAGCCGATAAGAGTGAAATGGCACTGTTTGATTTGCATTATGAGATTGAAAATTATATAATATTAGTATAAAAGAAAATATAATAATATAGTTAAATTATGATTAACTTTCTTATGCTTAAATATTCTGAATCAAATGCCAGTAAGACACATTTTATTAATACACAATTATAAACGCATATGATATGCATCGATTTTTTATTTCTTGTTTGTTATTTTTTTAAATACTACCAAGGAAATCGATAGTCCAATATATTATTTAATTTAATTTATTATATTGTGTGTATTTATTCATTATCTTTATTGTAAACTTTACAGCACATATTCTTCAATAACAATACAAATGTTATAAACTAATATAGCGAGTTACGAAGAACATTCTAAAAAAATAATTTAGATAGATTTCAGAATGTTGTTGAATAAATAATTAATGTTATCAATTTAGAAGTTGAGACCGAAAGAGTGAGAAAAAAAGAATAACAAGAGATGATTTGTTTCACGATGTGTGAGTGTGTGTGTGTGCAGTGTGAATGTGTTATAGGCTTATAGCTGATGTGATGTCATTAAAGTGAGTTATTGAATTTATGATAGGTACTTATGTATTAGTTCTATTTTTTTATACTTGTGTGATGAATTAATTAATTGCTAATTGGAAAAAAAAATATCATTCACACACACACAAATCACGCCTTTATCCCCAATGGGGTAGGCAGAGCGGAAACGGCCTATTATTTATGATAGATTTGTAGGTATATTGCTGTAGTGACAGGTTGTCATCCCATCGCCTAAATTACTATATAAATTACTATATTAAACGTATTTTTTTACACTATAACTATCCTATGCAAGTATACCTTAGTAACAAAACGGTAGCAGGGATCAATTAGCAATAATTGCATAACCTTCATGTTGCACAATACAAGGCGGGTTGTAGAACAATGGTTCTATACATCAACAACCTGCTGTTGCCGAGCAAAAAGTCACAAAAATTTTTGAGAGTTTTTGTTCAACTTGCAATTTTTGGTCAAATCTTAAGGAAATTACAAGTCAAAAGGAATTATTTCCTAGGGCCGTATTTGTAATCAGCTCTCATGAGTGACAGCGAGTTTGAGTTCATATCAGAAATTTCAGTACAAACTGGCCTGTCAAATCCATACTTAATATTGCTCTCAAGTTTGATATCGCTTCATAAATACGAGCCCTAATGTCCTACGAAACACGTTGGTCCCATTTATGTGACATTTGCACTCTAAATTTACACCAAACAAACACAAATTATAACGAAAGTAATTTTTGATGAAAGAAAATTTATAATAATTTATTATCATATATTTCTCAATCCAAAAATGTAGCACGTTTAAAAGTTTTCTATTTTAATATCGTTATAGGTTTGAAATACTGTGATATTACGTCTTATTATTGTAAAAGGCCGAAATATGTCGATATTATTGCGTCATCCATCTTCGTACCTATTTCCAGCAACACTAGAACAGTGTGCTTCAGATGCTGCTTATGTTCTGTTCTATTAGAAAGCTTGTCTATACAGGGTGTAAAAAAGTACTGCGCTTCTTTAAACTACGCAATGTATTATACAACGTAAAACACTTATAAAATAAAATGAATAAAAATACATAATTTTTATTAAATTCATAAAACTGAAAGAAGTAACCCTATTTTTACGGCACTCACACTAAAACTCGGCGGCGCGGCCGGGCGGGCGCGGGGTGCGGTGCGGCGCGCGGTGACGTGTACCTGTGACTAACGCCGTAGTGTGCGTGCCGCAGGGATACGTAACTAGTTTTGGTTTTGCGATTTAAATAAAAATAAAATATTTTATTTATTTTATTGAATGCGTATTTTGTGTTGTATATTACTAATACATTACGTGGTTTAAAGGCACGCAGTACTTTTTTTTACACGCTGTATACTACTTATATGACCAATTGATCAATGAAAACAACTATGATCCCTAATTCTTCCTCTGCTTTCACAAAAGTAAACACCAAAATATGTAAAGAAGCTTGAGTATACAAATCCAGAAGTGCGTAGCAAAACGCAGAATGGAAACCATATAAAAGCAATCCAGCGCGTAGTTATAACGCAGTGTTTTGCATGCTAACTCACTCCGAACACGTACTATTTGCTAGTTATTCTAGTTTAGTCAGAAAACAATAACAAAATGAACCAATAAAATAATACCTTTAATAAAACAAGTGATCATCATTTTGTGATGTTGTGTTTTCCAAGAATAAGACCTGTAAGTATGAACCAGAAAAATCATTCACAATCTGGAACTTTCTGTACACATCGATACTGTACTGATAACTGCTCCGAATTAGACTTACTATAACTGTTGTTATTTTCATTAGACTTACCTAAGTGTCTGATACTAAACCTATTTATTAGAGAAAATTACATGAGTAAATTTTACAAATACAGCACACAAATCGGAAATGGAATAATAGTTAGATTAAGAGTTCTGATTTTATTTATCATACAAATCAAATATTAATTATGTATTTATCTAATAATTCCCAAATATAATATTTTGGAATAAACATTGATAAATTAATATTCTATTTACATTATTATATTACTCTGTCGATGAATAAACATCACACAAGAAAACATTCTAATATTTGAAGTTTTTCAACACACCAATAATCGACAAATTTCTCGATAGGTAAGTCCCCTTAGTTAAAGAATTCTTTTTTTTCAACATTCCTCTACTTACATAGAAGAATAGTCTTCAAATCGTTAAAAAAATATGAAAATAGGAACATATTATACATACATACATACAATCACGCCTGTATCCCTAATGGGGTAGGCAGAGCGTGAACAACCCAAACAAAGGTCGTTCCGACATATCATAAAATATAATAAATAGGGATTACACTTCCTCGTATCCTGGGGTCTTCTTTTTTTAACTTGGTTGACGGATTTCTGATTCGGTTGTCTCAGACGTCACAGTTGTATCATGATCATACTCGTCATCATCGTCATCATCTTCCTCGTCTTCTTCTTCGTCTGATTCGGTTGATCGATGATTTGTATGTGAGTTATCGTTCTTATGTCTGCTAATTACAGATTCCGCTATAAACATTTTATTCATAACGTATTTATCATTTTCACGTTTATGTCGTTTTCTATTTTCTGTTGTGTCTATCTCATCATAAGTTTCATCAACTTCATTCGATTTCACACCGTATGAATACGTTTCTTTGAAAAATTTATGATCCGGGTATAAATTTCTTTGGGCGTACAAGACAGATAAAACGGTGGTAGTTTCAGGGGCCCAATTTTCATCAATATACTTTGGTGTTATGTGACTTGGTAAAATCAAAACTTTATCACGGTTGTATCTAGAATCCAAGTCAGATAGAACTGTAGTAGTTTCAGAGGCATGTGTCGTAGTTTCTGTGATTTCATCAATATATTTGGGTTTAATATGTCCGGGTAACACCAAAAGTTTCATTTTCGGGTTACTATTCATAAGTCCAAAAAGGCCTATTTTATTATTCAATACTAATAAATCCGTATGAGTTGAGTCGATTGCATTTTCTCCCTCAAATGAATGACGTTCGATAAACCTCTCAGTCTGATCATCTTCGGAAGTATTTTCTTCATCATTTTTCATGACATCATCGATAGCACTTGACGGAGTTGTGCTAATTATTACTTTCGGCACTTCAAGTGTTATATTGTGATCTCTTAGTGATGCTTTAAACTCGGCGTAAGCTTCGGGGGAGTTTGTTTTATTTAATCTAGCTAAATATTTTAAATATAGACTTCTCATTTTGTCATAAGAATGTGGAAAAATTTCTTCATCAGGGACTCTCTGTATAACTTCGTTGATAAATTTATAAGTCCAGAATGATGCAAAAGCTAAGGCACCGAACCAAATAACACTGAAATTGGAAAACATAAAGGAAACAATGATTACAAAGAAACTGTGAATTTAAACTATAAAATATCTTTAAAGTGAATATCAATTCGCCAACTTACGTTCCAACCATTTCCTCCTTCAGGGCCAATTTCAAAAATAACATTTGGAATATTATTTTATTCACTCACAAGCACTTCGAGTATTTTGTTAATTTATACTTGGAAGCATATCATCAAAACGGATGCAATGTGATAGTTTCTCCTTGATAGATACAATGTCACCAATGGCTTTGCTGAAATGCTGTCAATCAATAGAGGCGTCTTGGGATATGAGCAGCCTCTGAAGGGTGACCCTAGGTGTGAGTCAACAAGCATAACACTGCAACACATTGTTCAATTGTTCTTACCAGACAAAACAATAAACGTAACTACGATTACGGTCATTAACAATAACATCATATTTTGTCAATTGACTGAAAATGTAAGCACAGTTTCTTTGAGACAGGTTGAGACTCTCTGGCATTCGCATAAAATCATCCTTAAAAATATGTACACTCATGAAAAAAATACTATAAAATGAGAAATAAGGCCTTATAAAATCTATACCAGGTGTAAGGGACAGCGTCCCGCAAACTGATAGGGGTCAACGACTGAACATGTGAAAAATAATATTTGCTTTTCCATACAAAATGTTCACCTCGATCAGACAATTTCTATGGAAAAGCCATATTTGTTCGCTTCTTAAGAAAATATCCTTCTGATAGTTGTACATTGTCGTTGACTGAGCAACCCCTATCAGTTTGCGGGACGCTGTCCCTTACACCTGGAAGAAAAATATTTTCATAGCAATAATACATATTTTGATTTCTATCGTCATAGGGAAAAACTGAAATTGTCAATGTTCATTTATAACCTTGAAAATAAAAGAAATTTTATCAAAATCAATTTACTTCAACCTTGACGTAACATAGTTCAGTCCAAATTGCTTTAATTTTATGAAGTGTAATCTTAACACAGCACAGCATAGCATTATTACACATAATTAACATTATTATACATTATTGCACAACGTAACCTTGAAAATAAAAGAAATTTTATTTTATAAATGAACATTGACAATTTCAGTTTAGGCATAATATAGCATATTTTTTTTATAAATCACTCATGATTGCAGTTCATAAATTTTCTAAAGTTTCGAAATAATACAACTATTAATTAAAATTATCACTTCTGTAGGTCTGCTGTAAGAAATTTATTTCTAAAAATAAGCAGTACCTGTTGTGTCTTTGTTCTTTATGTCCTGTTTTTATGATGTTATTGTGTACAATAGATTGTTAAATAAATAAATGAAATAATCTTTGATTTATCAGTGATATATTTACCTGATAAACACACCTACGCGTCAGAATCAGAACTTCAGATTAACCATTAAAAAACATCTACCAATTTGGTGGACAAGCTAATAAAATGTAAATTTCGCATATGTCCCGTCCACCGAAATGCATTTCCTTAAAAACCCGTTTTAAAGGAAATGCATTTCGGTGGGAACATAGGAATTTTAGCCCATGATTCTCTGAAGACTATTATACTATTGCAATTGTCACGAGTGGCTCCTTAGTTGACCCCAGGCCACAAGTGCATGCCGTAATAGACGCAACCAGTAATACCGGGTGTAAACAAAATGCTGATCAAACTTTATGGTGTAAACTTCAAGCTGAATAACTTTCCGCAAGGAACGTAGATCAAAATCCGAAAAACATAGACCCTCCCATAGAAATTATGTCTGTCTGTTGGAGTCTGTTCATTCGTATGGGATGGCTATCTTTTTACGAACTAGTTAGTTTTCAATCAATTTGTTTATACATAGATATAATCACGCCTTCAACCCTAATGGGGTAGGCAGAACGTAAACGACCTGCACAAAGGTTGATCTGCCACATCTGACAAAGTTTTGAGAGTAATTTAAGATAGATTTGTATATTGATGTAGTGACAGGTTGTCAGCCTATCGCTTAAATTGCAATATACTGAATACTCGGATCGCTTAGCTGGATTTTACAGCATACCTGGGAAGAAATGCATCTGGCACATTCTATGTTTTTCTTTCGCTCCCAGTCCAGCATGGAAGAATCAATCAGTAGTTAGTTATAGTAATTTATCCAGTTGCAATTTTCATGGGTAGGTTCCCTTAAATTGGGTCAGATTTTTTTAACACTCCGTATACCTTTCCTCATCCAGTTCTCAGTAGTCGTAACAAGTACCACTTCCGCAATAATACCTGTAAGTGGTCAAGGCGAGTCGTTATCACAACTGACCTTAGCTATATTTCTACCGTAAAGCAGTAAAATCGCCCGTACTACTGCACTTTGAGTAGACGATGGGTACAAAACGTACTATAAAGCAATAAGATTTACGGCCGCTGCCAAGATGTGTTTATGAACGAGTTTTTTTTCAGTCTCTAGTGAATTGAATAAGTTTTCTAATAGTTTTTTGCACTTTTATTTCTGAAAATACGACAGATGTCGCTAGCGTCCACATATGGATAGCAGATCACTAATTCGTCGCTAATAGCTTAGTAGGTTAAGAGCGTAGGACCGGTTTTCTAAAGACGCAGGTTCAAATCCTGTCAGCAGTTGATTTTTTTATTTGTTGCTTCTATTTAAAAAAAAAAGTGCTAATTTAAATTAGCCTGGCCCGTTTCGAGTAATAATAATCGCGTAGAATAATTATTGTTTTCGAGTAATAATTATAATTAAAAATAGCTTAGTTCATTCGGAGGCTCAATGAACTCAAGTTACCTTTTAATCCCGGAGTTTCATTGACTTATTCGATGTTCTTATCCCGTATCTCAAGGGTCGGCTACCTAATCTAGGTAATTGAACGAGAGTACTGGTTTTTACATAGAGCGACTGCCATCTGACCTCTGCAACCCAGAAGGGAAACCAGACCCAATCCTAGATTAGGTCAAAGTTTTTATGCCACCAATGCTTAGCACTGGCCTCTGATATGGCTTAACGACTAATATCTTCGGTATGAAACAATATTAACCGGGACCAACGTGCCTCCCGAAGCACGGAAAAAGCGCCGAAAAAACGTACATATGAAATTTGAAAACCGAAAAACACATTGGTACCTGATGGGATTCGAACCACGACCATCCCGCTCAGGAGGCAGCAGCCTTATCATCTACACCATCGGGCTCTTCTATATGTGAACATAATTATTATTAACATACCTTCCCCTTCCCAAGACTATCGGCCAATTTACCATCATTGTTAAAAAATCAATTATCATTATTACCTCTATAATCTTTCGTGCGATCTTCAATTTGCAAATACAGTTACTTTAGTAGGCCCTAGTTTCCTAGATAAATAATAATACATACATATAATCACGCCTTTATCCCTAATGGGGTAGGCAGACCGTGAACGACCTAAACAAAGGTCACTCCGCCACGTCTGACAAAGTTTCGAGGGTTATATAAGATAGATTTTTAGGTATATTGCTGTAGTGACAGGTTGTCAGCCCATCGCCTAAATTGCAATATACTGAAACCCTCGGATCCCTTAGCTGGTTTTTATAGCATGCCCGGGAGGAAATGTAGCTGGCACATTCTATGTTTTTCTCTCGCTCCCAGTCCAGCATGGGAGAAGTAATAATATCAGAGGTCTAAAACCTCTCAGTACAACTTTAGTAAGATTGCCACCGGCGCCGCTGGAAGTACGGCGATACATAACTGTGACTGCGAGCACACGCTCTGAAATATTTATTCCTGAAACGTAAAGATCGGGTGGGGTGGGGGGTTGGGGGGTTTGTTGAGGGGGTGGGGGGGTTTATCCCGCGGTTTCCTTCCCGCCGTGTTTTACTTCGAGAATGGGAAGTCGCCGCCGCCGGGTCGATAGCGGCAAAGATTATTATACAGACTGATACTGAAGTTCAGGAGTGGGTATGAGGGAAACATTACATACATACAACAATTATGTTATATTATCCCTTTTTTTGTACTAATATATTTAAAAATACTAACGTTTTATCTCTGTATGTTTTTAAGTGAAAGCTGTGTATAGTTTTAATTGGATAATAGATTTGTATTAGATTAAGTTTTTATTATTATAGTGTACACTTTGGTCTGGTATCTGTAAATATTCCTATTAAATAAAAATAAAATAAAATAAAAATACCTTTACCCCTGATGTGGAAGGCAGAGCGTAAACGACTTAAACTAAGGTCTACATACATATAATCACGCCTTTATCCCTAATGGGGTAGGCAGAGCGTAAACGACTTAAACAAAGGTCTACATGCATATAATCACGCCTTTATCCCTAATGGGTTAGGCAGAGCGTAAACGACTTAAACAAAGGTCTACATTTATATAATCACGTCTTTATACCTAATGGGGTAAGCAGAGCGTAAACGACTAAAACAAAGGTCTACATACATATAATCATGCCTTTATCCCTAATGGAGTAGGCAGAGCGTAAACGACTTAAACAAAGGTCGTTCCGCCACGTCTGACGAAGTTTTGAAGGTTATGTAAGATAGTTTTTTAGGTATATTACTGTAGTGACAGTTTGTCACCCCATCGCCTAAATTACAATCTACTGTAACCCTCGGATCCCTTAGCTGATTTTTACAGCGTGCTCGTGAGAAAATGCAGCTTTTTCTTTTTCTCTTACTTCCAGTCCAGCATAGAAAGGAACATAAGTTTTAAGGTAACATTTATATTTATTTGGAATGATATTACTATTATATTTGTTCACTTAGATATTACGGAGTTGTTGAACAGTCCATTGTAACGAGTAGGCGTCAGTCAGTCTAAGGCTCGTATTTATGAAGTGAATTCAAATTTGAGAGCAATATTAAGTACGGATTTGACAGGTCGGTTTGTACTGAAATGATATTTCTGATACGAACTCAAACTCGCTGTCACTCATGAGAGCTGATTATAAATACGGCCCTACGAGTCTACTGGTACGATACGACTAGACTGCACTTATGTAGAGCAGGTACAACGTTCATGATTAGTTAAAAGATGATTTAATGAACAGTGAGGAAGAATTAAATAGTTTCAAAAAATCTTTTTCTTTGTGTGATGTTTCCCTGTTAATCTTTTCCAATGACGCACTTTCTACTGGATAGGAAAATGCTCTTCAAATATCTTCGACGCGTGTATTCCATTATATCACAAACAAAATACATCTTTATCTCATATTTCAGGAAATATACTCAACCCGCTCCATTAATTACTATGGTTCGTATTTTCAAACATCACTTGAAACTGACAGCTAGTTTGAGTTCGTATCAGAAATGTCATTTGAGTACAATATGGCCTGTCATATCCATACTTAATATCGCACACAGATTGGATATCGCTTTATTAATACGAGCCTATGTTGTCAGGTTTTATTTCCTCTTGCATAGTCTATGTCAGTTCCCCGACCTCAGGGTGGCAAGCCCCCACCGTTCGATTGTCTGCGGAGGCTGGCCGGTGCCATCTGATGTGCCGAGAGCTCTCCAGATCTGCATAGATCGTTGCCTTCCTTTTTTCCCTATCGGAAAATCAATACGAACACTTTTATATCTCGGGGACACTCCTTAATTTTGTTAATCGTGATTTTTTTAAGTGTTTTGTGGGAGAGTTGATTGCGGGGGGATATTTAGATTGGTTTATATTTTTTGCACAAACTATTATAGAACAATAATATTGGAATTATCCTGATATCATGTTTGTAATTTAATAATATCAATATTTTATGAATCTAGAAGAGAGGATCGGAAGCAGGCATAGAACACCTCCGATAATTCAATAAATCATTCCGTATGTAGGTCACCCATCTTCACACTGCAAACGACTCGGCACATAATGTGAACAGCCTCATCCCAAAACCGTATCGGGCTTACCGCCGTTCCCACTCTCAAAGGGAAAGAGGCTCTCACTCCGAGCAATAGAGCCTTCGCATCCAGCAAAACAAATACAAGGAACATTCCAATGCTAGATATCATTCGCCCCGCCCTCACAGTTGGCATGACGACTGAGCGCTCCCATTGGTCGCAGCGAAGCCTTCTCCAATTCGAATTGGTTATTTTTTTCTACAATTGAAATGTGAACTGTCCGTTTGTTTGTCGGGCGCATGCGTCGACGGGAGGCGCTACGTCACGTAGACGTATCTACGTTTGGGGTTACGAATGTTTTATTGGATTGCTCTCTCCGTTTCCATTCGTATTTCGGAGTAGGAATGTGGATTCGTGGTCGTTTTAGCGTTTAGTGCGCAGACGTGAATGTCATTTGTTCTATAGAGCCTTCGATTTACATATACATGTTTATACGTATTATTTTACGTTGGATATCGTAGTTACGTACATCCACGTTGTGTTATGTAGAATACAAGACATAGGTACTTTATAGCTATTACGTAAACGACGACTAGTACGTAGCTACTCTATGATGACATTGATGACGCACTTTACTACGATACGTAATTATTAATTAAGTAATGGGCATGTGATTGCTGGCCGGTCTGAGAATGTTTCATAAATGTTTGTACCTCAGCACATTGTAACGTCATACAGAACTACATGCATCCTTCGGCATTTTCACCGTTATCGACAAGGCACCTTTTCCCAAGGCGCTACAGTTCAATATCTGCCAGTCCGGTACGAAAGTGCAATAATACGTCGGCATCCACAGCTGGCTTTGTCCGGAACAATTTCATTTGCGACTGGACGAGGATAGCGTTGTAATTACAACAACAATCGATAGCGCCACCGTCTGCCGCACGTTTAATCTCGCCAGAATCAAAGGACCGTCGCCTCGCACCCGCTCCCGCATCTAAACACCCTCCCCAACATTGCAAACCTCTACCTTTCCACTGAGCTCCCTATACAAAGCTCTCTCCTCACCCACTACTGTTAGGAATTCATCAGGAAAGCAGCGATGGATAACGTCCAATGCGACATCGTTGTTGTGGAGTAATCGAATGGTAGATACTTTGTCTCCAAGCCTATATCAGCGGAGGTATGTAGCGTCCCCAGACCAGATAGCTGCATTTCCACTTCGCTTATGTATAACTATTGCGAGTTTTATTAAAGCTTAACATTGTTTACCGGTAGTTGTGCCTGTGGGATGTTTGCGTATAGTTTGCACAATGAAATTGTCTCTGTAACTAACAAGGCATGCACATATTCATCGAACATAATCGAAGTATAAGTCCTCACACCAATTTTCGGTATTGGCGTTCAATCTTCCAGATATCGGTCAACTGCGCAGGACTAGTTTTTAGTGCCCAAGTGTTTGGGCTTAATCTCTAATTATTTATTCTTTATTTACTGTTTATTGTACACAAGTAACATGAGAAAGACAATACACAAGGAATAACGACACAACAGGTACAGCTTATTTCTACTAAGAAATTTCTTTCAGCTGACCTACGGAAGTGAGACTTAAATTGAGAGGCAAATTAGGCGTGCACAAATAAAGCATAATATTAAAATCTCTTATTCTGATGGGACAGATTGACTGACACGACCAGAGAGAAATCAGACGCAGGATCGACTATTTAAATGCCCATCCGACAACCAAACCTAACCTAACTAAACTAGAAACAACAACACAAAGTCATTGTCCCCCGCCGGGAATCGAACCCGGGACCTCCGGATCGACAGCCGATGGCTCAGACCACTAGACCACGGAGGCAGTATATTCGAAGTATTTAATATTCAAAGGCTTTGTTCAACGACGCGAAACGGTGAATACTTAGTACCAAAAATCAAACCTTGCCTCCTATATTTTGAAGCTAGGTAAGTACCTGCAGCTAGAACTCATTTCAAAACCGCAAGCACAATGTTATGCCTCAAAAGCTCCCGCAGCCGCATACTAGTGAAACTTATAATGGTACCTTAAATTTCGCAGAGCGACGCGAGCTTGCGAATTGCGCACCGGGTACTATGAACCTGGTACCGGGCGCATAGGCCCGTATTTATAAGTCGATCTCAAGATTGAGAGCAATATTAAGTATGAATATGACAAGCCGTTCGGTATTGAAATTACATTTCTGATACTAATTCAACCTTGCTGTCACTCTTGAGAGCTGATTATCAATACGGGCCATGGGCTCGTGGTTATAAATCAATTTCAAAATTAAGAGCAATATTAAGTATGGATTTGACAAGCCGTTCGGTATTTAAATAACATTTCTGATACTAACTCAACCTTGCTGTCACTCTTGAGAGCTGATTATCAATACGGGTCATAGTATCTGGCTCTCGTTACACCGTCCAACAATAGTGCCAGTTAATTATTCCGCTCTGTGCCACTGTGTGTCTTTTACTACATACTACACACTAGGGATGTTGCGAATATTCGCATATGCGTATTTCCCGCATGATTTTCGACATCCGCATCCGCATGAAATCAATGCGAATGCGGATGTGTAGTGTTGTGAAGATGATAGTCATTTCAAATTTTGCAATATAAAAAGATTTTAAGGACACCTGGGCTTTAAAAGAAAGCAAAAATAATTTTTTGCAACAAAAATGACATCTTCACGTACATATAAAAACGTTTCTAAAAATCCATGCTGGACTGGGAGTGATAGAAAAACATTAAATGTACCAGCTGATTCTCCTGCCGGGCAAGCTATAAATATCAACTAAGGGATTCGGGAGTTTAGGTATTGTAATTTAGGTAAAGGGCTAATACAGCAATATACATATTGATCTGAGACAACCCTCAAAACTTGTCAGACGTGGTCATTCAACTTTGTTTGGGTCGTTGATGCTCTGCCTACCTCATTAGGGATAAAGGCGTGATAGTATGTATGTAATGATATTTTTTTTCAATATACACCATAAAAATATTGGCTTTTTGTGCTATACCAGCACCACAAAAAAACAAAAAAAAATATCTACATTCGCATCCGCGTATGTGAGATTCTAAAAATCCGCATCCGCAACATCCCTGCCACACACCACTGCTCTGCTGAAATGTCAAAAGCTACTACAACTACAGAGCAGTCCTAAAACAGGAAGTTCAGACGAGATAAAGTTACTTTTAAATGTCATCGAATTGTTAGGCCGGTTTTACACTGCTCCGTATTCGTATCCGTATCCGGGAAAATTATATGGAAGTTGTCAACATTTTCGCGCCAATCAATACAATTTTAGAATTTTAACAGACATACATATAATCACGCCTTTATCCCTAATGACCTAAACAAAGGTCGTTCCGCCACGACTGACATTGTTTTGAAGGTTGTTTAAGATAGATTTGAAGGTATTGCTGTAGTGGCAGGTTGTCAGCCTATCGCCTAAATTGCAATACACAGAAACCCTCGGATCCCTTAGCTGGTTTTTGCAGCATGCTCGGGAAGAAATGCAGCTGGCACATTCTAAGTTTCTCTCTCGCTCCCAGTCCAGCATGGAAGGTAGAATTTTAAAGACAATTATTACCACAGTTAGCAAATAATGATACCTCGCAATAATTTTTATGCTACACTTCATTGATAGTTATGTTATGCAATATCATAAATCACTACATAGTATAAAACAAAGTCGCTTTCTCTGTCCCTGTATCCCTATGTATGCTTAGATCTTTAAAACTACGAGACGGATTTTGATGCGGTTTCTTTAAATGGAAATAGAGATTCAAGAGGAAGGTTTTTGTGTATAATACATGCATAATATAGTAGAGAAACACTGATAATTTCCGTGCGAAGCCGGGGCGGGTACAATACTGACATTATAAGAAAAAAATACACATTCAGTTTTGCGACATGAAATTTTATGTCAATTCAAAAGAGAGAGCAAAGGGGCTAATTTAAAACATTCTACAAATATTGATTAAAAAATATATTTGCAGTACGTACCAATGTTTTGTTGCGCACTTGCTTACACGAGAACTGATAAAGTAAAACGTATAAAGTATGTACCGGAAATTTAGTACATATAACATCCTACACGACCTAACTATGATGAAATCTCCAGAACAGGCGTCTGTCATCAAAATTTTCTGAATTCAAAAAATCAGTATCTGTCAAATCAGAGGAGGAGGAGCCCGATGGTGTAGTGGATAGGGCCGCTGCCTCCTGAGCGATGAGGTCGTAGTTCGAAACCCACCACGTACCAATGTGTTTTTCGGTTTTCGAATTTCGTATGTACGTTTATTCGGCGCTTTTTCCGTACTTCGGAAGGCACGTTAAGCCGTTGGTCCCGGTTAGTATCGTTTAATACCGTAGATATTAGTCGTTAAGCCATGTCAGAGGCCAGTGCTAAGCATTGGCGGCTTGAAAATCTAGGAATGGGTCTGGTTTCCCTTCTGGGTTGCGGAGGTCAGATGGCAGTCGCTCTGTGTAAAAACCAGTACCCTCGTTCAATCCCCTAGATTAGATAGCCGTCCCCGTGATATACGGGATAAGGCTAGGAAGATGATGAGTATCTGTCAAATCAAACGAACTGATTACAAAATAAAGCGTGTATGTCATTGGAAACCGACGTCAAAGCCACATATTTTGGCTCTACCAGTAATACCGACACAGAGAATGGCGTCCAATTATAGCAGCAATGGCACCATCGTTCCAAATTATTGCTTCCATTATGCGGTGTGGTTACCGCATGCAACCAACGCGCCACGTCAAAACATTCGATTTGGTCGCTTTATAAATGGGCTCTATTCTAGATGTCACCGGCTAAAGCTAACATGACATACATCTGTCACGCTTAGACTCAAACGATTGAAGAGAAATACAGACGATTTATATGGTTTTACGGTTTTTCCGCAATATTTTCACATTTCCACTGTATTATAATCGCCATCATAATATTATGACATAGCGGGCAAATTTGACAGATAACGCTTAAAATCACATATTTTAATCGAAAACCGTACAGAATTAAACCTTCTACCCTTTTTCATTCATTTTAATCTAAAATTGTCAAATAAATAAATAACTTCAGCCGGTGGCATTTAGAATCGAGCCCAATAATTGCGTAAATCGTAATTCATAAATGATGTAAGTAAGTGAGTAAAAACACTTTATTGTACACAAAAGACAAGAAATCCAAAAATAACATACATACATACATATAATCACGCCTTTATCCCTAATGGGGTAGGCAGAGCGTAAACGACCAAAACAAAGGTCATTCCGCCACGTCTAACAAAGTTGTGACGGTTATTTTAGATAGATTTGAAAGGTATATTGTGTGTATAATCCAAAAATAAACTTTAATTAATGTGCACAAAGGCGGTTATGTATTTACTAGTGTACCTGAGAATCAGTAACGACAATTATATCAGTGACATAAGTTCGTTTTAGTACTCTAGTCTAGGGTTTATGGTAAACACATTTTTCTTGGTGCTTACCGCATGCAAGGTAGTACCTCAAAACATTCGATTTGGTCGCTGAAACAAATCTCTGCATAAATCGTAAAGCTACGCTTACGTACTTGATAAAGTACATGTATTAACTGGTAAATTGGATCGTATTGGATTGAAAAGTGATGTAACATTGTTTTTATACATTAAAGTGTTAGAATTTCTATACCTAAAAGACGAGTTAAAGAGCATTATCTTTCCCTGTCAAAGTAATCCGTGTTTAGGTTATATATTTATGTATATATTTGTATATAAATAGCTATAAGTATTTACTTATTTTTGACTATGTATATAATTGGAAGTATTTATTTATTTCTGGTTTATATTTATGTAAAAGATTTACATTATATAATTATTTTACAGTAGTATTATTTTATTGATAGGTATTACATTTTGTGCACGTTTTATCCGCGTATCGTTAAAATTATTACTTTTGTAGGTCTACTGTAAGAAATTTCTTTTCAGAAATAAGCAGTGCCTGTTGTGTCTTTATTTTTTATGTCCTGTGTTTATGATGTATTTTGTGTATAATAAATTGTTAAATAAATAAATAAATACCTACATCTTCTGCCGTCTTCAAATTCCCCGATTTAAAATTGATCAAAGATAGTAAGTACGTAGAAAGTATATTTTTTATATCGATAGTCAAACTACTTAATTTCATCTTTGTAATTTCTGTGTTCTTGTGCAATAAAGTATATGTCTATTCTATTCTTCTCCAGATTTATCTTAATTACTTGAAATCTTTTCATTGGGCATTCTACACTCTACTCTCACTCTACACGTATATGAATTGGCACAAAAATTATTGCAAAACAAATTTCCTTGACGTTATTAGCCTTTGACTCCGAGGTCTCGAGGTTTTTCAGGAACTTACTGGAATATCTCAATTGTTATCAAAATACTCGTACCTAAAGTAGCTTACGTTATGTGACCTTCAAATAAATGTTATTCCGGGGCTCATAAACATCAAAGAAGGACAAGCAAATTAACATTTATACTACCTACTTCTTCACTCTTAATAATACTCATACATACAATAGAGTATATCTTCCATGCTGGACTGGGAGCGAGAGAAAAACATAGAATATGCCAGCCGCATATCCTCCCGGGCATGCTATAAAAACCAGGGATCCGAGGGTTTCATTACATTGTAATTTAAGCGATAAGCTGACAACCGATAAACCTACAAATCTATCTTAAGTAACCCTCAAAACTTTGTCAGACTTTGCGGAACGATCTTTGTTTAGGTCGTTTACGCTCTGCCTACCCCATTAGGGATAAAGGCGTGATTATATGTATGTATATATGTATAATATAGAATAGGTATAATAAACTTTGTGTATTAACAATAATTATAGTTGCCTTACATCATCAGTTGTTCATCTGTTTCCTAGCAACACAATAGCTGGTCCTTAGGCTGCGTTTCCACCAGAGCTGTGCGAGGATAGGTAGCAAGGGATGTGTTTTTAAACAACCAATAAGATCGCTCCAATTACCTCGCCTTGCAAAGCTCTATAGGAAACGGCTTTAGCGGAGCGAGGTTTTGTCCGTACAAAACAATCGAGAGATGTGTGCTAGGAAAGTGTGCGAGGAATAGGCCGCCGACACATTTCACAGCTTAGCAAGCATCCTCGCTCGGCTCGCACCGCATATTAATACGCATTTTGACACATTAATGCGCATTTTGCCAGCTCCGCTACACATCCTCTTACGACACATTTCGCACAGCTTTGGTGGAAACACCCACTCATTTTCACAGCACAGCTAGACATCCTCGCCACATTGCCCTCGCCTATTTCTCTGGTGGAAACGCAGCCTTAGAGCCGGAGACTATAAAACGTGTGCTTAGCTGTAGTTTATATTAATTGCCTGCAATTGAAGAAAATGTGCCTGCATTTGATTGTAAATACCACCCAGGTGTGACATTGCTGAGTAATGCAGCTTCTCAGAACAGCATTTTAAAAACATTGATGATACATACATATAAACACGCATTTATCCCTAATGGGGTAGGCGGAGCGTAAACGACCTAAACAAAGGTCGTGCCGCCACGTTTGACAAAGTTATGAGGGTCATTTAAGATAGATTTGTAGGTATATTGTTTAGTGACAGGTTGTCAGCCTGTCGCCTAAATTACTGAAACCCTTAGATCCCTTAGCTGGTTTTAACAGTGTGCCCAGGAGGAAACGCAGCAATTTTTTTTATGGAAAAGCCTTTTTTGTTTCACTGCATGAAAGTATGAAATGAAGAATGGTGGAAGTTGTTCAGTGTTGTTGACTGAGCAACCCTTATCAGTTTGTAGGATGCTGTCCCTTACCCCCCGTATTTACGCAAAAGAAAACTATACCTAGAAAGAAAATACACAGGTCTGCCACTGTGTTTTTCTTCTAAGAATCTTTTCTAAGAAAGACCTATTAACTTTTCCCACACATTTCGAATAAACGGCTTACATTTTATGAAGTCTTCTCTGACATATTCCTTCTACTATCATCTCCCTAGCCTTATTCCGTATCTCAAGGGTCGGCTACCTAATCTAGGTGTTTTTACACAGAGCCATCTAACCTCCGCAACGCAGAAAAGAAACCATATCCAATCGTAGATTAGGCTAGAATTATCAAGCCAGTGCTTAGCACTCCTCTTAGCAGGCCTCTGACATGGCTTAACGACTAATATCTACGGTATTCAACGATATTTACCGGGACCAACGGCATAACGTGCCTTCCGAAGCACGGAAAAAGCGCCGAACAAACGTAAATATGAAATTTGAAAACCATAAAACACATGGGTACGTGGTGGGATTCGAACCACGACCTCCCCGCTCAGAAGGCAGCGGCCCACTACACCATCGGGCTATAATACCTTCTACCATAGTCTCCGAAAGCCATCCAGTCTAATCTAGCTTGAGATATTCTTCGAGCAACAGAACACGTGAGATAATACGTTGAAATTAAATTCATTACATCCACCTATTTAGTAGAGGGTGGGGAGGGGGGCGCCCACCTCCAGTCGACAGTGCAACACATATAAAGGAGCACAGAGTACTCCAAATCCTGGAGCCTTTAGAACGTAACTGGGACCGCGTCGCTTTTGAATAAAGGTTTTTTTAATCAGGAAGTGTTATTTTCGTAAAATTATCAATTTTATGCATACATATAATCACGCCTTTATCCGTAATGGGGTAGGCAGAGCGTAAACGACCGCCACGTCTGACTAAGTTTTGAGGGTTATTTAAGATATATTTGTATATTTCTGTAGTGACAGGTTGTCAGCCCATCGCCTTAATTGCAATATACTGAAACCCTCGGATCCCTTAGCTGGTTTTTACAGCATGTCCGGGAGGAATTGCAGCTGGCACATTCTATATTTTTCTCTCGCTCCCGGGCCAGCATGGAAGAAATCATCCGATGGATATTGCTATGTCATTTTACTTGGCGTACTTGTATTGTACGTTTTTCTTTATTTTATTTGGGCCCCCATTATTATTACAGACCCCCATTAGAGATTAGCTCTTGACACGTTATGTTACTTTATTTTTTATTTTTTTTTCAATTCGTCTCATTTTATAATTGAGACAGGCTAAAGCTTTTCGCCATACCGCCTATTCATACCGTTAAATATTTCTGTCGTAGTGACATTATGTTACATGTAGTAATGTCCCATAGAGTTATAAGTTTAGTCCAATTTAAATGAAACGCTAAAAGGAGTATCGTTTTATCATAGCCACAGAATATAAAATCATGCCTTGACCCGATTGGTCGATCATTGATGTATGCAATAAATCTGGTCGTAATGATTTTTTTTATTACCCTTAGTTTTAGCAATTAACCATCTGTACTCCAACCAGTTGTTAAAAAGTCAGTGGGGTCCGGACCTTAGCATTTTATACCTTTTGCATAAAATGACAGTACTATCAATTGCATAAACATAATAGTACTCAACACGTTGATCAATAAAGTCTGTTTTTACTATCGCGACTGATACTGTTACATCATCTCATACAACTTTTATCGTGAATTGCTTGCTAGTTAAACTGTTAAAAACGAATTCTAGAGTTTGCTTCAACGTGATTCATAGCACTTGACTTTATTATCCGTAAATAATATTACAGAAAATGGAAAACCGGACATACTTCGACTTATAAAATCAAGTCATTAATTATATCACGTCTTATATTCGAGCGGGCAAAGATTTTTTTATCAATGCGTTGTTTTCCTGAGAACGTACCTGTAGCAACGAACTTCACTACATAGTATAAAACAAAGTCGCTTTCTCTGTCCTTATATCCCTATGTATGTTTAGATCTTTAAAACTACGCAACGGATTTTGATGCAGTATCTTTAAATGGATAGAGTGATTCAAGAGGAAGGTTTAAATGTATAATATATTCATAATTAGTAGAGAAACTCTGATGATTTCCGTGCGAAGCCGGGGCGGGTCGCTTGTACATAGATAAAATATAGCGCACATACACTTAGAGCACCACGTTCACGTTACGTTCTACGGTCTACGCTACTTATAGAATAGGAAGCGAGTGTACGTAATGGCGCAAAATAGTGACGCAGTATTATTGCAGGGGGTGGTGCCCCCTCCCCCCTCCTGAAGCCGCCCCCCCTCCCCCCAGCGACTGAAACGTCCGCGAGAAAAATAAGATCCCGCTCCGTCCCGCTTATTCTGAGGAAAAAGGTTTTTGTATATTTTTTTAGGTATTCCGCCATTCCTCGGGTGGGGAAGTCTTTGTGTGCGAGTAAATAGAAGTATGTACGAATCTTTGTTTCGTATGTATTCGGTGTTTGATAGCTTCTGCCGAGAAATGTGAATGTATGGACTTAAGTAGTTTTGTTTTGGGGGGAATGGGAGGACATTAAATATGTACGTATATAAACGTAATGTTAAGATATATATTTTGTGGGAGCTCTTTGAAATGTAGAGAACTTACACTTAAATAATAATAGCTGGACGATAATTTGATTTCATTAATTTTTGAGAGGATTCTTTTTTAATTTCTCTCGACTCACATTTTTGAGTATGCTGTTCAGATTCAGCTCAAGTTCTGATCACTTTCATCATTATGTCGTCGCAAACAGCATGAGAAGGGATGTTTTATTGTTTTGTCAGATCCCAGCATAATTTCAGCGTGCCTAGTATTTACATACATACATACTATCACGCCTGTATCCCTAATGGGGTAGGCAGAGGGTCAACGACCCAAACAAAGGTCGTTCCTCCACACCTGACAAGTTTTGAGGGTTGTTTAGAAAGAATTGTATATTGCTGAAGTGATAGGTTGTCAGCCCATCGCCTAAATTGCAATATACTGAAACTGTGTTTATGCAATAAAGTATATATATAAACCCTCGGATCACTTAGCTGGTTTTTACAGCATGCCCGGGAGGAAATGCAGCTGGCACATTCTATGCTTTTCTATCGCTCCCAGTCCAGCATGAAGGAAGCTCCTAGTATTTACTATAGTATTATATTACCTAAACAAGAGAAGAAGAAACATTCGATATAACATATATTTTACTTAATCTTCTTCTGTCGAGTGGGAATCAAGTCTATTGACCCGATTACCTAATATAATACCTATATAGAATTAATAACAAGTGGAAATAATGTAAATTCAATAAATATGACGTCATCATAGCGTCAACTATGACGTTTCAATCACTAACAATCGTTTTTGCATAGAGCGTATAAATTTCGGGAAAATTGAGAGATTTTCAGAATACCCGCGCTGGCACGAACTAAATACCTACCGAAACGACTTCTATAAAGTATAATTCTCTGTAAGGGAGAAATTAAATTTTATGTAATGATTTAATTAAAACTAGTTAATAAGTATTAAAAGTTTGTTCGTTTAAAAGCTGTATTGACAATATTTTTCTAAATTATCTTATCATAGGGCTTTCCTTGGGTAGAATCATTCATCTTCCTTTTCAGCTGTAAAACGAATCTATTTATTTTTACGCTCTTCCTGAAGACCGCCATCTACCAGTTTACGTTGGAAGTTATTGTACTGCTCGGTTCCATGGTTGCTCCCTTCGCAAGTGGTACTGGTCCACAGGACTGTTGAGTAGTTCAAAACCCGGCGTATAGATGGCTGTTACCTCAGAAACTTTTCTATTTCAACCTTTTTTCAATGTTTTTTTAATGCTCTAACTGAAAAAAAAATTGAGATTATTATGAATCGTACGGAATGTAGAGATGTTTTTAAAACTTTGTTTAGCACATCTCTAGATAGTTTGTTAGATCTATAGATAGTTTAGACTCTACATGCTGCAATAATTTATTATTCGATGTTTAAAATATCAATTATTTTTTTAAACTTTCAATTTAGTTAGTTATATTTATACATATAGTTTTCGTTCTAACAAAATTATCCGTTGTCATAACCTGCCTTAAGATCCAATCCATTGTGACTTCAGTATCAATAAGATTAACGATGACTAACCCAATGTATATTGTTCCCTTTACTCTTATGCAGTAAAATGCAAGTGTGATAAGGATAAGAAAATCAATTTAAAATTTCGGTGGTACTTTAGAGGGGCAATGCACTCGACAACTGGTTGGGAGAGGACGAAAGTACGAATTTTTTGCAATATGCAATTTAAGTGAAAGATTGTACCTACATGCAGTTTTGTGAGTCTGTTTAATATTGCACTTGTATTAGTTTCAGCTTTCGTTACAAAAATATTTGTAAAATTATTTAAAATGTAATACCTACTCAGTCATAGTAGGCAGACAGACCTTTATGTTGGACTGGAGGCGAATAAAATAACAATAGATTGTATTCTGTGATTGTATTGTACAAGCGACTATCCTTCTTGGGCAAACTGTAAACACCAGTAGAGAGACGTGGGAGTTTCAGTGTATCGAGTATTTTTAATTGCTAATTGATAATGATAAATTATCATTATTTACGTTCGTAGCAATTCTTGAAGGGTTATGTTATGGGCATAAAAAGAAAGATGCAGATCTATGGTATATAAATTGTGTTTATTGGGCAAGAGCGAACCGGTAGCCATGACATAAGGAAAGTGTCAAATTGTCATTTCACGATACACTTACTTAGCTTGTTACTATTGTATGCGTTAATAAAGACATACATACATATAATCACGCCTATATCCCTAATGGGGTAGGCAGAGGGTAAACGACCTAAACAAAGGCCGTTCCGCCGCGTCTGACAAAGTCTTGAGAGCCATTCAAGAAAGATTTGTACGTATATTGCTGTAGTGACAGGTTGTCAGCCCATCGCCTAAATTACAATATACTGAAACCCTCAAATCCCTTAGCTGGTTTTTACAGCATGCTCGGGAGGAAATGTAGCTGGCACATTCTATGTTTTTCTCTCACTCCCAGTCCAGCATGGAAGATAATAAAGAATTAATAAAGAAATTCCAAGAATTCGTAGTTGCAAAAATCACGATTCAACTAATTTAGGTTTATACCTGTAGTTTTTATCATGAATTCATGAGACAACATAAAGGAACGGCAATAATTTAAATCGAGATTTAGTTAGGTTGTGCTCGAATCGATAGCAATGGCTGCTTTAATAATAGACCGTTAAAAAAAGGCTACACGTTAATTTTTAAAAATTATGTTGAAATTGCTTCTGCTAGCATTTCCTTCTATGATCAGATCGCACGAGTTTTGGTCAGTCAACTGATGTAGATTTACCTGTAATCTATACTAATATTATAAAGAGGAATGATTTGTGTTTTTGTATGTGTGTATGTATGGTTGTAACGAAAAACACAAAATCTTCTGGACCGATTTAAAAAATTCTTTCACCATTAGAAAGCTACGTTTACCCTGAGCAACATAGGCTACTTTTTACCGCGAGAAACAACATCATTCCTACGGGAAAACTTATTTAGCAGCGGGTGGTACCGCTGACGGACGGTTAGTTTTCAATAAAAGCAGTACACGTATTTTTGCGGCTCAAATTAGCCGCAGCCGGCTGTTCAAAAACGTGAGTGCAGTTCTCTCGGAAGCACGTTAAGATAGGTTTTTGTACTTTCCACCGATTTTTCAAGATTGAGACTTATGTGGTTCGCACGACGGTCGAAATTTTACTGTGTTTTGGGGTCCAAATTGTCATGCGAGTCACAATGTGCAGGACCCGCGTTCGGCGATCTTCGTTGACCGAACACGAAAAAGTGCATTGCCCTGGTGCATTCGGCGCGGGCGCAGACTTGCCTTCTTATAAGGCTCCCCTAGGCTAAGTGGCGCCCTCAACAGTCGAAGTCAAAACATCATTATCTACTCACCGAGAACACATTTAATAAAAAATCCGGTATATCAGATTGAAGTACACTAAAAGTTTATTTTAACAAATTTAAATTAACAATTTATGGTTTACTAAAGTTTCAGCAAGAGTGCTAAGAGTGGTAATTTTTCGGATATTTTCTAGCTAGTACTGCAATGAACTATGATTCTCTAATCTAAAATATCTTCATTACTATTACTTCAAGCTTCTTTTTTTCTAATAAAAAATAAAAATATAACTTTTTTAAAATAAAAATAAAATATTTTAGCTGATATACCGCAATTTCAAATAATTGTTTTTTCAGTGAGTAATATTTTTTTGACTGATGGGGTCACCACTTACCCTAGGGAGCCTCTTATTAATGGCCGCGCCGCGTCGTCGATCTACTCCTCAGTTAGGTCTTGACCTAGCCTAATACAATTTGTATTGATGACTTGATTTAGATGACGTCGTTAGTTGTTGAATGGCCTGTTTAGTTTTGTTATCTGTTTCGGATTTTCTAAATACATACAATCACGCCTTTATCCCTAATGGGGTAAGCAGAGCGTAAACGATCTAAACAAAGGTCGTTCCGCCACGTCTGACAAAATTTGAGGGTTATTTAAGATAGATTTGTAGGTATATTGATGTAGTGACAGGTTGTCAGCCCATCGCCTAAATTGCTTTCGGATTTGCTGTCGGTACTTTTGCGTTAAACAGGCTTTAGAGAAGGTGGACACGTTTTGCTGCTTTTAATATACGTAGTTATTTGCATTTCTGGCATAAAAAATAGTCACATTCATTTAAATCGCGAAAAAAATAATAACATGCGATTTTTTTATAAAATCTCAATTCTAAGCTAAGTAAAATAACTAATCCCTAATCTAAACAATCTAAAAAGCCCAAAATGTCTTCATACGCCATATCGTTTAAGTGCACGAAGTTAGTAACCACATTAAAGTACGTGATATAAAATGGAGCGCATTTCTTTTTATTTTGACTGCGTTTCGTTGCACTCTCTGTAATCTAAACTCGAAATTCAAGGTCGAAGTCAAGAACGTTTATACCGAGCGGTGGCGCCCCCATACGTTATCTTTCCGTCGCGTCGTGTGGGAGTCGAGAATAGGCATCTGACATGGCTTGTGTAACGACCACTATCAAAGACATTCGTTAAAAATCATAACAACAAAATATAGACGTTTCTAAAACTGTGTTGTACTACTTTCTTAGAATTAGAGCTACTAGCATAAATAGTACCCCCCGCACTTACCTACTATCGCAATTTCAGACATAAACGGCTGTTTTTGGCAAAAAATACTTCTAATAAATCATTGAGCTCTAATTCTTCTTCTTCTGTCGTGTGGGTTTCGAGTCGATCAACCCAAAGAGCCCAGGTTTCAGAGTTTTTAAACCGCGTAATAGTTCTAATTCTAAGAATGTAGTAGAACAAAGTTTTGATAAAGACTACATTTTGCAGGTTACGATTATTTTACGAGTGCAGGCGCCACCGCTCGGTATAAACTCTCTAAAGAGCCAAAAAACGCCGGTGCATCCATACGCTAGGTATAACGCAAGTGCAACGTGCATTTATACTGCAGGGAAAAACACTTCTTGGTATTTGGTGAGGAGACGTGATTTGCCTTTCTTTGATGCATAAGTATCTAGTAATTTTATGAGGAGATGGGTATTAGCATTCAATTCTCAAGTTCCTTAGGCTTAGGGCATGTTAACTGATGCTATACATATCCCTAGCCTTATCCCGTATCTCACGGGGTCGGCTTCCTAATCTAGGGGATTGAACAAGGGTACTGGTTTTTACACAGAGCGACTGCCATCTGACCTCCGCAACCCAGAAGAGAAACCAGACCCAATCCTAGATTAGGTCAGAGTTTTCAAGCCGCCAATGCTTAGCACTGGCCTCTGATATGGCTTAACGACTAATATCTACGGTATTAAACGATATTAACCGGGACCAACGGCTTAACGTGCCTTCCGAAGCACAGAAAAAGCACCGAATAAACGTACATATGAAATTCGGTGGGATTCGAACCACGACCTCCCGCTCAGGAGGCAGCGGCCCTATCCACTACACCATCGGGCTCTCCCTGAACAAACTACTTAACTGATGCTATACATGGTATGATATTTGTGGAGAAGGTTTGATTATAAATACATACATATAATCACGCCTTTATCCCTAATGGGGTAGGCAGAGCGTAAACGACCTAAATAAAGGTCGGTCAGCCACGTCGGACAACGTTTTGAGGGTTATTAAAGATAGATTTGTAATATACCTATTGCTGTTGTGACAGGTTGTCAGCCTATATGCGTATGTCAGCGAATTTAAATATACTGAAACCCTCGGATCTCTTTGCTGGATTTTACAGCATGCCCGGAAGGAAATGCAGCTAGCACATTCTATGTTTCTCTCTTGCTCCCAGGCCAGCATGGAAGAGGTATGATTATATTGCGTTATAAATTGAAATTCCGTCAGCCCTAAATTTTAATCGAATGGATGGACAGACAAGGCTATAAAAAAGGGTTATTTTTGATCTTAGGATCCCCAAAAAGAGGCGTGATTTACCTATATGGTCGTATCAGCACCAAAAAAATGTGCCCCCAAATAATGAAGAGCAAGTATCAAGTAGGCAGAAGGAATCATTGGGATCTGCACACCGGTTGCAGCGGTTAGGGTTGCCAACGCATATGTCTTTCTTATTTGTGAAATAAGTATCATCTTAGAATTTAGCATCTAGCGAGCGTGATTAGACGACAAAGAAGTAGCAATTACTGAAAATCCAGAAATTTATTGCTTTTTGACTCAATTCCAAAAAATATATAAAGAGTTTGAAAATAATATGACACACTTTGCCAAATCTGTACTCAGGCTAGTGGTAGCCCTATCAGTGGGTTGCATTCGGTGCAATGTCACCCCACGCGAGTTCAACCGCCTTGTGAAGAAAGAAACAGAGGAAATGCAACACAACAATTTACAGCATTTTTAATACGCACTTATTTGTACTAATTCCGGCCGCCGAAAGTTACAAAAATATGCAAAATATCACTGTGACAAAAGTAATCCCGAAGTTAGGGACACAACATGAAATGTCTTGGATATTGTACTTCTTCGCCCATGAAACTGAGGCTCGTATTTGTAAATCGATCTCAAGATTGAGAGCAATATTAAGTATGGATTTAGTAATATAGAGATAGTAGGTAAGTATGGCCTGTCGCCAGTTTTCTACTAAAATAACATTTTTGATACGAACTCAAACTCGCTGTCACTCTTGAGAGCTGATTACAAATATGGCCCTATATACCTAGCTGTGGGTATAGGAAATTAGCAAAGAAATTTAAGTGCTCCATACAAATTTATGACTTAAAACTACGTACGAGTAATAAATTTGCTAGACGAAATATTTTATCTGTAAATTATTTTATTTAAAAACATAAAGGAACATGAAATTAAAAGTATGTACTCAAATTATATGAAATAAAAGTCGCTCTTTTAAATTGTCGACTTTCTAGTGTTCACAAGAAATATTGCCTAAACTTTCTAACAGTCATCACCGCATCAGATGTTCATCAAATTATTGCTACTGTCGTATAGGTAGGTACACTGATGAAAGTTCAGATAAAGTACGTCTTCTGACAATATCCAATTGGTAAGTAGCCTTATCCCGATGGAAGTGTCCAAACAAACTCCTCGTGACCCACTTAGGAGATTAGGAGTAACCCTGTTCAAATCACTTTCATCTATTTGAGGAGCTGTGCGATGAATGGTATCATAAGGTGTAATTGTTTTTTTTGACACGGTGGCGCTAGGATCACGGGGTACACCACCTTAACCTACTTTCTTAAAAATACTATCAATGATGTCCATTAGGTTTGATGACCCTGTGTATTGTAAGGGATTCTATGATGCAATCGCGAAGAGAAAGTCATAGAAAATTGATTCATTTCGTATATATGGTAATGAAGGACCATTGCATTACTTATTTTGTGTGGTATTATATTTCTCCATCAGGAGAAGAATCTAAAATTTTAGAATGAAAGTCTAAGGCGCGTATTTTTAAAGCAATCTCAAACTTTAGAGCAGTATTAAATATGGATTTGACAGGCCAGTTTATACTAAAATGACATTTCTGATACGAACTCAAACTCGCTGTCACTCTTGAGAGATGTATGAATACGGCCCAATTATTTAGTCGTGTTTTAGAGCTCAAACTTGTGTGAATTTAAACGGTTTTTTAACGAAATTATGTCTGAAATTAAATACAGAAGTGTGGTATATTTTTGTAATCAACCTATGGGACCCTTTCATTCGATACCCGACTCGATAGATTTCTGAATAATAATTTAAATGAAATATCATTAAAAAAATTCATACACCATTATGATATCATACCCTCATATCTAACTGAAACATGTGTTAGTAGGCGGATATCCAAGTTTAAAATATACTAAAGTATTTTAAGATATTCACATCTTAAAATTTACAAGTGAAGATTAAGAGAAGAAACGTAATTTCTATGTTTTAAGTAGACACAATTAAACACAATTCATCAACATCAACTTAGAGCCTAGACTACTTAAGCTAGAATGATGAAATTTGGTCAGCAGGTTATGTAACCTCCCACTTAAAAAGTATATTTGGATTTTCCACCATTGAGGGGGTTAGATAGGAAATTAAGGTTTGTATGAAAATCCGTAAATTTAAAAGTTATGAACTTCCAATTTTGTGTTAAAACTAAAGATTAAAAATGAACACGTATTTCAGCATTTTCGTTTTTTCTACCCCTAAGGGGGTTTAATAGGGGATGGAAGTTTGTATGAAAATTACGTAGATTTTAAGGTAAGGATCATCAAATTTTACTATAACATAAAATACTTTAATTTTGTATTTAGGCTTATGTAAAATATTTAAAATTAAAAGACATGTGTATCTGCGTTTTTTAATTTTCCACCCCTAAGAGTTTTAAATAGGGGATGGAAGTTTGTATGGAAACGATTACAATAATTGCAGCGTTTTTCTGCCGGATTTTCCACTAAAACTGATAATTTTGAAGAGAGGATTATTGTTTTTTTTTGCTTAGGCTAATGATTAAAACAAGGCTTCTTTTTACGCCGTGAAAAAAGGAATTCCCGCGGGAAAACTTACTGCTGCTTATCAGCCGTGGGTGAAACCGCAAAGCGAAAACCTAGTACCATCCTACAGGAAAACTCAGTTAGCATCGTAGTTAGTGGGAAAAAATCATAGAAAAAAATAAGTAGCTAGATATTCTAGGAATAGACATCTGGACTAGTTTTTGCCACAGGAATGTTATCGAGAAACGGTGGTTCGGTGCAAAATGAAAAAAAACTAATTACACCGCTATTTCTTTTTTTCAATACCATCATGAGCAAGGTGTGTATAGGTGTGTGTGTGTAGGTGTGTAAGTTCACGGCGAAAATCGGATACGGCCCGTATTTATAAAGTGATCTCAAGATTGAAAGCAGTATTAGGTATGGATTTGACAGTTCATAATGTACTGAAATGACATTTCTGATACGAGCTCAAACTTGCTGTCAGTCTCAAGTGGTGATTACAAGTACGGACTTGTAATCAGCACTTGAGACTGACAGTAAGTTTGAGTTCGTATCAGGCCCGTGCCCTACGTCTGCCATTTCCGGGCGCACGAGCGCCGTACCGGCTAGGAGTCGAAGCAGTCGCCATGGCCGAAATCATCGGTTGGAAGGGTCATCATCATCGTCATTTTGTGCACCAGTACATTTTATTAAATCAACTCGGGTAAAACCGCGGGGCAGAAAACTCGTATCTGTAATGTATACGGGGTGTAGGGACAGCTCTCTCAAACTGATTGAAACTGAACAACTTTCACTAAATATTCTTTTAGCACTTAAAAGATTTACATACATACATATAATCTCGACATCATCCCAAATGGGGTAGGCAGAGCGTAAACGACCTTAACAAAGGTCGTTTCGCTACGTCTGACAAAGTTTTGAGGGTTATTTAATATAGATTTGTAGGTATATTGCTGTAGTGGCAGGTTGTCAGCCCATCGCCTAAATTGCAATATACTGAAACCCTCGGCTCCCTTAGCTGGTTTTTAGAGCACGCCTGGGAGGAAATGCAGCTAGCACATTCTATGTTTTTCTCTCGCTCCCAGTCCAGCATGGAATAAAGATTTAAAAGACTTAAAAGCTTCCTCATTACGAATTGAGCCCGTTGTCTGATCTAAGTGGTTATTTTGTAAAGGGAATTTTAAAATACTTTCCCTTACACCCTGTATAAAAATTATTGCCACTATTGGCCAATGAATTTCAATTCTATTATACTTATTTTTAACAAGTATATTTTTTACTACATTGTGTGAAATTATTTAAATAAAATTCTGTCATCAGATGAAAAAAAAATACTTCTGCGTAGTGACGTCACCGAATATGAGTATTAAATCTTATTCATAGTGAACAGATGAAGGTTGCTGATTCAATAATAGTCCATACAAAAGAATGTTTACGAACAGAGATGAGCGATCCCTGTGTAGATAAGATGAAGATGGAACTATTTTCGGGTAGGCGAGTACGAAATCGCCTACATTGTGGTTACAAAAGAAACTGACAGGAAAAACTTTATAGTACAGGAGCCTGCAACGTTTTTCACACACGTTTTAATCTACAAGGAGTAAACAAAAATTGCTTACTAAACTTTAGAAAGTGAACCTACCCATCAAACTGAAACACTTTTCCATAGAGTATAAATGATAAAATAATCGTCTCCCATAAAAAAATATGGTGTTAATGACTCGAGTCATTTTGTATGGGAGGGCCAAAATTAGTTTGTGAAAGTGGTTATTTCCAATAGGGATAAAGACGTGATAAATGTATGCAAGTAAGTAACCAAAAAATTGGTATGAAAAGAAATAATTCTGTCCACTAGTCATCTGTTCCTTCAATTTTTTTTCCCCATACTGTAAGGGACAGCTTGCTGCATTCTAATAGGGATTGCTCAGTCAACGACACTGAACAACGTCAATCAAGATGTGAAAGATTATTTTAACGTTTACCTACAGACCTCTGAAAAGCATCAATTTAGAAAACTTCAACAGTGATCTGCAGTTATTGGATTGGGATTCTATCTTGCGCCTCTCTAGCGTGGATGCAATGGTAAAATTATTCAATGTTTCTCTTCTTTGCTTATTTGACTGTCATGCACCTAAAATTACGTCAAAATTTAAACCAGATCGCTGTTTGCCATGGATCACTGATAACATAAAATTCATGATAAACCTACGCAATGAGGCGTACATTAAATACCGGGAATCTGAGTTAGAATCACATAAAGATGACTATAAGAGTTTGAAATCTTTGGTCGTTTCAAGTATTACGAAAGAAAAACGGGCATATTATGACACTTATATTAACACCAATATATCTGACGGCAAAGTATTGTGAAATATATTAGTGAAAGATAAAATACTGATCGATCCTAGTAGGAGTGATGTGCTTCCTGACTGTTTTAACGATCCAGATAAAATTAATAATCACTTCCTGAGTATTCCGCATTTGAATGTCGTACCTGTGTCACATTTTAACTTCTTTAACTCCAATCGTTTTGGTACAGCAAATTTTGCTTTTCAACCAGTTACAGATGGCGATATTACAAAATATATACTGGAACTCAAATCAAACGCTATCGGTATAGATGACATCAGCAAAGATATGGTCCTTCTGACGCTTCCACATACCTTGCCCATTATCACACAAATTATAAATACATCTTTATCTACTGGTGTGGTACCTGCAGACTGGAAGCGTGCCATTGTCACTCCCTTACCCAATTCCTCACAACCAACGGATTTAAAAGACCTTAGAGCAATAAGTATATTACCCTATTTATCTAAGATTTTAGAAAAAGCAGTTTACACTCAGGTTAGTCACTATGTAGAACTCAACAATATTCTTCCTGGGTTACAATCTGGTTTTCGTAAGGGTCGTGGCACAATCACGGCGCTGCTGGACGTAACTGACAATATACTAACGAGTCAGGATGATGGTCGGGGTACGTTTCTGGTGCTCTTGGACTTTTCACGCGCCTTTGATAGTATTAATACCTCGCATCTGCTCTCAAAGTTAATTTATTATGGATTTGACCTTCAGTGTTTTGTCAGTTCAGTGGTTTAAAAACTATCTTACAGATCGTTTACAGTCAGTAAAATTTCCGAAACGAGACGGATCATGCTTGTTCTCTGATGCCTTACCGGTCGTTCGTTGCGTGCCACAGGGATCTATTCTGGTACCTCTTCTCTTCGCTATATACAGTGCTGATCTGACCTGGGCCATAAAACACTGTAAGTATCATTGTTATGCCGATGATACTCAATTATATCTTTCAACGGCACCCAATGATACACCATCGGCTGTCAAAAGAATTAAGTTCATCTTGCCGGTTTAGTGTATGATGTTGTAAAATTCAAAACGCCTGAATATCTATATAATACACTCATTCTCAAAAGTGTATATCAAGTATGGCAGAGCGGCAAGATCCCCCCTCGCGGGTCATATTCACAAAACTGTGGCGTTCGAAGGTTGCTTTCGGTACCAGGCTACGAAGTGTTGGAATAACATTCCTCCCCCTTTCCGACTTCTGGGCAAAAAAATTACATTAAAAAACATTTAAAAGTTTACTTGCTAGAAAAACAGAAATCTGGAATTGAAATACGCTTCGAACATCTTGCCGGATAACGTTAATATTTCTTGCGTTCGCTTCGTATTTATGTTTTATATGTTTCTTTTATCTATTTACTAATCTTTTACTAACATAATTTTACGTTAGACTAATTCCTCATAATTTAATTGCTCATAAACACTTTTGGTCTATTATAATTAATTTTGAATAACACTCGGATCCACCACACAGGTAACAGCTGAAAATCAGTGTTTGCTCCTAGTGAGCAAACATTACGTTGAGCTGTAGCCTGATTTCTGCAGTACACACCTATATCATATATGTGTCTTCAATCCCTCATGTTTTACTGTATGATCTTTGTGTAATTTTGTAGTTGTGTATTGTGGAAATAAATGTTCTATCTATCTATCTAACGTACATACAAAATGTCTACCTGGATCAGACAATTTGTATAGAAAAGCCGATAATTATTTTTCACTTCCTGATAGAATTTCAGCCCGTTCAGTCCATATCAGTTTGTGAGATGTTGTCCCTTATACAAATATAATATAATAATAATAGTAAAGTAAATTATGTAAATACACTAGTAATGATTGCGACATCTTATTTTTTATATGCAGGTATTTAAACCAATGCCTCCTATGAGTTTAAATACTATAAATACGTACAAACAAATGTTTATTTATTTTTACTATGCAAAAATAAATTATCAAACATGGGTTGTCTTACTCGGTGTTGTATACAGTAAAAGGTATAAAAGGAAGACAAACGACCTAAACAAACGTCGCTCCGCCACGTCTGACAAAGTTTTGAGGACTATTTAAGATAGATTTGGACGTATATTGCTGTCGTGACAGATAGACAGACATCTTTGACATTGATTGACATCGCCTAAATTGCAATATACAGAAACCTTCAGATCCCTAAGCTGGTTTTTACAGCATGCCCAGCATTTCCTGCTGCTGGCACATTCTATGTTTTCTCCTCGCTCCCAGTCCAACATGGAAGTAAAACAAAGTATAATTAAATCATATTTAATAACAAGTATGTCTACTAATATATGAAAAATATACTCCTCAAGAAATTATGTTACTATCTTTTACAATAGTAAATTGTTTAATAATTTTTTGTTAGTTTTTATGGTCACACGATAGGGACAGATAAATAATAAACCAACCAAGAGCGAGATGGACTCGGATATTATCTATACAATATTTAGACACTTAATTTTAACATTTTGCTACTAATTACCTACCATAAAGCAATAAACCGGCCAAGAAATCACGATTTTGTATGAGTGCCCCCTTAAATATTTATGTTATTTTAATTTAATTATTTATTTTCAAAATAATTATACAACTCAATGTACTGTGAATATTTCAAACGTTTACCTGTTGCCGTTTTTAATATCGAGCGAGGAATGACAAAAAAACACGTTTATTATATGAGAGCCCCCTTAAATATTTATTTAATTCTATTTTTAATATTTATTGTCAAAGCAGCAACAGGATTACATCATCGTTGAAAATTACAATTGTCTAGCTATCACGGTTCATTAAACAGCCTGGTGACGTGGGTGACACACAAAAAATCACGTCTATTGTTTGGGAGCCTCCTTTAAATATTAATTATATTTTGTTTTTAGTATTTTTTGTTAAAGAAGCAACTAAAATGCATATACTGCGAAAATTCCAACTCTCTAGCTATCACGGTTTATGAGATACAGCTTGGTGATAGACGGACGGACAGCGAAGTCTCAAATAATCCCATTTTTTACCTTTGGGTACGGAACCCTAAAAAAAGACATTGTTGCAAAGGCAAGTAATATCAACGGACATAGCATTTCATCCTAGGCAACCAGAGGCAACAATGTTTTCATATGTTTATGTTCACGATAACGATATAATAATTCGATGATGGTCATCTTAAAGACAAAAATATCTTTTAGTTGCTTTATTAATAAGAGTGAGATCAGACGCGGTCTTTTTTCGGGCCGTGGATTATTCTTTTCGCGGACTTTTCTTAGTGTAGTATATTTTCGTGCGTTTGTCTCCAGGTCTATAAAACTACGAGTACTTCGCAATTGTGAAACGGGAAGCAGATAGGCACGCAGAAAAACCGATGAGGAAATCGACTCACAATAGATCAGGTATTGTCATTTAAAATAAAAATACAGTGGAAGAGGGCAGATAGGTGACAGAGAGCGATCGCTATCAACGAACGTTCAGAGATGTTGACCGAAACTCATTGTGCTAAAAATCTTTAGATAAGAAATTAAAAGAACTTATGAATGGAAACAGCTATTTATTGTTTTTAGCCAATTTTTATGCTATTTACACGCTTGAGTAGAATTATACTTATTCATAAAACAATAAATTTTGTAATGAGTTTTCTTTTTTAATTACGAACCTAAGTAATTTCTTTATTAACTCAATAAGCTTTACAATATGCTCTGGTTTATCCCATCAGGTGACACGAAAAGTCACCCTCTGCGTGCATAAGCGGTCGGGTTCGAAACTTGAGTTAGAATGCGCTGCGCGGGAGCATATAAATGCTTACGTTCGCCGCGTGCGTCGAGACTGCGCGCCGAAACCGCGACGCGCACACCCAGCCCGCGCACGCGAACACGGAATAAAAACCCAACCAAAAAATATAAGAACCACCAGAAAAATAATAAGTTAAAAGGAATAAACAAAACACACAAAACTTTAGACATGAACGACGCGGAGCTTTACCAGCAAAGCAACAAGCTACAGAAGAGGGATGCTCTGCAATGTCTCGAAGAATACGAGAAGAAGTTCGGATGGAGGAGTTTTGAGCGTGTTCTTGACATTGGCTGCGGCGACGGCGGAGTGACCACTGAGATCCTGAAGCGATTCATCCCAGGGGACTTCGCGTCGCTGACGGGCTGCGACATCAGCCAGAAGATGGTGCAGTTCGCGAACAACCACCACGGAGACGAGAGGATCAAGTTCGTGGTGCTGGACATCGAGGGCACCCTGCCGCCGCACTTCAGACGAGGCTTCGAGCACGCCTACTCCTTCTACACACTTCACTGGATACAAGACCAAGAGTAAGTTGATTTAGATAAATTCTTAACGGCATGGGTTTTCTATCTCTGTAGGGGTTGCTCAGTGAACGAAACTGAACAACTATAACCAGGAATATTTTGGTTTTTCATACAAATTGTCTGATCAAGGTGGTCATTTCGTATGGAAAGTTCAATTTTTATTTCATCTCCTAAAAGAAATTCCTGGTGATAGTAGTTTCGTTAACTGCTCGCAACTCTTTTCAGTTTGCGGGACGCTGTCATACACCTTACACCTGGTATACTTACTTAATATGAATATTGAAGATGATAAAGTTGTATTTTAGGCTGATCCAATAACTGTAGCTACCTATAATTTATATTGTTATTGTGCAAACCGAGTAGTGCTCGGAGACAACTTATAATTAAGTATAAAGGGTTGCTGTGAGGTAAGATCTCGTAATCCATATTCGAAATGTTACACAAATAAAATGGACTTTACTCGTCACAAAATATTGATAAGCATCTAGGTCAGTTTATAACAGAAGTTTATTATCTTAAAAATTCCTGACCTCAGCAAAACTTTAGACGATTAGAATTAGCCTCGATCGTAGCATAGTCACTTGTTGTTAGACAAAGTTTTCTGTAATCTACTGTGTTCAAGATTTACATTTTCCAAGTAAATTAGTTCCTTAAAAATATTTGGCTTTTCCATACAAAATGTTTACCTCGATCGGAAAATTTGTATGGAATAGCCAAATATTTTTTTCACTTCCTGAATAAAATCTTGCTTGTACAGTTTCGTTGAGTGAGCAACCCCTATCAGATTGCGGGACGCTGTTCCTTACACTCCGTCATCATCATCACTCCGTATGCTTTTATTTTTATCATTCTATCTTTACCTTTACCCTTGACTGCACTTGACACCCATTATACCCGGTAAGGAATAGACTTCTAGCTTAAGGCTTATATCAGTGTCAGACAAGCAACTCGATTTCGAGCTATTCAAATATCGAACGTAACACCATTGACGTATCATTCAAATTAGTACATTTTTTAAATCGCACAAACATGCGATTTAAATAATATACACGCAAAATTTCAAAAATGTGAGCCAACTTTGTCCTAGTATAGCTTATCCTTTGAGGAATATATTCAGTAAAAATAACGAAGTTCTGACTTATAATTAAAGGTTACAACTACCTCAAAACGTTTTTTAGACCTGAGTTTGTGATTTATTTTTGTTAAAAAAGATAAAATAATATTTTTAAGAGTTATATTAATAGTTCCTGAGTCTACCTCAACTTTTGCGAAATATCTGATTGGCACAGTACAATATATAAATAGATTGTTTACCTAATTCATACAAATATTATTATCATAACATGCCATTAACTGGGTCACTTTATTAAATACACGTTCATCAAGGTGAAAAATCATGAATATCATGATAGTAAGTATTAATCTTATTACTACTATGAATCGTAACACTCTTAAAGGTCACCAAGCATTATATATGTCTAGTTATTAAAATCAAAATCGAGATCAAATCATTGATGAGAACAATATTTAAGTAGTTTTTCTATGTTGTAAAAATACAATCACGCGCACAAACGCATTTTTTTAAAATGTTGTAACAATTTCTTTGTGAAAGTTGTTCAGTTTCGTTAAACAGTAAGTAACCTCGTTTACTTTTTGGGACACCATTCCTTAGGTACTTGCACCCTTTATTATATGGACTCTTATCTGTTTCAGTCGAGCGTTCAAGAACATCTACGACCTCCTGGCTGATGACGGGGAATGTCTCCTGATATTCCTGGGCCACATGCCTCTGTTCGACGTCTTCCGCTCCCTGGCGAGGAGACCCAAGTGGCGTGAGTGGCTTCGAGACGTGGACCGCTTCGTTTCACCGTATCATGACTCTCAGGTATGTCCCATTCTTATTGGGCCTGACGGCGCTTTTTCCATTTGCCCCGCTCATGATCAGGAGTCGTTTTTCTGAACCGCTCGAAAGCTAATGCGCATACGAATAAGTAACTTTATTTTATTTTAGATTTCCATACAAATTGGCAAGCGAAAGTTGCTCTTTCCCATGCGAAGTTGATTAGAGTGATTCAAAAATAAAAACTGCTCCAGGTATTATCAATATCCACTGCTGGACATAGAATTTAGGTCTCTCGAAAGTCGTGCCACTGATTCCGACCTTCAGCTCTTCTCATCCAGTTTCTGCAACCCAATCTTTGGTTATCGCTCCACCTGACAAGAAGCGTCCTACACTGCGTTCTGCCCTGTTACATGAACTAACCTGTTACATGAACTGTCCTGCTGCATGAACTGGAAAAAATCTAACTGTAGGATTAATTTTGGATTTCAATGATAATTGAAATTCAATCACAATTAATTAAAAGCTTAGAATGTGCAAGCTGCATTTCCTTCCGGGCATGCTGTAAAAACCAGCTAAGAGATCCAAGGGTTTCAGTGTATTGTAATTTAGGCGAGTGGCTGACAACCTGTCACTACAGCAATATACCTACACATATATCTTAAATAACCCTCAAAACTTTGTCAGACGTAGCGGAACAACCTTTGTTTAGGTCGTTTACGCCTTACCTACCCCGTTAGGGATAAAGGCGTGATTATATGTATGTAAGATAAAAGGAAATATAATAATATAGTAAACACTTATGATAAACTTTCTTATGTACGTAAGCAACCACAATTGTTTCTACTCCATGAACTAACCGCTTAACAAAAACTTTTATTTTATATAATATTTTGTAAATTTTATTTTATATTTTATAACTTTTGCTCCTATTATAATGTTATTTTAGTCTTTTTTCCCTGTAGGTATATATAGTAGGTACCCATAATATTTCAGGTAAATAGATAATATCTCAAATCATTACCATATGAATTTACCTGTTCCCTGTCACATACATAGCAAATCTATTTGATCATTGTTACTAGTTATATATACGTATACCTAGTATTTATAGGTGCTAAAAGTCAAAGGTCAGATAGGGCAATTATGAATTACCTGACTGCAACACTGTAAGCAAATGAAAATGAAACACTAAGGCTCGTATTTATGAAGCGATATCAAACTTGACAGCAATATTAAGTATGGATTTGACAAGCCAGTTTGTACTAAAATGACATTTCTGATACGAACTCAAACTCGTTGTCACTCATGAGAGCTGATTATAATAAATACTTTGACGCCTGAATCTCACATGGTGAACATTATATAAGTACGCTCTGACTTCAAACGATCAGGCGTTAAACCTGGTGTAGGGACATCGTTCCGCAAACTGATAGCGGTTGCTCAGACAACGACACTGAACAACTTTCACCAGGACTTATTTCAGGAAGTGAAAAAGAAAATGGCTTTTCGAAATAAATTGTCTGATTGAGGTAGACATTTTGAATAGAAAAGCCAATTTTTATTTTCAATTTCTGAAAGAATTTATATGTGGAAGATGTTCAGTATCGTTGACTGAGCAACCCCTATAAATTTGCGGGACGCTGTCCCTTACACCCAGTATGCAAAAAATTTTACTGTAGATGTAGACAGTAGACACAGTGGGTCTTCGAGTCGCTGTTACAGATTTCATTAGTTCTTCTCCTTCTTTCGTGTCGGCAAGAGACGTATAAGTTTACATTTCATTAATTATAATCATCATTACCACGTGGTTCCTGGCACAATAAAGCGATGAAAACAGTACCAAATTAGAAAAAATAAAGCATAGAATTAAAAGTATAATGATATTTTGTTTTATCAATTTCCAGGACCCAGAAAAGGATATCAAACGTCTCATGGCTAAAACAGGCTTCAGGAACATCAACGTTGAAATAAAGGAAAAAAGTTTCATCTACAACAGTCTACAAGATTGCAAAAGTAAGTGCATATTCTACAGACTCATTTTAATTTCATCTCATAGATCTATGTTTATATTTATCATACTACCTATTATTATTTATATATTTACTCTCACTTCCTTCCACTTATCACGATCCATTAATAGCACTCGCCATTCTTTTTGATATGCGTCCAATTAATCGCGCTACCTCTTTCGGGGTCGTCCACGTCGCCTTCTTGCATTTGGTTCCCATTCGGTGGTAATTTTAGCCCATAGAACATTCGGCATACGGTTGACTTGGCCAGCCCAGTCCCACCTATTACTATCATAAAATAAGGAGCTTATCAATGAATAGATACATTTGGGTTTTGTGCCAGCTGCATTTCCTCTCGTAAAAACCAGCTAAGGGATAGGTTTAAAGATTCTTTATTCTCATTAAAGACAACGTCACTTACATGAGAACAGATATAAAACATAAAAATAATAGTCGTTCGCAACGCACAATGTTTTTTTGTTGATAATATAAATAACTGCTTCTCAATAACAAAATACATAATTATTTAGCTAATTAATAATATATGCTGAGCTAGTTTACTTTTAAATTGGTTAAAAGATTCAAAGATTCAATGGGATCCGAGGGTTATAGTATATATTTATTTAGGCGATGGGCTGACATCCTGTCACTACAGCAATATACCTACAAATCTATCTTTAATAATAAATAACCGTCTAAACTTTGTCAGACGAGGCGGAATTTTGCGCTCTGCCTACTCCATTAGGGATAAAGGCGTGATTATTTCTATGTATGTATGTAAGCCAAAAACCGCTGCTGAGTTACCAACTGTGCATTAGCAATGGTATATTTGTGTAGGTGTATCATAGATAGAAAATTATTATGATCACATATTAATTAAACTATTTTTAACGAATTTAAGTTGTGTTTTATTAATATAAGTTACAGTTGCAAACCTCAGAAAACGTATAATATGATCTCAAAGTGCTTACTTCATTTCGACACGAAATAATACTAATTTGGAAGCTAAAACCGTTGGTTATTTTTTTATAAAAATCTTTTTAATTTTCCTTGTAGACGCAGTATCAGCGGTGAACCCCTTCAAGATGTCCCGTTCAGTAGAAGAGGAGTTCTTGGAGGACTACCTTCAGCAGGTCCGGGACATGAGGCTCATCGACCAGGTCAACAACAACCTGGAGGAGTCCATCAAGATGAACTACACACTGATAGTGGCTTACGGCAAGAGGGAGGGGAAGACGGGGCGAGTATCGTAAGAATCTATGATCATTGATAATGGGAATATTATACAACTTATATGATGCACTATGACATGAATATTGAAAACTGACGAGTTAGGGAAACTGAACAGTTGAGGATTTTTTGAAACTAACGAATCATGGAAACTAACCAGTCAAAGAAACTGGCGAGTGTAGTAAACTGACGAGTCATAACAAGGGATGTGAAGCGGTAAAATTACCCCGGTAAAAAACGAAATATACCGTAAAATATTATATTTTACTTTAAATTACGGTAAGATTCGATATAAAACATACATACATACATACTACGCGACTACTAGAAAAATGCAGCTGCAGTAGTGTGTTTTCAGACAACCATACATGCCAAGCCATGCCTTTATCCTTAATATGGTAGGCAGAGCGTAAAACTCATAGTAAAAGACGTTTCTAACAAGTCTTTATTAATATTGAGGGCAATTTCAGAGTGACATGTATATCACTATAGTGACAGGTTGTCAGCCCATATTTTAAATTAAAATACATAGTAACTCTCGAATCGTTTTGAGTTTCACTTCATAAAACTTCCTGCTAAAACGTCGTAAGTCACCGGGACTTTTACCGTTATTTATATAAATGACCGTAAAATACGCATATTTTACCGGCGTATTCGGTAAAATTACGTAATTTTGCCTAATATAATCCCTAGTCATAACCCGACTCACATAAATTAGTCACAAAAGGAAAATTACCTATTATGACTGAAATACTGTTGATATTGTATTTTAGCTACATGTTTTCCACCTTCTTTAAAATAGGCATTTGACACATAGAAGTCATAATCATACATCACATACAAGATCTATGAATCAAATTATAATAATGTCAGAAAAAAATAATTGTTGAATAAATAAAGAAACAATTTATTGGAAATAAATCCAAGACAGGTAACGCTAATAATGAAAAAGCCAAGATTGCGTGCATAATAGTAACATCACAAAATATGTGCACTAAAAATTAAATATTGCATGTCTACCCCGTAAGGGATAAAGGCGTGATTTTATGTATGTATGTATGTAAGTCTTCTAATTGACTCGTTAATTTTTGACATTATTCAAAAATAAAATTCTTAAAGAGATACAAAGTCACAAGCAAACACGAAATTGTGAAATAAATAACATAGATTCTTACGATACTTTTGGGGAAAAGCTGAGTGTACACTTACTTGCATTTCAAAATAATTAAAATTTAAAATACATTAGTTTTAGTACCTGACCTTTACGGATAGAGGTTGTGAAGAAAATGTTGGGGTTAAAAAAGTTAAGAATTTCAGAAAAAAGAAATATCCGCTGTGGGTGTATTTTATAAAATGCTTAGTTCTCAAAATACCCCTGGGTATTTTGTGATTGATGTCATTTTATCAAAAAGTTAATTTTACGAAAAAAAAAACATCGATGATATTCCTATTTGCTAGTAGTATCCTGCTGATATTTTCTTTTGCGCCTTGTCATATTTAAATATTAAATAGCATAAGTCTGATTCAATACTAAATCAGAGTATTAATAAGTACAAATATTATTAAGGTCATCAGGGTTGAACATGATATAAAGTAAAAATAATTAGTATTACTATTTTTATTAAATTAAGTGCTTTATTATTATGGCATTTGTTGTGAGGTGTGTGAAGATTATTCTAGGATTGGAAGTATTTCATTATATTATACCTATCTTTTCTATTAGTTAAATTTATTACAAAATTATAGTGTTAATTTTTATTTGGCGCTATCTTGTGCTCTATATGCCCTAGATATTTTTAAGAACGATGACAATAATTATAGCTTTATTATAATTTAATGGAAATTCAGTGTAAATTTTATATTTTAAATGTAAGAGAAATATATACCTAAAGATTAAATTAGATATCTTCATATTTATTATGTTTTTTGTATAACCCAACATTATAATAATATACGTACATAAGTATAACTTCTAGAACCTTGACAGCAAAAACAGTTGAAAAAGTAGTAAAACCTGTTTTTTTCTTACTAAGATTTCAGATTTAGAATTGTGTAAACCTCGTGTCGCATTTTTAATTCTTCCCATAGGGGATTCTTTCACGTTTACATGAGTATAACAAAATGTATGTAGGTACATTGTTCACAGAAGCCATTCAAAAATAATAATATTAATTGAGAAGAATTATGGGATCAAAGGTATTTTATATTAATTGTCTTTTATTTTTTATAAATTCTACTAGCTGTGCTCGTGACTTCGTACGCTCGGTTTGCGTGGAAAACACGCAGTGTCGAACATACTGAAAACGCTTCTCCCCGCGTAGGATCGGGATCTGATAGCCCGCTCACGGAAGCGTGATCTCGTTGTTATTGTATTTTGCACGCTTCAGCGCGCGGGCTAGCAGATCCCGTCCGCTTCTACGCGCGAAGAGACGTTTTCAGTATGTTCTACACTGCGTGTTTTCTATACAAACTGGGGTTCTCAAGGTTAGAATCTATTCAATGAGTCTAGTAAATTCTATTCAGTCCTAGTCCCGTATGTGGCGAGTAGGTTATAGTTCATCTTCACCATGGACTTGTTTCCCTGCCGGTACACCCTGTCCATGTTCCTGACAACCTTCATGTAATCGTCCATGTAGTCGTCCATCTCGTCTGGTGGGATCTTGAACGGGCATATCGCTTCCATCGTATCTGAGAAACATTACTTTATTTTATTCCTTTTATCTTCGTTGTTCATACCAGTACAAAAAGCTCAAACTATTTCTGCATCAATATTTTCTAGATTTAAAACACTTATATACTCTTTTTTTCAATTTGTGTAAGAATTTTATCTCCCTTACTATACCCCGTTTGCGCAAAATTTTTCATTGGCCGCATTGGGTACGCATACTACGGACCGGCAAACTTGCGCGAACGTAAAAAGTACACACACATCAAACTCATAGCCCCCACTAAGGTTCCCTGTATCGGGGTGCCATGGACATACACAGAAACAACCACAAAGAACACCCAGACCCAGAAACAGACATTTAAACTCATGATTGATGATGAAATGTCTGTCCCGGCCGGAAATTGTACCCGGGACCCTCTACGTAACAGGCAGATATATATTGTGTAGGTATGCGAGCTAATTGTCTCTATCTATGACTTACTTCTGAATTGTTGTTCTTCGTAAACATATTCTTTGTCTTCACACTCAACATGTACGTTTTGGAAACCCACTTTTTTCATGATCTCTGCAACTGCAACCTCTGGATTCTGTAAACATAGTCACAAATTAGAAATGTACCTCCTATTAATTTTGAATCAGGATTTGAAATATACAGGGTGTAAAAGAAGTACTGCGTTCCTTTAAACCACGTTCTGTATTAGTGCTAAAGAACACAAAACACGCATTAAATAAAAAAATGCAAATATTGACTTTTTTAATTCGTAAAACTGAACTAAAAGTGAGACAACTGTAGTCACACACATTACGGCGTTTGTCATAGCAGCCCCGCGCTCATCGCCCATCCGGCCGCCGCGCCGCGCCCGCCGTAATGTGCATGACTACGTTTGGCCTACTTGTTTCTGTTTTACGAATTTTATTACTTATCTTAAATATTTTTATCAATTTTATTTAATATGTAGTTTGTGTTGTGTTTCACTATTATGATACGTAGTTTAAAGGAAAGCACTACATTTTTACACCCTATATATATTTTTTATTGGAAATGTGTTTGCTCTTGTCTTAGACCGAGTTGAAGATATAACGAGCTCATCCAGAAGACGCCTGTTCACTCTTACTTTGATGTGTCAGTGTTTTTAATTTGGAAACACAGACATTCGGAAAATATGTCTACAGAGGAGAACTCCACAAGCCATCGACTCCTGATCCGGAGACCCTCGGTTCGATTCCTAGGTAGGAAACACAAAGTTGATATTTGTCAATTTATCACTTTGTGACGCTTTCCCCGATTTGGTCAGGACATTGCAGACTGAATCACCTGATTGTTCGAAAATAAAAAGGATTCCGTACTTCTATCTCTTAAGAGGAAGAGGGGAACTAGTATTGTTTTTGTTATTGCCAGTTTGCAAGCCACTAAAAGATGAGAGTTTGCCAACTTATAGGATTCCTGGCAGTGATTCATACCTGTAGATCCCTGTAAGGAGAGATGTATCTCTCGACGTCCTTAAGCCAGGGTTTCCACCGGGGCTGCCGTGCCAGGGCTCGGTACACGTTCTGGATGGGGCTGAACCGCACGAAGAGCAGCAAGCATTGACCACCAGAGTCCAGAAGTTTGTAGATATTTTCAAAAGCTCGTCTGCAATGAAATGAGTAAGTACATATACCAGATGTAAGGGAAAAACATGGCTTTTCGATACAATTTTTCCGATCGAGGTGAACATTGTGTATGGAAAAGCCAATATTATTTTCACTTTGAAAAAAAAAAACCTATTTCAAGCTGTTCAGTATCATTGACTGAGCCTTATCAGGACTCTGTCCCTGACACCCGGTATATTTTAATAATTATTTGATAACTTTATCAAGATATACTTTGGGTCACTGAGCTATAATGAAAGATAAGTATTTTATTTATAATTAGCGACCCGCCCCGGCTTCGCACGGAAATTATCAGTGTTTCTCTACTAAATTATGCATGTATTATACATATAAACCTTCCTCTTAAATCACTCTATCCATCAAAAGAACCGCATCAAAATCCGTTGCGTAGATTTAAAGATTTATGCATACATAGGGATATAGGGACGGAGAAAGCGACTTTGTTTTATACCATGTAGTGAAGAGTAACTAAAGACATTCAAATGTACCAATGTCACTTCTCTTTCCGGGCATCGAACGATAGTCAGCCAAAAATCCATACGTAAAGAGAATGGGTTTAGTATAATCATATTCAAAGATTTAGATAAACTAAATATAACGTTTCATTTCTAAGCGTTTCATTATAAGATGCATCATTTAGCATATTAAAATGATGATGAGACACTTGACAACAAATAGTGAAACTACTTTATCGCTCTTTTATCAGACCTAAACTTTTGGTGGAACACGAGTAAAATATTTAATTATTTGCATAAAACGAAATACCTATGACTATGACGTTTCATTTTTAAGCTTAAAACATACTAGCTTTTACCCGCGACTTCGCCTGCAGTTTTTTTTTCTCCTTCGTCCAAACGTGATTATGTGCAGCATTTTGTGGGTCTGGTCCGAAAACATGACGATGGTGGCGGTTAAAGTAGTGTCAAACCCCTTCTTCCGTCATCCTTCCTTTCGTACCCACCACACGTTCCCCTATCCTACCAGTCAGACGTCCCTAAACAGTAATAATGTCTGTCCAGTCCTTCCATCCATTCCTTCCGTTCATCCTGAAACTATTGTCGCTCCAGTTCACGTGTATAAAAGTTTCACAGACTATTGATACACAACACACATTATTAATTAAACAACATTTTAGCAATTAGCGTGATTCACTTCATAGCACTTTTAATTTTGGTGAAAGAGCAACAAATAAACAAACAGACAGACAGACAGAGTTACTTTCGCATTTATAAAATTATATATGCTGGTATACTTTTCAGTATCACGGGCCCACAGGGACCTGGTCCTTTGAGGCATACGTGGGGCCAAAGCTAACAGCGCAGAGGCCTTTTTATACCAAATAATGTATTTTACATCACGCGGATACTCGCTCTGCTTGCACTATAGAAATACAACCAGAGCCAGCACCCGCCTGATGCAAGGACTATTGCAGATAATGGTAGGAGAACTAGGTCTATGGGGAGGGATTTAACTGGACCGGTTGGTGGGATATTGATTGAGACTACGGGAGGCCTGCCAAATCAAATGTCTCAATCCTATATATTTAAATATATATTAGTATAAATTAGTATTATTATATATTAGTATGGTCCATTCGTAACAACAAGTACATGGTAAACCTACTTTATCGCTCTTTTATCAGACCTCTATAATTGATGAAGCACGTGCAACAGTTAGATCCAGTTTTATCTCGGAAATAGTAATTATATTCAACTAGCCTTTACCCGCCTCTTCGTCTGCAAAGTTTTTTTCTTGTGGATCTGGTCCGAAAATTTGACGACGATTGCGGTGAAAGTAGGGTCAAACCCCTTCTCCCGTCATCGTTCCTCACGTAACTATCACACGTCCCCCTGTCCTACTCGTCACACGCGTCCCTTAACCGTCATAATGTCTGTCCAGTCCTCCCATGCATTCCCCCCGTCCATGACTCGCTCCAGTCGCTTCTGTTCCCTTTCCTCTGTCCATCCTGAAACTTATGCCGCTTCAGTGCACGTGTATAAAACTTTCACAGATTATTAATACTCAACACACGTTATGAATTGAATTGCTGTCAAAAAATTAACAACATGGCGTGATGTACTTCATAGCACTCTTAATTCAGTTTCCTGCCTACTTCCTACCCCTTAAGCACAGGGGCGTGATTATTTCTATCCTTAGCTTATATCTATGTAACACTTTGTTCAACAAAAAAGTCCCATCAAAAACAATTAATAATCACTAACTAAATTCAGTTCCCTGCCCACTCTAAGTACGGTGACGTGATTAAATATAGCCTATGTCTATCTCCAGGTTACCATCTATCACCATACCAAATTTCATCAAAATTCGTTAGCCGTTTAAGCGTAAAAGAAATCACTAACTACAATCTGTTCCATCTCTACTACCTACCCCCTCGATACGATGGCATGATTATATATAGCCTATGTCCGTCTCCAGATTATCATCTATCATCATACGAAATTTTATCAAAATCCGTTTAGCCGTTTAGGCGTGAAAGAGCAACAAACAAACAGACAGACAGACAGAGTTTCTTTCGCATTAACAATATTAGTATGGATAATGACAAAGAGATGGATAATGACAAGTGTTTGTAGTTTACAGCTGATTTATTATAGGTACGATAAATACCAACATTTCATATTTATTACCGAATACCACAAGGAAAAAAACATGCTTATGTAGGTACATTACTTCACAAAAGTATGGATTTGATTTGCTAAGCAACTATACTTACTTTAATATAAATAACATAAAATAATTAAAATATTATTCGCTCTAAGCTCTTTATCGGCGAAATCTTTTTAGCAATATTCCTTAAATATTAAAAAGAACTTACTCTTTATCCTGAATCCAATGTAAGGTATAAAACGAGAACACAAGATCGAAGCTGTTGGCTACTTCTGGCGGTATATCGTCCCCTATATCGAGGACTATGAAATTCGTTCTCTGGTCTCCATAGCGAGCTGACGCATAGGCAATCATTTCTGGTCCTATGTCTGCACCTACAAGCTGACCGTAGTTAGGTGGGAGAAACTCCTTTAGCACTCCCGTCGTCAACCCCCCATCACCACACCCTACATCTATCACTCTACACCCCTCCCCACACTTCACCCTTGAAGAAAACTTCTCCAAGCACTCGAACGCATCGCGTTTTGTGTCTGAGTTGGATTTCTGATACAAGTCCGGCTTGAACATCGCGGCAAATGGCAATGACTTTGCAACGAATCTGCGTTGACACGAGTTAGGAACATAGCAAAAACTGGACTGATAATAACAATAGGTTATCTCAATGTGACCTATATTATAGTTCAACATTTGTTTTTCGCACATAGTTATTACCGCATAAGTTCCAATAAATCACTAGATGGTACCCTATTATAGAGACCGTATTTTAAGTCCGATTTTCTTTCCTTCGAATAGACTTAATCCGAAAAAAAACTCCGAGTTAGTGTTGTTAAATCGAATCCACTTAGACAAGAAATAGCATCGAATTCACTTTACAGCGAAATAACTGAACTGAACAACTTATCTTAAAACAGAACCACTTTTCTCAAATTGAAAAACTTTTCTAAACACTGTACAACTTTTTTTAAACCTGAACCACATTTAACAAACCTGATACACTTTTCTCAAAACTGATCCTTTTTTTTCTTAATAATCGAGTTTTTACTTCATAAAAGTTTCTCTTAAAACGTCATAAGTCACCGGTAATTTTATCGTAATCTATATAAATGACTTCGCAGACGAAGTCACGGGTAAAAGCTAGTATACTAATAAACTACATATAAATATATTCATAGTTATCACGCTTGTATCCCTAATGGGGTAAGCAGAGCATCAACGACCCAAACAAAGATCGTTCCGCCATGTCTGACAAATTTTAAGGGTTGTTTAAGATAGATCTATATATTGCTGTAGTGGCAAGATATCAGCCCATCGCCTAAATTAAAATATACTCATCATCTCCCTAGCCCTATCCCGTACATCACGGGGTCGGCTACCTAATCTAGGGAATTGAACGAGGGTACTGATTTTTACACAGAGCGACTGCCATCTGACCTCCGCAATCCAGAAGGGAAACCAGAACTAATCCTAGATTAGGTCAGAGTTTTCAAGCCGCCAAAGCTTAGCATGACATGGTATAACGACTAATATCTACGGTATTAAACGATATTAACCGGGACCAATGGCTTAACGTGCCTTCCGAAGCACGGAAAAAGCGCCGAAAAAACGTACATATGAAATTAGGAAACCGAAAAACACATTGGTACGTGGTGGTCGTACACCATCGGGCTCTAAATTAAAATTTACTGACACCTTCGAATCCCTTAGCTGGTTTTAAAGCATGCCCAAGAAGAAATGCAGCTGGCACATTCATTTTTTTTTGTATCATCCCAGTCCAACATTGAAGCAATCGCTCCCAGTCCAGCATGGATGGAATAAAAAAAAAACTACTTAGTTTTCAATTTCTTTAGGATAGGTAGGTAGGTATTCTTTGTAGTACTTGCAAGGAATTATTGACTGAACTTTAGATAATGGACCGTCGATTTTCGGGTTGAAGAGGTATTAGGGAAAAAGAAATGTCATTATGTTGTGATGAGTGTGAAGTATAATTTAGGCTTTAAAGTATTTTAATAACATTCAAATTCAAAATCTTTATTTCAGAAATCATAGTTCCACAGTAAATTAGTAGTTTATCTTAATAATAATAATAACCCCCCCATGGGATCACCTTGCCGTGGTGGGGGGGCTTAGGGGAAGCAAGGTACTATAATTAAGCTCAGACCAACTAGAGTAAATCCCATTTATATGGTACAGGTTAAATTGTCGCACATCCAGACTACCCTTCCCAACCAACGATCCCAACCCCTCTTTTTGATGCACTATGGAAGAAAGTCGTAATCGAAGATATAATCTGCGGCCACTTCCCGGAGGTCGCCGGGGCACACCTGGAGCCGGTGCTGGGTGTCACAGCATGCGAACCACTGGCGGTGGGGGACTGAACAGGCGGGTTCCCCCCGAAAAATCGACGACAGCCGATCCAATCCTTTACCCAACTCACCATTATCCGAAACATCATCAGCAAACAATAGCCTTTATTCCACACCTATTTCATCCCCATACCGCATCGAGATGCCATCTCGATCTTCCACCACCTCACCCATGTCAGAAGATGTTGTGCAGGAGGCATTCGCCGCTCAAACTGCACCCACTCCTGGCATTACTAGCGCAAGAAAACGATGGAACTCAGAAATGAATAAATTCATATGTCGCAACTACCTAATATTGACAAAAAAATAAACTAATACACGATCTTACTAAGGGCCGTATTTGTAATCAGCTCTCATGAGTGACAGCGAGTTTGAGTTCGTATCAGAAATGTCATTTCAGTACAAACTGGCCTGTCAAACCCATACTTAATATTGGTCTCAAGTTTGAGATCGCTTCATAAAAACGAACCTTCGACACTCTACACCAAAAATTCACGGCAGCGTTCCCAGAAATGGATGTTTCGAGACAGAGGATCGGCGATCAGCGGAGAGCAATAATTAATATCAAGCTGCTCCCACAAGCCATACTTGACGAAATTAGAATCGAAATCTCAACCCTAATAGAAAACGGAAGTATTGCAACCAGTCAAACTAACCTTATACAAAACACAGGTACACGAATGCGGTGGTCTAGCGAACTAAACGAATCCATACTACGAACCTATTTTGAGGTAACACACGTTGAAACTGACATGACTGCAAATAGGAAAAAACACCACATCAAATGTATAGAACAACACCCTTACCTTAGTAATATTTCAAAACAAAGATTATCAGACCAACGAAGAGCAATAATTAACAACAAAGTGATACCACAAGTAAGAATTGAACAAATTAGACGAGAAGTAGAAATACAACTATTACGACCTACACAACGAGAAGGCCAAACTGACAATATAACAGATCTAGACTTTAATTACCAACTTACACAAAGAACGGTCACTCCACTATTTGAAATAGAAGAACCAGATTTCCCAACGAACTCACAAGCATCCCACTTACATGGTGAAGAAGAAATTCCCTCTGATAGAAATTGTGAAAATTTAGCACATAAAATAAAAGATCAATTCATTTAAGCGTCAGAAAAATTTACAAATACTGATTCAATATCCCGCCCATTCATACCAAAACAGAAGACTTCGAAAAAATTTGCAATGATAGTAGAATATATCGATAAGAAAATTCTTCCCGATTATTTAAATATTGAGCAGGATTTCCACACACTACACACCATAATTTACACAGCAGCATACACAGCAGCAATTTGTAATGGTGCTAAAATTAATACTGATTTACTGATAGACAAACTGGTAACAGCTACAGAAAAACAAAACCATCTTGACAAAAAAGGTTAGAAAACAAAATCCGAACACTGGGATCTGAGATGGCCCACTTAACTCAATATAGGAACGGAAATAGATGTAACAGAATAAATAATTCAGTAGAAGAAATAAAAAGAAAATATCAAGTGCATGCCCAATACGAAAACCCAAACACCGAATTAAGCCACTTTTTAGACACCTTAAAACAGAAGTTAAATATAGTTTCCAGCCGACTCAAACGATATTTAGCATGTACAGCCCGCAAATCACAGAACCGTAAATTCATTAACAACGAAAAAGCCTTTTATAGGGACATCTCTACACCAGCACAGGAAACACAACGTACACAAGTAGAAGCACCAGCACCTGAAACACTTAAAGAGTTTTGGAGCAATATATGGGAACAACCAGTCGAACACAACGACAATGCTGAATGGATACAAAAAGTCAGTAGAGCAGTAGAAAATACACCTGAAATGAAATTTGAAAATATCTCTGTAGACTTATTCAAAGACATTATAAAACGCATGCACAATTGGAAATCGCCCGGGTCAGATAACTTACACGCTTACTGGTATAATTAATTCACACAAGCTCATCCACACATTCATAACCATTTAAACACTTTAATGAAAGTATTTAAATCACCTGAAACAATGCCTACATTTATAACACAGGGAACAACATACATGCTACCAAAAGACAACCATGACGCACAAAATCCAGCCAAGTACAGACCAAGTACCTGTCTTCAGATAATTTACAAAATTTTAACAGGTTGCATTAGTGCGCTCATATACCAACATGTCGCTGAGCATATAACATTCTATCAGAAGAGCAAAAGGGCTGTAGAAAATTCAGTCAGGGGTGCAAAGAGTAGCTAACTCTGGACGCAATTGCACTAAAACACGCATATAAGAAAAAGAAAGATATACATTCTATGTTTATTGATTACCGAAAAGCGTTTGACTCGGTACCCCACACCTGGCTGCTTAAAATCTTACAAATATATAAAATAAACCCTATTATTATAACTTTTCTTCAAAACTCCATGCAAAACTGGCAAACTAAGCTCAAAGTAAATCAAACCTTGATTACCGAACCGATTTATATAAAGTGCGGAATATTTCAAGGCGATGCCCTCAGTCCCTAATGGTTTTGCCTAGCTCTGAACCCTTTGTCAGACCTCAACCACAGTAAGCTCGGGTTCAAGCTTAATAGTGAACAAAATGGTACAATATCGCACCTCATGTACATGGATGACATTAACTTATACAGTTGATCTTTTTAAACTGGCTGACATCACACAACAATTTTCTACAGACATAAATATGCAATTCGTTGTTGATAAGTGCAAAATCCTCTCAGTGACAAAAGGAAAACTTTTGCACATCCCTTATGCACTTTATACTGGCGAAACTATTGAACCGATGGATGAAGTTAGTACTTACATATATTTAGGCTTTCATCAATCCAGACAGATCCAACGGAAACAAACAAAAATCGATCTCACCACAAAATTCAAACACCGTCTCAATCTCATTTGAAATCTGAACTAAACTCCAGAAACACTATTAAAGCCATAAACACATTTGCCATCCCTATACTCACATACTCATTCGGAATAATTAATTGGTCACAAACAGATTTACAGAAACTACAACGCACCATAAACACTACCCTCACAAAATACAGAAAACACCACCCAAAATCATACATTCAACGACTTACACTACAACGCCAAGAAGGAGGAAGAGGACTCATAGACATACATAACCTACACAATAAACAAATAACTGCACTCCGGCAATACTTTCACACCAAATCAGAACACTCATTACTCCACAAACATGCGACCGAAACTGACACTAGACTGACACCGCTAAACTTACATGACAGACGAGCACAAACTAACGAAAAATTAACGGACCCCAAAGAAAAAATCGCTACCTTGGCTGGAAAGTCTCTCCACGGGAGACACCGATCCCATCTTTGCCAGGAATACGTCGACAAGGATAAGTCGAACGAATGGCTAAGGAAGGGTGAACTGTTCCCTGAGACCGAAGGCTTTATGTTAGCGATACAAGATGAAGTAATAGCCACACGCAATTACAGAAAGCATATTTTAAAAGACCCCAATCAAACTAATGACTTATGTAGACATTGCAACAGTACACCCGAAACAATACAACATATAACTAGTTCCTGCAGAAGTATCTTACAGACAGACTACAAACATAGACATGACCAAGTAGCATCCATCATTCACCAAGAGCTCGCACATAAATTCAAATTCAAAGCCAAAAAACAACCATACTACAAATATAAACCGGACATAATTCTAGAAGACAGAAATCACAAAATTTACTGGGATAGGACTATATTAACGGACAGGACAGTACATTACAACAGACCAGACATTACACTCCACGACAGACAAAATAGAACAGTTTATTTGATAGACATAGCCATTCCTAACACCCACAATATACCAAAAAACTATATCTGATAAACTAACAAAATACCAGGATCTTGCAATAGAAATTAAAACTCAGTGGAATGCAGATACCGTTCATATTGTTCCCATAGTTCTCTCTTCAACTGGAATCATCCCTAAAACTCTTGCTAACAGCCTAAAAATTCCTTACAAAAAGCAACAGTCCTCAATACTTGCCGTATCACACGAAAATTTTTAACATCGTCGACAATCACCTCCAACACTGAACCATCTGCTATACTTGGCTAAGGCCCGTATGGTAGATTATTACCTTCTCTTGATAAGAGAAGAGAAAAAGAAATAAACAAAATAATAATAATAATAAAATTTATTCAAAAAACAGTATTTGCACAATATAAAAAGTACAGATTGTTGAATTTGGTTGTGAATACAGTTGTACAAAATTAAATGTTGAACCCTGGTCTCCAAACCAAGCGAAAGCCTGTATCTTGGAGGTCAGCGTTCGGTCGCACAATATAAAACATTAAATATTAACAACCGTTGACTATATACTATGTTTTGTATATAAGAGCTTAACCAAGTTAGCTAGAGTAATACTTTTTTAATATTATTTATAAAAATACACAAAATAAATGTAATACATGCGTATGTGTGTGTGTGTGTGTGTGTGTGTGTGTTAATCTATATTAGTCACACTTTAAGTACAAGCATAAGAATAGGTATTATAATTCACCTTTATAGTTTTATTTGTTCACAAAAGAATTCATTAAATGTTATAATTTAGCCAGTATAAATAAAATAAAATGTAACAATAAAATGATCACATTAAAAAACAAACAAAACATACTCATATTATCAACAAAATTAAATTATGTGGACTAAAGGGAAAACTTGATTGTCAAATTAGTTAAATTACTAAAACTAATATCTTATTTATGTTGTCATATCTAATAACTAAATTTTATTTTAGAAACAAGATCTTCGATTAAAAGGCTTAAGACTTCGTTTACCTTTATCATCATTTATTCTAATCCTTAGTTGGAATTACTATTTAACATTTACTAAGAATTATGTCAATAATAACAATTTTATAATAATTTAATGTTTTAAACACTGTTACTTATACAGTGTGATAATAAATATACAGGGTGTAAGGGACAGCGACCCACAAACTGATAGGGGTTGCTCAGTCAGCGAAACTGAACAGCTCCCACCGGGAAATTCATCCACGAGATGAAAAAAATAATACGGTCCCATACAAAATGACCACCTCGGATCGGATAATTTGTATGGAAAACCAATTATTCTTCACTTCCTGAAAATAAATCCTGGTAAACGTTGTTCAGTTTCGTTGACTGAGCAACCCCTATCAGTTTGTGGGACGCTGTCCCTTACACCCGTTATATTTAATTATTCCAACTACTTTGTACCAATAGCAGTAATTAAAGTGTAATCGATCCTGACAATAGGGTTTCCCCCCGCTACTGGCTCCACAATCTTCAAGTCCCTGGCTGCTTGAATGCAGTCGTCTGCAAAGTCCTGGCTCATCTCCGCGGGAATGTTCATCGGAGATACTAGCACTAACATCAAATGTGAAAAAAAGAAAACCGGGTTTATCGGACAGCGTCCCGCAAACTGGTAGGGGTTGCTCAGTCAACGAAACTAAACAACAATCAGCAGGATTTTTTTAAGGAAATGACAAATAAATATGGTTTTCCATACAAATTGTCTGATGGAGGTGGTCATTTTGTATGGGAAGGTATATTTATTTTTTCGTCTGCTGAAAGAATTTCCTGCTGATAGTTGTTCAGCAGGAAATTTAACTCAACTGAGCACCCCCTATCAGTTTGCGGGACGCTGTCCCTTATACTCTATATAGGATCATTTTAATTCAAGTGCAAATATTAAAACGTGTAATTCTACTCATGAAACTGAACAACTTTCCCTAAAGAACATAGGTCGAAAAACGAATAAAAAAATTGGACCTTCCATACAAAATGCACTTAGTATGGGAAGTCAATTTTTGTTTTTCGTATTTCGACCTATGTTCCTCGGGGAAAGTTGTTCAGTTTCATGGGTAGATTCACATACATACATATAATCACGCCTTTATCAGGTTGTCAGCCCATCGCCTAAATTACATTATACTGAAACCTCGGATCCTTTACAGATTGTAGATCCTTGGTAGATTCACACGTTTCTATATTGAATTTAAAATGACCTTATATATAATGGTATTTGGTCAGGGCAATGCAGGCTAAATCACCTTAAAGTTTAGAAGAAAAAAGATTCCGTGCTCCTGTGGGCACGTTAATCCGTCGAAAATCCCGGTCGCTATCTTTCATAATTTGCTAGTTATACAATTAGCTGTGCTATTAGGCGGTTTGAAAACTCTGACACCAGGGTTCATCGAGTCCATCGACTCGATACCCACACTACAGAAGAAGAAGTAGGAAAAAAGGGTGCTGTTGTTCATTTGGAATTTCTCCGGGATGCCCAGACGTAATTTGTTACATTAATAATAAAAATATTTTACCATAAAAATGGTATGTAAAAGGTAACATAAAAGCTTATAAATTGAGTGTTATAGAAATTGGCTTAATATTGCTATTCTACATTTACTTTGAATATAAGTACATCTATCCTCTATTTCCATTAAAGTTGTTTTTACTTCCCAAGTAAACTTACTTCTTAAACAGTCTTCTGTGTTAAAGCAACTCTTGATTTCGTACTTGACCTGAATATTCTTAAATTTTGTGATTTCCATAATCTTATAAACCTCCTTATCCGGCTCCTGTAAATAAATAATCGTTCGAAATGGAAATCCAAATCTTAAACAATAAAATAATTGAAAAAAATATATTTGGCTGTGCAACGCGGAAACGCAGCTAGCCTTCTGGGAACGTTGCGTCGATGCGGTGCCCTTCAAGACATATTTTATTTGTGGAATGTTTATTTGTAAATATTTTTTTGTGTGTAAGTATATTCTTGTTTATGTGTTGTTCACGCCTAGGATACTTTAAATTGGTCTAACCATTTGAAAAAATAATTGTAAATATTTAAAATTGTTTAAGATTGCTATCAATTCGTAGAGCGCACAACTTAACAAAATCTTGACTAAAATGATAACCGACCCATTCTGTTCTCTCAGTTAGTAGACTTATGTTACATACATGAAAACATAATCATATTTTTTATTGAATGCTCTGATCTGTATTGCCATAAGAAATGGAGCTTTCTCAGCATTTATCACAAGTTATATTTATAACCAGTAACACTATTATTCTGTCAGCACCGTGATATAGAATATAATAATACAACACCGGGGATCCCCTTAAACAAATAATATCTAAGCTAAACGTCAAACTTAACTGACCGCTAGCAACCTATTATAAGGAAAATAAGGTGAGTATAATTTTAAAATTGAGAAAACATACTTCCATATCCTGGTATGGAGATATGTAGGACCTCTCAGCATCTTTGAGCCAATGCTGCCATTTGGGTTGTTTCACCAGGATCCGGTAGAAATCGTACACCCGGTGGCATCCAACAAACAACAGTAAACAACTGCCACGCTCTGCTAACAGGGTGTAGATGTTCGAGAATGTTTTCCTGTAAAATAGACAATATTTAACTTTAATGTCGACAGGCACGTCAATCGTACGAGTGCAAACTTTAGCAAATGGTACCTAATAAAATTTACCTTGAAATTTATTTTATTTATTTAAGGGTTAAAACAGTGAATTACATACTTCGTTGGGGAAACCAAAGGTACACTATGATCCACAAGACTCGGATTGGTTTTACGATTTTTTTATTAAATACGATTAAACTGTTTGGTCGAACTAATAGTTTTTTTCTCAATGACCTCTTTTTTTTACTATAATAATACTATTTTTTTATTTTATTATAGACAGTAAGTGAGATAGATGTAAAACAAATTAAATCTTACTTCTGGTCCTGGGCCCAATGAATACTATAAGAAGAAAAGACATGATCGAAGCTGGCACGAGATCTTGCTTGATATCACCGCTCATGTCGAGTTGGATAAAGTTGCTGCGTGGATCGCCATAGCGGGCATTGGCGTGGGCCACCATCGCTGGGGTAATATCGGCACCCACGAGTTGCCTGAAGCTGGCTGGAAGGCAGGGTCGTAACACCTCTGTAGTCAAGCTCCCGTCTCCGGATCCCAAGTCAAGCACCCGACATTTCTCTACCCACTTCGGTGCGAAATTCTGCGAACACTCTAATGCATCCTTCTTAGAAATCGCATTGCTTTTTTCGAACAGTTCCGGCTTGTACATTATAAACAAGTAAACAGTATATGCAAGTTGTTAGCTCGACGTGTCACGACTAAGAATTATTTAAAATAAGGGCAGGTGTATTTAAATACACATGCTGAGCATTTGACACGATTTCCTCCCCCCCCCCCCGACTTTTATTTTTGTCTGCCTAGTAAAAATATAGATAAAAACAAACAATTTTATCTTCTTTCTACTAGAAATTTCTAGAATACCTAGATAGCAGCTAGATAATAGTTATTAGTCAAATTATCTTTTCTTTTTTTATAGTCGCTCATTAAAAGGATAATTCTCAAATCAGCATCAATGTGTCCATCAAACGAAAGCTTTTCGTCGACTTGGATTCCTAGGTATCTGATTGAAGAAGCTCTAATAAGAAAACTCTGGTCGTGAGCCGGTGAATACGTGCTGCTGATATTGAGGACTATTGGATCCTTGGGCTCAGATGCTTTCGTTTTATGGAAACAAAGATACTTCGTTTTGCAAAGGTTAAAAGTGAGCATATTTCTGTCAAGCCAATCTTTGATGCGTGCCATGCCACTACTTGCAAATTCCACAGTCTCAGTCCAACTCTTCCCCTGGAACAGAACCACCGTGTCATCTGCGTAACATACTACCTTTGTGTTATTTCTAAGTACTCTGTGAATATCATTAATGTACAGAAGGAACAGAGTTGGACCCAGAACGCTCCCCTGCGGCACGCTAAAATTAATTGGCATTTCATCGCTTATATCCTCTCCTACTCTGACACATTGAGTTCGGTTTCCAAGATAACTACAAAACCATTCCAAAGGCAGCCCTCTAATTCCAAATTGTTCCAGTATTTTTATTAGGATGCGGGAGGACACGGTATCGAATGCCTTGGCAAGGTCTAGAAATACCCCGGTACATTTTTTGCCATTGTCAAGAAGTCCAGACACATGATCCATAAGCTCCCACACCGCATCCTCTGTAGACTTTCCTCGACGAAAACCGAACTGTTGGCATGATAATAAGTTATGTTTTTCTAGATAGCTGACGAGACGACCATTAACCAACTTTTCTAGAATCTTAGAAAATACTGACAGTAACGAAATAGGTCTATAGTTTTCAGGACAAGACTTGCAGCCGCCTTTGTGGATTGGGATGACACAGCATTCTTCCAAGCTTGTGGGAAGATGCCAGGGGATAGGCTTAGATTACAAATATGTGTCAAAGGTACTATAATTTGGTTAACGATTGCCTTAATGAGGCAGACAGAGAAGCCATCCATTCCTGCTGCACTATTAGCTTTTAGTTTGGTAATTATTCTGCGTATTTCAAAAGTATCAGTCGGTTGTAAGAAGAAACTGTCTACTGCCGATGGCAAACAGTCTATAGTAGATGCTAAGGATTCGTGTGAGATATTTAGGGAGGTTAAAAGCTGTTTTGCGAAATTTTCGCCAACGGAGGTAAAATATTGGTTACAGGTATTTAATGAGGTTTTGACATCGATTGGCACAATTTTTGTAAGCTCCGCGGCTGGCCTGGTTCTGCTTTCTTTCGGATCGCTTTTATTTTGAACCAATTGGTTGGACTCATAAGATTTCTTGAGTCTACGAAGAAGTAAATTGCAGAAATTTCGATATTCGCTATCCAACAATATTCATATGGAAACAACTTTGCTCGTTTTCTTGCTTCGCGAAACAACAGTCTGTTTTCTTTCGTAAGCCGTTCATTTATATACAATTTAACATCTGAGCCTGGTACTACATCACCACTCGAGAGATTACGTCTGCTTCTAGCGGCATTAACGATTTCGTCTCTTTTAGCTCGGCGAAGCAGCTTTACTACGACTGGTCGTGGTTTATTGTCCAGCTCTGAAGAAGCGGCAACATTTTCTGTCGACTTACTGGCTAGTTTATTTCTTAAGAATAAAGGACGGGGGCCAGCTCTAATAACAAAGTCTATGTCTTCTTCCTTAAACTCGACTTGAATCTTTTTTGCCACCAGCGTGACTACGTGGACGAGATTTTCAACTTGTAGCTCTGGCAAGCCCACAATTTCATCCACTGTTCTTGGACATTTTGCATCCGCTGCATGTTTACTAAAAATGTTTTTAGTTCGGCAATTTCTACGTCTGTTTTTATGATTTTTCTTTCATATTCCTGAAACTGAGATTCGATTTTATCGGATATTGAGTCCATCTGCTGTTTAAGTTCTAGTAAATCTTGTCTTAGCAGCACTAAATCTTTGTTTTGCTTGATATCAGAGATTTCTTCCCTTAGATGTCATATTTCTTGAACAAGTTCTTGTGGACTAGAATCAGTACGACTGGATTTAGGTTTATAGTAGCTACCTCTCTGTATTTTAACATTTCCTTCAAGTGTATTGGAAGCTGATGCATCTGTCCCCTTCCTCAAAGGCGTAAGCGTATTATCTTGTTTAGGGCGGTTACTGATACAACAAGGGCATAGCCATGATGTTTTGTATGATACAGTAAACTCATTGTGTGAATCAACGGTAATGCCAAGACAGTCTAGATCATACGGTCTACCGCATTTTGGGTTTGAGCATATCATCTATTTTGAGGACAAAATATGCTTAGTACAAGCATTACATTGGAATGACATTTTAGGAATGCAGGGGTATATTGAGCGTTTAGATTTTAAATTTCGCGCTATTCTGCGCGCTTAATGTACTCAAACCTGTCGTGAGCCGATCGATGGCGCGGTCGCAGCACAAGTTGCGGTAAAGTGAAGCGTTGCTGGAGCGATGCGAGCGGGTAACTTGCGGGGACGGTAGTAGTGTCTCTGAGCTGCGTACACGGAGTGACTCATCGATACGGAAGCAGCCGGCAAAAAGCGCATGCGCACTATTGCGAGATATTTCGCCCGTTGACGATGATTTTGAAATGTTTTCGAAGATTTCTTTGCACTGTATGAGATTACACTGATACTGATATCACTACTTTTTAGCCCTTTTAACAGGCTTGAAGGACATATAAGTTTCTACTCGGTATTATGACTTTTAACAATTAATTCTGAATAAAGATTACGGAGAAAACTAATAGCGATCTGACGTTGGCGGAAGGCCGCAATGAGTCCTCCTCTAAAAGCCCTCCATTAAAACAAGGCTTCTTTTTACGCCGTGAAAAAAGTAAATCCCGCGGGCGCAAACTTACTGCTGCTTATTAGCCGTGGGTTAGCACCGCGTTTAGTGGGAAAAAATCATAGAAAAAAATAAGTAGCTTGATATTCTAGGAATAGACATCTGGACTAGTTTTTGCCACAGGAATGTTATCGAGGTGGTTCGGTGCAGAATGAAAAAAAAACTAATTACACCGCTATTTCTTTTTTTCAATACCATCATGAGCAAGGTGTGTATAGGTGTGTGTGTGTAGGTGTGTTAGTTCACGGCGAAAATCGGCTACGGCCCGTATTCAATTCAATTCAATTTTTGTATAAAATGGCTTCTGTCGACTGAGGACAATTCCGCCAGTGTCTAAGTTGGACAATACACGTTACCACCTTTTAAGAACACACGATACTGACTGACTAATGATTAGTTGTGAACCTAAAACAAACAAATATTAAACAATTAGCATGCAACATAAAATAGTAAATAAATGAATAAATATTATAAACGTATATTATAAGTCTCAATATACTTAAATAAAATAAATAAAACAGGGGGATATACATAGGATAGAATATTATAAAAAGAAGTAGGACGGGGGATACACGCAGGAAGGAGATCATATAAAGAAACACGGTATTTGGAGCAAGAGAAAAAAATGTGGTCTAAAGTTCCCTCCTCAAGGCCACACTCACAAAGAGAATGATCCCTAGTCCTAATTTTTGCCAGAAAAACAGGGTTACAATTATGACCAAGACGCAATCGAATAATAGTTGAAATGGAACGTTTGCTAGCATTACGGTATATAAAAAACCAAGGTCTTGCAGGAATACCAATAATATCCGGTTGAATACCAGCATAGTATTTACCCTTATTACGACTCGACGACTGCCACAGTGTTTTCCATTTATTCATTAGATAAGAATTAGCTATAGACCGTAAATCTTGAGCATAACATTTAGAATAATTTACACAACCTAATCGAATAGCCTCCTTCGCAAGAGCGTCCGCCTGTTCATTACCAACGATGCCAGAATGACCAGGGATCCAAACAAGCACAACATCGAGATCAAGGGAATGACATTTATATAGAATTTCTCAAGTTTTTAAATTTAAGGGATGCATATCTTTACATCTAAAGGGAAATTTAAAAATGTCTTCAAGACAACTCCGAGAATCCGAAAAAATCACCGTTTTTTTTTATTTTATGGGATTCGACATAAGTAACGGCCTCGTGAATTGCAATAGCTTTACCAGTATACACCGAAGTTTTAGATGGAGATTTAAAACTTAGAGTGATTTTCCAACAAGGAATCCATACAGCAGAACCTACAGAACCATCATTGGACAATTTTGAAGCATCAGTAAATATGTTAATCCAACCATGAAACTTTTCAGCAACAAATTTTATAAATAGGGTGTTAGCCGCAGGGTCATCTTTGATAATACCAATATTAAGAATAATTTTAGGGATAAATATAAGTGCATTATAATCTATTGCAAAAATAGGATTGCTAGAAAATTGAAAAACTTTGGGTCCCTTAACATACTTATCAAAACTCTCAAAAAGACAAGTAGGGTTTTTATTTTTCCAGTAATTTGATGTAGGGATAAGATTAGACAACTGAGTCAAACAAGTACCTAATTAAAGGGTGAGATGAGTTTTGAACAACCTTAAAGAAAAATCTATCGCACAAAAATTGCCGACGGAGTAATAAAGGAGAATCTAAACATTCTACTTGAAGAACATTAATAGGGGAAGATTTCATTGCGCCAGTAACTATACGGAAACACTTAGATTGTATTTTTTTCCAACAAGCCAGAGCTGTTTTATTACAAGGCTCAAATAAAAACGAACCATAATCAAAATGACTCCTAACAACAGCATTGTATAAGAGCGTGCTCTTATTAAATTAATCCTCCTTTCGAACTTATCTTTAATATAATTTAGATGATGTATAAAGGTCAAATGGGTATCAAAATAAATACCTAAAAATTTAACTTTATCCTGAATTGGAAAACATTCATCATTTATTACAATCTCCATAACAGGTAAATGACGCTTTCTGGAAAAAATTACAGCAGTGCTTTTAGACACAGACAAAGATAGACCATGACTCAAAAGCCAGTCATTTAAATAACGAAGAGCAGTATTAAGGCGAATAGAACAATCCGAAAAGGAGTCTGAGGAGTAATATAAGGCAATATCGTCTGCATATTGCAAAATATTGCAGAAACAATCAACTGTTTTGTCAAGGTCAGCAGTATAAAGACTGTAAAGAATGAGACTCAAGACCGAGCCTTGAGGTAAACCCTTCCAGACTGTTCTAGGCGCCGATAAGGAGCCCTGAACACGGACAGCTATAGATCGAGCCATAAGCATATTACAAATAACATTAATCATCCTCACAGGGAGACTCAGCTGATGCATTTTCTGCCTGAGTAACGGGAGGAGCACATTGCATAGGCGGATGTAATATCTATAAAAACGCCAACTAAATGTTGATTCCTGGAAAATGCAAGGCGAACTTCCGAGGAAAAAATGCTTAAGCTATCCATAGTTCCCATATTTTTCCGAAAACCAAACTGTGTTTTTGATAAATTATTCCTATTTTCCAAAATCCACTCCAATCTGTTTTTAATGAGATGTTCAAAAATTTTGCTAAAACTGATAGAGCAATTGATCTATATGAAGCAGGGTCGTTCGGATGTTTACCAGGCTTGAGAATTGGAATATTATTTGCTGTTTCCAGGAATCAGGAATTATGCCGGATTCATAAATTTTATTTATGATATCTAAAAAACACCGTTTTGAAGAGTCCGAAATTATTCTTATGAATGAATAAGGAATTCCATCAATACCGGGAGTGGAATCACGAAGGTGTTCTAATACTGATTGGAGTTCAGAAAAAGAAAAAGGTAAGTCAATGCGATCAGAAGAAGCAGGAGAAATTGTAGATGGAAAACAATCCTCAGCTGGAACAAAAGGAGGGGCTAGTTTATCTATAAAATCATTGAGCCAAGCAGAAGGATTATTACTAAAGGGATCTTTAAAGGTATAAGATCCAGAAAACCTATTAAAATTTCTCCAGACAAGAGATGGCAAAACTCGAGGGGAAAGACTCTCACAGAAATTAATCCATTCCTTATGTTTCTTGTCATTCCTTTTGTTTCGGGTCTTTTAGATATAGCGTTAACTCTTTGAAATGTAATATAATTTTCAATGCTTGGTTGTAATAAAAATAATTCTTCAGCTTCATCACGTCTCTGGATAGATTGAGTGCAATCAGAATCCCACCATGGGGGAGAAGGAATAAAATCCTTTGGGGATTTTTTAATTGGTATATTTAAGTTAGCCGAAGAAAGAAGAGCTGACACAAAATCCGAGTAAAATTGAGAAAAATTTTGAGACGTTACTACAGGGAAACTATCTGTTTGATTTTGAACAAAATTTGAAAACTCATCCCATTTGGCTTTCGAAAGACGGAATTTAAGTAATGGGGAGAAAGACGGAGAGGGCAATAACACAGAATGAGAGTATGAAATTAAAATAGGCAGATGATCACTACCATGCGAGTTTTGTAAAATATTCCAAGAGAAGCGCAAAACAAGACTAGAAGAGATTAAAGACAGGTCAACACAGCTAGGATTTTCCATAGGAGAATTTCTCCTAGTCGAAGAACCATCATTAATCACACATAAGTCAAAGTCATCCAATAGTTCAGTTAAATGAAATGATTGGTATTTACTAAAATTTGACCCCCACATAGTGTGGTGGCAATTAAAATCGCCTAAAATAACAAAAGGAGGAGGAAGAAAATTTAATATTGCTCTCAGCTCATTAATAATAGACACATTGGGATACGGAATATAGACAGAAACAAAAGTTAAGTTTAATACACTTGCAGCAACAATATTGAATGTAGGGGAGTGAGGAGGAATATTAAATAAAGTAAAAGTAAGGGGACGTTTAATTAAAATAGCACAACAATCAAAACCATTACTAGAATCATCCCTGAGACATGAATAACCTGGCAACCGAAACCGGGAGCAAGGCTTTAACCATGTCTCAGAAATGGCCATCATCAATGGTTTATGAGAATTAATTAAGTTAATAATTTCAGGTTTTCTAAGACGAATGCTCTTGCAATTCCATTGTAGAATTGTTGCCATTTTGGGGGTTTTAATAAAGATGAAATGTTCAAAGCCTTAAGGGCGACATTGTTCGGTAAAGCATTCTGAAGTTGTTTAACAATATCAGAAAATGAAGATATTAGTTTTTGGATTACTTCATCATTAGATGCTGGATTTGCATCCAAAGATTTTTCAGAAAGAGCACCGCCATTAGTCATGGAAGATAAAGGGTGTTGAATAAGGCTACTACGAGTATGAGTAGCTTTATCAAAGCCAGGGTGCAAAACCTTGCGTGTAGGAGGGTCATAGAAAACTGTTTTACGGTATGATTGTTTCTGGGGAGTCATGGGCAGAACTGACACTGAATCACCACGTGGGGTCAAAGGGCTCATAGAGGGGCGAGTAGGAGTTGAAAGAGAATGATTTGGAGAACGGATTGAATCAGCAAAAGATCACCAATTTAATAGATTTTTGCCTTTGATGTTCTGGACAAAGAGTGGAATTTGTAGCAAAGTGAGGACCTGAACAATGTACGCATTTAGCTTGAGGTTCAGAAACAGAGCACGTCTCAGCAGAATGGGGATGTGAGCATTTAAAACATCTGTCGTTTGATCGGCATTGAGCTTTGATATGCCCAAACCGGCAACACTTGTTGCATTGAATAGTAGGCAATGTGTAAATGTCAACTGGAAGGGAAGTATGGTAACAATAGATTTTCTCTGGCAGTGATTGACCTAAAAAGGTAACTACTACTGTTTGAGTGGTGACCCACTCAACCTTGCCTTCTCTGGTTTCCTTCCGATTTAGTCGCCTTGCTTTAATTACCCTACAGTTAGCCTTTGGACACTCAACAGCATTAAAAAATTCCTCTAATTTCCATTCAATTGGGATTCCTCGAACTATGCCCATCCTGGTTACATTGAATGATGGAATGACCGCTTTAAAGTTTTGTTTAGCAAGACTTGGATTTAGCATCCACAAATTCAACTACTGCACGATTACGTCCAGATAATTTTATTCATTCCCTTGTAATACCTTGTATTGATTTTTTGTGCAGAAACTGGGCAAACTTTAACAATTTTAAAGAGGTGCCAGAGGAATGATCACTCTCCTCTTTGGAGACATGAACGATAAATGGGGAATCGTCGGTATCAGAATACTTTAATTTTGAACCTTTAGCAAATTCCGGAACAGTATAAGTATGCTGCATAGAAGCAGCTGCAGGAATTTTCGCAGATCGTTTAAGAGAAGAATCCAAATCTTGATCACCTGGACGTTTGGACGATTTCCTTTTGGAAAATTCATCCATTTCACAGTCAAGAGAACTAAAACCGTCATTCTTAACTCCCCCGGGGTCCGGGGGCTCCGACCCGTTCATCACTAAAATACAAAAACTACCACCTTGCCTTTTATAACAAACACAAGAACAGTACACAAACAGCACAAAAAACACAATTTGTCTTATAAAAACAACAGAATTAAGTCAATAAAGTCGAATTAAGATTCCAACACGTGTAGTAACCAATACTTAGACGAGCAGAATCGGCCCGTATTCATAAAGTGTTCTCAAGATTGAGAGCAGTATTAGGTCTGAATTTGACAGTTCATAATGTACTGAAATAACATTTCTGATACGAACTCAAACTTGCTGTCAGTCTTAAGTGCTGAATCGCCATGGCCGAAATCATCACTTGAGACTGACAGCAAATTTGAGTTCGTATCAGGCCCGTGCCTGCGTCTGATAAGAACTCAAACTTGCTGTCAGTCTCAAGTGCTGATTAAAAGTACGGACTTGTAATCAGCACTTGAGTTCGTATCAGGCCTGTGCCTACGTCTGCCATTTCCGGGCGCACGAGCGCCGTACCGGCTAGGAGTTGAAGTAGTCGCCATGGCCGAAATCATCGGTTGGAAGGGTCATCATCATCGTCACTTTGTGCAGTACATTTTATTATATCAACTAAAAACTCGTATCTGTAATGTATACGGGGTGTAGGGACAGCTCTCTCAAACTTATTGAAACTGAACAACTTTCACAAAATATTCTTTTAGAACTTAAAAGATTTACGTACATACATATAATTACGCCATTGGGAGAGCCCGATAGTGTAGTGGATAGGGCCGCTGCCTCCTAAGCGGGGGGCCGTGGTTCAAATCCCACCATGTACCAATGTGTTTTTCGGTTTTCGAATTTCATATGTACGTTTATTCGGCGCTTTTTCCGTGCTTTGGAAGGCATGTTAAGCCGTTGGTCCCGGTTAATATCGTTTGATACCGCAGATATTAGTCGTTAAGCCATGACAGGCCAGTGCTAGGCATTGGCGGCTTGAAAACTCTGACCTAATCTAGAATTGAGTCTGGTTTCCCTTCTGGGTTGCGGAGGTTAGATGGCAGTCGCTCTGTGTAATAACCAGTACCCTCGTTTAATCCCCTAGATTAGGTAGCCGACCCGGAGAGATACGGAAAAAGGCTAGAAAGATGATGATATAATCACGCCATTATCCATAATGGGGTAGGCAGAGCGTAAACGACCTTAACAAAGGTAGTTTCGCTACGTCTGACAAAGTTTTGAGGGTTATTTAAGATAGATTTGTTGGTATATTGCTGTAGTGGCAGGTTGTCAGCCCATCGCCTAAATTGCAATATACTGAAACCCTCGGATCCCTTAGCTGGTTTTTAGAGCACGCCTGGGACGAAATGCAGCTGGCACATTCTATGTTTTTCTCTCGCTCCCAGTCCAGCCTGGAATAAAGATTTAAAAGACTTAAAAGCTTCCTCATTACGAATTGAGCACGTTGTCTGATCCAAGTGGTTATTTTGTAAAATGAATTTTAAAAAACTTTCCCTTACACCCTGTATAAAAATTATTGCCACTATTGGCCAATTAATTTCAATTCTATTATACCCATGTTTAACAAGTATATTTTTCACTACATTGTGTGAAATTATTTAAATAAAATTCTGTTCTCAGACGAAAAAAAAAATACTTTTGCATAGTGACGTCACCGAATATGAGTATTAAATCTTATTCATAGTGAACAGATGAAGGTTGCTGATTTAATAATAGTCAGTAATAGAGATGAGCGATCCCTGTGTAGATAAGATGAAGATGGAACTATTTTCGGGTAGGCGAGTACGAAATCGCCTACATTGTGGTTACAAAAGAAACTGACAGGAAAAACTTTATAGTACAGGAGCCTGCAACGTTTTTCACACACATTCTTAATCTACAAGGAGTGAACAAAAATTGCTGACTAAACTTTAGAAAGTGAACCTACCCATCAAACTGAACAACTTTTCCATGGAATTTAAATGATAAAATAATGGCCCTCCCATAAAAAAATATGGTGTTAATGACTCGAGTCATTTCGTATGGGAGGGCCATTTTTTTTATTTCGGTAACGAACATAGCTTGGGAAACGTTGTTTAGTTGTATGGGAAGGTTCACACCCTAAAATTAGTTTGTGGAAGTGGTTATTTTCATATTTTTATGTATCTCTTCATCGTTAAGCTGTGATCAGATGGTACGCGGGTTGAATAATAAAATGTATGAAACACGCCTATATCAGCTGTTTCACAGCTGTACACATCCTTACTGAAACAACCGTTAATCTATGGAACGCAATTTGCGCTCTGCCTACTCCAATAGGGATAAAGGCGTGATAAATGTATGCAATTAAGTAACCAAAAAAATTGGTATGAAAAGATAATTTTAGACAATTCTGTCCACAAGTCACCGTGTTCCTTCAAATTTGTTTCCCTATACTGTAAGGGACAGCTTGCTGCATTCTAATAGGGGTTGCTCTGTCAACGACACTGAACAACTTCAATCAGGATATGAAAGATTATTTTAACGTACATACAAAATGTCTACCTCGATCTAACAATTTGTATAGAAAAGCCAATAACTATTTTTCACTTCCTGATAGAATTTCAGCCCGTTCAGTCCATATCAGTTTGTGAGATGTTGTCCCTTACACCCCATATAATATTATAATAATAGTAAAGAAAATTATGTAAATAAACCAGAAACGTTATACAATAGTAATTATAGCGACATCTTATTTTTTATATGCAGGTATTTAAACCAATGCCGCCCATGAGTCCAAATACTCTAAATAGCTACTAAGAAATGTTTCTTTACTTTTGCTATGCAAAAATAAATTATTAAACATGGGTTGTCCTATTCGGTGTTGTATACGGTAAAGGGTATAAAAGGCATACAAACGACCTAAACAAACGTCGCTCCGCCACGTCTGACAAAGTTTTGAGGACTATTTAAGATAGATTTGGACGTATATTGCTGTCGTGACAGATAGACAGTCATCTTTGACATTAATTGACATCGCCTAAATTGCAATATACAGAAACCTTCAGACCCCTAAGCTGGTGTTTACAGCATGCTCAGCATTTCCTGCTGCTGGCACATTCTATGTTTTCCTCACGCTCCTAGTACAACATGGAAGTAAAACAAAGTATAATTAAATCAAATTTAATAACAAGTATGTCTACTAATATTTGAAAAATGTACTCCTCAAGAAATTATGTTAACTATCTTTTACAATAGTAAATTGTTTAATATTTTTTGTTCATTTTATGGTCACACGATAGGGATAGATAAATAATAAATCAGCCAAGAACGAGTTGGACTCGGACATTATTTATACAATATTTAGACACTATATTTTAACCTTTTGTTACTAATTATCTACCGTTTTTAATATAGAGCAATAAAGCGGCAAAGAAAAACGCTTTTATAAACGCTCTCACTAGACGATTTGCAGGTATACCACCATTTCAAGGCAAGTGATGTGCAACAGGTAGTCTCAGAATTGAATGACGATCTTGCAAGGATCTGCGATTGGGCTAACTCGTTTGGATTACTAGTAAATCCATCAAAATCATAGGCTTTAATTATTGGTAGTTTTATATGCTTAACTCACTTCAGGCACAGGATGTTTCACCAGTTGTTTATGATGGCACAGTTATTAATTACACACCCAAGGCTAAAAATCTAGGTGTAACGTTTGACTGCAGGTTGTCATATAAATGAGATAAGTAGGAAGGTGCATTATTCCTTTCAGTCCCTTAAGCGCTTACAAAGGTTTTCCTACCTCTTAAAACTAAAATTGTCCTCGCCCAATCCCTCCTTCTTCCTCTCCTTGACTATGCGGATGTCTGTTTCCTCGACGCCACGGAGGAGATTCTGAATAAGCTGGAGAGACTACAGAATCTGTGCATACGATACATCTATGGGCTACGCAAGTACGATCACATTTCGCAGTACAGATCTGAATTAAAATGGCTACCCATTCCTCGACGTCGCGATGTGCATGTTCTGTCGACTTTGTACCAAACACTGAACAACCCAGTCACTCCGCTTTACCTCCGTAAGCGCTTCCAGTATATGGTCCCTCGTGGGCAACCATGTCGGACCATTAGATCCCTCCTCCTGAAAATCCCTTCCCACTCCTCAACCTGTTATGGCAACTCATTTAGGGTGCATTCTGTGCGTTTGTGGAACTCCTTGCCCCATGAAATCCGTGCAAGCCCTTCTTTGGATATTTTTAAGAGAAGAGTGAAGGAGCATTTCTTATCCTCATAAATGTCTTCATATGTCGTATTATTTTTACTATATGTAAGTGTGTATAATATATTTATTTATATTCCACGTATTGTATGTACTAATATTATTTATATAATTATTTCATTAGTATTTATACTTATGTATGTAAGGATATTTATATGTAGCTTATTATAGTCTTTGCGTACACTCTTGCCTGCTGTTATCTATATATTTTTTTCCTCTCACACGGTAAGCTGGAAGACAACTCAAATATTTTGAGTTAAGCTCGCCTTAGTACATAATGTATCTAGATTAAGTTAAATTTAAGAATATCTGAGTGTAAAATAAAGAAATAGAAATCACGTTTCTGTATGAGAACCCTCTTGTATATTTATGTTATTTTGATTTAATTATTTATTATCAAAATAATTATACAACTCGATGTACTGTAAATATATTTCAAACGTTTACCTTTTGCCGTTTTTAATATCGAGCAAGAAGTGACAAAAAAACACGTTTATTATATGAGAGCCCCCTTAAATATTGATTTAATTCTACTTTTATAATTTGTTGTTATAGCACCAACAGGAGTACATCATCGTTGAAAATTACAATTGTCTAGCTATCCCGGTTCATGAAACAGCCTGGTGACGTGGGTGGTGACACACAAAAAATCACGTTTATTGTATAGGAGCCTCCCTTAAATATTAATTTTATTTTGTGTTTAGTATTTTCTGTCAAAGAATGAGAATGAGAATAAGAATGAGAATCATTTATTTGCCATAAACAGGGTTACATTAAGGTGTTACAAATGTGCATTAAATCATGCCTGCTTAGCTAATATTAATAGCATGCAAAATTATATATTTGAATTTAAAATAATACGAAAATTATAATCATAACAATAAATCAAAATGTCAGTCTTTTAAAAATATTTATGTCGTACTCGTATATGCATTGTTTATGTTGATTGATTGTTAAAATTTAAAATAAAGTCCACAGGAAACATCTGGTGCAATGCCGCATATTGCACGTACACATCGTTTTTGTGCTCGGAAAACTGAGATAACATCAGTACCGTTTCCCCATATAAGTAGACCATACCGCAATGCTGATTCTACAAATGCGCAGTTAGAGCAGTTTTCTGATCAGCTACTTTTGTCAATTTATACAATGCAAACGAGAAGCTGTTTACTTTCTTGTATACATAATTAATATCTTCTTTCCAATTCAGTTTACTATTTAAAGTTATTCCCAAAAAAGTGATTTTATTCAGATCTTTTAAACTTTGTCCTTGGTAATTTATAGAATATAATGGATTTGTCAGATTATTAAAATTGATGAAATTAGTTTTATTGTAATTAAGTATTAGATTATTATTGTTCAACCAGTTGATTAGTTTATTCAATGTATTTTCTATGTCTGATTTATGTCTTTCGATTGTCAACGTTTTCCTATCTGCAGTCACTATAATTGATACATCATCTGCAAAAAGAATTGTTTTATAATTAACAGCATCAGGAAGGTCATTTATATAAATTAAAAAAAATAGTGGGCCAAGGATACTTCCTTGCGGTACACCAACGTGGTTATTTATTAAATTAGATCTAATAGGTATAACATTATGTTTTAAGTCAACTTGTGAAATTTCGACGAATTGTTGCCTACCTTTAAGATAGGACAGTAACCAATCAAGTGCAGGCCCCAAAGTTATACCATGAATCTCTAACTTTTTCAATAAATGATCATGGGACACAAAATCAAATGCTTTCATCATGTCAACAAATATTACACTTGTATACAGTTCATCGTTTACGAAATGCAGTATGTTGTTTATTAAACTAATGCTGCAACTGCAGTTGATTTATGTTTTTGAAAGCCATATTGATTATGCTTTATGATTTTGTATATATTTATAAATGACGTAAATCGGTTGTACATGGCTTTTTCAAAAACTTTAGACAACACGGGAATCAACGCAATAGGACGATAATTGATCATGTCTGTTTTATCACCTTTTTGTGTAATGGCTTCACTTTTGCTAATTTCAGTTGTTCTGGAAACAATCCAAACTCAAATGAGAGATTTATAAGGTACATTAGAATAGGGTTTAGTTCAATTTTGCACGCTTTAATTATTTTAGTATTAATGCAGTCATAACCTTCAGAGTTAGTGTTATTTAATGATGATACTCGTATATTATTGCAATGATTGAATTAGTGTCTACAGGAGTCAGGAACATTGAGTTTGTAATGTTATTATTAATAAGTGTGTTTTTTGAATTGTGATTACATGATTTTGTCAAATATTTATTGAATTCAGATGCAATAGAAGATCGCTCTGTAATCATAGTATTATCTTTTTGTACTTTGTCTATGTAGTTATTTATTTGTGTCTGTTTACTTTGTTATTTATGACAGACAATGTTGCTTTTCCTTTATTTTTACTGTTTTTGACGAACCCCATATTTTTTTATTTTCTTAGCATGAAATATACATTTTTTTTAAAAGCTTTTTGTGTTGTGTATATTTACTTTTATCATAGCCTTTTTTTGAAGTATAGTATTTAAACCGTAGTTCTCGCTGCGTTTCACAACACTTCTTAAGCCCTTATGATATCCAATTTAGTTTAGAGCTATATTTCACTTTGATATTCAATACCGGAAAACAGAGATTATAGAGAAGACAAACCCATTCATAAAATATATTGAAAGCTGCATTATTGCTGCAGATCTCTTGTTTGATACATGTCCGAAAAGGTCAGTGATTGAAGATATGTTTTAAAAATGTTTATATTATAATTAGAGTATTGCCTTTTTGGATTATTACCTAGGTACTTATTTTTTATGTTTCACAGGGAATTTTAATAGCTGTGCTGTATCATGATCAGACAGTCGTAGAGATTTTGTCGATACAGTTGCATTAGGAATATTAGTCATAATATGGTCTAGACAAAGCTTTAAAGCCCGATGGTGTAGTGGATAGAGAGCCCGATGGTGTAGTGGATAGGGCCGCTGCCTCCTAAGCGGGAGGTCGTGGTTCGAATCCCACCACGTACAAATGTGATTTTCGGTTTTCGAATTTCATATGTACGTTTATTCGGCGCTTTTTCCGTGCTTCGGAAGGCACGTGAAGCCGTTGATCCCGGTTAATATCGTTAAATACCGTAGATATTACTCGTTAAGCCATATCAGAGGCCAGTGCTAGGCATTGGCGGCTTGAAAACTCTGACCTAATCTAGAATTGAGTCTGGTTTCCCTTCTGGGTTGCGGAGGTTAGATGGCAGTCGCTCTGTGTAATAACCAGTACCCTCGTTTAATCCCCTAGATTAGGTAGCCGACCCCGCGAAATACGGGATAAGGCTAGGGAGAAGATGGTCTAGACAAAATTTTCCTCTAGTTAGTTCATGTATATAATTTTTGAGATTAAGCTTCTTAAGTAAGTCAGCTAGCTTCTTTGTATTAGGTGTTTGTTCTAATGTATTTATATTTATGTCTCCAGCTATGATTATTTTATGTTTTCCATGTTTAACGGATTAAATATGAAGCATGTGCTCCAGTTTTCTAAGGAAACACTCGATATGACTCTTTTTTTTATAGTACAGACAAATTATTATTAGTCTATTTGTAGGTATCGATATCGCACAGGCTTCAAAATGATTATTAATCGTTAGCTCATCAAAACTATTCATTATTTTGTAAGATATTCCTTTCTTTACTAGAATGCAAGCCCCTCCTCGTTTATATGTCCGCGAGTAAGAGGTTGCTAATTGATAATTATGTATATTTATATTTCTTTCGTCGCCAGCTTTCACAAAAGTCTCTGTGAAACAGAGTATTTCTGGACAAGTATGTTTCTTCCGAATATGTCAATTCAATGAGCTCTTTTTTTAAAGATAAACCCTGTATATTTTGGTGAAAATTGTGTATTGTTTTTCCGGATTACGATCGAAAAAATGTCCTCACATCGCATTTATCGGTAAGAACTTGTGAACTAGACGTTTTTCCAAGTTAAGGGTTAATTTTAGTGTTTTTGGTGAGGTATAGGGTAGTTTTTGGCATCTAATTTGAAAGTAGTATGGTATTGTACCTTTTTTTGGTGTCATGGTATTAGATTTTGTCTCAGTCGGTAACGATTTACTGCCAGTCAGCATTTTTTTTTTGAGGCGGGTAGAAATTTTATAACATTTTTAATTGTCAGATATTGGTTTTTATATTCAACATAATCAATGCAAATATTAATTTTATTAGTCAAACATTCTAAATATACATTTCTATTTTTAAATTTATAGCCTAGTAGGTCAAGTATTTTACAGTGCTTGAAATGTCTGAACCACAACTTCAAATGCTCATTTAACATTTTCTCATTAAGGGACGAGTTGCGCATAATTGGTACAGTCGCTATTCGTAATTTATCAATAAGAATACAGAGGTTTGAATGAAATCTATGTATATCTTTGTCGTTTGATCCCAATCCTAAAATTACAATATCGTTTTGAGTCAAATCTTTGCATATTATCTCACTACTAGCCAATATTTCCGAACTTGTTGCCTCTGAGAGGACAAGTGCAAATGAGTCATAATTATCTTTCCACTTTCCACGTCTTGTATTCAGATAAACCTTTAATTTGTTCATCTCCAAGCATAAATCTTAAATTATAAATCTTGCGTTTCGTTTGTTTTACAGTAGTACAATTATTTGTTTGTGGGTCTTGAGTGCTCAAAATTGTAGAGTTTACTGATGTCTGTGGTACCGATGGGTGTGGTGATGAAGGGAGGCTCTCTTCTGCAGGAAGAGAAGGCGATCACAAATCCAACTGAACAGGATCAAATGAAACAGTTTATGAAGGAGATGAGAGATATGTTTGAGGACCTAAAAAACCAACAACTTACTAAGTTTTTCACTTTAAATTCTGCAGTAAACGAAATTAAAACCCAAAACGCAGAAATCCAAAAGTCAATTGATTTCCTTTCCGGCAAGTACGAAGAAGTTATACAAAAAGTTAATGCAACTACGAAAAAAGCCAAGACTACATCCACTTGCTGGAAAACAAAATTGAATTTCTCAAGAAAAAACAATGCGCTACATCTAGAAGTCCGTAATATCCCGAAGTCCCCAACGGAAAACAGAACCACCCTATGTAACATTGTAAAGACTACAGGAGGAAAAATAAATTGTAACATCACTGATTCAGACATAAGCAACATTTACCGCTTAAAACCAAAAAATTCGACTGCAACAACTCCTCCAATTGTGATAGAATTTACGACTACTTTTACCAAAGAAAAAATTATAAAGTCAGCAAGAGAGTACAATAAGGTGCACCCAACCAACAAACTAAGCACCTCACACTTAAACTTGGAAGGAGCATCCAGACCAGTCTACATCGCCGAGCACCTAACTCATAAAACAAACAGACTTTACTTTCTGGCTCGCGAACTGACTAAGGATCAAGGTTTCGCGCGCTGTTGGACATCCAATGGGCAAGTCTACCTGCGAAAACAAGATGGAACCTCACCAATCCGTGTTCAAACTGAAAGTGAAATTATGTCTCTACGTTGCAATGTAAAATGACTAGAATATGTATGTCTTCTTGCTCACTTAATTATTATTTTTCTTTTATTTTTTATCTTAAGATTAACTTACTTTAATTTCTTTAGGTTTAACTGTCAAAAAGATCTCATAATTATAGTTTTACACTCACACACACTCACATTACACAAAACAAACCCCTACACTTCAAGTAATATACTTGTAACTATTTGTAAATTCATATTATACAAATTAACTGGGATGTCACAAACATTATTCAGTTTTGTCAATTTCGCTACTTGTCTCTATTTCTACAATTACATAAAATATTTTTACAATAGATGCTACTCAGTAACTAGCCATCATGTTATAAACAAAATACCAAATTCGATAATCTAGCAGAAAATATTGATTCTATGCTGATATGCGAGTGTACTACCTGTGATATAGATGATTGTGCTTTACTTCTTAAAGATCATAAAAAAAGTCTTAATATTATAAATCAAAACATGTGTAGCATAAATAAAAATATTGCTGGCTTTTGCACCTTACTACAAAGGTCTAAAGTAGATTGGGACATCTTAGTATTAACTGAATGTTGGTTACCTCACACTGTTAATATTCCTAGGATTGATGGCTATAACCATTACCAGACTTACAAAAATCTTACTCAAAATGAGGGTGTTGTAATTTATATTAATAGCTCGCTTCACGTTACAGTTGAAGAGCTCCACTTTATTGATGCCAACTGCCTCACAGTTAAAATTGACCGAAACACCATTTTGATTGGCATTTATCGACCACCAGCTCATAAGGACCATACCCATTTTTTCAATCCCTCAACAATCTTCTCTCTATCCCATCTCACTTTCAAAATATTATTCTCTGTGGTGATATTAATATCGACATAGTACCGAATTCTAAAGATAAAAGTTCTGCGCTTTACCTTGATCTTCTCGCTTTCCACGGACTTTTACCTGCACATATCATTCCCACACATACGTTAACCTGTTTAGATCATTTTGTAATAAAGTCGAAAAATCCTGCCAGCACCTTAGTAGCTCAAACTACTCTAACCGACCATTACACAGCTATACTTAGTCTTGCCTTAAAGAAAATAAACGAAAATTCTACTTCCTACTTCACAAGAACGAATCTTGAGCAGCTTGCTTCGGATCTAAATAGTATTGATTTCAGCATTATCTTATAGTCAAACAGACCCAAACACTGCTACTACGATCTTCATAGAATCTATCCAACAAAAAATTGAGTCAAACACGCAAACTATTTGTATGTCTAAACGCAAACGCATTATTAAGCCCTGGATAACTGCCGGTCTTTTGCGTTGTATGAGTAATAGAGACAAGCTTCACAAAAAGTCCAGAAAATCACCCAACGATGTAGTATTAAAAATATCATATGTTAGATATAGAAATTTCTGTAACAAAATATTAAAAACAGTTAAACAGGATTATGATAGAGATGAAATTAAAAAGGTACAATTAAATAAAAGGAAATTGTGGCATAAAATTAATAACATTACAAATAGGCAGAAAACAAAAAGTTCAGCAGTAGAACTAATTACTTCTTCATCAACAGTAAACCACGTTAATAGATTTTTCGCTAACATCGGTAAAAAAATAGCAGATAAAATAACTCACTCTTGTAATCCGCAAATATGCTCTCATAATAATTCAAAATCAACAGCTTCATCCATGGTGTTTCTCCCAACAGATCATAAAGAGGTAGAATCACTTATATGTGCCCTAAAAATAAACTGTGCTATTGGCTGGGATAATATTTCATCTAGTATTTTTAAAGATCATAAAAATATTCTCGTTCCCCCATTAACCTATATTTTCAACCTGTGCATATCGTCTGGTATTTTTCCGACTGCTCTTAAAAAATCGCTAATAATCCCCATACATAAAGCAGGAGATAAAACCATGGTCAACAATTATCGTCCTATCTCAGTACTCCCCGCAATTTCAAAAATACTGGAACGAATTATGAATAATGGACTAGTTAAATATTTGGAAAATAATAACTTACTCTCACACTCACAATATGGTTTTCGCCATGGTAAATCCACCTCACGTTGAAAATCTTGACACCCAACAGAAAGTAATAGCTGTATTTTTAGATTTATCAAAAGCCTTTGATACGGTGTCAATTCCTCTCCTTTTAAGCAAGTTAGAACACATTGGAGTAAGGGATGTACAATTAAAACTATTCCAAGACTATCTTTCTAATCGATGTCAGTGCGTTAAAATTGACAAATATATCAGTGATGCTGTTCCTGTGACCTACGGAGTTCCACAATGAAGTATCCTTGGCCCAACTTTGTTCCTGATATATGTCGTCTTTGTGACTTACAGCTACAAAATGGTGAAATATTCGCATTTGCTGATGATACAGCTCTACTGTTCCGTGGTAAAACTTGGGAAAATGCTTTTAATCACGCACAACTTGGTTTTAATATTGTGCCAAATTTTTTAAAACATAATATATTAACATTAAATGCTGACAAATCTAAATTCATTACATTTAATATTGAGCCCTCAAAATTACCTGCCATCGTAGAGTCCCTTAATATAGTTGCCCATTCATGTTCTGTGCCTACTCAGTGTTGCTGTCCAAAACTAGAGCATACAAAGCAATATAAATACCTAGGCATTATAATAGATAGCAGACTAAGTTTCCAATACCATATTGATCTCTTAGCTTCTAGAGTCCGAAAATTTATTTATATATTCAAAACACTCAGAAACGTCATGGACCCTTCCCTTCTAAAGTCTATATATATATTTCTTTATGCCAATCCATCTTAACTTACGGTATCTCCTCTTGGGGTGGTGCCTGTAAAACACATTTTATTAAAGTAGAACGCTCTCAGCGGGCAATATTAAAAGTAAGTAACTCTCTCCCTTTTAGATTTCCCACCTCTGATTTATACCAGCGCTGTAATGTTTTAACTGTTAGACAACTTTTTATTTTGTGTACTGTTCTTAGACATCACAGTAACCTACCTTTTGAACTATCACTATCACAATCCAAACGAAAGAACATCTGCCCAATCAAAGCTGTATCTAATTATTATTATAGATCCTGATAATAGCCGAAACACTGGCGAACACTTCCGAATGCTGTTTAAACAATTTCTTTGTCCTTTAAACTGTACGTTGAGGTATACTATTTAAAATTTAACACTTTTTTTGTCTGTACTGATTAAAATGATCTTTTTCACTTCACTTAAATCTTGATAGGTAAACTTTCTCAAATGTATGTTTTAGGTAAAATATTCTATTTTTTACGTTATTATCATAGATAAGTCACAATTGTTTTGATTATAATAATAATGTTTTAGCGTTGTTTATTTTTGTCACAAACGTTAACACTAAATATTTTACTAACATAGAACACAAAATGTGTTTAACTTTTACAATAGTATTTTCACTTAGACTATATTTAAGAATAAAATAATACGGAGCAGCTGTACTACACTTAGCGCCCTCTGAAGAAGCAACTAAAATGCATATTCTGAAAATTCCAACTCTCTAGCTAACACGATTTATGAGATACAGCTTGGTGATAGACGGACGGACAGCGAAGTCTCAAATAATCCCATTTTTTACCCTTTGGGTACGGAACCCTAAAATAAGACATTGTTGCAAAGGCAAGTAATATTAACGGACATAGCATTTCATTCTAGGCAACCAGAGGCAACAATGTTTTCACATGTTTATGTTTACGACAACGATATAATAACTATAATATAATATATAATAACTCAGCTGCCCACCGTAATGCGGCACCTGATAGAAAGAAGGTTCGACCAACTCCTGTTGAACCTCAACCGAAGAAACGCTGCGACCAGGTAGATGCGGATGGGTTTACCCTGGTCGAAAAGAAGCGAAGGAAGCGTATCAGCCGGAACAAATGCGGCACCGCCCCGGCGGAGCCTACTCTACCGCTGCGCGCCGATACGCTGAAAACATCTCTGTATGTCTCTCATACATACATATAATCACACCTTTATCCCTAATGGGGTAGGCAGAGCGTAAACGACCTAAGCGAAGGTCATTCCGCCACGTCTGACAAAGTTTTGAGGATAATTTTAGATATATTTGTAGGTATATTGCTGTAGTGTCAGGTTGTCAGCCCATCTCCCAAATTGCAACATACTGAAACTCTCGGATCCCTTAGCTGGCTTTTACAGCATGCCCGGGAGGAAATACAGCTGGCACATTCTATGTTTTTCTCTCGCTCCCAGGCCAGCATGGAAGGTATGTCTCTCGCCTGCACGAAACTTTCACTGCGCAAGACGTGCTGGACTACATCTTCGCGAGACATAAAGCAGGTGTCTTCGCGTGTGTGTGGAGGCTCTGGAGTCGCGCCACCGGGTGAGCTTCAACTCGTTCGTGGTGCGGGTCCCGACTGCACATCTGGGCGTCTTCACATCGCCAGAGTTTTGGCCAAAAGGAGTAGTGTTCCGTTTCCGTGGGAATATGCGGCGCACAGCTCCTGAGTCAGCATAGTTTTAATAGTGCTATGTTATCTTATTTTTAGGTCTAGTTTATTTGTAGTGTATTTATGGTATTGTTTATTAGATTTAAGTTTATAATGTATATTATGTTATGTTTTGTATATTAGTATATTATGTTTTGATATGGGCCTCAGTTGCCTGAAATAAAACAAAAATAAAATGAAATAAATAAATAAAATAATTCGATGATGGTCATCTTAAAGACAAAAATATCTTCTAGTTGCTTTATTAATTAATGGGAGTGAGATCAGACGCGCTCTTTTTTCGGCCTGTGGATTATTCTTTTCGCGGACACTTAGTGTAGTATATTTTCGTGCGTTTGTCTCCAGGTCTATAAAACAACGAGTACTTCGCAATTGTGAAACGGGAAGCAGATAGGCACGCAGAAAAACCGATGACGAAATCGACTCACAATAGATCAGGTATTGCCATTTAAATAAAAATACAGAGGAAGAGGGCAGATAGGTGACAGAGAGCGATCGCTATCACGTTCAGAGATGTTGACCGAAACTTATTGTGCTAAAAATCTTTAGACAAGAAATTAAAAGAACTTATTAATGGAAACAGCTATTTATTGTTTTTAGCCAATTTTTATGCTATTTACACGCTTGAGAAGAATTATACTTATTCATAAAACAATCATTTTTGTAATGAGTTTAATTCTTTTTTAATTACGAACCTAAGTAATTTGTATATAAACTCAATAAGCTTTACAATATGTTCTGGTTTATCCCATCAGGTGACACGAAAAGACACCCTCTGCGTGCATAAGCGGTCGGGTTTAAACCTTGAGTTAGGATGCGCTGCGCGGGCGCATATAAATGCTTACGTTCGCCGCATGCGTCGAAACTGCGCGCCGATATCGCGACGCGCACACCCAGCCCGCGCACGCGAACACGGAAAAAAACCCAACCAAAAAAATATAAGAACCACCAGAAAAATAATAAGTTAAAAGGAATAAACAAAACACACAAAGCTTTAGACATGAACGACGCGGAGCTCTACCAGCAAAGCAACAAGCTACAGAAGAGGGATGCTCTGCAATGTCTCGAAGAATACGAGAAGAAGTTCGGATGGAAGAGTTTTGAGCGTATTCTTGACATTGGCTGCGGCGACGGCGGAGTGACCACTGAGATCCTGAAGCGATTCATCCCAGGGGACTTCGCGTCGCTGACGGGCTGCGACATCAGCCACAAGATGGTGCAGTTCGCGAACAACCACCACGGAGACGAGAGGATCAAGTTCGTGGTGCTGGACATCGAGGGCACCCTGCCGCCGCACTTCAGACGAGGCTTCGAGCACGCCTACTCCTTCTACACACTTCACTGGATACAAGACCAAGAGTAAGTTGATTTAGATAAATTCTTAACGGCATGGGTTTTCTATCATTTTTCATCAACAACTTATGTATACACGGTGTAACAGATAGGGTATATGCACCCGAAAGGATATGAATCTGCCCATGAAACTGAACAACTTTCCCCAAGGAACATAGTTCAGTGGAACATATTTTTTTCTTCTTTAACCTATGTTCCTTAGGGATACTTGTTCATTTGCATGGGCAGATTCACATCCTTTCGGGTGCATATACCCTTTCTGTTACACCGTGTATTATGTACCCACAGAGGGGCACAATCACAGGCCAAGCCAAATTAGTGTGATCAGGTCATTGAAATACTGAGTGTAAGGGACAGCGTCCTGCAAACTGATAGGGGTTGCTCAGTGAACGAAACTGAACAACTATCACCAGGAACTATTTTCAGGAAGTGAAAAAAATATTTGGCTTTTCCATACAAATTGTCCGATCGAGGTAAACATTTTGTATGGAAAACCCAAATATGTTTAAGCAACTGATTTACTTGGAAAATATAAATCTTGAACACAGTAGATTACAGAAAACTTTGTCCAACAACAAGTGACTATGCTACGATCGAGGCTAATTCTAATCGTCTAAAGTTTTGCTGACGTCAGGATTTTTTAAGATAATAAACTTCTGTTATCAATATTTTGTGACAAGTAAAGTCCATTTTATTTGTGTAACATTTCGAATATGGATTACGAGATCTTACCTCACAGCAACCCTTAATACTTAATTATAAGTTGTCTTCGAGCACCACTCGGTTTGCACAATAACAATAGAAATTATAGGTAGCTACAGTTATTGGATCAGCCTAAAATACAACTTCATCATCTTCAATATTCATATTAAGCAAGCATACCAGGTATAAGGTGTTAGACACCGTCCCGCAAACTGAAAAGGGTTGCTCAGTTACCGCAAATACTATCACCAGGAATTTCTTTTAGAAGAAATAAAAAATTGAACTTCCCATACAAAATGACCACCTTGATCAGACAATTTGTATGGAAAAATAAAATATTTTTTTCACTTCCTGCTAAAAATCCTGCTGATAGTTTTGTTGACTGAGCAACCCCTTTCAGTTTGCGGGACGCTGTCCCTTACACTCCGTATGCTTTCATTTTTATCATTCTATCTTTACCTTTACCCTTTACTGCACTTGACACCCACTATACCCGGTAAGGAATAGACTTCTAGCTTAAGGCTTATACCAGTGTCAGACAAGCAACTCGATTTCGAGCTATTCAAATATCGAACGTAACACCATTGACATATCGTTCAAATGAACGCGCGCCGCAGCCTGGTGGTTACGTCCATTTTTTAAATCGCACAAAAATGTGAGCCAACTATGTCCTAGTATAGCTTATCCTTTGAGGAATATATTCAATAAAAATAACGAAGTTCTGACTTATAATAAAAGGTTACAACTACCTCAAAACGTTTTTTAGACCTGAGTTTATGATTTATATTTGTTAAAAAAGAAAAAACAATATTTTTATGAGTTATATTAATAGTTCCTGAGTCTACCTCAACTTTTGCGAAATATCTGATTGGCACAGTAAAATATATAAATAGATTGTTTACCTAATTCATACAAATATTATTATCATAACATGCCATTAACTGGGTCACTTTATTAAATACACGTTCATCAAGGTGAAAAATCATGAATATCATAATAGTAAGTATTAATCTTATTACTATTATGAATCGTAACAGACTTAAAGGTCACCAAGCTTTATATATAAGTCTAGTTATTAAAATCACATTACTTTCTGGTCAGCCTTTTTATTCAGTCGAGAGATCAAGTCATTGATGAGAACAATATTTAAGAAGTTTTTCTATTTTGTAAAAATACGATCACACGCCCAAACGCATTTTTTTAAAATGTTGTAACAATTTATTTGTGAAAGTTGTTCAGTTTCGTTAAACAGTAAGTAACCTCGTTTACTTTTTGGGACACCATCCCTTAGGTACTTGCACCCTTTATTATATGGACTCTTATCTGTTTCAGTCGAGCGTTCAAGAACATCTATGACCTCCTGGCTGATGACGGGGAATGTCTCCTGATATTCCTGGGCCACATGCCTCTTTACGACGTCTTCCGCTCCCTGGCGAGGAGACCCAAGTGGCGTGAGTGGCTACGAGACGTGGACCGCTTCGTTTCACCGTATCATGACTCTCAGGTATGTCCCATGCTTTTTGGGCCTGACGGCGCTTTTTCCATTTGCCCCGCTCATGATCAGGAGTCGTTTTTTTGAACCGCTCGAAAGCTAATGCGCATACGAATAAGTAACTTTATCATGCGATTTCCATACAAATTGGCAAGCGAAAGTTGCTCTTTCCCATGCGAAGTTGATTCGAGTGATTCAAAAATACTGCTCCAGGTAGTATCAATATCCACCGCTGGACATAGAATTTAAGTCTCTCGAAAGCACTGATTCCGACCTTCAGCTCTTCTCATCTAGTTTCTGCAACCCAATCTTTGGTTATCGCTCCACCTGACAAGAGGCGTCCTATACTGCGTTCTGCCCTGTTACATGAACTAACCTGTTACATGAACTGTCCTGCTATATGAACTGGAAAAATCTGACTGTAGGATTAATTTTGAATTACAATGATAATTGAAATTCAATCACATTTAATTAAAAACTTAGAATGTGCCAGCTATATTTCCTCCCGGGCATGCTGTAAAAACCAGATAGATAGAAAGATAGATAAAACCTTTATTTCATTTCCAACACGATATACCATAACAAAAAAAAGAAAATGTGTACAGTTAAATGACAAAAACAAAAATTAACATACGATAAATTTACAACAAACTATAGACTAGAGCTTAACTAATTATTAATTAACATTTATAAGTGTTGTATCTGTGGGTGTACGTGCGTGGGTGTATGTGAAAATGGCGCTGACTCAGCATGTGTCGCAGAAAAACCACGACGCTGTTATTCTGCCAGAACCATAGTGAGTGTCGGCGTACACTGCGCGCGCATGATCATTGAGATGAATGAATAATGAAACAGCCTAAAAAGAAAAGGTGTAGAAAAATTATGTTGAAGAAGGTGGTAAGTACTTACTACTGACATGTGATATATTCAGTGAAGGCATGACTGTACGTACGATTGTGTGTATGTAATAGTTAAATAAATAAATAATAAGTGTATGTGTGTGTGTGTGTGTGTGTGTGTGTGTGTGTGTGTGTGTGTGTGTGTGCATGACGTGAGGAGTTTCAGGTACACGATGACTGCTGATTCGAAAGCAAGAAATCCTTATAGCTGACTTTAAAGACAGCCAAAGAAGACTTAGTCCTAAGGGGTGGCGGAATATCATTTCAGCATTTAGTCGCCGCGTACCTGAAACTGCCACAAAAAAGGTGCTGTTTTATGCCTCGGGATCACAAGTTGATTAGAGCATAACCTAGCCGCGTAACGGTGATTTGCGTATCGCCAGATGAGTTTGATCCAGAGGTACTCAGGTTGCCTTGTCTTAATTACACCAAACAATAAGGTGGCAAGATGTAACTTGATGCGGTTTTCTATATTTAGGATTTTACCCCGATTTAGAAAAGGAGTGACATGTGATCTGGGTGGTATGTTATAGCAAAAACGGGCACATGCATTCTGAATTCTTTGAGCGACTTGTAATATTTTTTTGAGGAGACAAGGTCCATATACCGTAGGGCAATGATATAGCTTAGAAAGTAAAAGACTCTCACAAAGCATAACCCTGAATTCAGGAACGATATAATGACGGATTTTGTACAGGACTTTGAGCCGGTAAAAAGCGTTTCTGGTCAGCTCAACCACATGCTCATGAAACCTCAGGTTGCTGTTCATCAGAAGACCCGAATTGCGAGCCTTCTCCACACGCTCAACAGAATCTGCACCAATCTGTATTGAAGGGTTTGTATCAACGATGGTTTGAACCTGTAAATCAGTACCGAGGACCATAAACTTTGATTAACTTATAATGAGAACCAGTGTGTTACGGTTTGACCAGCCCAAAATCCTTTCTAACTCATCGTTAATCCGAACAATAGCTGGCAAAACCTCCAGAGGCTTGCAGGATAAATACAGCTGGACATCATCCGCATATAAGTGATAGCGGCAATTTTGTATGCAGCAAATAATATCAGCACAATATATGATAAACAGGAGGGGCCCTAGATTAGATCTTTGTGGGACACCGCGGCTGACAGACTTTGTTGACGACTCCAGACGAGAACCATCTAATCTATTGATGATAACTTTCTGGGCCCTATGTCTGAAATAACTCCTGAACTAAGATTCTGCTTGATGTGAAAATCCGTAATAAGTAAGCTTGGAAAGAAGCAAAGAGATGTTAATGGAGTCTAAGACACAGCTAAAATCCAAATGGGATTTTTTATGTTTTATTTATGTTCTGAGCGAAAAATGCTGTCTTCTCAAAATATTTACCAAGATTTTTCGTTAATCGGTGTGTCTAAAGCCCTATATCTAAAATAAGCCTCGTCGCGCAATCTTATCATAAACTTAAGGTTGTCAGAGATCCAGGGTGGTTTTGATCCCTTAAAGGTGACAGTTTTAGTGGGAGCGTGTAGGTCAAACAGAGATATGACATGCCCATTAAAAACACCAACCAAGTCATCCACATTGTCCAGCTCAAGTATACACTCCCAGTTAATCAACTGAAGATCATCATTGAACTGATTTAGGCTAATATTTTTCAGAGGGCGGTATGTTAATGTCTTACGAAGAATAGGTGTTTTTTTTTTTAAAGTAGCCGACACTATAGCATGCTGACCAACGTCATCTATGCGGATATTCGAGGTACTGAGAACCTTAGCGTCTGTACAAATTAAATCTCTTAATGTTGCGCTGTGAGAGGTAAAGTGAGTGGGTCCTGTGACATGGTTACAAATGGTAAAATATTCAAAGAAATCGTTAATTTACGAGACTCAGGACTATCTACCAACAAGTCGATATTAAAGTCGCCCAGTAGTATTATATGATCGTAATTGGAGAAGGAAGATAAGGATTCAGTAAGAGCATCCAGAAATAAATCAACATTTACCCACTCCGGTCGATAAGCGGTTCCTATAATAAGACGAGTTGACTTTATATTCATGGTTAACCACATTTGTTGAACTGCTTGATGACTAGATGGAAAAGCGCATTTTCTCACAGAAATTCCCTGCCGAATATAAAAACCTAGGCCACCACAACATTGGCGCAATCGATGCAATCTTGGTGTGTGTTTAAAACTGTACCCATTGATAACTGGAGCCTTACAATCCTCACCTGCGACCATCCACGTCTCATTTATTGCCAGCAAATCAAAAGATTCGCGTAAAACCATAGAATTCATCATGTTTTGTTCCCAAGGACCCTTTATTAAAAAGACCGAATTTTATAAACTTATTAGTTAGGCCTGTTTAGAGTGAATAAAAAATATATAGAAATTTGTTTTAAAAGTAAACGGGGTCTTAGAGAATGGAACCAGTTCGGAAAACCAAAGAATATTTTTGACCTTTTCACGCTCGCACAGCCCTCTCTTCAATTTTGTTTTTCTTATTTCCCAGTTTGCGTCGGCGCACGGGTCGCGGCGGGCTAGTTTCGTGTTTGCGAAAAGTGTGTGAAAATTTATGAAAATTAATTTACTTACGACAAAAATGATTGCGGAATTATAAAGATCTATAATTGTTCTTGTTATTTTGTGCAGTGATTTGGCATGCAGTGTTTGTGTAAAATGTTTATGTAAGCAGTGCAAGTACATTATATATGCTATTAAGATCGGCCAGGCAATGATAGCAAAGGAGCAGTTTAAAAGGTATGATAGATAATATATAATCTGTGTAGGTTTAGTGCACTACTAGTGCCATTAGCAAATATAAAAAGGTGATATATGTAGGTTATCAATTATGTAACAACAGAAAATACAGATTTCATAATATACTAAAAAAAAAATACATTTTGACAAATCAACGGTAGCATGTAATAGTACAGTAAAGAAGCAAAGTTTATGTAGCTTGTGTAAAATACAGTAGTAACATCCAAATTACTAAGCAAATCAAGGCATAGGGCTAGTTGAGTTATTGGTAAAAATACGAGCAACATCACTGGCTGTTCGTAGAGATAGATAGAGATAGAGATAGAGATAAATTTATTAATAATTGTAAATTACAAGTCAAGAAATTATAAGCACTTAAGTATATCACATTAATAATCATTTAAATTGTATTGCTTTTATTATCATTAAAATTAATAAAATCATTATAACTATAGAATGCCTGTTCGACAAGCCAACGCTTAAGCCGTGATTTAAAGCTATTTAAGCGTATGCGGTAAACAGGTGATAAATCGGAGCGGCGGGCATAAATACGGACATCCTTTGTTCATATGTCTTTCCAGCGGGTAGGCTTTTCCGAACAGAACTCGGTTGGATTTTGTGAGCCGCTCGTTGATAATTCAATTCAATTCAATTAGACTTTATTGCATATCACATAAATATTTTACAAACTAGTACAATGTTAGACATTATGTGACGCCCCGGTGGGGCAAGGCAATATAATAAGTGATAGTAATCATTTATAATATCATCATAATAATCCTTACAACTTAATAAAATTTATATAAAACATTTCAATGACATATACCTTGAACGACAATGAAATTAACTTTTCATAATATGTATTTTTAACTTAAATCTATTTTTTTAATTTTATCGTTTAGAAATTCACTTATGTTATAGTAACTTTTATTTAATAGGAACTTTTTTATATTGTCCATAAAGACTTTGGTGTTTGATATATTCTTAATGCTGTTTGGTATCTTATTGTAAATTTTAATTACCATAGAGTGCGGGCTTGATGTATATAATTCTAGTTTAGAGAATAGTATTTCAAGTTGGTTTTGTGTGCGGTTGTTTCGTCGGATTGTGTTTAAATGTATATAAAGATTTGGGTGTTTTCGGACAAACTTACAGGCTTCATAGATGTAGAGGGAGGTTAATGTGAGAATTCCAAGCTTTTTGAAATGTGGCTTACAAGAATCCATATTTCCAATATTAGTCAGGATCCGTATGCATTTTTTCTGTAAGATAAAGATTTTCTCTACTTCAGAACAATTTCCCCAAATGATAATTCCGTAATTTAGTCGCGAATGTGCATATGCATAATAGGCAGATAGAGTTGTTGGCAAATCCGTTGCCTGTGGGACGTGGGCTGGGAGCCCGAGATCAGCCGTGGACAGGGTGCGAGCTCGGCGGGCGGTGCGCAGGAACTCATCTCGGAGCGCTCGACGACTAAACCGGACAGCGATAGGGCGCGGGCGGCGCGCAGGTCGACCGGCGCCGCCGCTGCCGGTTGGCGAGGCCAGCTGCCCGGTCGGAGCGCCGACGCGCATTGCGCTTACGCTCTTCAAATGTGATACCTAATTTTTGGGCTGTGGTGATCACCACATGCACCAACGATTCATTGGGTAGTTCAGGATCTCCAGTGATATCAATGTCGTTAGATAGGGCTTCTTGTTCTTTTGTATTTAAATCCAAAGTTAACTGGTCAATGGTGTCTTTTAGTGTCTGATCTAGTGGGACTGGCGTCTGAGATTTAACAAGTTCGAGCTCCTGATTTAGTCTCGTGTTTTCGGTCTCAAGATGTTTACCTTTTCAGACACAGCTGACAGCTCATCTCTCATTTCACTAAACTGCCGCGAGAGGATGTCAGTAGCTTGTTTGCATTCATTCCTCAAGATATTAATCCATCCAGCTATGTCAGACTGAATGGCGTTAAGCTTCGTGTCGAGGTGTTCAAACCTGTTCATAAGCAATAAGAAGCCGGCTTCCTGTGTTGGTATAGCAGGAGCAGCGGTAGCAGCAGCACGCTGCTCTGCGTTCATCTCCAGCGCGGTGAGGTTAATCGAGTCGTCACTAGTCATGCTGACGTCACAGGCTATAGCAGTGTCTAACATTTTCTTTACCATAGGACTAGCCGGGCGGTTATCCCTAGGACCACGAGTGGTAATATTGATATTAATGCAAGTTTCGCAGCGCCAATTATTTTTAAATTCATGATTCCTTCTCATGTAATCATTAGTTGTAATCATAAGACATGCGTAGTGGTACCTTTGCAGTTTATGCATTTTAGCAATTCGCTATCATAAACAATCGGTTGCTGGCATGCAATGCAGTTCATTGTTGTAGGCTGTAGGGTACTCTTCCTGTAGACACGCGTAGAGGGCAAGGATCGAACAGAGGTGAGCGAGATGGGTGTATACACCCATCTGCATACAGCGAGACTGGACGCAGACAGAGACGAGCGATCGACTTTATATTAGCGAACCAGCTAAGAGATCCAAGGGTTTCATTGTATTGTAATTTAGACGATGGGCTGACAACCTGTCACTACAGCAATATACCTACACATCTATCTTAAATAACCCTCAAAACTTTGTCAGACGCAGCGGAACAACCTTTGTTAAGGTCGTTTACGCTTTGCCTACCCTATTAGGGGTAAAGGCGTGATTATATGTATGTAAGATAAAAGGAAATATAATAATATAGTAAATACTTATAATAAACTTTCTTATGTACGTAAGCAATCACAATTGTTTCTACTCCATGAACTAACCGCTTAACAAAAACTTTTATTTTTTGTTATACTAGCGACCCGCCCCGGCTTCGCACGGAAATTATCAGTGTTTCTCTGCTATATTATGCATGTGTTATACATATAAACCTTCCTCTTGAATCACTCTATCCATTAAAAGAAACCGCATCAAATTCCGTTTCGTAGTTTTAAAGATTTATGTATATAGGGATATAGGGACATAGGGATATAGGGAAAGAGAAAGCGACTTTGTTTTACACTATGTAGTGATTTTATAACTTTCATTTTATATTTTATAACTTTTGCTCCTATTATTATGTTATTTTAGTCTTTTTTCCCTGTAGGTATAGTAGGTACCAATAATATTTCAGGTAAATAGATAATATCTCAAATCATTACCATATGAATTTACCTGTTCCCTGTCACATACATAGCAAATCTATTTGATCATTGTTACTAGATATATATACGAATACCTAGTATTTATAGGTGCTAAAAGTCAAAGGTCAGATAGGGCAATTATGAATAACCTGACTGCAACACTGTAAGCAAATGAAAATGAAACACATCTCTAAGGCTCGTATTTATGAAGCGATATCAAACTTGACAGCAGATTGGGTCTGGTTTCCCTTCTGGGTTGCGGAGGTCAGATGGCAGTCGCTCTGTGTAAAAACCAGTACCCTCGTTCAATCCCCTAGATTAGGTAGCCGACCCTGTGAGATACGGGATAAGGCTAGGGAGATGATGATGATGATCAAACTTGACAGCAATATTAAGTATGGATTTGACAAGCCAGTTTGTACTGAAATGACATTTCTGATACGAACTCGAACTTGCTGTCACTCATCAGAGCTGATTATAATAAATACGGTAAAAAACGTATCGACGACAAACGATCAGGCGTTATACCGGGTGTAGGGACATCGTTCCGCAAACTGATAGGGGTTGCTCAGTAAACGAAAAGTTAGTTAAGTAAACTAAAAAAATTAAATATAAATAAGGGTGCTGGCCTTGACGGCATTCCTCCTCTGTTCTTGAGGGAATGCGGTCAAGAACTTTGTGCTCCTTTAAAATTATTATTCCAACGTTCATTAAACTCTGGTGTCTTTCCTCAGGAATGGAAGGTTGCTTATGTCGTCCCAATCCTTAAATCTGGAGATCCTACCCTATGATCTAACTATAGGCCAATTAGCATACTTATCTTATTATAAATACTAAACCTAACCCTAGGCATATTAAAACTTTTATTCTTGAGGTGTACAAAAATAACACAGCGTTTTATAATCTACTGACAAGAATGGCTCGACTCTTCAACGACTTAGTTAAAGAAAATAAGCCGATAGACATTTTCAACCCCAGTCATTCAAGATTTAAGAAGTCTGCCTTGGAGGTCACCAAGAAAACTGTATCCCGTGTTTCCTCAAATGAATAAGTGCGTACATTTTTTCACAGCTCCATATTCCCCACTTCTTTTATTATAATTCATTATTATAAATTATATAACATAGTTTGCTGCATGTATAGCTGCACGATCACTAAATTGGTTAGCCGCCTGGATCTAATCTTAACATATTGTTATATTGTTCTTATTTGGTTGTTAACTGTTGTGTTCGTCTTTTCAATAAAATAAAATAAAACGACACTTAACAACTTTCACCAGGACTTTTTTTTCAGGAAGTGAAACTAAATGGCTTTTTGAAATAAATTGTCTGATTGAGGTAGACATTTTGAATGGAAAAGCCAACTTTTATTTTCACTTTCTGAAAGAATTTATTTGTGGAAGATGTTCAGTATCGTTGACTGAGCAACCCCCTATAAGTTTGCGGGACGCTGTCCCTTACACCCCGTATGCATGAATTTGACTGTAGACAGTAGACACAGTGGGTCTTCGAGTCGCTGTTATACATTTAATTAATTCTACTTCTTCTTTCGTGTCGGCAAGAGACGTATAAGTTTACATTTTATTAATTATAATCATCATTATCACGTGGTTCCTGGCACAATAAAGCGATGAAAATAGTACCAAATTGGAAAACATGAAGTATAGAATTAAACATATAATGTTTTTTTGTTTTATTAATTTCCAGGACCCAGAAAAGGATGTCAAACGTCTCATGGCTAAAACAGGCTTCAGGAACATCAACGTCGAAATAAAGGAAAAAAGTTTCATCCACAACAGTCTACAAGATTGGAAAAGTAAGCGCATATTCTACAGACTTGTTTTAATTTCATCTCATAGATCTATGTTTGTATTTATCATACTACCCATTACTACCATAAAATAAGGAGCTAAGTATGTGCATTTCAATGGATAGATAAATTTGTGTTTTCTTCTATGCTGGCTTGGGAGCGAGAGAAAATCATAGAAAGTGCCAGCTGCATTTCCTCCCGGGAATGCTGTAAAAACCAGCTTAGGGATCCGACGGTTTTCGTATATTGTTAATTAGGTGATGGGCTGACATCCTGTCACTACAGCAATATATCTACAAATCTATTTTAAATAACCCTTTAAACTTTGTCAGACGTGACGGAATGATCTTTGTGTAGAGATCATTTACGTTCTGCCTACTCCATTAGGGATAAAGGCGTGATTGTTTATATGTATGTATGAGTAAGCCATAAACCGCTGCTGAGCTACCAACTGAGCATGACCAATGGTATATTCAAACTACGGGGCATTAGTCAACAAATAAGACGTAGTTTAGGTGCATCATAGATCGAACATTATTATGACCTCATATTATTTAAACTATTTTTAATGAATTTAAGTTGTGTTTTATTCATATGAGTTACAGTTCCGCTCACCTCAGAAAACGTATAATATGATTTCAAAAGTCAAGTAACGTCATTACCACACGAAATAGTACGTAATATGGGAAACTAAAACCGTAGATATATTTTTTATAAAAATCTATAATTATTTTCCTTGTAGACGCAGTATCAGCAGTGAACCCCTTCAAGATGTCCCGTTCAGTAGAAGAGGAGTTCTTGGAGGACTATCTCCAGCAGGTCCGGGACATGAGGCTCATCGACCAGGTCATCAACAACCTGGAGGGGTCCATCAAGATGAACTACACACTGATAGTGGCTTACGGCAAGAAGGAGGGGAAGACGGGGCGAGTATCGTAAGAATCTATGATCATTGATAATGGGAATATTATACAACTTATATTATGCACTATGACATGAATATTGGAAATGGACGAGTTACGGAAACTGACCAATTGAGGTTTTTTTGACACTGACGAATTATGGAAACTGACCAGTCAAAGAAACTGGCGAGTTTAGTAAACTTATGAGTCATAACAAGGGATGTGAAGCGGTAAAATTATCCCGGTAAAAACATTATACTTTATTTTAAATTACGGTAAGATTCGATAAAAAACATACATACATACATACTACAAAATAAGTGCATTAAAAATGAAAAATTACAAAATCTTAAAGAGTTACGAATTCACAAGCAAACAAGAAATTGTGAAATAAATAACATAGATTCTTACGATACTTTTGGGGTAAAGCTGAGTGAACACTCAGCTTTACCCCAAAAGTAAAGTAAAGCTGAGTGTTCACTTACTTGCATTTCAAAATAATTAAAATTTAAAATACATTAGTTTTAGTACCTGACCTTTACGGATAGAGGTTGTGAAGAAAATGTTGGGGTTAAAAAAGTTAAAAATTTCAGAAAATAGAAATATCCGCTATGGGTGTATTCTATAAAATGCTTAGTCAGGGGTATTTTGCGATTGTCATTTTATCAAAAAGTTTATTTTACGGAAAAAAAACATCGATGCTATTCCTATTTGGTAGTAGTATCCAGCAGACAGTTTCTTTTGCGCCTTGTCATATTTAAATATTAATTAGCATAAGTCTGATTCAATACTAAATCAGAGTATTAATAAGTACAAATATTATTAAGGTCATCAGGGTTGAAAATTATATAAAGTAAAAATAATTAGTATTACTATTTTTATTAAATTAAGTGCTTTATTATTCTGGCATTTTTTGTGAGGTGTGTGAAGATTATTCTAGGATTTGAAGTATTTTATTATATTACTAGCTGTGCCCGCCACTTCCTACGCCCGGTTTGTATGGAAAACACGCAGTGTCGAACATACTGAAAACGCTTCTCCGCGCGTAGGAGCGGGATCTGTTAACCCGCGCGCGGAAGCGTGTTTCGCATTGTCTGTTCGTTTTTTTGTATGGCAAACACGATTCCGCACGTGAGCTGGCAGATCCCGCTCCTACGCGCGGCGAATCGTTTTCAATTTTTTTATTTTTTATTTATTTATTTATTTCAAAACATTTACACAACCATGACAGGAAATCCCAAAGCGATTGCATAAGTAATATTAAACACTTATAACTATTTAAAACTAACTAAACTATAAACTACTTAAAACTAAACAATAAAATGAGATCAAAGATTATGAATTAAATGAACAAATAACATAAAACTTTGCCAGTTTGAAAAACAAAATAAAAAACAACAGTTATGAAAAAATTAAATAACTACTTCTAAATCACACATTCTCACAACATCTCAAACACTCTCGGTACAAAATCGGCCATCTACAAATATATCTACTTGTGGGTTAGCAGTCAAAACCTGGCTCACAAGGTTAATTCCACGAGGAATCGGTGACTGGCTGTGCGCTACCGTGCGACACTCAGGGATGCACAACAGGCGGTGCGAGCGTCCACGCAAATATCTGTCAGGGACATACAATTGGAGTGCCTGCGGAACCAGCTCGGGACTGTCACATTCTCCACGCATTATTCGCAAAATGTTTATTAATAGTTGATAATTTCGCCGACACTCAAGCGAATTAAAATTTAATATACCTTGTAAGAATTTTGTAGGATATAAGAAAGGGTAATAACCGTATTTCTCTTTATACAAAAATCTAAGAAAGGCTTTTTGAACCTTTTCCAAAAGTAAGTTATAGGTAGTTTCGTGAGGGCCCCATACTATGGATGCCGACTCAATTTTACTCCTAACCAATGCTGAGTAGAGTTGTTGAATTACATTTGCGTCAGTAAAATCTCTTGCGTTTCTAAGAACAAAGCCTAGTCTTTGATAACATTCGACAGCTAAGGTCCCTAAGTGATTATTAAACGTGAGCTTCTGGTCAAATAGTACCCCCAGATCCTTGTTAGAATTCACACGACTAATAAGTTCTGTGCCTAACATATAGTTACTATGGAGTGGTTCAATAGCTCGTGTAAATGAAAGAATAGAGCATTTACCAGGATTAAGTAGCAATTTATTGATAACACTCCATTCGTGAATTGCCTTAATATCAGCCTGAAGCTTTTCGCAATCACTGTTATATCTCACAGGTCGTATCAGTTTTAAGTCATGGGCGTATAATAGACAGGTTGAATGTGACACAATTGTATTAACATCATTTATCATAAAAATAAACAATAGCGGTCTAAGAATAGATCCTTGACTGACACCTGATCTAGTATGATAGGGTTTTGATATAAAAGAGCCATGTCTAACAAATTGTTGTCGGTTAGCCAGGTAGTCAGCAAAAAAATTAAGCAATGAGGGTGTGAATCCAAGAGCAGAGAGTTTTTGTAATAAAACGTCATTGTCGACTCTATCAAATGCCTTTGTAAAATCAAAGTACACGACGTCTACTTGAAGGCCCTTGTCCATAGGACTTGATATTATATCAACCTTTGTCAATAAGTTGGAGTTGACTGACCGACCACTTCTAAAACCATGCTGTGAGTTTGATAAACACGGATCTACTTGTTTTATAATTTTGGAATGGACTATCATTTCAAAAAATTTAGCTAGGGCTGATAAAATTGCGATGGGTCGATAATTCTCCACGGATGTCTTATCTTTTGTTTTTGGAATCGGTGTAACTTGGGAAAGTTTCCAGACAGTCGGATATTTGCATGTTTGGATGGAAAGATTGAATATATATAATAGGGAATCGAGTATTTGATCTTAATAGGCTTTCAATATGTAACCAGGTAAATTATCAGGTCCCACTGCGCTACTAGGTTTTAACTTCTTCAATGCATACTGAATTTCATATTTGTTAATGCTGTCTATATGAATGTAATTTGCTGCCGAACTACCCCTATTTATGCTTACATTGTCGCAAGATAAACTAGGCGACTGAGGAAGGAACACACTGGAGAAAAAATGGCAAAGGCTTCTGCAGCTTTACTGCCTTCTACATCTATACCTTTGTATGTAACATGTGGTACAAAGCCCCCAGTTGTTTTGAGGTTACTAATGTGTCGCCAGAATTCTCTCGGGTTAATTTTTATATTTCTCTCGATTTTGAGAATATAGGAATCATATGCTGTCGAAATACGCATTTTAAGGTCAGCTCTCAGTTCAGAAAATGTGTTATAAACTAATTTGTTTCCGGTTGCTGTCGGAACTTTTTCGGGACATATTGGTCAAATATATTATAAACAACATCATAAAAACACTGAACAGCACAATCGACATCTGTACTATCGAAAACAACATTCCAATCGGCCTCGCAAAATAATGAGTATCTCCAGTCTCTGCAAATGTTTATATTACTAGGAGGAAGAAGAGTATTGGTAGATTTTGCCTTCGTTAGTGGCAAAGATATATCAAGTGGCGGGTGGTAATCGTCAGCGTGTCGCACAAGTCCGTTCATAGCTTCACTCACTCTCACCTCATTACAATCTTCTGAAACCAAAACGACATCAAGTCTTCCATAATGGGCATTCATTATTCCACAAGCATCTTTGAAACCACATACACTTAAAAAGTATCCATAATACGCTGAAATGGATTGTGAAGCACTGTTTAAATTTAGGTCCCCTAGTATTACAACTAATCCATTTAAATTTGACATATTCATCTCTACTTTCAAAAACCACGGCATATAAATGTCATCTGGCGAGCTAGGCGGAATATATACAACACACACATAAACATTAACATTATTAACTGAAAAATAAGTCCATATGTCTTAACCACGGTCAGTTTCCAAATAATTTCTACGGCGCATGGATATGCCCGGGCGAGCTGCAAGAAATACTCCACCGCCAGCACGCTGCCGCCGCCGATCACGTCTTAAGATGCTCCATCCGTTTGTTATTAGCTCAGAATCGTAAAAGGAGGAGTCAAGATTTGATTCAGTAACCGCAACGAGATCAGCGTCTTGAAGTGCCAGGTTTGACTTGAAATACTTGAGCTTTGTTCTGAGACCTCTAACATTCTGATAAATACACTGAAGGGTTGGGCCCAATCTGGTTGAAATATGTTTTGTATTGCAAGACAGCTTATTTATTGTATGGTCGTTGGTGTCGAAAGGACACCCATTCTCTTATTCTTGCATTATTCGGCCACATTGCAGGTGGCATGCACTTCTTGAACAACAGCTCAGGTACACATATTTTATAAGATTTATAAGCACCTTTTGCTTTTAGTTCATCAACAACGGTATTTGATTCTGGTCCACATATGCTTTGGAGGTAGGTTTGAATTTCCTGTACGTCCGATGCCATATCAAATATTCGACACTGCGTGTTTTCCATACAAACTAGGGTACTTACTCAATATTAGAGGTTTGCGTGATTATTTCTAACCTAGGCTGGACACCAGGTAATTAAAAAAACTCCGTCAGATAAAAAGTCCCTTTAAGATCGTTAAAATGATCAGAGTTCAATTTCCTGCCTACCCGCTAAGTCAGGTGGCGTGATTATTTGTATCGTTATTTTGAGTTTAAGTAATGCTCAGACAAACAAAAAAAGTTCCATCATAATCGGTTAAAAACGACCGAAATTCAATTTCCTACCTACCTCCTAAGTCATGAGGAGTGATAAGTTGTATCGTAACTTTGATTTTAAATAATGCTCAGTCTAATAAAAAAAGTTCCATTTAAATTGTTTAAGAAACAGCCAAATTTCAATTTCCTGCTTACCCTCTAAGGCAGGTAGCGTGATTTTAGGTATCCTTAATTGCAACCCGGATAACATACAGTTAAATAAAAAAAAGTCCCATCGAAATCGGTTAAGTAGTTTTGGCGTGTTGTGAAGAAAGAATTATGGGATCAAAGATATTTTATATTCATTGCCTTTTATTTTTTATAAATTCTACTAGCTGTGCTCGCGACTTCGTATGCTCGGATTTTATGGAAAACACGCAGTGTAGAACATACTGAAAACGCTTCTCCCCGCGTAGGATCGGGATCTGATAGCCCGCTCACGGCTAGCAGATCCCTTCCACTTCTACGCGCGAAGAGACATTTTCAGTATGTTCTACACTGCGTGTTTTCTATACAAACTGGGGTTATCAAGGTTACAATCCATTCAATGAGTCTAGTAAATTCTATTCAGTCCTAGTCCCGTATGTGGCGAGTAGGTTATAGTTCATCTTCACCATGGACTTGTTTCCCTGCCGGTACACCCTGTCCATGTTCCTGACAACCTTCATGTAATCGTCCATGTAGTCGTCCATCTCGTCTGGTGGGATCTTGAACGGGCATATCGCTTCCATCGTATCTGAGAAACATTATTTATTTTATTCCTTTTATCTTTGTTCGTTGTTCATACCAGTACAACAAGCTCAAACTATTTCTGCATCAATATTTTCTAGATTTAAAACATCGCTTACTCTTACACTTATATACTCTTTTTTTCAATTTGTGTAAGAATTTTATCTCCCTTACTATACCCCGTTTGCGCAAAATTTTTCATTAGCCGCGTTGGGTACGCATACTACGGACCGGCAAACTTGCGCGAACGTAAAAAGTACACACACATCAAACTCATAGCCACTAAGGTTCCCTGTATCGGGATGCCATGGACATACACAGAAACAACCACAAAGAACACCCAGACCCAGAAACAGACATTTAAACTCATGATTCAAATGTCTGTCCCGGCCGGGAATTGAACCCGGGACCCTCTGCATAACAGGCAGATATATATTGTGTAGGTATGCGAGCTAATTGTCTATATCTATGACTTACTTCTGAAATGTTGTTCTTCGTAAACATATTCTTTGTCTTCACACTCAACATGTACGTTTTGGAAACCCACTTTTTTCATGATCTCTGCAACTGCAACCTCAGGATTCTGTAAACATAGGTAGTCACAAATTAGAAATGTACCTCCTATTAATTTTGAATCAGGATTTGAAATATACAGGGTGTAAAAGAAGTACTGCGTTCCTTTAAACCACGTTCTGTATTAGTGATATAGAACACAAAACACGCATTAAATAAAAGAAATGAAAATATTGACTGTTTTAATTCGTAAAACTGAAACAAAAGTGAGCCAACTGTAGTCACACACATTACGGCGTTCAACACAGCAGCCCCGTGCCCCGCGCCCATCCGGCCGCACCGCCGCCGCCCCGCGCCCTCCGTAACTTGCATGACTACGTTTGGCCTACTTGTTTCTGTTTTACGAATTTTATTTCTTATCTTAAATATTTTTAAAATGTTTATCAATATGTGGTTTGTGTTGTATTTCACTAATACGATACGTAGTTTAAAGAAACGTAGTACTTTTTTATACCCTGTATATACATTTTTTATTGGAAATGGGTTTGCTCTTGGCTTATTTGATGTGTTAGGGGTTATTTGTATTTGGAAACACAAACATTCGGAAAATATTCCTATAGAGGAGAACTCCACAAGCCATTGGCTCCTGATCCAGAGGTCCTCGGTTCGATTCCCAGGTAGGAAACACAAACTTGATATTTGTCAATTTATCACTTTGTGACGCTTTCCCCGGTTTCGTCAGGACATTGCAGACTGAATCACCTGATTGTTGGAAAATAAAAAGGATTCCTTGCTTCTCTCTCTTAGGAAGAAGAGGGGAACTAGTATTGCGTTTGTTATTGCCAGTTTGCAAGCCACTAAAAGCTGAGAGTTTGCCAACATATAGGATTCCTGACAGTGATTCATACCTGTAGATCCCTGTAAGGAGAGATGTATCTTTCGACGTCCTTGAGCCAGGGTTTCCACCGGGGCTGCCGCGCCAGGGCTCGGTACACGTCCTGGATGGGGCTGACCCGCACGAAGAGCAACAAGCATTGACCACCAGAGTCCAGGAGTTTGTAGATATTTTCAAAAGCTCGTCTGCAATGAAATGAGTAAGTATATATACCAGGTGTGCGGAAAAAACATGGTTTTTCCATAAAATTTTTCCGATTGAGGTGAACATTGTGTATGGAAAAGCCAATATTATTTTCACTTTGAGAAAAAAAAAACCTATTTGAAGCTGTTCAGTATCATTGACTGAGCCTTATCAGGACTGTCCCTGACACCCGGTATATTTTAATAATTATTTGATAACTTTATCAAGATCTACTTTGGGTCACTGAGCTATAATGAAAGATAAGTATTTTATTTATAATTAGCGACTCGCCCCGGCTTCGCACGGAAATTATCAGTGTTTCTCTACTAAATTTTGCATGTATTATACATATAAACCTTCCTCTTAAATCACTCTATCCATCAAAAGAAACCGCATCAATATCCGTTGCGTAGTTTTAAAGATTTATGCATACATAGGGATATAGGGACGGAGAAAGCGACTTTGTTTTATACCATGTAGTGAAGAGTAACTAAAGACATTCAAATGTACCAGTCACTTCTCTTTCCGGGCATCGAACGATAGTCAGCCAAAAATCCATACGTAAAGAGAATGTGTTTAGTATAATCATATTCATTAAGATTTAGATAAACTAAATATAACGTTTCATTTCTAAGCTTAACATTATAAGATGCATCATTTAGCATATTAAAATGATGATGAGACACTTGACAACAAATAGTGAAACTACTTTATCGCTCTTTTATCAGACCTAAACTTTTGGTGGAACACGAGTAAAATATTTAATTATTTGCATAAAACGAAATACCTATGACTATGACGATTTTTAAGCTTAAAACATACTAGCTTTTACCCGCGACTTCGTCTGCGAAGTTTTTTTTTCTCCTTCGTCCAAACGTGATTATGTGCAGCATTTTGTGGGTCTGGTCCGAAAACATGACGATGGTGGCGGTTAAATTAGTGTCAAACCCCTTCTTCCGTCATTCTTCCTTTCGTACCCACCACACGTTCCCCTATCCTACCAGTCAGACGTCCCTAACCAGTCATCATGTCTGTCCAGTCCTTCCATCCATTCCTTCCGTTCATCCTGAAACTATTGTCGCTTCAGTTCACGTGTGTAAAAGTTTCACAGACTATTGATACACAACACACATTATTAATTAAACAAAATTTTAGCAATTAGCGTGATTCACTTCATAGCACTTTTAATTTTGGTGAAAGAGCAACAAATAAACAGACAGACAGACAGACAGAGTTACTTTCGCATTTATAAAATTATATATGTTGGTATACTTTTCAGTATCACGGGCCCACAGGGACCTGGTCCTCTGAGGCATACGTGGGGCCAAAGCTAACAGCGCAGAGGCCTTTTTATACCAAATAATGTATTGTGATGTGTACATCACGCGGATACTCGCTCTGCTTGCACTATAGAAATACAACCAGAGCCAGCACCCGCCTGATGCAAGGACTATTGCAGATAATGGTAAGATAACTAGGGAGCGATTTAGCTGGACCGGTTGATCTATATTGATCGAGAATATCCCAATATCCCAATTGATCGAGACTACGGGAAGCCTGCCAAATCAAATGTCTCAATCTTATATATGTATAAATATATATATTAGTATTATTATATATTAGTATGGTCCATTCGTAACAACAAGTACATGGTAAACCTACTTTATCGCTCTTTTATCAGACCTCTATAATTGATGAAGCACGTGCAACATATAGATCCAGTTTTATCTCGGAAATAGTAATTATATTCAACTAGCTTTTACCCGCTTCTTCGTCTGCAATGTTTTTTTATTGTGGATCTGATCCGAAAATTTGACGACGGTTGCGGTGAAAGTAGGGTCAAACCCGAAGGGAGAAGTCCCGTCATCGTTCTTCACGTAACTACCACACGTCTCCCTGTCCTACTCGTCACACGCGTCCCTTAAAAGTCATAATGTCTGTCCAGTCCTCCCATCCATTCCCCCCGTCCATGACTCGCTCCAGTCGCTTCTGTTCCCTTTCCTCTGTCCATCCTGAAACTTATGTCGCTCCAGTGCACGTGTATAAAAGTTTCACAGATTATTAATACTCAACACACGTTATGAATTGAATTGCTGTCAACAATTTAACAACATAGCGTGATGCACTTCATAGCACTCTTAATTCAGTTCCCTGCCTACTTCCTACCCCTTAAGCACAGGGGCGTGATTAATTGTATCCTTAGCTTATATCTATGTAACAGTTTGTTCAATAAAAAAGTCCCATCAAAAACAATTTATAATCACTAACTAAATTCTGTTCCCTGCCAGTAGGCACCTACCCTCTAAGTACCTCTAAGAAGCCTGTCTGTCTCCAGGTTACTATCTATCACCATACCAAAATTTATCAAAATCCGTTTAGCCGTTTAGGCGTGAAATAAATCACTAACTAAAATCTGTTCCCTCGATACGATGGCATGATTATATCTAGCCTATGTCTATCTCCAGATTATCATCTATCATCATACTAAAGCTTCAAGCTTCCATGCTGGCCTGGGAGTGAGAGAAAAACATAGAATGTGCCAGCTGCATTTCCTCCCGAGCATGCTGTAAAAACCAGCTACGGGATCTGAGGGTTTTAGTATATTGTAATTTAGGCGATGGGCTGACAACCTATCACTACAGCAATATACGTATAAATCTATCTTAAAAAACCCTTAAAACTTTGTCAGACGTGGCGAAACGACCTTTGTTTAGGTCGTTTACGCTCTGCCTACCCCATTAGGGATAAAGGCGTGATTATATGTATGTATATGTATGTATCATACTAAATTTTATCAAAATCTGTTCAGCTGTTTAGGCGTGAAAGAGCAACAAACAAACAGACAGACAGACAAACAGAGTTTCTTTCACGTTTGTAGTTTACAGCTGATTTATTATACGATGAATACCAAAATTTCATATTTGTTACCGAATACCATTAGGAAAAAAACATGCTTATGTAGGTACATTACTTCACAAAATTATGGATTTGATTTGCTAAGCAACTATACTTTAATATAAATAACATAAAATAAGTTAAAACATGTATTATATTATTCGCTCTTAAGCTTTCCATCGCCGAAGTCTTATAAGCAATATTGCGTAAATATTAAAAAGAACTTACTCTTTATCCTGAATCCAATGTAAGGTATAAAACGAGAACACAAGATCGAAGCTGTTGGCTACTTCTGGCGGTATATCGTCCCCTATATCGAGGACTATGAAATTCGTTCTCTGGTCTCCATAGCGAGCTGACGCATAGGCAATCATTTCTGGTCCTATGTCTGCACCTACAAGCTGACCATAGTTAGGTGGGAGAAACTCCTTTAGCACTCCCGTCGTCAACCCCCCATCACCACACCCTACATCTATCACTCTACACCCCTCCCCACATTTCACCCTTGAAGAAAACTTATCCAAGCACTCGAACGCATCGCGTTTTGTGTCTGAGTTGGATTTCTGATACAAGTCCGGCTTGAACATCGCGGCAAATGGCAATGACTTTGCAACGAATCTTGCGTTGACACGAGTTAGGAACATAGCAAAAACTGGACTGATAATAACAATAGGTTATCTCAATGTGACCTATATTATAGTTCAACATTTGTTTTTCGCACTTAGTTATTACCGCATAAGTTCCAATAAATCACTAGATGGTACCCTATTATAGAGACCGTATTTTAAGTCCGATTTTCTTTCCTTCGAATAGACTTAATCCGAAAAAAAACTCCGAGTTAGTGTTGTTAAATCGAATCCACTTAGACAAGAAATAGCATCGAATTCACTTTACACCGAATTAACTAAACTAAACAACTTATCTTAAAACAGAACCACTTTCCTCAAATTGAAAAACTTTTCTAAACACTGTACTACTTTTCTTAAAACTAAACCACATTTAACAAAACTGAAACACTTTTCTCAAAACCAATCCTTTTTGTTTTCACTTCATAAAAGTTTCTCTTAAAACGTCATAAGTCACCGGTAATTTTATCGTAATATATTTAAATGACTTCGCAGACGAAGTCACGGGTAAAAGCTAGTATACTAATAAACTACATATATATATATTCATAGTTATCACGCTTGTATCCCTAATGGGGTAAGCAGACCGTCAATGACCCCAACAAAGATCGTTCCGCCATGTCTGATAAGTTTTAAGGGTTGTTTAAGATAGATCTATATATTGCTGTAGTGACAAGACATCAGACCATTGTCTAAATTAAAATATACTCATCATCTCCCTAGCCTTATCCCGTATATGACGGGGTCGGCTACCTAATCTAGGCGATTGAACGAGGGTACTGATTTTTACACAGAGCGACTGCCATCTGACCTCCGCAGTCCTGAAGGAAAACCAGACCCAATCCTAGATTAGAAGAGTTTTCAAGCCGCCAAAGCTTAGCATGACATAGAATAACGACTAATATCTACGATATTAACCGGGACCAAACCAGGGCTTAACGTGCCTTCCGAAGTAAGGAAAAAGCGCGAAATAAACGTAAGGGATAAAGGCGTGATTTATGTATGTATGTATAAACGTACATATGAAATTAGAAAACCGAAAAACACATTGGTACGTGGTGGGATTCGAACCACGACCTCCCTGCTCAGGAGGCGGCCTTATCCACTACACCATCGGGCTCTAAATTAAAATATACTGAAACCTTCGAATCCCGTAGCTGGTTTTTAAGGCATGCCCAAGAAGAAATGCAGCTGGCACATTCTACTTTTTTATTTATTTTAGTATTACCCCAGTCCAACATTAAAGCAATTGCTCCCAGTCCAGCATGGATAAAAGAAAAAAAATACTACTTAGTTTTCAATTTCTTTAGGATAGGTAGGTAGGTATTCTTCGTAGCACTTGCAAGGAATTATTGACTGAACTTTAGATAATGGACCGTCGATTTTCGGGTTGAAGAGGTATTAGGGAAAAAGGAATGTCATTATATTGTGACGAGTGTGAAGTATAATTTAGGCTGTAAAGTATTTTAATAACATTCAAATTCAAAATCTTTATTTCAGAAATCATAGTAAATTAGTAGTTAATCATAATCCATATTAGTCACACTTTAAGTACAAGCATAAGAATGGGTATTATAATTCACCCTTATAGTCTTACTTCTTTACAAAAGAATACATTAAATGTCACAATTTAGCCAGAATAAATAAAATAAAATATAACAATAAAATTATCACATTCAAAATCAAAGAAAACATACTAATATTATCAACAAAATTAAATTATGTGGACTAACAGGAAAATTTGATTGTCAAATAAGTTAAATTACTAAAACTAATATTTCATTTATGTTATCATATCTAATAGCTAAATTTTATTTTTGAAACAAGATCTTCGATTAAAAGGCTTAAGACTTTGTTTACCTTTATCATCATTTATTCTAATACTTAGACTATTGGCATAAAGGAAGAGGCGAGGCGGCGACGCGATTTTGTATAAGAAATTTACGTCTGCGCAGCGTAGAGTGCACGCCAGATAAGTTTATATATTCTTTATTGCGTACAAAAAAAAATACAATTATAACATTTACTAAGAATTATGTCAATAATAAAAAAAATATAATAATTTAATGTTTTAAACACTGTTACTTATACAGGGTGTAAGGGACAGCGTCCAACAAACTGATAGGGGTTGCTCAGTCAAAGAAACTGAACGACTCCCACCGGGAAATTCATCCATGAGATGAAAAAAAAAAATACGGTCCCATACAAAATTACCACCTCGGAACGGATAATTTTTATGGAAAACGAATTTTTCGTCACTTCATCATTCGCTTGCCCTTATCCCATTTACTTGGGGTCGGCGCAGTACGTTTTCTTCTTCCATTCATCCCTGTCAGCCGTCAATTCAACACTCACACCTGTTTTAGACATATCATCTTTCACGCAGTCCATCCATCTTTTCTTTGGTCGTCCTCTCCCAACATATCCATCCACATTCAAATTCATTACCCTTTTGCCTATATGACTTTCATCCCTCCGCATAACATGGCCATACCACGCAAGACGATTTCCTCTTACTTTGTCGGTAATTGGCGCAACTTTCAGACTTCCTCTTATATACTCATTCCTTATCTTATCCATTCTTGTTACTCCACACATCCATCTCAGCATTCGCATTTCCGCAGCATGAAGTTTTCTTTCATCCATCACTTTCATAGCCCAACACTCTGATCCATACATGACGACAGGTCTTATGACGCTCTTATAGATTTTCCCTTTCAGCCTGAAGGGCATTCGGGGGTCGCAAGTTGTTCCTGTAACCTGTCGCCATTTCATCCATCCTGCGCTAATTCTGTGCGTAACGGCTCTGCCTATCTCACCATCTCCTTGAATTTGTGACCCGAGGTACTTGAAGTCGGAGCAGACCGGTAATGCTACCCTATCAAGGGTCATAGCCACAGGACTGGAGAGACCGCCGAAATCGCATAACATGTACTCCGTTTTTGTTCTGCTGATTTTCAAGCCTACATTCTCCAGTTTCTGTTGCCATTTCCCCAACCTGCTCTGTACCTCGAGTCCATCTTCGCCGACGAGAACGATGTCATCGGCGAACAGCATACACCAGGGTGCCTCTTCCTGAATAATTCGTCACTTCCTGGAAATAAATCCTGGTAAACGATGTTCAGTTTCGTTGACTGAGCTACCCCTATCAGTAAGTGGGACGCTGTCCCTTACACCACTACACACACTTATATTTAATTATTCCAACTACTTTGTACCAATGGCAGTAATTAAAGTGTAATCGATCCTGACAATAGGGTTTCCCCCCGCTACTGGCTCCACAATCTTCAAGTCCTTTGCTGCTTGAATGCAGTCGTCTGCAAAGTCCTGGCTCATCTCCGCGGGAATGTTCATCGGAGATACTAGCACTAACATCAAATCTGAAAAAAAGAAAACCGGGTTTATCGGACAGCGTCCCGCAAACTGGTAGGGGTTGCTCAGTCAACGAAACTAAACAACAATCAGCAGGATTTTTTTAAGGAAATGACAAATAAATATGGTTTTCCATACAAATTGTCTGATCGAGGTGGTCATTTTGTATGGGAAGGTATATTTATTTTTTCGTCTGCTGAAAGAATTTCCTGCTGATAGTTGTTCAGCAGGAAATTTAACTCAACTGAGCACCCCCTATCAGTTTGCGGGACGCTGTCCCTTATACTCTATATAAGATCATTTTAATTCAAGTGCAAATATTAAGACGTGTAATTCTACTCATGAAACTGAACAACTTTCCCTAAAGAACATAGGTCGAAAAACGAATAAAAAATTGGACCTTCCATACAAAATGCACTTAGTATGGGAAGTCAATTTTTGTTTTTCGTATTTCGACCTATGTTCCTCAGGGAAAGTTGTTCAGTTTCATGGGTAGATTCACATACATACATATAATCACGCCTTTATCAGGTTGTCAGCCCATCGCCTAAATTACATTATACTGAAACCTCGGATCCTTTACAGATTGTAGATCCTTGGTAGATTCACACGTTTCTATATTGAATTTAAAATGACCTTATATATAATGGTATTTGGTCAGGGCAATGCAGGCTAAATCACCTAATAGTTTGGAAGAAAAAAGATTCCGTGCTCCTGTGGGCACGTTAATCCGTCGATAATCCCATTATACAATTAGCTGTGCTATTAGGCGGTTTGAAAACTCTGACACCAGGGTTCATCGAGTCCATCGACTCGATACCCACTCGACAGAAGAAGAAGAAGAAGAAGAAGTAGGAAAAAAGGGTGCTGTTGTTCATTTGGTATTTCTCCGGGATGCAAAGACGTAATTTGTTACATTAATAATAAAAATATTTTACCATAAAAATGGTATGTAAAAGGTAACATAAAAGCTTATAAATTGAGTGTTATAGAAATTGGCTTAATATTGCTATTCTACATTTACTTTGAATATAAGTACATCTCATCACATCCTCTATTTCCATTAAAGTTGTTTTTACTTCCCAAGTAAACTTACTTCTTAAACAGTCTTCTGTGTAAAAGCAGCTCTTGATTTCGTACTTGACCTGAATATTCTTAAATTTTGTGATTTCCATAATCTTATAAACCTCCTTATCCGGCTCCTGTAAATAAATAATCGTTCGAAATGGAAATCCAAATCTTAAACAATAAAATAATTGAAAAAATATATTTGGCTGTGCAACGCGGAAACGCAGCTAGCCTTCTGGGAACGTTGCGTCGATGCGGTGCCCTTCAAGACATATTTTATTTGTGGAATGTTTATTTGTAAATATTTTTGTGTGTGTAAGTATATTCTTGTTTATGTGTTGTTCACGCCTATATGATACTTTAAATTGGTCTAACCATTTGCAAAAAAAATTGTATATATTTAAAATTGTTTAAGATTGCTATCAATTCGTAGAGCGCACAACTTAACAAAATCTTGACTAAAATGATAACCGACCCTTTCTGTTCTCTCAGTTAGTAGACTTATGTTACATACATGAAAACATAATCATATTTTTTATTGAATGCTCTGATCTGTATTGCCATAAGAAATGGAGCTTTCTCAGCATTTATCACAAGTTATATTTATAACCAGTAACACTATTATTCTGTCAGCACCGTGATATAGAATATAATAATACAACACCGGGGATCCCCTTAAACAAATAATATTTAAGCTAAACGTCAAACTTAACTGACCGCTAGCAACCTATTATAAGGAAAATAAGGTGAGTATAATTTTAAAATTGAGAAAACATACTTCCATATCCTGGTATGGAGATATGTAGGACCTCTCAGCATCTTTGAGCCAATGCTGCCATTTGGGTTGTTTCACCAGGATCCGGTAGAAATCGTACACCCGGTGGTATCCAACAAACAACAGTAAACAACTGCCACGCTCTGCTAACAGGGTGTAGATGTTCGAGAATGTTTTCCTGTAAAATAGACAATATTTAACTTTGGGTAGACAAGCACGTCAATCGTACGAGTGGCAGCAAACTTTAGCAAATGGTACCTAATAAAATTTACCTTGAAATTTATTTTATTTATTTAAGGGTTAAAACAGTGACTTACATACTTCGTTGGGGAAACCAAAGGTACACTATGATCCACAAGACTCGGATTGGTTTTACGATTTTTTAATTAAATACGATTAAACTGTTTGGTCAAACTAATAGTTTTTTTCTCAATTACTTCTTTTTTTACTATAATAATATAAATTTTTTATTTTATCATAGACAGAAAGTGAGATAGATGTAAAAGAAATTAAATCTTACTTCTGGTCCTGGGCCCAATGAATACTATAAGAAGAAAAGACATGATCGAAGCTGGCAACAAGATCTTGCTTGATATCACCGCTCATGTCGAGTTGGATAAAGTTGCTGCGTGGATCGCCATAGCGGGCATTGGCGTGGGCCACCATCGCTGGGGTAATATCGGCACCCACGAGTTGCCGGAAGCTGGCTGGAAGGCAGGGTCGTAACACCTCTGTAGTCAAGCTCCCGTCTCCGGATCCCAAGTCAAGTACCCGACATTTCTCAACCCACTTCGGTGCGAACTTCTGCAAACACTCCAATGCATCCTTCTTAGAAATCGCATTGCTTTTTTCGAACAGTTCTGGCTTGTACATTATAAACAAGAAAACAGTATATGCAAGTTGTTAGCTCGACGTGTAACGACTATGAATTATTTAAAATAAGGGCAGGTGTATTTAAATACATGCTGAGCATTTGACACGATTCCCCCCCCCCCCGACTTTTATTTCTGTCTGCCTAATAAAAATATAGATAAAAACAAACTATGTTATCTTCATTCTACTAGAAATTCCAGGAATATCTAGATAGCAGCTACCAGGAATACGTAGATAATAGGTATTAGTCAAATTATCTTGGAGGATAATTCTCAAAATTATATCTATATCTATAAAATACTTGGTCCTGAATGACTGACTGACGGATCAACGCACAGCCTAGGTTGAGACCTGGAGTTAAGGCTGTGCGTCGATCCGCCATTGTATAAGGTCATTTTAAATCAACTGGAAATATTTTAAGGGTATGTAAATTTATGTGGAATTAATAGAATATACGCATTTTAAATTTAAAATGCGCAGTAGTTTTTATTTTAAATTTTCCTAACAAAAAGAAATATTTGTTTATGATCACGCTTTAAATAACCCGTGGTAGGGTACTAGATTTTTTTATGGCAAAAGAGCATGTTAGTGTGCGTGTTTTGTTTTGTTTAGTTTTTAATTTAAGAATCTATGTTATCTCGAAAACTAGCGAATAAAAATAAAATACAAACATTAAATAGTTTCTTGGAATTTATTTGATCATCGCCTTAAATATTTGCAGTTGATTTAAAATGACCTTATATAGGTATAGAAGATTACATTAATCACCAATATCGATGTACTAGAATTACGCATAAAGACATACATATATTATTGTCATCTATACATATAATAAATCTCTGGAAGGGTTGTGTCTGTACATTTAATATTTTTTACAAACAATATTTTGCAGCAGGCATTATTAACGATATAAAGATCAAAATGACGTTTTTTAGAATTTTTGTCTGTCTGTCTGTCTGTCTCTATGTTACCACATCACGCCAAAACTACTGAACCGATTTCGATGGGACTTTTTTATTCAACTGAGTGTTACCCGGGTTGCAACTTAGGATACCTAAAATCACGCTACCTGACTTAGGGGGTAGGCAGAAATTTAAAATTTTGCTGTTTCTTAACCAATTTTTATGAAACTTTTTTTATTCGACTGAGCATTATTTAAAATCAAAGTAACGATACAAATAATCACGCTCATGGCTTAAGAGATAGGTAGGAAATTGAATTTCGGTCGTTTTTTACCAATTTTGATGGAACTTTTTTTGTTTGGCTGAGCATTACTTAAACTCAAAGTTACGATACAAATAATTATTCCACCTGACTTAGGGGGTAGGCAGGATATTGAACTCTGATAGTTTTTAACCGATCTTAAAGGGACTTTTTATTTGACTGAGGTTTTTTAATTACCTAGTGTCCAGCCTAGGTTAGAAGTAATCACGCAAACCATTCTTACATTGAGTAAGTACCCCAGTTTGTTTGGAAAACACGCAGTGTCAAACATACTGAAAACGGTTTTCCGCGCGTAGGAGCGGATTCTGCTAGCTCGCGCGCGCATACGTGTTTTCCATACAAAAATAAAGATCAGACAATGCGAAACACGCTTCCGCGTGCAGGCTAGCAGATCCCGCTCCTACGCGCGGAGAAAATAGCAAGTCAAACACTTTGCACAATCTTTCATCACTACCATTGCTAACTTTCCATCTTTCAGTTTCTGTCAATTCTCTGATTGTGGTGTTAAGAAGAGCATATTGTCTGTTTCCTCGAATGCTGTTGGCAGTGACTGCATAAGTCGTAATACGTGGGACACTCAGAAAGTTTTGCGACACTAAAAAAAATTGTTCTACAGGTACATATATTTTTATTAAATCTTTTCAAAGTACTCTCCACCAGCCTCTATACAAAGATTCATGCGTCTGAACCAGTTTTCAAAACACTTTTTCCAGTCCGCCGTAGACACCTCGTTTACAGCCTTCTCGAACGCAGCCAGCGCATCTTCCGGCGACGAAAATTGTATCCCCTTGAGCTGATTTTTTATTTCTGGAAATAAGAAGAAGTCACACGGTGCTAGATCAGGGCTGTAAGGAGGGTGACCCAGGAGTTTGACTGGTGTGCTGTCCAGGAAGTCCCTCGTTTTGAGCGCGGTGTATGCAGGCGCATTGTCGTGGTGGAGCAGTCGTCCGCGGAGCCCTGTGTTTGGTCGCTTGTTGGTCACAACAGAAAAAACTTCTGGTAAACATTTGGTAGTATACCATTCGGCGTTAATGCTTCTTTGATCTCGTAAGGGAATTGAGGCCAAGTGGCCAGTCAAATTAAAAAAGCTGGCGATCAAAATCTTCCCCCCGCTTCGAGATCGCTTCACTTTGGTAGGCGTTGGTTCATTTTGAAACACCCAAACTGTCGACTGGCGCTTGGTTTCTGGATCGTATTGATAAATCCAGGACTCATCACCTGTTACGATGTCGTAAACACGCCGAGACGAGCCTCTGAGACGCTGAGGTAGTGCGGCACCCAGCGCGATACTATCCTCCTCACGGGAAGATGCCCGTGTAGAATCTCGTGAACGCTTCCCGATCCAATCTTTAATATGTGCTGAATCTCCTGATATGTAATTCGCCTATTATCTTGGATTATTTTTTTCACTGCTAGCACGTTTTCTTCCGTAATAGCCGTCAACGGGCGACCGCTTCTTTCTTCATCCCCCAAGGTTGGTCGACCGCGCCTAAATTCGTTATACCAACGATACACGGTTGCATTGGAGGGGCTTTCATCCATAAATGCCATTTGAAGTCTATCGAACGATTCATCCGGTTTCAGGCGACACTTGAAATCGTCAAAAATCATAGCTCTAAAATGTTCCCGGCGCAGATCCATTTTTCAGTAAGACATGATACTTTGAATTGGCTCGCAAAAAATGTGGAGGGAAATTTTGAAAATGGAACACACATATTTTTACTTACAAGTAATCATATTTTCAAAAAAGATTCTAACCGGCCAGTCTGCCATTTATAAAAACTATTTATCGCAATACTTTCTGAGTGGCCTGGTATGATCATTCCTATCCTAGATATTGTCACTCCTGTCATTACCAAAATCCTTAACCGTTCCATATCCTCTGGTGTCTTTCCCTCTGCGTGGAAAGAAGCTCAGATTATTCCTCTCCCTAAGAAGGCTAAGCCTTCATTCTTCTCCTATTATCGTCCTATATCGATCCTCCCTTTCCTTTCCAAAGTCCTTGAGCGCCTTGTCCACAGCCAGCTGAACCATTTTCTTGATTCTCACAATCTCCTTAACCCGTTTCAGTCTGGTTTGACATTCGTTGGGGAATGGATAATCAGCACCTTACGGTGCTAGCCTTGCTACATTTTAGCAATGCTTTGAATACTGTTGATTTTGACATCTTGGTGGGGCTGCTGCGTTCTCTTAACATATCTCCACAGTCTATTGACTGGTTTCAGAGTTATTTCTGCGGTCGCAAGCAGCGCATCAAAGTTGAAGATTCCTTCTCCTCTTGGTGTAATACTTCTGCAGGTGTGCCGCAGGGTGGCGTCTTGTCCCCTCTTCTTTTCACAATTTTCATTAACTCGATATCTTTTTCTCTTACTTCGTCTTACCACTTATTTGCAGACGATCTTCAAATTTATTCATAAGCTTCATTGCCTGAGCATTGATTTGGCTCGTGTCTCTGATTGGAGTCGCACTCATGGACTCAAGGTTAATCCCACGAAAACTCAGGTCATAATTATAGGCAGTCCTGGTTTTTTATCGAGAATTGATTTGCACAGGTTCCTTCTGCAGTATTCGACGAAGTTCAGATCCCATATAGCGATACAGTGAAAAACCTTGGTTTCTTGGTTTCTTGGACAAAACACTCTCTTGGAAACAACAGGTTGCTGAGGACAGCAGAAAGGTATTTGCTGCATTTTATTCTTTAAAGAGGCTTCGTAATCTTTTGCCGACTAATACTAAAATTGCTCTTGCCCAAGCCTTGTTTTTACCTATCCTTGATTATGCTGATATCTCTTATCCCGATCTGACAGAAGAGTTGCTCAATAAACTGGAGCGATTGCAGAATGTCTGCATTCGTTTCATATTTGGTCTAAGAAAATATGATCATGTCTCAGCATACAGAACTAACCTCAAATGGCTTCCCATTCGCCTTCGTAGAGATTACCATAATTTATCTTTTCTTTATTCTATTCTCTTCAATCCTTTGTCTCCGCCTTATCTTAAAGTATGATTCCCTTTCCACTCTGTTACTCTTAATCGCACACTTCGCCCTTCGCGTTACCTCTCTCTTACTATCCCATCTCATTCTACCAAATTTTACCCTAATTCGTTTACAGCTCGCGCAGTAAGGCTTTGGAATCTACTGCCTGCGTCTGTAAGACAAGCTTCTTCATAAGATTCTTTTAAAAAACACCTTATAGCTCACTATCTTTCTCTACCTTAACCGCTTGCACTTGCGTATTTCCCGGAATAATTGGTTATAACATTTTCTTTTATGAATATTATATATATTTATATATGTATTATAATATATAATATTTATGTATTTCTATAAAGGTATAAGTAATTTATATGTATGACTATTTATTGTTATTAATTATATAAATACACCTAAGTAGCTTATTTACTTACCTATACAATATATTGCCTAAAATATATACCAGCCGACTAGTTCAACTTTTTTTTATTTTCCTGTACCCAAAAGTTGCCTGGAAGAAATTGCTGCTTAGCAATAAGGCCGCCTATTTGTACTACTATTTGTTTCAATTAATTTTATTTTCTCTTGTGTCTTTTCTGTGCAATAAAGTATATTCTTATCTTATCTTATGTTTGTTTGTTGCATAGTTTACTTTATAATAGAGAAATATAGTGGCTGCAAGAATTTAGATATAGATGATATAGTCCGACGAGAAATTTAACGGTGCTTAGGTCATATATAAATAACATACACACACATAAATCACGCCTTTATCCCCAATGGGGTAAGCAGAGCGTCAACGACCTACAGCCTATAATCTTCTTCTTTTCGAGTGGGTTTTTGAGTCGAACAACGACCCGATGAACCCTGGTGTCAGAGTTTTCAAACTCCCTAGTAGCACAGTAATCCACCGAAAAAGTTACCCAAGAGGGGGTAGGTATATATAGTTCAGTGCGTAAGCTAGAACCTATGCGATTTCTTCTGAAATCTTAACATTCCGTTGGTCCTCCTAGATGCGAGGACTTTTAGTACTTTCCCCTTAGCACTCTGAATAGATTTCAGAAGAAATTGCATAGATTCCAGGTCAAGATTTCTGCAACTTACTTATTCGGTGGTTAACAGCTACAAAGTCCAAGTCCAAGGCTCCCCTGACATGCTTTCGTGTTACGGCCACTATCAAAGACAGCAACTGCCCTCCGGATCACGGAATCGTTTTACTTCCAGACAATCAGTCGATTCAGCCTGCATCGTCCTAACCAAAATGGGGAAAATCTTACAAAGAGATAAACTCACAATTATCGACTTTGTGTTCCCCCCCTGGGAATCGAACCCAGGACCTCCGGATCGTGAGCCTAAGGCTCAGACCGCTAGGCCACGAAGGTGGTTTAACATGTGTTGCAACTAATTTATTACATCAGTTCAGATCACAAAATCGAAGATAGACCGAGTAAAACCAATGAGCAAAATGTGTCTATCAATCGATTATTATGGTGAGAATGCTTGAATTTGTAGATACCTGTATAATTTACTATGCCAATCGCATTTTTATGGATGCTATCAATTTAGATTTTTGGGTTTTTCCTATTTGCAATATCGCGGAGGTCATTGCTAAACCCTGCAATATAAAATATCTGCCGACTCATTGTTTCATCTACAGGTTGGAACTTGAAATGGATTATGAATTTTCCCCAGGGAATAAGATTTGAAGTAAATAGATCTAGGTACCTTCCTTTCAAATAATGTAGCTCTGTAATTCAAAAATATTTGTATATATACGTCTTTTTTTGCTTTGTGAATGTTTTTATTTCTTGTTTACACAGACCTTTATTAACCGACTTCCAAACAATAAGGAGAAGGTGCTCAATTCGTCGTAAGCTTTAACGTATCTTTCCATTAAGAAAGGATTTTTGAATCAATTACCGTTATTATTATCAAGCAAAATACCGGCAAAGAAATCTCATTTTTGTATTTTAAGGGTCTGCCGGATTAGTGATATCCCATACAAACGTAGTTGCGCTTTTATTCCTAAACATAGCCCTATATAAAACCAAAGTTAACCAAATTCGGAAAACGTATAGGTTTGGTTTGAAAATATTGAGCCCCCCTTAAATATTTATTTATCTATTTTTAGTATTTGTTATAGCAGCAACAGAAATACATCATCGATGAAAATTAAATCTGTCTAGCGATCACGGTTCATGAGATACATCCTGGTGACATGGTGACAGACAAGAAATCACGTTTGTTGTATGAGAGCCCCACTTAATTTTTTTTTTTAATTTAGTTTTTGTATAGATCCATCAAAAATGCATCATCGTTGAAAAACCAACTCTCTCGCTATCACGGTTCATGAGATACAGCCTGCGGTGACAAAGAGAAAATCACGTTTGTTGTATGGGAGCTCTCCTTAAATATTATTTTTATGTTGTTTTTAGTATTTGTTGTCATATCGGCAACAGGAATGCATAATCGGCGAAAATTTCAACGTTCTAGCTATCACACTTGAACTGGATTGCTACTTTTCTTTTTCTATTATTCATAGTTCCTAGAAATATGATCATAGTTTAAATTATTGTTTTTTCTGATAATAAAGAATTGAATTGTTGTTTGGACTCCAGGCCGAACAAAGAAATATGGAAATGTGTATCGCGAGCGAAGCGATCGCGATGCAATATAATGTATGTTGGCGAAACCTTGGTATTGAGAGCGAAGAGAGCGCAACATTGTATATTCCAAGAAGACTTAAATCTAATGCGTATTGCAAGCAAAGCAAGTTTGATATTTCACCATGGATACAGTTAGGCTAATTATTTACTTCTGGCACACTCCCGGTGGGTTCCGCTACCTAACTGACGACCAAAGCTAGGACTTTCGTGGGAAAGAAATTATGCGGGAACAGATGAACATACATACCCACATATAAACATACATACTCACCGGTCAAAATCATAACCCTCCTTCTTGCTTTGCCGTAGTCGGGTAAAAAATGGACGTTCGCAGTTAGACTGCCTATATAGGAATGCCACCCATACATTTCCATACGAAGCGGTCCCCGGCGCTGCCCGGCACAGATTGAAAGACTTTAAAAATAGACAAATAAAGTCCTATAAAAATCAGTTCAGTAGTTTTGGTGTTATGTGGTAACATACATACAGACAGACGGACAAACGAAAAATATATATATATATATATGGTTTTGGTTTTGCTAATAATGCCTGTTGCAATTATTTTTTCGTAAAAATATTCTATGTACAGACACGACCTTTCTAGAGCTCTATAATATGTATAGACAGATTGTTTTTTTAGATATATATACCCCTAACCTACCTACTACGCCTGTATCCCTAATGGGGTAGACAAAGCGTCAACGACCCAAACAAACTATTCAGACGTAGCAGAACGACCTTTTAATGTACTTATTTTTAAAGAAGGACCCATTTAATGCACTTATTTTCAAAGAAACCTCCACCTAATTTTATGAGACCTGTCGAACGATACCCCACTTAATACAGTAGTTAAAAAATAAAAAGTTACCCCCTTTCACTTGTATGGGCCCCTCCCATACAAGAACGGGCGTACGAAGTCGCGGGCACAGCTATACACCATATATAAGTTAACTTTTTGTCTATTAAAAAAACGTAAGTTGTAAATTATCTTAAATTTTCAATAGTTTAATGAAAAATTCAACGAAACAATTGTATCATGATTTGTACATAATTAATTGATCCCAAAACAAAAACAAATGGAAACAAAGAAACAACCGTTAACACAACTCCTTCCATCTTTAAGTAGACAGGTACATAGAATACCTACTATAATGTACTATGCTCGCATAGGTGTAAATGTAAGACTGTATTCTATTCCAATTATGTAAAATTTAAACCAAAAAACATTTAAAAAAAACCAAAATTACATCGCTGTTTAAAATCATAACCACCACGCGTACGGAGTCGCGGGCACAGCTAGTCATAAATATTACGATTTTTCAGAATTAATATTTAAATAACCGTTTGACCTATGTTTACAAAATTTTGAGTACTTGTTTATCTAGAGGATCTTAATATATAAACCAAATTTGGTGTATTTAAATTACGTAGTTTTCAAGTTAAGAAGTGGTCAAAAGTGGCTCCAAATGGTTCCTGTAAATATACACACGGTGCTGCCGGCCAGTTCTCCTCGGTTGGCTTGAGCTTGGCTTATTATTTGGATATGGCCTATATTTTTGAGAATTATCTACACGTGCCATTGAAATAAATGATAGATAAATCATCATTTTATCAAAGTAATTTAACTAATGTATAAAAATGTTAATCTATACCTTTATTAGTAAGCACTACCACAGTAATAAAAACCGCGGGGAGGGAAGTATGTAAGATTAAAGGCTCAACCAGGCATTTAAATACACCTGTTGCCCTTATTTTAAATAACTCTTGGTCGCAACACGTCGAGCTAACAACTTGCATTCACCGGAAAATAATTAAAAAACTAATGTACAAGCCAGAGCAGTACGGGAAAATCAATGCGGTTCCGAGGAAAGACGCATTGGAGTGTTTGCAGGAATATACACCCAAGTGGATAGAAAAATGTCGCGTTCTGGACTTAGGATGTGGCGACGGGAGCTTGACTACAGAGGTGCTGCGACCCTTCCTTCCAGCTAACTTCAGTCAGCTCGTGGGTGCCGATATTACCCCAGCGATGGTGGCCCACGCCAATGCCCGCTATGGCGATCCACGCAGCAAGTTCATCAATCTCGACATGAGCGGTGATATCCCGCAAGATCTCGTGGCCAACTTCGACCATGTGTTCTCTTCTTATGCTATTCATTGGGTTCAGGGACAGAAGTAAGACATATTTTATTTTTATTTAAATGACATTTATTTTACTTTCAGATTTAGATAAAGTATCATTGATCGTTGTATTTTTTAGTTGATCTTGAAGCTACATTTTCTTTTTACAGGAAAACTTTCTCGAACATTTACATTCTGTTAGCTGAAGGTGGAAGTTGTCTGTTGCTATTTGTTGGATATACCCGGGTGTACGATTTCTACCGGATCCTGGCAAAGCAGCCCAAATGGACGCATTGGCTCAAAGATGCTGAGAGGTACATTTCTCCGTACCAGGATATGGAGGTATGTTATTAAGCCGCCGATTAGTAACAGCAAATAGGTTTCTGACATGGTTTGGGCAACGACCACTATCACAGACAGCAACAGAGACCGAGCGACGGCTTAACGTGCCCTCCGAATCACGGAGTCCTTTTTTATTTTTGGACAATCAGGAGATTCAGCCTGCAATGTCCAAACCAAATAGGGGTAAACATCAACTATTTTTCCTTCCGTGGGAATCGAATCCACGGCCCCGGATGGCTCTCACCGCTAGACCACAGAGGAATTTCTCAGTTTTCTTCCTTGGTTTTCTCAGTTATAAAATTAGACTCACCTATTTTTCTTTATAGTCCTTTCCTTAGAGGTAAGGTCGGTAAAGTTAGAAAATAAACTTATTTATTTAAATTAATAATATAGGTTAACAATAACAATCTTAAACAATGCAAGGTAAAACAGTTTTAAAATAAATACTAATTATTTTTGGCTTAATTATAAGAGAGCCCGTTGGTGTAGTGGATAGGGCCGCTGCCTCCTGAGCGGGAGGTCGGATGTGTTTTTCGGTTTTCGAATTTCATATGTACGTTTATTCGGCGCTTTTTTCGTGCTTCGGAAGGCACGTTAAGCCGTTGGTCCCGGTTAATATCGTTTAATACCGTAGATATTAGACGTTAAGCCATATCAGAGGCCAGTGCTAAGCATTGGCGGCTTGAAAACTCTGACCTAATCTAGGATTGGGTCTGGTTTCCCTTCTGGGTTGCGGAGGTCAGATGTCAGTCGCTCTGTGTAAAAATCAGTACCCTCGTTCAATCCCCTAGATTAGGAAGCCGACCCCGTGAGATACGGGATAAGGCTAAGGAGATGATATGACTAATTATTTTTGGCAGTAGGTACCGTAGACGTAAACAATAAACAAGAATATAAAAATAAATACAAAAGTAATAATAACTTATTATTTTATTTTTTATCATTTCCAGGAACCAGAAAAGGAGGTTTATAAGAACATGGAAAATAATGAGTTCAAGAATATTCAGGTGAAACACGAAAGCAACAGCTGCTTCTACGAAGAAACCTATTTCAGAAGTAAGTTTACTTAGAAATATAAATAGAATTTATGTGCTTAATAAATAAAACTATCATCAACAAAGAAATAAAACTATCATCATCTTCCTAGCCTTATGCCGTATCTCACGAGGACGGCTACCTAACCTAGGTGATTAAACGAGGGTACTGGTTTTTGCACAGAAATAAAACTATAACTAGAGGCAAATTGAATTCAAAGCAAATTTACCCTAAATTAGCACTATTATATAGCGGACTCAAGATACTAGATCAAATTTGACATTTCTTTAACGCTCAATTTATAGGACCCTATTTTTACTATGGGTTAACAGCTGTCAATTGTGACCTATTACGTTGGTCTACCTCTAAAATAATACGTGGCTCTTTAAAGATCCCCTGAAAAAAAAAAACGACAGTCCTTATTCTCCCTTATACAAACATTTGATTCTTCCATGCCGTCCTGGGAGCGAGAGAAAAACATAGAATTTGCCAGGTTTCCTCCCGGGCATGCTGTAAAAACCAGCTAAGGGATCCGAGGGTTTTAGTTTAATGTATTTTATGCGATGGGCTGACAACCTGTCACTACAGCAATATACCATACAAATCAATTTTCATTATTAAATAACTTTTTTTTTTTTAGATGTGATGTTAGTTCTTGTATCTCCAATGAATATCCCCGAGGAGATGGCCCAGGACTTCGCAGACGACTGCATGCAAGTAGCGAGGGATTTGAAGATAGTGGAGTCAGGGGGGGGAAAGTCTATAGTCAGGATCGACTACACTCTGATAACAGCTATCGGTACCAAGTAGGTGAAATAATTTGTGTAGAGACTATTTAACTACTGATAAGGTATTTATCCTGTCACTAAAGCAATACATATTACAATCTAAAATTGCCCTCAATTTATGTCTGACGTGGCGAAAGCGCCTTTTACGAGGCGTTAAACGCTCTGCCTACCCCGTAAGGGATAAATGCGTGATTTATGTATGTATGTAAGCCGTAAGGTATTTATTCTGAATTGTATACCTACTGACTCATTTTGTTTGTGATTTCAGCATTTTAATGCATTTTATGTTTTGGATAGTATTATTTTTAAAGATATTAAATATTTTTGTATATAGTACATTTTTCTTTTAACATCCCACGACCCAAAAAACAGAGTAGGTAGTATCACTAGGTTAAGACCTACCAATACTTTTTCGTTCCACGCGCATTGGTTCTATGCTTCGGTATGTTATCATCTGCAAAGAGGTTACACATCCTATCATCCTGTTCTTACTGCTAATGAAGGCTTTGGCAATATATTCTCCGTTGAAAAAACTGGTGACCCATGAATTCCTTAGCCAGTTCATTCAAAGTGAAAACAAAATGATGTACCTACTCTGAAAAATATATAAATTTTTGTACTGAATAATTTATTTACGTGTTAATCTCACTTTGTATTATTTAAGCGTGTTCTTCGGGTCATTGTTCGACTCGAGAATTCAATCGCTAAGAAGAAGATTGTGTCTCAAAAATAATTTTAATAATATATGTAAAACTATCACCCTTGGTGAACTCTAAATTCTGTTTTCGAAAAAGTTTTAGGGCCGCATTTATAATCAGCTCTCATGAGTGACAGCGAGTTTGAGTTCGTATCAGAATTAATATCATTTCACTACAAACTGGCCTGTCAAATCCATACTTATTATTGCTCTCAAGTTTGATATCGCTTCATTAATACGAGCATTAGATAAATCTTTTTTCACATTTGGCACGACGGTATCTTCGGATGCACTAATTCATAGACTATTTATTATTCTGTGTTCATAGTCAATTGTAACAATTTCAACAGTGGATAGAACTTGCAATCCTTTTCAAACCTCTGGCAATAAATGTGAAACGAGGTCAATTCCAAAACCTGCTAAGACGAAATCTACAGAGATAAATTCAACCAATACAGCTAAGTCTAAAACTCCTAAACAAATAAAAGAATTATTTTCCTTAAACAACAGCACATCCAGCCTGGAAAGCTTAAGTATATTGGACAACACAGTTCGAGCCGGTTAAATTCTGCAGTACTGCAGAATTTAGCCACACCGACGCAAAAAATACAACTTACCAACTGGAAAGTACCAGTTTTGCAGATAATTTAGAAAAGATACTAGCCCAGAAACTAGAAGCAAATAAGTAATGTCTACTTCAAGAATTAAGAACAACAATATTCTTGGAGGTTGAAAAAGCAATAGCAGAATTGAAACATGATTTTGATCAGAAAACAAAAACGTTAATTTATATTTAAAAAATCTTACTTTTTATTTAGACAAAATAAACAAGAATATTTATACATACAATAGAAGCAGATAACTCAAAATTACAAGGGGAATTAGAGAAACTCAAATAACAAATTTCAGAAAACAAATATAATCCACCAGCAGAAGGCCAAAAAGAAAACAAACATGACAACGGCAAAAAAATAGTACTCTATGGGTTAAACGAAAACTATTGGGAGTCAAAAAGAGAATTACACAATCGGATATTGTACGTATTCCAAGATATTATAAACGTGAACCTGACAGGATACAAGTCATAGAATTGCTTAGCAAAAATATGACTAAGTATTTATTAGAAAATAAATACCTTTTTGAAAATACAGGCATAGAGATTTCTGAATTTCTTGATGAAAAGACCTAAAATTAAGAAATCAACTAAGAAAACACGTATTTAATGTACGAAACAACGGACACTATGCTATTATTCGAGACAATAAATTATTAATAGATGGAAATGAATACAATCCTGAAGATGACGCACCAATGCAAGAAGAAAATTACAGAGACGATATTATAGAATCCGAGCAACTAAAGTCATCTAATAACTCGACAAACAACATTCCTAAGTCGGCACAAGAAGCCCGTAGGAAACCAACAGGAAAATGTTTTCGTAAATAAAGTTTTTCAGTCGTTGTTCCAGAATATTCTTAGCGTCAATGCCAAAAAAACACTTAATTGAAGCACTTACGGAAGAATTAGAAGTACACGCTCTTTGCTTTACGGAGACATTGATGTTTGAGAAAAATCTAGATTTATCAACAATTTGTGGTTATAATTTTGCATCTTATTACTATAGGAAAAATTACGAAAGCGGCGGTGTATGTATCTTTTTAAGAGAAAAATTGAATTTATTGAGCGCAAAGATACTGTTGATATGTCTATACAGTATATCTTTGAATGATGTGCAGTAGAGATAAAAAACTTAAATACGATTCTTCTAGTCTTATACTGGCCAGAACGATATAGGGAACTTCAAACATTTTACAATTCCGTAGAAAAATTATTACAACATTTAATATAAAACAGTTAAAAAACAGAATATTATTATAGGAGGTGACTTTAACATTGATGTTTTAGACAAATGTAAGCTTACTCGTACTTTTCTAAATCTAATGAAAAGCCACAATTTTAAACAGCATTTATCAGAAAAAATATGTCTTCCATGCTGGACTGGGAGCAAGAGAAAAACATAGAGTGTGCCAGATGCATTTCATCCCGGGGATGCTGTAAAAACCAGCTAAGGGATCCGAGGGTTTCGGTATATTGCAATTTAGGCGATGGGCTGACAGACAACCTGTCACTACAGCAATATACCTACAAATTTATCTTGAATAACCCTCAAAACTTTGTCATACGTGGCCGAACGACCTTTGTTTAGGTTGTTTACGCTCTGCCTACCCCATCAGGGATAAAGGCGTGATTTATATTTATGTATGTATCAGAAATCACCCGATCTTCCTCTTCTACCTGTATAATTCACTATTCACCAACTTTTTGAACTCTAATCTAGTCATCTCTGTTGAAGAATACGGGTTTTCAGACTACAAAGGTATACAGACTAGTAAGCTTACCAAACACTTTTCTAAGTAAAATCAAGTATAACGAAAAAAAATATATTCTGAAAGAAATATTCAACTTTTAAAATGCGAGCTACAAGTCTATAAGATGTATCTAAAACTACTGAAGAAAACGGTTACTAGGTCAAAAAAATTGCAAAATATACTTAAAATTATAAATCTAATAACATTATGAAAGCTACGTGGCAAGTGTTTTTTTTTTTAAATGGTGTACCTAGTAAGGTAACAACATTTAATATGACGATCTAGCCTACTAAAGCTAATGAGTAATTTAAATCTAACTTATTTTGCTAGGTTGAGTAATTCTATGAATGTGTCCATTAACACTTTTTTTATTGTCTCTATTAAGGGAAATACACTATGTTCTTGTGTTCTTTATGGATAGTAGCACTCACTATTGTTGTTATTGTACTTTTTTAAACTAACACTTCACTAAACTAACTAAAAAGGTTTTGTCCTCTTCAGTCTTCTCACTATGTCCGTGTTATCGAGGAGCTGGATGGCCTCGACATTCACACGATGATGAAGTCTGCGTTCGTGAGCTTCGGCGTTCTTTTTAATTATGTCAGTGACGAGGTCGACTTTGAGGTCCCGATGTAGGTCGTCATTTCTTATGTACCAGGGAACATTTACGATCCCTTTGAGTACTTTGTTTTGAAATCGTTGTATGATACTAATATTACTTTGTTTGATGCAGCCCCAAAGCTGTCTACCCTAACTCCAAACAGGCATGAGGACTTGTTTATATAGAAGTATTTTGTTTTGAACTGATAATGAAGAGCGCTTTCCAATAAGCCAGTACATGGCATTGTAGCGAAGTTCTAGCTCTTTTCATTATTTTTTGACATGTGCTTTCCAGCGAAGCTTCGCGTCTAATGTCTATCCCAGGTATTTAGCTTTATATTTATAAGGTATTACATGCTTGTTTATGTAAACCGGATGATAATTGAGATTTTTATTTGTGAAGTCTATGTGGACAGATTTTGTTTCATTAAATTTCACTCGCCATTTCTTTACCCAGTCAAATACGGTATTGACGGCTATTTGCACCTTCTCCACTGCTTCTTTATGATATGCACCTGTAACCATTATAGCTGTATCATCAGCAAATGTTGCGATGATGCTACTTTCTAACTCAGGAATATCACTAGTGTACAATAAGTACAGGCCCGTCCTGCTACTCCCGCTTTTATCGGCTTTAGTTCTGAATATGCGTCATCAAGTCTAACTCTAAACATACGTTCTGATATGTAAGACTTTAAGATGTCAGTAAACTGTTGTGGGAGCATTTTTCTTAGTTTGTGTATAAGCTCTTCATGCTACACTTTGTCAAATGCTTGCGCTACATCTAAGAAAACTGTAGTACAAACATTTTTTTTCTTCTAATGCCTTTTCAATTATGCTAGTTATCCTATGTACTTGGTCTATTGTTGAATGTTTTTCTCTGAATCCAAATTGGTAATCTGGAATTTAGTTTTTCTCCTCTATTATAGGTTTTAAACGTTTCAGGAGTTTTTCAAATAGTTTTGACATGATCGGCAACAAAGAGATAGGCCTGTATGAGGTTGTGACATCTGGTGGTTTACCCGGTTTCGGTATCATTATGACATCAGCCACTTTCCACACATCAGGAACATACTTCAGCCGAAAAGTAGCATTGATAATTGTGGTTAACTTAACTATAGCTTTTCGGGGAATGTTTTTAAGAATGTCCCCGGTAAGTAGGTCATAGCCAGGTGATTTCTTTTGGTTTAGTCGTTTTATTTCACTGAAAACTTCTCTGGGAGTAATGAGTGTTATTTCTAGTTCATTCCTTGTTGTTTTATCTACCAAGGGAAGATGATCATTTTCTTCATTAGGCTTGAAGATTTCCTCCAGATGTTGTGCAAACCGAATTGCTTTTTGCTCGTTACTAACTGCCCACCCCCCATTAATAGGTTTGATAGGTGGGATATGTATCATAGGTTTTTTTGAGCTTTTGGTTGTTTGCCACAGAGAGTAGTCTGTAGTACGATCGCTTGTTAATTCACTAAGAAAGGTATCAATTTTTTCATCTTCAAAGTCTTGTATAGTTCTTTTTAATCTTTTTGAAAGGTTGTTCTGTATCTTTTTATGTTCCGGATATCTTGTTCGGTGCCATATCTGCCTCTGTTGCCTTTTTTCAGCTACAAGATTTCTTATTTCTGGTGGAAAATAGTTAGGCCTGACCCTTTTTTTGATAATATGTGTATTTTTCCAAGCACATTGTATCTACAATATCTACAATATTTTTTATAATTTCATGGTCTACATCCTCTTAACTTTTTAGCGGAACTTTTAAATCTATCACCGAGTCTAAGTCTGTTTTAAAGCTTTCCCATTCAGTATTTTGTATTTACTAAAGTAGGGAAGCTTTCTCTCAGCATAATACTCTCACTTAGAGTTAGTATGATAAATGATGGTCCGAGTTCATATCAAGACCTTCCTCAATGTGAAGTTAATTCGGTGATAAATTCTTATATATAAAGAAGTCTATTCAATCTGGAATCCTTAGTTTATCGGTTGGCCAGTATGTAGGTTTTCCAGTTGATGAAGTTTTGCAACGTAAGTCTCTTATTGCGCACATTAGCTCTCTCCCTTTGATTGTGGTCAATCTTGATCCCCAGTAGGTGTTCTCGGCATTAAAATCACCTCCTAGTATGAATCTATTTCCAAGATTTTTTAAAAAGCTTGTGTATTGATCTGTTTTGAAGGAATGCCTTAGCGGGCAGTATATAGCTGATATAGGGATAGGACATTGTTTTGTTTTGACACTGATCGCCACTGCTTTTATGTCTTCTTGTTCACATTTATGAACTTCGTTATAGTAGATGTTCTACTTTATCATGATCGCACTTCCTCCTCTTGATGTGTTGAGGGGATGTAGTGCGTGAAATATTCTATAACCTTTGATTTCCACGTGAGATTCTCGGTTGAAGTGTGTCTCAGAGATAAGGCATATGTCAAAGTTTTCTATGTCTAGGACTGCTGTTAGTTCGTTCATACTTTAACAGCTCATTCCATGCCATGATTTTTAGCGCGTTATTCATTTCTGTATTCATTGCTGCTTTGTTACTACCTTCCAACTACCTTCAAGTTTCTTTAGCCTTTCATCAAAGTTGGTTAACTAAGATTTAGGATGGTATTAATTTTTCTTCCATTTTCTGTTCCGACGGTTTATTTTGAGACTGAGGAGATTGTTGTTTCTGCGCTCCTTTTGCCATTGTTGCATACGTTACATTTTTAGTGGCCAATTTACTTGTACAAGGTCCTTTTGCTTTGTTTGAAATTGGAACATGAGGATCAGATGTTGGCACATTCTTTTTCATGCTTTTATTTTTAATATCTTGCAGCTCTTTAGCCACAATGCATCCTATATAGTTAGCTGGATGAGGTTCTCCACAGTGAACGCATTTTGGTTTTGCTTCCGCTGGTTTACTGCAATCATTAGTTAGATGCTTGCCAGTGATCTTAACGCACCTGGGTTCTATAGAGCAGTATTTCTGTGTGTGGCCATATGCTTGACACCTTTTGCACTGTAGGATAAATCTTGTTGTTTTTAATGGCTGTATATCTATCTACCTTACAGCCTAGTATAGATTTGATTCCGTAGATATTCTTTATATCTTCGTCTTTTTTAAAAGAAAGCTCTTCTGCTCTTCCAGCTTAGCTTGTTGACCGCATCTTCTATTTTAAATCCTTTAGAAGTCAGATCTTCAAGTATCCTTTTTGGTAAACACGAAGAATGCCAATTCTTGGCCATTACTCTAATTGGCCTATCTTGCTTGTTTTCATATGAATACCAGAGGCAGTGGTTCTCTAACAATAACTTAGTAATAGCTCGGTATGAGTCATCATTGTAGGTGTTGACTTTAACTTTTACTCCGTTCAACATTTTTACGATGAACGAATCTTTAGTTGAAATTTTCGAAAAGAAATCGTAAAATTCCTGGTATTTTTTTATGTTTTCTACAACAATAGGTGGTGGTAAAGGCTGTTTGCACTTTTTTAATTTTTGGGATCTTGAGGTGGTGGTGGGGATGGCGATTTATTAAATTTCCTCTTCTTTCTACTTTTCTATCGTACCCACTCCGTTTCCCTTGCAAGCTCTTCTTCATCTATTTCGTACTGGCCTTGCATCTGCTTCTGAAGTTGTTCTATATAACCTTTGAGGTCGTCAACCAAAAGTTGAAGATATTCCCGTTATTTATTTTTTTCGCTGTAGTATTTATATAAAAGATGTTCTGTTTCAGTTTTCAGTTTAATTGTTGGTGATAATGGAGCTATAATTGCAATATTTCTTAACTAAGGCTTCGCCTTAACACTGTTTACACTTTTTTGCTGTGATTCACTATTAATAACTGGGTCATCGCGGCGGCCGCTCGCGACCATACGTGACGAACCGAAGACTGCTGCGACAGCGCATTGCCCAAGCACTATCTAGCACAAGAGCGTGTGCGACGCGACCGTTCTTGACGGAAGTCGAATGATCACTCCACGTGGCAAGTAATAAATGAAAATACAAATAAAAATAAAAACTAAAGCTATAAAAATAACTCAACTGTAGAAGAGCCACATTTAGTGACCGCTATTTGCTAACACATTCAATGACCGCTGTACTTCACTAGGATATACAGATAATAATTTTGCAATTCGTCCTCGAGGCCTTCCTGTCATTGAGCAACAATTAATTTTACCTCTTTCCAGGTACAGAACATAAAATATATAAAATAATAAAGAAACTGAAAAATAAAAACAGTTGGGGATACGATGAACTATCACTTAAACTTATAAAAAGCTGTGCAGAAGGGCTAGTTAATCCATAGACATTTCTCATAAATCAAGCATTTTCTGAAGTTGTAGTACCAGATCTCCTAAAATTATCCATTGTAAGACCAATTTATAAGAAAGGAAAACTAAAAAGTTTAGATAATTACCGCCCAATTTCACTTCTACTAACTTTTTCCAAGATTTTTGAAACAGTAATGTCGCACCGTCTTTATTCTTTTTGTGAGAAATTTAATATATTTAGTGAACGTCAGAACGGATTTAGGAAGAACTAAACAACAACATTAGCGTTATATACAAGAAATCTTAAACATCATTAATAATAAAGAATATGCAATAGTAGTGTTACTCGATATGAGTAAAGCCTACGATAGAGTGTCACATAAAACTTTACTTGAGAAGCTACATGGTATAGGCGTTAGGAGCATTGCACATAAATGGTTTCAATCATATCTAAACGGGAGACAGCAGTACGTTGAAATCTTAATGCTCAAACTTACTTTTTTATAGATGCGCCTGCATTGCTGCATGCTATATCTCTTAGACTGCCCCGAAGATATGAAAGAGCTTGCCGTGATAAAGCCCTATTTTTAGTACCTAGAAGTAATACTCGCTATGCTGATAACAGTTTTATAAGACGTGCCTGTAAGTTGTATAATGATAAATTAGGTGATGTTGACATTTTAAATAAACCCTTACATAACTTTAAGTCGGCAACCCTAAGTTACCTTTCTGCATTTTATGTTCATTATAGTAATCAAACAGATTTATAAGTAATCAGTAAGATATATTTTCTGTAAGTTGTTTAAACTTACACTTTATGTTAATATTTTTGTAAAACATATCGGAAACTATATGTCTCCAATTTAAAACATGCTTGTTAAAACTATATTTAAGTGACTGATTGTTTCGAATTCAATAAACAAAAAAAAAACAAAAAAAAACTGGTCTGATTCAAAATATAAAGTCAGGAATCAAGAACATATTAGGATCCATACCACAGGGAAGTGTGCTTGGGTGTATTTTATTTTTAAAATACATAAACGATCTCCCCAAAACAGTTAATGTTCCCTGCGTATTATTTTCAGACGATATCTCAATTGTATTTCCGTATCAAAATAAAACTCAAAATGAGACAGACTTAATTCAACACGTAAATTCAATATTAACAGACGTTACTGAATGGCTAAAACTACACAATCTCGAAGTTAACTTCACAAAAACAAAAATAATGCAGTTTATCAACAACCCGCACTTGACATAAATCTACTTTTCGAGACACACCCCTACAAAGTGTAGATTCATCTTACCTTCTCGGTGTGGAAATCGATACAAATTAATTGGAAACCCTAAATACAGAAAATAGCATCTACACTTTCCTGATTCACTTATGCCTTAATGCAATTAAAACAGAATACAGATCTGAAATCTGCCACAACAGCCTACTATGCTTACGCCAACTCCTGGCTAAGTTATGGTGTAATATTATGGGATAACAGTACTGATGTGGAAGAAATATTCAGACTCCAAAAGAGATGTATCCGTATTTTAGTTAATATTAAGCAGGATGAGGGTTGTAGCCCCACTTTCAACAGCAAAAAATTCGTACCCTGACGTCAAAATATTTGCAATGGCTAAATTTGTTAGGAAATATAAACACATATTCTCTGACGAGAAGGATCTCTCAGATTCTAGATTACGGCCTAGAAATAAAATGGGATTGCCTTTTTTTACAATGAAAATGTTCTGTTCCGACCCGTATACAATGGGTATAAAAATCTTTACCCATATCCCAAATTATATTAAAGTTGAAGAAAAACATATCACTTTCAATAATACGCTTAGGAATTATCTAATACAAAAATGTTTCTATAACTTAAATGAGTTTATTGATACTGAAATATTTGATTTATATTTTTATAAATTATATAGCTAAAGTTTAAAAAAACCTTGTGTTAAGTAGTAGTTAAGTACTTATGAAATATTTAATGCAGGATACTTGATCTCATTGTTATTTTGTAAGTAGTCCCCATAGGGTAAATAAAGGATAGTGTTACCAGTTACTTTCATTATTAGATTTAGATTTATGTAAATAATACTTTAATGTTGCAGTGCCCTAACAGGGTTCTTGTTGATCTAGGAATGTTATACCATAAGACCTATCTGTACAACAAGAAAGTAAATAAATATATTGAGTATTGGTTTTGTTTCCATTTTTTGCAAAGATTGTAAATGTGGTTAGGTATATTTTGCACTATACCATCCTCAAACTTTAGCCTTTTACCCAGAATCGATCCAGTCCAAGCAATTGAGCCGGTCAAAACCACTAACGATAAACCTAAACTAAAAACACGTTAGGTAACTACTTAAATAAAAGAAAAGAATAAGAGCAATGAAATTCAACAGCTGGACAAGAGCCTCCCATTGAGACTTATTTTTGAATCACTCGAACACACAACACGAAACACTTGCTATTTTGCATGCGAATTTTCGCATACGAATTTCACTCTTTCGAATGCGCATTTCAGTCCGAGTATCTGTTGCTATACTCGCCACGTTTGGCAGCTCGATTGGCGATTCGTACTTCATCAAGTCTCGTAGGAATAGAGAATGACAAGTTAAAATAGAACAGAGGATTCAGTTTGTGGTCGTCTTTGCAGGCTTCACGGTACACATTCTATAATCCGTCCACTCTTTTTTTAAACGGGTCCTGTGAACACGCAATTTTTATAATGTGTGCTACCTATGTTTAAGCCTTTAAAATCACAAAAAAAAAAAAACCTTAACTCTTCGGAGAGCTTCTTACTACTGATGCAATTATGGAAAGACACTTCGAGCATATCCCTTTCCATTGCCCCTTTGATTGACTTAAGTAGATACACTTTTAAAGCTCACAGACATGATGATAGTTAAGGTAGACATTTTAAATTTGGACAAACATGGGCCCCTCCATAAGGAGACTTGTTTCCATAGGTACTATCGAGAGTTTCCAAACTACCGAGCTTGACAGCCGTTTTTTTATTCAATAATTGGGGTCATTAAGACAGTTAGTTACACAACAAATCGTAATTATATTATGTAACATAAATACGGCTATTAAGTATTGTATAATCCACAGCAGCTCAGCGACAAATAGATGAAAAAACCGCGAATAGGTAAACATACTCGTACTTCACACAATGTATGTATGATACACAAAATGCAGTAAAATAATATTAAGCCCCTTTTCCTTTTAGGCGATGCACACGTTGAACTCCGGGCTACGTCCATGTTGAATTGTTCAAACCATCCAAAACCAACTAATCTGTGGTTCAAAGAATGAAACATAGACAATATCTGCCTCTGCCTGCCTTTTTGAAAGTTCCTTATTCCTACTAAATTTGATATTTTTGAAAGTTCCTTATTACTACGGGAAAGCTCATAAGTTAGAAAGACGTCGAAAATAAATACAACTTTAAAGTATTTTCTAATGCATCGTTAAACATTCATTTATTTCTAAATCAAAAACTAATAGTAATATCAACAGGTACATGATTGACATGTTCAATATATTCCAATTTGATGCTTTGAAATACTATTATTCACTAAACAAACAGACGAAACATTAAACTGGGGTATACCTATCATCATTTATTTATTTAAGAGCTAGCTTAGAGAGTAATTACGATAAACATATAGTTTACATAAAAACATAGTAGTTAGTCTACCATAGACCAACAATTTTACATTTAAATAGTTTGTTATATAATAACCCACTCTGGTAATTGACCAATGATCAGGAAGTTAATCACTTGTCCATATACGAGTAGCATACTCGTGTTAGGAATATACTTATAATAATAATTATAGTAACCTTTTTTTACATAAGTTGAGAAAAAATTACAGCTTCCCGCAAACTGATAGGGGTTTCTTAGTCAACGAAATAAGCATAATTCACAAAGGAATTACATACATACATATAATCATGACTTCATCCCTACTAGGGTAGATAGAGCATATACGACCTAAATAGGGTCGTTTCGCCACGTCTCACAAAGTTTTCATCGTTATTTAAGATGGATTTGTAGCTATATTGCTGTAGTGACAGGTTGTCAGCCCATCGCCTGACGCATCGCCATATCCTGAAACCCTCGGATCCCTTAGCTGGTTTTTACAGCATGCCCGGGAGGTAATGCAGCTGGCACACTCTAAGTTTTTCTCTCGCTCCCAGTCCAGCATGGAATAACGCTTAATGCTAACGATAAATGCTTAGTCAACGAAATAAACATCATTCACAAAGGAATTCATTCAAGAAATTAAATTAATCGTGTCTCTCTATTAGGCTAACTTTTTGTTGTACATTTTTGAATAAAAATTATCTTATCTTATAAATATTTGCTAACGTACATCATATTTTTTTTTTATTGACCTATTTTCACCACACTACAAAGTGTATATAATGCGTCACTTTGCACATCATATATTTTTAATTGACCTATTTGCACCACACTACAAAGTGTATATAATGCGTCACATTGCACATCATATATTTTTAATTGACCTATTTGCACCACACTACAAAGTGTATATAATGCGTCACATTGCACATCATATATTTTTTATTGACCTATTTGCACCAGACTACAAAGTGTATATAATGCGTCACATTGCACATATTTCTTTTTTAATTGACCTATTTGCACCAGACTACAAAGTGTATATAATGCGTCACATTGCACATCATATTTTTTTTTTAATTGACCTATTTGCACCAGACTACAAAGTGTATATAATGCGTCACATTGCACATCATATTTTTTTTTTAATTGACCTATTTGCACCAGACTACAAAGTGTATATAATGCGTCACATTGCACATCATATTTTTTTTTATTGACCCATTTGCACCAGACTACAAAGTGTATATAATGCGTCACATTGCACATCATATATTTTTTTTAATTGACCTATTTGCACCAGAGTACAAAGTGTATATAATGCGTCACATTGCACATCATATTTTTTTTTTATTGACCTATTTGCACCAGACTACAAAGTGTATATAATGCGTCACGTTGCACATCATCTTTTTTTTTTAATTGACCTATTTGCACCACACTACAAAGTGTATATAATGCGTCACGTTGCACATCATCTTTTTTTTTTATTGACCTATTTGCACCACACTACAAAGTGTATATAATGCGTCACATTGCACATAATATTTTTTTTTAATTGAAATATTTGCACCAGACTACAAAGTGTATATAATGCGTCACATTGCACATCATATTTTTTTTTTAATTGACCTATTTGCACCAGACTACAAAGTGTATATAATGCGTCACATTGCACATCATATTTTTTTTTATTGACCCATTTGCACCAGACTACAAAGTGTATATAATGCGTCACATTGCACATCATATATTTTTTTTAATTGACCTATTTGCACCAGAGTACAAAGTGTATATAATGCGTCACATTGCACATCATATTTTTTTTTTATTGACCTATTTGCACCAGACTACAAAGTGTATATAATGCGTCACGTTGCACATCATCTTTTTTTTTTAATTGACCTATTTGCACCACACTACAAAGTGTATATAATGCGTCACATTGCACATAATATTTTTTTTTAATTGAAATATTTGCACCAGACTACAAAGTGTATATAATGCGTCACATTGCACATTATATATTTTTATTGACCTATTTGCACCACACTACAAAGTGTATATAATGCGTCACATTGCACATCATATATTTTTTATTGACCTATTTGCACCAGACTACAAAGTGTATATAATGCGTCACATTGCACATCATATTTTTTTTTAATTGACCTATTTGCACCACACTACAAAGTGTATATAATGCGTCACATTGCACATCATATATTTTTTATTGACCTATTTGCACCAGACTACAAAGTGTATATAATGCGTCATATTGCACATCATATATTTTTATTGACCTATTTGCACCAGACTACAAAGTGTATATAATGCGTCACATTGCACATTATATATTTTTAATTCACCTATTTGCACCAGACTACAAAGTGTATATAATGCGTCATATTGCACATCATATATTTTTATTGACCTATTTGCACCAGACTACAAAGTGTATATAATGCGTCACATTGCACATCATATTTTTTTTTAATTGACCTATTTGCACCACACTACAAAGTGTATATAATGCGTCACATTGCACATCATATATTTTTTATTGACCTATTTGCACCAGACTACAAAGTGTATATAATGCGTCACATTGCACATCATATATTTTTTTAATTGACCTATTTGCACCACACTACAAAGTGTATATAATGCGTCACATTGCACATCATATTTTTTTTTAATTGACCTATTTGCACCAGACTACAAAGTGTATAGAATGCGTCATATTGCACATCATCGGCTGTGTAGAGTAGAGCGATATTTATTTCGCCCTTATTTAACGAATAGAAAACTTCACTGTCTCGATGTGCAATTATTTTAGTTTTTCATTTCTTGTATACATTTTCATTGATTCCTTATTAAGTATTATTATCATTTTGACATACCTCCTTCTTTGATCCATATGACGTACGACACAGATACATATGCAATATACTTTTAATAAATAAATACCTACTACATAATATGCAGGTGACTAATACATTTTTATTTGTGTTTTTATGTTGATTTATGTGCTTTAGTATTTGTTTTTTTCATTTATGAGGTGTGTATAAATGTTTTTCAAGCATGAAAAAGAAATCAGGTTATTCATAAACTAGCGCTATGCCCTCAGTTTTCAGATCGCAAATAAAAATAATTTACTATTACATTACACCGTTTTCTTTTGTGTGTCTTTATCTAGAACTACATTTTTGCATTGGCGTACCGTATATAGGTTACCCAATATTTTATTTCATTTTATTACCATCTGTTAACTTTAACGACGAAGGCAAGGTATAATATAAAAATCAGCTAAGTGCGATTGGGACTCGCACACGAAGGGTTCCGTACCATTATCTATACAACGGCAAAAAATCACGTTAGTTGTAAGGGAGCTAAGAGAGCCCTTAAATATTTAATTTATTCAGTGAGATTTATTATATTATATGTATAGATTTATCTCACAAACAAAACAGACTTAAATGTAGCTAGAATTTGTTTAATGAATAAAGTTTTATTTGTGAGAGTCTGGTGTCCATACTAGGATAAACCTGTGTCACAGAGCACCAGGCTCCCACCCCTTGATCGCTGAGCAAACAACAGTTTTTAGTATTTTTTGTTATGGCGGCAACAGAAATATATTATCTGCGAAAATTCCAACTCTCTAGCTATTACAGTTCATGATATACAGCGTGGTGACAGACGGACGGACCGACGACGACGGACAGACAGCGAAGTCTCAATAATAGGGTCTCATTTTTTTAGGGGTCCTTTGGTTAAGGACCCCTAAAAAAATGAACTGAGGTGTAGGTAGTTTATGTTATATTTTTTTAAACGAAGATGAGAAGATAAAGCAATTTATAATATGTCCCCTGCTCAATAAGATGGAACGCACGTAGTAGTCTCCGTAAAAGAAGTTGTCGCCTACGATCGTCCGGGTCATATCAGACAGGTTTAAGTCGAAAACGTATTTGTCCTGAAAACGAAAACAGGGTAAAAAGTGAAAAGGAAACTGATAGGGGTTTCTCAGTGAAAAAAATAACAACTAGGTATCATCACAAAGTTTTTGTTTTTTTTAGGAACCGAAATTAAAATGTATGATTTAATATTGTGTGAAATGGGTTTTTTTTCTACTGTTGAAAGAAAATCTTTGCCCAAATTTGGTTGGCTAACAAAAAAAGAGGCATACACTCAGCAGTGGGTAGATATAGGCTGATATGGATAGAAAATAAATAAACTAACCTTTGACAAGACGCAGGATTTGCTGTTGTATTGAAATTAAAAAATTGCAAACTGCTAAGAAGCTTAAGATAAGGCGTATGGCATATGTCTCCAATTCGTTTCTTCAAAAATAGACTCTTGGTGCCGTTTATTATTGAATAAAAATCTATTTTCAGCTAATAACAAATAAACAACTTTGTAAATAATATGATTTAAAAAGACGTAAGGGTTATTGCACCGGAACTGTATTTTTGAATCACTCGAACTCCAATGCTCATATAAAGAGTAACATTCGCATTCGATTATCCTACTAAGTATTTGGCTCCTGGATCTAATACAAATACAGAATACTATCACTAAACGATGAACAAGTGTTATTCATATTTATATAATATTCGGCAACGCAATTGTGGGTTTGATAGAGGTATTCACCTCGACGTTTCGACGCTATACGAGGATCTTCTCAAGTGCGACTTTCGACTGCGGTTCGCTGCTCGCTGCGCCCGCGCCGACTACACGACACCCTGCCGCTGCAGTCGGCGCTGAGGCTGGTTCTTGTATTGGAGACGGATTATGGATTATTACGGTATAGGGTCGAAACGTCGAATAACTCTATCAAACCCACAAGTGACTTGCCGAATATTTTATAAAATGCTATCAACATATTTCTCCAAAACATATTCTTACCGTATCTAGTTGAGTAGGTGCAACTACGGTTACGTTGAAGTGAAATATAAGGTCTTGAGACTGCTGCTGATTTCTTCCATTCGGTACAGGTCTCAGCATCGCAGTGCTTACGAGCATAGGTCCCTTTATTTCCGTTTCACGACACTTTTCTATTTCACCCCACTCTATTTTATAAGGTCCCTGTTAACAATTAGATTGACTTTCAGAAAAATATTTGCATAACCTACTCTAATTAAATTGCGCATCTTTTTACAAATAAATACAAATACAACAAATTTATTTGTCATATTTACAAACATTCAATACTGGAGAGATAGGAAAACATAGAATGTGCCAGCTACATCTTCTCCCGGGCATGCTGTGAAAATCAGCTAAGGGATTTCAGAGTTTCAGTTAATTCGTAATTCAGGCGATAGGCTAACAACCTTTCACGATAGCAATATACAGATCTATCTGGAACAACCCTCAAAACTTGTCACACGTGGCGGGACGTCCTCTGTTTAGGTCGTTTAAGCTCTGCCTACTCCATTAGAGATACAGGCGTGATTATATGTATGTATGTACAAACATTCAAAATCATTTTTACTTTCCATAATGTTATTATACCTACTATAAATGTTATGTGATCATGATCATACTTCTTTGACATATTTTATAAATAAGTATACAAACTTACATAATGTTTGGAGGACGCAGACTTGGCAGGTAGTATCCCACAGAATATAAACGACGAAAAACAACAAATGAATAGAACAAATTTTAATATTAAATCCATGACCACTATGTGTAATCGGCGTTGTGCCTGTACCTACAGTGAATATATTTACGAAAAATAATTGTAACATTTATTATTATTATTAGCGATACCAAGATCAAATCATCTTTTTTTTTATTTTTTGTCTGTCTGTTACCACATCACGCCAAAACTACTAGACCGATTTTGATAGGACTTTTTTTATTTGACTATGTCTACTTGGATTGAAACAAATAATCACGCCACTTGACTTAGGGAAGAAATTGAATTTTGATTGTTTTTTACCGATTTTGATGGAACTTTCTATATTCGACAGAGCATTACTTAAACTCAAAGTAACGATACAAATAATCACGCCACCTGACTTAGGGGTTAGGCAGGAAATTAGATTTGATTGTTTTTAACCGATTTTGTAAGGACTGCTTTTTTCAACTGAGTGCTTTTTTTTATTTACCAGGAGTCAAACGTGGACCAGAAATAATCACGCTAAATAACTTAGGGGATGAATAGGTCCTAACATTGAGTAAGTATCCCAGTTTGTTACAATTAGATTATTATTCTGAATGGGATTATTATCACGATTAATTTTTCCATGCTGGACTGGGAGCGATACGGGCTAGCAGATCTGCGCGCGGGCTAGCAGATCCGCGCGCGGGCTAGCAGATCCCGCTTAGGTCCTACGCGCATATGGGTTACGACAATTTGTAAAAAAAAAACGAAAAAAGACTTGAAAGAATATCCTACTGAAAGTTGTTCAGTTTCGTAAACTGAGCTGACCATCCGCTACCACTTTCTGGTTCATTAAGAACTCACTTTCAATCATTCGTAGACGAAGCACAACAATGATACTATATATATGACACATGCTGTATTATTCTATTATTTCCATGCTGAACTGGGAGCGAGAGAAGAACATAGAATGTGCCAGCTACATTTCCTCCCGGGCATGCTGTAGAAACCAGCTAAGGGATCCGAGGGTTTCTGTACATTGCAATTTAGGCGATGGGCTTACTACCAGTCACTACAGCAATATACCTACAAATCTATCTCAAATAACCCTCGAAACTTTGTCAGACGTAGCGAAACGACCTTTGTTTAGGTCGTTTACGCTCTGCCAACCCCATTACGGTTAAAGGTGTTATCATATGACACATCAGTAACCCACGCGACAGAAGAGGAAGAATAGCAAGCAGCTTTTGCTACGATTTTTAAATATATCGATGTGTCGACTTTTTAATACATCGACTATATGTCGATGTAGAGCGTAATGAAATCACTCTATACCGATTGTAAGGGACAGCGTCCCGCAAACTCATAGGGGTTGCTCAGTCAACGGCACTCAACAACTATCAGCAAGAAATTCTTCCAGTAGCTGAAAACAAAATTTAACTTTCCCATACAAAATGACCACCTCGGTCAAACAGATTGTATGGAAAAGAAAAATTCTTTTTTTAATTTCCTGGTGGAAGTTGTTCAGTGTCGTTGACTGAGCAACCCCTATCAGTTTGCGGGACGCTGTCCCTTACACCTGGTATACACGACACACAAAATCTTCAGGTATGCTTGCTAAGTTTGACCGCTGCCCGCTGATATCAATCTTCTTTGTAGTCAGGCGTATTATTACCTATTCTCCTATCACCCCTGCCTGGGCATATGGGTGGTATAAGGCATGTGCCGGTCGTGGATAGTCACGGTGTATGAACTTGGTGGGGGCGGCAGGGACACGAACTTTCTCGTCAACCAGATCAAGAAGAACACGAAGAAACCCACTCCTGGAATACTGAATAAGAAATATCATATTGTAGCAAATGTATGAACAACAGGAGCATTCCACGAAAGTGTCCCACGCAAGACAGACATATTATATTGATGATGTAGTATTGAAATTATCTGAAAAGCATTATATTCAACACTTCTTACAGCTGTGTGGTTGAAACTTAAGTAGGTGCCTCCATACATTAGTTGCTGTTTTTTATGGAATACCCCAACATCTCAAAATTAACTAATAATAAAAGACGAGAAAGAGGAGCAATCAAGAAAAAAAATATGTTTTTATCTAACTAAAAAATATCCCAAAAATATCAAAACCCACGAAAATATAAAAATAAACATTTCACAAATAAAATATATCTTCTAAGGCACCGCATCGAGGCAACGTTCCCAGAAGGCTAGCAGCGTTTCCACGTTGCCCAGCCAAACTAAGACGCTGTGCAAAATAACTGCCAGCTCTTTGGTCTGACGTTGCTTCGATGAGGCGCGCTGAAATACTTTTTAGAAAAGAACGGGCGCTAGGGCCCCATGAACCCATCGTCTCCAAAGCAATTGGAAGGAAAATGTAACTGTCACCTAGGTCCAGGTACTTTCTCCGTTTACCCTGTTCAGCTGACACTGCTGCAGCACCTGGGGAATTCGCAGTCGTATGGACGTGAGACGGCGCCAGCGTGTCAACGCATGTGGCGTCCCACACCAAACACTTCCCCTGATTCCAGGGGACTAGAGTTATGCCGTCGGGTCTCTTTCCATCCGATCTCACAATGCCGTTTGGTTCTAGGACCGATGGAACGCCGACAGATCCGAGGGCTCTCTTAATGATATCATTCATGGAGGTATGGCGTGATATCCGGCCCGCACTCCTCTGACAGGATAAGCCATGATGTCCCAGTTCGGTTACAGTTTGGCCACAGTTACAGAAATGGGACTGATTTGTTTTAACTCCTAAACGTAGGCTGACTGATAAAGAGAGCGTAGTGTTGTCCAAAAGAGTGCCTAAAGATGGGGATGGTAGAGCTTGAAGCCAATAGCCTGACTCTTTTTCGGATACAGCTAGCAAACGTGCTCGGTCTGTTAAATTCTGGCAGTCATTCAGCAAAACGTCTTTAGATCGTTTGCAGAGTGGTTCGTCCCATACTTTTTGTGTGTCGACAGATTTTGGGAGGTCATCGGGACAGGATTGTTGCCATTCGTTTCTTGCGTCAAACAGGTGGGAAACCTCAATCGAACCCAAAGCTGGATTAATTATTTTACGAAATAGTTTCTCACAAGCAAAACTTGACGAAAGATAAGCAGGCAAAGCCACAGATGCTGTTCTTCTTATTCCCAAACCGCCAAAACGTACTGGAAGAGTGGCTTGGTCCCAGGCCCTGTCGGTTAAGGAGCAGTTTAAAACTTTTGAAAGTGATGACCTAATAAGTTCGTCGAGGGGTTGAAGCATATCTTTGAACCTCCAGAGATGACAGCAGCGCAAGGCATACCTACATGAATTTCGGAACAAATAGACAATACTTAATTATGTGCAGAGCCATGTGTACATTTATTTCAAAAAGCCGTTCTGCAGATTCTTGAAATGTATCCATTTGTTTTTGTACAAAATTTGGAAAAGCTTCTTCCAAAAGCGGGGCACCAAGAAGGATTTCTGTCTCCTTAGTCAAGAATTTAATACCCGGAGCGCATTTTTTAAAATTGTGTGTGGTCTCTTGCTGTAACTGATCTGGCAATGTGTTATTTATGAACAATTCGCATTTGGTAAAATTTAATGCCAGACCAATCTCAGCAAAACCCGCCTGAAGGGCAGATAAATCTGTCATGACCATATTAGCGTCACCACCAAGTGTCCCATCATCTAGGTACCATAAGTTCAAACTAGATTTTAATTTTGTAATCACCGGGTGGATCGCATGGCTGAAAATAGCTGGTCCCAAAGGATCACCTTGTTGGCAACCCACAACCGATTCAATGCAAGTATCCCTGTAAATTAATTTGGATGGAGTGCCGTAACATAGCCAAAGATATGGATACAAAGTCGGCAATTTATCTTTTATTTCATTTAGTAGCGCCCCCCGGTCCACCGAATTGAAGGCATTTTCAAATAATTTCAATTAGGAAAATCAATCAGCTCGTAGGTTTCTACGGTGGTGCTCATTTCCTTGGGGAATATGGTTCAGTTTCATGTTACGTTGACGACCTTCCCTTTATCCTTAAAATATGTTATAATAAATTATAAGTACTCATTACATATATTGGCGTCGATTATCACGACATAATCCTAATTCTTATTCTTAGCTAGCGCTGTCACTCTTGACTTTGACATAAAAAGGATAGCAAATAAACACGTGACTTTGACATAAGAAAAAATAGATCGTAATCTGACATAAGACTGCTTATTTGACGTAAAATAAGGAAGCACGCTCTATGCTCATTTCTTATTTAAAGCGTCTTACATCAGATAAGGAATGTCAAAGTCATGTGTTCATTTGCTATCCTGTCAAAGCTAAGAGAGTGACAGCGCTAGCTAAGAATTAGATAAGGAATATTACGTTCAGAATTGCCGCCATTATTTCCAAATCAGATTTAGAATAAAGGTAACAAAGTTTCATATCTTTTTATTCAAAAACATATTTCAAAAATAAATGATACGTGTTGGCAAATTAGTTAGATGACTAAAACTACTATTTCATTATGTTATCATAACTTATAAATAAAACTTATTTTAGAAACAAGATCTTCGATTAAAAGACATGAAACTTTGTTTATTCTAAATCTGATTTGGAAATAGCGTTAGATAATTTTAGTAACGCCTTGTTCAGATAACAAGTTTAATAAGGTACCTACTTACATTCGTATAGACATTTTATTGAAATGATTGATATATTAATTTTATTTTCCCACGACGCAGCAGCCTCTTGCACTCCCTGCACCACAAATCACGTAAGTCTGAGTTTCGGAGACTAATCTTTGGTTATATTGTTTTTACGGGTTTGTTATGGTGTATAATTATGAATGACCATTCAAGATCAGTACAATAGTAGATACTCGTAATCTAAATAACAACAATGATCTATCTATATCAACAAACCATGACATAAGAACATTTTCAGTTCCTCATCATGCTACGACTTCTTTCCTTGAAATTGTGCAATAATTAAAGTATTTGTATTAATTAACTATCATCATATATTTAAACTTATTAGGTAGATAAATTACAAAAAAAAACGTATATATTAGGAGATATGGCAGTATAATAACAACCTTAAGCCGTGAATCCTGCTCTGAAAGATTACACGAAACATACCCCCGCGGGGCAGAGGCAGAGGCCCCGCGGGGCTATGTTTTGGTGCTTTGGAGTCATGGCTTTAGGTTATAAATACCTATCACATCCAGAAACACACACAAAGTCCATAATCGTGAAACACTTGTCTCTGAACCTATCCATGCCTGTCGGGGATGGTAGCTGGTGGTATGTAATGCCGGTCGAAGAGCGGGGTGGTGGTAGCGTCCGGGGATGGAGGTTCTGGCATGTAGGACAGCTGCTCATGCAGGACCCGGAGAAGGAAGATAAACAACCCCCTGAGAATACAAAGTATGCAAGTGTATTAACTATACCTAGGGTTACACGTTGTCTCTAAAATCTGATCCTCAAAAGCTGTTCCATTCAAACAGAATATAAAAAAAAGATGGCAGAGTTTTATGTACCTAAAACCAGAGAGACAGAGGAAGTGTAACCCTTCGCTTCTACCTTCAAAAAGTATTTGTATATTGTACCTACTTCTGGGTTTCCGAGGGTGACAAGGCTGCCTGTCATACTCCAGATTTATTAACTATTTACGACACCTGCGGGAAAAGATCTTTCTATAAGAGCTAGACCATTTATGAGCTGAATAACATACTTACATAAATAACACCATCTTGTTCTATGTAGGTAGAGAATCTCCTATCGAAACCACCAACAGAATGAGTTACTTTCCGGTGAATACCAGCTTTTATATTACGGTTAATAGAAATGCAGTCCTATCTTATTGTTATTTGTTTTGTTATTGTAGTCAATGAAATACCTGAATATATTTCCTGTATAAAGAAAATAAATAATACTCGACATAATAATGAAAAGTTGAATGAATTTTATCATAACACCATTCACATCAGACCATTGTGCTAGCACAGAATATACGGGGTGTAAGGGACAGCGTCCCGCAAACTTATAGGGAGGGGTTCAGTCAACGAAACCGAAGAACTATTGAAGGCAGTTATTTTCTCCAGTAAGTGAAGAAAAAACCATACAAATTGTCTGGTCGAGGTGGTCATTTTGTACGGGAAGGTATTTTTTTATTTCATCTCCTGAAAGAATTTCTTCGTGAAAGTTGTTCAGTTTAGTTGCCTAAGCAACCCCTATCTGTTTGAGAGACGCTGTACCTTACACCCCCCGGTATAATAGTATTAGTACTACATGCTAGTTTGGACCCTAAATATGTTCATTCGTTGAAGTAGGAAATTAGAGAAGCTTAACATTTTAGATCATCAACATAGTATCTAGCTATCATACTTAGTATCTGATTGGTGCGACTCTAATTTAATGTTTCTTAACATTCAGAAGTGTTACGTTATTAGCTTTACTGCTAAAGTTAACAATATTCGCTTCGATTACTCTCTGTCTAATCTTGTACTTCAGCGTAAATCAGTCATCAAGGACTTAGGCGTGTATTTTGATGAAAAGCTAACGTTTAGGTTTCACTACGATCACATTGTAAGTAGATGCTCCCAACTTATTGGTTTCGTAGCTCGCTGCACAAAAGATTTTAAGAATCAACGATCCTACTTATGCCTGTATTGCTCATTGGTCAGAAGCATTTTAGAATATGCCTCTGTTATCTGGGCCCCTCACTATGAGGTCCATGGTAAGAAAATCGAACAACTTCAATCTAAATTCCTTAACATGTTACGATTTAGATTGCATCTGGGTCGTGAATTCTTCTCCTACAACAGTCGTCTGCAAAAATTTGGGATTCTGCAACTTGAAAAACGTCGTAAGTGCATTGATCTGGTCACCCTGTACAAAATTGTAGATACACTCCCATATAGACTCGCCCCATCTTCTTTCTCAGCTTAATTTTAATATCATATATCGATCTCGTATTCCAACAACCCGGTTATTTACACTTCCGTTATATACCAATAATACATCATTTTATAACCCTATCACTAGAATGTGCCGTACCTATAACGAACTTGTTGCCACTAACTCAACTTTAGATATTCAAACCAAAATTATCTAAATTTAAAAATGAAGTCAGAGCAATCATCAAAGAAACTGAATAAGGTATAGATTACATACATTAACATAGTCAGTAAGACAAAACTAACCCTCGTATTTCGTTTTTATTTTAAACCTAAACTTATTGTGCATACATGTGTAGAGATATAGTCCAGTTTTATATGTATACAATGTATAACCTCAATTATGCTTAACTTATAATGACTGTACCTTGTTTTGTGTGCCTATTAAATAAATAAACATCTTTTCTCGTATTTCACGGGGTCATCGGTTACCTATTATAAAATAATAAATTATTTTATTTCAGGCAATATTTACATTAGTAGATGTTAAATAATATAAACAGAGGCCCATAGAATGTATACCTTACAGACTAACATACATATTTATAAAAAACTTAAATACTACTTCGACGTATGGACGACGGCAGGAGGTCTGTAGCGTCGAAATACGACCCTCATCGGCCAGAATGCAGAGTTCAGGAGCACGCTCTCTAAGAACTTGGAGACGCGGATCACGAACGACCTGAACGATGTCGGCCGCTTCGACTCCAGCTGTCTCACAAGCACTCGATCGATTGGCTCCTGGCTGTAGACTGGCCACGTTTTCCGCACGTACTCCTCGATGTCCTTCGACGTAGTACTAGCGTCTAGCCGGGACACGTAGAGCTGCGCGGATGGTAGCGCCGCTTTCAAAAAAAAAATTTACTCAAATAGGTACAGTTAGGCACCTACAGTTAATTCTTCTTTTCGCGTTTAATTTCCCATGCAAGAAAGTTGGAGTTTTGCGCGGGAATCGTAACAAATCGCTGTAGGGTAGGACTGAGTTTCTCGGGTGCTTAAGCTTTCAGCGCCGCTTAACCGATCCAGTTTTAGCCAGGTTAAAAATTATACAGCCCGTTCAGAGGCGCCTGTCAGATGAAATTTCGACTTTTTGTCCGGCCCGTTCAGAGGCGCACCGGAAGTGAAGTTTTATCTGATAGCGGCGAAGTTCAGTGCTTCCCGTTAGTCTAAAATTCATACGGTATAAATTTTATACTGGGCCGTCTGAACGCACCCCTGGCTTTCTGAATTAGTTTTTCGCGGGTATTATTGTGATAGCGTTGTGGGATCAGCATAATAATGTGCCGGCAGTGAAAGACAATGTAGTGGAAATTAGAAATAAAGTACAGAAATCCTATATGGTTCAAATCGACACTCTAACATAAATCTTCATGGAGCATTGTAATATGAGCACCACACTCGAATTCTAATGAGTTCTAGATTAGGTTAGGTTAGATTAGGCAGGTTGGTGTTTTGCGTGACATGAAAAATCAGACTGACTTTATTCCTCGCACTTCTAAATTAGTTCCTTGCTGTGTTTATTTTTAAGATAGCTCAAGAATAAATACTGAAGACTAGGGTCTGTCTAGGGTACGCAAAACCCCAACCTAATCTAACCTAACCAAAGAGCGTGAGCCCATGCATAGGCTGCATGGGCTCACGCTCTTTGCCTTCCCAAATGGGAGAATTGTAAAAAAACTGCAGTTCTGCTGTTCTGTTCTGTATTCTAATTCAATTAAATTCTCATTATAACAAATTCTCACGCATGGCTCGCGGACCTGGCGCTGATCGTTGATAATACAGAAATGTAAAACCAATTAAATTGTATGTTTTCAGATTACATTTATTTGTAAGGATGTGCCGATTTAACAGGCAGGGAAGGAGAAGAAGAAGAAACCAGACAGAGGGAAGCTGAAGAAATTCGCAGTCGAAGATTCAGGATACGTAATAGACGAAATAGGAAAGGATGGAAACTTTGATAAACAATAAACTAACTGTTTATCAAAGTATGGAAACGAGAACGCATTACGAGCAAAACATATGAGGAATACACTTTACACAGGGAAGAATGAGGTGCCCGTTCCTCAAACGGAAGATCTTAATAAAGAAGACCCCGGGAAAGATATGAGATGGAAAAGAGAATGTCCTGTAAGAAATAAGAGTAACACAGGGGAGAAAGAGATACCCGCCCATCAAACAGAGAATCATAATAAAGGAGATCCTGAGAAAGATACAGGATGGGAAAGAGAGCATCGTGCATTACGCGCAAAAAATATGAGGAATACAGGGGAGAAAGCGGTGCCCTCAAAGAATAAAAGGCAAATGGAGGATCTTAAAAGAAAACCCTGAGAAAGATAACCAGAAACTGATCTTGAGAAAGAGAACCTAGATACACATCTTACTAAAGGGTAAGAGCGAAAAATTTATGATAAAATACATACATACATATAATCACGCCTTTATCCCTAATGGGGTAGGCAGAGCGTACACGACCTAAACAAAGGTCGTTCCGCCACGTCTGACAAAGTTTTGAGGGTAGTTTAAGATATATTTGAAGGTATATTGCTGTAGTGACAGGTTGTCAGCCTGTCGCCTAAATTGCAATATACAGAAACCCTCGGATCCCTTAGCTGGTTTTTACAGCATGCCCGGGAGGAAATGCAGCTGGCGCATTCTATGTTTTCTCTCGCTCCCAGTCCAGCATGGAAGTATGATAAAATATTGATGATTTAATTTGATTTAAGAAGACAAGAGAGAAGAGTAAACTGAAAAATCTAGAGCCACGCTTCTACATACTTTTGTATGCTTCAATTCACGACAATCAAAAAAGGGTACATACATACATAAAATCACGCCTTTATCCCTTACGGGGTAGGCAGAGCGTAGACTTTCGCCACGTCTGCTAAAAATTGAGGGCATTATAGATTGTAATGTGTATTTCTGTAGTGACAGGTTGTCAGCCCATCGCCTAAATTACAATACACTGTAACCTTCGAATCCCTTTCGCTGACTTCTACAACATGCCCGGGAGGAAGGGCAGCTGGAACATTCTATGTTTTTCTATCTCTCCCAGTCCAGCATGGAAGAAAAAGGGTCATGCTGTGAAATGGGAGAATACCTCAGGAAAATTAAAAGTTGATTGATTGATTGAAGGACCTAGTTGAGCTGCTAGATTCGTTACAGTTTTTGCTTGCTTCTTAAAAAAATAATATTCATTGTTTCCTTTTAAAATAAAATTTCTATGTTTTACTTATTATTTTTTTATTCAATCCCAACTGGCCATCAATATCACTCTAGGCTCCTGAATATCTACATCTAGAATAAAAAAATGGTAGAACCTTCATGTAAATATAGCCCGATGGTGTAGTGGATAGGGCCGCTGCCTCCTGAGCGGAGAGGTCGTGGTTCGAATCCCACCACGTACCAATGTGTTTTTCGGTTTTCGAATTTCATATGTACGTTTATTCGGCGCTTTTTCCGTGCTTCGGAAGGCACGTTAAGCCGTTGGTCCCGGTTAATATCGTTCAATACCGTAGATGTTAGTCGTTAAGCAATGAGGCCAGTGCTAAGCATTGGCGGCTTAAAAACTCTGATCTAATCTAGGATTGGGTCTGGTTTCCCTTCTGGGTTGCGGAGGTCAGAGGGCAGTCGCTCTGTGTAAAAACCAGTACCCTCGTTCAATCCCCTAGATTAGGTAGCCGACCCCGTAACATACGGGATAAGGCTAGGGCGATGATGATAAGAGTAATCGTTTCTTTTTAGGAAAATAATTAACAGATCCTCACTCAAAAACTTACTAAATCAGCCTTAAAGAGGGGGAAGGGAAATGTTTGTGAAACTCTTCCCCTCTGCCCGGCGGGGGTATGTTTGGGTGCGCTGGAGTCACGGCCTAATACCTACCATTCTGAATACCATTGGCGCCTCTCTTGGGCAATGGCGTCTAATGAGAACCTTCCGTTTGTTGACCACATAATATTGACGAATAGTATCTCGTAGACAAAAATGCGTTGAAGAACTATAATATACGAATACTATCTCGTAATCTAAATTGCGTTGATGTCTTTTATATGGCGTAGTATCTCGTTAAGTTTGTTTATATGTTGTAATATCATATCAGCCTTCCAGCAATCAGCTCGCCGGTGGGAATCGAACCCACGACCCCACAGAGGCAGTTACTACTGCTGCTGACCAAACAGGATTGTGCAAAATAAGCGCAGATAGAGCCTAGAGCCTATCAGCACTTGAAAGACTGCTATTAAGAAAAAAAGTAAAAAGAACTGTTTATTTCAGAAACGTTTAATCACAATAATCTGTCTATGATATTATTATTAATATTAAGCAAAATTAGATTTATGAACAAATATTTGCATATAAATCAAGGAATATTCAGGACCAGACAGGTTATTGGACCAAAATACTACAAAAATGGAAAAGTGAGGGTAAAGGGAAAATATAACAATATAAAAAAACAACGCGCATTTCGGTTATGTTGCTTTTTACTATCAATTTTGATGTATGTGTACAAGTATGAATTCGAGGAAAATAAAGGAATATTTAATGTTTTATTATCATATATATATATTCTACATCGCAGTACTCGTTATGAACAAACATTACTTATGTTATTTTCGATATAGTACTTCTACTCAATCATATTTTTGTTCGATCGTTCTTTATCGCATAGATATCATGAGAGCATGTTTATCATCATTAACATGTCACAAAACAAAAAATATTCTCTATAGAAATCCAATCGATTTAAATAAAACGTACCTACTAGCTAAAGAAACACCATTCGTTCTTGCAAAGATTACCAAATATTGCGTAACATCTAACTGTACAGACACATAACGTATGAACATATCGAGAAACGTCGCATCCGGTATACGCGGTACTGAGCGGTACTGAGCGGCACTGAGCGGTTCAGGCGGCCGCGGGAGACTCCGCAGCGTCGTGAGGGTGAAAAAGTCGCAATAGAAACCTAAAATCCACATACTGAAAATCTAAAAAATATATTATAATAGATTTCAAACGTCTATACATAGATGAGTGTTCACTACGCGCCCCGCTCGCGGCTCGCGCGTCCATTACAATATTAAATACGATAAAACCGACCTCGACTAGATCCGTCCGAGTCCCGCTAACGTTCGAAAGGAAATTACATATACTCAGGGGGGGGGGACGCTCACACGAACACCTTGGCGAGCCCGTCGGCGCCCGCGCTGGCGATGTAGGGCCGCAGCGGGTGGAACGCCACGTCCAGGATGCTCTCGTCGAACTTCTTGCGGTGCGCCGTGATCTCCTGCACGCACGTCTTGGTGTCCAGGTTCCACAGCCTCACGGAGCAGTCGTGCGAGCCCGACAGCAGGAACAGCCCGTTGGGGTCGAGCGCCAGCCCCGTGACCGCGTCCAGGTGCGCCACCATGGCGTGCGCCAGGCGCCCCGACACCGCGTCCCAGAAGCGGATGTGCCGGTCCTCGTGCGCCGTCACCAGCAGCGGCAGCGTGGGGTGCGCGCGCACGCGCCACGCGCCGCTGTCGCACGCCACGCGCAGCACCGGCTGCGAATAACGAGCGACAGATCTATAAGATAGCTCTACGTATGCAACGTTTAAATACAACATACTTTTACTTCAATGCTGAACTGGAAGAGATAGAAAAACATAGAATGTTCCAGCTGCTTTTCCTCCCGGGCATGCTGTTGAAGTCAGCAAAAGGCAGTCGAGGGTTACAGTGTATTGTAATTTAGGCGATGGGCTGACAACCTGTCACTATAGCAATACATATTACAATCTAAAATTGCCCTCAATTTTTGTCAGACGTGGCGAAAGCGCTTTTTACGAGGCGTTAAACGCTCTGCCTACCCCGTAAGGGTAGAGGCGTGATTTATGTATGTATGTATGTAAATACAACAGTTTAAAAATATATGTATGTAATTTAATGTAAGTGCTTATTAAAAATATAATTAATTATTACAAATAGAAAAGTGTCGAAATGAAGTATGATTTGTAAACATTAAATGGCCATAACACAGGCTTCGATTGAATGCTTAGTATGATCATTGGTTGTAATTATGAAAACAAATGTAGCGTTATATTTTAAGTTCAGTTCTAAATATTGCAACTAGATATGACTTGTAAATCATAATTTTGACCTAATAAATTATTCTTATTCTTATAAGATGGAGCTCGGAAACTTTCCAAATTACTAGTAAACCCAAGAATCAAATAATTCTCAGTGGAAAACAAGATAATACATATATATACATATAATCACGCCTTTATCCCTAATGGGGTAGGCAGAGCTTAAACGACCGTTTCGCCACGTCTGACAAAGTTTTGAGGGTTATTTAAGAAAAATTTGTAGGTATATTGCTGTAGTGACAGGTCGTCAGCCCATCGCCTAAGACAAAAACAAGATAAACCCAGTCATATTGAACCCAGTAGACTACCGTAGCCCCAGGACGAATGGGCCCGCTGTTACAGAGTAATCAATGGCTCCAATATCGTCAGCTCTCGATGTAACCAAATGTGAAGCATTTCATTAATGGCTGCAGAAAACTTAGCATATTAAACCGATATTGAACCCACCTGCGCAGTTTCCAGATCATACATCAGCAGTGTGCCATCGCGGTAAACTACCGCAGCCCTGGCTCCGGCATCAGCGAAGTCCGCAGCAGCCGGAATGGGCGCTGTCGGTGAGTCATCAGCTCTAAGAGTAGCCAGCAAGGGTCTGGCGGCTCTGGGGGCCCACAGCCGCGCGGTGCCGTCGGCGGAGGACGACAGCAGGCGGCCGTGCGCGCTCGCCAGCGACCAGACAGCGTCGGTGTGGTCGCGCAGCACTGGGCCCTGCGGACGTAAAAGGAAGATTTCAATCAAAACCTGAAAAGATATCATGATCAAACTCAGAAGGTTAGGTAATATCATCGCTCATCCCATGTGTTCCCAGAGGTAAAATATCTACTAAAGTTAAAAATAGCTAGCTCTGCTTTCTAAGTGAACAGATATCCAGCAGTAGAAGGAAGGTTCCTGAAGCATTCTTCAGAACAAAGGGCACACATTGAAACTCATGGTGACCAAAAGGCGTGATAACAAGGTTACTGGCCTGTACGGCGGGATCGTACGGGTCGTACGGATCGGCGGTGGGCGGAGGAAGGTTCCAGACGCGAATAGTCCCATCCAGTCCTCCGGAGAAGCATTCCTCAGATCTCGGCGCGCCCATAGCGAGGCACAATACAGGTCCGGTATGTGCGCGGAAGGAGTAGACCCATATTCCAGAGAAGCACTTTTCTGTCTGAAGGGCACACATAGAAACTGATAGTGACCAACAGGCGTAATTAAAGAAGTGACTGACCTGTACGGCGGGATCGTACGGATCATACGGATCGGCGGTGGCCGGAGGGAGATTCCACACGCGAATAGTCCCGTCTAGTCCTCCAGAGAAGCATTCCTCAGATCTCGGCGCGCCCATAGCGAGGCACAATACAGGTGCGGTATGTGCGCGGAAGGTGTAAAGCGGCTCAACATCGAGGCCGGCGGACTTCTTGGCGGGCACGGTGCGCTGAAGGTTCCACAGCTTCAGGGTGTGGTCTTCGGAAGCGGTTACCAAAGCCGCTTCAGTCGGGTGGAAGGCTAGGGCTCGCACCTGGAATCATGAATAAAAGCATGAGTATTGTTAAAGATTGAAATTTAAGTATCTGTGCTATTTGGATTATAAATTGATCACATCTCGTTAGCACCGCTAGTAGATCCATAGATTGTTGAATCACCATTTGCATCAACGAAACTAAAATTGATAATAACCGTGTCTGCTGTGCTGAATCTATCTATCTCCTTGTATGCTACAAGCTTAGCTTGAGGCTAGATAACGCTTTATAAAAGAATCAATCATACTAACCCCATCGAAGTGCGAACGCAGCGTATACTTGGCGTTCCAAGTCTTGCGGAACGACTCCTTATTGGCGCTGTTGACGTCATAAGCCTCCGGCTCGTTGCTAACGGTCAGCTGAGCTAATTCTCCCAAAGCTAGAGGTTCTTCATCAGCCTCCCCCGCGCCCCCCGTAGCCGCAGCGGCGCCCCCCGCCGGCACGCTAGCGCCCCCTGGGAATTTCACTGCAACACATGAAAAACTATTCATGCTCTCATGCTCGGGTTAGTATACATGCTGGGATGGGAAGACGTGCGGCTAGTTATATTTTGTAGTTATACAAACAAGTGCAATTCAAATACGGATTCGTATACGGAGACACTGCATTTCGCATTATACAGGAGTAAAAAAATGATGGCCATATTTTAGGATGTCATTCTACCCATGAAACTGAACAACTTTATCTAAGGAAATGGCCCTCCCATACAAATAGTGACAGCTGATCTAGTCAATTGGGCTAATTTTTGTTTCGACCTACGTTCCTTGGGAAAGTTGTTCAGTTTCATAGGTAGAACACACCCTAAAATATGGCCAGCAATTTATTTACTCCCGGTATCGGGTAGAGTCGGTTGGAACTAAGGCATCCAATCCCACAGATTTTTGTGATCCCGGTATTGCGGGATTGGATGCGCTAGTCGGAACACTCGGAACTAACTAGCAAATTACACGGAATGCGATATGCTGACTTTACTGGCTGCTATAAGAGACACAACAAACTCAACGCTAGGATCCGCACATACGATTGCAAATGCACTATAAGGGCGTCTTTGTACTCCGTATTCGGTTCGTACCCGTTAAATTTACATATAAAACGCATATGGATGGATGCACAAGCTGTCATACATTTAGTAGGAAGGCCAATTCGGAAACGAACCAAATACGGAGCAGTGCATAACCCCCCTACTATGGCCTGAATTTGTTTTATGTAAGTTTTATCGTGGTTAATAGGTTTTAAAAGTACTAATAAAACAAATGAAGCATTGGGTTACATTTGTGATTCTACCTTACTGAAATAAGTAGTTACAAAGGAAAACACAATAAAACACTTCGTTCGTACGTATGTACAACTAGCTCAACAACAATGCTATGTAAAACAAAATAAAAATATTCAGCCGATCCTGATAAATTTGAGATAGCATACATACAAATATATAATCACGCCTTTATCCCTAATGGGGTAGGCAGAGCGCGAACGACCCAAATAAAGGTCGTTCCGCCACGTCTGACAAAGTTTGAGGGTTATTTAAGATACATTTGTAGGTATATTGCTTAGTGACAGGTGGTCAGCCCATCGCCTAAATTACAATATAAACCCTCGGATTCCTTAGCTAGTTTTTACAGCATGCCCAGGAGGAAATGCAGCTGGCACATTCTTTATTATTTTCTCGCTCCCAGTCCAGCATGGTAGAAAGAAAAAAAAATCACAATTAAACACTTCGTTACGTATGTAACAACTAGCTCAACAAAGATGCTATGTAAAACAAAATAAAAAATATTAAGCTGTTGCTGATAAATTACGTAGCACTGATTATAATTTTCTTCCCTGCTCTAGTACTTTAAAAATAAGTAAACGGAAAAGCAGTTTATTACAAAAAAAAACAAATCTATTTCAAGTTAGCGCAACACAAATCAATTCAATATAATAAAATATGAGAATAAACTTTCATCAATGTGGTTAAAACCTGCTTACCATAACATGTCTCATATCAGAACAGAACAAGTCAATTTTAATACCCGGTGTTAGATACAGCGTCCCGCATAAATGATAGGGGTTGCTCAGTCACCGAAACTGAACAGCTTTCACCATTCGAATTCTTTCAGGAGGTGAAAAAAATACAAATTGTCTCATCGACGTGGTCATTTTGTATAGGAAAGTTTAAAAAAAAACAACTCCTGAAAAAGATTCCTGGTAAATGTTATTAAGTTATACAAAATCCCATACAAAATCGGACCACCTCGATCAGACAATTTGTATGGAAAACAATTCTATTTTTCATTTCCGTAAAAAAAATCCTGCTGATTCTTGTTTAGTTTTGTTGACTGAGCAACCCCTATCAGTTTGCGGGACGCTGTCCTTTAAACCCCGTATACTGTTAACATGGACAATGATACAAATACATTCACTTACATACAAGTCAACATGCAGTAACAACGTAAAAATGTAGATGTAGGTTATTTTTTTTTTACATACATACATACGTATAGTCACGCCTTTATCAATAATGGGGTAGGCAGAGCGTAAAAGACCTTAACAAAGGTCGTTCCGCCACGTCTGACAGTTTTGAGGGTTGTTCAAAACAGATTTGTAGGTATATTGCTGTAGTGACAGGTTGTCAGCCCATCGCCTAATTTGCAATATACTGTTACCCTCGGATCCCTTAGCTGATTTTTACAGCATGCTCGGGAGGAAATGCAGCTGGCACATTCTATGTTTTTCTCTTGCTCCCAGTCCAGCATGGAAGAAATAATTCTTTGTTTTTTTTTTTGTAGCCTATAAATCGTCCCACTGCTGGGCAAAATATTAAGTAACAAATATTTTTTTATTTATCGATGCTACATGTATAGGTATTTAAATCAGCTTTGTAAGACTATGGGTCTGCAGCGCTATGTATAGATTTTTTAACTCACGACTGCCGCTCATCATATTATATACATAAAATCACGCCCTTAGTCCTAATGGGGTAGGCAGAGCGTGAACGATCTAAACAAAAGTCGTTCCGCCACGTCTGACAAAGTTCTGAGGGTTATTTAATATAGATTTGTAGATATATTGTTGTAGTGACAGGTTGTCAGCACATCGCCTAAATTGCAATACATAGAAACCTTCAGATCCTTTAGCTGGTTTTACAGCATGCCCGGGCGGAAATGCAGTAGGCACATTCTATGTTTATCCCTCGCTCCCAGTCCATCATGGAAGAATTTATGTGTGTGTAAATGTACCTACGCGCGTATTTTCTTAGTGTGCGTGAGCTCGCCATAGTAAACCTATATTTACGCACACATGCGCGCGCGTCCGTACGCACAACCACAAGTATGGCCGAGGGGTAGTCGTGAGATAAAACACTATAACAAGGCATAAAGATGAGCTAAAGAGACACTTCCGTTCTGATAAAATAATCTCCAAAGTAAACATAACATTAAAATTGAGTTGAGCCTTATCACCAAATTGGCGGAGGTCAATGCCCAGTAGTGGACAAAATGGACTGTTATTGTAGATTACTACTACAACAGTTTCCAAACTTGAAATGAAATCAGTCTCGCGCTGTCTTTTGTTTTACACTTCGAGATGATGGCGTGTTCAGCGGATTATGGTATTTTTCAGATAGCATGATTCTCCTGACAGCAGGTCGGAAATATCAATCATCGAAAGAGACTCCTTTGAAGCTGTCAAAAAAATTATGCGTTTGACATGTGTCAGGATGCTCATGCTATGTGAACAAACGTCTCAAATCTTGAGATGTGAAGCCATAAAAAAAAAGTAGTCTCAATATTCTTCGGAAATTATAGACAGATGATTTGTTATGTAACGTTTTTTCTTCCATACTGGACTGGGAGCGACAGAAAAACATAGAACGTGCCAGCTGCATTACCTCCCGGGCATGCTGTAAAAACCAGCTAAGTGATCCGAGGGTTTCTGTATATTGCAATTTAGGCGATGGGCTGACAACCTGTCACTACAGCAATATACCTACAAATCTATCCTAATTAACCCTCAAAACTTTGTCAGACGTGATGGAACGAACTTTGTTTGGGTCGTTTACGCTCTGCCTACCCCATTAGGGATAAAGGCGTCATTATATGTATATATGTAAAGTAAAAAAAAATGTGTTTGACATGTGTCAGGTTGCTCATGCTATATGAAAAAAAAGGTTTATAGTCTCAATATTCTTCGGTAAGATACACTGATGATCTTATAATTTGATATTTTTTTTGTAGTCTATAAATCTTCTATAATCGTCTATAGATCTTATGTTTTGTTATGTAGGGTTTTTTGTACGTACCGGCGGTGCCGTATTCATCTCCCTGTCCACCATCATCAGGCTCGCTTTCAGTCAGCAGGTTCAGCTCGTTGAGGACCTCTTCAGCTTCGTGGTCTACCTCCTCGCCTGGAGAAGGTAAACACATTTTTATTTTGGGCAATTACGTATAAAAATGGTGCTACCTTCTAGCACAGATCCGGAATTTACGAATTTGTAAAATCAGATTAAAAAGGTACGGTAATTTTAACACTGCCAGTCAAAGCTACAGCATGGAGAAAAGAGAGGGAAAATAGGTAAATAGGAGTGCCATATTTTTCACCAAGGCATTTTTTTTATGGCAACTACAATATACAACGTGTAACATAAAGGGTATATGCATCGTGAAATGTGTGAATCTACCCATGAAACTGAACAACTTACCCTAAAGAACATAGATTGATCGATTCGATCGATTGAGAAAAATGTTGATCTTCCATACAAAATTCATCAGCTGATAGCGCATTTAGTATGGGCAGTCAATGTTTATTTTCGTATCTCGACATATGTTCCTTAGTGAAAGTTGTTTAGTTTCATGGGTAGATTTGAACATTTCACGATGCATATACCCTTTATGTTACTCGTTGTATCGTTTCTATTAAAAGTTTGATGTTACCAGTTCTATTAAATATTTGAGTATCATTTTTATGGATGATCTGCTATTATTAGATAATCCTATATGTATTTCAATCATAATCATATAGGTATTTATTCTATGAATAGAATAGGTATGTAAGTATTTATTTTGATTTATTAGTGTCTGTTAATGTTGCATTTTCTTGTCCCTTCAAAATTATTCACTCTCTCTTACTACCATTGGGTTGGCTGGAAGAGATCTCTTCATAGAGATGTTCACCCTTGCACGCTCATCATCATCTCCCTAGCCTTATCCCGTATCTCACGGGGTCGGCTTCCTAATCTAGGGGATTGAACGAGGGTACTGGTTTTTACACAGAGCGACTGCCATCTGACCTCCGCAACCCAGAAGGGAAACCAGACCCAATCCTAGATTAGGTCAGAGTTTTTAAGCCGCCAATGCTTAGCACTGGCCTCTGATATGGCTTAACGACTAATATCTACGGTATTAAACGATATTAACCGAGACCAACGGCTTAACGTGCCTTCCGAAGCACGGAAAAAGCACCGAATAAACGTACATATGAAATTCGAAAACCGAAAAACACATTGGTACGTGGTGGGGTTCGAACCACGACCTCCCGCTCAGGAGGCAGCGGCCCTATCCACTACACCATCGACCATCCACCATCGCCCTTGCACGCTATGTTTATAAATTACATTTCTTTTGTGTTTGTGCAATAAAGTATATATCATTCTTGACCTGACCTTGCTTGCCCTGGTTGTGATGCTGTTGCTTGGCGTCCAGGTCATCGATCTCGTCCATGTCCATCTCCTGGTTGGCCAGGAACTCGAAGTTGGCAAACACGGCCGCGGTCTCTTGCACGGAAAGACCTTCTTCATTGTACCCGCCTCCTGTCGACACGCCTCCTTTGCGGGCATCTTTGTTGCCATCTGCAAATTAAACATAAGGTTAGGTTAGGTTAGGTTTGCCATCTGCAAATTAAACATTAGGTTAGGTTAGGTTTCCATCTGCAAATTAAACATTAGGCTAGGTTAGGTTAGGTTAGCCATCTGCAAATTAAACATTAGGTTAGGTTAGGTTAGGTTTGCCATCTGCAAATTAAACATTAGGCTAGGTTAGGTTAGGTTTGCCATCTGCAAATTAAACATTAGGTTACTAAATGTATCGCTGCAAGCTTTTGGATATCACCAACCATCCGAATGATGCTCTCATTCGGATCTCGACAGTCACAACGGTTACCACTATGCAGGCGACGCAGGCTGTGCTGCCTGGAGTCGTATTTTTGAATCACTCGAACTCTAATGCGCATACAAAAGAGTAACTTTCGCATACTATTTTCATATGATTTGGCGTGCGAATGTTACTCTTTCGCATGCCAATTCGATTCGAGCGGTTCAAAATACGGCTTCTGGTTGCTTGGATCCGAAAGCGTCCCATCTAAGCGATGCAGTCACGGGCAGCGACTGACGAAAACCGAATAGTTCCTATGTTTGAGAGCGAAAATCAATCTAGTCTGTGTAAAGTTCAGTCCAGTTTAGTAGATTCCACATCTTCCTTATTCTGTCGTGCGAGTCGATCGACTCGATGAACCCTGGTGTCAGAGTCTTCAAACCGCCTAATACCACAGCTAATAGGCCTCTGACATGGTTTGTGTTTACTATTACTATCAAAGACAGCGACCGGGAAGCACGGAATCTTTTTTCTTCCAGATAATCAAGTGATTCGGCCTGCATTGTCCTTAACTTGGAAATATCTCACTAAGTGATAATTTGACAAATATCAACTTCGTGTTCCCCCTGGGAATCGAACCCAGGACCTCCGGATCGTGAGCCGATTGCTCTGACCACTAGACCACGAAGGCAGTTCCACATCGATCGATAGGTAATCAATTATTCTTGGTCCATTCCTACCCGAACCGACGTCTTAAAAAAAAACGTCTTGGAAAAATCGCACATTTTGCGCGCAGTATTTTGGAAAGTATGTTAATTAATATTTAATTCTACAAAGTTTTATACTTGTCCTCCACATCACAACTTTTATGACAGCTCGACAGGTAAAATGAAAAAAAGTCGATTTAAAGATAAACTTTTTGCTTTTGAATATTCTAAGTCTCATGGTTATTTATTTATGAAAATTTCCGAGTTCAGTGTCCCAGCTACATTAAATTATTCAACATCGTCTAGTCCTGGCAACAAACCTGGCAACCCCTGTATGTGTTCGTAACAAAAGAAAAAAAGAATAAAGTGAATGATGATGAATGAAAATATTGTACAGACGTACAGAGCCTTTTTAATGAGCCCGATGGTGTAGTGGATAGGGCCGCTGCCTCCTGAGCGGGAGGTCGTGGTTCGAATCCCACCACGTACCAATGTGTTTTTCGGTTTTCGAATTTCATATGTACGTTTATTCGGCGCTTTTTCCGTGCTTCGGAAGGCACGTTAAGCCGTTGGTCCCGGTTAATATCGTTTAATACCGTAGATATTAGTCGTTAAGCCATTTCAGAGGCCAGTACTAAGCATTGGCGGCTTGAAAAACTCTGACCTAATCTAGGATTGGGTCTGGTTTCCCTTCTGGGTTGCGGAGGTCAGATGGCAGTCGCTCTGTGTAAAAACCAGTACCCTCGTTCAATCCCCTAGATTAGGTAGCCGACCCCGTGACATACGGGATAAGGCTAGGGAGATGATGTACAGAGCCTTTTTAAAATTATTTCAAGCTTGCACGGAATAAACCTGTCACTACAGCAATATACCTACAAATCTATCTTAAGTTACCCTCAAAACTTTGTCAGACGTGGCGGAACGACCTGTATTTACGCTCTGCCTATCCCATTGGGGATAAAGGCGTGATTATTTGTATGCATGTATGTACGGAATAAACCTAGATCTTTCTATTTCTATAATACATTTAAATAACCCTAAAACGCCTGTGTATGCGTACTGCGTGATAATCACGTGGTCTTATAAGAATTAAGCCAAACCGTGTCATGACATTATTCATATAACGAATGCCTTCTTTTTATAGATGGAGCGTTGCCAAATATGTCGAACCTTCCTATTAAAGTTAACTTTTCATCTCCTTTAACGCATATTCTAGCAGACTGTTTTAATTTTTAAGTCTCAAAGTACCGTCCGAAAACGAAATATGTATTTATTGACGTGATAATTGTAATCTATCAATGAAACGTTCTAATTTTATTTCAAACACAGAAATGAGAATATGTTTTCGGTATAAAAGTTCTTTAACGTATGTTATCTGAAAATATCTGAGAGTGGGATTCCACTTTATAATTCAGCTTTGAATAATTAATCATGTTCTAGAGAGACATCTTCAGAAAAAGGTACAGTTAAAAATTGCGACAAAATCCATTAACGCGTTTAAAAATAGATCATATTATTTACTTACAAGAAAATATGCCGGATGTAAAGAACAGTGCCCCAAAAACTGAAAGGGCTTCCTCCGTCAACGAAACTGAACAACATTCACAAACTAAAAAAATATGATTCTCTTTTGTTCGAAAGAAATTTTTTGCACTAATAATGCTATTGTATTTGTTTTTCCTGATATTATGTTCTCGTTAAAGTTGTTCATTTTGGTTGACTAAAATAAACCATTTTACCTACTTTGTGGGACAATGTCCCGTACAAGCAAATCTCCTCGTAAATACTTTATATTCTCTTAACAGATCTCGTAGTTTACAACTTCTCGTAGTTTTTAACGTCCATGCTAGACTGGGGGCGAAAGAAAAACATAGAATGTGCCAGCTGCATTTCCTCCCGGGCATGCTGTAAAAAACCAGCTAAGGGATCCGAGGGTTTCAGTATATTGCAATTAGGCGATTGGCTGACAACCTGTCACTACAGCAATGTATCTACAAATCTATCTTAAATGACCCTCATAACTTTGTCAGACGTGACGGAACGACCTTTGTTTAGGTTGTTTACGTTCTGCCTACCCCATTAGGGATAATGGCGTGATTATATGTATGAATGTAGTTTTCAAACAAGTGACATGGTTTAGATACGTACCGTAGTCGTATTTGCGGATGATGAGGTGGTTCATAGAGTGGTCGCGGCAGTTCCGATGTTGGTCGTAGCCCCGGTAGTTGGGATCCTCGCCTGCTTCCTCATTGTTGAGGCCGAGCAGTGTCCGCACGCGGTTAGAGCGCACGTCAAGGATTGTGTCCGTGTAGCCTATTTCCTGTACAACAAACAGATTAAAGTTAGAATGTTTCGTAGGAGAATTGCTAGGGATACTTCGATTGGATAAACATACACAAAAGTTCAAGAATTCTTCAACGATCGGCGGCAGTCTGTAAAACATATGCGATTATAAATGTATACCTACAAATATATCTGAAATAACCCTCAAAACTTTGTCAGACGTGGCGGCACGATCTTTGTTTAGATCATTTACGCTCTGCATACCCCATCAATGTATGTAAAAATGGGTAAACATGCCATTGCCATTTTTCAAATCTACTAGAAAACTTGTAACATCAAATATTCGTAACGTACCCGACATTTAAGCGGAATGGTCCTTAAATCTAATAATAAATATCCTCCATTCATGAAACTTTTACTTAAATGCCATGTGTACAAACAAGCAAGTCTTTATGCAAAGCAGCATCAACGTGTGCTCACGGAAGGGCTAATTTAAACAGCGTAATTGGTTCATTTACTCCGAGAACGAGCGTGAAATAACATAAATACCTAACTCCACATTTCATATAACATTTCTAACAAGAAACAGTATAAGTAAGGGCTTGTTTACATAATTAATTTTGCGTACTTCGTGAGTAATGGGCTTCATTCAAGTCTGTTTCCATGTGGTTTGAACTATTCATGGTCAACATATAGCTTTTCTTGTAGTTCAAGAGTTCATGGTCAAACCTAGCGCCACGTTTTGCTTTACATAAGCTACAAGCATCAGCTGTGCTAAAACTGTGACAAACATTTGCAAATTGTAAAAAAATATCTTCTCTATTCCGTAGTTTAAACATGGTAAATGCCACATGGGACATGTTATTGTATCATTCAAAAAAACTACAAACTACAACAAACAGGTCATCCATATAGGTGACATAACACCAATATTTTACAAGGTTTAACTTTTGTTGTAGAAAAGGAAATATAAGCCATTTCTTCCATGCTGGACTGGGAGCGACAGAAAAACATAGAATGTGCCAGCTGCATTTCCTCCCGGGCATGCTGTAAAAACCAGCTAAGAGATTCGAGGGTTTCAGTATATTGCAATTTAGGCGATGGGCAGCCAATCTGTCACTACAGAAATATACCAACAAATCTATCTTAATAACCCTCAAAACTTTGTCAGACGTGGCGGAACGACCTTTGTTTAACTCGTGTACGCTCTGCCTACCCTATTAGGGATAAAGGCGTGATTATATGTATATGTATGAAATATAAACACCTTAAAATCTTGAACTAAATAACCGTTAGCAAAGCGTGTCCTCGACCTAAAGGTTGCGAAAACTTGAGAAGATTGTTATCTACGTCTATGAACCATCGCCGATTATTGGGAAGGGTTCGGCAAGGACGGCAACACCGTATAGGTACTATAGTACATTATAGACAAAGGGTATAGATAAATCGATGACATAAATCTACCCGCCGGAGAATCCACCACTCCACATTGTGTGCCGGGCTTATGTTGATCCAATAGACTATTTTTATAGTAGACAATCCGATTTAATTCTACTACCTCCGCAACATTTCCTTAAATATCATACGAACTAAATAGCTCAAGTGATGAATAATCATAAGCAAACACGCTTAAGGAAACACCTCTTAAATATTTATAAGGGATAATATGTGTGCTTCTGCTCTATATCCATCAGAAACTAGAGCAATGTATTGCATATTCTTATTCTCTCTATAGAACGTGAGGAAGTTAATTCATTAAATAGGCGCTTTTCCACTGAATATTTTCTGATCCGAATTAGCCTTCCTAGTAAATGTATGACAGCTTGCGCATCCATCCATATACGTTTTATATGGAAATTTCACGGACATGATTCGGATACGAATACGGAGCAGTGCAAAACCGCCCAATGTGTGTAACTGTTATGAAATTTTAAATGCGATTTCGAACGATTGACTGGCGTATTTGTGCTGATTATTACGAAGTGTCAGTATTGCGGTGTATGCAGGGTGGGAATTACACAAATCAGTGCGGCTTTACACGCGCCACCGCCCCGCACGGCTGATTGACTCCGCCGCATGCACAGCTGAGGCACAAGTACTTGTGTAGCAATACCGAGGGGAGGACCGCGGCAAACATTTGTCTTGGATAAACAAATTCTCTTTGAAAATTGTTTGCGGGCAATGCTTTTCGCCATATCTAATGGCCAGCGGAAACTTTTTGTCTTTGCAATAAAGACTAATTTCGCGATTACGCTGTCCAGCTTTGAATTATAAATCACGCTTATTTGCCGATTGCCAACTCGTCACCATCGCGTGTGTAAACGGAACTGCGAAAAGCAATTTATGTAGACAATATGTCCACGTCCAGTGACGTGGAAACGTCCAAACATGAAACCATTTGTGAAGTGATAATTCTGATTATGCCGCATGAATTTGCCAGTTAGCTTGAGTAAAATGTTTGTCATAACTTGGACAAAGACGATGCGCGAGCTATGTGCTAAAGACTTGAACGTAGAACAGCCTGCAGTAATAATTTAGCAGTCCCCAGTGGATAAATTTCTGTTTTCCTACTAATTTGAGTTCGGTCCAAACATGTCTACAACTTTAATTGAATTGGATCTTAAGTTTTAATGAGGTGAATCGATAGATATAATGGCAAGTAAAGACATCGTGTCACCAAACAAAGTCGGAGTTCGAGTGTTGGTTGCGGATCCAATACAAAGGGCTGTTTTATAAATATCTATTAAGTTGAACTTTACAAAGAAGAATGTAGTTCTGGTTTCTACTTACATTGTGGCATCAGCATAAAACTAGCACAACAAAATCAGCCACAACAGTCCACTGTTGGACATGGGCCTGCCCAAAATTGAGGGTATTGGTGGGGGGGTTGGTGAGCGCAGAAATTCTCCATTCACAGGGAACGCTGCTGCCCATTCCCTGGATTTATCCCTTAGTCGCCGTTTACGACACCCACGGGAAGTTATGTGGTGATGCTATTCTAACCCGGCACCAAACTAGCACAAGAGCGTCATAAAATACAAATATCTGATGTAAAAATATTATGATCATGTTTATATGATTTAATTCTTGTTTCCAATATTCATAATTCTGAATCAAATGTGTGCGGCATATGGCCATTGGTCATTCAGCTGTCAGTATGGACTGATTGCCTTTGAATTTAGATTTATGTCCGGTATTTTATGCGACTAACATTGACATATAATCACGCCTTCTGACAAAGTTTTGAGGGTTGTTTTAGATAGATTTGTAGGTATATTGCTGTAGTGACAGGTTGTCAGCCCATCGCCTAGCTTAAAATATACTGAAACCCTCGGATCCCTTAGCTAGTTTTTACAGCATGCCCGGGAGGAAATGCAGCTGGCACTTTCTATGTTTGTCTCTCGCCACCAGGCCAGCGTGGTTTTATGCGACTAAAAGGGCTTTATAAATCTCGATCGTACATTGTGGGATCTTTGAATAATAATTGTTTGTTGTCTAATTAGTTCAAAGAGGTTATTTTTATATGAAAGACGTAACCAACAGATTGGAACGTATGTTATAATATTTCCAACTCAGTTTTAGAATAAAGGTAAACAAAGTTTCAAGTCTTTTAATCGAAGATCTTGTTTCTACAATAAGTTTTAGCTCTTAGATGTGACAACATAATTTTAATATTGAAATGTGTTTTTGAATAAAAAGACATGAAACTTTGTTTACTTGTTGGAGTATAGATTGAAGCCTTTTCAAACAGGATAAGTTTATAAAAAACTGCCTCCGTGGTCTAGTGGCTAGTGCCATGGACTCCTGATCCGGAGGTCCTGGGTTCGATTCCCAGGGGGAAAACACAAAGTTGATATTTGAGAATTTATCACTTAGTGAATTTTTTCCCAGTTTGGTTAGGACATTGCAGGCTGAATCACCTGATTGTCCGAAAAAGAAAAAGATTTCGTGCTTCGGAGGGCACGTTCGGCCGTCGGTCCCGGTCGCTATCTTTGATAGTGGTCGTTACTTCAAACCATGTCAGAGTCCTGATAGTTGTGCTACTAGGCGGTTTAATAACTCTGACACCAGGGTTCATCGGGTCGATAGACTCGATACCCATTCGACAGAAGAAGAAGAAGAAATTTATAAAACATGCTTTCATGTTTACCAGTGACACTTTTTTGGTATTTTTGTTGGTAATAAATTACCATTGAATTGAATCACTACGCGCCTGTTGCCATAATGGAGGACCTGATGATAGTCTAATATACCCTTTTAGGGTTCCGTACCCAAAGGGATAAAACGGGACCCTATTACTGAGACTTCGCTCTGTCCGTCCGTCGTCTGTCACCAGGCTTTGGTGAATTGAAGAGTTCAACGGTGTAGAGGATAGGGCAGCAGTCTCCTGAGCGGGAGGTCGTGGTTCGAACCCCACCACATACTAATGTGATTTCAGTTTTCGAATTTCATATTTACGTTTATTCGGTGCTTTTTCCATGCTTTGGAAGGTACGTTAAGACGTTGAACTCGGTTAGAATCGTTTAATACCGTAGATATTAGTCGTTAAGCTATGTCAGGCCAGTTCTAAGCATTGGCGGCTTGAAAACTCTGGCTTAATCTAGGATTGGGTCTGGTTTGCCTTGCGGGTTGCGAAGATCAGATGGCAGTCGGTTGTGTAGAAACCAGTACCCTCGTTCAATTACCTAGATTAGGTAGACCCCGACCCCGTGAGATACGGCATAAGGCTAGATGATGGTAACAAATGGTTAAAATATTATTATTATTATTATTATCAGCCTGAGGTGTCCAACTGCAGGGCAAAGGTTAAAATATAGTGTCTAAATATTATATACACTTTTTCCAAACCAGATTTAGAATAAAGGTAAACAAAGTTTCACGACATTTTTTAAAAACACATTTCAAAAATAAATGATAAGTGTTGGAAAATTAGTTAGACAACTTAAACTACTATTCCATTATGTTATCATATCTAACAGCTTAAACTTATTTTAGAACAAGATCTTTGATTAAAAGACATGAAACTTTGTTTACCTTTATTCTAAATCTGATTTGGAAATAGATAATGGGACGGAACCCTTCGTGCGCGAGTCCGACTCGCACTTGGCCGGGTTTTTTTTCACATTGCTTGAGCATCCTCCTGACATAATGTCAAACGCATACATTTTTAGACAGTTATAAAGGACTCTTTTTCGCACGCGTGATGTTTTTTTATTTCCTACCTGCTGTCAGGAGACTCATGCTATCTGAAAAATACTTTGAGAAAGAAATCTGAAATTGAATTTATGTAAACATTTTTCCCTCTTTTTGTACATAATATTCCAGTTTTTATCCCTGACTATCCTAATTTCTTGCTTACAGATTATATAATTTTTTGTAACGCGTTTCGTTTCCTAACCTTTTAACAACTTGATGATGGCATAAGGTTTAACTATTGCCAAGAACAAAAAAAAAAATGTGGATTCACCTGCAGGTACTGTTTGATGAGCTGTCGTCCCTGCTTCCAGGTGGCTCGCTCCGCCGGCTCGGGCTCCGCCGGCGGCTCCTCGGGCGGCGGCCGCACGTCTCCTTGCTGCAGCTCGACGCCATACTTGAGCTTGTGGAACTTGGCTCGCTCCTGCTTCAACGCATACTCAAGCATTTTGATCCGCCGCACTAGGTCATTTTTTAGATTCTCTTGGCCCTTCCTCTCGCCTTGTAGGAAGGCGATCCGCGCCTGTATACAAAAATATTATATAATATAGGAAAATAAAATATGGTGAAGAGTTTTACACGAGAATAATCGCAGTATTCTTATACATCAGCCTGCTATAAAGATTCAAATAACATGCCGACATTTTTTTCTTTATGTATATCCCCTGGACTGGGAGTGATAGAAAAATATAGAATGTGCCAGCTGCATGTCCTCCCGGGCATGCTGTAAAAAACAGCTAAGGGATTCTAGGGTTATAGTGTATTGCAATTTTAGACGATGGACTGAAAACCTGTCACTATAGCAATATACATCATAATCATCTGTAATAACCCTAAAAACTTATCAGACGTGGCGGAACGACTTTGTTTAGGTAGTTTTTGCTCTGCCTACCCCATTAGGGATAAAGGTGGGATTTTTGTATGTATGTTATGTATTCCTTTGAAAAATAATTTAACATTATTTTAAATACATCTAAAGGCACCAATATCATGGACAAGTTTTACCTCCACTACATACATACATACATGAAATCACGCATTTATCCCTTACGGGGTAGGCAGAGCGTTAAACGCCTCGTAAAAGGGGCTTTCGCCGCATGTGACAATAATTGAGGGTAATTTTAGATTGTAATGTGTATTGCCATAGTGACAGGTTGTCAGCCCATCGCCTAAATTACAATACACTGTAACCCTCGAGTCCCTTTTGCTGTCTTCTACAGCATGCCCGGGAGGAAGGGCAGCTGGAACATTCTATGTTTTTCTATCTCTCCCAGTCCAGCATGGAAGTAGTACCTCCACTACAGAACACAAAAGTCCCGTTACACAAAAGTTATGAAACACATAATATATTTATGATACAGATTATTTCCATCCAATTACAACAATTGCCATTTTTAAAGTTTATTGTTTTGAGATATATCTCTCCTTTTTCTATTACTGAAAAAGTTAAGAGTATCTACATGTTATAGAAATCGTAATATAGGATTCAGTTGTACATACATACATATAATCACGCCTTTAACCCTAATGGAGTATGTATATTCAGTTGTAGAGGTATTATATGTATATTGTTTTGCTTATGATTATGACAAAAACAAAATGATGAGTTTAATTCCTCTACACACAAATAAGTTCTCCAATACTTATAAAATGTTAATAAATTATTACCCATTAAATAATTTGATCATAAATATTATGCAAAAAATATACATATTTTCACTTGAAAATTCTTAGTTTTCACTATTGTATTTCTTGTTGTAGTTTAATGTTATAAAAATGGTAAGTTTTATAAGAACTTGATTCACAGATAAAGTGAGATAAGAACATTGCTCAGATTGTAGGTAGTGATTAAATAACAACTTTACCATTACATTTCTGACGAATATATCTGTGTAAGCTTTTTAAAAACTTGTTTTGTAAGAAAATAATTATATTGCACTAGCTTTCTGTCAGCAGTGTCACCAACAGCTAAATAACTTTTTCTGTGGGAATGATGTACTTTCCCGCGGTAAAAAGAAGCCAATGTTACTCAAGGTGAACTTAGCTTCCTAATGGTAATTTTTTTTTTTAAATTGGACCAACAGTTTTTCAGTTTATTTGTTACAAACATACACACACACAAAAATACAAATCTTTCCTCTTTATAATATTAGTATAATTTTATGCAAAGATATTTATTATTATTTTCCAAAAATATCTTTAAAGAAAAGGAACCTGATCCTTCCCTTCCATGAGGGTCTCAAGGCAAGGATTGACATTGGACAGAGAGGTAGAAACAACAAGATAGTATAGACAATTAATAATCAGATCACTTAATTATTATGCTACATTAACCTAGAAAATAAATAAATAATATACACATTTTAAGCAGTGTTCACAGAGTTAAAAGCTGATAGACTAAATAAAATTAGTTTAAATTTGTACAGTAAAGGAACTCAATTATTGCAAGCGTTGGCAAAGCACATAAAAATTGCATTATATTGCTGTCTCTTTACAATCAATGTGCACATCTATCTATTATTTTTTAATAATCTACCTAGGGTTTATTTTAGTTTTCCCTTAAGAATCAGACATTTCCCACAGTAAAAACCTAAAACTATGTTGCTCAGGGGAAACATAGGTCTCTAATGTTTTTATTTTTTTTGTGGAATAGGTTGAGACAATTTTGAGTTTACTTGTTACATGCATAAATACAAATCTTTCTTCTTTATAATATTAGAATAGACAATAAAATAAAGATGAGAAAAAGTATTAAAATATATGTTATAGGAATGAAACAATACAAATTTTAAAGCAAGGTTTTACTGTTTTGAGTGAGTTATTAAATACATTACAGCCATATTTGCCTATACCAAACAAAAGTACTAACTTAAATAGACTTTTATTGTTCTAGGCCTATATATAAAATTTATTTTGAATAAAAAAATAAGCATGATCTTTACCACCTATGTGTATAATTGATATAACATTTCAGTGTAACAAAGTAATACTTTATTTTATTTCTATACATAAACATATTTTACTATGAAAATTCATACCACAAATCAAAACAGCAAATCTCTTGTAGAATAGTTGAGCGTCTGTTTTTTTTTAGATATCAAAGTGAAACTAAATCTATTTCAATTTAGGTCCATAAAATACAGAAAAAATATGTAGGGCAGCAAGAAACTTGAACAAATACTATTTACTTTACATAGGAGGTGTTACTGTATCAAAATAAAAGAACAAAATCTAACATACTCAAAATAATACAATAACAACACTTACTGCCTTCAGGACTATACTATCTGATTATGTGCTTCTACAAGAACTTACAACAAAGCAATAACAACATAGGTTCATCATGCAAAGGAGTGAATACAATGTTATAACCTGGCAGCTACAGGCTAAATTCAGTACTATACACTTGTTTACGTAAAAGTTGACTACCTCAAACTAAAATACAATAAAGGAATGCAATTTTTTTTTAATAATCACCTCAAACTCTGCTCTGTCCACCTCCCATTGTGATCTCTCGAGTTCGAATCTCGCCCATTCGTGTTGGATGAAATGCAAAATGCCTGGTATCGAATACTGGACACTTTGACTAGGTTCATCATTTTGTTTGTTATTTACACTGACTCCTATTTGAGATCCCACTTGCCCTCCGTTGTGATGAGACACGGAGCTATCATCCATGGCTGTGGGGATTTTCATGACATGGCCACCATTACCGAACTTGTCACAGACCTATCAAGAACTACGAAGTTGTACTACGCGAAATGAAATACTAACACATTATTGTAATAATTTCAACTAACGTTCACGTAAGTGACACCACCTAAAATACTTTTTATCGACGAATTCATGAATGACAAAAATTATTGCATGACGGAATAGAAAAGTCGAAACGACGTCCGTCCGCTACATTGCTTTTTTTTTGGTGTTGCCATATTTTTATCGAAATATTTTGATTCTTCTGATGATTTAAATACGTATCCGAACGTTCACAAGTTCGTTTGGATTCATGATAGCACGGTGACGGAGTGACACCAAAGTCGCGACATTTTTTTACGATTCGATTCGACCGCTACCAGTTGCCACCACCGAAGAAGAAGTATGTAGTATTTTCTGTCTAATTTTTAATACTGTACAACTGTTCTCCCTGCTGTTCTCCCTCCTTCTTCAATGCTGGCCTGGGAGCGAGAAAAAACAAAGAATGTGCCAGCTGCATTTCCTCCCGGGCATGATTTAATTTTTTTTAAATCCAAGTTATGGGATCCGAAGGTTTCAGTATATTGTAATTTAGGCGATGGGCTGCCAACCTGTCACTAAGATAAGATAAGGATATACTTTATTACACAGAAAAAACACAAGAGAAAAAATAAATAAACAAATTATCACTACAGTAATAATAGTCCTCCTACCGATTTTTGGTGATGGTGGCCCATCTCCCGGAGATCAGCCAACTGCGCAGGACTTGTTTTTAGTGCACAAGTGTTTGCGCTACACACAGGTGCACTCTCTATTCCCTTAATCCCTTATTCTGATGGGAAAGATTGACTGACACGACCAGAGAGAAATCAGGCGCAGGACCGACTATTTACATACCCATCCGACAGCATGGATCATCTTACTTTTCGGTCAATCAGGTGATCAGCCTATAATTGCGTTGTCTGTCGTACAGTATTCTGAAAAGGGAATGAGCCTGGGACCTATTTATGGTGATTCCAAAAGGCAAATATATATCTAAGAAATTAGATCATGGCCTGCAATTGCAACATTTGAAAATATTCTACTTCATAAATAAGAATGCTAAACAAAATCTGGAAGTAGAGCTGTTTTTATCAGTAAATTTGATATTCCTTCTAAACGGTTAGGAGCGCTTTCGCGGTTCCTTCGGTAAAATATTCGTATTATGATAAGATAAGATAAGATTATCTAAAATCGCAACATAGCTTTTTAAAATCCGAGTCGAGCGTTTTTCGCACATTTTTGACGTGGCCACGGATGTAACCGCCACGCCGTAGCGCGCGTTGATTTGAACGGTATCCTAAGGCATTACGGGCGATGGTTGCTTATCTTGAAATCATTCATCTGCCGCCGGCAGGATACAAACACCTTAATAACACTGACAATGATAATTCGACGTACATTGAGTTGTTCATTTGCTAACGTGATACAAGGAAAATTATTACCTACGCCATGTACATCGAATTGTAATTGTTAGTTTTATTAAACAGGCCCGCGGTATTTTTTTTTAATGAATAATGGCAGTGTGGCACAACTGGGACAAATTATACTACCATCAATGAACAATGGTACAAACCTTATTGAAGAGCTAAGAAATTACTATAATAAACCCTAGATTTGGCTCCCTTTTTAGATCTCACAACTTTTTGTGCAATTCCAAGACCACCATGAACTTGGCTTTCACTTTTACATTTATGTTTTTGTAGGTAAGTAAATAATTTGATTCTTACGTCATATTCTTCATGTTTTTTTTTAAAAAACTATGTTGGAAATTATAATCTAAATTCATATTGAATTTAAATTTTCTATGACACCTATGATGACGCCCCACTAAAATTTTGTAGGGTATAAAAAAACACTTGTATGAGGCGTCCAAAAAATAAGATATTTTTTTTATGTTTCCATTATGGTATTATTATAAGCTATCTTCGCACCAAATTTTTATTACTAGGTCTGCTGATAGTGGGTTAGGTTTCTGAATATATATTTTTTAAGAATGGCGACTTTTTATGCAAATATGTCGAGAAGGACCCATTTAAGGCACTTTCTTTCAAAGAAACCTCTATCTAATTTTATAAGACCTGTCAAACCACCACCCAATATAGTAGATAAAAAATAAAAAAAATGCCCCCCTTTCACTTGTATGCGAGGGGGTCCAATTTTTATTTTTTCCTTTTTTAACCTTGCGTCATTATAATATAGGAAATAATATAGAACAAGTTTTCTAAATGATAATTATATTTTAAATTTTATAATGCTTTGTAAGTAGAAAAATAAGTTGATCTCTCTCCTAGTTTTCTAAAATGTAAAATAAATTAACACACTAAGTAAATTTTATGAATAGCTACCTAGTTTTTAAATAAATAATCTCTTGTAATTGCAACTGCATAAATAAATAAAGGATCTCTGTATCCAGAAGTATGCTTGATTGTTCTGTATAAATATGTAAAAAACCTATGGCTAATAAATATCATTTTCAATACTCTGATGTAATTAAAAACTATATAAAAGACTACCTTGCTGGTTTTGTTTGTTTGTATTCTTTTTATGTAACATTTATCTAGAACTATGGGTGAAATGCCTGAAATAAAGATATTTTATTTATTTATTATAATCAATCTTCATACCAAATACCAGGCTTCTCGGTTATTTTGGAAGTGGGTTAGATTTTTGAACATTATTTTGTTTTTAAGAACGGCGACTTTAAATGCAAATATTTCGAGAAAGACCCATTTAATGCACTTATTTTCAAAGAAACATATGAAACCTATCTATCGACACCCCACTCAACATAGTAGTTAAAAAATTGCCCCCCTTTCACTTGTATGTCCAATATATATTTTAATTTATTAAATTTTTACATTTCTAGCTTTCTGTCATTATAATCAATCTTCATTCCAAATATCAGCTTCCTAGGTCATTGAGTTTTTGATTAATTGATTTTTGATATGTATGTCAGTCAGGCAGTCAATCAGACACAAAAATTACGATTTTTCAGACTTAATATTTAAATAACCGTTTGATCTATGTTTATAAAATTTGGAGTACTTGTTTATCCAGAGGATCTAAATCATTATCTACCTAGCCTTATCCCGTATTTCACAGGCTCGGCTACCTAATCTAGGTGATTGAACGAGGGTACTGGTTTTAACACAGACCGACTGCCATCTGACCTCCGCAACCCAGAAGGAAAACCAGACCCAATCCTAGATTAGGTCAGAGTTTTCAAGCCGCCAATGCTTAGCACTGGCCTCTGACATGGCTTAACGACTAATATCTACGGTATCAAACGATATTAACCGGTACCAACGGCTTAACGTGCCTTCCGAAACACGGAAAAAGCGCCGAATAAACATATGAAATTCGAAAACCAAAAAACACATTGGTACGTGGCGGTATTCGAACCACGACCTCCCTCCCGCTCAGGTGTCAGCGGCCCTATCCACTACGCCATCGGGCTGTTAGAGGATCTAAATATATACCTAAACCAAATTGGTGTATTTAAGTTAAGTAGTTTTCGAGTTATGAAGTGTCAGAAGTAGTCAAAAGTGGTTCCAAATGGTACCTGTAAATATACACACGGTGCTGCCGGCCAGTTCTCTTAGTTTGGCTTGAGCTTGGCTTGGATACGCTACCGCGTGTCTAGATGGTAACTGCTGTCCAGAAATGGTACAAGTAGGCCAGCGGAAAACTGGGATAATTTGGATATTTTTCTTAAAAAATAAATAAGTGAAAATAATAATATTTTTATTTACCTAATACTTTAATTATTTTTTTTTGTCCTAATAATCATAGAAATAACTTAAATCTAATTTTAAAAAAAAAGTATGACATTTTGCACAACCTGCACCTAAAAAATAGTAAAAAATATGACGTCTCGTTGGCTCTTCAAATTTATACAAGACAAGATTCAGAAGTCTTCCAGCGAACATGCTTGAGGGCACTCTTCTGTCGAGTGGGTATCGAGTCTATGGACTCGATGAACCCTGGTGTCAGAGTTTTTAACCGCCTAGTAAGTACAACCATCAGGCTTCTGACATGGTTTTGTGTAACGACCACTATCAAAGACAGCGACCGGGACCGACGGCTTAACGTGCCCTCCGAAGAACGAAATCTTTTTCTTTTCGGACAATCAGGTGATTCAGCCTTCAATGTCCTACCCAAACTGGGGAAAAATTCACAAAGTGATAAATTCTCAAATATCAACTTTGTGTTTCCCCCCTGGAAATCGAACCCAGGACCTCCGGATCGGGAGTCCATGGCACTAGCCACTAGACCACGGAGGCAGTTAACTATAACTATAACTATAACTATATATATATAAGTCACGTCATATAAGTCATGAGAGAACATAACAGGTAGGGCAATAATTTTAGTTAAATCGTGCCCCTAAAGAATCGATAGCACAGTTGTATTTTTCGGTATTTATTTATTTATTTTTCTTGTTTCAGATGTAGGTGTGGTGTTTGCTGATCATTTGGAGAAACTGTATAATATTCCGGATGATTGTGGGACCCAGAGGGTCTTGCATAATCTTGAAACGTGTCTGTCTGATATCCCATTTCTATTTCAAAAATAATATTATTAATTCGATGTTTTACAATTGCATTTGTTGATTTATCCATATTTCTAAGTTTTGCTGCAATATATTCGCCAAAAAGAGTGTCCTCATCTTTTTGTATGATCTCATTTTGCCGTTGAGCGACTGATTTCAAAATGCTTACTGCTTGCGAAACGATTTCATTATTTGGATTGGTTTTCAGACGTTTAATCGGTACATCAACAGATAAATTAGATAATTCATTTTGTTCCAGTTGTGCCATGGGTTGTGCGTCGTTGCTCTCGTCTGTCTCCTGAAATTAAAAATAGCGAATCAAATGTGTGTGTGTCTTGTTTACAGGTCTTACCTTGAAAGACTTTACTTGTCGCACTTTATCGGTATTTTCGACTGATCCTGATGTCATTTGCCAGTCTCCTGCAACGTGTTTCGAGACAAAACATCGCAACAAAACAGAAACAAAACATTGTTTGATTTGTCTGCATAAGTTTCTGATTAAAACAAAACCTTTGTCTAGAAGCTATCATGAGTTTTGACTAGGAAGACGTGACGTGCTCTTTATTTTAGCAATCGCAAATTCAGTTTTAGGGAAAATTCCGACAACCCATTTCTTCTATAGCAATGTCTTTTTTACTGTCTCTATTATTTCGGCTCCGCATATCCCAAATGACGAGTTATTCGCGGAAAACGAAATAAAAAAGTATCTTTATTAAAATCAGTTTTACTACTCAATCAATATAGAACAATGCTTCTTCTTCTTCTACTATCGAGTGGATATCGAGTCTATCGACCCGATGAACCCTGGTATCAGAGTTTTTAAACCGCCTAGTAGCACAACTATCAGGCCTCTGACATGGTTTGAGTAACGACCACTATCAAAGACAGCGACCGGGACCGACGGCTTAACGTGCCCTCCGAAGCACGAAATCTTTTTCTTTTTCGGACAATCAGGTGATTCAGCCTGCAATGTCCTACCAAACTGGGGAAAAATTCACAAAGTGATAAATTCTCAAATATCAACTTTGTGATTCTCGCCTGGGAATCGAACCCAGGACCTCCGGATCAGGAGTCCATGGCACTGGCCACTAGACCACGGAGGCAGTTAATTAATGCTAATTATAGCTTAACAACAAAAAGATAACCCCAAAAATCCGTGCGGAAAACGCTTAGGCACGGATTGCGGCCGTTTAAAATGAAACATGCCCTCCCCCCTCTACCACACGCAGGGATGATTTCCATGTGCTTCGGAAAACAAAACTTTTGTTTCGATTTACACATCTATGTACCCTTTGTTTTTCCCATATTGCCCCGCGGGGGTATGTTTCGTGTATTTTTTCGGGGCAGGAGACTCGCCTTGGGTTCAAAAGTTTTGCGCACGGATTTTAGAGGTTATCGTTTTGTAGTTAAGCTATAATTAGCATTGTTTTACATTAATTGAGTCGGTAGTAAAAGAGATTTTTAAAAAGAAGCGAATAACTTGTCATTTGGGATATGCAGAGCTGAAATAGTAGAGACAAAATACTGCTATAGAAGAAATTGCTTTGTTCATGGGTTGTCGGGATTCTGCCTGCAACTGAATTTGCGATTTATAAAATAGAGAGCACGTCTCGTCGTCCTCTTCAGAACTCATGCTGGCTTCTACACAAATTATTTGTTTTAATTAAAAACATTTTTCTACGCAGACGATTCAAACGATGTTTTGTTTCTGTTTTGTTGCGATGTTTTGTTTCGAAACAAGCGGCAAGAGACTTGCCTTAACAAACATACATACTTATAATCACGCCTTTATCCCTCATGGGGTAGGCAGAGTGTAAACGACCTAAACGAAGGTCGCCACTGTTATTTAAGATAGATTTGTAGGTATATTGCTGTAGTGACAGGTTGTCAGCCCATCGCCTAAATTGCAATACACAGAAACCCTCGGATCCCTTAGCTGGTTTCTACAGCATGCCCAGGAAAGAAATGCAGCTGGCACATTATTTGTTTTTCTCTCGCTTCCAGTCCAGTATGGAAGTAACCTTAACAGACACAGACTAAAAAGCAGACAAACAAACCAAAGAATCATCCAAACTTTCGCTTATACAAAAGTTTGACTATTTTGACTAAAGTAAGAAAAATAAGTAAATGTAAAAAAAAAAATTTTTACTTACAGTATGGACCGTTGCAGCAGGATGCTTGATTTCCAAAAAGCTTAAGGATCTATATGCAAACCATTTGCTCTGGTAAACAGTATCCGACTTTTTGGAGTCAAGCACTTTTTTTCGCTCTCTATAATACTGACTTGAAACGTTTTTAATTTTTCTTTCTATTTCTGAAACATTCGTGTTAAACTGGTTTGCCATTTCATTCAATGCGTTAAAACGTTTTTGTCGATTTTTATGATCACTGTGTTTAGGATTCCACATTAACTCATTCATATGATAAACATTGATTAACGCAAGGGTTTTTTCGTCGTCCCACTCCATGTCACATAAAAAAACTAGCAATAGCACGTCGTCTCTACACAGCTTGAGTGTCTCTACACAACTGAACTGAAGTCTGAACTGAACGCTTGCGTACGCAAGCCGCCGACATGTCGGCGGGCTGTACGTACGGGTGAATGTTGCATTTCATAGGATTTACAATGGCGGGATCTCGTCATCACAGATTATGTTGACGAAATACATATACCTGATTTAAGCCGATTTTACTGACAAATCTTAATTTATTGTGACAGATCAGCCCAAATTATTAAACTATTACCAGGATCTGATGGCAAAAAAAGTTTGATAAATAGCGATTTGATAAGTAAACAAAAAAAAAATGTCATCTGTCAACTGAAATATTTCGAGAATTTATTTTTGGTTTGGCTTCTAATTTCCTTTAAAAAGTGGTGACAATGTAGAAGAAACCTCTTCGTTCGCAAGCAAGAAATATGGGTTTTAATGTTTATCAAAGAATACTTGATGAACAAGGTGCAGAACAAACACAATCATCGATATTGAGCTATGTGCAAGCGTTGACTGGTTAGTAGGAATGACACGTCTTGATACTTTGGTTTATTGAACTTATCTTGTGTATTATATTATGTATACTAAACTTTGGTATATTTCAGCGATTTTTAATACTACCATAAGACGAATTGTTGCTGAAGGCAGATCTAACAGAGGCGTATTTAGTACGCCCGGTAAAAAGAGGAAAGGTGGCAAATAAAAATAGACTTGGATAGTTTTGATTTAGAATTGATCAGAAACAAGATAAATGAGTTTTACACTGTACGAAAAGAAATACCCACTGTCATGAAATTGCTACAAATTCTTCGGGAGGAAACCAATTACTGGAAGCAGTCAAAAATCATAATTCTGAACCTAATAATAATAATAATGATTCCAAGCCGATTTCGGCTACAGCGACTGCTGGACGGACTCAGCAGCTAGCGTCTCACTGCTCCGCGCGGTCGTGTGCTCGCATATGGCTGCTGTAGCCAATTTTGGCCTTAAAGGTTCTTGAGCACTTCGGTTGGTGGTCTTTATTTCATCTCGCTTAGTGTCGAGTTCATCTCTGCGTGTAGATTCAAAGGCGTCGATTTTCTGCCTTAAGAGACTTCTCCATTCCAGACGCTTTGCAGCTGATGACTCCCACATCAAGGGGTCAATACTGCAATGTTTCATATGCCTTTTAAGCACATCTTTGTACCGCAAGAGCTGTCCACCCTGCTTGCGCTTGCCTTCTTGAAGCTCACAGTAAAAGATGCGCTTGGCCACTCTTTCATCTGGCATGCGGAACACATGACCATACCAGCGCAACCGGCGCCGCATCAGGTAAGTTTCTATGCCGCAGATCTTAGCGTGACGAAGCACTTGAGTATTTCTGATACGATCTGTCCAGTGTATGTTCATGATGTCCCGCAGACATCGAAGATGAAATTGGTCCAATGTCTTTATTTTGTCTTCGATAAAGGCACCAAGTCTCTGAGGAGTACAAAAGACTCGGCAGGACAACGGCTCTGTACACTGCGATCTTTGTCTCTAGTTTGAGGTCATGCGAGCGAAACACTTTTGATCGCAGTTTGCCGAAAGGAGCTGAGGCAGCACCAATCCTGCTGTTAATTTCGGCGCAAGGTCGCATTGCGATGTTATTATGCTTCCCAGGTACTTGAACCTCTCAACACGCTTCAGTACATCTTGACTGAGACTGATTTCCAGAGTTTCGTCTGTTAGCATTCCTGTCGTCATGACTTCTGTCTTACTGACACTTATCTTCAACCCGAACTTTGTACATGCCTCGTGAAGACCTGTCATCAGCTGCTGAAGAGAGGTTGGGGACTCGGCTAAAAAGCACAAGTCATCTGCGTACATGATCTCAGTGACAATTTCATGAGAGACCTTTTTGCGGGCTTTCGATCTAGCAAGATTGAAAAGCATACCATCAGTTGGGAAACGGATATGGATGCCTGCAGAGACTGTCTGCAAGGTTTCTTTGACTACAGCTGCAAAATAGATGGCAAACAGAGTAGAAGCAAGAACACAGCCTTGCTTGACCCCACAACTGACGGGAAAGAATTCTGTTTGTTCCCCATTTGCAGACACACAGCAGGTCATACCATCGTGTAAATGCCGCAGTAACCGAACAAATTTACCCGGGCAACCCACCTTTTCCAGAACTATCAAAAGAGCTTCACGAGGAACACTGTCGAATGCCTTTTCCAGATCGACAAAACACAGAAACAATGGTCGACCTTGTTCACGGCACTTCTCTTGTAGCTGTCGCACACAGTCACAAGTTCCTCTCTCTGAGCGGAAGCCGAACTGGGTTTCCGGTAGTATTGCTTCCGAATCTGTGGTTAAACGGTTGAGCAGAATCCTGGCAAAGACCTTTCCGGGCGTAGAGAGGAGCGATATGCCACGATAGGAGTTGCAATTAGATCTGTCACCTTTGTTTTTGTACAGTGAACAGATATTCGAGATCTTCAATTCAGACGGAACTTGCTCTTCGCACCACATCTGAACAAAAAGTTTCCGTATCGTGTCATAACGCACCCCTCCTCTGTTCTTTAAAAGTTCACCAGGATACCATCAACGCCAACCGCCTTTTTTTTGCTCCCACCATATCATTGTACGTTAAACCCTATAGAATTAATCTGGGGAAAACGTCAATAGACCTGCAAGTGATATAAAATCTTTAACAGAAGAAGCTTTCTCTCAAATAGGGATCGATGAATGGTGAAAATCTTGTGAACATGTAATAAAAATTGAAAATCAGTTCGTAGAACAAGATCGATTAATTAAGATGCAGGAGGAAAGGTTTATCATAAATACTGCGTCTTCCTCTTCCGATGAAGACTTTTTTATAGATGTGCAGTATTTGGAACCATTTTCAAGTTCTGATAGCCTATAATTAATTATCAAACTTATGAAAAGAGTACATAATTGGAGTTTTCATATAAATTTCGAACCTCACATTCACCACAGTAGATCCATACATATAATCACGCCTTTATCCCTAATGGGATAGGCAGAGCCCAAACGACCTAAACAAAGGTCATTCCGCCACGTCTGACAAAGTTTTGAGCGTTATTTAAGATAGATTTGTAGGTATATTGCTGTAGTGACAGGTTGTCAGCCCATCGCCTAAATCACAATATACCGAAACCCTCGGATCCCTTAGCTGGTTTTTACAGCATGCTCGGGAGGAAATGCAGCTGGCACATTCTATGTTTTTCTCTTGCTCCCAGGCCGGCATGGAAGAAGATTCACCACAATAAGATTTTTAAAAATTATCCTGGATCATTGGACAATTTTTTATATTTGGATGTATCACACACAGAATCCACCGTTATAAGGAAAAAAAGTTACAAAACGTACTCCAATTTCCCCAGTATTGCTAGCGTCAATTTCTTTTTTCCCTTTTTGCCATCAGATCCTGGTAGACCTATAGTTATTCAGCCATGTCCTGTTCAACAGAAGCTAATTGTATCATATGCGTTCATTCACTCACTGGATACCATACTCACTTTTTTATCAAAAGGTGGTAATTTGTTACGAAAATGCCGCACTGTATCTTACAGTATTCCACAAATAACTCAAGAAACACCTTGAAGTTCGTTTGAACAAGTTTTCATGCGTTAGTAATTAAGACTAATCGTTTTAAAATTAAATACAGACGAAATATTTCGCAGTCGCCATATTGTAAATATATCCTAATCCAATAAATAACAATAATAAAATCTTCGTTTAAAATAATACATACTTAAAATTATGGTTCAAAAGTAGTTGTAGGCAGATTTATTAAAAGACCCATCTGTTTCTTAATTTTCTTTAATCTTTGTATCTGTCAGGTCTCTCGCCACTTTTCCCGCTCGGGCCTCGCTCGGCTTTTGGGTACACGATATTTGACAGTTATCTTTGGTAATGTCTGTTCCATAATACGGTACTAGTATAAGTATAGTATAACAGTGGTTCAGTGAACTATAAGGAATGATTAGAAAAGGGTCCTTGTATCGGCGAGTTGGGTCATTGGCTAAAGCCATTCATTAAATTACATTAAAATGTGTGTTTACTACATAACACATTTCCTGAATATCAGCTTTCTATGTCATTTGGAAGTGGGTTAGGTTATTGATTATTTTTTTGTTTTTGAGAACGGAGACTTTAAATGCAAATATCTCGAGATAGACCCATTTACAGCACTTACTTTCAAAGAAACCTCTACCTATATTTATAAGACCTGTCTAACAATACCCCATTCAATATAGTAGTTTAAAAAATAAAAATGCTCCCCTTTCACTTGTAGGTATGGGATGGGGTCCAACTTTTTAAATTTCTAACCTTGCTTTATTATAATTAATCTTTATACCAAATATGAGCTTCCTAGGTCATTGATATGTCAGTCAGTCAATCAGTCATCAAAATTACGATTTTTCAGAATTAATATTTTAATAACCGTTTGAGCTATGTTCATAAAATTTGGAGTAGGTGCTTGTTTATTCTAGAGGATCTAAATATACAAACCTAATTTGGTGTAAGTTTATTAGTTTTCCAGTTATGAAGGGGTCAAAAATGGCTCCAAATAGTTCCTGTAAATAAATATACACACAGTGCTGCCATGCCTGCCAGTTCTCTTTGTTGGGCTTGGACAAGCTACCACGTGTCTTGATTAATTAAGTAATGGAAGTAACAAGACCATTTCGTCAAATTAAAAATGCTATCCATAATAGGAGGTGCTATCAAATCAATATCACGATGGATAGATACCTACATGACTAAAACTAAAAAACAAATGAATGTCGAAATAGCGAAACGTGTTCAAATAATGGTTCAAATTTATTTTGACAAAGAAAATCATCCTAATGGTGTCAGTGGGATAAATGAGGGCTCTATTGATGGTACATCTGGTACTGTATTGTCCCAATGACTTCTGTATAGTACAAGTGGTTAGAGTATGTATATTTTAGGTATTTCTTAATAATCATGGTACAAGTAACATGATTATAATATTATGAAGTTGACAGCATATTTTAAAATGCCCTAAATTGTGCATTGTACCTAATAATTATCTTTTATTCCTGCAATCTTACTTTTCCCTCTACCATATAGTTGTGGTAAAGAAAATGCTAAAATGAAAATAAGGCCACCATGTTCAGTACATTCATTATTTTTTGTGCAGTTTCTTATTTGGTTTTGATGCAATTATTATTGTTTGTTTTCTTGTTCTTGTATCTTTTTACGAACATGCCATACAAGCACTGGCCGGCATAGCCTATGATTCCTAACAGGATTAATAACTAATGAAAAATAAGTTAAAATTCATTTATGAAAATGTCACTTTATTTATTAAAATGATAGCAATACGTAAGTATCTTTACAAGCAGTCAGTAAAAAAGGAATGACAAGAATCTTGCAAACTAATAAACAGCAGATTGTAAAGCTAACACTCAAAACACTATTGAATGACGTCTTAAAGTTATAATTATGTAGTCTAAATTAATGGAATTTATGTAATACAATCTGAACTCCTAATCTAATTGGACTTCTTGGACTCTTTGGATGGCGACCTTGATCGTGAACGTGACATGGAGCGTCCCTTGGAGCGGGAGCGGGAGCGGCTGCGAGAGCGCGAGCGGGAGCCGGAGCGTGGCGAGCGGGAGCGCGTGCGACGGCGGGACCTCGAGCGACTGAAACACGCAACACCAACAAATTACAAAAACATCTAAATATTTGGGAAAAATTGCAATTGTTATATTTTAGCTTCCACAGCCAGCAAGTAATAACTTCAGTGTTAAGCAACTGTTTTTTTCAATATCCTTGTTGACCCTTTTATCTTAGTAATGAGAAAGGAGCATTTCTTACAAAATACAAATGCATTCTGTTTCTTGAAGCTAAAATATATTACTATTACAATTTACATAAACTAAACACATATCTAGAAATATCCTAGACAAATATTTTGTACAGGCCAATGCTGAAGATTCCTCCAGAGTTGTCATGAAAATTCTTGCACCCTCCCTCTTTGCCTTTGCTTCATAGTCCATCTTTGTTTCATAGTCCATCTTTATCTTTTTTGATCAGTAAATAAAGAATACACAAAATACTACCTTTCAAAACAAAACTGAAAGAAATAGTAGTGAAAATAAAGTGTCTGCTCTGAACACAAATACGGAGATGATAATAATGTGTAACTCACTGAGTGCACGCAGTGATTACATAAGACGTGCGTCTCGAAGCGCAGTACGAACTTTACTCTCTTATGTAGTTCTCGAAAGTGAAGTGTGCACGCTGCTACGTAGTTCGCAGAGCGAAGTTAGATGCGGCCAACTTTATGCGGCGTACACGCCGCGAAGTGAAAGCTACGTAGCGCAGACAATAAGAAGTGCAGACACTGACGAGTTCGTTCTCGGCGCACAGGCCAATGATAACCTATAACATAGTTATCATTGGTTTATGTGGATCTCAAAGAGTGGAATGGAACCTTTAATTAAAATCATCTTATTTTTATTGTATTACGTTAAATAGATGCCTTGTAAACATTTCAGTATAATTATCCAAATTTTGTTTATACTATACCACCCGAACTTGTTTACTAATCAATCTTGATAAAGATTCCATGCCATACATACATGTACTTTCCATGACAAACACCACTGATGATGAATTTTAAGGTTAATTGTGAGGTTACCTGCGGCGGCGGCGGCGTGTGCAGTCTCGAGCGTAATGTCCACGGTCTCCGCAGTCGTAGCATCGGTCGTCATAAGGACGCGGCGGCAAACGGGAGCGCGGAGGTGGGCCTCGTCCATAGCCGCGCCCTCCATTGGACATTTCGACACGAGCGCGGCGTCCACAGATAGTCCGTCCATCTAGCCCGCGAACCTGCATCAAACATGGTATTATTTATCAATTCAGTCACCCAAATAACAATACACATGGTGTTTTTTTTTCTACACATTATACTTACAGCATCTTCAGCATCGCGAGGGTCTTCAAACTCTACGAAAGCGAAGCCAGGAGGGTTTCGTGCGACCCAGACATTTCTCAATGGTCCGTAATAAGAAAATGCATCTTCAAGTTCGGGTTTACTGGCGTTGTTACCCAGATCCCCTACATACACCTTGCAGTCACCGTAACGCGACATTACCTGTAAAATAAAGAAACCGAAATGTAAACTGCGTCATGGACTTCGCCGCATATCACACATTACATAGAAAAAGAAGAGTATTTACTTGCATCACAATAAATGGATAGTACAACTGTTTAAAACATTAGATTGAGATGTTTCTTAAATAACACACTTCAACAGTACACTTTAATAATTAATCTGCCGCGTCTCTTCTCTTCAGTAAAGAGTCTGGTCACAACGAAAATCACTTCGAGACAAAATGGCGGATGAATGGATGCGGAAGGAAAGCTGTGCCGGCGCGGCGCGGCGCAAATCGGAAAGTGTTGCCATTTTAAAAGCAAATTTTTCTACCAAAGTAAATACTTCTTATCGTGTGCATGGGTGGTCTCAGCTCTCTGCTGGCGGCGCCGCCCCACGTAATGCGGATCAGTTTGAAAACCGCCTTTAAATGAAAATCCTCCTCGGGTGACAATGATATAAATAATTAAAATTATATCGGGACACGCATAGACTTAGGACACGTTTATTGCGCGTTTTTATATTAGTCTTGCTCTGCCTTCTAACTTAACTCTTTTATCAGTATTCTTTACTTTATATACATCTCCACACACACGCCCAGCCTCGGCGAATCCTTGAAGACACCTGTTTTATGTGTCGCGAAGATGTAGTCCAGCACGTCTTGCGCAGTGCAAGTTTCGTGCAGGCGGCGTAGCGGCGCGTAGCGGTAGAGTAGGCTCCGAGCCGGGGCGTTGCCGCATTTGTTCCGGACGATACGCTTCCTTCGCTTCTTTTCAACCAGGGTAAACCCATCCGCATCAGGTAGATGGTCAGTGTTTCTTCGGTTGGGGTTCAACAGGAGATGGTCGAACCTTCTTTCTATCAGGTGCCACATGTAAGGTGGGCAGCTGAGTTAGCCGGCAAGCGATGTTCCGGCGCGTTCGCTGACGTAATTTCGCCGAGTATGCAGCTGCATCGGGTGCAGGCGGCGGCGGTGCAGCGGGGCGGGACGGGGCGTGCGGGGCGGCGGCGTCGCGGGGCGTACGCGCAGGCGGGTCGGTTCGCTCAGTACGAGTATGTCCCTAATATTGTCTATCATCCATGGTACGAGGTGTCCCATGCGCCGGCGAATATGCTGACGGAGCGCTTGACGCCGATGCAGTTGAATCACCGGCACGCGCTCCACGTCGTTCATTGCCATGAATTGAAGCATCAGCTGACGTAGTCACTGAATTGCGCAACATGACAAGTTCGTCGCGCAATTCAGTTATAGTACTTTGCGAGACTTCAAATTTATGTTTGAATTCTTTCAGGCTTGTCTTCAGGGTTGTGATGTCCTTCAGGAGCCCGGTGACATCGACGTGGTCGAACGTGACGGGCGGCACCTTGTAATGATCCTTAGCCACCGGGTCAGCTTCAACTTGTTCGTGGTGCGGGTCCCGACTGCACATCTGGGCGTCTTCACATCGCCTGAGTTTTGGCCGAAAGGAGTAGTGTTCCTCCGTTTCCGTGGGAATACGCAGCGCACAGCTCCTGAGCCAGCATAGTTTTAATAGTGCTATGTTATTTTATTTTAGATCTTACTTATTTATAGTATTGTTTATTAGATTTATTTATTATTCATAACATACAGACAAACATAAACTTATACAGCTTAGCACCATTAAATCAAGTATCGGTTTGTCTTGTCTTGATTTTAGTTTATAATGTACCTATAGTATTTTATGTATTGATATGGGCCTCAGTTGCCTAAAATAAATAAATAAAACATACATACGTTCCAAACAAAGTAACTCCTGTGGTGTAGTGTCATACGGGGTAGGCAGGGCATTAACATCCTCATAATACTAAAAGAGCACTTGCGCCACATATATCAAGGATTGAGAGTCTTGCTCGTGTAGAAATCGAATTTGTGTTTGTGCTGAGAGATGGTCCTCTACTCATTTTTACAGCAAAGAATATAATAGTAGCCTACCCTTCAGTATGCATGGGAAGAGAAGCAGTTGGAACTCTCTGTTTTTCTATCGCTCCTTATTCTGAATGAAGGAAGTACTTTTATTATTTTATCGCCATTTTCAGCCCACATCCACCCTCTGCAGGGTACACTGCGACACAAAACTCTTGAAACGGAACTTAATTTTAGATCCGTTCCGTTTTAACAGGTCATCATCTCCCTAGCCTTATCCCGTATTTCACGGGGTCAGCTTCCTAATCTAGGGGATTGAACGAGGGTACTGGTTTTTACACAGAGCAACTGCCATCTGACCTCCGCAACCCAGAAGGGAGACCAGACCCAATCCTAGATTAGGTCAGAGTTTTCAAGCCGCCAATGCTTAGCACTGGCCTCTGATATGGCTTAACGACTAATATCTACAGTATTAAACGATATTAACCGGGACCAACGGCTTAACGTGCCTTCCGAAGCACGGAAAAAGCGCCGAATAAACGTACATATGAAATTCGAAAATCGAAAAACACATTGGTACGTGGTGGGATTCGAACCACGACCTCCCGCTCAGGAGGCAGCGGCCCTATCCACTACACCATCGGGCTCTCATTTTAACAGGTATCACCTAATTTTTCATCTCTTGAAACGGAACTAAAATTATTTCAACTGGCATCACCCAATTTTTCATACAAAATAATCAATGTGTTGCCATATTATAGCTGCCTGGGCGAAGAAAGTGGCGCCCCCATTTTTTTTTGTCAATAGTTTTGTGTCGCAGTATATGACCTCTTCTCTATTACGCCAATCCTCACGGTCCTGTGACAGTCTCATCTACTTTGTTCCTGTTATTTTGTATATTATTTACTCAATTATTATTTTATATACCATATAAATTGTCACTCGAATTACATAATTTTATTGATTATTTAATTTTTTATGCCTCGTCTTTATGCTCATATTCGTACAGATAACTGTCATTTTCTGTCATATGAGGAAAAAAAGAGACGCCAGTAATTTTAGTTAATATTTAGTAACTTGTGCGCTCTACGAATCGATTTGTATATGTTTTGGAAATTGGGAAAATGTAACGTCATAAAACGTCCTTTCTCCCACCCTTTGTCACACAGACGTTTTATGGAAGTGTGAAATTGCGTTTTTTTTAGATGACCCCTCAACAAGACTATATTGATTATATAATGTTTAATAAACAAGTGTTTAACTTAAAGGGAAGCTGCATTGCACCCAAGTTTTTTTTAATAACAAGACTATATCAAGAGTAGGTACTGGTGCAAACATATCTAAATAGACATAATTTATTAGTTCTAAGATTTATGTAAATGTTTGTAATAAATAAACAACAATAAAAAGACTCCCTTGGAGTAGTGTTTGGAAGTTTACATATAACATGATCTATTTTCAAATTTTTCTTAGCGCCCACAATTCTTAAAATGCACGAAAAGGACAGACTGCGCATTCTGGCATTGGTTGGAAAGGCATCATAAATAACTGTGGAACAGTATCGTCCCCTTAATGGTTGGTACCTAGGAACAATAAATTATTATTCTTGAAAATAATAAACACTTGTTATAGTTATTTGTTTAATAACATTTATTAAAACACTACTATTACAATGTTTTATAAAATGGCGACTGTAAGAAGTTTGTGTATTTAAATTAGATGTTAAGTATTTTGTTTATGCACTCAAATTTTGGTTCGTTTTCTACAAAACACTTTACGCAAGTTTATTTTCTACCAAGATTCTGGAACTCTTCTAGTTATTTATTTCAAGTACACTTAAATTATCATATTTATTGTTGAATAGAGTTACTGCCTGCAGTTGTACTGTACCTAAAAATAGAACATAAACTTGCGTATTGTGTAAAATGTTATAATAATGAATTATATAATCATCGCTTCCTCTAATAATAATATGTTTACGATACATATCGATCAGAATTTTTACAGACCATTTACAGCTTAAACTCATGAGATCAGTTATATTTGCTCCGCAACTGAGAAAACATTTCACTCCTAATAATACCTTATACATACAAAAATAACTCCAATAATCTCACTTATACACATCTATAATAATCTTTAAACTTATAAATAATATACATATATGAAATATTACGTTCTTAAAGCAATATTTCTAGTTTAAATTAAATTTATATATTACTTATATAAAATAAAACACATTTCAAACGATCTTTGTTTAAAGTAAAGATAATAGTTTAACCTGAAGCACATTTAAAAAACCAGGTATGATTTATAATATTTAAAACCACCAATATTTTCGTTATTCATAGCTTTTTTAATTTTATACGGATCTACTTCATTTCTTCTTCATCATAACTAAATCATTATTACTTTTAAAAAGAAATTCCACTTTCATGTAGATTAGAAAGAGTCTTTTTGATGGTTATAGGCCTTACAGAGGGCATTTAGAAATATTTATATCACAAATATACAGAAAACAATTTCAGTAACTGTTCCTGTTACTAACTTAGAAGCCTACAAAGAAGACGCATATTCCCAGCTCCGTGGTTGTGCTTATTTTATACTTGGAGTCATCCTAGCCTATGGACAAAATTTTCATTGTTGATCATCATTCATCACATTGCACGAGGCACTATCAATGTTGTTGTATATTCTACATCATTCAAAGGTAATTTGTTAGACCTACCTATCCTAGCTTGTTCGTATTCTACATTGCGCACCAAAAGATTTACTGAAGTTAAATTATTTTTTCAAAAGTCACCCAAGTAGGGAGCACAAATAAAATAGTTTTTGTGCTGTTATTTCGAGTTTGATGCATAGCTTACAAGCAATTTGATAACTGTCCATTACACGCCGCTATACCTTTTATAAATAAGAACTGCTCATTCCGCGTCTGTCTGCATATTCAAAGTCAAAATCAAGTCAAACTCGTAATTTCTTCTGGTACGTAATGTGGAATATTTTTTTTTTTCACAAGACAACACTCGGGCATACCAACTAAAACAGTTAAATATAGATAGATAACTAATTAATTGACGAGACTTACATAATTCACACAAGTAACTTTAAAATTTTCAATAAGGATAACTTAAAAAAAATAATGAGGCAACTTTGCGCGAACCTTTAGACAAATAACCGGAAAATAATTGTGTGTAATATAATGAAACACTTCTAACCCCTGATCACATTTATTTTAATAAACTTTTACCGGGTTTTCAATATTTATTATATTTGAAATTTAAGAATCCATTCGTAATTTACGTCACATACAAGTGGAGTCCACAAAGTGTGACATTGCATTGTAAGTCTAGGCCAAAAAACATTAAATTCATGTGATGATGAATTACTCATGGATGGCCCCTGAAATTTATGAAACATGAATTTGCCATAAAACTCAAAAAGCTTGACTGAGGTTCAAAAAGGGACTTTAGATATTGGTGTTTAAATAATTAGTGCACTCATACAAAACTCTATGGAAGTCCAAAGCAGTCTCCATCTCGCAAATAATCTAGCCCATATCTAAATGAAATAGTATTATCTTCAAATAGCTTAATTTAATACCAAAAATAAAAGGCCACTAATACTTACTCCAACAGTCGGGAAGATTACCGAAATTTTAAAATGCTTCATTTTGTACATTTTATGTACCTACAAAATATTGTAAGAAATGTATAAAAATTATACTGTTAATCTACTTTATAATAATGCAGGCTACTACTTCTTTAAAGAAATAATCCTTCATTCAATGCATTAACTTCCACACATAGATAGGTATAAAGATTGTTCGTTCTTTTTTCTTTTCTCAAATAGGTCTTCAACTCTGGGAGACTCTAGCCCCAAATAAGCCAGGTAATTAAGACTGACAAAAAATTTTATGCTTTAGATACTCATTCAATATTTCTTACGTAGCCACTGGCCACAAAATCATACTCATTACATGACCGTATGAACTCAGTTAGACAAATTATGATCCAGCATGCAATACATATACCTTTTCGTCCAAGATATACCTACATGAGAAGCGATATACAAATTACCATTCAACAGCCCACACACATGTTTAATTCGTCAAGTCTGATCCAAATCACATTCCATCTATCATCACACCCAAACACATCCGAAATGGGATACAAAAGTGGACGCATTTTTTCGTTGTCACATAGAGCAAGACACAATCCTTAAAAAACTTGCTTTTCTATTTGAAATTGTGACTTCAACAGTCACCGAAAAAGCAGGTATTATTAAAGTATCACATTAGTACATAACAATAAACACTTACATGGTAAGTATTTATTGTTTTATCTCCTATGTTACATGCCATTCACCATACATAATCAAGTCATACATCGTTTTCGCAATCCGAGCATACTAATTTACAAAAGACACCCATTTGAGAGCATTCAGAAAATCTAACAAGTAGAAAATTATCGAGGTCATTCATAATCATAAGATCGAATATTATACTTCAAGCTCTTTTGAGATAATTGTACAATTTTGTACTTTATCTGTGAAAAGTACACACACATTGTGTTGGTTGGACAGTAACCAATTGCAGGAATACTGTGTGTTCAACTGTATAACAAATCATCAATTCTAGTATATCTATTTGCCAAATAGAAGACTAGATATTATTGCAGCACAATTCACCTGTTTGGTTCTCTTTACTGCTTGATCTTGCGCGGTTTCCTCTGGTATAAAGGTTGCGGTGCCTCCAGCGTCGGTATGTCCAAGGCTTGGGGTTCTTGTTGATAGTCCTGCTTCTTCTCCAATCTCTTCACCAAATGAGAGTTGATTGGATACTTCAGAGTTGTACACAGTTGTTCATTATGTTCTTCTAGTGAATTTACAGCATAGTGTAATACAAGCTCAATCAAGGTTCTGAAATAAAAACTAGATTGTGGTTAGGGCGAATGGAAAATTAAAGTATACTTGGACTGTAATTACAGGAAAATAAAATTAAATACATACTTATAAACATTGTATGGTTCAGCAAATCCATAACCTCTTTCAGTCTTGAATATTATGCAGTGGTATACCATATTATTGCAACAGATAGACAAGGCAAGTTGGCCAGTGGAATTTGGTCGAATCAGGAAAGTGCCTTGAGGTTTTCCTTCCAGTAGCCTCTCTGCCATACCACGGGTGCACTTTTCTACCATCCAACAGACTGCCTCCCGATGAGCATAAAGTTCTTCCAGTTTATGGATGTTATCATCTTCTAAAGCTTGAAGATATTCATCTGTCTTTCCCCTCTTCTGTAACGACCTGAAATGGTATCATAGAATTAGATAATTTGGTAAGTAAATATTAATACCATAAATGTATTTTAAAATAAGATTGTTGTTATTTACACTTTGTAGCTGTCCTTAATCTTATACAAGTTTATGATTTCAGATTTGAGCTTTGTAATTTCTCTTTCAAGTAGCAAGTTGGATTCCACAGTCTCCCGCAAAATATTGTGAAGTTGTGCCCTTGCTTGTTTCAAGTTATTAACTCTTGATATTAATTGCTTATTGTTTTCTATAATATCACTTTTTTCATGAGGCTGAGCTTCAGACTGCATTTTTTCCTGCCTTTTAAGTTGTTCTTCACACAGTTTAACAGTTTCCTTGAAAGCATCAAGAGCTTGCCTTTTGAACTTAACTTCTTCCCTCAACCTCATATATCGATCTGATCTCTCATCATAATCCTTAGTTTTGAAAACAAACTCCTTGTGAATTTCCCTGTAACGGGTTTCTAGATTTTCATCTGTTATGTTTTCTCCACCATCATTTTCTTGGTTTCTTGATAAAGGATACATGAGTTTAATATCCAGGCTACTGTTACAATGCGCCAGAGAGTATTCTGTGTAGAACATGACCAGCTCCACAACTGATTTGAATGCAAAAGGCTCACAGAATCCATAGCGGCCATCTTGGTTGTATATTTTGATGAGTTTATTTGTGCCTCCCTTTCTTACAGTCAATGTGTAGCCACTGTCTTTGTTTGATGCATTACGGACTAGAAAAGTGCCATCACATGTGTCTTGCAGTTTCTTATTAGCTTCATCTCTGTAACATACAAAATACAGGTTTACAATAATCTAGGAACTTGGAAGACTTACAACTACATAAAAGGCCTATTACATCTTTAAGTAAGGCCACTTAAAATTCAGTGGCAAAAGGGAATATATTGAAAAATATTCACTATTTTCGAAATATTGTGAAATAGATGATATGAATTTGAGGTCAAAAAGTCATCTGCAGGATGCAACATGCAACATCAGGGATAAGTTACAATCAACGAAATCATGAAAATAAATATACCAATACATACTTTAAATAAGTAAATGTCTGAATAGAAATACAAAAAGAATAGACCATTATATACTTATTTCATCCATCAACAATTATCAGGATATGCAATTAATCATGCCCCACATTAATTATTTCAGAAGAGTTTAACAAAGTTATCCTTATGTTAGTTAAGGTTTAGCTTAGAGGGTGGATGATTGTTATAACATGATAATATAGTCTAGCTGATGTGGTGTAATGACAAGAAACAATGATAGAACTATTTTGTTGAAATGATCTGTAGAATGAAAAACACTCCATCTCAGTATGTACTAAAATTGCGGCTATATTTTATATATTTTTAGTTGGGTGATTCTGTAATTACCTTGTTATATCGCCCCAGTACCATTCAGCGTTTTCTAGACTTTCATCGGCTGGCTGCTGAGGGATGCCTATTTCCACCATTATTTCATAAAATATAAATTCTCATAAAAGAGTCTGGAGATGTAGAAAATTCACAAATGTACAAAATGACTTCGGCACGATCACTTCCGCTTCGTTGAGGTTACACTGCGGACGACACTTAAGTAACGCCCGAAATCACTGAATACTATAACCAGTTCATCGTATGAAATATGAACAACACCCTACCAGTCAGAACATGAAAAATCTTTAAAGACATCAAGAAAAAGAGGTATCTAGATCACAAAGGAAATGGGCGAGCTTCCATTAGTTGCTATGGCACCAAGTTATAGTTCAAATCCGTGGTGTATATACCACACAAATTATAAAAACACATGTTAAAAACAGGATACTATAACATGTTTAGAAATTATCAAACGGAACAGTTTCAATTAAATAATCCGTAAAACATCTCTTTCTATTCCTATTATCCGTCCGCCATTGAATTTTTTACAGCGCAGCGAGCGCAGGATGGTGGATGGTGGTTTCAACTCATTCAAAAGTGAATGAACTGAAGCATTGGTATAGTTTTTTTATTTGCTTCTGTTATAAAACATATGATAGTGCGAAAAGGCAATATAGAAATCAATATGGCGTTGTCTCTTCCACTTACAATGATTATAATTTGCACTAATGCAGAATAATAACAACCTTTGCTTGAGTTCATAAAAAAAATACATTTAGTGTTGTCAAAGTGTAAGAAGTTCCCCAAGGTGCGGTAAATTTCAAACTGATTTTTGGGAAAAGCATCAACGCTGAGAAAATGCGAGGTATCAAGGAAATTCCTTGAATGAATATCCCAAATTATAACAGTGATTACAATTTCTACAACTCAAATTAAATAAAAATGAATGTTTTATAATAGTTTGTTTTTGCTAAAAATGTTTTAAATATAAATTTGAAATATTTTCTTATTTGTTGTGAGGAATTTGTGAAGGAAAAAGCTACAGATTTCGGGGAAATTTGATGAAGGGTGTGGGCAGCACGACTTGTCAATTTTGACACATCGTTCGACTTTGTGGTATTGTGGTGGTGCAAGGTGTAAATTTTGCTTATTTTTTGATAAATTATGTATATTTCCAATTTTTATTTATACCGAGTGCTGTTTATAATGTAAAATATAATGTTTAACTTATTTAAAATTTCTTAAAGACGTTTGCGGAGAGTGTAACTTGCTACAGTAATGTTGTTTTTGTGTAGGTGTAGTTCGCTATCAAAATGTACGGGAAAATCGTTATTTTGGTGTTTAGCTGCTTATTTACCACTACGTGGTGTTCACATATAAAAGGGGAGTTTTCTACCGATGAGTTCTTCAAGTTCCTAGTTAAGTTTGGTTTTCAGAAGACTGATATCCATTATCAGAAGGAAACATATGGATATATTTTTGGGAACATCACATCTAATGATAACTTCAAGTACCCTATTACCTTCGCTGTGTTAGATAGAAGACATTTTTTACATTATTATAAGAGTCGAGATATAATTGATAAGAAGATAGCATGTCAGGTTATGTTCCAAAACTTAAATGGGTCTGCATACCATCCAAAATGCAATACAAATGGTCAAGACTTATTCCGGAGAATACCTTGTCCTAAAGGAGAGCTGTGTGTTGATGAGGACACACCATGGAATGTTATAAAGAAGAACCAATTCACCTATGTTATTCAAAACACAGGGCAACCAAGGTATGATTTTGAGCAATATTTCAAAATGTTAATTATAATTTAAATCAATATTAGTACCTAATTTCAAATACTTTATGGCAGTGGCAATTTAATTGCTCAAGTAAAACCTTTCTTTTTATGTGTTCTTCATAATAGTCTTAAAACATTGTGATAACATAACTGGTACTTTACTGAATGAAAATGGCTCTCAAATCATAGAGCAGTATCTCTCGCACTATTATTCAATCTTGTTTACATTCACAGGTTTTGGTATGTCTCAATGGTGGCATGTTACCTGGACGAAGATACGTGCACATGGCATCATTACAATGGTGCACCGTCACCGGACAACGAAACCTTGACAGATATGCCACAAACAATCCAATATGACTTCTGGCTGGTGAATGGCAGCCCCAACTTGTCATTTTACAACACATTGTTGTACCAGTTCTCGTTCGACAGACAAAATACTTTAGAGCTGTATCTGATGTTCTGGCTTTGCTACGTCATCTTATTGCCAGTACAGGTTTATGCTGTCAGGCAAGTATTTTATGTACAGATACATACATACATATAATCACGCCTTTATCTATATTTATATAATGGGCTAGGCAGAGTATAAACAACCTAAATAAAGTTTGTTCCACCACATATGACAAAGTTTTGAGGGTTATTTAAGATTGATTTGTATGTATATTGCTGTAGTGACAGGTTGTCAGCCCATCACCTAAATTGTCATAAAACTACAACTGTCAAAAAACTTTATCATATGTGGCAGAACATATGTTTAGGTTGTTTATGCTCTGCCTAGCCCTTTAGGGATAGAGGCGTGTTTATATGTTTGTATGTATGTTGAGTAACAAAATGGATTGAATTTTTTAACAAAAGCTACTTCAGATCCCCTCTACTTATTATTCTCTATTGTAATACTACTTATATACATAGATAGATAATGCACTAATAATAGGTTGAGCAAATTTATCAGTATCTTCTTCTTCTTCTTCTTATTTAGCTGATAGTGTCCCACTGCTGGGCAAAGGCCTTATCAGTATCACACAATGTAATACAGCACACATGGAAGTGTAGGTATTGTTCTATATGAATATAGAACATCAAATTATGATAATACAATATCTACTTACTTATTTTATTATCACTTAATGTTTACAGCTGAACAAATAAGGATATTTCTATACGTAGTTAATATTAACAGTATTTTTAAAAGTAAGCAAACATACATACAAAGATTTTCATAAAGAATATATTTTTTGTTGAATCTGTAAACAATGTTAGGAATTTTTTCTTGTGTGCTGTATGCATTATCACTACATAGTATAAAACAAAGTCACTTTCTCTGTCCCTTTATCCCTATGTACGCTTAGATCTTTAAAACTACGCAACGGATTTTGATGCGGTTTTTTTAATGGATAGAGTGATTCAAGAGGAAGGTTTATATATAGTAGAGAAACACTGATCATTTCTGTGCGAAGCCGGGTAATATTTATCAGTAATATTTATAACTTGAGGTAAGAGGAAGTGATTTTCAATAGATGTATACTTTTCCAGGACACAAAAGCACCCAGTGACAAAACTGTTCACCTTTAGTTTGGTTTTGGAGTTCATTGCTCTCTGCTTCAATGTGCTGCATACAGTGAAGTTTGCTGCTGATGGAGTCGGGTTTGAGGGAATGTCGGTGGTTGGTGACATTCTGGACATCATGAGCAGAGTAAGTTAGCCTCGCTTTTTTTATTGCATGCCTTAGCAGAGTATGTTATGGTTTAGATTAGGGAGATTGTTAGTTCTATGAATATTAGGTTGAATTATCTTCATAGACTGCCTCCGTGGTCTAGTGGTCAGAGCCATGGGCTTACGATCTGGAGGTCCTGGGTTCGGTTCCCAGGGGGGGAACACGAAGTCGATATTTGTCAATTTATAACTTTGTGAGGTTTTCTCAGTTTGGTTAGGACATTGAAGGCTGAATCACCTGATTTTCCGAAAAAATATGTTCCTTGGAGAAAGTTGTTCAGTTTCGTGGGTAGGATCTCATACCAAGCTTGAACATGCAATATCTTCTCCTAAGGAGTCGACGGCAAGTAAAAAAATTCTCGAGTCCAGAAGTCGTCAACTCTCACCCCATCTTTTGTGGCTTGCATTAATTGCTTTCTCGTGCTGGTGGTAGGGCAAATAGAGCACGATATTATGGGGCCATGGTTTGTGGGTCAACTCCGCATTTGCACCGACAGTCAGGGTCATGTGTGAATCCCCATCTGAAGCGGTTATCCTCTATATTACATGCAATATTATATTTTCAGACTCTGTTCATGTTACTCCTACTTCTTCTGGCCAAGGGTTGGGCTGTCACCAGACTAGAACTCACATACAAGCCTTTGGTCTTCGGCGTCTGGCTTGGCTACGGGATAGTCCATAGTCTACTCTATGTTTGGAATACTGTGAGTATCAATACAAACTTTTGACTTAATAGCTAAGACACTTTGTGTTCTTAGTGTCGTTTATTAGCGACAAGCCGCATTACTGATGATGCTAATGTATGTATACAGAGTGATTTAGGAAAGGAAATAGGCGCAATCTCGTGAGCTACCTCAGGTTCTATAAACTAAGCCCCGTATTGATAAACAGAAATAGCACTTGAGACTGACAGCTAGTTTGAGTTTGTATCAGAATTGTCATTTCAGAACAATGTAGCTTGTCACATCTATACTTAATATAGCTCTCAATCTTGAGATTGTTTTATAAAGACGAGCCTGAGCCTGACCAGTAACTAAAGACCTGTCATAGAGGTACCATAGAGAAGGGCTTATAGGAAGTGCATAATTTTCTTTCCCTTTTCTCTTCAGTGGTTATGCTATACTATTCCACTACTAATATCATACTTAGGTATTTAGTTTGCTACAGGAAACCATGCAGGAAAATCGAATAACCTAAACTGTTGTGGCGACTAAACCGACACAACTAACTTAATTGAAATAATAACGCCATCAAAATGATTAGTAGTATTTATGACTTTTTTGATTAAACGCTGAAACAAATATGGGCATAATAATTATATTTAAATACGATTTTCATTAAATTCCCTTTTCATTTAGATTTTTGTTAGCATACGCGTAGTCTTCATCATTCTAATATACGCTAGCAAAAGCTTTATGATTGAAAATCTAGCAAAATTGAGTAATGCTAGTTTCAAAACCTGCTAAAACGCTTTTCTAGTATTTTTTTAACTGATGGTGTCACTTATAGTACGTTCAAGCCACAGAGAAAATGTGGTGGTTCAAGCCAATGTAAGATCAATTGAATGTTCAGTAGCAAAATCCTCTAATAAAAATTACATGAAAAGTGACGTTTCGTTGCAAAACCCGCTAAAACAGTATTCGTTCCAAGTTTTCAGCATACGTGTTTTTTGTTTTTCATTTTGCCAACATTTTGCTAAATTCGGTTTAGCGGGGTTCGATACTAGACCCCTAAATTTTCGGTCACGTATATTATAATACTAGTAATGTAATAATTTTTACGAATGTTTACCTCATTGTCTGACAAGATAGTTGATTCCGTGCTTTCAAAACAACCGAATAGATGAAATAATCGTGGGCTCGCGTTGATACAGCTTAACAATTCGTAGTTTTGATACAGACTGTTCAAAAGACTTTTAATGTAAGACATCAACGCCTACTTATAAACAAATGAGTCGATGTAAAAACTCTGACGTCATGGTTTACCTATCGTCGTTCGTCGCTTCTACGACCTATATAAATGACATTCCCAATATTTTCCACCAAGTTTTGCCTCTAATATTTTCAATCTATTCAATATCCTTTCGATTACAGACGGAAGTAGACATAATCGAAGAGATAGACGAATACCAAACCTGGCCGGGTTGGCTAATCTTAACCCTCCGAGTTGCCATAATGACGTGGTTCGTCCTAGAACTGCGCAACACGATGATGTACGAACACAACATGCCGAAGCTGAACTTCCTGCTGCATTTCGGCGCGTCGAGCCTGGTGTGGTTCGTGTACCTGCCGATCACAGCGCTGATTGCGCTGCAGATCAGCCAGCTGTGGCGGTTCAAGTTCCTGCTGGGTAAGATTTTTGATCTCATTAATATTATAAACTAGCTTCCCTCTCTTCTCTCTTGTCCCTCACTTCACTCTCGTCCCTCACTGTTTCCTCTCATTCCTCCATTACCATTCGTCTCTCGCTCCCCACTCATACTTCCATTCCCTCTCGTTCCTCCCTTGCCTCTCGTCCCTCCCTTGCCTCTCGTCCCTACCTTGCCTCTCGTCCCTCCCTTGCCTCTCGTCCCTCGCTTGCCTCTCGTCCCTCGATTGCCTCTCGTCCCTCCCTTGCCTGTCGTCCCTCGATTGTCTCTCGTCCCTCCCTTGCCTCTCGTCCCTCCCTTGCCTCTCGTCCCTCCCTTGCCTCTCGTCCCTCCCTTGCCTGTCGTTCCTCACTTCACTCTCGTCCCTCACTGTTTCCTCTCATTCCTCCATTACCATTCGTCCCTCGCTCCCCACTCATACGAGGGTCATTCAATAAATACTTAGCCTACAAAAAGAAAACGAAAATTTTGGAAAAGTGGCAATTTATTTTTCAACATAGTCTCCTTTTAGTTCTATACACTTAGCCCAGCGATGCTCCAACTTTTTTAACCCGTCCGAAAAATAGTTTTTGTCAAACTCTGCAAAATAGGCCTCCGTGGCGGCGATGACCTCCTCATTTGATCCATATCTATTCCCGGCGAGTGACTTTTTCAGATTAGGAAACAAAAAGAAGTCACAAGGGGCCAAATCTGGAGAATACGGTGGATGGGGCAGCAATTCGTAGCGTAATTCGACCAATTTGGCCATGGCAACGGCAGATGTGTGAACCAGTGCGTTGTCGTGGTGAAACAGCACTTTTTTCTTCGCCAGATGGGGTCGTTTTTTCTTTAATTCGGCGTCGAATCGGCCCAATAAATCGGCATAGTAAAGCCCTGTAATTGTTTTACCCTTCTGGAGGTAATCGATGTAGATCACACCTTGTGAATCCCAGAAAACGGTGGCCATAACTTTTCCGGCCGATTTTACAGTTTTCGCCTTCTTTGGAGCACGTTCCCCGGTTTGGATCCATTGTTTTGATTGCTCCTTGGTCTCTGGTGTGTACCAGTGGATCCAGGTTTCATCGACGGTCACAAAACGACGCAAAAACTCCGCTGGATTCCGCTTAAACAGCGCCAAACACGTCTCCGATGTGGTCTCACGGTTGCGCTTGTTTTCCGGTGTGAGTAAACGCGGCACCCATCGCGCCGACAGCTTTCTCATGCCGAGTTCCTCGTGAAGAATATGATGCACTGTTCCTTCTGAAATGCCTACAGTCTCAGCTAGCTCCCGAACCTTCAATCGGCGATCTGCCAATACGAGATCATGGATTTTTTTAATGTTTTCCTCCGTAGTAGCTGTTTTCGGTGCACCTGGACGTGGTTCATCAAAAACCGACGTACGGCCACGTGCAAACTCGTTGAACCAATTCTTGACGGTGGCCATCGATGGAGAAGAGTCACCGTACACAGCATCCAAGCGCTCTTTGATTTCGAAGCGCGTTTTCCCTTCCAAAAATAGGAATCGAATCACCGAACGATATTGCTCTTTTTCCATTTGTGTAAAACCGATCGACACGTTCGCTTCCATAAATACATACATACATATAATCACGCCTTTATCCCTAATGAGGTAAGTTGTAAAATTAAAACAAATGAAGGGATTGGAATGAAAATTTTAAAAAAGAATTAAAAAAGAATGTGCTACACTGTGTTTAAACTCTTTTGAAACTACAGCGCCCTCTGGCGATGAGGCTCGGTACTTATTGAATGCACCTCGTACTTCCATTCCCTCTCGTCCGTCCCTTGCCTCTCGTCCCTCCCTTGCCTCTCGTCCCTCGATTGCCTCTCGTCCCTCCCTTGCCTCTCGTCCCTCCCTTGCCTCTCGTCCCTCCCTTGCCTCTCGTCCCTCCCTTGCCTCTCGTCCCTCCCTTGCCTCTCGTCCCTCCCTTGCCTCTCGTCCCTCCCTTGCCTCTCGTCCCTCCCTTGCCTCTCGTCCCTCCCTTGCCTCTCGTCCCTCCCTTGCCTCTCGTCCCTCCCTTGCCTCTCGTTCCTCCCTTGCCTCTCGTCCCTCCCTTGCCTCTCGTCCCTCCCTTGCCTCTCGTCCCTCCCTTGCCTCTCGTCCCTCCCTTGCCTCTCGTCCCTCCCTTGCCTCTCGTCCCTCCCTTGCCTCTCGTCCCTCCCTTGCCTCTCGTCCCTCCCTTGCCTCTCGTCCCTCCCTTGCCTCTCGTCCCTCCCTTGCCTCTCGTCCCTCCCTTGCCTCTCGTCCCTCCCTTGCCTCTCGTCCCTCCCTTGCCTCTCGTTCCTCCCTTGCCTCTCGTCCCTCCCTTGCCTCTCGTCCCTCCCTTGCCTCTCGTTCCTCCCTTGCCTCTCGTCCCTCCCTTGCCTCTCGTCCCTCCCTCACCTCTCGTCCCTCTCTTCCCTTCCATCCCTCCTTTTTGTTGCCAATGTGAAGAGTTTTTTGTTTGTTTGTAGGTATAACATACTCTGCGGACTGCCTGGCATTCTGCGTGATGGCGCACCTTCTGTGGCCGACGCGCTCCGAACAATACCTACTTCTGGCACCAGCTGACTACACAGGTAATTAATTCACTATTTTTCTTCTGTGCTTCGGAAGGCACGTTAAGCCGTTGGTCCCGGTTAAAATCGTTTAATACCGTAGATATTAGTCGTTTAAGCCATATCAGAGGCCAGTGTTAAGTATTGGCGGTTGAAAACTCTGACCTAATCCAGGATTGGGTCTGGTTTCCCTTCTGGGTTGCGGAGGTCAGATGGCAGTCGCTCTGTGTAAAAACCAGTAGCCTCGTTCATTCCTCTATATTAGGTAGCCGACCCCGTGAGATACGGGATAAGGCTAGGGATATGATAATGATGCTGGACTGGGCGCGACAGAAAAAACGTAGAATTTGCCAGCTTTATTTCCTCCCGGGCATGCTGTAAAAACCAGCTAAGGGATCCGAGGGTTTCAGTATATTGCAATCTAGGCGATAGGCTGACAACCTGTCATTACAGCAATATACATACAAATCTATCTTAAAAATCCCTCAAAACTTTGTCAGACGTGGCGGAACGAACTCTGTTTACCCCATTAGGGATAAAGGCCTGATTATATGTATGTGTGTATGTATTTTTCACCCACAAAACAGCCAAGCCTGGCTTAGGCTCGATACGCCCAAACTTTACCTGTGAATCCATGCACTGTCTTGTCTTGTCTAACCGTTAGTGTCCCACTGCTGGGCAAAGGCTTCTCTCCGGCATATACTGATGAAAATAAAATTATTCCACAGTGAATCAGTTTAGAATTATTATTTTTTGACATTTTTGTAGTTACCCCAATACAATTTCAGACAGAGTATGTTGCCAGAATTTTGAACACATTTCTAATAGGTACTATCTTAATTCCACCAGCGGGCATCGAAGAGTTGGACGAGTTCAGCGAATCACCCCACGTGGTGCACAGCGACACCGTAGCGCTTACCGCCGCCGACGGGAACGAAGACGAAGAGGTTATATTCACACGCGCCGCGCACAACAACGGCCACGCCTTCTCGTAGCGAGGGTCCGTAATGTAAGCCTCGTCTCTTAGACTATAATGAGGTGAACAACAGGAGTTTCTAAGACCGTTGCTCAAAATGAGCCTTGACATAGCGTCTCATAACAAGGGTACTCGAGGGTATGTTAGTCTCGTCTCTTAGACTATAATGAGCTTTAGAACTGAAGTTTCTTAAAAATTACCTCTTGACATGCCTTCTCATAATGAGGGTACTATGTAAGTCTCGTTTCTTAGACTGTGATGAGTAAAATGACTCCTGACATGCCTGCTCATAAAGAGGGTAGGCCAATCTTACGACTAGTCTCCTAGACTGTAGACGGGATGAGTTTCCTCTATGGCTCAAAATAAATTTGCAGTATATGTCTGGTTTATTGCGTTAAAACAAGTTAAGTCAGCACTCCTGAACTACTGGAAAAAAGTCTTCACACGCATAGCGAGGGAAAGTGTCATCTCCTAAACTATTAGTAAGTCTCGTCTCTTAGACTATAATGAGTTAATGAGGCTATGGTTTCCTAGACAACTCAGGAGCACAAAATCGAAAAGGAGTGCAAGATCTGGTTTTAAATACACAAAACTGTAGAATTAGATCAATGCGCATTGCGCCAAAATAAATCAATTTTGCCTGTTGTATGACGTCACATAACAATTTGTAATTTTGTAAATGTTTGTTATAAGAGAGTAGTTTATTGAAATCTATCGAAAGCTGTTCTATGGTCAAACGGTAGTTACGACGAAAATATGCTGAGCACAAACAAGTCAAAATATAGTGTGTATAGTGTAATGCTAATGAGAAAGATTTTTTTAGCAAACTTATCAGGTATAAGATTGTTGAAAAAAAATAACGAGCGATTTTCTTATAAACTCTTTAATTAAATTACTTATGAATTTCTGACTGATCCTTTAAATTTCACTGCAACAATGTTTTCTGTTATATGAAGTATTATAGTTAAACCTATTATAAGTCTTAAGTTTGTGTTACATAAGTAAGGTATTGTTGATGTTTTTTATTTTAACGAAAAGTGTTTGGGTAAATGATGTTTCCAAAAATGTTAACTATATTGGTAACACCGAAAAACTTCGCTAAAAAAGCGTGATGGTGTGTACTATTAGTCTTTTTATTATGCTGTAATTAAAAAAATAACTTCTTATCCAGTCTTCTTCTTCTATCGTGTCGATGACAAGACAAAACCTTGTATTTTGTTAATCATTATTATCCGATGGATCCGAGGGTTTCAGTATATTGCAATGTAGGCGATGGGCTGACAACCTGTCACTACAGCAATATACCTACAAATCTATCTTAAATAACCCTCAAAACTTTGTCAGACGTGGCGAAACGACCTTTGTTTAGGTCGTTTACGCTCTGCCTACCCCATTAGGGATAAAGGCGTGATTATATGTATGTATGTAGTATTAAATTTTCCTAGCCCAGTAGTCCGAAACCCTGGCTGCGTTATCCGTTGTCTGCATTAACTGCTCTCGCGAGCAAGTGGTGGGGCGAGCTATCAAATGGGATTACTTACTGATTAAAATTAGATTTAAATGAATAAAACTTAATGGAGATTAGTAGTTGTGCCAATATTTGGTACCTGTTAGATGGTAAGAGTGGGGATCACTTTTTCTTTTTACTAAGAAATGAACATGTGGCTGTAATTATGAACTCAAACGTTTTTGATACATTTACCCAAATTTATACGCCTGAAGAATTGAACTTTTTCACTGGCTTCAACCAATTTGAGAATATTCTAATAATGTGTATTAATTTTTTTGCCAGGACTATGTTTGATGCCTTGGTTTTATGAGTTAAAAATAATTATTTACATTTGTTTTTATTTCACAATGAAGAAGTACGCTTTGTAATGTAGGAAGGAAGTACAATTAGATCTCTCTAGAGTAAATTATATTTTTGAATAACAACTTGCCTGGTCTGAGAGGCCGCTGCATTAAATTAATTTAAAATAATTATTGAACAAATAAATTCTTATTTTAAATAAAAACAATAATACAAAAAAACGTTTTATAACGGCATCTCAGATTTTATTTTGCGAATACGTAGTTTTTGTAGACAATTTTATTTTATAGTCAATCATAAACGAACATAATATTATTATTAGTTGTTACAGGAAGATTTATTATTTTTGTATAGAAATTAATTGCAAATGTTATTTAAGCTATGTACTTAGATTAAGTATAGCTAGCTAGCATTAGTATCGCTTAGAAAATCCTTTCTTCTTTTATAAATTCTTTGTCCTTAGAAATTATAAACTAAGAGCGAGTAGTCTTCCATCAAACATTATCCAGAATGTTACAAGTTTATTTATTTATTTTACAATTTATTGTACACAGAAACAAAAATATGCCCCACCCAACACAACAATATAATAATAGACTATATTTCGATACCTCGATTTTGCACTATTTTAATAGGATCGTGTCTAATAATGAAATGACTTAAAATTTCGACAACCCGCTCTTGGCCTATAAGTTGTTTTTGTAAAAGTGCATAAATGCTACTATAAATTGTTTAAATTAGCTATCTATATTTCTATCGAAGATTTTGTGTCAAAATTAGTGGTAATCTAGTGAGAATTTTAAGAAACGTGAAGAAGGCTATTTAGAAATTATGTAGAGTGGGTATTATGTTATTTTGAGTTATTCTACGTGTCATTGTGAATTTGCTTACATCTGAATTTTTAATCTAAGGTTCAGGGTATGGTCTTCTTGTATGGTACAATTTTCAGATAGTTTGAGCAGTTTTCCACATTAGAAAAATAAAATATCTACATTGAAAGTTGACTCTACGCCTGCACAACTGTCGTATAATATTACGCATCTTAAAACAACTTTGTATAATTTTAGGCGTCGTCGGTACATATTGACGCCTAAAGTAGACTGTTGATTGTTTGTCTCTTGTTTTTTATTTCTAATTTTAGGTGGCGATAAAGCCTAAGTTGCGCCCCCATCAGTAAAAAAATCACAAGTCATTTAAAACACAGTGAATCGAAAAACCGATCCAACAGACTCAAGTAATAGTAATAAAGATAATTTTGAACCTTATTAAATAGGGATTCGTAGTTCGTTATAGTAACAGGTAAAAAAATTGCGATAAACGGCCACCAACGGCTATTTTCCTTCGTGTTACTTCAGAGTAGAATCGCTGATTTATAAGATTTGAAATTAACTTTATAACTATTACTTAAAACTCTGACACCAGGGTTCATCAGGTCGATAGACTCGATACCCACTCGACAGAAGAAGACTATTACTTGAGTCTGTTGGACCGTATTTTCGATTCATTGTGTTTTCAGTGCGTTTTTTAGCTGATGGCGCCTCTATAGTCACCCTATTATTGGGAGAGAATTGATAAAAATATCTAAACATAATAATATTCAGATATAATTAGACAATACATAAAGCGTGATTGATAACAATAATCACTCTGTTAAAAGCGAATAAAATTGTACACAATAACATCTAGTCTAATATTGAAAAAAACACTAAGAGAACTTGAAATAACCTAATATCTACCATAGAAAAAGTTACCTACCTATATTTGTGTATAATTAATTGGTAAATTAAATTAATTCTTTACTCATTCCTATTTATTGTTTGTGTTGTGTATAATTGTATTTACCTATAAAACGATTCTTTGTTTAGTAAGCCTTAATGTAGTTGTGAATTTTATTGTAAATAAATTTTCGTATCAATGATATGCTTGTTTTATTAATACTTTGTTTAAAACTTTAGCTGTTCAACTTACATACATTTTCTACAAATTGTACCAGGCCACTCAGAAAGTATTGCGATAAATAGTTTTTATATATGGCAGACTGGCCGGTTAGAATCTTTTTTGAAAATATGATTACTTGTAAGTAAAAATATGTGTGTTCCATTTTCAAAATTTCCCTCCACATTTTTTGCGAGCTAATTCAAAGTATCGTGTCTTACTGAAAAATGGATCTGCGCCGGGAACATTTTAGAGCTATGATTTTTTACGATTTCAAGTGTCGCCTGAAACCGGATGAATCGTTCGATAGACTTCAAATGGCATTTATGGATGAAAGCCCCTCCAAGGCAACCGTGTATCGTTGGTATAACGAATTTAGGCGCGGTCGACCAACCTTGGGGGATGAAGAAAGAAACGGTCGCCCTTTGACGGCTATTACGGAATAAAACGTGCTAGCAGTGAAAAATTTAATCCAAGATAATAGGCGAATTACATATCAGGAGATTCAGCACATATTAAAGATTGGATCGGGAAGCGTTCACGAGATTCTACACGGGCATCTTCGCGTGAGGAGGATAGTATCGCGCTGGGTGCCGCACTACCTCACCGACGCTCAGAAGCAGGCCCGGGTGGAATGGTGCCGTGATATGCTGAACAAATTTGAAGCAGGCTCGTCTCGGCGTGTTTACGACATCGTAACAGGTGATGAGTCCTGGATTTATCAATACGATCCAGAAACCAAGCGCCAGTCGACAGTTAGGGTGTTTCAAAATGAACCAACGCCTACCAAAGTGAAGCGATCTCGAAGCGGGGGGAAGATTTTGATCGCCAGCTTTTTTAATTTGACTGGCCACTTGGCCTCAATTCCCTTACGAGATCAAAGAAGCATTAACGCCGAATGGTATACTACCAAATGTTTACCAGAAGTTTTTTCTGTTGTGAGCAACAAGCGACCAAACACAGGGCTCCGCGGACTACTGCTCCACCACGACAATGCGATTGCACACACCGCGCGCTCAAAACGAGGGACTTCCTGGACAGCACACCAGTCAAACTCCTGGGTCACCCTCCTTACAGCCCTGATCTAGCACCGTGTGACTTATTTTTATTTCCAAAAATAAAAAATCAGCTCAGGGGGATACAATTTTCGTCGCCGGAAGATGCGCTGGCTGCGTTCGAGCAGGCTGTAAACGAGGTGTCTACGGCGGACTGGAAAAAGTGTTTTGAAAACTGGTTCAGACGCATGAATCTTTGTATAGAGGCTGGTGGAGAGTACTTTGAAAAGATTTAATAAAAATATATGTACCTGTAGAACAATTTTTTTTAGTGTCGCAAAACTTTCTGAGTGTCCCACGTATGGTAGGTGATCTCTAGTAGACACAGTATTGTACGGGGTGTAAGGGACAGCGTCCCGCAAACTGATATTGGTTGTTCAGTCAATGAAACTGAACTATAAGCAGGTTGTTTTTTTCCGAAAATGAAAAAGTAATAATTGCTAGTTCATACAAAATTACCACCTCGATCAGACAATTTGTATGGAAAAGCATTGTTTTTTTAATTTCTTCAAAAGAATCAGGCGATAGTTGTTCAGTTTCATTGACTAAGCAACCCCTATCAGTTTGCGGGACGCTGTCCCTTGCACCCGGTATCACTACATAGTATAAAACAAAGTCGCTTTCTCTGTCCCTATATATATATATATATACTTTATTGCGTACAAAAAAATATACAAATTTAAATTTAGTTCACAAAGGTGAGCTTATCTCTATAAAGAGATCTCTTCCAGCCAACCTGTAAAACTGAATATGAGATAACAATATATACGGGGACAAGACTGTACACGCTGTAGACTTTTACATATACATATAACCTAGAACCTACATAAACATACATATCGTCTGCTTAAAGGTAAAACCACACAAATGTAAAAAAATCAATTTCGAGAAATGGCGTTTGAATGTTTTATCCTTAATTTATACATATTGTTCTGAAACAAAACTGTCTGTAATAGTTTGTAAGGTCTGAAGTAATGATTAAATTAATATTCAAAGAAAACATTTTGTACATTTTCTTCATAGATTTCTCATAATATTGAAAATTTAGTAGAAAGGTCTGTTACTTATTTGGTTTTAGCAGTAAAACCGTAAGTACATATCTGTTTCTCTTAAACTATTAGGAAATTACATGCACTAAGTGCACCAAAATGTGAGCATAAATATAAAAAAAATAATGACTTTGTATTGGGAGCATTATGTAGATAAATATTGACATAAATGAATAAAAATCATTAAGTTATTTGATTTTACCTGTATATATTTTGTAAAATCGTTGCCATAAGATATGTTACGTTGTTTTGCATGTATGTTTTTTCTTCTTTGGCACGTAAGATAGGTTATGTGGATTTGCTTGTAGTTTTTACAATAATATCACAGGGGAGATATAACTAGCAAAAGGATTTAAATTGATATATTATTTTGTTTTACCTGAATATGTCTTGAATAACTGTCTCATAACAAACATTAAGTGATTTTGCGTGTAGTTTTGTTAAACATTTTAAACAAAACTATATTATGTCAAAAAGCTTTAAGAGGTTTTTAGTAGAAAGAGTTTACGACACAGATTCCACTATAAACGTTTGAAAGAAAACTAAGTTATTTGTAGTAATATTTAATTAAATCTGAACTTATACTAGGTACAATAATAAAGTTGTTAGTGCTATTTAGAGCGTAATTATATAAAAAAATTGGTAAACTTAAGACGAGCCGCCAAAAACATTTTCTTGTAAAATGCTGCCAAGACGAGACTCGCACCGTCAAAAAATCATCAGATTTCATGTAGAGTCAAGCTTCTATTTTAACTCTATACGCCCTAACTCTACAAGGTCTCACTTCACAAACACTACACCCCAGTCAAAATATGAGGCTTAGCCGTTTCGTTACTACAATAACAATTGTATAACAGAAAAGTAATCAACAGAGAAAGATTTTTTTACCGAACGCCTATGTAAATGTAGCGAAATGGCCAAGCCACATATTTTGTCCAAGGTGTAGAGTTTTTGAATTTAGGCCTTAATTAGAAGCTTGGCTCTACATGAGATCAGCCAACTCTTCGACAGTGCGAGTCTCGCCTTAGCAACATTTTATATGAAAATGTTTTTGGTGGGATAGTATTTACATTTCACTCGTCACTATATTCGCTTTCTTCGTCAATATCCGGTTCAGGAATTCTTTCATCCATGTCGGCAGTAGATGCCGAAGATCTATACCAGCCGTGAAGCTCTTCAGGTATGACCCCCGTAGTGCAAAGCTTTACAAGATCTTTTTTCTTGGCTTCACTAATTGGTAAGCGATCTTCATACAGCTGCTTCAGTATCGGACCCGATTCTTCTTGGCAAGATCTTTTTGACCTGGCAGTGGTGCTCTTCGCGTCTTTCACATTCATCGATGAAAAGTGTTCACTTAGATCATAGTTGAAAAATATTTTATTGGGTTCATTTTTCAAGTAACGGAATCGCTTAATTTTCAGCCACTGGACAGTGATGCCTTCAGAATTCTTTTTGTTATTAATGTTCATGCCACGTGGTAAGGATTCTTCACAATTTTTTGGTTGCCAACTTTAATGGTTTGCTTTTTGCGAGCATTCTTAAAAATTGTTTGATAATCACACATTGAAAAAACAGAGGCGTTCTTTTTTGCTGTTTCGATAGAACTGTGCATGGAATCTACCTCCATATAACTATGGCCTGATTCCAAGAACTTATGGTCAATAATTTGGATGTTTTCAATTGTTCTTACAGCATGCAGCAAAATAGCGCAAATGTATTGATTGCGGTTTTGGCCACCACAAGTGTCGGAAAAAAGGCTCAACTCGTTGACATTTGCAGGGACACACTTTAAGAGGTAGTAGTATAAAACAGAACCGATTTCATTACTACCTCTTTTGCCATTTATCTCAGACCAATTAAAACAATACCCTTCATTTGGTAGAGCAGCTTCATATATGCATAAATTATAAACGCATATTTTTCTGCAGTAATACAATGGTCCTACTAAACCACTCGGAATTTGTAGCACCGCTTGTAAGTCGAAAGTAACAGAACTAAAGCTTTCTTCTTTATTTGATCTGTCTTTGTCGTTCTCCTTCTCCGTACCAGCGGCTTCTTTTCGGGATATGTGTTCGTCGTATAACTTTTTCATTGTCTGCTTACTTTCTGGGGATGCTTTGTCATAGTTGGTGCATGTTTTGCATTGATCCTTCTTAGGAACATAAAAACTAAGATTGTAATCAGAAGCAAATATTCGTCTGTATGTCATTTCAGACACAATAGACTTTTCTTCAGTTTGCTGTTCATTTTCATCCTCATTATCTATTGTCTCGGAGACTTTGCCTTCTGTTTGCTCTTCAACATACGCATTGTACATTTTTGTTATACTTAAGCTTTTATCTAAGTATTTTCACTTTGATGTCGCTCTTATATAATGCGGGTCCATTGTAGCAAAAGTTTCAATATGGTTTTTCACAGACTTCATACTTAAATCACTGATTTTGTTTGGAGGAGTATTTCTGCCTCTGATGTCATCTTTCGTATACAAACCTATCTCATCCCTTTTCTGGATAGCGTCGTTTATGACCGAAGCAGATATGGCAAGCGTTTTCGTGAAATTTTTTTGGCATTCTTGCTTATTTTCTTGATCAACAGGAAAAAAACATGTTTTCGAGTATTGTCTTGCTTTTTTTAGGGAATTCCGAATCACAAGTACTCTTTTCGTGGGTTGTATTTTGATATTAGCAAGAATAAATGCTTTTTTTCCTTTGAAATCTAAACTCCAATGTCTACAAAGCTTATCTCTCGCTTCTTCACCAAAATTTGTATTACAATCAAAACGACATTTACTGCAATCGGTTGGCTTAGGTAACTTCGCTGATCTTAATTTTTTTGCGGTGACATAAGGTAAACCTTCTGCCCTCCTCTTCTTGGCGATATTTCGACTCCATGCTCCTGGAGTAGGCTTGCGCCATCGTCGTAGCACATGTGTCGCTTTTGCAACTTTGTTTAAAATTGTTTCTAATATCCAGCAAGCGATGCTCTCTGACTCTAGAGGAACTTCATCTACAGGCAACTTTTCAACATCAACAACAGGTGACGAAATTGTAGAATGAGTAGGAAGAGATGAGTCACAAGGAAAAGCCTTTGAGATGATTCTCTTCAAGTTGTCCAATGAGAGCGGACCATCTTCATTAACGGGTGATGAACTTGAAGAATGCAACGAAAGGGGTGAATCATAAGGAAAAGATTGTGAGGCGGTTCTCTTCAAATCGTTCAAGGTTAATAATTGGTCATCTTCGTCAGGAACATAAGTTGGATCTGTGTCTGAGAAGTCACTCCCACCAAAAATTTCTTCCATCTCCTCTTCATCTGGAATGTCATGATCATCTCGATTGGATACATTCGATGGACATGATTTACTAGATTCCCCATCTGAAATTGAACAGCCTTATATAAGAATAGTACGACGAATATAATAATGGTCTCATAGGTTACTTAGGTTAGTAGTACCTAATCTTTTAGCGGCCCAAGCTATTCTATTTATTTTTTTAACTATTTATTGTACACACATTAAAGAAAAACAACACAAAAGGCCAGCTTATTTCTATAAATAAATCTCTTACAGCAAACTTACGGAAGCGAGACAGCATACTGTGAGGCAGATAATACGTGCATAATATATTCTATTTATTATAATTAATAAGAAATACTCTTTACAACAATACCAACGAGATTAAACTCGGCTATCTTAGCACTCTGCACCTGAGAGTTCCACCCCCCGTACATCCAGGCTCCATCATGAGATCGGCTCGATTGTACCAAGATATTGCATAGTCACCGGATTTATATGAGTGCATCAAATTTCAGGATAATAGGATAACAGGAAGTGCCTCAAAATTGAGTTGCAAGATTCCACCCGAATAAACATACTCGTACCTACTAGTAGTTTTACATACCTACCTACATAATAATGCAAGTTAAATAAAATCTAGGCAAAAGGCCCTTCTCTCTCTGTTATACTTGGATGCATAACTAGAATAGGTTCTAACACAGGCTTAGGATCTAGACGTCTAAATAATAACATTTGTTTAAAGGTAACCTCAAAGTGCGTGACAAAATAGTTTTAAAAAAGCAAATCAATGACTTACCAGTAGCAGTTTTCAATTTATTTCTTTTTCTCATGGTTCTTTCCATTTTTTACACACTTTCAACTATAAAAAAACACCTAAGAACTTGATAACACCGGCCCTAGTACTGACTGTCAGTGAGTTATGGCGCGTAATGTAACGTAATGGCGAATTGCCTGTTAGATGTTAGAAAGAGATAGACTGAATCACAACTATAGTTGTAAAACAGCGGTTGTTATCCGATATTTATCCAAAGCAGCGGTTGAAAACGATAAACAGCCGGATAAAAACCGGATAATTACCCGACCTGACTAACGAAGAATGACAAGTTTTTTATTAGTTTTTTACTGTAGATCACGCCTGTTTTTACTAAATAGTTACTCCTGTGCTTATCTTCTTTCGAAATTGAACACTGAAATCTCTTAAAGGTACTATCTCATTGAATAAAATCCGAAAAAGAAATCACCGTGCACAGTTGCATACAGCTACCGGCAACGCAGCGTGCGTGAGTGAGCGAGATGGACGCGGAGCCGCCGCGCGGCGGCGTCGCCTCAGTACAGACAGTAGGCAAGCTGGCAACGTCGCATGATGCATACGCATACCTACTTGCCTACTTAGCTACTAAATAATAAATTCACTTCACAATACCTAATACTTAATTGTACTCATAAAACAAAAAAATAGTTTAGATAACCGACGGGAACAGCAGCCCCCCCAAAAACAAATGAATAGATACACGTTCATCTCATACTTAGGTATTAAGTCATAAAAGCTGGTTTGTTTTGATGTTAGAACTTAAATTTAATGCGAAAAACCATAAAAAACATCTAAGTTTTCAGAATAAAGCATATACATATAGCTATTTATAAACAACCGTTTCTCGCCGGCTACATTCGCCAAAAATGGTTTTTATCCATTTTCGACGTTTTTATCCGCTTGGTTGAAAACGTTTTCAACCGGCTTTACATCTATAATCACAACAGGTAAAACCACATAAGTGCATTTATTTCATTTTACATGAACAACCACCTCTAATAATATTTTTAAATGTTCACATGCAGAACCAAGTAAGGTTATTTAGCTTATTTTTGTAGTAGTGAGTTACAATTAATATGAGATTAAAATACTTTATTTTATTTTGCCTCTTGATTATTTTTTTTTAGGTTTCATAAATGCCTTTAATATATTTTTCTTGACCATATTTGCCAAAAGTTTGTCAGATACAAGTTATTTACATTGGCAACTTCCAAACTAAGAATGATATCAATTATTGGGTTTTACCTGTACGTAGATCATAATGTGCTGATCAAAAATATTAATTTAACTCATTTTTGGTGGAAAGTGCACTTATGTGGTTTTACCTTTAAGCAGACGATATATACTTATTACTTAAATAAACATATGTCCCTATGCATGCATAAATCTTTAAAACTACGCAAAGGATTTTGATGCGGTTTCTTTCAATGGATAGAGTGATTCAAGAGGAAGGTTTATATGTATAATACATGCATGATATAGTAGAGAAACACTGATCATTTCCGTGCGAAGCCAGGGCGGATCGCTAGTACGAGATAAAGCAGCAAGAACCTAATTAATTAGATTAGTCAACCTATTAGGTGATTGGATTAAATTGATCAGCATAAAGAAGTAATTGTAGTAGGTATATGTAGTTCCGAATAAATTAATACTGCGACCAGCCTAAAAATCAATATCATCCATCATAATAGCGTATGGCAATCCCTGCTTGGATCAAATGTCTAAGTACATCCAGATTTTTCTGCCGGCTTTCTGCGTCAGCGGTGAAGTTGTGCAGCTCGGCGATGCCTCCGGGAAAACAGCGAAGTGGACATTCATTCACAACGTGGGAAAGGGTTTAGTCAGGTGCTCCAAAGTCGCAATTCGGTGACTCCCTTAGACCCCATTTGTAAAGGTTGTGATTTTTTCGCTCGTGGTTGGTTTACCCGGGTCCACGCTTTTCTGCTGGCATTAAAACCGGGTTGCTTTTTTGTAGGGTCAGTGACTAGACCTGCTTTTGTCCCCTTGAATAAGCTCCATTCCGATTGCCACGCCTCTTTTACGGAGCTCTTTTGTTTGGTGCACTCATCAGTCCTAAAAAGTGACCTTGACCGCAATCGATCAGGAGGCATATCATCCAGCCTAATGAAATCTAGCCAGTTTTCAACTCATTGGCTGTTCTGTTAGAAATCGGTCACAGTAGTGAGAATGCAACATCTCTTAGCAAGAATAATATATACCTACCAGCTGTAAGGGACAGCGTCCTGCAAACTGATAGGGGTTGCTCAGTCAATGATACTGATCAACTTCCACCAGGATTACCATCCAGGAAGTGAAAAAAAAAATCGGCATTTCCGTAGAAAATGTTCACCTCGGTCTGACAATTTGTATGGAAAATCCATTTCTTTTCACTTCCTGAATAAAAATCCTAGTGGAAGTTGTTCAATGTCATTAACTAAACAACCTATCAGTTTCCGGGACGCTGTCCCTTACACCCGGTAATATTTTATTTTCTAAGCCGCTGTGCACAAAATTGTTAAATGTATACGCAGGGCAAGGCTATATATTATAGTACCTATAGCCTACATATATATGTGTGTAGGTACCATTTTTGTGCCGAACAATTGCTAGATTAGCAGCGCACACTTAAGTAATTGGAGGGGCGTGGATAGTGGATTAGATTATAAAATGGGATTACTTTACCCACACAACAATATTACGTGACAAAGTTAAGTCGGTAAAAAGACATTCAAGAACAGACTTTGTCTAAGAGGCGGTTTACGTGGGCCTTTCAAGCAACTTGAAAGCCCACTGGCAGAACCGTTTACACGTTTCAACGTACCAACTGTACATACTTGTACCAACTGCACATACTTGTACCAACTGCACATACTTGTACCAACTGCACATACTTGTACCAACTGCACATACCTGTACCAATTGCACATACTTGTACCAACTGCACATACCTGTACAAACTGCACATACTTGTACCAACTGCACATACTTGTACCAACTGCACATACTTGTACCAACTGCACATACTTGTACCAACTGCACATACTTGTACCAACTGTACATACTTGTACCAACTGTACATACTTGTACCAACTGCACATACTTGTACCAACTGTACATACTTGTACCAACTGCACATACCTGTACCAACTGCACATACTTGTACCAACTGCACATACCTGTACAAACTGCACATACTTGTACCAACTGCACATACTTGTACCAACTGCACATACCTGTACAAACTGCACATACTTGTACCAACTGCACATACTTGTACCAACTGCACATACTTGTACCAACTGCACATACCTGTACCAACTGCACATACTTGTACCAACTGCACATACTTGTACCAACTGCACATACTTGTACCAACTGCACATACCTGTACAAACTGCACATACTTGTACCAACTGCACATACTTGTACCAACTGCACATACCTGTACCAACTGCACATACTTGTACCAACTGCACATACTTGTACCAACTGCACATACTTGTACCAACTGCACATACTTGTACCAACTGCACATACCTGTACCAACTGCACATACTTGTACCAACTGCACATACTTGTACCAACTGCACATACTTGTACCAACTGCACATACCTGTACAAACTGCACATACTTGTACCAACTGTACATACTTACAATTTGAACCGTTTGAACCGCCCGCGTTTTATGATTTAATTCTTCTTCTATCGTGTGGGTATTGAGTCAATCAACCCGATGAACCCTGGTTTCAGAGTTTTTATACCGCCTAATAGCACAGCCAATAGGTTTTTAACATGGTTCGTGTAACGACCACTATCAAAGACAGCGACCGGGACCGACAGCTTAACGTGCCCTCCGAAGCACGGAATCTTTTTTTCTTCCAGGCGATCAGGTGATCCGGCCTGCATTGTCCTAACCAAACTGGGGAAAATCTCAGTAATAAATTGAAAAATATCACTAAGTGATAAATTGACAAATATCAACTTTGTGTTCCACCCTAGTAATCGAACCCAGGGTCTCCGGATCGTGAGTCCCATGGTTTAGTTTTAGGAGTCTATTCTCAGAGTATGATTACTAACGTAACTAACAAATAAAAATACATAATAGGTGCCAACAACCATTTATTTATCCACACATATAATATACATGCAGGTACGTAATACAAAAAGAATTTCGAAGCTAGCACAGCACTTTTATCAAGAAATAAATACTTTTCAAATGACAATAATGATCAAAAATTACTAAGTATTAATAATAATAAGTATTACAATAATACAAGTTTTCTCTAATTAAGATACAAGCCGGTTTCTGGCGCTCACTACAACATTATGAGATTTATGAGAAACATTCATTATAGAAATTTATATTCGCAGTCCTCCAAAGAATGTTTGTCGTTTTATAGGCTTCATACATTTCAGCTGTTGGACTTTACTTTGGCATTTTATTGGCACGCGTTCTATAATCAATATTGATATCGAGCAATTGTCGCTAAGCCTTTTAAAAGGACACACAGACATTTGGCGTAGGTATCGCTAGTTGCTATAGTATTTCCAACTCGGTTTTGGAATAAAGGTAAACAAAGTTTCGTGTCTTTTAATCGAAGATCTTGTTACTAAAAAAGTTTTAGCTATTACATATGACAGCATAATAAAATAGTAGTTTTAGTAATTTAACCAATTTGCTAACACGTATCATTTATTTTAGAAATGTGTTTTGTTAATAAAAATATATGAAACTATGTTTACTTTGAAATACTATAGCTTGATTACATGTGTAATGTAACATAACATAGTAACAATACATTTCTATCCATCCAGACATTTCAGAGTATGCGTATTACATAATTTAAAAAAAAAATACTTTGATTGCACGAGTACGTACGTAACGGTCGACACACACGACATATTAAACGTTTTGGTCATCGGCTCATCCTCTACTATGCATGAAATTAAGGAGAATCAGGCCCGTATTTATAATCAGCTCTCAAAAGTGACAGAGAGTTTGAATTCGTATCAGAAATGTCATTTCAGTACAAAACAACCAGTCAAATCCATATTTAATATTGCTCTCAATCTTGAGATCGCTATATAAATTCGAGCATCAGAATCAAACCCTCTTGTTTGAGCCAAAAGCAGATAAAATATTTGATATTGATCCAACAATTCACTGAAACTATTGAAACCTAAATAGATATGTGGTGTCGACCGTACTTAACTAGTCTACAATAAACACAATGGTCACTACTTTCTAAACTCCAAGAATATGGAACAGAGATATGGAAAGTGTTACATAGCAAAATACTTTTAACAAAATGTCTAGTGACTTATAATTTATTTAGAACGTGATATCTTATAATAAAAATACAAAAAGTGGACTCCTTATGGAGAAGATTCATTAGAATACTGGTGGTAAAAAAATTTGAAGGATACCGTAGTAAGATCGCGAGACATTATCAATCATACATTTCATATTAATTTACATATATCTTCGAGCCAAACGGAAAGAACTGGCCGGCAGCACCGTGTGTATATTTACAGGAACCATTTGGAGCCACTTTTGACCCCTTCATAACTCGATATTATATTACTTCATGCATGTATCGAACATATAATAATTAATTTGACAGCTGTCGATATTAAACATCCAAACATCGCATTTAAATTTTGTTACGATGTAGCATTTTTACCCGACTACGGCAAAGCCAACAGAAAGGGTTATTAGCAAACAGCATAGATCTACTCTGTAATCTCTCAGCGATCTTACTAGAGGTACATAATATCATATAATACGTATAGTCAAAACACAATACATAATACTCTGTTCTAAAACAAAACTGTTTCGCTGCCAACTCACATGCAGATCATTTCAAAATGCATTATTTATTTAAGAAGACAAGTAAACACATTAGAATAAAATGGAATGATGATACGATAATATATAAAAATAAATTAATTTATAATAGAGAGTTTACCGATTTACAATAATAAGTACTCAAAACTGCTTACAAAATAATATACTTAGGTATTTATACCAGGCAGAGACGAGAAAGGTTACTTCTAACATGTAACTATAGATATAACATAGTTTAGTTTTGTTCATCCATGAAAATTTGTACTTTCATTACAACGGCGAATACGAATTTAAACCCGCCCCATTTGTTTGTTTATGATGTTCAATCCGGGTATAAAGGTCTACGGATACGGTGCTCTGTGCGCACCTCAGTCTATTTTCGTTCAGTTTATAGCGTTTTATATTTAAGATTTAAGTGTTATTCATCATCCTTGGGATACGTCAATCTCTACTAAAATTAGCCGTGAAGAACGTCGGCCTCGCCAGAAGCCATACTAGCTGACAATGTGCTTACGAATGCACCTTGTAATACAGTATCTAATCGGACTAGAAAACGCTACGAACCTAAATGTGACTACGCATGCCGAAAAGGCGAGAAATAAATAAATAGGAAAAACGTAAAACTATGACGATGTTCGTCATATCGTAACACGGAGATTCTTGAAGACATTGGAAGTAAAAAGGAAGGTTTATTAAAAACAAAATGGGTTTGGAATGAAATCCATGGGTTAATGGAAAAAACAAAGGAAAATAGATAGATTACGAAACTGAGCAAAATTAATAAGACGACAAATTTTAACTCAAGAAAACATAACATTTGAAAACACTAAATCTCTATGCATTAATTAGATGTGTAATAATTTCAACGAAAGTTAAAATTAATATTTAGCTTTCTTACCAGATAGATTTAGAATTTTACACTCTACAATGACATGATTTTCTACTCCCCACATGCACACAATTTAACAAACTTAGTCTAGCGGATTGAAAGCAAAATTGCATTTATTATATATTTTTCTAAACATATAAATATAATTATATAATATCATTTTAATTCTTACATCATAGTTTTATTATAACTGTAATTATTTTAAATAAATGAGATACAAAATAAATATAGAAATGTATTAGAATATATATTTGAAACAGGAATGTTCTTTTATATGGAAAATATACAATAATACAATTATTTTTTATAGAAGGTAGACAATTAATATAATTTACTTATTTTACGTCCATCGAGAACAAAAAATGTGAATTATAAAAATAATTTATATATCTGGTTTATAATATCAACAACATATATGACTTTTTACTTACAAATTGAACGATGATATTGCCCATTTTATTTATTATTTATCATTATATTCCAAAATCACTGACTTTATAAGTCTGACACATATTTATATAATATTAAAAAAGTTTTTTTGGAAGATGTAACGACGGGCTTTAAAAGTTTATTTATTTTAATATTCAGAAAAAGGAATACAAAATACATTTGTTATTTTACATAATTGATGCCAGCCCGAATTTAAGTTCAATGTGACAACAATATTTAGAAATATTTAGAATTTAGAATACTCGTCGGAATACTCGCCTACCCAGCCTTATTGGCGAAATATATTCCCAAACGGTATTCAATATAAATCAAAGTTTAATTCCTTAGTACTAAATACTTTACCCGTTATTTTACGTACAATATAAATAAATAACAAGATTAAATATCACGCAATATTGTGACTATTAAACGTTATTTTTTATTAAAGACTTAAGATTTCTTATTATCCATATTGAACAATAATTAACTCTAAGATTTGCTATTAGCAAGAAAGGTATTTTAGCTTAAGGCTACGACGATTTACGATTAGAAAAGCATTTAGGAGTGCCAAAATAAACATTTAAACATGATAGAAATTTTAGTCAATCAGTGCTACAAGGACACGAAGAAAACTTAAAACATAAAATGTGTTCGAAAATTTCATAAATACTGCATGTTTGTTTATGAACACTGTGTGTTCAGAGATTATATTTCCTAATAGATAACTAACAGTATAACAATAGCGGTAAAACAGTTTTCATAATTTATTAACTAATTATGAAAGAAGGTAACAAGATCCCTTAATCTACCAATATATTAAACAGTCATTAATTACATTATTATATTATACGTTAGTTAAGGTACATAGTGACAGAGCGTAGCATATTTCTTCAGAACTAACACGACAATAAAAAACATGTTGCAGTTTTGCATGACTAACATAAAAACGACATTTAGGTATATTTGAAATGTACAGACAACTATAATATTAAACACCCATAAAATAACCCATCACAAAAAATGTGTTAGTAAGTAATACTTTTAAATACATGTAACATGACACAACACTACGTATAATGACAATACTAAAACGAAGGAAATTGCTGCGGACGAGAAATAAAATTAGCGAAAAGCCTTCTAATTTAGCGACGGTTTCGGCTAACTGAGGTGTTTGTAGCTAGCAAGCGTCGCGGCACTAAAAGCCTAGCATTACCTCTAGCTGGCCGAACTGCTCCAGGCTGTCTTAAATCAGCCAAGTGAGAGGCATAACCATCAGTCAAAGTGGTTGCCATATTGCTATATTTTTTACTTATTCGACCAATAGCATATATTTGTTTTGGAGATAAACCACAACTGTTGTAGACACTTATATCTTTTCCCGAGCCATATGCTGTGTAAAGTATCACTCCATGTTCATTGATCAGACTGTTCAAATGTGCAGCCTTGTGTCCCAAAGGATCAGTTGAGAATCCATCAGAAAAGAACACCAAACCATGCGGGAAGTTATGTTCCGCTAACCAAGATACAACTTTTCTTTGTTGCATATCTGGTCTCCCGGTTATATAAAGGATTAGGTATCCTAGATCCTGCCAAAATCGCACAACGTCAACAGCACCGGCCCTTACTTTCGGGTCTCTACCAGTGACTGAAACGCTTGCAGTGAATGATCCATCAATACTGAAAACGATACATTCTGTTTGTGGTGGGACCACAGCAAAATGAAAACTGCAACTTGTGTGATCACCTCTAACAACTGCTCTTACTGGATAAACACCGCAGCCAACGCTTTGTTTCTCAGTCAGAGTGTATGAGATTCTACCAGTTTTATCAGTTACTGCCGTTGATAGTAAGGTCCATTCGCCTGCTGGCGGATCCTTCATCATATAAATATCTACCTTCTCCCCAGTCAAAGTGATCATGTCCAAAGGTCCATACATGAATCTTGCTACAAAGACTTGAGGATTACCCTCTTGAACAATAACGTCGTTTGCTCTATGGTTAGCAGCAACATTTTTCAATTTGACTGATGTTCTCTTTTTCATCCATTTCTCCCTTTCTTCACCAGGTTTTAGCATTGGACACTCTTTGTCTTCACCATGGCCGTAAAGGGCTAAGTCGAAATGTCCAACTTGTCGTAATATAAAAGCAATAACATCGGAACTTTCCCAGTAACTAGCATGAAATAAATGTGGCAAAGCGTTGGTAGGAAAATTTGCCAAGCCTTCTGGGCAGTAGAGGGCGTAATCCATCCTTTTAGAACCCCACCATTTTTGTTGCAAAGCGTTCATAGTCATAAGAGGAATGTTATCCACTAAACCACTTACGGTACTTTGCACGGATGCTTCAGAAAGTCTTCGCAAAATAGGAGTTGGAGGCATTTGCAATTGATCTCCAAATAATTGAGGATGACTCTGTATTAATTCCATTAAGTGGTATGGTTGACCGTTACCAAGAGGGTATTTAGTATATCTTGCAACGTTTATGGGTGGTAAGTTTGTGAATCTAGCGGAAAGTAAGGGTTCTAACCTTGAAGCGACAGGATCGGTCGGATGGAACAGGTTGTACACCTGCTGTACTGGCGGCTTATTTATATCACGAGACTTATCATCAGATATTTTGCGAGATGCTAAAATTAGCGACAATGGGCTGCCAAATGTAAATAAGTCGCTGACTTCGAATTCAAATTTTACATGATTTTCGCTGGTAGACGAAGAACGCCGTCGTGGTTGTGGAGCTGTTAAATGAGGCTTGTTCAAATAATGCTCAGTTGGGTCGTTAGGAATTGTGATCTCGCAAGTATCCAAAATACTATTTTCGCTATCATGGCGAGATTGATACTGAGTAGTTCTGCAAAGAGCATCGTAGGCTAAAACCGACCCCATGCTATCGCCCACGAAACAAACTTGGCCATTAAATCCCCTTCCATCATCCGATTTTATAAATTCAGTATAAGCTATGTTGGCAGCTTGTATTGTTTTGGTTACAGAATCAGCGTAGTCGGGAGATGACGTCGCTATCAAAGGAATAGCGCCAATTGGTATTAAATCATTTGTCAGCGATGGAGTTTCTACTGTCGATGGCGAACAGTCGAAGCTGTAGGGGCTTAAGGTAGAGAGCACACCAAGAGCATCAGTGCAAATAGAAGGGCAAGACACTAATTTTATTGCAATGTGGCCTACGAGTGTAGGATAATGTTGACGCATTACTGACTCAAAAGCGCCTTTAAATGTTGTAACATCTGATTTCTTAGCAGTCATATCGACATTAGCATCTAAAACACTTCCAGCATGAAAAACAAGAATCAATACTGTTATTGGGCATGAACTGTGCACAGGTGTTTCGGGACCATCAATACTTTGATGACTTTGAAGAGGGGCCATTCTACGAGAACCTCTCTCGGATGTTACTCTTTTTAAGAACGATGGATTAAATATGCTGTCCTCCTGATTATTGTCACCTTGAGTAGGTGATATATCAATGTCGGCTTCATCAAGTGAACACATTGAAGCCCATTTATTGAAAGATGATTCGCAATCATAAAACTCGTCCTCCGAACCGGTTTCTGTTTCAGATTCTCTGACAAGTGTTTCCATTCGCCAATTGGCGACTTGCTGCTGTAAACTCTTGATAGACCCTGATGAAGAAGACCTAAGATTTGACTTGGAAGAGCTTTTATGTTCTGATGGTGGAGTAGTTTCTGGACTTAAATGTTTTTGAACCCTTTTTTCAACATTAGGTTTCTTTGTTGGAACTGGTGTCGCCATTTCTTCATTCTTCTCTAAGCTGCTCATGGTTGCTGCAAGTGACTTAGAATTTTCTTCAGAGAGATCCTGCTCATCACTGGTGTCACCTCCAGCCATTTTCTTTTGTAAGGCCAACTGAGTTTGCCTTTCAATTTCCCTAATGTCATCCATTGTAAGACCATGCCATTCATCTTGCCAAGCCCAAGCCTGACGATGGGCTCTCAACATCGTTTTTCTCAGGGCAACATCATGAATGAATTTTTCTAATTTTGTTTGCATGCCCCAATATCTGAATTCTACTTTACATAGTTTATAGGCACACATAAGTGATTTTCCATTAGGTAGAGGTTGGGGTTTACCCTGAACTTCTTTCCAATAGTCCTCAAGCCAAGAATCACAAAGAGGACCTCTATTGCATTTTTGTGATACAAATAGTTTTGGGTCTTCGTCTCTGACATAATCTGCACCATACAGTTGATCTTTGACAACATCAATAACATCAACAACTCTATTCTTTAGATCACTTCCAGTTAACTTGAATACATTTTCTTGGTGGCCATTATCTGCATAATAGTAGGTTTCTATTTCTAGGGAGAATTTCTCAACAAATGGACAGGTGTACCTTGTTTTAGTGTATGGATAGGCATTCCAGGCTTCTTCTGAGACAGTTAAGGCGGATTTTGGAAGTAGACTTTTGAACCATCCTGGTAGGTGACTGCCAACGTGGTATATTTTTTGAGTATACTGACCTTTTCCTCCGGGGCCGTCTTCATAAGGCTCATTAACGAGGATCTCAACCCCGCTGCCTTCTCCGGAACTCTCATCTCTACTCTTCTTGGCGATCATGTAGAGCTGAGCAATACGGTACTCCTCCACCGTCAGTGGTAGAGGTATTCTGTATTCTTTGATCAGCATCTTGAGTTTATTTCATTTCTCGTAATAGGAAAATTGAACTTTGTAGAATATGCTGCAACAAAATGAATTATTTCATTAGAGATAAGTAATAAATAACAAAATAAAACGAGAGCTCAGTAGTTCTCAATACATTGTAAGAAATATTAAATTTAAAATAGTAAAACAGTAAAATTAATTTAGGGTCAGATTTATATCACTTACAACTAACAATATTATATTATACTGCTAAAATATTGTGTAAATAGTTGCCTATTATTTCCAGGAATATGGAAATGCCCACTCAGTAACAGACAAGTCTTTCAAGATTCTATACATTTGGTAAAGAAGAAAAGGGCGTAAATGTATTGTTGTGGTGAATGTAATGATACTAAAGTCCACATATTTGACTAACTTCTATGACGAGATTAATTTTATCCTCAACTCGTGAACACAAATTAGCGAATAAACTCTAATTGAAAACCAGAGATGAACGTTTTTGTATAGTGGAAGTTAGAGCACACTTAAGGGAGTATTCGAGGAATAATATGGAGAGAAATATTAATATTTACCATTTAATGCGTATCTTCTTATGTATATTGTAGAAATGAATGCATAGTCCGTAATTTATTGGACCTCCACAAAACAAATCTCCCGATGAACTTTGACATTTACGTACGACCCGTCCAACGTCAAAACGGCATAAGTGCCATTCCTTTCTACGTTACACCACTATTCTCTCACATTCACTGCTTATTTAGAACAAAAGAATGAACAAAACTGCACTTTTCACGAAGAAATCACATAGCGTTTCATTTGTGTCACATACTTCAGAGCACATCAATTATTCCCTTACGTGCTACGACCTACGAATAAAGTAAATAAATATACAACATACAACCGGGTTTGTGTGTATGCGCGCGTTCGTAGATTGGAACGCTGTTGATTCTGCGTAGGTACGACGTGGCCATACTAATAGTCCTACCCCGAAATTTGTTTCTAGATAATTTATGTGCTGTTTTTATTGGATAATAATAAGGTTCCGAACAACAAATGAATCTGCATCGAATGAATGTGTCAGATTGTAATTCTAACTAAGCTGCGTTTAAATGAATTACTAGAAAATACAGACAAATAATTAACAAACACAACCTTTCTTAATCTTAAGTTAAAATGAATATTCTAAACTTGTGACCGAAATACTGAACTTCTAGCTGCACAAGTACTGCTACAATAATCGTTTCCTTACTTATTTATTTTCTATTTCTGGTTATATTATATTTTTAATCTAAATTTTAAAGAAAATCCGAAAAATACTTGGAAAAATTACAGGCGGACAACCACCTTGCGATAAAATGTACAAAACTGTCGCAAACTACGACACTTCAACAAACCCCCCCAGCGGGTGGGGGGGGGTGGAGGGGGCAGTCTCACGCAGGCCACGTGATAAAAAAATATAAAAACAGCCTACCATAGATCCGACTCAGTAGGTTAGAACGGTGAGGTGACCCTTTGGAGCGAAGTGGAGGGGGTAAAATGGAAATTAAGCTAGAAGAAAAGTATTACGTTTTTTGTTCGCAACTTTCAGTTTTTTTATTATGTGTAAAATGAATAAAATGATGTACCATAATTTTTGGTAAAATGGAAATCAAATTGGATGAAAATTATTAACGTCAGTAGGTACGTTCATTGTTTATACGCAGTTTTTAGTTTTTCAGTCAGTCGTTTCTTTATTTTTTTATTCGCACAAATGTGGTTAATTATTTATTCAAACACTACAATTCATATTTAGAAAAAGCTTAATTTTGAATCACTTTTCGGAACTTTTATTTCATACGAATATATTCAAATATAATGAAAAGGGGTGGTAATAAAATGTTGAATGAGTAGTGAAATGAGTAGGTGATGAAATTTTGAATTTGAATATATTTTTGGACACTAGTTTATTTTTGGCAGAATTAAATTATTGTGTAGGTATGTCGCAGAAATTGCAAGCTGACCGATGCAGCGGCTAATACATTTTATTTTAATAAACACTCACTCTTATTTTTTGTTCTTCACGACATGTTTCGGGACGGGACGTTCGGTTCGAAGTTCCTTCCTCAGGTTGGTTGAGGTGATTTGTAATTTCATTTAATGTTTAAGTTGTACCTAAACTTTAAGTAATTTTAACAGCTACCTTGTTTTGAGTCTCGATTACTTACTGTGCAGTAAATAAAACATAACGTTACAGAACGAAAATGAAGATAGAACTATGAATATGGCTCCATTTACAAGATGGACATGGGAAAATCGATAACAGACTCGTGGACAGTCGTCAAAAGCGCCGCCATTGTATATGGTATTAATAGATTGCCATTTCCAAAACGATTTTACTATTGTATATAATATGAATTTATAAAATAAAATAGGATTTATATAGTAACATACTATGAACAAAGTTTACCAAAAGCTCAGATATAGTAGCTTTTTGTAGTTACGGGCGGGAAATTTTAAACACTACGCTAAGTAGTCGTGATTTTTTTTTTCAATCAAAGAAAGACTATGTATTTCACAAAGTATGAGATGCGTTTTTCAAAGATTTTCTCTATGATTAAAGTAGGTAATTATGTATCTCAATCGTGTTAGCGATAAGTCCGACTATTTGCATAATAAATTCATCATCCCACTTTTTAGGAAGTTGTAAGCGCTTTAAAGGCGTGATTATATGTATGTATGACAAGCGCTTTTTTACCATTCTAAAAATAAAATTCAGATTTAAGAATACAACAACCTTTATTTCATATAAATGCATTGCAGTCATTTTATTAACAAACCTTTAGTAAATCGGTAAAAATGTACACAAATAAATATTTTATACTTAAACTTATTCTCATTTTTCTTAAAACTAGTGTTTGTAATTTTTTGAAAAAATATTATAAAGGCACAGTTTAGCTTGAGCCTCCAAGGCTTGAGCATTATATGAGTAACTTATAGAATGTTTCTTTGACATACTTGCAAATTTATATGAACCCACACGACAAGCAGAAAAGTCAGTAAGATTTTTGGCATGGTTTTGACTATGTCAAAAATAAAAATGAAATATTCTCGCGGCCATTGATGAAACATATGCCAACCGACAAATACAATTAAAAAGTATTTCTTGGTAGAATCTCGAAAAGTGATGGCCGCGAGAATTATTCATTTTATGACAGGCCAGGTATGTTAACGTTTAGGGGCCGAGTATACGGGGTGTAAGGGACAGCGTCCTGCAAACTGATAGGGGTTGTTCAGTCAACAAACTGAACAATTATCAGCAGGGCCTTTTTTCAGGAAGTGAAAATTATATTTTGGTAAATTTCGATCGAGGTGGACATTTTGTATGGAAAAGCCAATTTTTATTTTCACTTCCTGAAAGAATTTCTTGGTGAAATTTGTTCACTTTCGTGACTGAGCAACCCCTATCAGTATGCGGGACGCTGTCCCTTACATCCGGTATGTAAGTGACGCCATAATGGAACAACCATATTCATTTGCAGACTCATTGTTACGCTATCTTATCTGAGAGTCTTTTGTATATGTCTGCTTTTGTCACACATCTTCACAGTATGAACTGAAAGCTCTTTAGAAACATCTCTTCTTTTAGAAACAGTGCTCAATTAGAATATGTACTCTTCGAGATAACTTTAATGTTGTAAATATTATGTTTTTTGTTCTTATTTTAAGAATGTATGTAAAAAACTATGTGTATAATAAATAACGATTTATAAAATCTACTTAGTGTAACAAATATATTGATCAAATTTTAAAGTATAAACTTACCCATCAAACTAACTTTCCCCTAGGAACATAGGCCGAAATATGAAAACATTGGCGTTCCCATAAAAAAAAAACTCAAATTCACAATCTATTAAATTGTAATTTAGGCGATGGGCTGACAACCTGTCACTACGCAATATACCTACAAATATATTTTAAATAACCCTCAAAACTGTGTCAGACGTGGCGGAACGACCTTTATTTAGGTCGTTTACGCTCTGCCTACCCCATTAGGGATAAAGGCGTGACTATATGTATTAATTGTACCTATTTAATTGTAAAGAAAATGACTCGAGCAGCTGACACCATTTATATGGGATATTAATATTTATTTCAATTCAACTTATTTTGCTTGGGGAAAATTTCATCGAAGGGGAAAATTAATCATGTTTATGGGCAAGTTCATACTCAAGAAATGGTAATTATTTTTTTACACTTAGTATGACAACTCTGTTTGGTGTTTTCTATCAACCAGATAGGATTTTAGTGATGTCGACGAAAGACTTGTGTAGCGCTTCTACGAACTGTGTGCTGTCGTTATGTGCCTTATAGCTCGCCACCGCCGCGCCCAGCTTGTCCGCAAATGCAGAGTATCTGGAATAATAAACACAAGTTTAATTATAACATACAATACAGTACAAAATGCTTTATTGCACAAAGAAACAAATACAACAGAAATAAAAAGGAACAAACGTGACAGTACAATATAGGCTGCCTTATTGCTAAAGCAGCAATTTCAACCAGGCAACCATTGGGTATAGAAATTGTACAAGCAGAAAGAGGGATAGTGCAACATACATACATATAATCACGCTTTTATCCCTAATGGGGTAGGCAGAGCGTAAACGACCTAAACAAAGGTCGTTTCGCCACGTCTGACAAATTTTGAAGGTTATTTAAGATAGATTTGTACGTATATTGCTGTAGTGACAGGTTGTCAGCCCATCGCCTAAATTGCAATATACAGAAACCCTCGGATCCCTTAGCTGGTTTTTACGCTCTGCCTACCCCATCAGGGATAAAGGCGTGATTATATGTATGTATGTATATTTAATATTAATTATCATTATATAGAGGAAAGATTTGTATTTTTGTGTGTGTGATCGTTTGTAGAGAATAAACTACTGGCCGGTTTAAAAAAAAAAAATCAACATTAGAAAGCTACTTTCACCTCGAGTAACATAATCTACTTTATACCGCGGGAAAGTACACCATTCCCACGGGAAATCTTATTTAGCAGCGGGTGTGCTCACAGAAAACTAGTGGTTAAAAAAATATAAAAAACTCATACCCGATTCCGAAGCCTTCTCTAACAACCGGCCCAAACCCTCCAGCCAGCACACTCGGCGAAGACAAAGTGCTCGTACTCAAAATAGACTTATTCAGGTACTTATACTCATAAGAATCAAAGATCTCAGGCCTGGGTAGTTTGTTGTCTTCCGCCATTTTCATTAGGGCGAAGAGATGGCGGTCGAAGCCCTGGCCCATCGCGGCTTGTTTGACGAGTTCCGTGTGGTATGTAGAGCATTCTTGCATGATAGAGCGGAGTTCTTCTTTCGATGTGTTGTTAATGTGAAGCCCGTCGCAGAAAGCCTGTAATTAATAAATGCTTGTTGTTAAAAAAAGTGACTTCTTAGTGAGTGGATTCTCGAGTCGAAACCCCAATGAACCCTGGTGTCAGAATTTTTCAAACCGCCTCTATTAGGCCACACAGCTATTAGGCCTCTGACTTGTTCTTTTTAGACAATCAGGTGATTCAGCCTGCAATGTCCTAACCAAGTTGTGAAAAACCACACAAGGTGATAAATTGACAAATATCAACTTTTGTGTCCGCACCCTGGGAATCATAAAAAAAAACTGTTATTTTTTATTTTTTTGAGAGTGTGAAAGCAATACATTTCTTGTACTGGCAAGATGTTTTGGCGGTTCTACTCACACACTTTTATCCTCGACTGTTTGGGGCCCTTTTGTTTACATAATCTGTCTCTACTCTCGTATATGACTATGAGATGGAACGCTAGTTTACCTTAGTTTTGTCAGTGCACGGCCTCATAGTCTCAGTGCGGCCATGTTTGAATGCTGACGTGCTGCAAGACTCGTAGGTTCCCACATATTTTCCGTGGAGAAGATGGTATGCAGCCTGTAAATAAAGAGATTTGATGAATAAATATAAGGAAAAAATATACATACATCACACCTTTATCCCTAATGGGGTAGGCAGAGCGTAAACGACCTAAAAAAAGGCCGTTCCGCCACGTCTGACAAAGTTTTGTGGGTTATTTAAGATAACTTGTAGGTACATTGTTGTAGTGACAGGTTGTCAGTCCATCGCCTAAATTACAATATACTGAAACCCTCGGATCTCTTAGCTGGTTTTTACAGCATGCCGGAGAGGAAAAGCAGCTGGGAAATTCTATTTTTTTTCTCGCTCCCAGGCCAGCATGGAAGTAATACAGGAGAAATTAAATTATGACAAAAGAGGTGATGACAAGTTAACAGAGAATGTTGCCATTCGGACTTGCGATTTTTTTTTTTAGTTAAAGCGTTTATAGACTTTTAGTCACTCGCAAGATTCCACTACTTCCTTAGAATTAGAGCTAATGATTTTTAGTAGTAACGAATTGAGGAGTAAATAGTACCCCGCAGTTAATAACGAAATTATTTCTAAAAACGCCATATGATCACTTTTGGCAGAAATTTTGATAATAACTGCGAGGTACTTTTTTAAAATTTTGATAATAACATTTAGCCATGCTGGCCTGGGAGCAAGAAAAAACATTGTATGTGCTAGCTGCTTCTCCTCCCGGGCATGCTGTAAAAACCAGCTAAGGGATCCGAGGGTTTCTATAGATTGCAATTTAGGCGATGGGCTGACAACCTGTCACTACAGCAATACACCTACATATCTATCTTAAAATAACCCTCAAAACGTTGTCAGACTTGGCGGAACGACCTTTGTTTAGGCCGTTTATGCTCTGCCTACCCCATTAGGGAAAAAGGCGCGATTATATGCACTATTTGGACCTAAATTCATTACTTCTAAAAAAACATTCTGTTTGCAAAAATGGCTTTGTGTTGTTTGCTTTAAATGGCTTGAAATGTTGAAATGTCGTGCTTGCTACGCTTGCTTAATGAATATGTGTAAACAAGTATTATTTGTCTTTCTTCGTAAATTTTCGCGCTTGCTACGCTCGCGGTCCTTATTAATATTGACTGTTTGTACGCATCGATAAATTAATTCTGGTTACAAAAAGTTCGCTTACGTTTCCCGCGTCGATTGTATTTTTATATAGCATTTTTCAATACCAAGTTTTAAATATTTGATTGCGATCTACTGGAGCAAATACTAAAAAGTTTTAACTAGGGGTCGACAGATATTTTTTAGTATAAAAATAAAAGTAGTTTATTTTCCAATTTAACAATAATTATTTGACAATAGATATAAATATTTAATAATATTTAAGAGGAGCCCTGACACCCAAACTAGGATTTAACCTGTATTTTGGGGGACAGTGTTCAAAGAGGAGACCGACACATAATATTGTTGCGTTGATTTTATACATTATAAACTACGTAAAAAGGAAAAACACTTAATCTAAATTTATATTAAGTATACAAGGGGGTCGCGGAGTCAAAAAGGATGAAAACCACTGATGTAAGAGATGAATTAATGAAAGCGTGAATGTATGTGTGATGAAAATAACATACATACATACATATAATCACGCCTTTATCCCTATTGGAGTAGGCAGAGCGTAAACGACCTAAACAAGGGTCGTCCCGCCTCGTCTGACAAAGTTTTGAGGGTTATTTAAGATAGATTTGTAGACATATTGCTGTAGTGACAGGTTGTCAGCCCATCGCCTAAATTGCAATACACCGAAACCCTCGGATCCCTTAGCTGGTTTTTACAGCATGCCCGGGAGGAAATGCAGCAGGCACATTCTATGTTTTTCTATCGCTCCCAGGCCAGCATAGATGAAAATAAAGATAATCACAAATGGTTTTAAATAATCACCTGAAAACCAAGCTGCATGACGCAATCCGGACTGACTTTGAATTTCTTACAAGCTTCTTTAGTAAGTTCCTCATACAAGATATAATCTATACTCAGGGAATCGCACCATTGCTTGTATTCTTTTCTTGCATTGTCAATAAAATGCTTCGATTTGTCGTCTAGGTTAAATTCTGAAAACAATAAAGGTACCCAAACTATAGTAATATTATCAATTCGTAATTGCAAAAACTAACTAACGTATAAGTCTATATCTGTCATTTTCTATCATGGGAGAACAAAAAGAGATAGCATTCATTTTCTTCAAGATTTAGTTTTTTCTCATGATACTCCTTTCACATAATATCCCCTACCTAATTTATAAAATGCAAAGTTGATATATTACCTAGTTTCTGCACAGTGACATTGCTATCAGCAGGTTTGCTCACCGGATTGAGGAAGGGTTTCCTAGTGGTCTCCGCGTAGATATCTTTCGAAAAACGTCTCTTTTACAATATGGCCCTTTCTCATAATGCATCTTTCTAAAAACGCATCCTTCGCAAAACGACCCTTTCTCATAATGCCTCTTTCTAAAAACGCCTCCTTCGCAAAATTACACTTTCTAATATCATGATGCCTCTTTCTAAAAACGCCTCCTTCGCAAAATGACCCTTTCTAATATCATGATGCCTCTTTCGCAATATCTCTTTTGCATAACGACCCTTTCAAAAAATGATCGTCTCTTTCTTAAAATGTCCCTCGATAGCAAAAGGTCCCTTTCTCATGATACCCCTTTCGCATAATATCCCTGCCTAAATTATAAAACGCCACCTTCGCAAAATTACCCTTTCTCATATCATGATGCCTCTTTCGCAATATCTCTTTTGCATAACGACCCTTTCGCAAAATATCTGTCTTTTTCTTAAAATGTCCTTTGTGGCAGAAGGTCCCTTTCGCATAATATCCCTGCCTAATTTATAAAATGTAAAGTTGATATATTACCTAGTTTCTGCACAGTGACATTGCTATCAGCAGGTTTGCTCTCCGGATTGAGGAAGGGTTTTCTAGTGGTCTCCGCGTAGATGTCTTCAAAGAACCTGAGCACGGCCACTCCATCGCCCCACGAGTGCTCGAAGTTTATACCGGACACGCCATCTTGTGTGATAATTAAGCTGAATGATTTGTCGAACCACCTGGAAAATCAAATAAAAAGCTGTCATTTTTAAAATGTAAATCAGAAATTGCGAACAACGGCCACCAACGGCAATCTTTCTACCTGTTACTAAAACGAACTAAGAATCGCTAATTTATAAGGTTCTACTCACGCCTTTGCCCCTAATGGGGTAGGCAGGGCGTAAACGACCTAAACAAAGGTCGTTCCGTCACGTCTGACAATGTTTTGAGGGCTGTTTAAGATAAATTTGTAGGTATATTGCTGTAGTGACAGGTTGTTAGCCCATCGCCTAAATTGCAATGTACTGAAACACTCAGATCCCTTAGCTGGTTAATACAGCATGCCCGGGAGGAAATGCAGTTGGCACATTCTATGTTTTTCTCTCGCTCCCAGGCCAGCAAGGAAGTAAGGTTCTAAATTATCTTTATCGCTATTACTTGAGTCTGTTGAACCAGATTTTAGATTCATCGTATTTTTAGTGAGTTATGATTTTTTACTGAAGGGGGCGCCACTTAGCAGTTATCGCCACCTTATGCCATTTTGTTCGAATTTTGAAAGGAATTTCAACTTCTTTCTCATTGGTGTTAAGGTACCGAAAAAGCTGATGTAACTTTTGATTCATCTGATTGATTTTGTTGTACATCTAACTTCTACTATTAAAGTACATGTCAATACATACATACATAAATCACGCCTTTATCCCTTACGGGGTAGGCAGAGCGTGTACACGTCAAACATTTTTAAAATCTTTGATGAGCACCTACAATGTTTACTTTGATCACAGATTATTTATATGGCAGCGGCGGGCGCTTTGACATACATACATATAATCACGCCTTTATCCCTAATGGGGTAGGCAGAGCGTAAACAACCTAAACAAAGGTTGTTCTGCCTCATCTGACAAAGTTTTGAGGGTTATTTAAGATAGATTTGTAGGTATATTGCTGTAGTGACAGGTTGTCAGCCCATCGCCTAATTTGCAATATACTGCAACCCTTGGATCCCTTAGCTGGTTGTTACTGCATGCCCGGGAGGAAATGCAGCTAGCATATTCTACGTTATTCTTTTGCTCCCTGTCCAGCTTGGGTGCTTTGATGTAGGTATATAATCAAACATTTTAAAAATGTTTGACATATACTTTTATAGTAGAAGTTTGGATGCCTTCAATGCAACATATGTGTGTCCAATGCAAACCATGATCCAAACATAAAAACATTCGTATTCACCTGTTTTCACCGTCTCCATGCAAATAATGTTTTAGGATCTTATGCTTATCATCATGAATGGCTTCATCATCCAGCACCAAGTTGAATATGGCTGAGTCTATCTTCTTCAATGACTCCCCATTGCCAGTTTCTGCTAAATGGGAGCGTTGTTTTGCCCACTCATCGCGGTTCTGAGTAGTCAGGACCCCTAAAGGATGCTCTGCCTTTGGCGTGGTATCATTCATGATTTTACTAAGATTTGCTAGGAGTTCAGTCGGTGATAGGAGGTTTCCTGAAAATATTGTAAATAGTATATCATTTTAATAATGTAGGTAGGAAAGGAACTTGCATTGAACTTGAATTAACATAGAATGGACTACAGAAAATATTAGTTGGTATAATAAATAGATGTGAATTTATATGTAACATACAGCATAGATTACAGTATTGGATTAAAAATCTTAGTCACAAATAAAATCTCTGCTTTAACTACAAACATTATCAGGCAGGCCTTGGATGAATTTTACAAAATATTTAGAATTTTAGGAATGATGAAAGATAATAAATAATTAAATAAAGCTTTTCTTTACTTGGATTAAACCTAAATTAATTAATGTAATTCAGTAATAAAATATCTAAAATCTATAAGAAACAAAAGTGACATAAAATCTACAGAACCTACTATAATTTACTAAACAGAGCCAGTGGATGATCAAGCATTTGATTTTGTTATCCACTGAAGGAAGCTACAGGTCCACTAAATCTAACATATAGGGGGAGAAAAGTTACTATCAAATCTTTCAGACTTACACATTGTAGGTCCAGCTGCTTGTGTGTGTTAGATAATGCTTGCTCTAAAAAAAGAGCATATCTATTCTAATTAGTAATACTAAAAGCCATTATTTTAAGTGATCCTTAAAATATTTTTTTAATTTGTGCTTAAATTTAAATACCTTTGAATAAGATTTGAAGTCATATTTTTCAAAATGACAAAATAATATGACAAATTAAAAATTTCTTCCAACGCACCACACTGAGGCAGGGTTCCCGGTAGGCTGGCAGCATTTACTCGCTGTACTGAGAGACACACACTGAGCTAAAATACTGCAAGCTCTTGGATCACCGATTGCCTCAATGAGACATGCTATGGTTTAAAGTAGAATTGTTTACCATCATTATCAAGGACATCAAATACATAGAAATTGCCATTTCTCTGTACTAGAACATGTTTGCTCCCAGGGTCCCGGAAGATTCTATCCTTGTTAATCTGGGGAATTCTTGTGGCTCCAAACAGACCCACAAACTGGCTCATATCTAGAGGATATGCTTTAAACAAGTATGCTCCATACCTGTAAAATAAATGGAAAATATTTTTACATTACCTGTTCATAATTATATTTAAAAACTAAAATTTTATTTCTTTTAAAACTTGATGGATTGATTCTACTTGTGAATTTTTGACCAAAATACTTGGACTTACAAACAATAAAATTAATTATTTAAATATAAGAACAAATTATTAATTGTTTTCTTTCACAAATAGTTTATAGAATAGATAATAATAGAAATATCATATATTCACACTGCACACAACCAATTATAAATAACAATTACAGAAACAAGATGAAGTTAAATCAAATAAGTGTTGTTGGACAAATGTTTCTTTACAGTATGAGTTCAAGATCTTATTATTTTAAAGATGTTTTGATTTTTATCTGAAAAGTAAGTTTATTTTATATAGTAAATCAGTTACCATGACACAGCCTCTGGTAGCAATCCAGTAACAGTTCTAAATAAAGGAGTGTTGCTTTTCTTGGGGTTCAAATGGAAAACTTCAGGTTCTAGAATTTCTTCTCTCAAAGACATCATGAACCTGACAGCACTCGTCAACAGATTTGCAGATCTCAGCAACTGATCATTGTACTCTGGCCTCACATCATTTTGGAATACAATCAAAGGGTTATAGTTAATAGGCAAAGGCACTCTATCTTTTAAATACAAATCAAACCAATAGTCGGATATGTAGCTGGTGTGTTTATTTGCTTTGTCCGTAGCTATTAATTTCTCTTGCAGAACTTTTCCATCATTGTTTACAAAGTTGTTGGTTCTGTTCAGTGCTTCTTCATATTGAGAGGCAGACAAAAGGGGACGCAAGGCGTTTAAATACCGTTCGCCGGATTTAGGTAATTCAGGTATAGGGAGTCGAGGCAGTGACTTCTGGAAATGCATTGTTGGAACCTTGCTCCTTTGCAGATACTGGTAACTAGGATCTCGAACATTTTTCGTCTTGCTGGCAAAGTTTCTCTTTGTCGAGAAGTTTTTTAGCACAACACTGTTGGAGCTGATTAACTTTTGTACAGTAATCATGTTGAATCATACACGTACGCTTACAGATTATGACAGTTATTTTATAGAGCAATATAAAATTAAATAAATAAATTATTATATTCTGCGGCGACGATCGTACTTTCGTGAACTTTAAACAAGTGTTCCAGGAGCACTAAATCGTATTCTTGTCAGTTTAGACGAGAGAGATACAAAACTCAAATAGGTAAAGAAGAAATAAGACAAAAATAATAGGGGTGTGAATTTTAATTCTTGCTACAAGAACACCAGCGACATCTGTCAAAATTGCGCTTATTTTTTATTTTCTAAGTGCTTGACTAAAATTATAAAGAGACAAAAGCACTTCTGTAACTACTATCGAAGCGATTAGCTGTCTCTCGCTCTTTATTTTTTTTATTTTCAGAAGCTGTGAATTTAAGCGCATATCATTCATTCATTCGTTCGCTAAAATATTTTTAAACTGTAAGATTTTTCTTTCAGTGATTTTCAGCTAATCAGGAAAGTTAATACGCAAATTCTGATCGTTTGTTGAAATCAATTCGTGATTGATGGCAACCGTGACACACTTAGATTTGTGATACCTATATCCTATGATGAACGAGTTACCTGAGAATACTGGAAACAGTGGTCCTCCTGATTTGGAAACCTTGGATTACCTCCGCGGTGTGAAGTCTTCGACATGCTTGCTGCTGCCGACGACCCCCAGTCCTACACCGTTGGATTTCAAGCACCCTTTATCTGAAGAAGCTACTGAAGCGCCCTTCCTGACACTAAATGATGAACCTATCATTGGCGACTTGCAAAATCCAGGTGGATATATATTTTCATTCTATTTATGTTCATTTGGCTAAAAACCTAAGTGGCGCTTATACATAATACAAAAAAAAAACTGTGAATCAGATTTAATTAATTCCAATATATTTGATTCAAGTACCATTGATTCAAATAAAACCAAGTTTTATTCAAATAATTCTAAATACTAACTTCTATACTTTTAACTATACTATTTCCAACTCAGATTTAGAATAAAGGTAAACAAAGTTTCATGTCTTAAAAAAAACAACTATCTTGTTTCTACAATAAGTTTTAGCTATTAGGTATGTTAACCTAATGAAATAGTAATTAAGTACTAAAACTACTATTTAGTACTTACAAATAAGTAGTAGTTTGACTAATTTGCCAACAATCATCACTTATTTTTGAAATGTGTTTTTGAATAAAAAGATATGAAACATTGTTTACCTTTATTCTAAATCTGAGTTGGAAAAAGTATAACTTGTTTTTTAATAATTGTTTATCAGTAAATCTTCTGAAGAGTTTAAATTGTATATTTTGAAGTAAGAATGATTCTATTGTTCTATTTATTGCAGATGATTTTGGAGGCTTCAAACGCCGTATGTGTTGTTTTGTAGCTAATTTATAAGTTCATGTCATCATTAAATTTCTGTATTTTTTAAGTTATTTATTTTCTCTACATAGTCATTTATTTAGTACTGCTTAGAATTGTAAAAACTTTATTATAACTTAATAGCAGTTTCAGTGTTGTCATATTTTATGTCATTCATATTATGTATATTTTATTACTTTATTAGAATTTAATAGAAGTTTTAAGTGTTGTCACTATGTCATTCATACATGTATCCTATTTCAGTTTTATTTTGAGCATTACAATTGATCATAAAATATATTTGGGTTTCAGATAGGTCAGGTGACACCAGTTCGTCAGGTGACTCTAACTCAGTGGTCCAAGACCCAGTGAGTGCCCAGCTGATCAACAACATTAGCATGCTTGATTACCAGACCCTCAGCAAGAACGGAGACCTCATAATGGGAGAGGTAAGTTTATTTTTGTTAATGATTGGCAAACCATCCATCTGCCATCTTATCTGATGAAAAGTGATGATACAGAAGATGATGGAGCATGTTTGCCTAGTCACTCTTGCCTTGAAAAGTCCCAGGTTATAACATTCCGGAAACAGATCCGCAGGCAGGAAGAAAATAATGCAGTAAAAAGTTTAAAACTACTGGAACTCTTTGGTATTAGTTAATAATGTCTGTGTTTTTATTTCTTTCTCGCTATATGGCCCTAGAAATCAGCCTTTGCAATTAAATGTTATTATCAGTATCAATAAATAGGTCTTCATTGACTGTGTGTCTGCGTGTCACAAGAGTAATTCGAATTTGTTTCAAGTGCCATTTATTCTTCAGTTTCACAATGAGATAAATGACCAAACAAGGTCAAATCTAAAGATGTGCCACAATTTATGTGCCGACGACGAATTATGGTCAATGAAATGATTGACAAAGATTATCAATTAATTTGATCCTAACGGAATAGATGGCAGTCACAACATAAACGGGCTACCTTGTTCAATATTTATACAAACGACTAACCCAAAACAACACGTTTTATTTTCACATATGACCTTGTCTTATATTCACAAACGCTTTTGGAGAGCCTAAAACAATATTAATTTGCAGCTCTGGGTCAATATCACGCCTATAGATCATTAGGTACGATTCAAATGCGAGAAAACCCAATTATCTTGCGTCTTTCATCTCCGTTACACAGAAGCGGCGTGTGAACTTAGCATCATAATGACATAGCACAGTCAAGCAGTGCATAGCATAGTCTGGTTTGATTAGGCTTTTCCAGTTGTATCATAACTTTGTAAAATTTCAGGTACAAGATTGCAAGCTCAATGGGAACCTCAATTTCGGCAACAGAAAACTACCCAGCTTCGTCACATGGAACTGGCCTATAATCAGGAAGGTGCTCTTGTGGGTCGTCGTCTCGGGTTTGGTCGCTTGTCTCGGTGCTATCGTGGCTATGGTTGTTACAATACCAAAGTCATGCAACCCTGATCTCCCGTGGTATCAAGGAAAAGTTTTTTACGAAATATTTCCCGCTAGTTATCAAGACTCCAACAATGATGGCACAGGAGACCTAAAAGGTCTAGTCAAAAAACTGGATTATATTCGAGGTCTTGGCGCGTCTGCAATACGATTAAATTCGATCTTCGAAGCGCACAGTTATCCTGAACACTATCATAATGTAAGCTCGCTGATGAAGATTGACAAAAGCTTGGGAACTATTAAAGATTTTCAAAATTTGGTAGCCGCTTTACATGAAAGAAATATGTCAATTATTATTGATATACCCGTCCAGTCATTAGCTGTTCCTATTTCGGCAACGGATGCAATACACGGATTTTTGCTTAGCAATAATACGCTAGAAAATTACTCGGACCCCACTTCTAAAGCCATAGCTCATTGGGCAAAGGCACAGAATGTAGATGGGTTTTATCTGAAAAAGCTAGAGAATTTCGTTGACGATGTTTATTTTGGAAGAACATTGCAACTCTGGAAGAAAATTATCGGGAGTGGAAAAATATTTATTGCAAGTGAAAAAGCTTATAACAGCGCTAAAGGAGACGCACTTAATGTTTTGCTGTCGAGAATAGATCTGATTGATATTCATCTTGATTTGCAAAATGGTAATAAGGGTCTGAAGGACCGCATCGACAAGGTAATAAAAAGTGATCTATGGGCCAAACCACACTATCCTTGGGTGCATTGGAATATAGGCAATGTGGACAGTGAACGAGTATCCACAAAACATATCAACAACACTTTGGCACTAACCGCCCTTGAATTAATACTTCCCGGTACCATCAGCATATTTTATGGTGACGAAATAGGACTTGGCGGTGTCTCTACCAACGATTTAGAAAAAGATTTTCACGAACACGAGCTCATACATAATCTAGTGCCAATGACCTTTGCTACTAGTGATAAAAATGAGAATAATATTCTTATACTCCCATGGAACTCTAAATCTGCATTAGAGCCCAAATACCACTATCTAGCAGTCTTGAGAGGTCTCACAGAAGTGCGACTCAATACACCAACGATTTACTTACGTGCCATATTCAAGGAAGGAAATTTGTTGAAGAATACTGATCTTCGTGAGACTGAGGACGATTTGATTGTTATTGAGCGATGGTATCCTCGTAGAAACACTTGCGTGTTTGTAGGGAATCTTGGCAGCAAACCTATCACGACTGATTTGTCGACGATGTTCTACGGCGGGACAGTTGTTGCTGGCACTAACATCACTTTGATTGGGCAGGTCATCTACTTCGATAAGGTAACGTTTCCTCCTAATTCTGCTATTATTTTAAAACTAGAAAAGTAAATATGTCTAAGCATAGCTTAGTAGTAGGCTAAGTTTAACCGAAGGTATTATTTTTAACCAAAGTTCAGATTTTATCAAATAAAGAATCTCATTTTTCTAAATGTAATAATTCGATAGCATTAAATGTAATCTAATCGTTCAATCATGTATACAGAAAATGCACTGATTATTCAATCTGTAATTTTATATTATGTTGATGATATTTTATTGATTAGTAATCTCGTTATCCAGTATTTTTGTAATCGTACTTAAATTGTCTTTTTACATTGTCTTTATTATCATCTATTTAATCATATATCCCTCGTTGATTTAACATTTTTATTATAATAGGTATACGCACTTATGAATATAGGTTGTTGAAGATATTTAATTAGCGTATCTCATTATTTTGTTTCTATCATAGGCCAAAGAATTTACAAATAAAACATGTTATATCTTTATGTAAAGTTTAATATACATTTGTACATATTTTAACAAATATTATGTACTTAGTATATATCTATTATTAATTATGTACACATTATATTTGTAAAATAAAATAAATATTCAAAGAGATTATTACATTATTTTTGAGATGACTTCAATCTTACATTATCACTTTAAATAACGACATTTTATTTATTTAAATAATTTTAGTACCTATACATCGAGTGATATTTAAAACATCGAGTATTAGATTTAAAATCTTTAAATTGTGAGTTAATTTAATTTTCTTTAAATGAATTTAAAACTATTTCAAAACAATCGTAAATTGATTATTACAGAAATTAGATAATATTTTTTTAGTTTTACTGGAATCATTGAAGATTTAAATGCGCAGATAAATATAAAATACACAGGAATGCAATGCTCTTAACACAATTTAAAACGACACTTTAATGCAGGCAATGTTCAGTCTTTTTATGGCTTTCGCAATCGGCGTTTGCCGAAAGCTCATAGCACTGGAAGGATTCACAATGATTCTCATTTATTTTAAAACAATTGTGTCATGTCATGAGCTAGGTTGAATCTTTTTTGTTTTGACTACACTTGGATGCATGACATAGGTATTTGACATTGCCCGCGGGGTATGACTTTCAGAATCTGGTAATGCTGGAAGTTTGTCCGTAGGGTTTCGCATCAAGATTTTCTTTTGAGACCCTGTTACCATCTCTTTCCTAACATTATAATCATGTTTAAACTTAAGCTCTACACTATCGGTGGTGTTTTGAACAGACTTTGCACACTTTCGTTCACTTTCACAGTCACTACCTGTTTGTTTACCCAACTTAGGAGCACCAAATGCTTTAGTTTGTTTTAACAGCGATCTGTCATTGCAAAGCGCCGCTATTAGTGGCAAGTCTAAGTTCTTGCTTTTCTCTCTAAGAGTTTTTATATCTAGATCACAATTTGCGTCTTTCACTTTATTCACAACACTTGTGTCACTATTTAAGGTAGAGTTCGGATTAAGGACTCGTAAGTCTCTCAGATGCGAGGGAAGTTTTTTCTTGTGCTCGTACGGAGGCGGTGGAGGTGGAGGCATTCGTCTCATTTTTACAGGAGGTGGATCTCTGGCGTTTAATATATTTTCGTGGGATTTTGTACGCGAGAACTTATTCATTTCTGGTATCCGCGAAGGAATTGGTGGTCGTTCGATGTTTATAGAGTGATTACTCATTGATGTACGGCTCGTCAGGGAGTACCAGCTAGTTCTGGCTCCAGGTAGTTGGACATACGAGTCCGAGAGATTCTGTATGGAGCCATAAGCTGATGACGCTGATAAAGATGTTGACAGAAATGGTGTACTTCGATATTGAAGGCCGCTTTTATGCATATTTGACATTCTTGTTTCCGTTAATTTGTGATCAAGGTAGTTTTGTTGTGATATTGCGGGATCTTGCAGAGGGTAGTATACGTAGTCAACATCGCTGTATAGTTGCTGGTGGAACATCGGATTATGAGGTGGCGGTGGTGGTGGCAGCCGTGCTACGGGCGGCGGGGGAGGCAGACGTGACCGGCGGGGCGGGGGCGGGGGAGGAGGTAGTTTCATCATTGCCACGAACACGTTGGCATCTACTCCATGTGGCGGCAGTTCTCTTGAAGGCGATAGGTTATTGCTTATACCTTGTGCTAATTTCGACCTCTCCGCTCTACGACTAGAAGCTTGATGTCTTTTAGATTTCTGGAAACGATGCTCCAAAACCATAGGACTCGCGAATGTCCTTTCACTAGGAGCATTAACTTCTCCCGCTTCTGCTTTCAGAATTGTAATCATAGGCTTCGATGTAACCACTCTTGCTGCGACTTCTTCTTTTTCACCAATTTGTTTCTTGGCTGTACTCGATGCTGTGGATCCAGGATAGGCAGGAGGTGCTTTTGTAGGTACTGAAGTATATGATGATAAGGTTTTGTGGTTGAATTCATATGGAGGTGGAGGTTTGTCTGGGAAATTGGGTATACTGCACGCAGCGTTGGCGTCAATGTCTAAAATATTAGGAAGCGACAAGTTAAGAAGTTTGCGACTGTCTGTTCGCGTTGGAGGCGTAGGAGGTCGATCAAAGAAGGAATTATCAGGGTAGTTGTCATCCGATGGAGCCGTGTCTTCATGTCCTTGCAGGTAACTATCGCCAGAAAACTGTAGCGGCAATCTGACATAATCCGAAACAGAATCCAATGTATCACTCACTGACTGACTTTTTGGGTATACTCCACGTCCCACTATCAAGTCACTTAGCTCACTAGCGCTAAGTAAATTGTGTGTATTGTCTGTCGGGTCACTTCCATCGCCATGAAATGAAGAGGCACTAACGTTTGAATTTGTTCTTTCACGAAATATGTTTTCTTTACTATCTATTTCTTGGTTAGAAAAGTTTGTTGCTCCATCTACACAATCTGTATTACGCAGTGGTGCTTGTAACCGTAGTGTGCTAGCTGAGTGACTAGTTCTTTCCGACTTATTTTTCAATATTGATGAAACGCTGTCAAAATCAGCAAGATCGTTTTCTTTGGATGGTTTGTAACTATCATAATGTGAGCCACCATACTCAGTTCTGCTGCCGTCCGATAAGGCATCTATTTTTGATTGAGCTGTTAATTCGGAACTACCCATTGTGTAAACTCCACTTGTTTCGCTAGATGCAGTTACTGTTACTGGTTGACCTAGTCCGTCGTAAAGAGCGGATGCAGTATCTTGTGCGTATTCGACGTCTATGCCAACAGTGCTGTTGTCACTTAGCATTGAATTTTGAGCAGTATGACTGTAGCCTAATTCTAAACTACTTGCATCTGAAGCACGACTCAATGCGCTTAAACCAGCTCTTGCCATTATTACAGTACTGCAAGATGATGAGCATTGCGATCCCGTGCATTTAATTTTATTTGATCCTGGACTATCTGTAGATGCCTCTGTCATGCTTTGATCAGGTAAAGAGGTGGTTTCTTCTAGTTGACTTCGTGAACTCTGTCCAAATTCAGGTGGCGAGTCTTTCTTGAGAGCCTTTTCAACATCTTCTTTGCTCTTTTTAGTTCGCACTTTTGATTTTTGTAATTGTAATGAAGATGTTTTAGTAAGTGGTTGAATATCTTGAGGAATGTGTCGAATAAAATATGAATTTGAGCAATCTAACAAATGAGCGAATGCCAGACTTTCAGTCGAAGGAGCTGGTGGGGTGTCTATCATTATTTCTAATTCATCCTCTGATTGCACTCGGTCACTCACAATCCCTGATGTAGTATTGGAACTTGTTGATGAGATTACTGATATCCTTTGTTCGCTTTTATTTGGATTATAGTTCGAATTTGAACATTTTGAATATCCATAGCATGTCTTCCGTTCTTCCTCTTCCTTTCTGGATATCTCATTAAATTTGGTTGCAATTTTCATTGAAAATTGATGGGTCTCTTTGCATAATGCAAATAAATATTTACATTTTTCTTCACTTGTTGAATATAAAGTCACTTTACCGTCTTCAGTTCTTATTTCAAACTTCTTTCTGTCAAAACTTAGCTTGCCGATAGAACTCCAAATAAATGTTGATACTGGACCATTATCTGGTAGTATTTTTATGCCTTTTGCCGTAACAAGCAGCCATATCGTACCGGGGTCTGGTTCTGTTTTAGTTTGTTTCAATCGGTACCGATGCGAGTTCATTGTGTCGGGTAGAAGGCACACTTCTCGGATAAATCGATTTTCCGCGTCTGTTTTGGAAAGGCCACGATGTTCGCGATGGCATGCTCGCATCGCCGCAGCGACCCAGTCACCGGTGAGTGACGCTGATGCATAGTCTTCTGCTTTGAAATAGTCTCGATCTTCGTATGCCTCGGCGTCTCCATATTCCGCTTGTAGTGCCAACCCAGTGAGGAGTAGCAGCACTTCAGCAGGTAGGGTGTCTCTTGTACGCACGTTGTGGCGTAGTTGTAGGAAGTACAAATGGCGCCCAACATCGTCGTGTAAGAGCAGGGGACTCTCGACGTGGAACTGAACAACTAAGTGCAGTTCTAGGAGCGGCTTCCCATTTGCATCCAACCCCTGTAATAGAAAGATTTGTATAAGCTCTATTGTCAGTTTAAAAGGCATAGTAAATAAATAGTTCATATTGTAAGTAGTATGAAAATAAAAAGTCCTTACATGAGTATGGGACGATCTCCAACTCTTTGGCGCATATTTTGAAAGCTTGCTGTCTAAGTCAACAAACAAGTATTCTCCATCTGGAAATAAGAAAGTAAAATTTTAAAACTATCTTCCTCATGTCGTAAATATTCTTTACGGTACGGATTATTAATAATTCCTTTTCAATTCTAGGGTGTTATCAAACACAGTTGTTTGAAACTACTATTAGCTGTGTGAAAAGAGATAATGTCTGCATACCTAATAGTAGACTCATCAAGGATACGGTTTATTGTTCACATGACACGCTGTCTATACAAATATAGAACATTGATTACTCAATGCCTTATGTTTGCATACATAGTCAGAATGTTTGCCACTTGGAATGTGACTCTGCTTATCAATCTTTTTTGCATTTCTAGATTCAACTGCGTCAGTGAAAACTTCATAGATCATTTGTAGAAAGCACGTTCTAAGTGGAATCAACCATATACCAACTATTAAACGAGAATGATCTAGTCCGGCAATACTCACTTTGCATAACAGCTAATCCGAAGAGTTCCGTATCGGTCATGCCCTGTAGTTGAGCATGTGCGCTGGCCAAGGCCTTTAGTTCTTTGACCTTCGCCTTGGCTTCGACGACGAAGTGCAGTGGCTGGGGCTGGCCCGGCATGCGCAGGGCGAGCAGGCGTGCGCCCGCGCCGAGCGCGCGCGTCTCCCCGCCCAGCGGCCCGCGAACCGAACACAGAGCACGCATGTCGCATCTCGAGACCACTGTTACTCGCCCTAAAACAACCAAAATTGTTCACATCAGCATTCGCAATTGTGGTTTATCATAAAATTCTTAAATGTACACACGCAAACCCTTGAATAAATACGCTTGACTGATATTTTTCGGTTGAAAAGTATTAAAAGGTACACTTTCGCGTGTACTTGAATGTTACTCGCCCTAAAACAACCAAAACTGTACACATCAGCATTCGAAATTTAGTTCGCAGCTGTGTTATATCATGAAATACTCAAATGTCCATACGAAAATCCTTGAATAAATATTTTTGTCTGATTCAAAAGTATTGAAAGGAACACATTCATATGTAGGTTCCCAAAACAACCAAAATTGTTCATGTTAGCATTCGTTTCGCTCGCAGTTGCCGTTTATCATAAGATTCTCAAATGTACATACGAAAATCCTTGAATAAATATTTTTGACTGATGTTGTTCAGTTCAAAAGTATTGTAAGCAACTTTCGTGTGTACTTGGGTCCACATCCGTTGTACATACTATGTCTTCCTATACAGCGTAGCGTTGGCACAGGAATGTCCGGATCTGCACCATCTGTGCATTCCACAACCTTTTTTTCGACAATCTCCTTTTTGCTACCTGCTGCCTTTGAGGCTTACAACGTTGAGCCTACATGCTTATTATATTCGTTTGTGTTTTGTTGGGCATATGCATAAAATTGTATTCATGAAATATTGTATATTTCGATAGGTTTGGGTTCTTTTATGGTCCCTATTTTACATTGTTTTTTTATAAGTTGGAAAATGGTAGAGTTAGGTTAGCATTTATGTGATGGTGGTTGGCTCTAGCTCCTAGATTATATTGAATCAGTTCATTTTAATTACCAAGGATTATTATATCTTCTTTAAATCCTTGATTCTTAAAATTAAACTCTGTTTCTTCAATCGAGGGTTCAATTTTACCTCTTAAAATATTATTGTAGATTTATGTAGGTAATGTTCATTCCCATTTTATTAACATCATGTTAAAAAAATATAATATTGGTGTCAATTTCGCCGTCAATCGAGCCAGCCCACGCGATAATTTTGCTTCACCTCGAATAGGTATACTTAATACCTACGTTTGTTGGAATGTAGAACCACGAGATCAGGTTCAAAAAACTAGACGCGAATAAATTTCATCCCGTCCGGTACCTCTGCGGTGCGGCTCTTCGGCTCTCGATAGCCATAAGAACATGTTTTTTGTTTTAGTAAATGCGCGATAGTTTGTGACGGCGCGGTCAGGCGCAGGGGGCGGGGGCAGACCGGTCGGCGCGCGGGCCGAGGCGCGGGAGGGGGGCGCTACGTAAGCGCGGTAGCAGCGGACGGCGACGCGAGGAATGCGGACGACCTTCAGATGCCGAGCGCCCCTCCCCCTACGCCAGCCGCATCTCGCGTCCTCGCATGCCTGTGGACGTCTTTGCCTCCACTTTTCGATATCCCGCCATCATTTTTGACACTCACAAACTGTCAGGAGGCAATGAAAGGAATTTGGAATAACTCCGATCACCTCATGTATCAGTATAATAATGAGCTCACCTGGAACTCGTCTCGCGGCGAAGGCAGAGGCTTTGATTTATAATTACACGGTAAACTGCTCTACCAGCAGCGTGGCGTGGACAAACACATTATAATAGCATTCCTAAGTTATGACGCATGTGATTAAAACTGTAGATGAACATGTTCTTCTGACAGGAAATTGAATTCTTCAATGATTTCCATATTTTTGTCTTTAACTCCGGTAGTTTCAGAGATGTTGGAATGGATTAGGTAGTTATTTATTATCTTGAATGTGAAATGAGTGACAAAAAGGTCTAAACATTTTTTTTTCTAGTTAATAAAGTTTAAGACTTACAGATACAGAAAATAGAAAGGAAAGAATCTTTAGGTACCTACTTCCTGAGCCAAATGTGATTATCATGCAAGAGATAGAACAACTTTCCCGAAGTGACATGTCGAATTTGTAAAAAACGGAGTCAAACTAATTTGACTCTCAGTGTCTCAGTGTTTTAAAGTAGAACTCCAAATTACCACATTTTTGTTGAAGTGCGACTAATATTTTGAAATGACATGACATGAGTATAAATACATTTTACAACTATCAAAACCTTAGTTTAGATGGTATTGTGTGTGACTTGTGTTGTGATGTGACTACTTAGTGTGAGCTAATTTACAGTGTAGGTTTATTTTGACCTTTCGTTTTGCAGTATTTAGATAAAAATATACATACATATAATCACGCCTTTATCCCAAATGGGGTAGGCATAGCGTAAACGACCTAAGCAAAGGTCGTTACGCCACGTCTGACAATATTTTGAGGGTTTAATATAATTCGTAGGTATATTGCTATAGTGACAGGTTGTCGGCCCATTCCCTAAATTGCAATATATTGAAACCCTCGGATCCCTTAACTGGTTTATACAGCATGACTGGGAGGAAATACTGCTGGCACATTCTATGTTTTTCTATTGCTCCCAGGCCAGTAAGAAAAATATGCTATTAAATATTAGTTTTACGTAGATACTAGTATAATCAAGGCAATGCATTTAACATTATTCATCACTGGAACTATATTAACAATAATTGATCGAGAAATACCAATTCAGTGACGTGATTACCACGAAGTAATTAACAGTAGGTATGGAAGCATTCTTGCTCTTACTACCTGCACTCTTACTATGTTTTATCATCTTTGACAATATTGTTTTTAATTTTATTCGGTACTGCTATAAGTCATCATTTCCCTAGCCTTATCCCGTCGGCTACCTAATCTAGGTGATAGAACGAGGGTATTGGTTTTTCACAGAGTGACTGCTATCTGACCTCCGTAATTCAAAAGGAAAACCAGACCCAAACCTAGATTAGGTCAGAGTTTTCAAGCCGCCAATGCTTAGCACTGGCCTCTGACATGGCTTAACGACTAATATCTACGGTATTAAACGATAATAACCGGGATCAAGGGCTAACGTGCCTTCCGAAGCACGGTAAAAGCGCGCAATAAAGCTACATATGAATTTCGAAAACCGAAAAACACATTGGTACGTGGTGGGATTCGAGCCACGACCTCCCCGCTCAGGAGGCAGCGGCCCTATCCACTACACCATCGGGCCTCAAACTGGTACTGCTATAAATAAAGGTTTAAAACTAGCATAGACTCCTCCGGTATCCGTATTACATGTTTTTAGTTTCTATTACCTTATTTTTTTGAACGGCCATACCATACTAGGCACTAAGTTTAGGATATAATGCGTCAACGGACTAAAAGGTGTCTTTTACCATTTGTTCAGCAAAATAATTCTAATGAATTTGTGTTTAGGTAACAGAAGGTTACAAAATGAAAAGGAAACATTTCCGTGTGTACAATAGCTGTACCTATGTAAAATAATAACACCTGTATTACAAAGCAAAATCCTAATCATATAAGGGAACGCGTACAGTAAAGTCAAAATATTAGGTCACAATCACAAGTGAAGACACAATAGCTCTCAATCGAAAGTAAAAAATATATACCAGGTGTAAGGGACAACGTCCCGCAAAGTGATAGGGGTTGCTCAATCAACGACACTGAACAACTATCAGCAGGTTTTTTTTTTCAGGTAGCGAAAAAATGGCTTTTTCATACAAAATGTTCACCTCGATCAGACAATTTGTAAGGAAATACCATTTTATTGCTGTAGTGATAGGTTGTCAGCCCATCGCCTAAATTGCAATATACTGAAACCCTCAGATTCCTTAGCTGGTTAATAAAGTACCCTCTCGTACCCTCTCGTATTCAGAGATCGCAACGGACGCATACTTTATGTCCTACGTGTTAGATGAGAGTATGCGAGTAAGTACCTACCTACTATAGTTTTATTTACTTGCTCAGTGTGCTATCAAAGGAATGCGGTCGCGCTTTTAGTTGCTTACTATGAGCTGAATCACTTACTTTATCAATCACTGATGCGCATGCGCAGACCTTCATTAAACTGACGTCATTAGATTTTTTTTAATGCACGTCAGTCATGCTCAAAAACATATTTATGGTCATGCATGTCTGGCTAACTTCTGTTTTGGAGACGTATTTTTTTATCACTCGAATTGAAATGCGCATGCGAAACGGCAACATTCGCATGCGATTTCCATACAATTTGGCATGCGAATGTTACTCTTTCGTTTGCGAATTACGTTTTGAGTGATTCAAAAACAGAAACTCCTGATATTTTTATATGATTTCACTGAATCGGAAATTACAGCGGAAATGGCTGTCCAATTCAAAATATAGGTACCAATTCGCAAACATGTAGCTGTCTACCTATAGTTTGTTTAACTTTGACGTCACACTACGTAGAACCTGCTTCTACGTACGACTATAATTACTAGATATCCGACATGATAATAATTACCTTTTCTGCGCTGGTGATGAGAATGTTACATGAGAAATATTTTTTAATAATAAATTTTGCTGTAACTTAAATGTTCATCAAACATATCTTTACTATTTCCAACTCAGATTAAGAATAAAGGTAAACAAAATGTTATGTCTTTTAATAGAAAATCTTGTTTATAAAATAAGTTTTAGCTATTCGGTATGACAACGTAATGAAATAATAGTTTTAGTTATTTAACTAATTTACCAACAACTATCATTTATTTTTGAAATGTGTTTTTGAATAAAAATTTCATGTATTTTGTTTACCTTTATTCTAAATCGGATTTGGAAATAATACAGTCGTAGGTCGTAGCAAGCTATAAGGGTCTGCCCGAGTAATGAAATCTCATACAAACGTAGTTTCGCTTTTATTCCTAAACAGTAAAACCAAACTTAACCAAACTCCGTACACATGACTACATGCATCATATCTATGCTTCTAATTAGGTTTAGTCTGAAAATATTAACCAAGTACAAAATTATAAAGCAAATGTAATTTTAGGCTGTTTTTATACAAAATCGTATTTCAGTCTTATTTTGTTTATGCTTAATATTTTCAAACCAAATCTAATTAGAAGCATAGATATGATGCATTTGGTCATGTGTACGGAGATTGGTTAAGTTAAGTTTTACTGTTTAGGAATAAAAGCGAAACTATGTTTGTATGGGATTTCACTACTCCGGCAGAGCCTTAAGAAATTACTGTAAAATATTATGGCAAATTGATATACGGGATGTAAGAGACAGCGTCCCACAAACTGATAGGGGCTGCTCAGTCAACGACAGTCAAAAGTGGCTTTTCAAATTTTATTTTTACTTTCTGAAAGAATTTCCTGGTGGAAGATGTTCAGTGTCGTTGACTGAGCAACCTCTATCAGTTTGTGAGACGCTGTCCCTTACATCCCGTATATCAATTTGCCATAATAGTTTTACAGTAATTTCTTAAGGCTCTGCCGGAGTAGTGAAATCCCGTACAAACGTAGTTTCGCTTTTATTCCTAAACAGCAAAACTTAACTTAAACTTAACACGGGTACTTCTAAGTATGAACTGCCTCCGTGGTCTAGTGGCTAGTGCCATGGGATCCCCATCCGGAGGTCCTGGGTTCGATTCCCAGGGGGTAAAACAAAAAGTTGATATTTGAGAATTTATCACTTTGTGAATTTTCCCCAGTTTGGGTAGGACATTGCAGGCTGAATCACCTGATTGTCCGAAAAGAAGAAGATTTCGTGCTTCGGAGGGCACGTAAAGCCGTCGGTCCCGGTCGCTGTCTTTGATAGTGGTCGTTACACAAAACCATGTCAGATGCCTGATAGTTGTGCTACTAGGCGGTTTAAAAACACTGACACCAGGGTTGATCGGGTCCATAGACTCGATACCCACTCGACAGAAGAAGAAGAAGTATGTACTGTGATGGAACCTCTACAGTACAAAAAAACACCGTTGTGGGGGCACATCGCTATAATTCCTGTACAAGGATTTCATTAGAAATTAAATCCAAGGATTGCAACAACATGTATAATCCTTTGTTGAACATCTTGCAGACTTGCAGGATTATATTGTTCCTCTGCTAAGAGAAAATCAAACGCATCCTGTTTAGCAATATTCAATTGCATCTCTTCATCAGCTAGTTTTTTGTCGCACTTCTGTTTCATTTTTAGTTTTACATTGGCCTTTTCAATAGGCAACATTTCATTGTCATCATCATCATCGTCACTGTCATCACTGTCCTCTTGTTATTATTCCAGTGGATCAGAGTCATACATAATCCAATTTAGTGGCTGTTTATTCATCCTCTGATGATGTATCACAATTTTTTTTCTACGAATCTTTAAATAGCTCATCCAATTTTCAGTGATGTCAGGTTGGCGACCAAATGATTTTATATCGACAAGTTACTGGAATGTGTGCTTTAGGAGTGTAGTCTCCTAGCATAGGTACTGACTTATATCCATAGCCTATCCAAATGCGACATCAACAAAAGTTATACATTTTAAATGGTTGCTATTGATTAAAGTTCTTAAGTTAACTACATTTATATCTATGTGGTCTGACCATCATGTTGAAATTCACATTCTTCTTCTTAGTGAGTGGGTTTTTTTTAGTCGAACATGGAACCGATGAACCCTGGTTTTTGAGTTTTTGAAACCGCCTGCTAGCACAATTATTAGGCCTCTGGTATGGTATGAGTAACGACCATTATCAATGATAGCTACTCTGAAGACATCCGAAGCACGGAATTCTTTTTCGTTTCGGAGAGTCAGGTGATTCAGCCTAAAATTTTAGGACATTGCCAAACTGGGAAAAACCCAACAAAGTGATAAATTAACCAATATCAATTTCGTTTACTATTTACCTAGGTAGTTAGTACTTGGTACTTAACACAGATGACCACTATACCAATAGCTATAATTATTAAAATAATCTGTGCTAATGGTAGACTTGATACTGTCAAAATCAATCTGTCAGATTGTATTTAAATTATTATTTGACCAGAGTTCTGTTTATATCATTTCAACATTTATCATATCAGTCATCTAGTCACATAGACGTCAGCCAGATTGGTTTCCAGCATTACTGCCAGACAGATGAAATCTACTCTTCCAGCAGAAGATTTGTATGCTGTTCGCTATCAACCAGGCAGTAGCGGCAATGACGCCCTAGTGAGATATATCATAATAACAGCAGTTGTATAATTATTATAATTTTCTATAGTAGTGTAAGGCAGAACATACGGATCGCCTGATTACCAATGATTACCGTGGTCCAACATGGACACCTGCTACAGCGAATAGGCTATAACTATGGTGAGTTGCCGGCATTTCTACAGGTAAGTACGTTCCATTAAAAGCTACAATGTTATTGCGACGATTATTTTTTTTATTCTAAATTCTACATGAATTTTATAATATTGTGTGTGTGAATGATAATAAATAAGTGTAAGTCATTCTTACTAGTGTGTGTTAGTGTTAGTTTCTTGATAGTATTAAGCTGTGGACTTACAGACAGTTACGGTTCAAACCTACGGACGAGTAGGTACCAAATGCTGTCAATCCGAATGGTGTGTTGACTTCTCTACCTTCCCGAATCATACCTGATGAAAGATCATGTTGATTACCGTGTATATTGTGAGTAAATCTATATAATATCATTGGAGTAAATCATCATACACCTACTTACTCATTTAATACAATGTCACTCGTGGAATTTAAAAGCCCCATATTTTTAATATGGAGCATCTATCGATGGAAAGGAAAACGAAAACCAGTTTCGTCTCAACCGTTTGAATCTTTAACTTAAATGTAGTAAAGTAACATTCCTAGCTCGTTAATTACAGATAATTGTCATCATCAATTATTATCAACAGTAGGTAGTATGCGTATAGTCTACCTATATAAATAAATAGAACCAGCACAACAAAACAAACTAGGTAGGCACTATGCATGGATGATGCAAGCCAGCATCACTGGTGACTTGGGGCTTGGTGAGCGAGCATGGTTGTGGTAGTGCTCTAGAGGAAGGGCGCGCGCGCGCAGGGTCAGCGGCCGCGGCGCGGTCGGCGCGGGCGCGCGGAATTCGAGCTATGCGTATGAAATGAAAGTGGCTGCATCGTGAAAGCGCGCGCATCCACTGCGGCTGTCCACGGTGTCGTTGACGTACACTTCACTCACCATGAATAGACAAATCCAATGTTGCTGAACGCAATTGACACTATACTTGGCAAACCGCATCCATTAGCACTTCACTTCACTTCGGTCCGCGATCTCGTAAGCAGAACGGAACGGCGGGCGACGCCGGAGCGCACAATCTCCATGAGCGCGCTGGATCGACTGAGGTGCGCGCGGGCGCGTGGGTCGGCCGGCGAAGGCACGCGCGGGGTGCGCCGCGACTTCGGCTCTGTGGAATGCGGCAAGATAGTGGCGCGCGGGTACCAGCCGAGGCCCGCTGTAGGCTGGAGCCTCCGTAGGTACGCGACTCGACGGCGTCGCGCGGCCGGAATGCGCGCGGTCAACCTCTGCCCATTAAAAAAATACATTTCCCAAACGCTCCGAGGCCCCGTGACCCGGCTATGAACACCTCTAATCTTTTGTTTGCTTTATAGTTAACTTCATATGTAGTTCAATAGGTACAACCATTCACGTAACGAGAGTATTTCTATGGTATTTTTTTTTACGTATAACGTTTTGTATGTATTTATTCAGGTAATAGGTATCCCTAATAATAGGTAGATTTTTAGCGTGTATGAAACAAAATATCTTAAAAATATTAATGAATCTATGTTGAAACTAAGATTGTGAAAGAAGTTTAGACTTGCAGAATGCGGTTCATTCTCTTCTCTAGTAGGTAGGCACCCACTCCTACGGGAAAAGGCCTGACTTATAGATTATACTATTAGAAGGTACTATTTATTATTCTGTGGTATAGGTAGAAATGTGTATGATTTTTAACTTATAATACAGGGGCAAATCACTACTCGGATGTACAAAACTTGATAGTTAGTAGGGGAAAACTAAAGCCAGGGGAGGCAGCCTCCCTGCCACGTCCTTGGTACGCCCATGAATGCCTAACCTGAAATAAAAAATAGGACACCGACGACGACTGCAATCGCGGGAGAAACCGCGGAGCGGAAATCTAGTTGCATTATTGGTGGGTAGGTACTTCATCTGAAACATACATACATTATAATCACGCCTTTATCCCTAATGTGGTTGGCTGAGCGTAAACGATCTAATAAAGGCCGTTCCGCCACGTCTAACAATGTTCTGAGGGTTATTTAAGATATATTTCTAGGTATGTTGCTTAGTAACCGGTTGTCAGCCTGTCGCCTAAATTGTAATATACTGAAACCCTCGGATCCCTTAGTTGGTTTTTACAGCACCCAAAACATTTTGATACTTTATCAATATCACACTCCAAAAATTGAGCTTACTTGAAAGAGAGGCAGCATGGAAAATAAGTGAAATGTTCAGAAATTGACCGACAAAAGACCCGTATAAAATTGAAGAAAACGTTATTAGCGTGGGTGCTGATCGATTAATAGATAAATTGAAGAAGAAATAAAATATACGAAGAAAGACAAAGACACTTAAGTTGGTTGCTCCAATTTGGAGCCCGTTCGTTACCTATACCTATGCTACTTGGACGAATTATACTAAACCTTTTGGTTATCTGTGGTTGTGTTGTGTTGATGACATTAGAAAGTGTCCCTGAAAATATACACAAACAAAAATGGGTGAAACTAGATTAAATAACGTATACCTATACAAATATAAAAAAATTTTTGGAATTATTATGTTTGTATTGTAATGAAACTAATGAATAAACTCAAAGACTACTGGACCGATTTCAACAATTATTCTCTATCAGAAAGCAACCGCTGGCAAATATCTGATTACTACGGGAAAACTCATTAAGTCGCGGGTCAAACTGCAGCGCAAAAAGCCAGTATATAATATAATCACGCCTGAGTCGGCAGATAGTGGAGGACCTCATCAGGTATGGCAAGGTTTTAGGTGTTCGAATTTGCCGCGGTTTTGTTAACTACTCTCTGGATACTCTATGCTATAGTGCAAAATTTTTGCAGGAAACATGAAATTACGGCTCAAACAAAACCCGTAAATATAAAAAAATATAAGTATAACGTTTTGATTAACATACTGTTAAACTCAGCTAATAATTTAGTTAGTTTAAATGCACGATCAGTGATCACCTACAAAAAAACAATTTTCTACACATAAGGCTTACGACCTATTTACTTTTGCCTCTCCTATAAGGAATAAAAAAAAAACATGGATATTGACGCTATCCCTACCTGTGCGCTTTAATGTATGTATTAAAGTTTTCTTTGATATCCATTACTTACTGGGTACATCACACAGTCACAGCTCACCGCTTTGGGAAATCAGTCTTATATAAAAATATTTTGACTAAGATACAAGATTTTATATAATATAATGTAAATAAAGGCTTTGTGTGCTGGTTTGAGCCATTTAAGCATGCCTCAACTCAATGGTTTAACTTAACCCTATGAGATGATCAAACTGCCAATGAGTTCCACAAATTTAAATAAGCTTACTGACTTTAAAATGAATTAAAAAACAAACCGAACAGTAATGGACATATCTATATATAGTAGGTACGCGCTACAAGACTGGTGAAGGCAGAGCCTTTCGTTGTAATTTTTTGATTTTGACACTTACGTGACACTTGTGACAGTTGATGACAGTGACATATATGACATTTACTCTATCGTACAACATCGACTGTGGCATATATTCAAATAAAAATTGTAGTGTTATCCTTTTATTGCAACAAACATGCAAAATTAATCAGTGAAAAAGTGTAGAACATACAATTAAATCAATTTTGAAAATGATTTTTTCAAAAACTGCAATTTCGGTGTTAGTCGTGCTATTGTTGTTATCGATATTTATCGCTAATTTCTTCAGTATTATTGCAACTGACCACAATTTCTACACTGAAGATAAGGACGGGGGAGCTAACCATTCCAGGTATTTGGAGGAGAAGTATGGGGAAATCACTGATACGACGAAAAACCTGGTTTGGTTCATGCAGGTAAGATTTAGTTTTTGGCAATATACCTATAGTTTTATTTGCCTTGTAGAGATACAATAACTACAAACAAAGACGTCTATTTTTAGTGTACATGATAAGATCGTACATTAGTTTCATTGTTACCTACTGGTAATATCTTAAAATTATTAGGAAATAAATTGCTCTCCTTTGTTTGACATTTCTAAACAAAGGGTTATAAAGTACCTTTTCTCTCTATAATGTGATATGATGATTCATTGATTCATCAAGAAAAGAAAGAAACACACAACAATAGGCTTATAAATAAATACACTATTTATGGAATAGAATATTCATAAGATAGTATGAACTTTAACCTTTTTTGATACATAATCTAATAATAGTATACTTTAAATTCTCTGTAAATATGAATATATATTTTACTTTCCAGATTTCTGATATACATATAAGTATATTCAGAGATCCAGGCAGGATATCTCAGTTTCAACAGTTCTGTGATATTACTGTGAAAAAAATAAAACCTCTAGTGGTACTAGCCACTGGGGACCTCACAGATGCCAAGACCAAAGATAACCTGGGCAGTTCCCAGGTGAAAACTGAGTGGGTTTACTATCATAATATTATCAAAGAATCTGGAGTAACTGAAGACACCGTTTGGTTAGATATAAGAGGAAATCATGGTAAGGAATTAGTCTATGTTTAATTTTTACACAAATAATATGCAAATAAAAAATATATTTGATGAATCCGTATTTATTTTATTTGTTTCAGATAATTTCAACATTAGAGATATAAATTCACAACAGAATTATTACAAAAACTTTTCTGTTCAGGGCCCCAAAAATTTGAGGTCATACTCACATTTTGAAAATAAAAATGGTGTTAATGTAGCATTTTTAGGTGTTGATGCTTGTCCAGACCCTGGGATTAAAAGACCTTTCAACTTTGTTGGTATTCTGGATGGCCGAGAACAACAATATATAAAAGAGTTAAAAGCAGAAGCAGCTACCAAAGCTGATCATATTGTGTGGTTTGCACATTACCCTACTTCATGTATTCTAAGTTTGAACCCTAATGAGTCTGAAAGAATAAATCTTCGTGAGCTTATAGGCAGCAGTCCACAATCACAAGTATATGTTTGTGGGCATCTACATTCTATGGGTGGCCTTGTTAATGAAATGTACACTAAGCAGAGAAAAGGATACTTAGAACTGGAACTGGGAGATTGGAAGGATAACAGGATGTACCGCCTGGCAGCTATTGACCATGGAATATTTTCATTTGTAGACCATAAACATGATAAATGGCCTGTTGCTTTAGTGACATGTCCAAAACATGCTAGATTTACTATGCCAGGCAGAGAACCTATTGATTTGATAGCTACTTCCAAGTACATCAGAATAATAGCCTTCAGTGATGTAAATATTCAGAGTGTAAAGATATCCTTTGATCAGATAAGCTGGGTGCAATGCAGGCATACAGAGGGGCCATTATATGTTTGCAACTGGTTACCTCATCTATTTACAAGTGGTCTCCATCATTTACATGTAGTAACTACTGATGAATTGGAAAGAGAAGCTGTTATTGATCATCCATTTTCACTTGATGGAATATCAATGGGTTTTGATGTAACAGCTAGATTATTACTTATGCTCAATGCTGGCCCATTTGTAAGTAACTCATACTCGCCATATTTTTTTATTGGTTCATTATGGTACATTTTTATTAATATTCCTTCCATGCTGGCCTGGGAGCGAAAGAAAGACATAGAATGTGCCTGCGGCATATCCTCCCGGGCATGCTGTAAAAACCTGCTAAGGGATCGAGGGTTTCTGTGTATTGCAATTTAGGCGATGGGCTGACAATCTGTCACCACAGCAATATACCTACAAATCTATCTTAAATAATCCTCAAAAGTTTGTCAGATGTGGCGGAACTACCTTTGTTTCGATCGTTTACGCTCTGCCTACCCAATTAGGGATAAAGGCGTGATTATATGTATGTTTATTAATATATACTTACAAATCTATCTTAAATAACCCTCAAAACTTTGTCAGACGTGGCGAAACAACCTCTCTTTAGGTCGTTTACGCTCTGCCTACCCCGTTAGGGATAAAGGCGTGATTATATGTATGTATGTATGTTATTTATATATTTATTATTGTTTCAGTTCCAGGGAATGTTTGCAACTCTCCTACTCATCAGTGTAATGCCAATATTTTTAATGAGAATACAAAAGAAACCACCAAAGTACAGCCGAAGATTTGGACGAATTGTGGTTCGGGAACTCTGGTTGTTGAGCAAAATTGATCGAATATACTACCCTCTGGTGCTATATGCAATTTACTTGCCATTTGGTCCTTGGGCTATTGGCCAACTAATAGATGGCTATACTGGAGCAATATTTGCCTGGGGTATTTTGATACAAGGTACTTTCATACCCGAACCATTCACATACATGTATGGAAGTGTGCAACTGGTATTTGTACAAATACCTCTCATGTTTGTACTGGCCAATACTCTGGATTACCGGTTGTACTGTCAGAATGTGCGAGGAATAAAGAAAGTGTGGAAGCAACTTCCTTTTATATTTTTGCTGTCAATTCAATTATTGCTGGCATATTTCTTCTGGTTGGAATATGGAACCATGTCATTCATATTTGGCCCGTTAAGGACATGGAGTATTGGATTGAGCATCATGCTCTGGTACAAGATAATGACACTTCCTCCTGAATTATGCAGGTAATTAATTACTGTAATTCATTTATTTATTTAAAAGTTTATTGTACACAGAACAAGTGGCGTAACTATACCATCTGACGTCAGTGGCAATTTTTTCGGATGGGGCCTTCCGGCGTCCCAGTGAAAATAATATTTTACTTTAATTCCCCAAATGTGATACATAGCTAACGGAAACAGAATTAATACATTACGCGAGCAAACCTAGCTCGACTTTTAAAACAACCAAACACACGAAACACTCAGAACAATTAATACGTAACGCGAGCGAAGGGAGCTCGGTTTTTCACGAAAATTAATGGTTAAACATGCAAAAAAAAAGTAAAACGTAACGCTGCGAAGCAAGTTCGACTTTTCACTAAAACGAACAGATAAACACGTAATAATAAAAAAAGTAAGGTAGCGGCCTCTTGGGCCGGGGCCCTCTTGGGTCGGGGGCTCGTGGCATTTTGCCAGACCTGCTACCCTATAGTTACGCCACTGCACAGAACAATTACATAGGGAATCAAGACACAACAGGTACTGCTTATTTCTAAAATGAAATGTCTTACAGCAGACCTAAGACGCGAGATTTCATAAAACATTTACCTACTTTAGAGATTTTCCTAAATATACATACATACATACTATCACGCCTGTATCCCTAATGGGGTAGGCAGAGCGTGAACAACCCAAACAAAGGTCGTTCCGCCACGTCTGACAAGTTTTGAGGGTTGTTTAGGACAGAACTGGATATTGCTGTAGTGACAGGTTGTCAGCCCATCGCCTAAAGTACAATATCCCTCGAATCCCTTAGGTGGTTTTGACAGCATGCCCGGGAGGAGATGCAGCTGGCACATTCTACGTTATTCTGTCGCTCCCAGTCCAGGATGGAAGCAAATATAATTTCGTATAGAAAACTATAGAAAATTTTAGCAGGCATTACTATTCTTTTTGTAAAGCAAATACGTATACGATTTTTAATGTATATGTTTTTTTTACAGAAAACTGGCAAGTTTGAACGGCATGCCACCATCGTAGTATTATTGAAGCCGCAGTATTGTGGTTTGCATTTAGAAGAAACTCTGCGAGGTATCATGTGTGTAGGTAGGTGTAATATCATAGTTTTCGGTTATACGCAAAATATGAGTTCGTCTAATTTTCGAAAATTGGTTTGACGGTCGAACAAATGAGAAAAAAATGCTCACTAGTTCGACGGTCGAACTAATGAGAAAAATAACTCTCACTAGTCCGACGATTGAACTAGTGAGAACAAAGGTTCTTACCTATACCTAAACGCAATTTTGAGGCTACTTTTGCATTTTGCAATAAAAAGACAAGTGACCAAAAGACGATTAATTTAGTTGACTAATCATAAAATTATGGCCATGTTAATTTGAACTACTAAAATTATTATGCAGTCTTTATAATCAGATTACGTGTTGTATCATGTGCAGTATGTAGATAGAGTTTTTAATGCAATGTATTTGTTTATAATATCTTGTACCAAAGATTTTAGGAACATTCCAAATCAAGGCATCAATATATTTTTAATAATTAGTTTTAATTACTTATCGATATTTAATTAGGCGCTTTGCGTTTTCGGCTGTGCCTATAGTGTTTTGTTTATTAAAATTTGACTATGACGCATGTCTAATTTATTTTATCAAATTTTACAATGACTTAGAAAATATCAAGTGTACGGAGTGAATTTGTATGGCAGGTGCTTTTCAAACCAATGATTAGCAAATAGGTGGTTTTAAATAAAACGAAAGCTACATAAAAATAAACTTATATTCCTTACAAAAATAATTATACTTTTAAGTTAAATCACTTTTATAAAAGTATAAAATCGTGTACATCTTAAATTATATTAAATTAAAATGCTAAGTATGTTGTTTCGAAGGCTGTGTGTACGCCTACAAGTAGGCAGAAGACATATTTTTTTAAACATGCATCCTGCATCGCATCGGTAATAAATGATAAAACTAAAGTAAAATACTTGTGCTTGTCAATGTCCATACTCATAATGTAAGAGTGAGTTTAAATATGAAGAGATTTTAGGGGTATGCTCACCGGTAGTGGTAGTATAAATGAAATTGTAAAGATTTTTTTTTTAAACAGCCTTAACAATATTAAGGCATCCACGGAAATCGTATTTTGTTAATGGTTAGACCAAACTTTATACACATAATTAAACGCAACATGTCTATGCTTCGTTAGAAAATATCAATCACGAACAAAATAATGGCGGAAATTCGATTTTGTGTAAAAATGGCCTAATATTGAATTTGCTTTCTTTTTTTGTATATGATTAAATTTTGATACCAAAACTAATTATAAGCATAGATAAGTTGGATTTGAATACGTGTACAAAGTTTAATGAAGTTCGGTCTTACCGTTTAAAAATGAGAACGAAACTATACTGCGACACAAAACTATTGACAAAAAAAGGGGGCGCCACTTTCTTCGCCCAGGCAGCTTTAATATGGCAACACATTGATTATTTTGTATGAAGAATTAGGTGATGCCAGTTGAAATAATTTTAATTCCGTTTCAAGAGTTTTAAGTGTCGCAGTGTACGTTTGTATGGAATTTTGTACCTCCGGCCGACTCTTAACAATATCATCTACCAACATCTGGAGCTGTCAGTACGTTTTATAGAGTGGAATATTTGAGTACCAAACTACCCTCATTGTGATGCTTGTTCCATATATCATAGTGTTTTAATTAGATATATTACAGTAACATATATGTACAACACCAGTAGTACATTTTAACAATGCGCATATCAATAGCATTAAAATGACTTCGATTGCGATGAAATATACAGGATGTTAATTTAATTGCGTACCGTAGCTCATGAGGTGCTTTAGTATCCACAATGGTAGAAATTCCTAGTTGCTAAAATCACGACTTAACTAATATATGTTTCTACCTGTCATTTTCTATCATGAGAGAGCAGAAAGAGACGGTAATCATTTTAGTCAAGATTTAGCTCTACAAATCGATAGCAATGACTCACATAAAAAAAACCTAGTAGTTTTTTTGCTATGCCATACAAATTATTTGAAGAATGATAATTTCGTATGGGAAACTCCATTTCTTTTTCGTAGTGTTTTTTGAATAGTATGTATGTTATCTTATATCGTTACTAACCTAAATCACCCCTAAGCTATGTCACGCCATTAAATAAACACCCTGTAACTTTTGACTAGCATTTCCATGTTCTCTTATTGATTGCAGCATTGTTCCTATAAGTTGTTAGACTGTAAAGGCTTACTTAGTCAATAGTCTAGTCTATGTGATGTTTTAGACTTATCATGTGTATTCGCTGTAACTAATAAAAACTTGTATTTATTGTACATCGCACATTTATTCACTTTGAATGTATTTTGACACATTCTACGCTTACCGAAAGGTATCATTAATTTCTATATGTGTTAGTAAACAGTAAAGTTGTATACATGCCTTTATTATTTCTACTCCTTAGAAATCTTAGTACCTAGTACCTACGTAGAATGATTTTTAACACATAATTAGGCCTATACTTAACTACAAAATCACCATCACAGATTATGCAATGTATTAGTCTAGTTTCCTTCCAAGTTAACACAGAGTGTTCAAACAAGCGAAACATTTACTTCACAACAATGGCACAGCGTTCGTTATTCGTCATGGCTGGTAGATAAAAAAATACTTATGTAACGCTAAAACTTAGAATCCCTGCCTCAAATTATAATATTTACAAATTATTATTGTTCTCAGATCACACACTGGAGATTCTTTAAGGTCCCTCTCATCTCGTTTAAAAAAAAATATTAGTCATGTCTAAGACGCATTTCATCATTATCTGCAAGCCCTATAAACCCTCAATGCTAGAACACACACGAGTAACATCTGCAGTATCAAAATCCAGATAACCAGTGCCCTAATATCGCCGACATAGTTCCGCGACACCCCTAGATATTTGAGATACTGTCCCGGTTTCCTAAACATGCAAAACTCTTTATGACAAGGCAAGATTTCGCGACCGAATCCGTAGACGGTTTCTAGGAAGGCGTCGAAGGCGTAGCGGAAGTAGGATATCTTGGCGAATGGTTGGAGGTAGGCTGGCATCTCCGCGTACGGAATGAAGAACTCTGAGAACATCAGCATTGGAATGTTCGCTGCTGGGATCACGAAAAGGCCGAGCTAGAAATAAACCAAAGAAATATAGGTTGAATTTACAGACCTTTCAAAGATTCTGCAATGAAATAGGGCGCTAAAAGAACTATGAGCTGGTTAGTAAGCATTGTGATGATTAACAATCAGGTGTCTCTGTTAACTTGTAGCTAGTTGATCTAGTATGGAATCAAGTAATGTCTAATAATAATAATTGATTAATTGAAAAAAAAAACAAAGGTTTAAACTTAATGGCTAATAACGAAAATACTTTATAACTTCAGATCTGTTTTCGTACTAATTTGTCACTTTACAAGTTATCAATGGACTTAAAACTTAAATCCGTTTGAAACGATTGACGAATTTCTTTGTTAAACACAAGCATTGAAAAAACTCTATATTCAATATCCATTGATCTGTAGGTATTTTTTTTTACTTTTTAAGTTGGCACAGGTTGTTGCCTCCCCTAATTAAATTAAATAGGTGAGCCAACAATCTCTGTTAATTTGTAGTCACTTGTAGTCTCCGTAAACGAGTCTTTACCTTGACCCCGCAAGCCGCTCCGACCACCAATCCGAAGGTCTGCGCGAGGATGGTGATGAGCACGCAGATCACCCAAGCCAGCGCCATTCTGTTGACGTTCAGCGGCTGGGACGTCAGGTACCATGCCGGGAATACGAACACGGTCGCGCAGAGTAACTGGAAAGAGGTACAATATTGATATAATCTACATTTCAGTACGTATCCAATATGGATATAAATAAGAGATTAGGCTAGCTTCCTAGCTCTTGTTGGTTGAGTACAATGAACGGCTAGCTAGGCAATACGCAATTTAGTTTTTTTGTAAAGAAGAAAATGTTCAGTTTGGTTCACATAGGTAAGTACTTTTAGGGCGGTTTTGCACTGCTCCTTATTCGGTTCGTATCCGAATCGTGTCCGTGTAACTTCCATATAAAACGAATATGCATGGGTGCGCAAACTGTCATACATTTGTTAGGAAGGTCAATTCGGATACTAGTTCGGACCGGTGCAAAAGCTTACATTCAATTTAATAGAGGGGCGGTACTCAAAGAGGTGGTAAAAACGTTAGTGTTACCTGTATCGGCAAGTCCACTATAATCTTTGAGAAGCAGTACGTCGTCAACCAGTACCACCGATTGAGGTGCTCTTGAAGTACGACTGTCGCTTCAACTGGAACTGGAATGAGAAATAGGTATCACTATCACTACATAGTATAAAACAAAGTCGCTTTCTCTGTCCCTATATCCCTATGTATGCTTAGATCTTTAAAACTTCGCAACGGATTTTGATGCGGTTTCTTTTAATGGATAGAGTGATTCAAGAGGAAGGTTTATATGTATAATACATGCATAATATAGTAGAGTAACACTGATGATTTCCGTGCGAAGCCGGTGCGGGTCGCTAGTAGTTTTATAAAATGAAACATAAGCATAATAAGCAGGCTAGGCATAGGCAAAAAGAAAATGCAATGTACGTAGGTAATTCACCGCTATCCTTCTATCCTTCTTAATGGTTTATAAAGGATAAAATTACCAGTAATCAACCGGTACTATAGATTTGATTTCCGGCTTTTCTAGCATAATCTTGTAGAGCGATCTCAGGGTTGTACGGTTAGAAATATGAACCAACAAAAAAAGAATCTGTTACTCTGTTCTGTATTGACTGGCTCGTAAACCTAGAAAATCAGTGTTGCCTTTTGGGAAAACTCTAAGGGTAAAATTCACTGAGCCTTGGCCCTTTCACATCACTGCAGCACACATGTCCATATTGTGTAAACTACTTTGAATTATCTGTCTGTTTTATTATGTCTCTTTTTAAATTTTCGAAATGTACCTACATGTGTTTTGTAGAAATATGACTAAAACGCTTTATCTATCTATCTATAACTTACATGTGTGGATAGTAGGCATAGCGTTGGAGAAGAAAAGGAACAGCAAGAAGAAGAAAAGACAGCCGGTATTACTGGTGACCCGCGCTCCATCTGCGCCGGCGCCGTGATATAACGCTCCCAACAGCAATGCTACTAACACGTGCGCCACTAGACGAATCTGAAACAAGTATTTTAAAAAAGAATTCAAACAACCCGACTGTAGTACCTATAAAAACATGTTTTAATGCATGAAGTTGTTACTTCCATGCTGGTCTGGGAGCGAGAGATTACTTCCATGCTGGTCTGGGAGCGAGAGAAAAACATAGAATGTGCCAGCTGCATTTCCTCCCGGGCATGCTGTAAAATCCAGCTAAGGGATCCGAGGGTTTCAGTATATTGTAATTTAGGCGATGGGCTGACAACCTGTCACTACAGCAATATACCTAGAATTATATCTTAAATAACCCTCAAAACTTTGTCAGACGTGGCGGGACACCTTTGTTTAGGTCGTTTACGCTCTGCCTACCCCATTAGGGATACAGGCGTGAATATATGTATGTATGTATGTAAGTTGTTCTAAAATTAAGCGTAAACATATGTATCAAATATATTTTTGTAATCTACTTTTAATTACCTCCATTTTGATACTTCACTCAGCGTTAACATAATAAACATATATATTTTTGTAATCTCCTTGTTAATTACCTTCATTTTGATACTTCACTCGATAGGTTCAGTCGTTTTTTTTTTTTTGAAAACTTTTAAATTAGCGCCTAAAATCCGCCATTTAGAATTTTGTATAATTACACCTACTAATCTAAGAGTGCTTGAGACCAATCGAATTATAACCTAATTGTCGAATTCCATCCAGCCGTTTCGGAGATACGAGGTAATAAAGAAATATTAGTACCTACGTACCAACATACATACTTACAAGATACGCGCGAAAAACATAAACCTTCCTTGACAGTCGGGTAATGGTAATTACAGTCGTGTAAAAATCATAACAGAATGGTACTCATCATCTCCCTAGCCTCTTCCCGTATCTCACGGGGTCGGCTACCTAATCTAGGGGATTGAACGAGAGTACTGGTTTTTACACAGAGTGACTGCCATCAGACCTCCGCAACCCAGAAGGAAAACCAGACCCAATCCTAGATTAGGTCAGTTTTCAAGCCGCCAATGCTTAGCACTGGCCTCTGACATGGCTTAACGACTAATATCTACGGTATTAAACGATATTAACCGGGACCAACGAAATGGTACTATCACGTCCAAACATAAAATGAAACCTGCCTACGCCCGACATGAAACTGAAACAAGTTCTACGACGCCGTAGTCAACAGCTACGACGTAGCAAATGAAACTGAAAAAGCGTAGCTACAGAATTTTGTTTTAAATCCGTAGCAGTGACTTAATTTTCGATGCTTGTTTCTTAAATTAGAAAATATCATTTTAATAATAGAAGTCCTGGGAGCGATAGAAAAACATAGAATCTTCCATGCCGGCCTGGGAGCAAGAGAAAAACATAGAATGTGCCGGCTGCATTTCCTCCCGAGCATGCTGTAAAAACCAGCTAAGGGATCCGAGGGTTTCGGTATATTGTGATTTAGGCGATGGGCTGACAACCTGTCACTACAGCAATATACCTACAAATCTATCTTGAATAACCCTCAAAACTTTGTCAGACGTGGCGGAATGACCTTAGTTTAGGTCGTTTGCGCTCTGCCTACCCCATTAGGGATAAAGGCGTGATTATATGTATGTATGTATGTATCATGAAGTAAGTACTTATAATGTAAACAAATGTTACCTACTTCCTATTACGAAAATCACAATAGACTGTTGACCTATATACGTATTGGATTATAAATAAGTAAAAATGTTTCAAATTGGATCACTGATTTTCACAAAATACGCAAAAAAATTAAGTTAATTAATAAAGCAAAAACTCCCGTTTAAGAAGTAATTTTATGAGGATAGAAAAGATGATCTTAAATAATATTGCACTGCTATCTTTCTTTTTCTATTTAGGCGATGGGCTGACAATCTGTCACTATAGCAATATACGTACAAATCTATCTTAAATTACCATCAAAACTTTGTCAGACGTGGCGGAACGACATTTGTTTAGGTCGTTTACGCTGTGCCTACACCAATAGGGATAAAGGCGTGATTATATGTATGTATGTAAGCCCGGGAGGAATTGCATCTGGCAAGTCAATGCTTTTCGCTCGCTCCCAGGCCAGCATGGAAGATTCTATGTTTTTCTATCGCTCCCAGGCCAGCATGGAAGATTCTATGTTTTTCTATCGCTCCCAGGCCAGCATGGAAGATTCTATGTTTTTCTATCGCTCCCAGGCCAGCATGGAAGATCCTATGTTTTTCTATCGCTCCCAGGCCAGCATGGAAGATTCTATGTTTTTCTATCGCTCCCAGGCCAGCATGGAAGATTCTATGTTTTTCTATCGCTCCCAGGCCAGCATGGAAGATTCTATGTTTTTCTATCGCTCCCAGGCCAGCATGGAAGATTCTATGTTTTTCTATCGCTCCCAGGCCAGCATGGAAGATCCTGGCCTGCATGGAAGATTACTTGGGATATAAAAATACCTGTGTCAAATGTACATCCCTGAGGGCTCCTATAAACCCTCTCCATAGTAGTGACGAGAGCTGCTGCGTGACTGATGCTGCGTATTCCCTCTTGACAGTGGAGTAGGAGCTTAGCAGGGCCTCTGCGTCCGTTGCAATCTCTGAATACGAGAGGGTACTTTATTATTCAGCAGTCTGGCAGGTAATAGTAGTCCTCGCACTGATTTTCCGGTGATGGCGGCCAATCTCCCAGAGATCGGCCACTAGTTTTTAGCACTCTTTATTCCTTCAATCTCTTATTTTGATGTGACAGATTGACTGACATGACCAGAGAGAAATCAGGCGCAGGACCAACTATTTACATGCCTATCCGACAGCATGGATCATCTTACTTTTTGGACAATCAGGTGATCAGCCTGCAGTGTCTTAACCAAACTAGAAACAACAACAAATTCATTGTCTCAAGCCGGGAATCGAACTGGGTACATCCGGGTCGAGAGCCCATTGCTCTGACCGCTAGACCACGGAGGCAGTCCATTCGGGCAGATAATAAGGCTGAATCAAATAACTCAATCAATCACAGACTTCTAATAGAGAAGAGCATCCAGCTAACTATTTTTCCTTCTGGTTCTTAATACCAGGTGTGAGGGACAGCGCCCCGCAAACTGATAGGGGTTTGCTCAGTCAATGATACTGAACAACTTACGTCAGGATTATTTTTCAGGAAGTAAAGAAAAAAGAGTCCATACAAAATGTTTCCCTGGATCGGACAATTTGTATGGAAAGGCCAATATTTTTTTGCACTTCTTGAAAATAAACGTGGTGTAAGTTGTTCATTATCATTGACTGAGCAACCCCTATTAGTTTGTGGGACACTGTCCCTTACACCCGGTATTTTTTCGATTAGAGTTAATCCATCTTTATCTTTGCATGCCACTCTATTCACCTTTTTCCTTACTATCCCGGTCCTCATTCCGGGCTATTCTCTTCATCTCGTAAGCAAAACTCTTCGCTTCGCTCTCCAGTAGAGTAATGTTGCCCGCGTGTTCGTTGGTCGCTACTTCTAGCACTGAAAACAAACATAATAGATTAGATTTTAGAAAATTTTAGTAGTTAAAGGTGCAACCAATTGGCTTTGTGATGATGTATGGGAAAAAGGTAGCTACCCGCCTGGTCGGGTGTTGTGACCAGGGGACTGAAGTCCAACCGGGCAAGTTTGGAACTTGTATATCTGCAGATCGCTGAGAAAACTTCGATACCGCGTTTCAGAACTTGTGTGTGGCTACAAAATTAAACTAACTAAGAACTTGTTTGTCTAATAAGTTTTCATGACATTCCTAATCCTAAGGGACGTCACCATAGGTGTTTAATCTGCTAAAACGTTTCTGCAAGATCGGTATGTAGAAATTGCTATAATAGCAATAAGGCCGCGTTCTTTGTACTCTTGTTTTTTTCTGTTAATACTTTTCATATTATTTATCTGTTTTTTATTGTATTGTAAATTTAATTAGTCAGTAGTATTTCTTCATTTTCCTTTGTGATGTGGTAATTTGTATTATTATGTCTCTGCATTAAATGATAATACTAAGTACGTAAACTTGATCATAATTTTTTCTACCATTGTTCACACCATATTATTAACTATCTCTTGAGGTTCACACCCTTGACGTGACTAGGCTGCATTAAATGATACATGGAAGCTAGACTTAGCCTAGAACTAGATCTATTTAATTTATATACCTAGGAAACGAAGCGAAGTTTTTATTTGCCTTATACGTTTTGATTCGTTATTATTATATACGCCTAATAAAAATTATGAACTGTTTTATTTATTAACTTAATAAATAACCATTTTACATGTGTAATTAAACGATCATAAATGTAGCGAGCGCTACTAAATATAATTTGTTATCTGTAAGTAAATTGGAACATTGTCTAGTTTGATAAGAGTTAACAAAGGGAATGAGGGCATCCGCTACAGAAACCGAAGTTATTTAATAATGCTAGTACGCTGGTCAAAAAGCAAAACAAAACAAAAACAGCCTCCGATATAAGCGAAATAAGAACCTCCAGCGTGATCATATAAACTTACAATAATCAGCAATGTTGTAAGTAATGAAAGATAAGAAAAGCCTGGAGGAAGGATGGTGGATGACGCCTTCTCTTCGATAAGGAATTCCCAAGGCAACGCCATTAGCTGAGGTTCGAGCCCTAGTGGGCACCCCTAGGCAGTTGTCATTTTCATTTCCCTTTAGTCCGGTGACGCATTATATGCACTTTGTAGTATGGTGCAAATAGGTCCATTAAAAAAAAGGTAGATGACGCAGATGACCGTACTTTTATATACTTACAATAATCAGCCATGTTGTAATACTGTGGACATATGAATCCTGCTCTGCCCAATGCGGCTGGTACGTCAGCTACGGCGCCGGCGTAGAGCGTCCTGCCGTTCGCCAGAAGGATGACGTCATCAGCAGACGAGAACAGTCTGGAGGAAGGCTGGTGAATGACGCAGGCCACGGTGCGTCCGCTGGCTGCCACCGTGCGTAAGGCGCGGGCCACTGACATTGAGGATACGGAGTCTAAGCCACTGGAAAAAATGTTCAATGTTTTGAATAGTCAAATCTTTTCGGCGAACATTCGGTACCTTTTGTTAAAAAAATCTTATGAGATGGCAGTTCAGTATATTCAAAAAAATGAGTTATGTTTTCATCACAGTGCAATACAATTTAATTCGATTAAATCCAGCACACGAAAGGTTATGAAACTGGTTGTTGCAATCAACATTTCATGCTGTTCATGACCTGTGAAGACCTTTGCGACCATACTGCAGCGATATGGATTACCTAAGCAATATAGTAAACAACTAAACTACAGATAATCAAAAACGTGCTTTCAGAGATCTTGATATTTTTGCATTATACACCCGTGTGTTGCCAGGTTAGAATAGCATCACCCCATAACTTCCCGTGGTTGTCGTAAAAGGCGACTAAGGGATAAATGGGCAGCAGCGTTCCCTGTAAATGGAAAACTTCTACTGCGCTCACCAACCCGCCTGCCAAGCGCGGTGAGTATGGTATTTACCCCCAATTTTGGGGAGGCCCACGTCCAGCAGTGGACTGTTGTGGCTGATGTTGATGTACATTCGTGTGCAGTGCTTATCCTTTCCGATTCTGATATGATAATAAACAGCCAAAGAAAAAAAAATGACAGGGTTGGATTATAGCTGAAGGGTTTTTTTTGTCGGGCTACATCGATTCCGAGCATTATTTTTTACCTTTGAATAGAGCATCTCTCGTAAAATTGTTACCACTGCCATCCAGTAGGTTTATGTAGAAAATAAATTATATGAGGCACTACTGGTACTAGTCAAGTGTTGGAAAAAATAGATTTCCTTGGTATAACGAAACAATAGAGACAGGTAAAAACCTGCTGAGTTATAAAAGCCGATCAAGGTTAATTTAAGATCTATAGTTTCATTCTTCCACGCTGGACTAGGAGTGAGAGAAAAACATAGAATGTGCCAGATGCATTTCCTCCCGCGCACGCTTTAAAAACCAGCCAAGGGATCTGAGTGTTTCAGTGAATTGTAATTTAGGCTATAGGCTGACAACCTGTCACTTCAGCAATATACCTACAAATCTATCTTAAATAACCCTGTCAGATGTGGCGGAACGACCTTCGTTTACGCTCTGCCTACCCCATTAGAGATAAAGGCGTGATTATATGTATTATGTATAGTATTACCTGGTAGGTTCATCCAGTAGCATAATAGTTGGGTCAGTCAGCAACTCACAGGCAATTGTGAGTCTCTTCCGCTCCCCTCCTGACATTCTACCAGCCTTGGTGTTCAGCACTTCGAATATGCCCAGCTGCTGCGATACCGACTCTATCTGGAAAATAGTTCGGTTTAAGATTGTACATACATACATACATAAATCACGCCTTTATCCGTTACGGGGTAGGCAGAGCGTTTAACGCCTCGTAAAAGGCGCTTTCGCCACGTCTGACAAAAATTGAGGGCAATTTTAGATTGTAATATGTATTGCTATAGTGACAGGTTGTCAGCCCATCGCCTAAATTACAATACACTGTAACCCTCGTGTCCCTTTTGCTGACTTCAACAGCATGCCCGGGAGGAAGGGCAACTGGAACATTCTATGTTTTTCTATCTCTCCCAGTCCAGCATGGAAGTAGTTTAAGATTGTGTTTATGGTAATAATTGCACCTGAGTTCGCGAGTGACAAAGGTATGCTAAAAACCTATTCCGCTTTTGCTGAGGGTGATTTTAAAAGAGTGTGTAGAGACTAAATCAATATGAGATTTAAAAAAACCAGCCAAGTGTGTGTCGGCCGAAGGGTTCCGTACAATTATCAATACAATATTTTAACCATTTGTTACCCATTACCTTTATTAATATCAAGCTTTTGTTTAAAACCGAGACCGGCAAAGAAATCTCGTTTGAAATTCCGTTGAAAATACCAACTGTCTAGCTATCAAGGTTATATAGATACAGCCTGCGGTGACAGAGACAAAATCACGTTTGTTGTATGGGAGTTCCCGGTTTTGATTTTGTTTACATACATACATAAAATCACGCCTTTATCCCTTACGGGGTAGGCAGAGCATAAAACGCCTCGTGAAAGGCGCTTTCGCCACGTCAGACAAAAATTGAGGAAAATTTTAGATTGTAATGTGTATTTCTGTAGTGACCGGTTGTCAGCCCATCGCCTAAATTACAATATACTGTAACCCTCAAATCCCTTTTGCTGACTTCTACAGCATGCCCGGGAGGAAGGGCAGCTGGAACATTCTATGTTTTCCTATCTCTCCCAGTCCAGCATGGAAGAATTTTGTATGTGTTTTAAAAAAATATTTGACTCAAGGATCACTACCACAGTATACTTCTTTTATATACCTCTTTGCTACCAAGCAAATATTCTAAGTACTTATTATGGTAACAATATAACAAACATACATACATACATACATACTCTCACGCCTGTATAGATAACGGGGTAGGCAGAGCATAACAATATAAGTATGTAAATAAATGCATTTGGATGCATGTCTTGACTTCCGTAGCAGTGAAGTGAGTCTTCTTGTTAAATAATTGGTCAAAAGGTATTATTACGTAAGCAATCAATAATTGCTATCAATAACGATATTGATAAATTCTAATTTATTGTATAAAGCGAGAATAGATTATTAATCGTTTATTTCGTCTGTCTTCTTTTCTTGTTCCTATTGTATATTGGACAAGATGACCTACACATTTCTTCTATGCTGGCCTTGGAGCGAGAGAAAAACATAGAATGTGCCAGCTGCATTTCCTCCCGGGCATGCTGTAAAATCCAGCTAAGGGATCCGAGAGTTTCAATAAATTGTAATTTAGACGATGGGCTGACAACCCTTTCACTGAGTAATATACCTTCAAATCTATCTTAAATAACCTTCAAATCTTTGTCAGACGTGGCGAAAGACCTTTGTTTAGGTCGTTTACGCTCTGCCTACCCCATTAGGGATAAAGGCGTGACTATATGTATGTATGTGATACCTACAACAGTGACGCAGTTTAACCACATTAGATTAGGGACAGTTGCACCCGAAATCGGTCATACTTAAAACAACCTGCATGCTACTTGCCTTGAATCTCAACGTGCACGTAAATTCATAAGTTCTTAATTAATTTAGAGTAAATAATTATTTGTATCGTATTAGAATAAAGGTAAAAAATAGTTTCATGTCTTTTAATCGAAGATCTTGTTTCTAAAACAAGTTTTAGCTATTAGATATGACATCATAATGAAATAACCGTTTAAGTAATTTTACTAATTTGCGAACACGTATCATTTATTTTTGAAACGTGTTTATGAATAAAAAGAAATAAAACTTTGTTGACCTTTATTCTAAAACTGCGTTGGAAATACAATAGTTCAATTCTATAGATAAAGCGTAGGAGACTTTTACGAATACCTTCTTAGGTAATATAAAGGTAATATTACGACTCGAAAAATAAAAGTATCTGGTAGGTTATAAAACACCTGTTTATAAAGATGAGGATAATTTTATCACTCAAGGTTCTTAAGTGAACGTTAGGTACATAAATTAAATCACTATTGTAATTAAAAGTGACCGACAATCATTTACATAATGATAGTTGTAGGTACTATCGATTATATACAGGGCGCCTGATCATTATAAGAAACTTGTTATGATAAAAAAGTTAAATGTGTTATGTATATATATTACATTTAACATAAAACATTTAACACATGTATGCGAGAGCCCGATGGTGTAGTGGATATAGGGCCGCTGCGTCCTGAGCGGGAGGTCGTGGTTCGAATCCCACCACGTACCAATGTGTTTTTCGATTTTCGAATTTCATATGTACGTTTATTTGGCGCTCTTTCCGTGCTTCGGAAGGCACGTTAAGCCGTTGGTCCCGGTTAATAGCGTTTAATACCGTAGATGTTAGTCGTTACGCCATATCAGAGGCCAGTTCTAAGCATTGGCGGCTTTGGGTCTGGTTTCCCTTCTTGGTTGCGGAGGTCAGATGACAGTCGCTCTGTGTAAAAACCAGTACCCTCGTTCAATCGCCTAGATTAGGTAGCCGACCCCGTGAGACACGGGATAAGGCTAGGAAGAAGATTTAACACATGTATGCCATTGCATACAATATAAAATATGTACCGATGGTAATACCTAAAGATTTTTTTATAAACACTTGGATTTTGTTCTATACAGGGGGTTAATTTAATTTCGTGCCAAAGCTTAGGGGGTGTTTTAGTTAAGTCTTCTTCTTCTTCAGTCGAGTGGGTATCGAGTCTATGGACCCGATAACTAACGTCACGCCTCTTTCCCGGAGGGGTAAAATGTCATATCAATCAATAAATTAAACAATTTTTGTTTGAATGTCAATGTGTCTGAGGTCTGCCGTATACTCTTTGGCAATTTATTATACATTTTTGGAGCCATAGTTAACATGCTTTTGTAATGCAGATCTGTTTTACATGACTTTAGCAGTACTTTATCACAGTGACGAGCTCTCATTTTTTTGGAAATATAATTACATTATTTCGTATAAAAAGCGTGGTTTCGTAAATGTACATAGAAGGTAGTGTAAGATTTTTTAATCGTTTAAAATGATCTTTGCAGCTTGCGTAGCGTTTCAATCCGCACATAGACCGTATGCACCTTTTTTATATTTTTTATATGCACATCTCTGCCTACCCCTCCGGGAAAGAGGCGTGACGTTATGTATGTATGTATGTACATTTTGTATATTTTGGACAGCATATCCCCAAAATATAATTCCATATCATAACCTAGAGGCCACACAACCATGATATGCAGTTAAAAGAGCTTTTTGGTTAACTTTTTTTGATAGCAGGTACAGTGCGTATGATAATTGTGTTACCTTTTTACACATAAAGTCTATGTGGCTTTGCCATTTCATGTTTTTATCAATATGAAGACCCAAAAGTTTTATTGATAAAGTCTCTTCAATTGCTGTCCCATCAATTACAATATTCGTTTGGATAATATTTTTGTTATAAAAATTCATTATTTTTGTCTTATCTTAATTCACAATTAAATTATTACATTTTAACCAATTAATTATAGATGTCAAGCTAATACATATGTCATTCTTATTTTTGTATAATACTGTACAATCATCAGCAAATAATAACATTGAATTATTTGTTGATTTAATAACATCATTTATATAGATTATAAAAAGTAGAGGTCCAAGCACGCTACCTTGCGGGACCCCTTGTGTGACAGCTTTTAATGTAGAAGAGTACTCTATATCGGTATTAGTTTTTGTACAAATTTTATTCAAATACAAATACAAAATACAAAATACAAAATCATTTATTTACAAAAAACCTATTACATGTTCAGAAATACCGGGTCCCCGCACTAGGTAAACCTGTATCGCGGGAAACCTTTGGACACATTTTGTACAACAGGATGTTTAATGAGCACTCGAAAATACAAATAATAGGAATTTAAAAATATAATAATTATTATTTTATTAATTTTAACTTTTTGAAATCTGTCACTTAAATAAGATTTTAACAGATTTAGAGCATTTCCCCTTACACCATACTCTTCTAATTTATAAAGTAATATATTATGCTCTACGTAATCGAAAGCTTTAGACATATCCATTAAAAGAGCTGATATATACTGTTTTTTATCTAGCCTTGACTGCACAATATCTATGAACTGGTATATATATGGCCATGTCTTTAGTCCTATTTTTACGAAAACCGTTCTGTTCTTTTACTAATATGTTGTTTGCTTCGAAGTAGTTGTATAGGCGAATAAATATCACCTTTTCGAATAGTTTTGAAAGTACAGGAATTAATGCCACTGGTCTGTAGTTTTCCATTTTGTCCTTTTCATTTTTCTTGTAGAGAGGTTTCACTACGGTTATTTTTAATTCGCTGGGGTTTATTTTTAATGCATTGCTCAATACAAAGGTTAATAATGTGGCTAAGGATTGGTGCTATGCTAAAACAAACAGTTTTTAATACTTTTGTACTTATATGGTCATATCCAGTACTTCCAGTGTTCCTCAAATTTCCTATTATATTACATACTTCTTTAGGGTCCGTTGGTCTCATAAAGAAGGAATTTGAAGAGTTGTATTTACAAGTTTTTTTATATTCCATACAACTCTTGCTCTTCACTGTCACCAATTCTGTGTAATATTTATTAAAAGACTCAGCTATTACTTGGGGACTGTCTATCTTTATATCATTGGCTAATATATGTTTAATTCCTTCCCTAGGAAACTTTTGTCCCTTATTATTTATGACGCTCCAAGTGGCCTTCGACTTAATTGTAGACTTCTCAATAAAATAATTATTTTGTGAGGTTTGCGTGAGCTTTACAATTTTGTTGAGCCTATGAGGTAGAGTACGATTTGAAACTTTTTTTTAACTGTGCGTTTTTTGTTAGCCTATATCTCCACAACAGCGCTCGCTTACGTTTACTACATAATTTTATACCTCGTGATATCCATTTTGGCCTTTGCTTTAGGTTATTTTTTACTTTTATAACAGGAAAGCATAGATTATAAAAAAGGACGAACAAATCATAGAATGTAGCAAATGCCACGTTCGCTGATGTTGCTGCAAAAACATCATTAAACATCAGATTTCCTATACACTCTTCAAATTTTTATATATTGTAATGACAAAAATCTCTTTTAAAAGAATACCAATAATCGAATCGGCAACTTTTTTTTACTGGTACATTTAATATTTGCGCTCGATGGTCCGAGCTGTGTTGTCCGATTCCCAGAGCTGCGTCTGGCCGCACCGCTATAACCGATCCCGCGTGTCGCGCGATATTGCGAAAATAAATCCCGCGCACCGCGCGAACGCTATCGACCAGCGGCTCTCGAAGGCTCGGTTATAACGGTGCAGCCAAACGCACCTTTTGGAATCATAAATAAATACCGACAATTTTATTTCTGAGTTGTTTTTAAAAAAAAACATTATTAATAGGCTCATTTTACGTTACTGAAACACTTCTTAAGCAATTAAATTAACACCCAGTATGGCTCTAAATCGCACCTTTATTAATAAAGGCATGGCAAAGGTTATATTTAACGTATTTATCGGACGCCTTCGTCTAAGTCATTCATATTTATAAAAGAAGGTTAAGAATAAGTTATCGCCAAAAATAGAATACAATAAGTGTGTTTTATTCAATAGAACTGACCTACCGCACATAGAAATAAAAGGTTATGTATTTTCATACATGTATTTTGAAATTTGCATAAAAATAAGTTGTCAAGTATGCAAATGATAAATTGCTGTCTAAAAAAGTCATGATAGGTATACTAGCTAGCAATAAAAACACATCGCGAGACGAGACTTTACTTGCTAGAGACACCTTTGCACCTAATACTATAGGAAACTCCTCTCAGTTTCATGTGCTACTAAGTCTCGTATTTATAAAGCGATATCAAACTCGAGAGCAATATTAAGTATGGATTTGACAAGTCAGATTGTACTGAAATGACATTTCTGATACGAACTCAAACTCGCTGTCACACATGAGAGCTGATATTAAATACAGGAGATCTCTTTTCTCCGGTTTTTAATTTATACATACATACATAACATCACGCCTTTATCCCTAACGGGGTAGGCAGAGCGTAAAAGACCTAAACAAAGGTCGTTTCGCCACGTCTGACCAAATTTTGAGGGTTATTTAGGATATATTTGTAGGTATATTGCTGTAGTGACAGGTTGTCAGCCCATCGCCTATATTACAATATACCGAAACCCTCGGATCCCTTAGCTGGTTCATACAGCATGCGCGGGAGGAAATGCACCTGACACATTCTATGTTTTTCTCTTGCTCCCAGGCCAGCATGGAAGAAAATTTTAATTTATAGTCGGTGGTTTTATGCGTTATCTGTCATTTTTATACGCCGTTATGTGATATGGCGGATAAATTTGACAGATATACTGGGGAAACGTGCAAAAGCGCGTCAGAATCTAGGGGACAAAGTATAAAACAGTAGAGTATAAATCGCCTGTCCTTTTTCAATTTTATTATTTTAAAATTGACAATCGAGCCCATTAGTAGTCAAAGCTTTTAAAATTAAATTGCAGGCACACATATAATCACGTCTTTATCCCTAATGGGGTAGGCAGAGCGTAAACGACCTCAACAAAAGTTAAACAAATGTAAAATCTAGAATCGAGCCCAATATTTACTTACAGCATGATTTCTTTCTCGTTTCCTGGCATTAGGCAACTTTAGGCTAGCAGCAAATTGCAGGGTTTCCTTGGCAGTCAGTGCATCAATGAGATGCGCGTGTTGAGTCACCAGCACCACGTTCCGACCGGCGCCCATCAGACATCCTCGCACCCCTGTCCGTCTGAAACCGTGTTTGAGTTGGTCAGTCATCGATAAGAAATCATACTGGTTTAGACTAATATAGAAAATAATAATATACGGGATGTAAGGTGCAGCGTCCCGCAAACTGATAGGGGTTGCTCAGTCAACGGAACTGAACAACTAGCAGCAGGATTGTTTGTCAGGAAGTGAAAATAAAAATTTGGTTTTCCATACAATTTGTCTGATCGAGAAGGTAATTTTGTATGGGGAGTTAATTTTTTTTGTTATATCCTGAAATAAATTCCTGCTGATAGTTGTTCAGTTTCCAACGAAACTGATAGGGGTTGTTCAGTCAACACTGAGCAACCTCTATCAGTTTGCGGGATGCTGTCCTTATACCCGGTATTGATTTTGTAAGTGCGTTTTTTAAAAAAAGAATACTCAAGGAACACTACCACAGTAGAATTTTATATTCCTTTGTGCTACCACGCAAATATCTGAGTATTATGGTAATAATGTTATGCTGTGGACAAATCATAGATTTCGCGTCAAGCATAATAAAATAAGTATGGAAATCAATGCATTTGGATGCATGTGTTGACTTCCGTAGCGTCGAAGTGAGTCTTTTAGCTATTTATTTATCTAAACTTATTATTATTTACACTACACCAGTGACTCAGTTTAAGGTGTATCCTGCTGGCAAATGATCAGATAGATTTCAAGATATGCAACCATCGCCCGTAATGCCTTAGAATAGTGTTCAAATCAGCGCGCGCTACAGCGTGGCGGTTACGTCTGTGGCCGCGTCAAATTTGAGCGAAAAAACACAAATATGCTCGTTCCATAAAAACCACGAGTCGGATTAGAAAAAACTCTGTAACGATTTTAGATAATCATCACACGGATAAATTCCCGAAGGAACCGTGTAAGCGCTTCTAATAATTTAGAAGGAATATCAAATTTACTGATAAAAAAAGCATTATTTCTAGATTTTTTTAGCATACTTATTTATAAACTAGAATATTTTTAAACTTTGCAAATGCAGGCCATGAACTAATTTCTTAGATGTATATATTTTTGGGATTTTTTCAATGTTTCGTTTAGGAGAAATATGCGCTTGAAAACAACTATTTGCCGGGAGGAATCACATTAGGTTAGGGACAGTTGCACTTATAAGTGCGACCGAAATCGGTCATTTACATTCTGCCCTGCTTGCTACTTGCCTTGAATCTTAAAGAGCACTGGTTTTCAAGGCTGGCAACATAAATTCTGCATAAGGACGGTTTACTCTACTGCGGTTTGTTTAACGACGGATAGATAATGAGTTATCCAGATTTGTATCCTAAAAATTTGGCATAAAGTCTATCTGATCTTGCTTGTCGTACTATTATTATACCTTATAATTTTTTTTCTATAATAATTCATATAATTATATACCTGTCATTTTCTGTCATGACAAAAGAAAAAGGGACGCCAATAATTTTAATCAAGATTTAGTTCGTGCGCTCTACGAATCGATAGAACTTACTTTCTTCCAGCCAGTATGTTCATCAGGGTGGATTTGCCAGCACCTGAAGGTCCCAGGATGAAAGTGAGTCTGCCAGGCCTCAGTGACCCACAGGCACCAGCCAAGATAGTCTGGCCGGTGCTCCCTGCAGTGTTCTTCTTTAGTGGCCAGCATGGTCCTGGGATAGAAGAGGAAAGATTTTTTAATATCGTTCGTAGATTCTAGGTAAGCCCATTCTATAGCAATCACTGCTCCATTTACACCTAGGTGTATAAACCTCCCAAAGACGTGTATATACTTTCCTTATAAGAAACACGACCGAAGAAACCCGAATTGAATTGGAATATCAGAAATTCAGAACAAAAAATACTAAGTGAATGATTCTTGAAGCGAATGAACTTCTAGTAGGAATAACGTCAGCAATTCTGACCGCAATTTTCTTTAACTAATTCTTAGCTAGCGCTGTCACTTTCTTAACTTTGACATAAGAACAGGATAGCAGATGAACAGATTATTTTGACATTCCTTATTTGACGTAAGACGCTTTAAGTATGAACTGAGCATAGAGCATGCTTCCTTATTTTACGTCAAAAAAGAAGTCTTATGTCAGATTAGGAATGTCAAAATCATGTGTTTATTTGCTATTCTTTTCTTATGTCAAAGTCAAGAGAGTGACAGCGCTAGTTAAGAATTAGAATTAGGATTATGTTGCGAGAATCGACGCCAATACGTATGAAAAATAAGAAATTGAAAGTCTTCGCGGGCAGAGTTTGAACCCCGTGTGACCCTTGGAATTCTGACTACCGCCCCGTAGCTCAGTTGGCAGAGCGATGGATCAGCATTTCAAGGGTCGCTGGTTCAAACACTGCCGGCGGTGCATTTTTAATTTCTTACTTCTTATATTTAAGTTGAAATAGCACTGTGAGTGCAAAGAACCTCAAAAATTATAGTAAGTACCTAGGTTAGTTATTTCAAGTCAGAGTGGTTTTGACAAAGATGCTTTTATGTCGACATGTCGTGCCCATATTTGCTCGAAGTAAACTCATACATGCATAGATACACACACATATCATCACGCCTTTATCCCTATATGGGTTAGGCAGAACGTAAACGAACTAAACAAAGGTCGTTCCGCCACGTCTGACAAAGTTTTGAGGGTTAGTTAGATTTGTAACTATATTGCTGTAGTGACAGGTTGTCAGCCCATCTCCTTAATTGCAATATACAGAAACCCTCGAACCTCTCAGCTGGTTTTTACAGTATGCCCGGGAGAAAATGCAGCTGACACATTCTATGTTATTCTTTCGGTCCCAGTCCAGCATGGATGAATAGCAACATCTTTGACGCTATCCCATTGACTGAATTGACTATTGATATAACACAATAGTATGCGATTAGAAAGCTATTTGTGTTCACCTAACAATAAACAATTTGTGGTTAGTGTTTAGAATAGAAATGACATCAAACGTATTATAAAATTAAATCTAGTATAGGTATGTTTTTGCTATTTAGCTATTCATACGCTAAACTATAGCGTATCTTTGATTGGTGAAAGGAGATTTTAGTTTACAGGAATTTGTGATAAATATTCAAATTTGTCCGTTTCATAAATGATTAAACAAAATAATTACTATAAGAATAAAATATTTTATACAATATCTATAGTCCTATAATTACTAGGTAGTAGGTATATGTACATAAAATCTTAGTGGATTACAACTAAATGGATTTTATGAAAAACAATTTTGATAATCAAACTACATCGCATGCCTGGTTATGCTGATAAATTAACGACTACTCACTTTTTTGTTTAATCGAGGTGTTAGACCTCTACGTTTCGACTCTTTACGAGAGTCTTCTTCAAAGAGAGTGAAATCACACAACACCGCCCGCCGGTGTGATCTTCAACTCCTGATTATGTTTAAGCTCGCTCTATTATTGACTCACATTTATGGTTTTGACCATTGTATAAAATAAATATTATACTTTTTAATACTTCTTAGAAGAACCTGTGTACTAATGACTAGTTAGGTAAATAAATCATAAAAACACATTAGCTAGGATCATTAAATAGCTGGGTAATTTGAGGAACTCTGATCCTTCAAAATCACATCTGTAATAGGTTTACCTGTTTCTGTGATCCTAGAAAATATTACCTTTTCGACACCTTCACAAACATAAACACACGACATTCTGGGCATTTCACAAACTCTCGACAAAAATGTATAATCGGTTAAATCGGTCTATAACTTTTAAAATGAAGTAAATGAGTAGGAAATGCCAATTAATCAACCAGTTTTTTGGTAATAATTGGTACCTTCTTTAAGGTTCGTATTTGTAAAGCTATCTCAAGATTGAGAACAATATTAAGTATGGATTTGACAAGCCATTTTGTACTGAAATGACATTTCTGATACGAACTCAAACTGGCTGTCAATCTCAAGTGCGGATTATGAATACCTAAAATGCAAACTGGCAATAATTTTATTTCGTTTTTTGACAATAGTTACAACATCCTTATATATCTAGGACCTGCTAGATTCCAGGTACTAAGTTACTGTATTTAGTTCTGTAGGTCTCGTAGTTGAAATCAAGGATAGAGAATAAAATGAAATATTTTTAACCCAAGATACGGTTACGGACATTGATAACCTGCCTTTATTTATTTATTTTAATATAATTTCATGAACAGTCAAACTGATTAAAATTGATTGACAATAATATTAATGTAACCTTGAGGTACATGCATATTTTTTGCACAGGTGATTGATTGATTTATTAATAAAATAGGTATGTATATAACGCTCTGCCTACCCTGTAAGGGATAAAGGCGTGATTTATGTATGTATGTATGTATACGATGTCATTTTATGGAAGATGTTTTAATTTACATCACGATAAGCAAATTTAAAACAACTAAATTGAATTAAAAAATATGTTTTCTTTTTAAGTAGTTTGACAGGTTTTTTGATATTTAACTCATACCGTTTTTGCCCGAATAAGTAAACGTGTGTACTGTAACAATTTCACGTGCGCATGCGTTTTGAGATAATGGTGAAAAAACGGTCAAGTGCTAATTTTTTTGGGTAGGTTTTGCTATCTGAACCGGTACCGCCAGCCGGTTTCATCCAGCAAGATTTTGATTATCACTATAGCGTGCTAATTTAAAAATAAGTATTATAGGTATTTTTTGCGATAAATACTGTAGTCCAACAAAACTTGCTGACCTTGCCAAAGAAGCTAGCAAGAAATCAATGCGAATGATATCTGGTAAGACTTAAAGAAGCTCAATCTCAAGCTTAATTATTTTTTAACAGAAATATATTACACACATACATGCATATAAAAATAATAATATTTATTTCCAACCACAACTATAGCTAGGTTACAAACAGCTTTCACTTAAATAGATATAGGCATTGTTAGTTGTGGTGGACTGGTGCCCGAGCTAGGCGTAAAAGCCTGTATTACCTGCTTGTATAATCATGCCTTTATCCCTAGTGGGGTAGGCAGAGCGTAAACGACCTAAACAAAGGTGGTTCCGCCACGTCTGGCAGCAGCAGCCCTTAGCTTTTACAGCATGCTCGAGAGGAAATGCAGATGGCACATTCTATGTTTTTTTCTCACTCCCAGTCCAGCATGGAAGAAATTATTACCATGCAACAATACTAATGTGTTTTCTAAATATTTCTTTAACACCCGGCGTCTGGCGAAATATTGATCCTGAGAGAATAATCAATACTAAGTAGATATAAGAGGTTGTTATTTTTGTAAGAATGCAAAATTATGTAGGTATACTATTTATGTTAAGTACGGTACGCTCATCAAATATTTTGTTTGACCTATAGGTTAAGTTCTCATGTAAGTGAATTGTTTTTATTTCTTATGAGAATAAAGTTTCTTAAACCCGAAGTAGATATACAATACTGAATATGTCCTGTCAATAAACTTTTGTCCTTGCCTGACCGGATGTAATAATCATTAGTTAAACATTAGTACATTAGGACTTCCATTGTGCTAAGCTTTAAGGTTTCTTAAGTATTCATGATGACTGTTGGTGACGTTGGAGTAGAAGTATTAGAAAATATAATAAATTATAAAAAGTATTCCCATCCCAACACAAAAGTTGTTTCATACCTATATATATATCTACGCATATTGTAAAAATAACACCTAAGTTGCTCAGTCAACGACACAGAACAACTTCCACTAGGAAACTATTTCAGAAAGTGAAAAAAAAGTGGCTTTTCCATATTTTTGTCTGATCGAAGTGGACATTTTGTATGGAAAAGCCAATAATTATATTATATTTCTTGGTGGAAATTGTTCAGTATTGTTGACTGAGCAACCCCTATTAGTTTGCGGGACGCTGTCTCTTACACCCGGTATGTAATATTATATTTTTTTTCATAGATTTTCTTTGACTAGATTAGCCTTAATGTTCATTTACAACTCCCTTTCTCCCCCCATAACAGTCGAAATTCAAATTCCACTCGCTTCCTAGCTTCGGCTACGATTTAAGCTTTTGTCTGAATACAGATCACGTGTAGATGTACCAAATGACGCCTCTTGTTATAATTTACTTAAGACCTCGATATGTTGTTAAATTGATAGGCTTTATCGTCGTTTGTTTAATTTAAAACCAACGTTAATTTAATTATTTACTCATTTTAATTTTGTGACCCCGATGGTGTAGTGGATAGGACCTCTGCCTCCTGGGAGGTCGTGGTTCGAACCCCACCACGTACCAATGTGTTTTTCGATTTCCGAATTTTCATATGTACGTTTATTCGGTGCTTTTTCCGTGCTTCGGAAGGCACGTTAAGCCGTTGGTCCCGGTTAATATCGTTTAATACTGTAGGAATTACTCGTTAAGCCGTGTCAGAAGCCAGTGCTAAGCATTGGCGGCTTGAAACCTCTGACCTAATCTAGGATTGGGTCTGGTTTCCCTTCTGAGTTGACGAGGTCAGATGGCAGTCGCTCTGTGTAAAACCAGTACTCTCGTACAATCCCATAGATTAGGTAGCCGACCCCGTGATAAGGCTAGGGAGATGATGAGTAAACGTTGCATAGCATTTTATATTATCTCCAGCACATTTGTTTGAATAATATTTATTTTTTCTCTATACTGGAACAAGGAACTTATCAATTGTTTATGTAGATGTTGACCAATTTGAGTTTTTTTTATCAACTCTACTATTCTTATGTTTTGCCGAATTTTGCACACTATGAATGCTTAAGTAGTAATAATATGTACTAGTAGTAGTAGTAATATCTACTACTCGACGAAAAAAATAATACATACATACATACATATAATCACGCCTTTATCCCTAACGGGGTAGGCAGAGCGTAAAGGAGCCAAACAAAGGTCGTTCCGCCACGTCTGACAAAGTTTTGAGGGTTATTTAAGATAGATTTGTAAGTATATTGCTGTAGTGACAGGTTGTCAGCCCATCGCCTAAATTACAATATACTGAAACCCTCGGATCCCTTAGCTGGTTTTTACAGCATACCCGGGAGGAAATGCAGCTGGCACATTCTATGTTTTTCTCTCGCTCCCAGGCCAGCATGGAAGAAAATAATAGGGTTAGTTTATCGTCCTAGTAGCAGAGTTCATTCACTCCATATTAGATGATGATCGCAAATCGACGAAGTGAACTGCCTCCGTGGTCTAGTGGTCAGAGCGATGGGCTTACGATCCGGAGGACTTGGGATTCCCAGGGTGGGAAGACAAGGTTGATATTTGTCAATTTATCACTTTGTGAGGTTTTCCTCAGTTTGTTTAGGAAATTGCAGGCTGAATCACCTTATTGTCTGGAAGAAAAAGATTCCGTGCTTCGGAGGTCACGTTAAGCCGTTGGTCCCGGTCGCCGGCTTTTGAGAGTGGTCGTTACACAAACCATGACAGAGACCTATTAGATGGATATAAAAACTCTGACACCAGGGTCCATCGGGGCGATTGACTCGATACCCACACGACAGAAGAAGAGGAAGAAGAATTAAACTCTATATTTATTTTATATTTTTTTTTGTACATTTTTCTAGGGCTTTCAATAAATTTTATTCTCGATTATCTTTTTCGTTGAATTAAGATAAACTAATTTATCATTTATTTAACAATCCAATTAAATCAATCAAAGTGTTAAATTGACAAATATCAACTTTGTGTTCCCCCCTGGGAATCGAACCTAGGACCTCCGGATCTTGAGCCCATGGCTCTGACCACTAGACCACGGAGACAGTTAAAGAATAAGAGTTTAATAAGAAAGATCAGAGTCTCAGATCAAAGTTTAATAATAATGATCTATTCTATGAAGAAATAAAAAGACGATGCTAAAATGATAATAGAAAACAAATTATATAATACTTTAAAATATACTTACTTTGTTAAAAGCATTTTATATAAAGTTCGCACAGCAAAAAGTTTTAAAAGTTCAATTTATTTACCCTTAGCACTAGAAAGCTTATATCCAAGTTCCAGGAACACTGTGATGTCACCACCATTTTTTAAATTTCCAAATTCTAGATCCATTGCTTATTACGAAAAACTACTATCGTGAACTTGATCGATGCGCTTACGACATGCGCTTGCGCACGAGTGGTATAGACGCACGCTTCGGAACGACTGTCATAATAAGTATAACTTGGAACTCCTATAAGATAAAGATAGATACAAAGTATTTCGCAACTTGTGAGTATAAAGCTAAGATAAGTTGAACTTGGACATCCACTTGGTCTGCGCATCATTCAATTCTCAACTTTGTAGTGCAGTTATTTTGTAAATGGTTAAGGCAGGTCGTATGACCTAGGACACATACTTGTGCCTGACCTAAAAGATGATTTGGAGTCGTATTTTTGAATTACTCGAATCAAATTCGTATTCGAAAGAGTAACATTCGCAAGGCAAATTGTATGAAAATTGCATGTGAAAGTTATTCTTTCGTATGCGCATTTCGATTCGAGTGAGTCAAAAATACGACTCCAGGATATTGAACGCGAGCGAAGGGTTTTGTCGGTCCGAGCTAACATGATCGCTCTTAGGTTGTTCTGAGGGGGTGTGGCTAACGTTCTTAAGGGCTTACTGCACCTCCCTGTACACGTGCAATCTGTGGCGGGATTAAACTAAGCGGTCCAACGCTACGGGGCCCTTCGGGTTCAGTATCACTATCACTACATAGTATAAAACAAAGTCGCTTTTTCCGTCCCTATATCCAATAAAGAAATATCAGTACATACATACATACAAGATACGCTCGAAATACGGAACCCTTCTTGACTCTCGTCAGTTGAGTAAAAAGACAATGAATAGGAATCATAATAAAGAAATGATATTATTTTTTATTCAAGTATCATAAGACTCACTTTGTTAGTAGACTTAGAACTAAGTATGTTAGTAAGTAGGTAAGTAAGATACAAACAGTGCTGTATATATGGACAGTCAAACCTGTCCGCTATATGTTGCAGCTAGATGTTGGGGATGCTCCGCGCACGGCGTATCAGGGACGCGCATCTTTTTCGCAGTTTGGCAGTAAAACCATCTACATGGGCGCTTGTAAACATGCCTGACGCGCTGCAAAATTGGGGCAGCCCCATCATCACCCAGAACGCATTATGTACTCCTAGCGACCCGCCCCGATTTCGCACGGAAATCATCAGTGTTACTCTTCTATATTATGCATGTATTATACATATAAACCTTCCTCTTGAATCACTCTATCCATTAAAAGAAACCGCATCAAAATCCGTTGCATACATAGGGATGTATGCATAAATCTTTAAAACTACGCACTATCACTACATAGTATAAAACAAAGTCGCTTTTTCCGTCCCTATATCCCTATATCCCTATATAGGGACGGAAAAAGCGTAACACTGATGATTTCCGTGCGAAATCGGGGCGGGTCGCTAGGAGTACATAATGCGTTCTGGGTGATGATGGGGCTGCCCCAATTTTGCAGCGCGTCAGGCATGTTTACAAGCGCCCGTGTAGATGGTTTTACTGCCAAACTGCGAAAAAGATGCGCGTCCCTGATACGCCGTGCGCGGAGCATCCCCAACATCTAGCTGCAACATATAGCGGACAGGTTTGACTGTCCATATATACAGCACTGTTTGTATCTTACTTACCTACTTACTAACATACTTAGTTCTAAGTCTACTAACAAAGTGAGTCTTATGATACTTGAATAAAAAATAATATCATTTCTTTATTATGATTCCTATTCATTGTCTTTTTACTCAACTGACGAGAGTCAAGAAGGGTTCCGTATTTCGAGCGTATCTTGTATGTATGTATGTACTGATATTTCTTTATTGCATCGTATCTCCGAAAAGTATAAATGGGATTTGACAATTAGGATATCATTCGATTGGTCTCAAACACCCCAGTGTTTTAAGATAGATGTTATTTTTCAAAGTTTAAATTGGCGGGTTTTAGGCGCTGAATTGTAAGTCTTTAAAATATTTTTTTTGACTGAACCTATTGAGTCTCGTGAGACAAAAATGTATATGATATATTTGTTAAAGCACAATTTTAGATCAATTAATGTATTCAAACATTTTTTTTATAGGTACTACAGTCAGTTCTTTCCATGCTGGACTGGGAGAGATAGAAAAACATAGCATGTTCCAGCTGTCCATCCTCCCGGACATGCTGTAAAAGTCAGCAAAAGGTACAGTGTATTGTAATTTAGGCGATGGGTTGACAAACTGTTACTATAGCAATACACATTTCAATCTAAAATTGCCCTCAATTTTTGTCAGACGTGGCGAAAGCGCCTTCTACGAGGCGTTTAACGCTCTGCCTACCACGTAAGGGATAAAGGCGTGATTTTATGTATGTATGTATGTACTACAGTCAGGTTGTTTGAATTATTTAAAAAAATACTTGTTATAAGAGGGAAAGAGCGAGTCCGCCCGCTACAGGTATACCTAGAATACTTACTGGATAAGCTCGACGCTAAATTAAGCGTTTTTGTGAAAATGTGAACAATAAAATGTATTTTATATGATGATTATGATGGCGATATTCATTATGAGAATGGACTTTTATGTTGTAAATAGGATTTGTGTTGTAATTTATATCTTACTAGCGACCCGCCCCAGCTTTGTACGGAAATTATCAGAGTTTCTCTACTGTATTATGCATGTATTATACATATAAACCTTCCTCTTGAATCACTCTATCCATTTAAAGCAACCGTATTAACATACATTGCATAGTTTAAAAGATTTATGCATACATAGGGATATAGGGACAGAGAAAGTGACTTTGTTTTATACTATGTAGTGATTATTTGTGTGTATACTATTTAATGTAAAAATGTTTTGCGCTGAAGCGATTGATTAATTGATGCTTGGGTAGGAAGGTAATTTAATTGGGCATGTATCTACTATGTATGTAGTATTTAATTTTGCGCCTGATCTATTTCTATCCACATTTACATCCAATCTATAATCTATTGGATGAAATATTTTATTTATAATAATTTCTTATTCATTAAGTAAATAACAATCTCTTGATTTACTATATGATATAATTTGTTTTTCCTATTATTATGTATTTTTCCAAAATAGAGAGAGAAAGCGATCGGATACTGTTGTTGTAGCTTAATGTAGGTAAGATAGGTCCGAGAGTTACAGTATATTGTAATTACGGCGATGGGCTGACAACCTGTCACTACAACAATATACCTACAAATCTATCCTAATTAACCCTTAAACCCTTCTTCCATTCTGGCCTGGGAGCGAGAGAAAAACTTAGAACGTGCCAGCTGCGTTTCCTCCCGGGCATGCTGTAAAAACCAGCTAAGGGATCCGAGGGTTTCAGTATATTGCAATTTAGGCGATGGGCTGATAACCTGTCACTACAGCAATGTAACTATAAATCTTCCTTAAATAACCCTCAAAACTTAGTCAGACGTGGCGGAACGACCTTTGTTTATGTCGTTTACGCTCTACCTACCCCATTAGGGATAAAGGCGTGATTATATGTATGTATGTAACTTTGTCAGACGTGGCGGAACGACCTTTTAGGGCGTTTACGCTCTGCTTACCCCATTAGGGATAAAGGCGTGATTGTATGTAATTGCTGCTTTAGCAATAAGGCCGCCTATATTGTACTGTTTTGTTCCTTACTTTTCTGCTGTATGTATTTGTGTTTCTTTGTGCAATAAAGTATCTTGTATTGTATTGTATGTATGTATGTCATATTAAAAGCCATTTCTTATAGCGATACGCCACTACCAAGGTGCCTTCGTCAAAGCAACACGCGCATTATAATAATGATGTATTGCATTAAAGAATCATAAGGTCAAGTTTACGAGGAAAATAAATACCTATAAAAAGTACCTGCGGGTTATTTCTTAACACTTCCGGTCTGAACCCGGAAGATAAAATGTGTTATTATAAGTTTATTATACCGAGTGCAAGGGACAGCGTCCCGTACACTGATAGGGGTTGCTCAGTCAACGATACTGAACAACTATCACCAGGAAATTCTTTTAGGAATGAAAAAAGAATTGGCTTTTCCAAACAAATTGTCAGATCGTGGTGTTCATTTTGTATAGTAAAGTAAAAAAAAAAAATGTTTTCTAAAATTAATTCCTGGTCTGTTCAGTTTTGTTGACTGAACAACCCCTATCAGTTTGCGGAGCGTTGTCCCTTACACCCCGTATGTATTAATGTAGTCACTACACGTGGCTCCACAATGATAATTTTATTACCGTTTACTAGAATACGAATCAGGATTTAAATATGTGTATGTAGTACTTAATTGTATGTCCAACAAAAGGCGTAATATACTTAGCACAAGTAAATAATAATTATAAATAATTAATGTACATTATCTCAGGTCTAAAATAATAACATATATAAATACATACTATCACGACTGTATCCCTAATGGGGTAGGCAAAGCGTCAACGACCCAAACAGAGGTCGTTCCGCCACGACTGACAAGTTTTGAGGGTTAAGATAGAACTGCATATTGCTTTAGTTACAGGTTGTCACTCCATCGACTAAATTACAATGTACCCTCGGATCCCTTAGCTGGCTTTTACAGCATGTCCGGAAGGAGATGCAGCTGGCACAAACTACGTAAAAAAAAATCAGTTTTGTTTAAATATAGTTTTTAATTAACTATTTATGGATTTTATTTGCAAATGTATATGGTGAGTATTTTGTTATTTGTATAATGCAGTCCAATTAATTTGAAACACATACACACATTGCTATCGATTCGTAAAGGGCACAACTTAACCAAATCTTAACGAAAATGATTGCCATCCCTATCTTTCCTCTCAGGATAGAAAATGACAGGTGACCACTTTAGTTAAGATTTAGTGATTTTTGCAAAAAAAATATTTATTAAATATTAGAAGTAAGAATAAGAAATTTCTTACTTCTAATATTTATTAAATATTTTTGGTCACCAAAGTTAATATTTTTCACTAAACTGCGATCTCCAAAATATTATATTGGTTCCCAAGTTATAAAATATGATCACCAAACAGATATCACCAAGAGAAAAAGAAAAAAAAGTAGATTGATTTCTATTATTATGAATGAATGATTATACAAATACATACATATAATCACGCCTTTATTCCTAATGGTAGGTAGGCAGAGCGTAAACGGCCTAAACAAAGGTTGTTCCACTACGTCTGACAAAGTTTTGAGGGTTATTTTAAGATACATTTGTTGGCATATTGCTGTAGTGACAGGTTGGCAGCCCATCGCCTAAATAACAATATACTGAATGCCCGGGAAGAAATGCAGCTGGCACATTCTATGTTTTTCTCTCACTCCCAGGCCAGCATGGAAGAATGATTATACTTTTAAAAGGTCGCTTTTCTAACGAAATCACGTTCCAGTAGAAAATTTCTGTTGTCTACGAGATACCGCTGACAGACGAATAGTTGGAAAGACGGACATTGGAGGCATAATTAACGGTTCCATTAAACAACTTATATAAAAGCAAAGTATACCAGCTGCTTTTCTTAACACGTTATTAGACTTCTCAGCTTCTTCTATACCTACAGAGTTGATCTTTCAACAAAACTGAATAACTTTTATGATGGAATTCTTTCAATACAATAACTATATTTTATAGTCTAAAAATGTCTTTCAGAAATGAACTTCTCGTCTTCTAATTATTAGAAAACGATACCACGACGACTAGATACACATCGATGAAATGTTTTTAATTTGTTTGGTGATCGATATAATTTCCTTGTGATCATTGATGAATATTTTGGTAACCGTTTTGTAATTTCTTGGTGATTATAGTTTGGTGACAGATTTACTATTTTGGGAACCAATGCTATTTATTCGGTGATCAATACTACAATTATTTAGTGATCAAAATGTCATACCCTTTAATTTCTAACACGTGTCTTTATTAAACGCAGAGCACATCTGTCCACAGATGCATTCAAGTGAATCAATATTGCAATATTAACAGTCGATTGATTCTTCCATGCTGGACTGGGAGAGATAGAAAAACATAGAATGTTCCAGCTGCCCTTCCTCCCGGGCATGCTGTTGAAGTCAGCATAAGGGACTCGAGGGTTACAGTGTATTGTAATTTAGGCGATGGGCTGACAGCCTGTCTCTATAACAATACAAGTTACAATCTAAAATTGCCCTCAATTTTTGTCAGACGTGGCGAAAGCGCCTTTTACGAGGCGTTAAACGCTCTGCCTACCCCGTAAGGGATATAGGCGTGATTTATGTATGTATGTATGTATTGATTTACCTACAAATTAAATATTTCCTGTGTTTATAACGTGTATGTTTATAATGTTATTTACCTACTTCTTTCTTGCATTATATCATCCCATCACGTACGCCACGTGGGTAAGTCTAGTGTGCAGGCACCTTTACGGTAATGCATCATTTGCGTCAGTTCAGTACACAAAGTCTACGATCATCAATAAATTAGAAACGTAAACTACAAACAGCTACTTGCCAAGAAAATACGTCTAGAAAATACGTCTTAATACTAAGTTGTAGAAGTTCATACTGCAGTAGAGTCTACACTTTAAAGAGTGGTTGATAGTTCATAAAGGCAGGTTCACATTATCTAATGGTTTTGAGTGACTACCCCAGATATGCAGTGAGTACGTGGCTCTAGATTGTTTTAGTAGTTAAAGACAAGTAGAAAAAGTACAAACAAACAAAATAGTACTTAATGATTGAGGAAATATACGTATTCATAGTTCTCACTATATTCACTGATGTTTGTGATATGAAAGTAAATTAGTTTTTTATTTAATCTATGGAATAAGAAATCAATTTCGTGGCGTCCCCAGGTATGGTGTGATTCGTTACCATTTGGTCGCTGGAGTCGCAAATTCAACTAACGTAAAATTGATTTCATGTTTTTAAAATTTCCAGTTATGTAATTAATTCGCTAGCTCTACATTAGTGTCATAAATAAAAGTGACGCAACTAATTGAGGGGCTAATTTTCCATATAAAAATTGAGCCCAATGATCTATTTTTGTGCTGCCTAGTTAGACGACAATTTCATATATATTTGTATTTCTTTGCAGAGCCAAAGGTCACTGCGATAAAACACCCGGGATGTGTGGTTTAACTGACAAATAACAGTAGCTAGGTATTTGTTATGTGCCAGTGATAACACTTATCATGGGTCACCAAGGCTCGACTTCAACTTATGATGCATATTTTAGTCAAAATTTAATATCCATGTTGGACTGGGAGCGAGGGAAAAACATAGAATATGCTAGATGCAAATCCTCCCGGGCATGCTGTAAAAACCAGCTAAGGGATCCGAGGGTTTCTGTATATTGCAATTTAAGTGATGGGCTGACAACCTGTCACATTTAATCACGCCAAAACAAAGGTCTTTTCGCCACGTCTGACAAAGTTTTGAGGGTTATTTAAGATATATTTGTAGGTATATTGCTGTAGTGCAGGTTGCCAGCTCATCGCCTAAACTGCAATGTATATACAGAAACCCTCTGATCCCTTAGCTGGTTTTTACAACATACCTGGGAGGAAATGCAGCTGGCACATTCTATGTTTTTCTCTCGCTCCCAGTCCAGCATGGAAGAAATATTACATGATGTTAGATGAAAATAATTACGCATTAGTACTCAAATTTAATCATGGGACGGTAATATTATTAGATTATAATTTAATAACTGATATTAATTTAATCAATGAAACTGACAGTAGTAATCTAATCAATATGTTCAAAATTATTGAAAGAAATGTAATTATCTGCGATATTTATTAATAACTACAACATACCTAAGTACCTAAAAGTTAAATGAAGTCATTATTCATTAGAAGAAAATTGATCAGGTATGCAAAAACATAATCTTAACGTTAAGACATTGAACAATGTATCCAGTGGTAAGGCAAATTATTTATTTAACAATTTATTGTACACAAAAACGACATCAAAAGCATGATATTAATACAAAGTTGTGTTGTGTACAGGCACTGATTATTTCTAAAAAGAAAATTCTTACAGCAGACCTACATAAGTGAAATTTTTTTGTGGTACGCGGATAAAACGTGCACAAAATTTAATACCTACTAATAAATAATACTTCTATAAAATACTTAATGATAGTAAAAGGACCTGAAGATTTTGCCATTCAATAGTCACTCCTTTCTGAAATGGACTTCTTAAATCTCAGATGTCGCAAAAATTTACATACGCCCTCTCTACCCCATAAGCATAAGTATGTGAGACGACAATACAGATGATTTTCACATACAGATACCTTTTAAAGTAATTGTTAGTCACGGCGCAAATACATAAGAGAATAGTAAACAAACAATGATTGAAACTCACGTTGAAAGGAGTCAACGACCGTGTACTCTATATCCTCAAACACCACAAGGCTCCCGTCTTCCACACTGAGATCGTCCTTCCCGGCTTCTGCGTCCATTTCTAGTTTTCACTATTTCGCCCAGTACATACACCGGATGGGCTGGTTTATGTTTTATGCGCGGAATTGGAAGATTGTCTCGTTGCGTATGAGCAACATGAGCAGTTGGCTTGAGGTCCGCTTGCACTCTACACTGCGTCTCGATACGATTGGCCTCCTCCACCACCGCACTCAAACTTTCACTTACTATCGTGTTTCTTAAGCCTACTATCGTGTACGACATGTTATCCCTACTTTATCGTGGTTTTTTTAATCTGTTTCTAATAATTATATCCGATAAAACGTAATTCTTTATTATCGTGAGTGGTAACAGACTTTAGCACATCATGTGTAATCTGTAGGGCATTTATGAATTTTGCATCTTTCTTGTTTTATTTATCAACCAGCACAAAATATTATGCTTGTCATTTATAGTATTTTGTATAAAATATTCATGAAGTATATACTACCTGCTAAACAATAGACATTTTCTGCAAAAACACTTTTTTTTCTTGTAAACACTTTCTAAAATACCTACTTATGTTTTTTTTCCGAATTTCGACATTTCGACAAAGTAGCAGCAGTAAACAGGAATTTAAAAAATAGTTGGTGGAAGAACCGACATGTTCTTTGGCACTGTGATGTTTTATTTAGTGATTGTAAATAATAGAAAGGGTTATATTTTGATAAAATTTATATTACCTCAAATATTCCAAATGTAGAGCCAAATGTATCTAATAATAAGAGTTAATACTTACTTATAATCTTACATTTACAATTCTGTTGGCTTGTAGAGAATCGAGAAGTTGCAGGCCTTGAGTAACTGTGTCAGAGTGTTTAAGTTTACTATCTATAGCATAAGTATTTGCTATAGAACTATAAAGTTTACAATAAAATGCAACATTTTATAGGTACCTTACCTACCGATACAAATACGATGTAAACAATTTGATAAAGTTTTTAAAATGTAATTTTTCCAATATCTCCGCCGGTGGCATGGATCTCAAACTTTCCGATAAACGATATTTTGACTCACTATGCAGTCCTCCTGGCAGACGGCTTACTGAAACATTTAATTATACATACATACATATAGTCACGCCTTCATCCCTTACGGGGTAGGCAGAGCGTGAAACGCCTCGTAAAAGGCGCTTCCGCCACGTCTGACAAAAATTGAGGGCAATTTTAGATTGTTATTTGTATTGCATTTAATTATATATTTTATTAGTTGTATTCACATTTGTTATTTCTGTCTGCTTACGAGAGGTAGCAGATGGACAAAAGTAACAGACAAAAAGTTACATTCGCATTTATAACAAATACAAGTAAATGTTTCAGTCTGGCAGGAGAGATTGAGCATGGTATTGGTAGATAGATATTGTTGTTTACCTCCTCACGTGCAATTGGACCAATAAGATATCGATCTATATTATTTTGATAACTTTATTCATCAAATTAATGTTATTGCACATCACATTCACACACTCGCAAGGTTGTCATATATATATTTTACTAGCGACCCGCCCCGGCTTCGCACGGAAATTATCAGTGTTTCTCTACTATATTATGCATGTATTATACATATAATCCCATCTCTATCCATTAAAAGAAACCGCATCAAAATCCGTTGCGTAGTTTTAAAAATTTATGCATACATGGGGATATAGGGACAGAAAAAGCGACTTTGTTTTATACTATGTAGTGATGTTACAACTTTTAAGGCAATCGCGATTATTTTCACTCATTTTACTTGTTATCCGGGTCTCGGGGCGATTTTTGGCGGTAAAATGTAAATACATTGAAATTTAGCTTCTATCCCGATGTTTCAACTACGTTTCAATACTCGTGGTCGAAACGAAATATTTTTATGTTGTATCGTGTTTCTTTTGTTAATTTTATGTTTCATTTGCATATTTTAATCAGTTTGGGGATACCCTTGTAGAGCAAGTATTTAAAATAAAAGTACTAATATTTTCTATTACCTGCCGGTGCAGATGTATGTTATGGGCAAAACAGCAAGTGAAAAAAATAGCTGACCATATTTAGGGTGTGATTATATCTATAAAACTGAACAACTTTCCCAAGAAATTTAGGTCGAAATATGGAAATAAATTGCCCTCCCATACAAATTGACTCAAGCCAACTGACACCGTTTGTATAGGACGGGCAATTTTTTTCTCGTAATTCGACCTTTGTTCCTTGGGGAAAGTTGTTCAGCTTCATGGGTAGAATCAAACCCTAAAATATATTTTATGTTTCATATATTTTATATTTTAGGGTTTGATTACTATAGTCAGCAATTTTTTTTACACCAATATAAAGTGTTTATACTCATACATAGAGCATCCCACAGGAAACGCATAAAGCTCATATCTTAAAAAAATATATATAAGATAAATTTAATTTAATATTTAGCTGAAAAAGTTTCTTAGAATTTACCTTATACTTCAGTTTGATTTAAATTTCAAATGATTTAAAAAAACAAGTAGTATTTATGTTATAGTTTAATAATCTTAATTTTTTCTGCATCTTTTATAATATTCCTATAATAATTTGGATCTTATCATTTCTATTATCATAATGTTTAATGGCAAGCTTTGGTAAAGATAAGTAATTTCTTGCCACGAAGCAAACATAATAACAACTATACTCGTATTATGTACAACTTTATAAATATATCATAATATTTTGTTTAAAAGAATTACTGAATCAAAGCTAATTATATTGATTAATTATAACTTTTTAGATATACAGGGTGTAAAAAAAGTACTACGTTCCTTTAAACCACGTAATGTATTAGTGATATACAACACAAACCACATATTAAATAAAATTAATAAATAATTTCAGTTAACATTTTATTAAATTCGTAAAACAGAAACAAGTAGACCAAACGTAGTTATGCACACTACGGCGGGCGCGAAGCTGTGACAAACGCCGTAATGTGTGTGACTACAGTTGGCTCACTTATTTCAGTGTTACGAATTTAATTAAAAATAAATATATTTTCATTTATTTTATTTAATGTGTTGTTTGCGTTCTATATCACTAATACAATACGTGGTTTAAAGGAACGCAGTACTTTTTTACACCCTATATATGATGTATTGTAAATATTGTGTATCTGACTATCTGTACAATATAAGACAAATGCTCTACATCACAGATTTATATATTGCTTTAAGTACGCAGTACTCTTTGCATTTAACAGGAAATTATAATACTTACATACATACATATTATCACGCCTTTATCCCTAATGGGGTAGGCAGAGCGCAAAAGACCTAAACAAAGGTCATTCCGCCACGTCTGACAAAGTTTTGAGGGTTATTTAAGATAGATTTGTAGGTATATTGCTGTAGTGACAGGTTGTCAGCCCATCGCCTAAATCACAATATGCCGAAACCCTCGGATCCCTTAAATTAAATCTATATGGAAATTATAATCTATTACATATATTTATCTGTTTACATAGGAAGAACTTAGCAATGGCAACATAGACTTTATTTTTGAGACATCCACGCTTTTAAAGTAACCCCATTAAAATTATTTAATATCAATTGAAACATAGGTATAAACTTATTTTCTACTTAAAGATTACCTTTTACTTATTTTTGTCAATCATACCTACTCTATGTCAATAATACTCAAATATTATATTTAATCATTGGCCAGGGGAGGTAGGGATAATATTATAAAATATGATCGAACGAACAGCCAATCTAGCGAAGGCAAACATATAAAAAAACATTATGATAATTGCTTTTTCAGCTCACATTTGCCTTGCGCTAAATGATTTACAAAATATACCCTTCTGATAGTTTAAATATTATGCCTAGACAAGATCAATATTCTTATACCTATTTCTCTTTGTGGACCTGTTAGTTAAAATATCACACTACATCATGGCTTGGAATGTTTTAAATACAACTTTATGTCCAAATGCACATCTGGCATCAAACATCATTCACTTATCCCAAATATAATGAATAGGTTATTAGAAGAATGGTGTATTTAGGTGGATAGTACTGATAAAGGACCGCTTAAAAGAATAAAAACAATCATAGCACTCAAGTCAATCGGAAGAAAACTGTGTTTTCAATATCACAGAGAGAAATGCTTACAAAACTTTCGGCACTTAAAATACCCTGTTATGTCTCGCAATAATAACCATTCGTCACCATTTGCTTTTCAACCTTATTTTTAAAAGCACGTAAGTCCCTATGTTCAATGACACTGATAAACACATTAAAGCTAGCATGGCAAACCACAGCTGTTCATCGAGCATGTCTCGTTCTATTAAGATTTGTTTAGGATAGGTGTATCTGCAGACGAGGTCGGAGCACTGCAGCTTGGGGCGGTCCATCCCGAACATGCTGATGGTGAGCGCGACGAGTCCGTGCTTCAAGAAGGAGATGTGAAACATCCAACGAGCGAAGAACGGAGCGTCCTTGTAGAGCAGGAAGAAGCCCGAGAAGATGACGAACGGCATAATGAAGAATGGACCGAAGACTACGCCATTCTGAAACAAAATAGCAATTTCCTTAAATCACAAGTAAATAATTAGTGCTAGGTAAATTTCAGGAGTTTCTTTTAAATATTATGTAAATCTACTTATTTCATAAAAATAATTGAAATATTATAAATAAATAGAAGAAAAGGAAGGAAAGAATATAAGCAGAAGAAGAAACAAATACATGTAAAATAAAAGAGTGGTCTAATATTAGAATACAGATTAAGGAGGGAGTAATTACCTTGACATTAAACATGGACCCATTAAGCAATCCTATGCAAAGCGCGACATAAGACACCAGCATCAAGGTCCAGCAGTATAGGATGAACCTGACGAAGTCATGTGGCTGACCAGTGAGGTAGTACACGATCATGGCATAGGACAATGTGCAGACAATCTGCGTTGGCAAAGATGATATTAAAGTGGAGCAGTAATATGCTCCCGTCATATACCATCGATTGAAGTGTTCACGACGGATCACTGGGAACTGTTGTGGAACTGAAACAAAATTGTTTGCATCATCATTACCAGATAGAAAACAAACCCTATGAAAAAAAAAAAAAATTCGCCAGAAGGAAATGTTATTGTGTCGAAAACTGCTGTAAATTAATATTTTGATCTTTGTATCCATCACCTAGTGCAATGAAGTGATAATAAAGCTAGTAAATTCAGATGAGACAGAATCGAGTCACCAGCATTACACCTATGACATTATGAATTATGATATTGTTTAAATATTTGACAAAAGAAAAGTATTACTTACAAGTAACAGTGACGGCACTAAAAGCCGTGAACATTAGGAACATGAGGCTGAAAAGTATTACTTATAAGTAACAGTGACGGCACTAAAAGCCGTGAACATTAGGAACATGAGGCTGAAAAGTATTACTTACAAGTAACAGTGACGGCACTAAAAGCCGTGAACATTAGGAACATGAGGCTGAAAAGTATTACTTACAAGTAACAGTGACGGCACTAAAAGCCGTGAACATTAGGAACATGAGGCTGAAAAGTATTACTTACAAGTAACAGTGACGGCACTAAAAGCCGTGAACATTAGGAACATGAGGCTGAAAAGTATTACTTACAAGTAACAGTGACGGCACTAAAAGCCGTGAACATCAGGAACATGAGGCTGAAAAAGAGGCAGTTGTAGTTGTCTCTGGCGTACTTGGCGTCCTCGCCGACGTTGTAGAACAGAAACCCAACAAACAAGGCCATGGAACAGTGGATGCCGGTGATCATCGCGGTGAACTGCGGGTCGCGCCACGTCGACTGTAATTGAAACATTTTGAACGATTCAGACAAATCTTTCATAAAATTAGGCATCGATAAAATTAGACTATCCAAAATATACATCATATTTTGGATACACTAATTTTATCGGTCCAAGTCAACATTTTACGTTGACGACCTTTTTATCGTCTGTTTTTTATAAAAGTAGTATCATCATAAAGAGTTTATATTTTTTGCTTTAATTAGGTAGATTAGATAAATCCTTGATTTATTAATTACATACATAATTTTAAAACTTTACTTCCATGCTGGCCTGGGAGCGAAAGAAAAACATAGAATGTGCCAGCTGCGTTTCCTCCCGGTCATGCTGTAAAAACCAGCTAAAGGATCCGAGGGTTTCTGCATATTGCAATATAGGCGATGGGCTGACAACCTGTCACTACAGCAATATACCTAAAAATCTTTCTTAATTAACCCTCAAAACTTTGTCAGATGTGGCGGAACAACTTTTGTTTAGGTCGTTAACGCTCTGCCTACCCCATTAGGGATACAGGCGTGATTATATGTATGTATTTTAAAATTGATAAAGCAGTAAACTAAATAATATTGTAAAATTATCCTTACCAATACAGATCTTTTCGTTAATGTAATAAATTGCTTCCAAAATGACGTCGAGTATGTACTTTGTAATTTTAGTAGGATTTTGTTAGTTGGATCTTCTTTAGGCGAAGGCAATGTTGTCAGGGATACTTCTTCAAGTGTATTGCTACGTAAATATGACTTATTTCCTGAAAAATTATAATCCACTTACAAAATTTAATTCAATTCATGTGACGTGAAGTGACCTAATCTATTACCACAAAAACAGGAAGCTAACCACAAAAGCTTATAATAAATAATACAGCGGTATGGCAGAGCTCAAAAATATTTTAACGTAGACATAATTTAAAATACTTACTTTCTAATTTTCTATCAGTCTCAATTGTATCGTTGGAGGTCCACTGAATGTCTTTGCCATTTTGTGAATGGAGGACAAGATCATTCGGATGGTCCGCACATACTTCTATTACTGAAATAATATTTTTTTATATATCAACCAACATAGTAAAAAAATCCTTGGGGGTTTTTGTTGTGCAATGAATCAAGGGCACTTAAATATTGTTGTTAGTATAGTACTTATATTGTCAGGCTGTCAAATTCAATCCTTAACATTGAATTAACTCACAGAAATCCACGGGGTTATGGTACGGAGGGCAGATTAGATTCATCCGTTCCAAGTATGGTAGCAGCATCGGCACTGACCCCATGTATGCGCATCGACCAGATACCACTGTGTATAGTCTGTCCACCATGTCCAGTAGAGCTGCTGATGGCTGGTGCATCGTCGCCACCACTGTCCGACCCTGGCGGGCCAGGAGGTGAAGGAGGAATACCGTTGACTTCGATATCGAACTGTCTAGGCCACTGGAAGGAGAAAAATGGAAACTAAATATTTATAAGGAAAATATTTTCTTTCCGTAGATTATGTTGGGGTAAGATCGAGTAATTTACTGTTTAGGCTTTTGAGTATTAGGGCTCCAGGAATAAGGTCATGCTAGAGGTGTTTCTGGTCATGGATGTTTTGTAGCATCCGACTGAAATTGCATTCGTTGCGGTGCCAGAACGCTACCCTGAGCTGAGGCAGACCATTATTCTGTTATCTCTATCTGTCATATATTGTTTACTCAGGTGAGTCATCATATCGCTACAGCTGCGTGCTGGTGACGGGTCACTATTTCGGACACATTGTTACAATCCGCGGTAGTATAGTGGTTAGTATCCCCGCCTGTCACGCGGGAGACCGGGGTTCGATTCCCCGCCGCGGAGAAAACTTTTTGTATTTTTTTTAAATGGTGCATTACATTGTAATATAAATATTTTCTCACCTGGTAGGTTCATCGAGGAACATGACTGGTGGATCCGTGACCAGCTCCAGGCCGATTGCGAGACGCTTCTTCTGACCTCCAGACAAGCGACCCGCTTGCGTATCCCTTGCTTTGCTTAGTCCCAGCGATAAAATTAATTCTTCTATCTGAAAGTAGGAAACGTTAGGATTTTTAAAACGAGTGCGATAAAGCAGTGTAGGTAAGCCAATTGACTGCGTCAACCATAAAAAATACTGTTTAATTTATGATTTTATAATACATACATACATATAATCACGCCTTTATAACTAATAGGGTAGGCAGAACGTAAACTACCTAAACAAATGTCGTTCCATCACGTCTGACAAAGTTTTGAAGGTTATTTAAGATATATTTGTTGGTATATTGCTGTAGTGACAGGTTGTCAGCCCATAGCCTAAATTGAAATATATTGAAACCCTTCGAATCCCTTAGCTGATTTATACAGCATGCCCGGGAGGAAATGCAGCCGGCACATTCTATGTTTATTTTTTCGCTCCTAGTCCAGCATGGAAGAAATCACTCTGATATGTTATTTATTAGTATCATATTCCCTGATAGGTCTTTACTAATCTGTGAATTTATTAACCTTAATAACCTTCAGAGTGTCCTGCCAACATGTAATGCCTTTGCCTGGGATGGATTTTTGGATGCGCACAATCCCTCCTGGCCGACGGCATCACACTTCTTTTATTTATATCTTTTCTATAATCATTTATTTATTTATGTCTGTTACTTATGTAGTTCTATTGCAAGTTACATATAGACAGAAGTAACAGACAGAAAAAATAATTCGCAATTATGATAAATATAAGGAAGTTAATTGCAACGTCATCTACCTAGTAGATCCTATACCATCCCAAAAGAAAATGCGAAAAGACGTTGTAAATATCTTACTCTCTGAAGTTTCTGTTGTTTGCTGACGTGGTTTCCTAGCTTCAGTTCGGCAGCGATGGTGAGTGACTCATGTATGGTGAGCAGGTCCTGCACTTTGTCGTCCTGCAGGATGTAGCAGGAACGTCTTCGGAAGGACTTGGGGTTTCGCGGCCGACCGTTGATGTAGATGTTCCCACTTGTAGGTTTTCTGGAAAATATATCAAAAAAATATATGAAAATAGTGATTTAACAATTAACAGTGTTTTTGACGCTTTCTCTATTAAGACAAATCCATTTCACTTTTAAGGATAGGCAACATACCTGCCGAACGTTCATAAAACGATTAACAACTGAGGCAGATAGGAAAAGAAAACAGTCGCAAGTAAAATGAAATTTATATTCAGCGAGGAACCACAGTAAGAAACAATGCACAGGTAACACAAAAATACATCTCACGGGAAAAAACTTTTATGACATCTTTGATGTTATGCTTAAAAGTTATGTAAGTTTTTATACGGAAGAACTTGTTTTCTCATAATATATTAATAAAATATTATTGTTTGAAATCCATTATATTTTCCTGTTACGGAAAGTTAGTTAGTTAAAATATTTCCAGTAGTATTATGTTATATGCTAATAAATTCTCTAGGAATCTGGAATTGCACATAAATGTATAGTTAAAAGGTGTGAAAAATGCACATTATGAATTGAGTAGATAGATATAAACAGACCGATGTTTGAATAATAAGTCAAGTGACATTGTATTTTATATGTTAAGGATAATTTTATTGCTTAGAAAAAAATCCTTAGCATTGAAACTTCTTCCATGCTGGCCTGGGAGCGAGATAAAAACATAGAATGTGCTAGCTGCATTTCCTCCCGGGCATGCTATATTAACCAGCTAAGCAATCCGAGGGTTTCAGTATATTGTAATTTAGGCGATAGGCTGACAACCTGTCACTACAGCAATATAACTACAAATCTATCTTAAATAACCCTAAAAACTTTGACAGACGTGGCGGAACGACCTTTGTTTAGGTCGTTTACGCTCAGCATACCCCATTAGGGATAAAGGCGTGATTATAAGTATGGACGTATGTAGAAAAAAAATGTAGCTTATTACCAGTTAAAAGCAGTTAAATGCTCGGCTCGTATGTAAGGAAGTGAAGAAGGTCAGCATTAAGACACTTCCTCGTGTTCTACATTCTATGGTCAAGTTGAGATAGAATACTTACTGCATTTTTAATGTAAGTACTTTTTGTTACCTTAAGATGGCGCCATTTGTTTTAAATTAATTGTGCAAGAAATAAAAACATTTTCATGAATATTTTATGAATGCCGAAAATCGTAACTATTACTCCATTTTATAATCCACAATTGATTTACTGCAACAAATAAACGAAATTTCATGTAAATCTATAGATAATTTCCTGAAATAATCTTTTGATGTGTTTTCTTGAGAGTTGAGTTGGCCGAGTGATGACGGATTGAAAAGGGCAATTACCCGTCTGGTCGGGTGTTGTGACCAGGGGACCGGAGTCCAAGTGAACTAGTTTGGAAGTTGTATATATGCAGATCGCTGAGAAAACTTCGATGCCGGTTTGCAGGACCGTTGTTTTCTTGGTGTGGCGCCATCTATGTGCGCTTCAATCTCATCCGTTTAGAGCGGCTCTGCCCGGCAATCGCCTTTGCTGACTGTACCTTATCTTAGTAATTGCAGGTGCTAATGTTATAAGAGATAGAAGTGTTGGGAAGAGGTGGGTGGAACCACGTTTGTTTTCAAAACATGAAACCAAAACATCTAAACGGCAGCGGGATTTTAACCACGTCATATATTATTGTTATTACGGTTTAAGTGCCTTCTTGGTCTAATGGTCTGAGTCATGGGTTCCGGATCCGGAGGTCCTGGGTTTGATTCCCTGAGGGGGAACACAAAGTTGCTATATGTCAATTTATGACTTTGTGAGGTTTTCAATTTCAATAGGATCTACTGGGATAGTAACTATTATAGGCTACGGTGCTGCTTACGATCAGGTGGGCCGTATGGTTAGTTGCCGCCACTGTTTAACATAAATAATTAAAAAAGGTAGATGACACTGTGACATAAATATAGTCACACACTTAGGTCACACATAAAAGACGACATCTATTGTTTCATGTTTTACTTTAAAATCACATTCTACGTACAATGCCCTATTGTCTATAAGTAAAGTATCTTTTCTGTACGGTTTTCAAATTCCATAATAAAACAATAAACAAGTTATGATTAACGTTATATAATTAGTTTAAAATAAAATAATACAGTTCGCTTTTGTTATTAGTGGTAACAAAATTGTTTTTTATTTGGCGTATGATTGCCTAAGTTTAATATAGTATGAAGATAATGTAGCCAAAATACTTATAAAACAACAGAAGTTTTCAACTATCATGTAATCATCATAGTCAGGATGTAAATTATTGTAATTAGGATGGTGGTGAATTATATTAATGTTGCGAAAAATCTTCGATTTCAATCATTGCCCAAAACATACATACATATAATCACGCCTTTATCCCTAATGGGGTAGGCAGAGCGTCAACGACCTAAACAAAGGTCGTTCCGCCACGTCTGACAAAGTTTCGAGGGTTAATTAGATCGATTGTAGGTATGTCGCTGTAGTGACAGGTTATCAGCCCATCGCCTAAATTACAATGTACAGAAACCCTCAGATCCCTAAGCTGATTTTTAGAGCAGGCCCGGGAGGAAATGCAGCTGGCACATTCTATGTTTTTCTCTCGCTCCCAGGCCGAAAAAAGGGACATTTCGTGGATTGCAAAATGCTAAACGCACGATTGCCTATAAGTCCTTTTCTTGCCGCCAATGTGCATTGTAAAACAACCATTCTGCTGACTGGTAAACACCAAACGGCCAATCGCCGAATTCGGAATAGTAGTTGTTGTTGCCGATTTTCTTAAAATACCAGGTACAAGGGACTTTCCACTTTCTTTAGACCAAATTCTAAGGTGTACAGCTTAAGGCAAACTGATATGTTTGCCAGTCTGCGGAATGCTGGTTTTACAATGCTCATTGGCCGAAGGAAATAAAATGACATTTCGCGGATTGTGCGTTTTGCATTTGCCAACCCGCGAAGTGTCCCTTTTTTCGGGGAATGAGCGAATTCGAAAATTGCTACTACTGATGATGCATTCAAACCTACAAAATCGCAGGTTTGAATGCAGAATCATCAGTCTATTTTATAATAATACCCATATTGCTATTAAAAATCTGAGTACCGCACTCTATAAATATCAACTTTTAAATTGTACCTTCTCAAAGTTGAGGTGATTTCTTTGATCGGAACTACCCTAACTTAATTTAACAGTAGATTAGTTTAAAAATTGAGTTCTTTTTGGCTCTCTAAGAACTCTACAGATCCATGTTTGTTGCTACTATGATTTGCTTAAGAAGAAACGTGCATTTCGCTAGGTTGTTTTTGAGGCTGCTTTTGCCATTGCAGTGCCGGACGGTTTTTGGTGATTCTCAGCTACAATATTTGCAATTATAGAAAGCGCCTTTTACTTCATTAATGATGCATGGTTTGAGCACAGAATATATAATAGTACTGTTTGAGTATGAGGCAGACTCATCAGAGTTCATGGATTTATGTAAAGTTTTGTTTATTTGGTGTGCCAAACAAAACAAGATCTAAACTTACGTATATCCTGCTAAGATGTCCATGAGGCTGCTCTTGCCAGCGCCAGACTGGCCCATGATGATGGTCAGCTCGCCAGCGTTGAAGGTGCCGTTGACACGATCCAGCACTGTCTTTCGATCTGAAAAATAAATAAATATATATACAAATTGTTTTGAAACTTGAGACAGGATGCATGGATTTTTTGCACTGAGTGATAGAAAAACATAGAATGCGCCTGATGCATCTTCTTCCGGGCATGCTGTAAAAACCAGCTACGGGATTCGAGGGTTTCAGCGTATTGCAATTTAGGAGATGGGCTGACAACCCGTCAAGATAGCAATATAATACTTATATCATCTGTAATAACCCTCAAAACATGTCACACGTGGCGGAACGATCTTTGTTTAGGTCGTTTTTGATCTGCCTACCCAATTTAGGCTAAAGGCGTGACTTTATGTATGTATATTAATAACGTTGGTAAATATGGACTCTCGGGTAGAGGTACCTTTTTTGCTGAACCGAAATTGAGCCCGGGACCCTGAACGAAGCAGGAGCAAATACACTACCAACAAGGCTTTACGGTTTAATAAAATAGTTACACAAGTTTCGTAAGTTACGAGTACCGACCTACGTTGGCTGGAACGCGTAGTTTATTCTGATAAGCCACACGTTTTGCCGCTATAAAAATATGTGGGTACCTACTATTACACAATAACGATCTACAATTTTCTGGGATGGAAGGGAAAAATATTATATTTTACATATCTCTTGCTCTATGAGTGGCCATTGCTTCTCTAGAAGCTGGGTTGTTGGAGGCCATTAATGACATTTGAAAAAAGAACCGTCATTTCGCTACATGTCAATTATTTTAAAAGTTGAAATTCCTCTAATTTTTTTCTTGCTTTTAAATATCGAACCGGCCAGTATTGAGTGTGTTGCATGGAATAGGGCGGCAAGAAAAAAGAAACATAGTAAATGAAATATTTTTTTAATCTGTGCTTTTTATAACCTTAAAATTAGAGTTTGTCGATTTATTAATCAATATTTTAGTATGAAACATCAAAATATTTAAACAATCATTATGATGTACAAAATGCCTACCTTCTGCGAATTATATAAAGCTGGAAAATGGACATGTTTTGTGATAGATGAAATCCTTCATAGTGAGTTCGATTTGCTTACTTGTTCAACATATTCTCATACTATAATTTTCGAAAAAAAAATCGTCTATTCGAACTCATCTTTCACTGGATATGTAAAGCATAGTAATAACCTCGGGTTTAAGCATCAATTGAATACTATGCAATTGATGTATAGCAACCCTTGGCTGGACAGGGCCTCTCTAAACGGATGGGATTCTTAGATACATAAAATCACGAGTTTATCCCCAATGGGATAATTTCACGAAATTATTTATGGATTTTCATGAACTTTAGTATATTTGTTGCTGTAAATCAATTGTGCAAACATATGAAAGTGCATAAAAAATCATAAACAATTTCCTGAAGTAATCTCATCCGTTCCGAGCGGGCCTGCCCAGATGCCTCGTTTGCTTTCTTATACAGCAATCAAATCAAAGTTCTTTCTTTGCCGAGTTGTTTTATAATGTCATGTTATTTATTCTAAATATTTATTCTATTGATCAAAAAAAGCTAATAAAACTTTATATGTGTTATTAAAATTACGATAAGTGTAATTAGGGCAACCGATAACGGGACAAGTTCAACTAAAGTAGGTTTTGGCAACATCAGATAGCCTCCAAAATTCAATGCAAACAAATTTTATACTGTGCTGTATTGATTAGAGGTCTTTTACAGGAAAATATTGCTTTACATACATACATAACGTCACGCCTCTTTCCCGGAGGGGTAGGCAGAGATCACATCCTTCCATTTGCTACGATCCTTGCAAACTTCTTTCGCTTCATCTACATTCATCAATCTTTTCATGCACGCTCGTCGGTTTAGGGTACTCCTGACCTGACCTTTCCCTAGAACGTCCCCGATTTGATCGCGGTACGTTCGTCGAGGTCTTCCCCTTCCAACATTCCCACTCACACTCGCCATGTATATCTGTTTGGTTAATCTCTTTTCATCCATCCTCTCAACATGACCAAACCACCTCAGCATTCCTTTTTCTATACCTGTCACTATATCCTCTTTCACACCACAACGTTCCCTTATCACGCTATTTCTTATTCTGTCACTCAGTTTCACACCAATCATACTTCTTAATGCTCTCATTTCTACCGCATTTATTCTACTTTCATGTATTTTCTGCCATACCCAACTTTCACTGCCATACATAAGTGTTGGGACCAACACTCCTCTATGCACAGCCAGACGAGCCTTTTTGGACACCCTCTGGCTGTTCATAAAGGTGTGCAACGCCCCATTCACCATGTTACCAGCATTCACTCTTCTTTCAATATCACTATCACACTTTCCATCTGCTGTAAACAATGAATTCAAATAAACAAACTCTTTCACTTGCTCCACCTTTTCATCTCCTATCAGAATGTTACACTCTGTCATTCTATCCTCTTTCTCAAAAACCAGTGATTTGGTTTTACTAACATTCACTTTCATTCCTTTCTTTTTCAAAGCTTCATGCGTACAATTTACCATCTCCTGTAACTCCTCAGCCGTAGACGCAAGTATAACTTGGTCGTCAGCGTAGAGAAGACATTTAACGAGTAACTCGTTCATTCTTAGACCACATTCATTATCTTTCAAATCTGTCAAACAGCTATCCATGAATAAGTTAAACAGCCATGGAGACGCTACACATCCTTGTCTTACACCTTTCTCGATGTTAAACAATTCAGTGTACGCCCCGTTGATCCTGACACAAGCACTGGAATCCTTATATAAGGATTTCAGTGCTCGTATCAAAATACCGCTTACCCCATGCATGGACAGCGCCGACCACAATTCATTCATCACAAATCTATCATAGGCCTTTTCTAAGTCCACGAACGCGCAATAAACTTTTTGGCTTTTAGCCAAATATTTTTCGGTTATGCACCGCAACGAAAAGACCTGATCCGTACATCCCATCCCCTTACGAAAACATGCCTGAGCATCCCATATTTTCTCATCAGTTTCTTTTATCACTCTTTCAATCAATACCTTTGCCGTTTGCCGACGACGCTGAGAAGGCTTATACCGCGGTAATTTTTGCAGTCAAGCTGTGACCCTTTACCCTTGTATAGTGGTACGATAACAGCCTTACTCCAATCTTTTGGCACTTGGCCGCTTCTCCAACACAGGTTGAAAAGGCAGTACAGCTGACTAGCAACAACTCCTTCGCCAGCCTTCAGCATTTCGACAGACACTCTATCATACCCTGCAGCCTTACCCAACTTCATTCTTTTCAGTGCTTTCACAATCTCATCCATTTCAATTTCACTTTCATTCTCACTTTCATTTACCTCTGGAATGGTAAAACCTTGTGCTTCTTCCTCTTTTTCAAATAAACTTTCAAAATATTCCTTCCATCTATTCAGCACGTGTTCTTCACCTTTTACAATACTACCATCCTGGCTTCGAATCCTACTCAGCTCGGATGTTGCAGTTTTACTGCGAGCTGTCCTTATGGATTTCCAGTAAACTTTTAAGTTGGACCGAAAGTTTTCTGAAAGCCTCCTGTCAAATTCGTCTTAATATTCGTCTTTCTTTTTATTCACTGCTTTCTTTACTTCATCTTTCACTAGTTTATATTCCTTTCGTGCTTCGTCTACATCCTCATCTGTCGCTTTTTGCATTCTTTGATTAGCTTTGGTAGCTAACCAATCCAACCATGCTCTCTTCTTTCTTTGTACCACTTCTTGCACATCTTTACTCATCCATGCACTCCTCTGTTTATTCCCTTTCGAACGTCTAGAAACCACAGACTTCTATAGCAACTTTCAGCACTCTTTCCTTAAATTCCTTCCAACCTTCTTCACTATCAGACATTTCATTCACACCACTAAATTCATCCTTCAATCTTCTAACATATTCCTTTCTTACATCATTTTCTTGCAAATTTTCTACTTTCACTCTTTCCAGATCACTAGTTGGCTGATTCACCCTGTGCCTCCATCGATTAAAGAGACAACTTATACGTGATATCACCAGAAAGTGGTCTGAGTCGATTCCGGCACCCCGATATGCCCGAGTGTCCAGAACTTTCATTTTCAATCGTTCATCCACAATCACAAAATCTATCATGCTTCTTAAGGATCTTTCTGCTCTAGTATAAGTATGGATCTTTTTGTGTTGAAACATGGTATTCGACACAAAAAGATTCCACTCCAAGCAGATCCCTAACAAACTCCTTCCATTCTCATTTATCCTTTCATCACCAAACGCTCCAAGGATCTTATCATACCCATCACGCTTAATACCCACCCATCCATTAAAATCGCCTAACATTATAATCTTTTCATTTGCCTTGCAGTTTTTCAAAACATCTCTAACACTCTCCCAGAACTCCTCATTTTCCTTTTTAGCTTTTGTGGACCCACTCCTACCCACATCCGTCGGTGCATATACACCTAGGATGAAGATACGAGTGATTCCGACCTTCAGCCTAAGCCAGAGAAGTCGAGGGCTCACACATTCATACTCAGTCACACATTCAGCCATTCGTGCGGAGAGGAATACACCGACTCCCTTAGAGCCTCTGTCGGTACTGGGAACCCCAGACCAATACGCTACGTAGGGTCCATGTTGCGTCTGGTCGCATCCCTTCCGCTTAGTCTCATTCACACAAAGTACATCTATACGCCTATCATCCATCAACTGGCATACCTCGTCTATTTTCTCAGCCATACTTCCTCTAACATTCATCGTAGCAAAGCGGCTCTCTGTGGTCCGCGTTCCGCACCCGGTAGAAACGTGACGTGATGAGTTGCGAAATCCTACATCGCCGCCATTTTTATTAGTTTGCATATTTAAAACCATTGCGTTCCCACGAGCAGCGAGGGCACTCATATGTCGATCCTGGCAGAGCCCCGCTTACCAGGACAAGGTTAGCCTTGATCTGGGGTCACCCGGTCCCAGGGCCATCGGCACGCTCAAAACTAGGCTCGCCCCTAGCCATGCATCCATCGGCGCGGCAGACCTTAGATTGGCGGATGAGGGAGGAAACAGGAAGGTGAACGGAAAGGGTGCGTGGGAGAGGAAAAATATGAGTTGGGATAGGAAACTAGGTGTAAGGATACTACTGCCTCGGAGGACTGGGTTTGTGGCTGTAGTAGCTCGGGAAGCCGGGGTCGCATACCCGTATACAAAACCACTACTGCCGGACAGGCAGCTTGGTTGTGTATTCCTTATATATTGCTGAAATATTGCTTTATAGTATCATTTTCCAGAAATGTTTTTTTTTTGTGAAATTTGTTCAGTTTCGTCGTCTGAGCAACCCCTGTCAGTACTGAACTGACTTAACTCTGTTTATGACCGTAGCAAATAGATTACTTGAATTACGCATACCACCAATATATGTATCTAATTTTACCTCAGAAACGAACTAACTTTATCATCCATTGGAATTTCATCGATTGATTGATTTTTCATTTATGCATTTTTCTGCTCACACTGCTTATTTATGTTTTGCTTGGTAATTAATTAGATCTACTTAATTATATATTATTACTTGCTGTGCCCGCGACTTCGTACGCCCGGTTTGTATGGAAAACACGCAGTGTCGAACATACTGAAAACGCTTCTCCGCGCGTAGGAGCGGGATCTGCTAACCCGCGCGCGGAAGCGTGTTTCGCATTTTCTGATATTTTTTTTCTTTGCATGGAAAACACGCTTCCACGCGGGATCTAGCAGATCCCGCTACTAGGCGCGGAGAAGCGTTTTCAGTTGTTTGTTCGACAATGCGTGTTTTCCATACAAACTGTGGCGATTGCTGAATATTAGAATGGTTTGCGTGGTTATTTCTAACCTAGGTTGGACACTAGGTAATTAAAAAAACTCAGTCAAATAAAAAGTTCCTTTAAGATCGGTTAAAAAGGACCGAAATTCAATTTCCTACCCACCTCCTAAGTCATGAGACGTGATTATTTCATTCCTTAGTCCAACTAAGGGATCCGAGGGTTTCTGTATATTACAATTTAGGGGATGGGCTGACAACCTGTCACTACAGCAATATACCTAAAAATCTATCTTAAATAACCCTCAAAACTTTGTCAGACGTGGCGGAACCTTTGTTTAGTTCGTTTACGCTCTGCCTAAACTGTGTAACTATGTAACTTTGATTTTAAATAATTCTCAGTCGAATAAAAAAAGTTCCATGAAAATAGGTCAAGTCATGTAGCGTGATTTAGTTATCCTAAGTTGCAACCCGGGTAACACACAGGTGAATAAAAAAAATCCTATCGAAATCGGTTCAGTAGTTTTGGCGTGATTTGGTTACAGACAGACAGGCAGACAGACCGGCCGTACGAAATCGCGGGCACAGCTAGTTGTTAATATTTTTTTTTACATATTTCTCGCTCTATAAATGGTCATTATTTCCCTAAAAACTGGGTTGTCACAGGCCATAATTTACCAAGAGAAATAATAACATTTGAAAATTGAACCTGTCATTTCGCAAGACGACAAAATTACAAAAGTATATTTTTAAAACTTAAAATGCCCTATTCCTATTCTATTTTTATTCTCATCTCATCTCCCTAGCCTTATCATGGGATAAGATTATATATCAGATTCAGGGTACTGTCGAAATCTCATATTTACTTGAATCGAAACGAAATTTTAATAAATATTATTTTTTCACTATGGCGCCAAGTACCGCGTTTGGAATTGATGTATAGCCCTTTGGTTACTAATGTACTATTATTGTACTCGTAAATAAAAAGTTGGAAATATTAAAATATCACAGGTGCGAAAAAGATTCCTTTATAACTGTCAAAAAATATATGCGTTTGACATAGTGTCAGGTGACTATGTGAAAAAACTACTGTTAGAAGAATCTGAAAAATACTATAACAACACAGTAATTTTTACCTAAGATATAATATAAATTTATTATGTTTGAATGTGTACTGTGATAAGTAGTAACTACTTGCTTTATTGTTTTAAGTATCTCGGTCAATGACTGTGATTAGCCACTGATTACTCAGTTTGGTTAAAGGTTAAATTTTGGCCTTCGATCGGAGTGCACTGTTTATATTAGTACGTGGCCGAATGCATAGATAGTAACAAACAAAGCAACTTGTAAATGAGCAAATACAAAGAATATCTATCATAATTTGAACCGCACACTGTAAGTCCTAACAAACAAAGCAACTTGTAATTGAGCAATTACAAAGAAAATCTGTCATAATGACTATTTAGTTTGGTTAAAGATTGCTCAGTTTGGTTAAAGGTTAAATTTTGGTCTTCGATCGGAGTGCACTTTTTACATTAGTACGTGGCCGACTGCACAGATAGTAAAAAATAAAGCAACTTGTAAATGAGCAATTACAAAGAATATCTGTTTTTTTTTTAATCGCACACTAAAAGTCCTAACAAACAAAGCTACTTGTAAATGAGCAAATACAAAGAATATCTGTCATTATTTTAACCACACACTGAAAGTCTTTTACAAGAAATAGGTCTGTCATAATCAGTTATTGCGTTGGCGGACCTAATAAATAAATAATAATAAATAAATAAATAATACTTACAGATAGAAGAACCGCAATTTAGGCCATAGGCTGTCATCCCGCAAATCAGCAAATCGCAATATTTATAAATATCTTTATAAGTCAGATGTAACAGAGAAAGTTTGCCATTGACGCTTTTTATATCCCGTAAACTACGAATGACTTTTTCGCAGCCTGTATACCTATTTCAATTATAAGTCTTTGTTTTATAAAGTAAGATTAATATTTTTACAGTAGGTAATGGTTGGTACTGGATATTGCATAGGAAATTCTAGTAGCTACCTTCCATGTTGGCCTGGGAGCGAGAGAAAATCATAGAATGTTCCAGTTGCATTTCCTCCCGGGCATGCTGTAAAATCCAGCTAAGGGATCCGAGGGTTTCAGTATATTGCAATTTAGGCGATTTGATGACATCCTGTCACTACAGCAATATACCTCAAAATATATATTAAATAACCTTCAAAACTTTGACAGACGTGGCGGAACGACCCTTGTTTAGGTCGTTTAAGCTCTGCCTACCCCATTAGGGATAAAGGCGTGATTATATGTATGTAATGGTTGGTACTGGATATTGCGTAGAAAATTCTAGTAGGCCTATATTTCTCTCAAATATACTTACAAACAATTTCTCTACCCACGCGCACCCACGCGTCATATTATCGAATATTACACGGCACGGTGATAACACGCTGCTATCATCATTATTCAATTTAGGGTGTCCTAAATGTTTATTTTAATACCTTCTGCAATCCAATGGCAGTCAGAGATAAGTAATACTTACAGATCTATGACGGAGACCTAAACATTCTGTCATGACACCTAAAGCTTGGACGAGAACAGCTAAAGCAAGTTGTTTGGCGTCAAAGTCAAACTCTAATAGAATCTACTTAGTTAGGTCGTAATATCTAGTAGAAATCTAAGTTTTTTCCTAGTGTGCGTAATTAAAAAAAACTTTCTTTCCATGCTAGTTTAAATAATACTTCCATGCTGGACTGGGAGCGAGACAAAATCATAAAATGTGCCAGCTGTATTTCCTCCCGGGCATGCAGTAAAAACCAGCTAAGGGATCCGAGGGTTTTTGTATATTGCATTTTAGGCGATGGGCTGACAACCTGTCACTACAGCAATATTCCTACAAATCTATCTTAAATAACCCTCAAAACTTTAATTTGTCAGTCGTGGCGGAACGACCTTTGTTTGGGTCGTTTGCGCTCTGCCTCCCCCTTTAGGGATGAAGGCGTGTTTGTATGTATGTAGTTTAAATACATTTACGGTAGGTAAGGTAGGTATCTATCAACATTGCACTCCCACCACGCATTATTATCTATGACAGTGTGCTGTGCTATTTCTAGTTGAAACACGAGGGGAAACGAATGAACTCTGATTAGGTATGAGTTCATGACTAAATGGATGTTTTGTGCATATTTATCAGACCCTATGCATTTCTGCAAATGAAACAGAAAGACCCTCCCAGTAATAAGCTTACATATTCTTTTACAATTCTCAGTCACATAGTCGAATAGGAAACCTAACCACAACGTTAATAAAGTTTAGCTTTGAACAGATTAAACCAATGCAAAACTAAAAAGAAACTAACCTCAAATAGAAAGTATCTACCTACGAGTATTTACATGAATCAACAAAACATTAAAATTAGGACATGAATATCTCTGAATCGAAAACCCACTGTATTGGGCATCCTGTAAGATAGTACGTCGGATCATCTGATTTGCGAGAAGTAGCCTATAAAGGAAGTCTTTATTATACCGCCACAGAGGAAGTGGCAATGACGCAGAGAAACGCACTACAAAGAGACACTAGATTAGGTAGTTGCTATGCCAAATATCGAACTTTATGAGGAATATACCCAGCAGAACACAATTGCTAAACTGGTGGTACATATTGTATGACATACGTATAGAGTCAAATGATATTTGCGTCTTTTTTACAAGCGGGTTTTACCTTTGACTTGGGTATTTATTACTTAATATACATATTACAATCTAAAATTGCCCTCAATTTTTGTCAGACGTGGCGAAAGCGCCTTTTAACGCGCGTTAAACGCTCTGCCTACCCCGTAAGGGATAAAGGCGTGATTTATGTATGTATGTATGTATATCAGGTGATATTGAGGTCAAGCAATACATTTTATGATAAAAATATAATTAAAAAACAGGTGCCTATTTTTAATATTTTTATGACACTCTTAAAATTTTTAATGATGATAGCCGTAAGTTTTAAAAGTCTATTAACATAAAGTAGATAAAATACCTACATTGTTGAAGACTCCTGCTGTCAAAGGTGATCATAAATACCAAATGATTCAACTCTCACAGTCCAACTTGCGTGGCATCACAACTAATCATTTAAAAAAATAAAAAAGAACCAGCGACATTCCTCAATTATACCAAGATCAAAAGATTAACCGGATCCAGTCGTCTCTTGCCCTTCCGACAAGTCTTTACGTCTCGGTCAAGAGGAAATCGTAGGTGCACAGTTCGTCCTGGGACAAATTACAAGAAATTACTACACTCATATCCGTTGGTCCTTCTTCTAAACCAATAGCAGTATTTGTTATACACCTAAAGAAAAGAATATTAGGATTAGTTTATAGTGGTTTGACGACAAATAAGTAAGTATTCTCAAGAACATAGTAAGCAATGTATTGCTATTAGATGTTAACTACTATAGCTTCCTTGAAACTTTAGACAATGGATAGACTTTTTAGCGGATTAACTTACATTTTATGGTTTGGTTGACAGTTTAGAGTATGGTAATATAAAGTTGTTCCCGTATAAAAGATATTATTGGATATGTGACAGTCAGACGGTGAGATAATAAAAGGAAAAGTGACAGGAAATAAATCCCTTTCCTTGCATTGGCTGCTTGTGATTTAAAGGAGATATACTAGGTTGCGGAAAAGGCCTCCAATATTATCTTCAAAGGCAAACGTTGGTGCACAGGAAACAGGCGCCTTGTTTAGAACTAAGTACGTCCGTTTTACTAAATTCAAGGCTAAGTATTATTTGTATTGTCCCTGATTCTTAAAAAACACGATATTATTATGAAAAATTGGTACCTGTTGGGTTTCTTCCATGCTGGACTGGGAGCGGCAGAAAAATATAGAATGTTCCAGCTGCATTTCCGCCCGGGCATGCTGTAAAAACCAGCCAAGGGATCCGAGGGTTTCTACATACATACATATATATAATCACGCCTTTATCCCTAATGGGTTTATCCCTAATGGGTTTATCCCTAATGGGTTGGGGAGGGTTTCTGTATATTGCAATTTAGGCGACGGGCTGACAACCTGTCACTACAGCAATATAACTACAAATCTATCTTAAATAAGCCTAAAAACTTTGTCTGACGTAGCGTAACGACCTTTGTTTAGGTCGTTTACGCTCTGCATCACCCCATTAGCGATACAGGCGTGATTATATGTATGTATGTAAAATTAGTACCTTATGTAATTACAATTTATAAAGCTTGCGTAAATTATTTACCTAAGTTATAATTAGGATTAGTAAGAGTTCAAGGATCATAGAAATACAATGCAAGCGGGCGAGGCCCATACTGGACAGTAGCGTACTTCAGTCCTGTGCTGCAAAAGGTGAAGTTTCTTAACCTTCCCATATACACCCTATGTTGATAACCCAATCCTCACTTGTGTTTTATGTACTGTCATAGTTGCATCGCTTCTTAACTTTTAACACATCGTCGGTGTTTTATGTATGTATGTAAATAATTAAAACTGTCAATTAAACTTAGAAGTTGTTTCATGAAAAACAAAAATATGGCGTTTTGGCCCTTTCTACGAATCATACCGACGACATGACAAGTACTGGGTGTAAGGGACAGCGTCCCGCAAACTGATAGGGGTTGCTCAGTCAACGACACTGAACTGAAGTTCTTTCTGGAAGTGAAAATAAAATTTGCCTTTTCCATACAAAATGTTCACCTCGATCAGACAATTTGTATATAGCCAAACTTGTCGTTGACCTTACCCTTACACCTGGTATAAGGCAACAATGGATGTATTATTGCAATGATGAAAGGGCACGAGAATTGTCTCTTACACGTGTATCTCTTATGGTAGAGATATGATTACGACGACAACGTAAAATACATTGTTTCTTATCTCTCATTAATAATTTTACTATCACTAGCTTTCCGTCTTGAAATTTCACACGCGGCTTGATATTTACATGTGGGAAATATTTATTTTCTTGACACTTTGTTCTTTATAATTCCCGCGGTTTAAAGTGGACTGTGTGTACTGTTATGTTCAGTAAAATTTGTTTAGTAGGTACTTCAGATAAAAGATTTTTCTATTTAAATACGAATTTATAAATTTGTCTAAATACTTAGAATAGAATAAGACGCAATACAAGTCCGAATATAGCAAGATTTTAATATTTTGATAAAAATAGTTTTTTTTAATTATATTATACTAGCCTAAGCTGTCCCACTGCTGGGCAAAGGCCTCCCCTTTCTTTTTCCACGCTTCCCGATCTTTGGCAGTTTCAGACCAGTTGGAGTCAAACGCTGTGAGGTCATCCCGCCATCTTTTCTTTGGTGTCCCTCTAGGCCGACGTTCTTGCGGGACCCAGTCGGTAGCTAGCTTTGCCCACCTCTCTAGATGCATTCGGGTGTCATGACCTGCCTAGTCCTACTTTAACTTTGCAGCCTTCTTGCCCACGTTTGTAATTTGAGTTTTGGAGCGGAGGATGGTGTTCCTGATGCGGTCGATCCTTTTAACACCGAGAATGCTCCGCTCCATTGCTCGTTGACACACCCCGAGTCTGAACTTTTGTGAACCGGTCAGGGACCACGTCTGCGCACAGTAGGTGAGGATGGGCAAGATGCACATGTCGACGAGTTTCCTTTTTAAACATAGTGGAAGGTCTCCCTTCATTAAGTCCTTCATGGACCAGTAGCTCCTCCAGGCATTTTCTATGCGGCGATTAATTTCTTTATCTTGCCGGTCTGGCCAAAGTAGATGCATTCGTCGACATACTGTATTTACTGCAGTTAATTGTTATAACTAAATATTGAGTCAAGTTTATTGAAACCCTTACTTGAAACCTAGCAAATAAGTCATATTACTTACTTGACAAAAACGTCTCTCTAATTGATATTATTAGCATGTCAATATTACATCAATTGAAATTACGTCAAACTATGTTGACAATGAGATACTTAGTTAAATAAACATGTTTATATGCATGTATGTATAATCATGTTTTCATTCTTGTGCCAGTGTGTTAATGAAAATAACTGATTGTTTCTATTAATTGTTCGATTCGATTTGATCGGTTATCGCAAACACTAATTTAATAATTGCATATTATTGTTTTTCAAAGAAGAGGCCTATACTCAGCAGTGGGTAGATGTAGGCTGAAATGATGATGATGATGACAATTTTTCCAAAATAAGGTAGTGATTTTTAGGTTCCGATCCGTGCTTCGAAAGGTACGTTAAGACATTGGTCCCGGTTAATATAGTTTAATACCGTATATATTAGTCATTGAGCCATGTCAGAGGCCAGTGCTAAGCTTTGGCGGCTTGAAATCTGACCTAATTTAGGATTGATTCTTGTTTCCCTTCTTGGTTGCGGAGGTCTGATGGCAGTCGCTCTGTATAAAAACCAGTACCCTCGTTCAATTACCTAGACTAGGTAGCCGTCCCCGTGAGATACGGGATAAGGCTACGCAGATGATGTTAGACTATAGATAGCGTAATAATAATAATAAAAAAATACTTTGTAAAATAATATTAACCACTACATGTAACAAACAAATAAATTATGTTAACCCTGATTTTCTTAAAGAAAAGAGGAACTAGATTACCTAGGGACTAGATGTAAATATTTAAAGAAAAATATTGAGTACCTAACCTAACCTAACTTTTTGACATCAACAGTTTAGTTTAGTATTTAAAAATAAGAAGAAGATGTATAATTTATCGCAATCCATAATATAATATTTGTTGTCTTCTTTTAGTGTTCCGAACTCGCAGAAACAAAGACCTATTCATCGTAGGCTCGTGTCAATTCTTTGGATGAGTTTAATTATTTTCAATTATATTTTGGTCTAATGTTTAATTTTAGTCTATGAGTTTAATTATCTTCCATGCTGGACTGGAAGCGAAAGAAAAACATAGAATGTGCCAGCTGCATATCTTCCCGGGTATGCTGTAAAAACCAGCTAAGGGATCCGAGGGTTTTAGTATATAGCAATTTAGGCGATAGGCTGACAACCTATCACTGCAGCAATATACCTGCAAATGTATCTTACATAACCCTCAAAACTTTGTCAGACGTGGCGGAACGACATTTGTTTAGGTCGTTTTACGCTCTGCCTACCCCATTAGGGATGAAGGCGTGATTATATGTATGTATATGTATTTTGGTTTACTGTGGACTTCAGTAGCTTTTGCTTAAATTATTCTATTCGGATTGTTTTTTTGTGGTCAATTGTAGACTATTTAACATGGTACAATTTTGCGGCCTTTGTTAGGTCGCTTACGGTCTGCCTACCCCATTAGGGATAACGGCGTGATTAAATGTATGTATGTATGTTTAACAAACCACCACTCAGTTGTTCCGAGCAGCGCTATCGAAAAATGAGGACGCCGAAATGGTTGCCAACCTCCGATAGGCAACGGCAATTGAAGAAGAACTTGATTAATATTTTATTTGTAAAATATTTAATTATACTTTCGATCAGTTATAGACCTTATATTTTACACCTTCTGCTGATTTTTTCGATTTATAAATAATTATAATAGTACCTACTTACCACTTTCATAAACACTGAGACTGCCGGCTATTATGCAACTACAATAAACAGAACTTAATATAAATAGTTAGCCCTAGCACAGGCCCTGGCCTTTTTGGGCTGCTATAAACAACACCATCATCATCATCTCCCTAGCCTTATCCTGTATGTCACGGGGTCGGCTACCTAATCTAGGGGATTGAACGAGGGTACTGGTTTTTACACAGAGCGACTGCCATCTGACCTCCGCAACCCAGAAGGGAAACCAAACCCAATCCTAGATTAGGTCAGAGTTTTCAAGCCGCCAATGCTTAGCACTGGCCTCTGAAATGGCTTAACGACTAATATCTACGGTATTAAACGATATTAACCGGGACCAACGGCTTAACGTGCCTTCCGAAGCACGGAAAAAGCGCCGAATAAACGTACATATGAAATTCGAAAACCGAAAAACACGTGGTAGGATTTGAACCACGACCTCCCGCTCAGGAGGCAGCGGCCCTATCCACTACACCATCGGGCTCACGGGCTATAAACAACACCAATAAATTTAAATTATAGTGTCGAGTGCTTTCGTCTATATATAAGGTGTAAATGTAACTTTAACTCAAATAAGTAAATACAATACAATCGTTGTTTTGGTGAAAAACATTTAATCACTTAGTACAAAAATAACACTCAGTACTAATATTATAATTTACAACCGTTATCTTATATCTTTCTTCCATGCTGGACTGGGAGAGATAGAAAAACATAGAATGTTCCAGCTGCCCTTCCTCCCGGGCATGCTGTAGAAGACAGCAAAAGGGACTCAAGGGTTACAGTGTATTGTAATTTAGGCGATGGGCTGACAACCTATCACTACACATTAGCAATACACATTACAATCTAAAATTGCCCTCAATTTTTGTCAGACGCGGCGAAAGCGCCTCTTACGAGGCGTTTAACGCTCTGCCTACCCCGTAAGGGATATAGGCGTGATTTTATGTATGTATGTATGTATGATATCTTAATGCAGGAGATCTATTAGCCAAATGCGCTCCAATTAATTATGACGCATATGAGACCGAATAATTAATCTAAGTAGAACAAAATAAACAAGATGATTCAATCAGAACTAGAAAACCATATCTAAATCAAAATAAATGACTATCAATAATACATTTCGAACAAAGAACGTTGTTCGTTGAAGATAAAGTATAAGAAGGATGCATGTACCTATACTACCTATGTAGAAACTGAGTAAGTAAAATTGTAATCAGCTAGCTAATACGAGTGAAATTACATATTCTTCAATATTAAATACAAATACTTTTATTATCAACATTTAAAACCAGAAACTAGTTACACACATTCACAAACATTAAAAAAAAAATTAAGAAAAAACACAAAATACTGATTGTGTGGAAATGTACTGACATTTCATAATAAATACCTATTATTATAAAACATTAAACAGCGCATTGCTGATTTTAAGCCCACCTAAATTATAAAATACCTATGTAAATACCTATTTTAGTATTTTGCATCTTTAAAAATGGCTGTGTAAAAATGTAGTCCATTGCTCTTTTTAAAAGAACAACCATAATTTTTTTCTTCCATGCTGGACTGGGAGCAAGAGAAAAACATAGAATGTGCCACCTGAATTTCCTTCCGGGCATGCTGTAGAAACAAGCTAAGAGATCCGAGGGTTTCTGTATATTGCAATTTAGGCGATGGGCTGACAACCTGTCACTACAGCAATATACTTACAAATCTCTCTTAAATATCCCTCAAATTTTGTCAGGACGTGGCGAACGACCTTTGTTTAGGTCGTTTACGCTGTACCTACCCCTTTAGGGAAAAAGGCGTGATTATATGTATGTATGTATGTCACCATAAATTTTAGACTATTTTGTATTATTTGAATGCTGGCAGCGATAAAATAACATAGAATGTTAACGATTGTACCGGGCATACTGTAAAATAAAATCCAATAAAAAGTTACTTGAGTGTTTTGTTGTAGGTATTATAATTTAGGCGATCCGAAATATCCCTTAAAAGATTTACATTAACGCTCTACCACGTAAAGATCATGAAATCACAAGAGTGTGTCTGCAATTTGGACCTAATTCTAGGCGAATCTATTGCCTCAATCAATATCGACAGTAAACAAGTGTAAACAATAGGTCTACTGTTGAAAACTGGATCAGTTTGTCGACTAATCAGAGCACGCATAATAAGCGCAACGCTTGTTTTACTAGGTTAATACTACTACGCCTTCCTCATTTAACTAAGGTCATCCTACCAGTAAATGAACACCCCCTGCCCCCAGTGAATGAACATACATACATACATATATTCACGCCTGTATCCCTAATGGGGTAGGCAGAGCGTAAACGACCTAAACAAAGGTGTCCCGCCACGTCTGACAAAGTTTTGAGGGTAATTTAAGATAGAATTCTAGGTATATTGCTGTAGTGACAGGTTGTCAGCCCATCGCCTAAATTACATTAATTAGTGAATGAACAGCCCCCAGTAGTATCTATTAGAATAAGATAAACTGTTTCTACTAAATAATATATCCATTTTCCAGTAGAGGATATTATTATTTTATTTTTCTTTACAGTAGTTATTTTAGTGGGGAATGTGTCTGTCATTCACTGGTTTTTAGCCCATTTTATACATACATATATTCACGACTGTATCCCTAATGGGGTAGGCAGAGCGTAAACGACCTAAACAAAGGTGTCCCGCCACGTCTGACAAAGTTTTGAGGGTAATTTAAGATAGAACTCTAGGTATATTGCTGTAGTGACAGGTTGTCAGCCCATCGCCTAAATTACATTAATTGGTGAATGAACAGCCCCCAGTAGTATCTATTAGAATAAGATAAACTGTTTCTACTAAATAATATATCCATTTTCCAGTAGAGGATATTATTATTTTATTTTTCTCTACAGTAGTTATTTCAGTGGGGAATGTGTCTGTCATTCCCTGGTTTTTAGCCCATTTTATACATACATATAGTCACGCCTTTATCCCTAATGGGGTAGGCAGAGCGTACACGACCTAAACAAAGGTCGTTCCGCCACGTCTGACAAAGATTTGAGTTTAATTTCAGATAGATTTGTAGGTATATTGCTGTAGTGACAGGTTGTCAGTCCATCGTCTAAATTGCAATTTACTGAAATCCTCGGATCCCTTAGCTGATTTTTACAGCATGCCCGAGAGGAAATGCAGCTGCTAGTGCCCTAATTGCGATCTCTGATGAAAGAAAATGATAGGTACCTATGAAATTAATTAATTAAGTCGTGTTTTTTGAAACGCCGAATTACTGCCATTTTATTAAAACTTAAGATTAAATTCCAGAAAACAGGTTCTTAAACTGAGCTTGCTGACAAGCAAAACATGAGTTGGATAATCCTTCCAAAATATGCATTAAAGTTGAAGAATTTCTTGAGTGTTCATTCACTGGTGGGTTGACCCTAGGTTGTTACTTATTTTCCTAGTACCGGACCTTGACCGAGAATTAGATCGGATACACCGAGTGCACCTAGAATGCACTTAGAACGCACTTAGACTAAACTTAGTGTCGGTGCAGTGACTCAGAGCTCAGTGCATTGCACTGCTTACAAAATAATATTGCACATAGGAAAAATCTTTCATAACGCTTTTCTTTGTTCGAAGCCTTATCGGTTCTCGAATGTTGTTTGAAATTTTCATGAGCATTTTGTACCTAGGTAAGTGGGTATTTTTAATCACAGCAAGTTAATTAAAATTTTGTTACCATGTTCAATTACTAAGAACAGTTATTTCATTTCTGATAAAGCTGTGAAGAAAGGATAATAATAATAAGATGACATGTTTCTAATAGGAATGTTAACTTCCATGCTGGCCTGGGAGCGAGAGAAAAACATAGAATGTGCCAGCTGCATTTCCTCCCGCGCATGCTGTAAAAACCAGCTAAGGGAGCCGAGGGTTTATGTGTATTGCAATTTAGGCCATGGGCTGACAACCTGTCACTACAGCAATTTACCCACGAATCTATCTTAAATAACCCTCGAAACTTTGTCAAACGTTGCGGAACCATCTTTGTTTAGGTCGTTTACGCTTTGCCTACCCCATAAGGGATAAAGGCGTGATTATATGTATGTTGAATTAGTAGTTAAAAAAAAATCAATTCGTTTATACTTAAAACTGATGGCTAAAAATACTGGGGATTTAATTCATAATTTAAAAGAATGCCCATTCAGGTTTAATAATCGAGTTAAAAATATAAAAGTTATTGATTTGAGTACTACTTATTTTTGACCCAAGCACTAACACATTATTTTTACTCTGATGAGTAAAACCAGGTCTTTACTTTTAAAAAACTAAAAATGGTTATAGTCATGCTTAAACACATACATAGTATACATACATATAATCACGCCTTTATCCCTAATGGGGTAGGCAGAGCGAGCGTGGTAGTAAACGACTCAGACTAAGGCCGCCACGTCCGACAAAGTTTTGAGAGTTATTCAAGATAGAATTGCAATATACTGAAACCCTCGGATCCCATAGCTGGTTTTTGCAGCATGCCTGGGAGGAAATGCAGCTGGCACATTCTATGTTTTTGTTAATAAATTATAATAAGTCCGACAATACTGCCATCCTTTTCTATTCGCTCAAGACGGAAAATGACGGATATGGTTTTATTTTAGTTAAATCTGGTTAATCAACTATGTATACTTAAAGCTTTAATATGAAATAAAGTTTGATTTGTCAAATAGCGAATGACATAAAAAAATGCGATAACTAAGTGCAAACAGGTCGTAAATTGGTTTACTTAAAGCTTTAATATGGACCTCACTGCTTATAAAATAAAGTTTAATTTGTCAAATGGCGACTGACATAGAAACAAGGCATATATATTCCTTTATATTTTTGTGTAAACTTTCAAGCAGCGGCGTTTGTGGAACTTTATTTGTATTTATTTTTCCTTTCTTTGGCAGAACGATATATACGTATAACCACGGACAGATAAAACGCTAAAAATAAGGAATCATAACGCGAAAAATAACGCGAATTGAAACATATTTACAAGATTATTTTGTTATAAATTTATAATGAAAAATAATATTAGTTTAACTGTATTTGATTATGTAGCACATGACATTTCTTAGTAAACTGCCTCCGTGGTCTAGTGGCTAGTGCCATGGACTCCCGATCCGGAGGTCCCGGGTTCGATTCCCAGGGGGAAACACAAAAGTTGATATTTAAGAATTTATCACTTTGTGATTTTTTCCCCAGTTTGGTTAGGACATTGCAGGCTGAATCACCTGATTGTCCGAAAAGAAAAAGATTTCGTGCTTCGGGCACGTTAAGCCGTCGTCGGTCCCGATCGCTATCTTTGATAGTGGTCGATACTCAAACCATGTCAGAGGCCTGATAGTTGTGCCTGATAGGCGGTTTTAAAACTCTGACACCAGGGTTCATCGGGTCGATAGACTCGATACCCACTCGACAGAAGAAGAAGAAGTAAAGCTGTCAGGCTAAAAACAGCAAAATATTTTATATCATATTTCTCAGTTGATGATAGCGTGATTATGCTAATTTACTTATTCATATGCATACTTTTTTACCTCATATTAAAATTATAAATAATTAATTAATTTTAAACAGATTTTATTGAAACTGTTACCAATTGGTAATTTAATTTAGTGATTCTATTGCCTTGTTTAACTCAACTTTAATATTAAAAATATTGACCGGTGTTTTAGTCAGTATCGCAGAAAAGTGAAATTGTTTTAGTGGATGTTAAAATTTAAATAGATTGTGTCAAAGGTATTTGAGTCTAATTATACATTTAGACAAATTTTATCCTGTGATGAAGGTAAATTTGATTGATTTAGTTTGTACTTATTCGTAATTGAAAATTATTAAATACAAATTGTTACACTCAGTGCATTAAAATTTAAATATCTTTAGCGGATAGAAGGTAAGTATGTTTTACAATTTTTAACGCTTGTTTATGATATGACCCATCATACAATCTCCTGCAATTGTCCTGTAAAGAGTTCGAAACGTCGGGTCTTTAAATTAAATAAAAAAACAACTTAAATCGGGTTGATAAAAAAGTTTGTGAGTTTGTATTGTTGAAAACCTTGAAAGCAGCCGGTTTTGGTTCAGTAATCTATTATAATTAAATTATTAAATTTAAATTTTGTTGTTTGTAAGTACTTTATTGAATGTTTAGGTACCTTCTTATGTAAATGGAAGTATGTTAAAGATGAAAAAATAATAATAGCATATCTATGTCAATAGTGCTAACGTGGCTACGTGGGCACATAAAAATACATAGGCTCGTATTTAAGAAGCGATCTCATAGTTGAGAGCAATATTAAGTATGGATTTGACAGTTCAAACTCGCTGTCAGTCATGAGAGCTGATTTTAAATACGACACTTGTATGTACATATAATCATGCCTTTATCCCTAGTAAACGATCTAAACAAAGGTCGTTCCGTCACATCTGACAAAGTTTAGCTGCTGCTTATTTTTAGCTGATTTTTAGAGCATGCCCAGGAGGAAATGCAACTGACACATTGTATGTCTTTCTCTCGCTCCCAGTCCAGCATAAAAATAAATTAGTAAAAAAAGAATGTTCAATCTGCAAAGTACATACTTTTTCCGTAAAGATATAAGTAATGTGGATAGAGTTTATATAATTCGATTTAAACATGGTGTGATTGTAAGGATTATTATACTTTCAATAAACTTATCACAATTTTTCTAAAGATCAGGAAAATCGACCTACTTAAATATTTCGTAAGCAAGAAATATAACGAAATAGCCACGATAATAAACAAACAAAATATGAAATTATCATAGACGAAAAACATAATTGAAGATCATAATGCGAGATAAGAGTTTTACTAATGATATCACCGGTTAAAACTAAAATTAAAATCTATCTGTCACTTTCAAAATAATAAAATTGGAAAAGGTCATGCGATTTATACTCTATGGTTTTACACTTTGTCTGCAAAATTTTGACTGTTGTGGTTTTGCACGTTTCCCCAGTATTTCTGTCAATTTTATTTGCCATATCATGTGACGGCGGATAAAAATGACATAACGCATAAAACCACCGAATATAAATCAAAAACCGGAGAGAATAGATCTCCTGTCCTTTTCCAATGTTTTTAGTCTGAAAGTGACAAATAGTTTTTTATTTTACTTTTAGCCGCAAAATCTAGAATCTAGCCCAGTAACTACTTTATTCAAGGTTATACCTATATTTACACCTACATAAATAAAATTTGATTGTACTCCTTATTCAAGTTTCTTAGTACTTGGATGTAAATAATAAGTTTCCTTGCTTGACTCTACCTACATAGAAATTAAGGTATTCTCGCTAATACATCTAAAATTAAATTTAACGATCACTAGATAATTTTCTATATATATTTTTTAATAAAGGTGTTTGTTAAATTGAATTGTTTTCTATTAACCAACGACATTTGGTAAGCACTTTGTTTTTATTCAACTAATCTTTTAAGATGTTACCAAATTAACGCAAGAATGTACTGACCTAGTAAATAAGGAAATAGCTGTTAAAATTTATCCGAAGAGCATTAGTACCGTTTACGAGTATATAGAACAAAACGTTAAATATTATATTTCTTCTATACTAGCCTGGGAGCGAGAGAAAAACATAGAATGTGCCAGCTGCATTTCCTCCCGGGCATGCTGTAAAACCAGCTAAGGGATCCGAGGGTTTCAGTATTTTGTAATTTAGGCAATGGGCTGACAACCTGTCACTACAGCAATATACCTACAAATCTATCTTAAATAACTCTTAAAACTTTGCCAGATGTGGTGGGTCGATTTGTTTAGGTCTGTCTGTTTGTTTAGGTCGTTTACGCTCTGCCTATCCCATTATTGATAAAGGCGTGATTATATGTATGTCATCTCCCTAGCCTTGTACCGTATCTCACGGGGTCGGTTACTTAATCTAGGGGATTGAACGAGGGTACTGGTTGTACACAGAGCGACTGCCATCTGACCTCCGAGCTCCGTAACCCAGAAGGGTAACCAGACCCCTAGATGAGGTCAGAGTTTTCAAGCCGCCAATGCTTAGCGGTGGCTTCTGACATGGCTTAACGACTAATATCTACGGTACTAAACGATATTAACCGGGACAAACGGCTTAACGTGCCTTCCGATGCACGGAAAGAGTGCCGAATAAACGTACATATGAAATTCGAAAACCAAAAAACACATTGGTACGTGATGGGATTCGAACCACGTCTAAAACACTCTATCCATTAAAGGAAACCGCATCAAAATCCATTGCGTAATTTTATAGATTTATGCATACATAGGGATATAGGGACAGAGTGAGCGACTTTGTTTTATACTATGTTTTTTTTTTTTTTTTTTTTTTTATATATATAGGCGAGCATTTGTCCGCCATCTCACCTGGTGGAAAGTGTAGTGATGATGAGGTTGAATACATTATAGTAAAACATTTAGCGAAATGCTTATCAGTTGTTTGAGGAAAACAGGACTTTGTTGTCCACAACGCGGAAGCTTCACCTAACTTTGGACAGCTCTTTGCAGTCGTCCTAGGAAAACAAGTTTGGAAAAGATAGAGCGTTGACCCTTTGAATGAAGCAGTAAAGTTTCGTAATAACGTTGCATTACCCACTTTTAAATGACCATTACGTAATGAACTTCGTATTAGATACCCCAAACACTGAACTGAACATTGTTAAATAATAAATAAACAAACATTTTTATCATTGAACGTATGATAATTACGAATTGATAAAATCGTGCACGCTACTTCTTGCTTATTAACATAATATGAATAGTATTTAGATACAATAGATTGCGTTATACATAAACAGACTAAAGTTCGCTCACCTCGAAAGCCATGTCGCACTGTGTATGTTATGTCTTCAAAAGAAATGTTGAGGGAATCCTCGACTAAGGAAGACGAGGCCGTATCTTGGGACTCCGAGTGGTTATCACTAGCCATGTTTTTCACTGTCACTGATCACTGGCACTAGCTATCCATCTCTTCGACACAAAGGATCGAACGCGCACGTAAACAAAGAAGTAGCGCGCCAGTTGCGGTACGCCCAGGCGCGGCGGAGTATGCGTGCTGTCTGCGCGCGCGCACGACAGCCGCAGCTGCGGTTTATCGGTCGTTCCCCCACCACGCATGTGCCGAAGATACCAGCTGATTGCTGTATCAACAGACGCATACGCAGTCCGCGCTACATAGAAGCTACAGTAGTCTATTGCGCCCAAGTTTAGACGGAGTTGCATTTTGGTCGTTTCTACTATTTTACCTTATGCAGTTCAGATGTTATTCTCCTGGTACATTAAATTTTTGGCATTTAACACAGACTAACCTAAGATTGGGAGCTATGCAATAGAATTTCTGCAGACTGTGGCTTTCGGCGCCTGCTACATTTTGAAAAGCTACGAATTCAACTTTAGTGATTAAAAAAATATGTTTCCGGTAACTTCCTGCTTCATAGGTAGGGGCATAATGCTCGTAATGACACATTTTATTTTTGGCATTAAATACGGACTAACCTAATATTGAAAAATACATAATAGAATTTCTGCAGACTGTGGCCTTCGGCGCCTGCTACATTGCACATAGTATGAAAAGCTACGAATTCAACTCCAAGCTTTGATATAAAATTGTTTCAGGTAACTTCTTACTTCATAGGTAGGGGCATAATGCTCAAAATGTCGGTGACATTACAAGTACCTAGTTCTAGAAAGGCAGATATAGCTTTAGTTGGTCAGTTTAGCAAAAGTTGGCTGTAGGCTATAAACTCTGTTTTTATGGGGGACGGTTGATCAAAATTAATAAAATTACATATGACATAAAGTTGGGACTTATTATATAAAAATTGCTGTAATATAAAGAAGTTATAAATTCGAATCATCATCATCAGCTCATATGCGTATCCACCGAGAGAGGCACACTCGAGCGTACCTAGGCCTTAGTTATAATCACGCCTTTATCCCTAATGGGGTAGGCAGAGCGTAAACGACCTAAACGAAGGTCGTTCCGCCATGTCTGATAAAGTTTTGATGGTTATTTAAGATAGATTTGTACGTATATTGGTGTAGTGACAGGTTGTCACCCCATCGCCCGTCATCCGGCCCAGTACGGATTAGTAATAAATCCGGATACTATTGTGTAACTATTTTATCGATATTTGAGTATAGCTGTAGTCGTACCACTTTTTATCTTAAAATGTTTTTAGGTGATTGATTATGTTTGTTTATGTATAATCCCAATCGAAGTAAAATCTTTAAGATTTTATCGTCGAGTTATTGAGAGACTATGTACTTAGCATGATAGGTAAGTACATTCAGTTTTTGGGCTGGATATTAAACGATATTAACCAGGACCAACGGTTTACCTTGCCTTCCGAAGCACATACATTTGAAATTCGAAAACCGAAAAACACATTGGTGCATGGTGGGATTCGAACCACGACCTACACGCTCAGGAGGCAGCGGCCCTATCCACTACACCATCGGAAAATGGTATCAGAAAATAATCTAGCCAGATTCTAGTAGGACAAGTCTCTACGTAGTGCATGACTCGGTTGTATCACTTATGTAGAGACGGTCTTAAAATCTTGAAAGTGATTTGCATTATTTTGAAAACACTACAATGCAGAAGTTTAGGTTTACTGAAAAATAAAAATAAACTGTGCTTCTTTTTTTAAAAAAAATATTTTATCATATAAAAGTTGTACAATGCTATTATAAATATACATACATACATAAAATCACGCCTTTATCCCTTATGGGGTAGGCAGAGCGTAAAACGCCTCCTAAAAGGCGCTTTCGCCACGTCTGACATAAATTGAGGGCAATTTTAGATTGTAATGTGTATTGCTGTAGTGACAGGTTGTCAGCCCATCGCCTAAATTACAATACACTGTAACCCTCGAATCCCTTTTGCTGATTTCTACAGCATGCCCGGGAGGAAGGGCAACTGGAACATTCTATGTTTTTCTTTCTCTCCCAGTCCAGTATGGAAGATATTATAAATATATTCTCCCAAACTTCGTAAAAGTTTAACGGGAGATCAGTTGCTCTGCGCAATACAACTTAATAATACTAAAACATTAACTTACATAAACTTACTTAGTATGAGTATATCTTTACCATTTTAATAGTCAAATAATAGGCCTACATGCTATATTTGTTAAGTAAACTTAAATAATGAAAACTGATCGGCTTACTTATTTGTATTTTAAGGAATCAGTTTTCATTATGAATGATACTTGTTTATCGTTTAGTGGGAAAACTTAAAAGTTTAATAAGTGGAAATTAATTAATTAATTAAGTTGTGTAGGTTCATTCATATTATAGAGAGCCCGATGATGTAGTGGATAGGGCCACTGCCTCCTGAGCGGGGAGGTTGTGGTTCGAATCCCACCACGTACCAATGTGTTTTTCGGTTTTCGAATTTCATATGTACGTTTATTCGGCGCTTTTTCCGTGCTTCGGAAGGCACGTTAAGCCGTTGGTCCCGGTTAATATCGTTTAATACCGTAGATATTAGTCGTTAAGCCATGTCAGAGGCCAGTGCTAAGCATTGACGGCTTAAAAAACTCTGACCTAATCTAGGATAGGGTCTGGTTTCCCTTCTGGGTCGCGCAGGTCAGATGGCAGTCGCTCTGTGTAAAAACCAGTACCCTCATTCAATCCCCTAGATTAGGTAGCCGACCCTGTGAGATACGGGATAAGATTAGGAAGATGATGATGTGGTTCATTCATAATATCCGGTCATTATCGTCACGAAAGCGAAGGATTAGATAATTACAATGTTAACGAAGATTAAATATTACAAAGTAAATAAGTACTTTTCAAAGTTATTGAATCTAATCAGATTAATATAGAGACGTTATTGAATTATTGTAAAGCTATTGATTTTGTTGCCAACTGTTTATAATTACCTAGTTTGACGAAGGGTGACTTTTTGTCTTATCTGTATTAGGTTCGTATCGTATAGTATCCGAATAAAATTTAAATCCGTTCAGCTTTAATAAATAATCCGTTTTCACCAACTCTCCGTTTACTGGTGAAAACCGCGTGAAAATTCGTTCGGTAGTTTTGGAGTTCATCACGTACATATAAAGACACGGGTCGTATACGCATGGTGACTCTATTCCATTAACAACGTTTCTCAGAGACACTGTATTGGGTCGAAACATTGAAAAACATTTCTTGTATATAAGAAACAAACAATGAGGTATAGGAACTCAACAGCCAGTCATAGCTATAAAATAAATGTATTACAGGCTGTAGTGTCTTCCCCACAAAGGTAAGTAAGGTAAGTATACCCAAAGGTTGCCTGGTAGAAATTGCTGCTTTAGCAATAAGGCCGCCTATATTGTACTGGCACGTTTGTTCGTTTTTATTTCTGTTGTATGTGTTTCTTTGTGCAATAAGGCATGTTGTATTGTATTGTAAGTTCATTACATTAATAGGGCTTGTAACATGAATAGGGCTTTGGAACATAAATGTCTTTTAAATTTAAAAGTTTCAGTTGTTCGAGTTATTTTTTATCTATCCTATTTAGTTACATAATTTTTTCCTTGGGGATAGGATCACACCCTTGGATTTTATCATTCTAAATATATGGATGGCGTAATTTCATTAATAAAATATTTTTTGTGAGGTCCATTTACCAGTTTTGTACTTTTAAGTGCGTAAGAAAAGTAGTTATATTCATATTTATATACTAACCTTTTACGCTGTAATTTTACCCGCGTATTACTTAATGAGTTTTCCCATGGGAATCAGATATTTTTACACTACAAAAAGTAGCCTATGTTGCTCAGGGTGACGAAGCTTTCTAATGGTGAAAGAATTTTTAAAATCGGAAGAGTAGTTTTTGACTTTTTTCGTTGCAAACATACATACACACAAACATCTTTCCTCTTTATAATAATAGTATAGATATACTTCCATGCTGGACTTGGAGAGATAGAAAAACATAGAATGTTCCAGCTGCCCTTCCTCCCGGGCATGCTGTAGAAGACAGTAAAAGGGACTCGAGGGTTACAGTGTATTGTAATTTAGGCGATGGGCTGACAACCTGTCACTATGGCAATACACATTACAATCTAAAATTACCCTCAATTTTTGTCAGACGCGGCGAAAGCGACTTTTACGAGGCGTTTAACGCTCTGCCTACCCCGTAAGGGATAAAGGCGTGATTTTATGTATGTATGTATGTATAGATAAAAAAACAATGGTTTAGTAATGTAAAGTTTCTATAATATTTTGATCTATTACTTATTGAGCCTGTTAACGATCGACGTGCATCTATTGTTATTCGAAAACAATACTTAATAAATAATTTATCTAGAAACCATTGGTAAACAAAATGAATTAAGTAATTAATTATTATGTTTGGTACCGGATGTATTTTAGGTATTCATTAGTAGTGGTAGGTAAATTAATGTTATTTATTTAAGATGCACTAATGAGGATTATCTCCTACTTATTGTTTCATTTTAGTTTGTTACTCTCAACCACATTGTGCAAGAAGCGTAAAGATAAAAATGGTAGGATAGAGATTTTCCCATAGAAAACTCATTTTTGTCATTTTCTTGACAAACTTAGCAAGGAAAGTAGGAGGGTATAATTAAAAATACTCCGTATTTATGTCAAATATTTTATTACAAAAATAATTTTAAATAACGTAATGGTTAAATTCCTTCAAGTTTTTGTGGAAAGCCGCAACGATATTTCAATTCCACTTACTTAAAAATTCTCTTATATTAGAATATTATTAATTTATTAATTGAGTCGTCGCCAGCCATGGTTAACAAACGTATTTATAACAAATTCCATTGTCATACTTCGGTATTTATGTGGTAACAATAGGCAGGCTTGATCAAGCGAGTGCATGTGCGAGTGGCACTGAACACATGATTTTGATACATACATACATAAATCACGCCTTTATCCCTTACGGGGTAAGCAGAGCGTTCAACGCCTCGTAAAAAGCGCTTTCGCCACGTCTGACAAAGTTGAGGGCAATTTTAGATTGTAATATGTATTGCTATAGTGACAGGTTGTCAGCCCATCGCCTAAATTACAATACACTGTAACCCTTGAGTCCCTTTTGCTGACTTCAACAGCATGCCCGGGAGGAAGGGCAGCTGGAATATTCTATGTTTTTCTATCTCTCCCAGTCCAGCGTGGAAGTAAGTATGATTTTGCTCAAAATTAAATATGGCGACATTTAGGTAATTATTATCAACTCATATCAGAATTTTCATATCAGTACGAAACAGCCTGTCAAATCCAAACTTAATATTGCTTTCAATCTTGGGATCGCTATATAAATTCGAGCCTTAGACGCCATTTAATAAAAAAAGCAACTATACCGAGTGGGGTCTCATTGAATAGTTACTTAAAAAATAGTTTTAGGTTTCTTCATATTTTTTTCGTTTTGAGTGACCATATAGAATCTACAGCGAATTAAAGATTATATTTACTTACAAAGTCCTTATTCAAAGAATTAACCAAAATACGTCACTTAGCTTTGGAATTTCAAGTAGATTATATTTGTTCTTTACAGTATATCATTTCGATTTATAATTTAAAAATATTATAATCTTTATACTGACAGTCCCATCTTTGTATATGTTCATCCTCGATGTACGAGTAGTTTTCTTTTTGCTAAAGTTTCGTAATTTTGCTTCTCAATGTTATGATTTTACAATGTTACTTCCATGCTGGACTGGGAGCGAGAGAAAAACATAGAATGTGCATATCCTCCTGGGCATACTGTAAAAACCAGCTAAGAGATCCAAGGGTTTCAGTATATTGCAATTTATGCGATAGGCTGTCAACCTGTTACTACAGCAATATACATACAAATCTATCTAAATTAACCCAGTCGTTTACGCTATGCCTACCCCAGTAGGGATAAAGGCGTGATTACATGTATATATGATTTTGTTATTTTACAATTTTCGCAATTGGGAAGCTTGAGCCCATGCAGCCTAGTCTTCAGTATTATTTTCTTTAGTGAACTTAAACTAACCTTTACCTATGCTAACCTAAAAAAGACAGGACATTGAAATGCGCGGGTGATTCACGTTTCAACCATTTCAATGTTCAACAGACATTTGCGCGGGGGCATCAATCCGAATATCATCTGTCAAGCATTTTGTCATTGTCAATTTTTATTTCTTTTTTTTTACAAATCTCCCATTTTTGAGCTTATGCAGCCTAGTCTTTAGTATTATTTGCTAACCTAATCTAATAAAGTTATTATAATGCGCCGGTAATTCACATTTTAATGCTAAACAAAGATTTGCGCGGGGATTTCAATCCGAATCATACGGTAGCGTTGTAACAACCCAACTAACAACAATAAATTAAAATGAGGATGTGAAGGGAAGTGTGAGAGGAAGGTGTGGAGGGGAAGTAATGTGGAGCGGAGAGGATGAGAGGAAAGGAAGAGGAAAGAGTGGGACATGAATGTATAAAATATTGGCTCGTGATTGTGATCGTCTAGCATTAAGAGTTAGGACCGTACGTTGTGTGATAATATTTATAAAAGTAACCCAAATCCTTTAAAGTGGTAGTGGGATGTCATAACTTAGCTCTCTTTAGTTTCTCGGGACTACATTGGGACAGTGCGCAGCGGGATAATGGAACCTCCGATTCCAGCTCCAACCATTCGCTGGTAGAGGATTTAGGTGCTCGCCAACCATCAACGAATGTGATTTACTTCAATTACCAATTCCCAGACACCAATAAAGACAGCAAATAGCCTAGGAACTTGTCCTTGATGCAAAACTCATCATGCGAGCCCCAGAAAAGGAAAGTGGAGGCACTTCTGTGCCCTCCAATTGGTTTTAAGTGGTTTTTGTTTTGGCCAAACCTCAGGCCAGAGATAAGTTACAGCGCACTTAGGAATTTTGGAACGAGTCCAGATTGATGAATAACATCATATAAAATATAATTAATTTGAGCCGATTTATTGGCCAGCCAACCAAGACAGAGCAAGTCATGTCTGATGTAATTTGTAGTAAGTTGTGATGTTATTGTCAACAATCATTCACACCGCAAGCCATAGATTCGTTGTAGATATAGGAGTGATAGGCAAGAGCAAGTAGTGACTGATTGTCAGACTTCTTTAGTGCAAAATAAGCTTCTGTGATCAAAATGATGTTACAGACATATCGAATGCTAAGATGTAGTATGTGATGAAGGTTTGACCATGGCTGATACCATGTCGCTCAATTGACATCAAGTCAAGTAAGTATTCAGTAGTAAAATGGCTTGTCAAAGCCAACTGACCATAAATCAGTCATATAAAATTCACATAAAGTGAATAAATATAAATTTTAATTTCAGACCCATTCCAGGGTAATTTGAGGTTGTAGGTAGGATACAGATAACATCATTCCACATTCCATGCTGTATTGGTTTGGTAAGTTTAATAAATAGTGAATACTCCCATTAGGTAGTTGGACCATAGTCCCAATAAGTTGTAAGTATAAAACCCACACATTAGTAGGTATATTATCAAAGTTAAACTTTGTCAGTCTGTAGAATTGAATCATCAATTGTATAAAACCTACATAGTAGGTATCAGAGGTAAACGTTCCCACCAAGCATGTAGCTGGTGTTCTAGAGTCTAGAACATACATACATATAGGATCATGAATCCAATAAATGTTTCAAAACATTGTCCGTTGAACATAATTCACAATAAAGTGAATATAAATTCAATTCAGTATCCACTGCCAGGATAAGCATATAATATAAGTATGAATGACTCATACATAGGTATTAAATCCACAGTTAAGTAAATATAAATCAGTTCAGTAGTTTGTTTCTCCTCTTCCAGAATATGTAAGTAAATTGTAATATGTATATACAAGTCATACATAGATATAGTTATGAAAAACGTAGAATAATTTATACATTCCACTGCTGGGCACATCATGAAACATTAGGATGATGCTTCTCTGCTTAAAGGAAAGGTAAGGCAGGAATATTGGTAAAGGGAAGGGAGAGAACTATCTACCTAAACACAAACTAGGATCCCAAATAGCTACCCCCACCTACTTTTCTAGATATTGTCCTAATTCCTATTACCTAGAATACCTATCCATCTAAACCTACCCCTACCTAACCTACTCCTACAATGTACCTAAACTGCTTATTTACCTAACCGCATAGCTGTGTATGAATTATGTAAGTGCATGCAAAACTGACCTACAATCCTACATATATACGAGTAACTCATTAACCGTACCTATCATATTAGAAATGTTGGAAATGATATATATAAAAAATGAATAGAACGGCCTTTGGCAAGTATGAAATATCATAAAAAAGGATTGTTAATTGAACAGGGAAAAACCTTGTAAATAAAGTGTGAAGTGGACCAGATAATTAAATAAATGTAGAAATGGTAAAGTAAATAAAACACAATGTAAATTTATTCAAGAGTAAGTAAATAAATGAATGCATCATGATTTGATGCAGGAATACCTTGTGTGTAGGTTTACCCATCCTTTAGAATCCTTGTAGTTGGCACTCCACCAGCTCTGCAAGACTCCACTGTCAGCATCCTCCACTCCACCATGTTAAGGAACAGCTGATCGTCAGGTCACCGCCCTCCGTCCACAACAGGAACAACTGATGGCACCAACATCCCACCAAAGTAGGTCTCTTGGTTGCCTCCCGGCTGCATACTCTCCTCTCATCTTTGATGTGTACACTTTCACTGGTAAAAGTCAACTAAACTTCAAGTAAAACTAAACTTCCACTCAAACTTAAACTCCAGGTCCACTCAACTTCTCCCTGCTCGGTGCCCGACGCTCTTTTCTTCCCCGGCGTCCTTCTCGATCTCCCGCCCCCCTCGTCTATCTCAAGTTCCAGCAGCATCCCCCCTTCTCGAGCCCCCGACTGTTTTATCTTCCCTCTTCTAGACCATTCCCGAGTTTTCGAGAGCCTTCATTCGTACTTCTCTTGATAGTTCCCCCATTCTCCTCCAGATGGCACCGCGTGTCCTTCTGGTTCTGTGTTGTCGAAACCTATCTTCACAATTTCTGCACACAATCCAAATACTCGACATTTTATTATTATTAAGTAATTATAAAATGCTTATCGTATATACTATGTGTAGATAAATCAAAACCACACAATAAAACAATTAACTTACCTCATAAAATATAATCTTAATATTTTTAAATCTGGCATAACACCTATAATTTACTTTATATTGAAGTAATTTCAGTTCGATCTGGCTACAATATTAGTTCTCTACTCAATCAACACTAGATTGGCATTAGTTTCTCGTTTATAGTGATTCTCCTACCAATCGGATAGCTGGCGTTACTTGTATTTTAAAACAGTGATTTAGTTTTGAATAGCAGAAGCCAGGTCCATTACAGTGTCTTCCTTTGTTTCTTACTCCTATTACATTGTCCCTCGCCAGCAGATTATTATGTTAAATCCGCCACATTAATACAATAAACATACATACATACATAAAATCACGCCTTTATCCCTTACGGGGTAGGCAGAGCGTTAAACGCCTCGTAAAAGGCGCTTTCGCCGCGTCTGACAAAAATTGAGGGCAATTTTAGATTGTAACGTATATTATTGCTAATATGTAGTGACAGGTTGTCAGTCCATCGCCTAAATTACAATACACTGTAACCCTCGAGTCCCTTTTGCTGACTTCTACAGCATGCCCGGGAGGAAGGGCAGCTGGAACATTCTATGTTTTTCTATCTCTCCCAGTCCAGCATGGAAGAATACAATAAACACTGCAAGGAATTCATTTAGAAGAGTGAGGAACAAAGTCTGTCTGATTTTTCATGTCCCCGCGCAAACCCCAACCTAACCTTACCTAGATTTTATTAGAATGCGAGTGTGGTGCCCACATTCCAATGCTCGATGAAGATTTAAGTGGGAGTGTCGATTCGAACCATGCAGGATTTCTGTACTTTATTTCTCACTTTCACTAGTACTACTACTACTTGCAGATCCCGCAGTATGTTTGGCACTGCGTGTTTTCCATACAAACCGGGAGTAGGAAGTCGCGGGTGGGTACAGTTAGTATGATCTATGTATCTACAATCTCTAGTTTTTATTTATTTGTTTTCGAAGTTGGAAATTTTCCGCTTGACACCCTTAGATACGGATTCGCGCCCTAAGGGTGCTTTTGCAGTGGTCCGAAATCGTATTCGAATATTTTCTGATCCAAATTGACCTTACTAGTAAATGTATGGCAGCTTGCGCACCCATCCATATCCGTTTTATATTTTTTCACGGATACGATTCGGATACGAACCGAATACGGAGCAGTGCAAAATCGCCCTTATACACAAATGTTACTTCCTATATTATCTCAACGGTGGGAACTAAGCAAAGCATCTGCGTCTGCAAGCTTCTGGCGCTAATTTGATAAAAATAATAAAAGAAAACAAGTATTTATCTTACAGTTTAATAATCATCATTTTCCCTGCACCTTTTACATTATTTCTGTAATAATTTATAAGATTTTATAATTTCCATCCATACTTTATTTAATATTATAAATGCGAAAGTAACTTTATCTTTCTGTTTGTCTGTCTGTTTGTTTGTTTGTAATGGATAATGAAGTGTAGCAGAGGACTACGGACCATCTATGACGACTTACGACTAGACGGCTTGCCAAACATGTTGTGAAATGTTTATTTCAAGTTTACCGTCTTCTGAGGTAAATCCTAGGATTTGCCAAGTAAATGGTGGTAAAAGTCCGAAATGAACATTGATCACAATATTTTACCGTACTTCGGGCTTTTATAGTAATATAGATGTCGAACATTTACATTTGTGAAGTGGAACTGATAAATCGAAGTTCTTGAGAACTTAATGAGGAACTGCATAATCCAGCTAAACTATCAGAGATACAGAGAAGACGATTTTGCAAAAAATAAAAAGTACGATAAGCACTTTCTATATATATTTAAAAATATTCGAAGATTAGAAGTACCTGATGTAGAACTCTAAAATCCCAGCAATTCTATGAAAGATACGGAGATACCACGTTAATAAAAGACGGTCAGTGTCATTAGCAGTTTCTGATGTTATATATATTTTATTGGTCTGGAGTGCCTGATGTGGAACGCTACCAGAACAACAAAACCAATTGCCAAAGATAGAAAGGTACAGGACATGATCAATGACATGTGGAAAAACAAGATCACAGATCCGTCATCAAGCCCCTGGTGGTCGGTAGTTTTGATGAAGAAGAAAGTTGGAACTTCACGTTTCTGTATTGACTATTCTTTTTAAAAAAAGTGTGTTGGGTTTATCGGCGTTTGAATTCGATTATCGAACCCTTAGACGAGTCAGGCCCCGGCGCCTCCTTTGGCCGGTGGCCTTACAGCAATTACCTAAATATTTACAGGGAGGCTAACTAAAGATTTTCGAGATACGCACAGTAAGTTGTTTAATGGCGAGTTTTAGGCTGAAGGTACAGAGGATAGAACTGAAAGACCAAACCCCTAGGACAGACCTTCTGAATTAATCGAAGGTGCCGCAAAGGGGTGTTCGACTGCGAGCCGTCGAACACCGGGAGATCTTTAAAGTCTACTTCGGGAGATTGCTGCACAAGACGGCGCGCCAGCAGTAACTGGCTTTTTCACGAAATATGAATGCCTAAGCATTGGTAAAACCAAACTTTCTTGAAGAAGAGATGTGTATTCTGATACAGTTTTTGACTGACTGCGATGACGGGAAAAATGGAAGAATAAAGGCGATGCTTCTGATTTTGATTTAGATTTAGAAAAGATGGCCAGCATGGAGTATGATGTGTGGCGGATGAGTACGTAACGCATCGTAACAGACGTAACTATACTATGTAGGTAGATGTGATGCTACTTTAATGTGTATCTGTCAAATATAAGACATGGTCTACATCACAGATTTATACTCTTTGCATTTAACCCGAAATTATACCAAGTGCAAGGGACAGCGTCCCGCAAACTGATAGGATTTGATCAATCAGCAGAACTAAACAACTGTCTGCAGGATTTTTTAGTTAGTTTGCGGATCTTTTAAACGTTTGTTTAGTTAGTTTTTTTTTAAATATTTTTTAGTTAGTACCCTAGTTTGCGGAACGCTGTCCCTTACACCTGGTATCTGAAGAACTTAGCAATGGCAACATTGGCTTTATTTTTGTGACATCGATACTTTTAAAGTAACCCCACATTTTTTTTTAGATATACTTGAAACATAGGAATATACCTACTCTTTTTCTACTTAATTATCTTTTACTTATTATTCTCAATTATACTTAGTCTATGACAATAATAATCAAATAGCATATTTAATTATTAACCAGAGGAGGTAGGTAGAGTTTATATTATAAAATAATGTCCAATGTTTCTTTGCCATGGTTACCGAGATGATGTTTACATATTATGCCTAGACAAGATCAATATTCTTATATATATATATATTTCTCTTTGTCAACTTATGAGTTAAAATATCACACTGCACCATGGCTTGAAATGTTTTAAATACAACTTTTCGTCCAAATGTACATCTGGCACCAACCATCATTCACTTATTAAAATAAATAATAAAATAAATAATTATGCACTTACCTATCCCAAATATATTGAATAGGTTATTAGAAAAAAAATATATTAACGAGGATATTAGTTATAAAGAAGAAGGACCACCTAGAAGCAAAAAGCAGTCATAGCACTTAAGTCACTGGGAAGAAAACTGTTTTTTCATTATCACAGAGATGCTTATAAAACTTTTGGAATTAAAATTAAAATACCCTGTTATGTCTCGCAATAATAATCATTCGTCACCATTTGCTCTTCAACCTTATTTTTAAAAGCACGTAGGTCACTATGTTAAATAACACTGATAAACATATTAAAGCCAGCATGGCAAACCACAGCTGTTCGTTGAGCAAGTCTCGTTCTATTAAGATTTGTTTAGGATAGGTGTATCTACAGATGAGATCGGAGCAGTACAGCTTGGGGCGGTCCATTCCAAACATGGTGATGGTAAGGGCGACGAAACCGTGCTTCAAGAAGGAGAAGTGGAACACCCAACGAGCGAAGAACGGAGCGTCCTTGTAGAGCAAGAAAAAGCCCGAGAAGATGACGAACGGCATAATGAAGAATGCACCGAACACCACGCCATTCTGAAACAAGATTATTAATTTATTTCTAACCTTGGCAGGACACCAGGTAAGTCACAAACACTCTCACATAAAAACTCTCTCAAATAAAAACTCCCTTTAAGATCGGTTAAAAACGATCAAAGTTTAATTTCCTGCCTACCCTCGTAAGTCAGGTGGCGTGATTATTTGAATCGTTACTTTGAATTTAAGTAATGCACAGTCGAACAAAAAAAGTTCATCAAAATGGGTTAAAACGACGGAAATTTAATTTCGTACCTACCTCCTAAGTCATGAGGCATGATTATTTGTATCGTATCGTAACTTTGATTTTTAATAATGCCCAGTCGAATAAAAAAAGATCTATAAAAATCGGGTAAGAAACAGCCAAATATCAATTTCCTGTCTACTCCCGAAGTCAGGTAGCGTGAATTTATTTATCCTAAGTTGCAGCCCGGGTAACACACAGTTGAATAAAAAATGTCCCATCAAAATCGGTTGAGTAGTTTTGGCGTGATGTGGTAACATACAGACAGACAGACAGACAAAAATTAAAAAAAAAAACATTTTGGTCTTTATATCGTTAATACTGTCTGCTGCAATAATTGTTTTGTAAAAATATTCTATGTTTGTTGTTATATGTATAGATGTTTAGAATATCTATTCATTTCATAAATATAATTAAACTATTTATATTAAAGAAACGTCTGATACAAGAGTACAAATTAAGGAGGGAGAAACACATATAGAGTTACTATGTTTCACGGGATTGCACATCGGTAAACTAAAACATTTCGCACGTTACTCACCAACGCGCAATGCGATTGCACTTGCACGTCAAAATAGTGTCTTATAATAATACATTCCAAAAATCTATTTGTACAGTTCAAAAATACAGAAAAAACATATTAACGAGGCATTACATCGATAATTTAACAAAATAGTCACTATTACATTGCGTGTTGGTGAGTGATTGAATGAATGACTGAACTTCAACTCATGCGTAAATGTTTTAGTTCGCCGATGTGCACACTCCTGTCAAACATAGTAACTCTATGGAGAGAACTTACCTTGACATTAAACATGGACCCAGTAAGCAATCCTATGCAAAGTGAAACATAAGACACTAGCAATAAGGTCCAACAGAATAGGATGAATCTGACGAAGTCATGTGGTTGGCCAGTGAGGTAGTACACGATCATGGCATAGGACAAGGTGCAGACTGTCTGGGTCGGAACAGATGATACTAAAGTAGAACAGTAGTATGCTCCCGTCATGTACCATCGGTTGAAGTGTTCACGACGGATCACTGGGATTTGTTCTGGGACTGAAACAATATAGTTTTCAAAAATTAGAACATTTACACTTTCTAAACTAAACTCACATGATGTTAAAAACTCTTTCATCGATCGACAATAAAAAGTGTCCATACCTAGACGTATGTGGCACTTACTTAAGTATATAAGTATTTTTAAAAGATTCTCAAGTTAAATGACACAAGTACCGTTTCTCGTAAACAATGTTGGAATTATAGGGATATGTTAATTTTAAACTAAATATTATCCTATTTAAAATACATCTCAAATTTATAAAAGTGGGGGACGGACCCGTCTTGTGTCAAATTATGGGGTAACAAAAGGGATCAGTTTTTAATTCCGACGAAAAGTGACTTAACTACCACTTCTGTAATTTTACGTTGGAATTTGTAGGTAAGAGATTAGTTTAGTGTCGATTTTAAGTTGAATTTGAATGTTGCAGGTTTTACTGTTTTAACCAAACGTAAGAATATGATGAACTGGTCTATCTGGCCCTACTATTTCAACTATTTTCTTTAAAAAGTTTACATTGTTTTACGTGACAAAATATGTGATAGTCGCCTTTTGCTTTTAGTAAAGAAACTAAATAAAAAAGAAACTCACAAGTAACAGAAACGGCGCTAAAAGCCGTGAACATTAGAAACATAAGGCTGTAGAAAAGGCAGTTGTAGTTCTCCCTGGCGTACTTGGCGTCCTTGCCGACGTTGTAGAAAAGGAACCCGACGAACAGCGCCATGACGCAGTGGATGCCGGTGATCATCATGGTGAACTGTGGGTCACGCCAGGTTGACTGCAATTTAGACAATTTCATTGGTTAGTCCATGGGATGCTCAAAGTATCGGTTAATTTTGGTGGTACCAATTTTCCTTTATACAGTAGTTAGAAATAGTTATACATACATATAACTATTAAGAAGGTTATAACGAATAAATACATACATACATAGATATAAACACGCCTTTATCCCTAATGGGTTAGGCAGAGCGTAAACGACCAAATCAAAGGTCGTTCAACACGTCTGACAAAGTTTTGAGGGTCATTTAAGATAAATTTGTAGGTATATTGCTGTAGTGACAGTGCAGCTGGCACATTCTATGTTTTTCTCTCGCTCCCAGGCCAGCATGGACATAGTTATAAGGATGTAAAAAATATGTTTGCCGTCTCAAGGCCATTTAAAGATGGCGGATGTTAGAAACATACCGGTAAAGATTGGATGTACCAATTTTCCTTCATACAATAGTTAGATATAGTTATAAGAATGTAAAAAAACTATGCGTGCCAGGTCTAAGTGCCAGCTAACAAAAATGGCGGCCAAACAAAGATGGCGGATATTCACTTTTATAAAATATTCTACATCTCGAGAACTATTAATTTTATTTTTGGAAAAATTGGCAGAGCATCGCATGGACTAGGTATTATGGTTTAGACAAATTTCGATGGTAGAGCCCGGAAAAAATGCTACATATCTCTATTTACTTAATGTATTTGTAGCGCACATAGATGGCGCTACACCAAGGACTGTTGCAGTCCTAAAAAGCGGTAGGTAAGTTTAATAAGCGATCTGCATATATACAACTTCCAAACTAGTCCAGTTGGACCCGGTCCCCTGGTCACAACACCCGACCAGGCTGGTAATTACCCTTTTCCCATCCGTCATCACGCGGCCAAATGGCCTCAAGGAAATGCTCCTAAATACTTAAAAAATCTTGGACGGCCGCTTGACTATCATACATAATATTACAATTACACTGTATCATATAAATACCTACATGATATAATATTAAAAGCATTAATTGAAGCTTTAATAAATAAATCATAAATCATTTATTGTCCGTCATAATAATCACATGTAGAAACATTGATTACGTCCTTGATTTTTTGCTTAATTGAAACTTCCAATGTGACAAAGAGATTGTAAAATGATTCTTACCAATACAGATCTTTTGGTTAATGTAGTAAATTGCTTCCAAAATGACGTTGAGTATGTACTTTGTAATTTTAGTAGGATTTTGTTAGTTGGATCTTCTTTAGGCGAAGGCAATGTTGTCAGGGATACTTCTTCGAGTGCATTACTACATAAATATGACTTACTTCCTGAAAATAAACAAATACAATATATATGATGCCAGCCCCGATGGTGTAGTACTGAGAGGGTCGTGGTTCGAATCCCACCACGTAGCAATATGTTTTTTTGCCAGTGCTAAGCATCAGTGGCTTCAAAACTGACCTAATCTAGGATTGGATCTTGTTTCCCTTCTGGGTTGTGGAGGTAAGTTGGCAGTCGCTCTGTGTAAAAACCAATACCCTCGTTAAATCACCTAAATTAGGTAGCTGACCCCGTGATAATAAAATGTAATGCAACGTTCTAAATTATTTTATGCAGACATACCTACCTAATTTAATACTTACTTTTAAATTTTCTATCAGTCTCAAATGTATCGTTCGGGGTCCACTGAGTGTCTTTGCCATTTTGTGAATGGAGGACAAGATCATTCGGATGATCCGAACATGCGTCTATTACTGAAATGATAAATTCTTGATAAATAACCCCATCTGCCTGGTAGATAAGATAAGATTTAAAAATACTTTATTACACGTAAGAAAACAAATTATACAACACAACACATAACAACAACAACAAACATAGGCGGCATTATTGCTAAGGTAGCAATTTCTTCCAGGCAACCCTTGGGCCAAAGAAAAATGCTGCTATGGTGGGTGGTGGTCGGAGTCGACGCAGACCACTTTTGGACAAATGATGTCCAAATCATTGACGATTTTGACCTAAGGCCCATCGGATATATTTTTGGTATTGCCTGGATAGTTACCGGTGCACATATTTCAAAAATATTTCTCGTCTAAGAGAGCCATTATACTCACAGAAATCCACAGGATTATGGTAAGGAGGACAAATCAGATTCATCTGCTCCAAGTACGGTAGCAGCATCGGCACTGACCCCATGTATGCGCATCGACCAGATACCACTGTGTATATCCTGTCCACCATGTCCAGTAGAGCTGCTGAAGGCTGGTGTATCGTCGCCACCACTGTTCGACCCTGGCGGGCTAAGAAATGGAGGAGGAACACCATTGACCTTGATATTGAACTGTCTAGGCCACTGGAAGGAGAAAAAGAAGCAGTTATGTTTATTGTGTAAATTATGGTAATATTTTATTTGGTTTTGTCTTTTTTATCGGTGTATACCATCTGGGATGTACATTACATTTGGTGTAATTTAACCATTTTGTATTTTTGTAGAGCTTGATGGTGTAGTGGATAGGGCCGCTGCCTTCTGAGTGAGAGGTCGTGGATCGAATCCCAACACGAACCAACCTTTTTTTCGGTTTTCGAATTTCATATGTACGTTTATTCGGTGGTTTTCCCGTGCTTTGGAAGGCACTTTAAGAGGTTGTCCCGGTTAATATCGTAGATATTAGTCGTTAAGCCATGTCAGAGGCCAGTGCTAAGCATTGGTGGTTTGAAAACTGTGACCTAATCTAGGACTGGGTCTGGTTTCCCTTCTGGGTTGCGGAGGTCGCAGTTGCAGTCGCTCTGTGTAAAAAACTATGTATGTATGTAAAAATCAGTACTCTCGTTAAATCCCCTAGATTATGTAGCCGACCCCGTGAGATACTGGATAAGGCAAGGGAGATGATGATGTATTTTTGTAGACTTTTATGTAAATGTCTGGTTTTGTAATGAAAATTTCCACTTCATCTGTCTTTTTGACTGCGACGTCAGTGGCATTGTACAAATCTTCGCACGCAGTGCAGTACAACAGATTTTCCGTTCTTTATGGAAGGCACCACGTCATTGGCACTGGTTGTTCGTTCTACCCCGTTTTGTATATGTATTGATAATTTGTTTCTCACCTGGTTGGTTCATCAAGGAACATTACTGGGGTATCCGTGACCAGCTCCAGGCCGATTGCGAGACGCTTCTTCTGACCTCCAGACAAGCGACCCGCTTGCGTATCCCTTGATTTGCTTAGTCCCAGCGATAAAATTAATTCTTCTATCTGAAAGTAGGAAACAGTTGTATTTTTAAAACGAGAGCGTAAATTGACAACGACAACAATTATGGTGCTATTTAGTGTTTTATAATTTGATCAGATATATTTTGTTGTTATTGTATCATATTCGCAGATAACAGTCTATACTAGTCTGGAAATTAACTGCTCTTCAGAATGTATACTGCCAGCCTTAACCACAAGAAAACCTATTTACAATGCCGTTACTTTGTACTGACGATTCTTTTAGCAGGGATCCACCCATACCATCCAAGAAAGATATCACGGAAAGAAGGAACAAATATTTTACCCTTTGAAGTTTCTGTTTTTTGCTGACGTGGTTTCCTAGCTTGAGCTCGGCAGCTATCGCGAGTGACTCATTTACGGTGAGCAGATCCTGTACTTTGTCATCCTGCAGGATGTAACAAGACCGTCTGCGGAAGGTCTTGGGGTTTCGTGGCCGACCATTGATGAAGATGTTGCCACTTGTTGGTTCCCTGTAAAATAATATTATAAAAAAGTGAAACAGATATTAAATAAATGCAGAAAGGAACCGTCATTCTTATCTTCTGACACATGCGCTAACTGACGAATTTAGTTCGTTTTTGAGAATGGGCATCTTAGGGGCAAATGGTAAAAATAAGTCTTAAAGTAAATTGTGATTTGTGGCCATCCGCGCTAAAAGGTTGGTTCCTTGTTTGATTGTTGTCAGCTTTGTAATGTGAGGTGAAATGTTGCATACCGTCATTTATTTTTTATTGCAACTATCTATACATATAATAAATCTCTAGAAGGGTTGTGTCTGTACATTGAATATTTTTTACAAAAAATAATTGCAGCAGGCATTATTAACGACATAAAGAGCAAAACCATATTTTCTTTTAATTTTGTCTCTGTCTGAAATGAAATGAAATAATGAAGTGAAAAATAATTAAATAATAATTTATTTGCAAGAACATAGTAAAATAATTGTTAGTACATGGGTATATTTGCATCATATGTCCCCTACCGTCAAGGCGTGCAAATTTTAAATTAGTTTATATTACATTTGACATTGGCATACTCTATTATTTATTTTTGTCATTGAAGTATTCATTGAGAGAGTAATAACATTTTTCTAAGAGCCATTCAGTGATTTTTGTCTTAAACAATGGGAAAGGAATACTTTTTACATGCTTCGGAAGGGTGTTATAAACAAGTATCGCCATATAATAAGCATTTCTCTTATCGTGACTCCAGTCCTGGTCGCGGCTGATACAGTTGATCCTGGTATCTTGTAGACCTCTGGTAGACCTCGTTGTTTGATGTGAAATATTCAGGGTGGTCTTTGACAAATATACATATTTGCTTAATGTACATACAAAATAGAGTCACAATTTTGGTAGTTTTAAACAGAGGCCTACAAAAATCTTTATAATGAGCTCTAAAAATATCCCGAACAAATTTTTTTTGACAATAAAAGCTCTATTGGCATCGACAGAATTACCCACAGTATGAGACCATAACCTAATACGGAAGACACATAGCCGTAGTAAGCTGTGAGACTTACTTCTGTGGAAGCTGTTCTACTGAGTCTTCTTAAAGCAAAGACAAATCGATTTATCCTCAAGCATACACTCTCTACATGTTCTTTCCAGCCACAGAATCTATCCAAATTAAATCCTAAGAACTTAGTAACTTGTACAGCGTCAATTTTATTATCATCGTAAGTTAAGTCGGTCTGTATGTTACCATATCACGCCAAAACTACTTAACCGATTCCGATGGGACGTTTTTTTATTCAACGGTGTGTTTCCCGGGTTGCAAATTAGGATATCTAAAATCACGGTACTTGACTTAAGGGGTAGGCAGGAAATTGAAATTTGGCTGTTTCTTAACCGATTTTATGGAACTTTTTTTATTCGACTGAGCACTATTTAACATCAAAGTTACGATACAAATAATCACGCCTCAAAACTTAGGATGTAGGTAGGAAATTGAATTTTATGTCGTTTTTAACCGATTTTGATGGAACTTTTTTTGTTTGACTGAGCATTACTTAAACTTAAAGTTACGATGCAAATAATCACGCCACCTGACTTAGGGGGTAGGATGGAAATTGAACTCTGATCGTTTTTAACCGGTCTTAAAGGGACTTTTAATTTGACTAAGTTTTTTTTTATTATCTGGTTTCCAGCATAGATAGGTTAGAAATAATCACGCAAACCATTCTAATCTAATTGAGTAAGTACCCCTGTTTGTATGGAAAACACGCAGTGTCGAACATACTGAAAACGCTTCTCCGCGCGTAGGACCGGGATCTGCTAGCTCGCGCGCGGAAGCGTGTTTTCCATACAAAAACAAAGATCAGACAATGCGAAATACGCTTCCGCGCGTAGGTTAGCAGATCCCGCTCCTACGCAGAAGCGTTTTCAGTATGTTCGACACTGCGTGTTTTCCTTACAAACCGGGCGTACGAAGTCGCGGGCACAGCTAGTGTGAGATATATTTTTTGATATCCAGCCTGTTATTTCGCAACTTGTCCGCCAATAAAGTTTTCAATTCTGACCTTCTCGATCTTTACACAATAACGCACGTGCACGCAATACATTTTAATATACTCCTACTTCCCTTGTTTTTAAAATGTTAGTTTTTCAACTGTCTCATAAAGATAGGTATTTTTTACTGGTTCTAATGTTGTCTAGAACTCCTATAACATACATACATACATAAATCACGCCTTTATCCCTTACGGGGTAGGTAGAGCGTTTAACGCCTCGTAAAAGGCGCTTTCGCCACGTCTGACAAAAATTGAGAGCAAATTTAGATTGTAATATGTATTGCTTTAGTGACAGGTTGTCAGCCAATCGCCTAAATTACAATACACTGTAACCCTCGAGTCCCTTTTGCTGACTTCAACAGCATGCCCGGGAGGAAGGGCAGCTGGAACATTCTATGTTTCTCTATCTCTCCCAGTCCAGCATGGAAGAACTCCTATAATCCGATTTATTTTTAACAATCTAATTGTAATGAATCACTGTGTCTGATACGCTCTTGGTTGGATTTATCCTTTTCTTATCACATTGACTGCGCACCTGAAAAGTGATCTAGCCCACACGTGCAAATTCTACGTCATTTCTTCATATGGGCATGTTAAAAACTATACGGAGAGCAATGTTCGTAATATCTGTCCGGTATCTATACGATGTTTTTTTTTTTGTCCGTACGTGCAAAGCCATTTTGATGTCACACGCGCAAAATTTTGCAGGCCTATGTTTTTGCATGAAAGCGTGTCCCATATATTATGTAGTGCAAGCCCAGTGAACGTGTTATAATTATAAGTGAGTCACTTTAAAAACTTTAAAAAACCTTAAAAAAATATATTTAAGATTATTGTACTCAATCACAACTTGACCGCATAATGTAGAACATAAAGAAGTATTTGAATGCTGCTTCCGCAAACTACATTAATTTATTTTTATTTATTCTTACTTGTAGCAATAAAATTACCCTTAACATCTAAAAATACAAAGTCTCTTGATTTATTTATCGGTCCGTTTCTAGTACTTATGAATTATTGTGCATTTTTTACACCACATAATTATACATTTATGTGCAATCCAGATACCTGAAGAATTTATTGGTATTATAAAAAAAAGACTGTACTAGGCAACTGGGTATAGTGGATGAATTCCAAACAATAATATTTAATTAATATGTCATGTTATTATGAAAATACAAGTTCTTTCATATAAAACTTACATAACTTTTATAATACCACTGAATTCACAGATGTCATAAAGGTTGTATCATATTTTGTCATATAGGTATACATATAATTAATCTCTAGACGGGTCGTGTCTGTACATTGAATATTTTTACAAAAAAATAATTGCAGCAGGCATTATTAGCGATATAAAGATCAAAACGTTTTTTTTGTCTGTCTGTCTGTATGTTACCACATCACGCCAAACCTACTGAACCGATTTTGATGGGACTTTTTTATTCAACTGTGTGTTACCCGGGTTGCAACTAAGGATACCTAAAATCACAACTGACTTAGGGCGTTTTAAGGAAATTTAAATTTCGCTGTTTCTTAACCGATTTTATGGAACTTTTTTTATTCGACTGAGCGTTACTTAAACTCAAAGTTACGCTACAAATAATCACGCCACCTGAATTGGGGGGCAGGCAGGAAATTGAACTCTGATCGTTTTTATCCGATCTTAAAGGGACTTTTTTGACTGAGATTTTTTAATTACCTGGTGTCCAGCTTAGGTTAGAAATAATCACGCAAACCATTGTAATATTGAGTTAGTATCCCAGTTTGTATGGAAAACACGCAGTGTCGATCGTTTTAATTAGATTGCTGAAAATAAATCGGATTATAGGAGTTCTAGACAAGATTAGAACAAAAAAAAAATACCTATCTTTATGAGACAGTTAAAAAATTAACAATTTAAAAACAAGGGAAGTACGAGTATATTAAAATATATTGCGTGCACGTGTGTTATTGTGTAAAGATCGAGAAGATCAGAATTGAAAACTTCATTCGCGGACACATTGCGAAATAACAGGCTGGATTCGTACGAGGCAGCGGCACAAGCAGTGAGTTTAATATTCCAATGGTCCTCTGTTTTATCGACTACACTAAGGCCTTTGAGTGCATTTGTGGGTCCAAAATGTTTCAAATGATGAGTGAGATGGGACTCCGGTACATCGGGTGTTTCTTGTTCAAAACCTATGCACCGAGGGGCAATCCAAAGTACATCTTCAACCTTTCAGAGCTGAGCGTGGTATCCGGCAAGAATGCGTACTTTCCGCAGCTATTAAACTTGGTAGATTAGCAGTGCTAATTTAGCACATAATGCGCAGAGTAATTAATTAATGACTGGGAAGGCGGTATCCGGATTGGTGGACAGTGTCCACTGGACACTTAATCAACAACTTAAGGTTTTCGATTGTAGGTGCCAACGAGTCTGAATATGCACAACTGTTACACAGACTTGAAACTGTAAGCGATGAATACAATGTCAGTAAAACGAAACTGATGTTCGTGGATAGAGCCGACAATATGAACAGGACGTTTGAACTGTGCGATCTAGACACGGTCAAACAATTTGTGCTCCTGGGATCCATGATACGCAGTGACGGAAACTATGAAAATTGAGTCGATAGACGAGCTCAAAAATGACCAAGGTTGCAGTCAAACGACTGGAGAAGATTTGGAGGAATTGAAATATCTATAGCAATACGAAAGTTAGACTTATCCGTACTCTGATCTTATCCATCTTCTTATATGCCACTGAAACGTGGACTTTAAAAGCAAAACTGAGAGCAAAGATTGATGCGTATAAAATGTGGTGCTGGCGCAAAATGTAAGGCATACTATGTACGGCGCGCCGCACAAACGCTTCAATTTATGAAGAGCTTAAAATCAACGTACACCTCTCAACCATCTGTCTTCGTCGATTGCTAGCTTTTCTTGGTCATTTGGTAAGACAGGAGCCTGATAATATTTAGAAGCTTATACGGCAGAGCGCCTTCGCGATGGTCAGATGCCATTTTGGAGGCCATCAGATGCAATACTCAGGAAGCTATATACAAGCCCCAAGACAGATTTGCCTGGAGTCACCTTTGGTGGTCACGACCCTCAGGCTTGAGGACACGACAAAGAAGAGAAGAGAAGTGTGTTATATTGGATTCCTGCCCTCGGTTCACCATTGGTCAAATGCAGTGTTGAATGAGTGTTGTGTTGCGAAATTATAAAGGTTCGGCTTATATAATCAGTGGACATGTGTCGCCGCGTGCCTTCCTTACTCCAGCATCGAACTGGAAAATTTTGAAATTAAGTTTCTATTAATAGTAAATAGTGTTTTAAAAGACCCTCCATTGCTGCCTAGACTTGAATGGCGCAGACGGCAGGATAGTCGAGTCAGTGCGAGAGAATAGGACTATCGCAGTTTTATAGGACTACTTCGAACTTTAAAGTATGAGTGCAGTGTAGAACAGCCTACATCTGAATTTCGATGAAGAAGTGAAAGTGGTGAGAACCTGTGGTAGTGAAAAAGTGCACATGATATTTATTCACATTGGTTGTTATTCTTTAAACTTCCAAAATTTTCCATTCACGTTCTTCTCGATCCAGGGCACCACAGACCAGACCCTAGTAGTTGGCGGCATCGAGCAGAGAGATAAATATTTGGCGAAACTTTAGTTTACATACATATAATCACGCCTTTATCCCTAACGGGGTAGGCAGAGCGTATACGACCTAAATAAATAAAGGTCGTTCTGCCACGTCTGACAAAGTTTTGAGGGTTATTTAAGATGGATTTGTAGGTATATTTCTGTAGTGACAGGTTGTCAGCCCATCGCCTAAATTAGAATATACTGAAACCCTCGGATCCCTTGGCTGGTTTTTACAGCATGCCCGGGAGGAAATGCAGCTGGCACATTCTATGTTTTTCTCTTGCTCCCAGTCCAGCATGGAAGAACATTAATTTAGAAACTTTAGTTTAGAATCCATTTTTATAGTGAAACTGAAAATATGGCGTAAGTAAATATTGATACTGTTCATAAGGCATTAACATCAGTTCCAGAATTTGAAAGTTTGACGAAAATGACAATATTTTGATGAGAGTTTTAACGTTGTGAGATAATCTTGTGGCAACGTAAAGCCAGAGCCAGCCTACGAATTAATTAACTTAATTCTCTTGAACGGAATTTTGAATAAGATTGCCGGATTTGCGGCGTGCACTTTGGCCAATATGAGTAACATGTAGAACCTATGAGTGGTGTTAGCCATCCTGTTTGACGTCAGTTACCACCTACTTAGTCACACCCTCAGAGAGGCTGGAGAACTCATCATAATCCATCGCCCTCAAACTATTTGAAAACCCGTGAAATTAATATAAATTACTTTTATCCTTACTTTCAAAACTGCCTCCGTGGTTAAGTAGTCACGTTAAGTGGCTCCGTGCTTCAGAGGGCACATTAAACCGTCGGTCCCGGTTGCTGTCTTTGAGAGTAATCGTTACTAAAAAACATGTCAGAGGCCTAACCGCCTAGTAGCACCGCTAGCTACTAGGCGGTTTAGTAACTCTGACACCAGGCCACAGCTCGGACACTTCTATCTACAATGTCATTTTGGTTACACATCGACAGACGGCATGTTGCACTTGGCATGCGTTTGTGTGCGTGTTATAAGGGTTGACAAATTTTGTTATACCGGTCATAATCATCACTTCATTAATCTGGTTCTTGATTAAACCAACGTTTCACACTGGGAAACATGCGTGCGCCATACCCGCTAAGCGTACGCTCAATGTGGCCCACAATCCGGCGCGAAGTGTGACGTATGTCGGACTGGGGAAGGGAGGTGAATGTCCATTCTGTATGTAGTACTATTATATATTCTATGACCAGGCTTTATCGGGTCGTTGTTCGACTCGAGAATCCACTCGCTAAGAAGTAGACTACTAAAACTATGACTATAACCCTGTATACAACGAAGACCCTGTATACTAACAACAATCTGATGTCCCTTATCATTTTTTTAATGACTCATCCATTTGTCAATACTTAGAACTTCCGTACGCCGATGATTCACGCTATTGTTTTTAGGACCAGACTGAGCGACAAACAACTTCGTCTGATTGCGAAGCAAACTCAGACAGTACGAAAATATATATATTAAAGGAGAAATTCACCTTCAGTGGGTAGCCAAGCCACTGAAGTCAAGTTGTCAGAGTTACTAAACCGCCTAGTAGCTAGCGGTGCTACTAGGCGGTTAGGCCTCTGACATGTTTTTTTAGTAACGATTACAGTTCTCCTTGACGGAAATGATTTGACGGAATTTATTATCACTATTACTAAAAACTGTTTTATTTTTACAAATATAATTAAGTGACCTACACCCAAAAAGCTACATTATTATTCACATTTAAAAGCTTGTAGCTGTAAAATTATTCTAATGTAATGTTTTATCCGGGAACATACTCATGTCATTTCCGTCAATCAGGAGAACTACCCCCGTATATTTATAATCGGCGTCGATAACCGTACAATTACAAAACCAACCGTTGTGATGTACCCCAGTTTGTATGACAAGCACGCAATGTCGAACATACGAAAAATGCTTCTCCGCGCGTAGTAAAGGGATCTGCTTGCCCGCACATGGAAGCGTGTTTTCATACAAAGACAAAGATCAGACAATGAGAAACACGCTTCATTTGTTTGACACTGCATGTTTTCCATACAATCCGGGCGTACGAAGTCGCAGGCACAGTCATCCATCGTAATCCCTAATACTTTGTACCTAATAATAAGGGTATTAAAAACTCAGGTGTCTTTTCGCGAATAACTTCGACACCTGCAGTTAGATAAGATAAACCAAAGTCGATGATAAGCTAGTGCTGTGCTTGTTTCTGACGTAAGTTAGGTACGATAGTGTTTTTTTTTGTGTTTAGTTGTAACTCTAGATAGTCAAAACAGCAACTCTTTTCTAATGAAATCTATCTTATCTAATTTACAACAGGTGTTAAAAGGTTAGACCGCACTAGGGCGTAGCTGCGGCGCGTATATTTTCTTTGCTATTACGTAGAGATATAGAGTGTAGGGAAGAGGTGGGACCACGTTTGCTTTCAAAACATGAAACTTAAACATCTAAACAGCAGCGTGATTTGAACCACGTCATATATTATTAAGTGGTTGGTAGTAGATGGATGGTTGATACAGGTTCAAACTTTGTTTTTATATTTGTATACTAGCTGTGCCCGTGACTTCGTACGCCCGGTTTGTATGGAAAACACGCTGTGTCGAACATATTGAAAACGCTTCTCCACGCGTAGGAGCGGGATCTGCTAGCTCGCGCGTGGAAGCGCGTTTTCCATACAAAAACAAAGATCAGACATTGCGAAACACGCTCCAACGCACGGAGAAGCGTTTTCAGTATGTTCGACACTGCGTGTTTTCCATACAAACTTCGGTACATACTCAATATTAGAATGATTTGCGTGATTATTTCTAACCTGGGCTGGACACGAGGTAATAAAAAAAAAACTCAGTCAAATAAAGAGTCCCTTTAAGATCGGTTAAAAACGACGGAAATTCTATTTCCTACCTAGCTCCTCCTTATTTGTATCGTAACTTTGATTTTAAATAATGCTCAGTGGAATAAAAAAAGTTCCATAAAAATCGGTTACGCTACAGCCAAATTTCAACTTCCTGCTAATAACGCTACCTTAAGGGGTAGCCCCTAAGTCAGGTAGCGTTATTTTAGGTATCCTAAGTTGCAACCCGGGTAACACACAATTGAATAAAAAAAGTCCCATCGAACTCGGTTCAGTAGTTTTGGCGTGATGTGGTAACATACAAACAGACAGACAAAAATTCAAAAACAAATCGTTTTGATCGTTTTATCGTTAATAATGCCTGCTGCAATTATTTGTTTATAAAAATATTCAATGTACAGACACGACAATTCTGAAGATTTATATATGTATAGATGTTAGTCTAAAGTGGGTATACCAATCACTGCAGCTCAAATTGAAACATAAAAACAATTGCATTATAAATCAATAATAAATAATCAGTAGGTGTGTGATAGAACAAGTCATCTTCCTACCCTTATCCCGTATCTCACGGGGTCAGCTACCTAATCTAGGCGATTGAACGAGGGTACTGGTTTTTACAAAGAGCGACTGCCATCTGACCTCCGCAACCCAGAAAGGAAACCAGACCCAAGCCTAGATTAGGTCAGAATTTTTAAGCCGCCAATGTTTAGCACTGACTTCTGACATGGCTTAACGACTAATATCTACGGCAATTAACAATATTAACCGGGACCAACGGCTTAAGATGCCTACCGAAGCACGGAAAAAGCGCCGAATATTAAAGATATATATGAAATTCGAAAACCGAAAAACACATTGGTACGTGGCGGGTTTCGAACCACGACCTCCCACTAAGGAGGCAGCGGCCCTATCCACTATACCATCGGGCAGGTGTGTGATAGGTAGAATAAATATTATACTGTCACATAAAAATAACACGCTTATTAGACCACACCCATTGTTTGATGCTTTACTTGAAAATAACATTCTAGGTGTTTACGCGTTTAAGTTCCCGCGGTATCGTAGCACCGGATGTCGACAATGTCGTCATACATACGTCATAGTTTTTAAGCATAGATTATAAGATATCTTCCATTTTCGCCTGATCCATGTTACGCGGTCACAAATTGATATTTCCATTAAATTTCAGCAAATTAATACTTTCAAAGGTGTTTTACTGCATCGCCGTAAACCCCGAAAAGTCTTCACTAGGTACCTACAATGCGTATTAGTCTACGTATAGACATTGGTCTATAGACATTAGTCTATAGACATTACTATAGACATTTTCTGGTATTATTTTAATATTATGCTTTATTAGTGCACGCCTAATTTGGCTCTCAATTTAAGTTCCACTTCCGTAGTTCAGCTGGAAGAAATTTCTTAGTAGAAATAAGCTGTACCTGTTGTGGCGTTATTCCTTGTGTATTGTCTTTCTCATGTTACTTGTGTACAATAAACAGATAATAAATAAATAAATAGACATTAGTCTATAGGTAAACTATCTATTCTGTTAAGTTTACAATTTCCATAATAAAATTTCGAATAATTATCATATCATCATAATTATTAACAAGATGTAATATATTGTAATTAAAACCATTTATGACGATGGCGAATTATGAAATAAATAACTATACCGGGTGTAAGGGACAGCGTCCCGCAAATTGATAGGGGTTGCTCAGTCAACGAAACTAAACAACTTTCACCAAGAAATTCTTTCAGGAGATGAAAAAGAAGATGTACTTCGCATTTAAAATAATCACCTCGATCAGACAATTTGTATGGTAAAGCAAAATTTAGCTTTCACTTCTAAAAAAAAAAAATCCTACTGATAGTTGTTCAGTTTCGTTGACTGAGCAACCCCTATCAATTTGCGGGCCGTTGTCCCTGACACCCTGTATAGAAAAGCAGGTTCGAATGCATCATTCATTAATCTTTTATAATATTCATATTGCAAATAAAAATATGACTAACGTACTCTATCAATAAATATTAATTAATAATTACCCTTTCGAAGTTAAGGTGACTCGTTTGATCGGAACTTCCGTAACAAAAAAGATTAGTAAAAAAATACATAAATACATACATACATATAATCACGCCTTTATCCCTAATGGGGTAGGCAGAGCGTAAACGACCAAAACAAAGGTTGTTCCGCCACATCTGACAAAGTTTTGAGGGTTATTTAAGATATATTTGTAGATATATTGCTGTAGTGACAGGTTGTCAGCCCATCGCCTAAATTGCAATATACTGAATCCCTCGGATCCCTTAGCTGGTTTTTACAGCGTACCCGGGAGGAAATGCAGCTGACACATTCTATGTTTTTCTCTCGCTCCCAGGCCAGCATGGAAGTAAAAATATGCAGTTTTAAACTTAGTATATTTTGAAAAAAAAAATAGGATCCGGTTGCTTCAACTAACCTATAGTGTACAACCGTGACGATACTAGCCAACTGGCGCCCCCATTAGTAATAAAATCGTAATTTACTAAAAACGCAGTGCATCGAAAAACCGGTCCAACAGAATCCAGGTATAGTAGTAAAGATATAGTAGGTTCTTCCATGCTGGACTGGGAGCGAAGGAAAAACATAGAATGTGCCAGCTACATTTCCTCCCGGGCATACTGTAAAAACCAGCTAACGGATCCGAGGGTTTCTGTATGTTGCAATTTAGGCGATGGGCTGACAACCTCTCACTACAGCAATATATTTAGGTCGTTTACGCTCTGCCTACCCCATTAGGGATGAAGGCGTGATTATATGTACGTATGTATGTTTTTTTTTACACTTGGCTAGTATCGCCACCTTAAACAATAGCTCCAAAACAAATACTTTGCGAGGTTACTATTTTTGCCTATTGAAATGAAATACTTGGCGTCGTAAATAAGAGTTAGAGCTCAGAACATTTACTCACGTATATCCTGCTAAGATGTCCATGAGACAGGTCTTGCCAGCACCCGACTGGCCCATAATGATGGTCAGCTCACCAGCGCAGAAGGTGCCGTTGACTCGATCCAGGACCGTCTTCCGTCCTGAAAAATATTTATTCATTGTTTTGTAACACGAATTAATTAAGATAGATTTGATGATGGAGCGAGCTTACTGAGAAGCCTCATATATATGTGGTTATCCACACCAAATAAACTCAGCAAGAGCCAAGACGAGAGAGTGTTTGGAAGCCAGTCGACTCCTTGCTAATTGGGAGATTCGCTTAAGTGGGAGCTAAAAATTTACCACTAGCGAGCCTGTCTGATAATTCATAGGATGGACTTGATACTTCAACTCCAAAGTAAATACTTAGTTCTAGATCAAGAGCCAAGTCTGTGGTGATTTTATTTTGTGTGAATACAAATTTTTGTAATTATGTATTTTTTTGCCCTTTCGTCAGTTTTTGTCAAGTGATAAAAAGGTTTTTCGCGGGAATCGTAACGAATCGCTTCAGGGGTGCGTTTTTGGCTTTCTAAATTATTGTGATGTTGATGTGGGATTACCATAATAATGTGCCGGCAGTTAAAGACAATGTGGGCTTTTTCTTCTTCTATCGGGTTGACGGCAAGTCAAATCTCATCTCAATTTCTCTAGCCCAGTAGTCGGCACCTCTCACCGCATCTTCTGTGGCTTGCGTTAATTGCTCTCTCGTGCAGGTGGTAGGGAACATAGAACACGATATTAGGTGGGCCATGGTTTGTGGGTCAACTTCGCATTTGCACTGAAGGTCGGGGTTACGTCCCCAAATGAAGCGGTTATCTTTGCTCCGTCCGACTTGATCTCGGAGCCTTTTAAAGACTTCCTTGACGGATGAAGTGGTCCATTAAGATTTGACCTCTTGGTGGAACTAGATGCTACTTTGCGAACATCTGGCAGCGCTATTCCTGCCCGTGGATACAGCATTTATACCGGGGTCGGCTTAAGGCAGCATGTAATAATGCAGCACGTTTCATTGAGTGCTGTATCCACTTTCTTGGCATGGGCAGAGCGTTCAATATGGTGAAAGTGAGAAATAAAAGACTGCAAACTTGTATGGTTTGAATCGACACCCCCACATAGGTTAGGTTGGGGTTTTGCGCAAATAATATTAAAAATCTGACTTACTTTGTTCCTCGCACTTCTCAATTAGTTCAGTGCAGTGTTAATTGTATTAATGTGGTGGATTAACATAATGATCTGCTGATGAAGAACAATATGGCAGAAGTAAGAAGCAAAGGAACGCGCTATCGTACGATTCGGAATGAAATCTCCGCGCAAAAGTCTGTTGAGCATTGGAATGTGAATCACCGGCGCATTCTAATGAATGACTTTTAGGTTAGCGTAGGTTAAGATTAGGTTAAGTTAACTCAAGAATAAATACTGAAGCCAGACTGCGTGGGTCACCATCTATGCCCAAAAGGGAGAATTAGAAAAAACAAATATTGATTAAACGAAATCTTATTATTATTAAGTATGTCTGACTCTATCTCGGGACTATAGAGTCCCGGACTTTTGGGAGGCGTGCATTGAACCGAAGCCAAAACGTAGAGGTCCTTTTAGACAACTTTAATATTAGTAATGTGACTGTATGCACTATAGAAGTACACCCAAGGACAATCACCGGATAGTGTAGTGTAGGACTATATAGATGAAAGTGAAAGCAAAGGAACCGGGTTTTTGAGTTGAAGTGATAGTGGACTGGGTAATTGGGATATGGAAAGGGTTCCGCTCTTGCGAACTCCACTCCTGGATGCAAGCCAGGAGGCGAGGGCCCAATTATTATGGGCCGGGGTGTCGGCACGCACCTAAATAAATTTTTGTGGTAAATAATGGTGCTTCCATGCTGGACTGGGAGCGACAGAAGAACCTAGAATGTGCCAGCTGCATCACCTCCCGGGCATGCTGTAAAAACCAGCTAAGGGATTCGAGGGTATATTGTAATTTAGGCGATGGGCTGACAACCTGTCACTACAGCAATATCCAGTTCTATCTGAAACAACCCTCAAAACTTGTCAGACGTAGCGGAACGACCTTTGTTTGGGTTGTTCACGCTCTGCCTACCCCATTCAGGATACAGGCGTGATAGTATGTATGTATGGTAAATATATAATGAAACGTAGAGCGTAGGTGGTGTAACGATGCGTTACGAACTCTTTGCTCACACTTCATATCTCGCACTGGCCACCTTTCCCGGGACAAACTATTTGACTGGATGGTTCATGGTAACTAACTAAGTACAACTTGCCTAATTTCACCTATACATACACAATTATATGTAACCTGTGCTACCAGGCGGTTTAAGAGCTCTGAAAACCAGGGTTCATCGGGTTGATAGACTCGATACCCACACGACAGAAGAAGACTATATATAACAATAACATACAATCCTTATTTTTTAAGTCGACATCAGCCATCGTAGTCATATTATTTGATTATGCTGGACTAAAACTTACTATCCTTGATAGAGCAGTCATAAATTTATAAGTAAGTATACGTAAATTTGAGCAGATTTAAGTTTTTTTTATCTTATCTTAACTTATCACTTCAGACCCTCAATTATTATACACCACAGAAAGTGCTCATCACATTGAATATAATATCCTGTCCTTCTTCTTAGCGAGTGGATTCTCGAGTCGAACGACCCGATGAACCCTGGTGTCAGTTTTGAAACCGTCTAGTAGCACAGCTATTAGGCCTCTGACATGGCTTGAGTAACGACCACTATCAAAGACAACGACCGGGACCGACGGCTTAACGTGCCCTCCGAAGCACGGAATCCTTTTCATTTCGGATAATCAGGTGATTCAGTCTGCAATATCCTAACCAAACTGTGGAAAATCTCACAAAGTGATAAATTGTCAAATACCAAGTTTGTGTTTCCCCCTGGAAATCGAACCCAGAACCTCCGGATCGTAAGCCCATGGCTCTGACCACTAGACCACGGAGGCAGTTCAGCAATATCCTGTTAATGCGGCTTCTCCGTATCTTTGATAAATTAACTAAAGTGTTAGAGTTTCACATCACATATTCTACATCTTTAAAATATACGTATGTAGCATAGGTAATAATTAATACTACCTATGCTTATCAGGAAAGGCGGTAACGAAAATCAGACATGTTTATTAGGTACCAAATATAAACCACAGATGTCGCTGCAAGGTTTTTAAAACGCGGTAACGGCGTCGCTTGACATTATTAGAGACCGCGCAAAATACCTTTTCCTCTAGAGAGTGGCGCTAGTTTCTTTATAAAATGTCACTTTTGTTCCTCGAAAAAATTGTTCCGTCATTTCACCACAGGTAGTCTTATTATGCTGGACTGGGAGCGAGAGAAAAACATAGAATGTGCCAGCTGTATTTCTTCCCGGGCATGCTGTAAAAATCAGCTAAGGGATCCGAAGGTTTTTCTTTATTGCAATTTAGGCGATAGGCTGACAACCTGTCACTACAGTAATATACCTAAAAATTTATCTTAAATAACCCTCAAAACTTTGTCGGACGTGGCGGAGTGACCTTTGTTTAGGTCGTTTACACTCTGCCTACCCCATTAGGGATAAAGGCGTGATTATGTGTGTGTGTGTGTGTGTGTGTGTAGTCTTATATGGCGCGGACTCTACGTCCATTGGTTTGACATAATACTAAAGCTATTCTTCTTCTTATCGTGTCGATGGAACTAAAGCTATTGAAATCGCTATATGTGTGCCTATAAAATTTGAGATGTTTCCTCAATTTCTCACATATTCCATCATCAGATCCTGACGAAATTATCATAGGTCCACCTATCAAGTATACTCTTTGAAGTATGCTATGTATAGAATTTTTCAAATTGATCTAGGCGTTTGCGAGTGAAAATACCAGGCCACTCAGAAAGTATTGCGATAAATAGTTTTTATATATGGCAGACTGGCCGGTTAGAATCTTTTTTAAAAATATGATTACTTGTAAGTAAAAATATGTGTGTTCCATTTTCAAAATTTCCCTCCACATTTTTTGCGAGCCAATTCAAAGTATCGTGTCTTACTGAAAAATGGATCTGCGCCGGGAACATTTTAGAGCTATGATTTTTTACAATTTCAAGTGTCGCCTGAAACCGGATGAATCGTTCGATAGACTTCAAATGACATTTATGGATGAAAGCCCCTCCATGGCAACCGTGTATCGTTGGTATAACGAATTTAGGCGCGGTTGACCAACTTTGGGGGATGAAGAAAGAAGCGGTCGCCCTTTGACGGCTATTACGGAAGAAAACGTGCTAGCAGTGAAAAATTTAATCCAAGATAATAGGCGAATTACATATCTGGAGATTCAGCACATATTAAATATTGGATCGGGAAGCGTTCACGAGATTCTACAAGGGCATCTTCGCGTGAGGAGGATAGTATCGCGCTGGGTGCCGCACTACCTCACCGACGCTCAGAAGCAGGCCCGGGTGGAATGGTGCCGTGATATGCTGAACAAATTTGAAGCAGGCTCTTCTCGGCGTGTTAACGACATCGTAACAGGTGATGAGTCCTGGATTTATCAATACGATCCAGAAACCAAGCGCCAGTCGACAGTTTGGGTGTTTCAAAATGAACCAACGCCTACCAAAGTGAAGCGATCTCGAAGCAGGGGGAAGATTTTGATCGCCAGCTTTTTTAATGTGACTGGCCACTTGGCCTCAATTCCCTTACGAGATCAAAGAAGCATTAACGCCGAATGGTATACTACCAAATGTTTACCAGATTTTTTTTCTGTTGTGAGCAACAAGCGACCAAACACAGGGCTCCGCGGACTACTGCTCCACCACGACAATGCGCCTGCACACACCGCGCTCAAAACGAGGGACTTCCTGGACAGCACACCAGTCAAACTCCTGGGTCACCCTCCTTACAGCCCTGATCTAGCACCGTGTGACTTCTTTTTATTTCCAAAAATAAAAAATCTGCTCAAGGGGATACAATTTTCGTTGCCGGAAGATGCGCTGGCTGCGTTCGAGCAGGCTGTAAACGAGGTGTCTACGGCGGACTGGAAAAAGTGTTTTGAAAACTGGTTCAGACGCATGAATCTTTGTATAGAGGCTGGTGGAGAGTACTTTGAAAAGATTTAATACAAATATATGTACCTGTAGAACAATTTTTTTTAGTGTCGCAAAACTTTCTGAGTGTCCCACGTACATAAAAAAAATATCACGACGAATTGCGAACGTCCTACTATTTTTTTTTAAGTCGGTTAAAAGTTTAATAAATGGAATATATACACATGAGAAAACACCGTTTATTACGAATTTCTTATAAATAAAAAAAATAGCAGCTGTTGTCTAAAGTGAATAATTGTAGGAGCCGAGGCAGAAGTCTTAAGCGAACTATTTTTTCTGCGAAAATACCCTCACATTATTAGTATGAGAGGTGTCACGGGTTGACGAAACCATGGCTGAGTCCGTATTTGGAGCATGTAAACCACTTATGCGCATCGGATGGTGTTGGCCTGCCGCCATGTTGTATGTTCAAAATGTGGCTATGACGTCATAATTTTTTTGTATGAAAAAATCTATTTTGTTTTGAGGTACCTATCGAGTGGGGTATCAAATAAAAGAACTCAATGAGCAGATTCCAAAACTATACCACACTTTATATTTCTGTACGTGGTTACGTAAAAAAAGGCAAAATTAACTTTTCGAAAAGTACCATCGGAAGGCTGCATCTTCTAAATAGAGCACCTAATCAGTCAGCCCTTTTGCAGTGCATGTAGTGAGTATACAAAGTATCTTAAAACCATTTTTCAGCCTTTTCTGCGATGACAAATTTTTACGATGGTTTAGTCAACCAGTGTCATCTCTTGCTCTATAATCTTTGAAACTCGATATCCATGAAGGTCTTCCTAGTTATTTTATCTTTCATATCAATGCTAGCGTTGTTATCGACTTAATAGGTATTATATAAGGTTCAATATCACTGATTCAATGAAGTTTCCTTGCTTTAATGTATGCCATAATTTGCTTTCAGCTTGGCCTCACGTCTGTTCTTCTATATTATTTATCATATCAGCAGAAGGCTTGTCTTTGCAATAATTTGGTAAATTATCAAATCTGTGATCTTCTTCAGATGCCACATACTGAAGCATCATTTGCAAAATGCTGTATTTAAGAATGAAGGGTCTTCAATTTTCCTCTTTTTGCACAGACAGCTGGATTGGTCACTAACCTAGCAAAAAGCCTAATCTAGTCTTGTTTCCCTTCTGGGTTGTGGAGGTCAGATGGCAGTAGCTCTGTGTAAAAACCAGTACCCTTGTTTAATCACCTAGATTGGCCGACCCCGTGAGATACGGAGTAAGTCTAGGGAGATGATGATGCATTGTTTATAAATCTTGGCGCTCCACATTCTTAATAGTTTCTTTCGCTTCGTCGATCTCAGCAATTACGATGTACAATTTACACTGAATTCTATGCTCAGGGGTATCTTTCGTACAAGTTTTCGTAGTGCAGATAGAGTTTTCTTTCTCCCTTTTCAATTCCACATAACTTACAACGTATCCACAAATGAGTTTCTTGTAGACATCATGACCTACGTATTTCAGCAACTCTATCTTTTCGACATCTTCGTCGTATTCTTTGATGTATTAGAGTAACATCGTTTTGTCTACTTGAGGTAGATTAAGGCTATCTGTCATCTAAAATCATTCAGCAATTTTCATCTTTGTTGTTGTCCTTAATGTGGAAGCTTGCGAATAATTTTGGACAGCTTCTTGCGATCGTAGAAAAACAAGTTTGGAAAAAATTGTGCGTTGGCCCTTTGAATGAATGCAGCAAAGTTCCGTAATAGAACATTGCATTACCCACTTTTAAATGACCATTACATAATAAATTTATCTAAAATAAGAGGTAAGTACCCAAATTATAACACATAAATTTTTTATCGTTGAATGTATGATAATTACGAATTGATAAAACAGTGAACGGTACTTCTTGTTAATTAACATATAAATAATAGTACAGGTTGTCTCGTGGCAGATTTTGAATTTTAAAATTAAATTACGAAAGAACCATAAGTTTCAATTATTTTTTATTATAAAGGAGAGGGGAGCGTATTTTATCTTCTTCTTAGCGAGTTTATTCTCGAGTCGAACCAAGACCCGATTAACTCTGGTGTCAGAGTTTTCAAACTGTAGTAAGTAGCACAGCTATTAGGCTTCTGATATTTTAGTATTTACTCTAACAGTTGCACGTTACGTCAGAAACACTCTTGGAGTCCGACTTTAGTATTCTTCTCCACTAGTTGTAGAAGTGTTGTCGGGATACCTTCAAGCACGCGAACGATATTTTCTTTGGAACCTCACATGGGCAAATGGCTTGTTACATTTAGAGCCGTATTTATAAAGCTATCTCAAGATTGACACCAATATGAAGTATGGATTTGACAGGTCATTTTGTACTGAAATTACTCAAGTGCTGATTATAAACACGGGCCTTAAATTTGAGGTTTCCCTATAGAAAAAAATCATGATTTGGCGACCTGGGTGGTAAGGGGATGTCATCAAAACGGCCTATCAATTTGCTAGGGAAGAAATCATGAATAAGCGCTATGGTCTCTGTTGCAGAAAGGCGTGGCCTTATAATGCTAAAAACATAATGTGTAGTGTTGGCAAGATGCTCTGTCAAAAACAGGGAAAATAAATCATTAACCAAACGCCAATTAGAATCACCGGTCTCAGTTCTGGATAGTCGAGCAAAATAATAAAAATAAACTATCATTTGATCCATTGCTTGTTTCTTCTTCTTTCGTGTCGGCAAGGAACATGGGCTAAATCTTGCTTGCCCGGAAAGCAGCTACAGTTTTTGCTTGTTAATGCACAAAAAACTGACACTTTGGGACTTTTGAGTGGCTGCTGATGTTTTAACCGTGGGTTGGTTTCTGTCCCTTAAAAACCTGCGATCATCTCCGAATTAAAAGGAAAAATTTCGTAGTCAAGGTTACAGGCATCTCGACGTTACTTCTCCACCAACGTGTGGCGCGGGAATTGGAGTCTGATTCCAAGAGAGTGTCCAACTTTGTAATAGTTATTATATTTGAATTTAAAATATGAAATCTGCCATGGAATACCTGTTATTTACTGACACAATAGATTGCGACATAGATAAACAAACTAAATTTCGCTCACCTCGAAGGCCATGTCGCACTGTGTACGTTATATCTTCAAAAGAAATATTGAGAGAATCCTCGACTAAGGAAGTCGAGGCTGTATCTTGGGACTCCGAGTGGTTATCACTAGTCATGTTTTTCACTGTCACTGATCACTGGCACTAGCAATTCATATCTTCGACACAATCGATCGAAAAGGACCGTAAACAAAGAAGTTGCGCGTCAGTTGCGGTCCGCCTAGGAGCGGCCGAATGTGCGTACGTTATGCGCGGGGACACGACGACGGTCGCAGCTGTGGTTTATCGGTCGTTTCCCCACCACGAATATTCCGTAGATACCAGCTGATAGCAGTATGAACAGACGGATAAGCCACGCTACATAGAAGATATAACATCTGCTGCGTCCTAGACGGAGGTGTACTTTGGTCGTTACCATTTTGCTATCTTATGTCCAACTATAAATTCAACCCCACCATGCGTGTGCTGAAGAGACCAGCTGATTGCTGTATAATGAGAGTAATAGGCTGCGCTACTTAGAAGATACAGCGGTATTTACGGCGGCCAAGTTTAGACGGAGTTGCACTTTGGTCGTTACATCTTTTCCACTTATGTCCACACATTTTCATGGATTATATATTTTTGCGCTAATCATACGAACTAGGACTAGGATGGAAAGTCCTGCCTGTTGTAAATCCCAATCCCCTAATTAATCACTACATAGTATAAAACAAAGTCGCTTTCTCTTTCCCTATATCCCTATGTATGCCTAAATCTTGCAAACTACGCAACGGATTTTGATGTGATTTCTTTTAATGGATAGAGTCATTCAAGAGGAAGGTTTATATGTATAATACATGCATAATATAGTAGAGAAACACTGATAATTTCCGTGGGAAGCTGGGGCGGGTCGCTACTTTGTAATACTCGTATGTATCAAATTCAAAATGGCCAATGATAAATTTGTGATCGTTTACAAATTAATAGAAGAAATAGGCCCATACGTTGTGCAATAAAAATAGAAAAAAAAATAGTTAAGTTTGAATACGGTAATCGTCAACGACATTATAATTAAATTAAATAAGTAAATAAATCAATAGTAAATAAGTTCAGAACCAAAATTAGCTGAAAATAACACAAAATGATAAAATAAAATAATTGATATAATTGAAAAACACATCATAATTAATTGAAAGTAAAATAAAACATGCAACTCACATAATATATTTTTAGCTGAACCTCGCATCTTTCTTTTTTGCGCATAAATAAAGTAAAACCAAGCATACTTTATATAAGTCTACCGGCTAATGTAGCGTTCTACAAGGTACAAAAGTATAGAGAGTCAGATTCCAATCGGATTTGGATGGGATAGGTTTTTGAATAAGACTTTTAGAAGTTTAGAATTTTAGGTGTCCTAAGCAATTAAGATAAATGGGGACTCCCAGCAGCCCAACATCCCCCACCAACCCGCAAAACCTAGACCACAGACCCATGCTAAAGCCTAGTCAATGCTTTTTGCAAACCTCCCATCAATTTTTCTGATCAACTTGGCACATACACAAACTTTCTTACAAAACATCAAATTGTTCATCAGATTCATTCTATTAGCTGCAGTAAATTCATGCCTAAATCAAATGTGATAAACCAATATTCCTTTCCCTCATGTGTAACAGTTCTCTGATCAAGGCGCGGTAAAAGCTAAGTTCGGCTCATATCAGGTAATAAGTCATTGAATCACATGTCCGCAGAGCTTAGATTGTTATTATTAGAAAATGTCAGAATGAGTTCGGTCGAGGCACACGTATTTTTTATTTGCTCCGGATATTTAATCGTGAAGAGTAGTAAAAAATGTCGTTTCCTACTTTATATATACATATATTTTATGGTGTTGTTATAAGGATTACAGTGATGTGACTATTTTTTGTGTAGATACAGTGGTTTTCGAGTAATAAGCAGAAACATTTTCGGAACTCTACATTTTTCATACTCTGCTCCTACGCACGCGTCGCTTCAAGGTCGCTTCCCGCGGGTGCTCGAGCATTGCCCTCCCCGCACCCCGCGCACCTGTTCGCGGCTGCATGTTAACCTGCCTGTCGCCTAGCAACACGGTTTTGGCACTAATAATAATAGATAACATAACTAACAACTAAAATTGCTCGGAATTGCCATGGCGGTCGTTGCTTTAAAGCAAAAAAAAAATATTTTTTAATTTAAATGTAAAATGAAAATTAAAGAAAAGGAGTATAAGTTAGCTTGTTCCATTTGTAAAAAAATATACCACCTGGACTGCGCTGTGGTTTCCGAGAAAAGATTTAATTTGATGACTCCGGAAAATAAAAATAACTGGAAATGCAATATATGTATTCGGCAGAAAAATAAGTCCATTCTAAACGAAGAATTTGAAAACCAAACAGAAAATAAGAATTGCAAGGATAAAACTAAACAAGAAACAATTGGCGAATAAATCTCTGAATTCAACAACTTTGTCACTAGAACACGACGAAACCATTCTAACCCATAATAGAAGCTGTCCAGGAAGTTCTAGACAAAATTGGGAAGATATAGAAGAGCTTAAAATAAAAATAAATTTATTAGAGTCAAAATTAGAAAGTTCTGATAATCAGATAGAGGTTCTTATATTAGAAAATCATTCCTTAAAAGAGGAAATCTCAAAACGTGACGCCAAAATAAACCAGCTTACTCGATTACATCGAACAACTTCACCAAAAAATAATCCAAGTATAAAGCCCGGAAGTGAAAAAAGCTCAACTGATCAAAATAACTGCAATAAATCTGCCACTACCACACTTCAAAAAAATGGAGTACAGGGTAACACCAGTCACTTAGAGTCCGATACATCACCTATTATTTCTTCAATTAATAAAACTAAAAATATTAACATGAACAAAGTTCAGCTACAGAAGAACGCAAAACCAGCTACCAAGACTCATGAAAAAAATAATGAACAGGTTACAAAAACTAACATTCGTATATTGAGCACAAATAAAGACAATACCACCTTGAAGATTGCAGAGCAAAATTTGGACGGAAACTACAATTTGTGTCATTACCTTTTACCTGGACATGGAATAAAACACCTACTTCAAGGAATCGAAAAGAAAGTGGCCGACTTCACTATGCAAGATTATTGTATTCTTTTAATCGGCGAAGATGATTTTAATACTACAACCAATTACTATGAATTAGTTGTCTATTTACGAGAGACGCTATTAAAAATTGAACACACCAACATATTGATTTGTGCACCCACCTACACATGTCAAAGATCCTCAGACTTGTTCAATTGGAGAGTCGAGATATTCAATAATTTATTATATTTGGATATTATTTCACACGAATACGCTTTTATTATTGACTCAAATCAGAATTTAAACTATAATAAAACTATGTTCAATACATCCTCGGGAAAAATCAACAATTATGGCCTAAAAACAATATTTCGAAGTATCAACGGAAAATTGCTTGAAATCAGAAACTGGACGCAAATACAAACCCCAATCCGAGGACAAGGCCAAGATAAAAGCGCAATTTTTGAAAAAGACGCTACCAAGCCTAACCAACCAATTTTTTGTTCAACACCAATACCTATAACTCTCACATAGGTATTATGCACCTTAATATAGATGGTGTTCTAAATAAGCAAGTAGAACTCCGATGTGCTCTAGATGATCTCAATAGTTTAGGAACACATATAGATATATTATGTTTAAGTGAAACCAACTTGAAGAAAGGAACAGAGTTTAACTTGAAATAAGGAAACTTCCAGAAATCCTTGGCAGAAAAGGAGGCGTTGCTATATTGATACGACAAGATATTGAAAACACACCTATAAAAGAATTAGATGCACTTTCTGTTCCCTTTGTTTTTGAATGGTGTGATGTGAACGTTACAAAATTCGGCTTAATAGTCTTATGTATCTATACAAACAAGACGCCCACATCTAAAAACAGCTTATTTTTTCGGAAGCTTAACGAACTTTTAGAAAGAACATGCAAACACAAGAGAAAAAAAAATGTGCTATGTGGAGACTTCAACATCGACTACTTAAAGGCGTCTTGTATCTCTACGGAAATGAGAAACGTACTAGAAATCTATAACTTACAAAGCGTTGTTCAAGGACCAACTAGGTTAACTAAGACTACACAAACTTGTATAGATCATATTATAACGACCTTTAAAGATACTACAGCAACAATTCACGATATTGGTTTATCAGATCATACAGCACAATCTATTTTTATTCCGATCGGAAAACGCACCCCTCCACCAATTAAGTGGTGGTATGAATATAGAAGAGACTACAGTCAAGGAAATCAACAAAAAATATAAATTGTCTGAAATCACTCTCTTATGACGAGGTATTTCAAGAGACTACTGCAACACGCGCATTTGATGTCTTCTATGAAATATTCATTTGTTTTCATGACCTGTGTTTTCCGCTCGTTAAAATTAAAGTGTCAAGTAAAAAGCATTGTTCAAAGTGGTTGACTCGTGGAGTAAGAAAGAGCTGTTTAAGAAAAAGAGAATTATATTTAAAAAGTAGATTATGTCGTAGTTACAAACCTATTTATAAAAGATATTCACGCAAATTAAAACGCTGTATAGATAATCTACAAACAAATGAGAATTTAAAATGTATTTCTAAAGCTACTAATGTATGTAAAACAGTCTGCATACATACATACATACATACATACATACATAAAATCACGCCTTTATCCCTTACGGGGTAGGCAGAGCGTAAAACGCCTCCTAAAAGGCGCTTTCGCCACGTCTGACATAAATTGAGGGCAATTTTAGATTGTAATGTGTATTACTGTAGTGACAGGTTGTCAGCCCATCGCCTAAATTACAATACACTGTAACCCTCGAATCCCTTTTGCTGACTTTTACAGCATGCCCGGGAGAAAGGGCAACTGGAACATTCTATGTTTTTCTTTCTCTCCCAGTCCAGTATGGAAGAATTTTGTATGACAACTGTGAACTAAGTAAACTAAGATTAGATAATATTAAAATCGACAGCGTAGAGTCTAGTATATTTATGAACCCTGTGAGTGTAGATGAATTTACAAAAATAGTTAAGTCGCTAAGAAACTCTTATTCTGTAGGTTATGATAACATAAGAACAGATATTATAAAAAAATGTACGTCTGTAATTGCCATCCCATTTATATATTTATTAAACTTATCGTTATCTCAAGGTGTTTTCCCAGATAAAATGAAAAAATCTATAGTAAAACCATTATTTAAAAAAGGAAATAAATGTCAAATGGACAACTACAGACCAATTACACTTATACCGATATTTTCAAAGATATATGAGAGAGTTATGTATGAACGTATGAGTATTTTTTTTAGAAAAAATTCGAATTATATCGGAGGAACAGCACGGATTCAGAAAGAATAGAAATACTTCACTTGCTGCATTTAAGCTTATAAAGCATGTGATGGACTGTATAGACCGTCAAACTCCAATAGCTGTTTTGTTCCTCGACATGAGCAAAGCTTTTGATTTTTGTTTTGCCATGATAGATTGCTTGTTAAGTTATATAATTATGGAATCCGAGGACCCGCTTTAAGTTGGATCAAAACTTACCCCGAAAATAGAACTCAATGTGTTGAAACAACAGGACATTGCCCGGATACTAAAACTATGCAAAGTTTTCGATATTCCTTCAAGTTAAATGAATTTGGCATTCCACAGGGCAGTATACTTGGGCCCTTATTGTTCTTGCTTTATATAAATGATATGCCTAAACATCTTTGCCATAAATGTGTACTGTTCGCTGATGATACCAGCCTTATTATCGAAGGTATTAACGAATTAACATTTAATTATGAAATTGAGAAGGGTTTGACTGAAGCAATTGACTGGTTAAACAATAATAATTTAAAAATAAATCTTAGCAAGACAAAGTTTATGCAATTCCATACATATCGTAGTAGCGGACAAATATTAAATATTATTTACAAAGGTACAGTATTAGAAGAAGTAGATTAAATAAAATTTCTTGGTCTTAATTTAGATACTCATTGTAATTGGAAAGAACACGTGAATAATGTATGTACAAGAATAATTCGATTTGTATATGCTTTACATAAAATAAGTCAAGTAGTATCCATACAATCAGCAATAGTCGCGTATAATGGTTACATTTCATCAATTATACGTTATGGGATAGTTTTGTGGGGAAATTCTACAGATTTTCAGGATGTATTTCTAATGCAAAAACGCTGTATTAGAGCAATTTTTAATATTAACCAAAGAACTTCATGCCGTCCATATTTCAAAAAATATAATATTTTACCAGCACCGTGTATATACTTGTTAGAAGTTTGTTTATTTGTATATAAGCATATAAGTATCTATTTCGCCAGCAAATAGATGTCAGTAACCGTAAGCTAAGGACAAAATACTTATATAAATTGTACAAACCACCATAAAAATTAACTTTAGTCGATAAGAATTCATTTATAATGTGCATAATAATCTATAATAAACTGCCAGATTCTTTCAAACAGGAACCAATAGCAATGTTTAAAAAACTAACATTAAGTTTACTATCAGATAATTGTTTCTATAGCGTCCAAGAGTATATGGATTTTACATTAAAATAAAGAGTAAATATACTTATAGGTATGTATCTAAGGTTGTAAATAATTATAATTAACAAGTTATGTGTGTATACCTGTAAAGGTAGAGTTTGGTGAGACATAATTTATTGTAAGCAATTGTACGAGTAACTGCTATGGTAACCCGAATTCATCGCACAATAAATCATTCATTCATTCATTCATTCAATCTGAGTGTGTTGTGGAAGGGTGCAAGTTTTCGTGAGGAAGACTTTGTGTCAGTGAACATCAAACATAGTCAAGTCCATTCTACTCAGTTATTTGAACAAAATACTTATCCATGTTTGTAATAAAATGTATCTGTAGTACTGTGCTTCCTTGCTGGCCTGGGAGCGAAAGAAAAACATAGAATGTGCCAGCTGCATTGCCTCCCCAGCAATGCTGTAAAAATCAGCTAAGGGATCCGAGGGTTTCAGTATATTGCAATTTAGGCGATGGGCTGACAACCTGTCACTACAGCAATATACCTACAAATCTATCTTAATTAAACTTCAAAACTTTGTCAGACGTGGCGTAACGACCTTTATTTAGGTCGTTTACGCTCTGCCTACCCCATGATGGATAAAGTCGTGATTATATGTATGTATCTGTAGTACACCTAGTGTAACGTGTAGTCATTATATGACTTTAAATATCGAAAATATATTTCAGTAAACTACTTATCAGTAAGAAATATTAATAGATTATGAGTCATCATCTCCCTAGCCTTATCCCGTATCTCACGGGGTCGGCTTCCTAATCTAGGGGATTGAACGAGGGTACTGGTTTTTACACAGAGCGACTGCCATCTGACCTCTGCATTCTGCAACCTAGAAGGGAAACCAGACCTAATCCTAGATTAGGTCAGAGTTTTCAAGCCGCCAATGCTTAGCACTGGCCTCTGACATGGCTTAACGACTAATATCTACGGTATTAAACGATATTAACCGGGACCAACGGCTTAACGTGCCTTCCGAAGCACGGAAAAAAGCACCGAATAAACGTACATATGAAATTCGAAAACCGAAAAACACATTGGTACGTGGTGGGATTCGAACCACGACCTCCCGCTCAGGAGGCAGCGGCCCTATCCACTACACCATCGGGCTCATCATTTCTTTATTTAGAATTACTCATAATCTATTATGAGTAAGACAAATATCGAAGCAATATTTGAGAAATACTTCCGTCTCATTGGTCCAATATGGATTTGGCTGAATTTGATTTTGGCTGAAGTTTCCGTTCGATTTGACAGAGTTCGAAAAATATTTTTTTTATTTAAGTTCAGTCTTTTTTACGCACAATTAACCCACCTGGACTCAAAAAACTGACAAGAAATATTTATCTGGCTACTAATTTATATCTATACCTATAGTGATGGTTACATCGGTATGGAACTTCAGTCAGTGATTAACGTAAAGATTAGGATATCGATGATTTTCAAATAAAGATTACGATTGAATCATTTAAAATTCTACTTCCTACATACATACATATAATCACGCCTTTATCCCTAATGGGGTAGGCAGAGCGTAAACTACCAAAAAAAAGGTCGTTCCGCCACGTCTGACAAAGTTTTGAGGGTTATTTAAGATAGATTTGTTGTTTGTGTGTTTGTTCTACTTCCTATTATTCAGAATAATAAAATAATATTATAAATTAAAAAGTTTGGATGTTTATTACTCAATCACGATTTAATTGCGCTTTAACCACTGGACGGATTAGGATGAAAATTGCAACACATATAGGTTAGGTCTTGGAATACGACATAGGCTACTTTTTACTGCGAGAAATACTTTATTTGCACGGAAAAACTCATTGAAGAGCTAGAATATATATCAACGTCTGGTTGTCATTATATAAAAATAAATAAATAAATGTTTTTAGACTTGACCAGATTTGAAATTCATCTACTCAATTGCAAACTAAAGGGAAGATTCATTTGAAAGAAATCCATAAAATAAAACTTGATTATCATCACAGGCTATAAAAATATCTACACATATAATAAATCCCTAGAAGGGTCGTGTCTGTACATTGAATATTTTTACAAAAAAAATAATTGCTGCTGACATTATTAACGACATTAAAACGTTTTTTTTTTAAATTTTGTCTGTCTGTCTGTACCAGGCCACTCAGAAAGTATTGCGATAAATAGTTTTTATATATGGCAGACTGGCCGGTTAGATTTTTTTTTGAAAATATGATTACTTGTAAGTAAAAATATATGTGTTCCATTTTCAAAATTTCCCTCCACATTTTTTGCGAGCCAATTCAAAGTATCGTGTCTTACTGAAAAATGGATCTGCGCCGGGAACATTTTAGAGCTATGATTTTTTACGATTTCAAGTGTCGCCTGAAACCGGATGAATCGTTCGATAGACTTCAAATGGCATTTATGGATGAAAGCCCCTCCAAGGCAACCGTGTATCGTTTGTATAACGAATTTAGGCGCGGTCGACCAACCTTGGGGGATGAAGAAAGAAGCGGTCGCCCTTTGACGGCTATTACGGAAGAAAACGTGCTAGCAGTGAAAAATTTAATCCAAGATAATAGGCGAATTACATATCAGGAGATTCAGCACATATTAAAGATTGGATCGGGAAGCGTTCACGAGATTCTACACGGGCATCTTCGCGTGAGGAGGATAGTATCGCGCTGGGTGCCGCACTACCTCACCGACGCTCAGAAGCAGGCCCGGGTGGAATGGTGCCGTGATATGCTGAACAAATTTGAAGCAGGCTCGTCTCGGCGTGTTTACGACATCGTAACAGGTGATGAGTCCTGGATTTATCAATACGATCCAGAAACCAAGCGCCAGTCGACAGTTTGGGTGTTTCAAAATGAACTAACGCCTACCAAAGTGAAGCGATCTCGAAGCGGGGGGAAGATTTTGATCGCCAGCTTTTTTAATTTGACTGGCCACTTGGCCTCAATTCCCTTACGAGATCAAAGAAGCATTAACGCCGAATGGTATACTACCAAATGTTTACCAGAAGTTTTTTCTGTTGTGAACAACAAGCAACCAAACACAGGGCTCCGCGGACTACTGCTCCACCACGACAATGCGCCTGCACACACCGCGCTCAAAACGAGGGACTTCCTGGACAGCACACCAGTCAAACTCCTGGGTCACCCTCCTTACAGCCCTGATCTAGCACCGTGTGACTTCTTATTATTTCCAAAAATAAAAAATCAGCTCAAGGGGATACAATTTTCGTCGCCGGAAAATGCGCTGGCTGCGTTCGAGCAGGCTGTAAACGAGGTGTCTACGGCGGACTGGAAAAAGTGTTTTGAAAACTGGTTCAGACGCATGAATCTTTGTATAGAGGCTGGTGGAGAGTACTTTGAAAAGATTTAATAAAAATATATGTACCTGTAGAACAATTTTTTTTAGTGTCGCAAATCTTTCTGAGTGTCCCACGTATGTTACCACATCACCATCAATTTAGAATACCTAAAATCACGCTACCTGCCTTAGGGGGTAGGCAGGAAATTGAAATTTGGCTGTTTCTTAACTGATTTTTATGGAACTTTTTTATTCGACTGAGCATTATTTAAAATCAAAGCAACGATACAAATAATCACGCCTCATAACATAAGAGGTAGGTAGGAAATTGAACTTCGGTCGTTTTAAACCAATTTTGATGGAACTTTGATGGAACAAAAGTTTGACTGAGCATTACTTAAATTAAAAGTAATTATACAAGTAATCACGCCACCTGACTTAGGGGGTAGGCAAAAAATTAAACTTTGAACGTTTTTAACCGATCTTAAAGGAACTTTTTATTTGAGAGAGTTTGTGAGTTACCTGGTGTCCAGCCTAGGTTAGAAATAATCACCTAAACCATTCTAATATTGAGTAAGTCCCCAAGTTTGTATGGAAAACACGCAGTGTCGAACATATTGAAAACGCTTCTCCACGCGTAGGAGCGGGATCTGCTAGTTCGATGCTGCTTTTGTATTCCATACAAAAACCCCGCTCCTACTCGCGGAGAAACGTTTTCAGTATGTTCGACACTGCGTGTTTTCCATAAAAACCGGGCGTACGAAGTCACGGGCACAGCTAGTGTATATATAACAGGTGGCGCAAAAGAAATCACCCTATTGGAAGATGCTCTCATTTTTGCAAATGGCCGCCAATGTCAAATCTGTTTTGACATTTGTGGACTAGACAGATGCAGAATACAAGTGAACAAGCCATGGAGCGATACACTCCCCAAGAACGCGGAAAAATCGTGTCTATTTTTTTGAGTAACAATTCGTCTGTGGTGTTGGCGCAGCGCGAATTCCGTCGCCGATTCCCCGGCCGTCCGACACCGACTGCGCAAACACTGCGACGTTTAGCCACCAACCTTGAAGAGTATGGGACCACACGAGACGTTGCTAAGAGTGGCCGGCCCCGGAGCGCCCGTTCTGCCGAGAATATCGCCGCTGTAGCCGAGGACGTTGAAGTGAGCCCCGAAACATCGACCAGACGACGTGCCACGCAATTGGGCCTCAGCCGGCGGTCCTTGCAGCGAATTTTGGTGCGAGACTTGAAGATGTTTCCTTACAAAGTCCAGACCGTGCATCAGCTGCTGCCTGCCGACCGCCAAACGCGCGTAACCTACGCCCAAGCCATCCTCAATCTCGAGGAAGAATTGGACAATTTTTCGACCAAAATCATCATGAGCGATGAGGCTCATTTCCACCTCAGCGGTTACGTGAATCGGCAAAATTATCGCTTCTGGGGCACCGAGAATCCACGAGTGATGCACGAGGAGCCGTTACACCCGCTCAAAGTGACTGCGTGGTGCGCTGTTCACGCTGGAGGAGTCATCGGGCCATTTTTTTTCGAGAACGCCGCGGGTCAAACGACAACAGTGGACGGTGCGCGCTATAGGGCCATGTTGACCGAATTTTTTCTGCCGCAATTGGACGAATTGGGACTGGAGGACATGTGGTTCCAACAGGACGGGGCAACGGCGCACACTGCACGAGCCACAACCGACATTCTGAAGGCGGCATTTCCGGGTCGCCTAATCTCTCGTTTTGGCGATTTGCACTGGCCGGCCAGATCGCCCGATTTAACGGTCCCGGACTTCTTTTTATGGGGTTTTTTGAAGTCTCGTGTTTACGTCAACAAGCCTGAGACCTTGGAAGCCCTCAAAGACAACATTCGACACGAGTGCGAGAATCTGTCGCCCGAAGTTCTCGCCGAAGTGATGAAAAATGCCATAAAACGAGCCCGTATGGCAATCAATTGTAACGGCGCCCATTTGGCCGATATCATCTTCTCGACTTGACCAGTAAAATTCTAAAGGTGCAAATAAATATAATCAAAAAACAGATTCGAAGTTTTTCATTTAGAAAAAAAATGAGAGCCAAACAACATCGGATGACTTCTTTTGCGCCACCTTGTATATATATATAACAAAAATTATATATATATATATATATATATATATATACTACTTAAAATATTACTTATTAAAATATTACTTCGGCAATCATTAATTCACGATTCTTATCTGAACCTTTAATCTAATCTAACAGAAACTTCGCCTAGAAATATGTGATATCATATTTGCCTGATTTCAAGGATATCCCAAGTAACACCATCCCCGACCGAACCATAGTCACACCGAGTTACCATACCGGTGTGACTATAACTACATACTCGTAGTATAAAACAAAGTCGCTTTCTCTGTCCCTATATCCCTATGTATGCATAAATCTTTAAAACTACGCAACGGATTTTGATGCAGTTTCTTTTAATGGATAGAGTGATTCAAGAGGAAGGTTTATACGTCCATGCATAATATAGTAGAGAAACACTGATAATTTCCGTGAGAAGTGCTCACATCTTACACAGCACAGCAGCCCAGCACATAGCCACTGAACTACTATTATACTAGCGTCACATAGCGCAAGCCAACGAAACAGTTGCAATAAGTCTTTATTTTGGCAACTCCAGCAACAGCTCTTTTGCCACTGCTATTGGTTCTGGCCAATTGGTTGGCTGTTTTACCGCAGTTAGAATGAACTGAAAAAAAAAGCATAACAGGCGTCTATTTTTACCATGAATTATGACATCACTACATAGTATAAAACAAAGTCGTTTTCTGTCCCTATATCCCTATGTATGCTTAGATCTTTAAAACTACGCAACGGATTTTGATGCGGTTTCTTTTAATAGATAGAGTGATTCAAGAGGAAGGTTTATATGTATAATACACGCATAATATAGGAGAGAAACACTGATGATTTCCGTGCGAAACCGGGGCGGGTCGCTAGTATTTGACAAAAGAGTAAGAAACGAGGTTTCCAACAATGAGTTTCTTACACAAATACAGGTCATGCGGTTAGTTTATGGTTCATCAAAGGTCATGCGTTTCGTTTTCTTGCATTTTGTACTTGCGGTCTATTTTAATTGATAGTAAAAGTTTTAAAGAATTATTTAATTTTATTATTTTCTATTAAAATAATGTTTTTAAGTATTCCTAGGGATGAGTTATAAATTAAATACAAGTACTTTCATTCCCATATTGGGTCTATTTAGCGATATATAGTGCGACCCCCAATCAAACAACACTTTTCCCGCGACAACGTACCTTTGGTTCCGATCACGTCATTCCAGTTAGTGACTGGCTTGCTTATAATTGGGGAACTCCCCAAAATGTAGGGAACTAGGTGACGAAAAAGGGGCAGTTATGGGGAGGGCATCAACGCGGGGAAAATGCGGGAAATCCAGGAATTTCGATTCAAAGGTCACGGGGCGGAAGTGGTCTAAAAACCAATATTATGTGGTGGTACCTCTGCTACACCTTCGAGAGAAGTGGCATCAAAATCGGACCTGGCAGTTTCGAGAAAAATAAAACTTTATGATGCAATATTCAAGTGGTTAATAGACTATTTTCTCAAAACTGCCCGAATCGATTTGGTGCCACTTCGCATGAAGGTGAAGTTGAGGTACTTATACTCGTACCACCTACCTTAATACAACAACAGTGTTCGTATTGGTGTTTAGAATATTTTAGTACTAGCGACCCGCCCCGGCTTCGCACGGAAATTATCAGTGTTTCTCTACTATATTATGTATGTATTATACATAAAAACCTTCCTCTTGAATAATTGTATCCATTAAAAGAAACCGCATCACAATCCGTTGCGTAGTTTTAAAGATTTATGCATACATATGGATATAGGGACAGAGAAAGCGACTTTGTTTTATACTATGTAGTGATACTACAAAAACTTATATGCATCATAAAGTATTAATTATCTCGAAACTGCTTGGTCTAATTTTGATGCCACTTCCCTTTTACTGTCCTTCACACTCAGTACTACTGTCCCCCTTACACCCAGTTTTACTGTCTCTTTTACCCAGTATTACTGTTCATTACACCTAGTATTACTGTCTCTTATACTCAGTATTACTGTACCTTACACGTAATCGCTTAAACATTTTTGACTAGGCAAATTAGTAGGTATAGGCTAGGCAAAACTAGTTTGTATATCTATTCATTTTAGGCTCAACCAGTTCCTCCTAGGTTAAACTAGTTTCTTCTATCGCCTTTAGAACGGACCAGTTTGGTCTAGTCTTTACTTGTTTATCCGATCTCGATCGCATATAATATAGCATGAATTACTTTAGCCTGGGCAAAACTAATTTTGCCTATAGTCAGGTTTGGCCGGTAACAGAGATACAAAACTTATTATTATTATATTCTTATTGCTTTAAAAATTAAAAATACAGTTCAACTTAAAAAATAAACAACAGGCGAGCTTATCTCTATAAGAGATCTTTTCCAGCCAACTTAATGGATATAAAAGGTGGGAAATTCACGGGAACAGATACAGTTAGTATAATTTAATTACAAATTGATATGATTATAGTAATACTAATGCACATATTAACATACTATAATAAACTAATACATATAAATATATTTATATGAATATAAATGATAAAATAAAATATAATTATATACGTCACTAGCTGTGCCCGCGACTCCGTACGCGTGGAGGTTATGATTTTAAACAGCGATTTATTTTTTTGGTTTAAATTTTACATAATTGGGATAGAATACAGTCTTAAATATGGAAGGAGTTATGTTACCAAATGGTTGTTTCTTTGTTTCCATTTCTTTTTGATGAAAAAATTGTATTTTTTCGTTTAATTTGTCATTAAACTATTGAATATTTAAGATTAAGTACAACTTACGTTTTTTTAATAGTCAAAAAGTTAACTTCTGTATGGTGTATAGCTGTGCCCGCGACTTCGTACGCTCGGTTTGTATGGAAAACACGCAGTGTCGAACATAGTGAAAACGATTCTCCGCGCGTAAGAGCGGGATCTGCTAACCCGCGCGCGGAAGCGTGTTTCGCATTGTCTGATCTTTGTTTGGAAAACACAAACTGGGTTACTTACTCAACATTGGAATGGTTTGCGTGATTATTACTAACCTAGACTGGACACCAGGCAATTAAACAAACTCAGTCAAATAAAAAGTCCCTTTAAAATGAGTTAAAATCGATCAGAGGTCAATTTCCTGCCTACCCCTTCAGTCAGGTGGCGTGATTATTTGTATCGTAACTTTGAGTTTAAGTAATGCTCAGTCAAACAAAAAAAAGTTTCATCATATTCGGTTAAAAACGACCGAAATTCAATTTCCTACCTACCTCCTAAGTTATGAGGCGTGATTATTTGTATCGTAACTTTGATTTTAAATAATGTTTCAATTTCCTGCCTACCCCCTAAATCAGGTAGCGTGATTTTAGGTATCCTAAGTTGCAACCCGGGTAACACACAGTTGAAAAAAAAAAGTCCCATCGAAATCGATTCAGTAGTTTGGCGTGATGTGGTAACATACATACCAGACAAACAATAATTAAAAAAATAACGCTTTGATCTTTATATCGTTAATAATGCCTGCTGCAATTATTTTTTTGTAAAAAAATTCAATGTACAGACACGACCCTTCTAGATATTTATTATATGTATAGACAGAGGTCATAAAATCGACGGTCCCTACGTACAACGACTTAAGTAAGTCGTACGTACCACATAAGTCATTTGCACTTTTTTATTTAGGGACCACCGGTTCATCATATTCTTTCGTTTGGCTAAAACAATAAGGTCTGAAACATTTAAATTCAGCTGAAAATGGACAATAAACATTTCCCTTAACTACAAACTCCAACGTAAAATGACATCAGTGGTAGTTATGTTAAAATACGTCGGAATGTTAGCTCGGCTCCAGCTACCCTCCCCCCTAACTGGTACTTAGGGGCCAGTTGCACTCGCGCCGCTGTTAGTGACGGTCCCTTTATGTTTTGCGGCCCAAATGCCTTGTTAACTTACGAAATCATGCCTAGAAACAACAATATAATGTTATTAGAAAACACGGTGAGTATTTTGCATGGTATTCTGTTTAGATATAAATTTAGAGTCACATTTAACAGAGTTTTACTTTTCCCACGTAATTAATCAAATCAGGTAGTTAAGGTTTAGTACGTGGGATTTCTAGAAAATATTTTACCTATGTGTTACATAGGTTATTTTACGTCGTAAAGGAAAATTAAGTCTTTTAATCAACTACCATATAAGTAATTTTACTACGGAAATGCTGTAAAATTTTAATACGTAACTTCCATGTAAGTTATTTTACGTTACCAATGTATATAAATAAATAGCCACACCTTACTTCCTTGTGGGGTAGGCAGAGCATTAACTGCCTAATAAAAGGCATTTTCGCCACATCTGCGAAAATTTTGAGGGTAATTTTAGAAAGTGCACGTCTATTAGCTAAAGTAACAGGTTTTATTTTTGCTACTGGTTTCTATGATCAATAACGAACTGCACTGTCTGATTTTGATTCCAGTATCAACTGCTAAACTACTGTAGTTCCCTAGCGCAAGGTTTCATTGAAACACCCCAAACCAACCCCAAAGCAGTATTTCGTAACGGATTTTTTAAAATACAATTTATGTTAAACCCAGGCTTATGATAGTAAAATTTCATAAGTCTACTTAGTTTATTACACCTACATAAATAAATATCCAACTTCATCATCATAGGCCTTTACGTCTATGTCAGACGATTTAAACAGCGACTGGGATGCATCATTTCTGATGGCTGTATAAGCCAATACGAGAGCGGCAGATTCTACCACACACAGGACAAGGAAACGTTGTGCTGTTGTTATTATCGACGTTAGTTTGGTGTTTCGTGTTTCTCCTGTCCGATAAAAGTCCGATCCACGCGTCATCATGATATTTCTGGCCATCCTTGACGCTCTTACGCCATGGTCTCTGTTCTCGGCTAGTTTTTCCTAATTATGGTGGTCAATATTGAAAGCGGCCATATCGCGCTTGGCACAGTCTTTGAAACGAAGTAAAGGCCTGCCAACATCCCTTTTTGAATTCGCAACTGCGCCATACATGATTTGCCGTGGAATTCGAGTAGGTTCCATCCGATGCACATGCCCCAACCACCGGAACAACCGGTGTTTAAGCATGGCGGTGAGGCTGAATAGCAGTGCTATTTCAAGAACCCTCTCGTTGGTTACTCTATCCTTCCAACTTATACCCAGAATGTTACATATGCAGCGCATATAAAAAGTGTTGAGCTGACGTTCTTGCTTCGCATAGGATGTCCACGTTTCAGCTCCGTACAAGAGTACGCTCAAGACGCAAGTCTGGAATACCAACATCTTGGATAGTTAGATGTTTGTTAGTCCAAATTCTTGTACTGAGCCATCCGAACGTAGTTGCTGCTTTCCCGATACGACCTCTATCTCTAGTGAGAGATTGTTCGAGGCGGTCGACCCCAGGTAGTAGAACTTATTAACCACTTGTAGGGTCGTGCTGTCCAGCATTATTGCCGGTTTTTCTACACTTCCTTGCGCTAGAACCACAGTTTTTTGGAGGTTTATGGACATGGAAAAGGGAGTACAGGTTCGGGAAAATTTGTCCATTATTGTCTGAAGCTTGAGAACTGAGTTTGTCTCGAAAGCTGCATCATAGGCAAATAACAAAAATTTGACGAAAATATTATCTTCACGCTTATGTTTCGCTTGAAGCAGTGTAATGTTAGCACTGTTTTTTTTTGATACAGAACCAAGGGCCTGTTTTATGCCTGAGTATACACCACTGAAATTTCTTTGGTCTGCATACGCTTGTATATTGCGACAAATATTGGTCCACAGCCACATTCGCGAAGTATCGTGTGGTACTCTGAAGAGCTGCTTTCGAGTTTGTACGCTCTTTACGCGTTTTCGGACTAGGGTTCAAGCAGCTTCTCGTTTTGAGTCAAGCAAGGGTGAGAGTTGTTCTTTATTTTCAGAAAACCAATCTTTTGATCTAATTCGCTGGTACCCAAAAGTCTTGGCAGCTGTTTCTGTGAGTTTTCGTGGTTTCATTTCGGATATTTCCTTTTCCTGAATGGTATTTAGATCAATGTTCCCTTAGTCGCCTATCTATATCCTACTTACTTACAAACTATCTATGATAGTTCCTTTGTTTTCAGCACAACCTGCCAAAAGTAAGCAACCTGACAGGAACCACGTAACGAAGAGTTTAGCCGTAGCTGAAATTCACCAGCCACCACCAGAATTAATTCCTGAAAAGACTGTAGTTTTTATAACGTTTGTCTTTCAGTTTGAATAATTTGCATTGTTGAGGAGCATAATTTTAGAAGTTCTTTTTCTGTTTTGTATGATTAGGTTGTTATATTATAAGAAAAAGCCGCTGATCTCTAAAAAGTATCTTAAGGCTGATTTTCAATAAATAAAAATAATCTCATAATCATATGATCTTTTTTAGTACACTTTTTGGGATTGTTTAAACTTCTAACAGTTAAAATCATCGGCAATGTTGAGGAGCATCATTTTAGAAATTTTTTGTTTATCTGTTGATCTCGATAAAAACATGAGCTTGATCAATAAAAGGAAAATAATTATATGTTAATTTGTACTGATTTGATTACATAATAAAAATCCAAGAGTTGACCAAACATTTTTAGTTTAGCATTTACCCCACTTATACAAATGAACAATCCCGTATGTGTCCAATACCCTCCACGTAGAACTTTTTATGTAACAGATGCACCACCTCTCACCATCGTTGTAACACCCACGTAAAAAACCCCAAGTACCACTTAAGCTATCCGTAATAGGAATGGATCCGACGTACATGTAAGTATGTGCCTGATTATACACAAATACACAATATTTTTGTGTAATTGTCTGTTATTCTTATAAACAACAATAATTAAAACCTATGTGCAAAATTTCATAACTATGTGACTTATAGAACCAGAGATATTCTTACTTGAACCTTTAAAGTGCTCTCCTGTAAAATTTGGAAAAACCAGTTACGTTGTTTTACGTAGGGACCGTCGAAATGCTCTTTCAGTCTCATCTTAAAACTGTAGGATCTAATATAATACTCTTCAAAAAGGCCAGGAATTTAAGTTGTTATACTAATAGTACATTATTGCAAAGGCAGCGAAATAGGCAATTGCCATTTCGGCCGAGGCATATATAGTGCTTTTCTTAAAAAAATGCAAGAAAATAAAAAAGGGCCTTTTACATAATAAATTTAATTTTCTTTTGATTTCGCTGGAAGCAGGTTTTCCATCGCTAATTTAGCTTCTGATCTTAAATCTGGTGGAGTGCAGTCAATGTCCATTTCTCATTTTCACTTTCAGAATCATCGGAACTCATGTTAATTTATGTTTATTAACAAAATAATTAACAACGAACTCCGCTTTACCGCCAATTTATTTTTTTGTTTTACAGTTTGGTCCGAAAGGTAAACACATCTGTGGCTATACAGCCACGAGAACGCAATGTGTACGATAGATGAAAGAGTTCTAAATCCAAACAGCACGCCGTTTCATACAACATTGCAGGCGCGCTCTTCGTTCCAAATTCAAAAAACGCGCCGGGAAGTGATTTTGATTTTTCAGTCTACGTAAATATGATACTTCGCGTGTTCTTTATTCAAAAATAAAGACAATATTTTCGCGCATGTTTAAGAAAAATATTTTTTTGTTCATTAAGTAAACGGTTTTATCAGTTCTTATAGAGTTAGTGAATCTGGTATTGCAGAATTTCATAGCCTACGGTACATTTGTCATGTGTTATCAAAATAGATGGATTTAATCGATCTAAATGACGATTACTTCACAGACAAGAGCCCTGCTCTTAAATTTAAAGAAGAAGACGGATTTATCAATAAAAGACATTTTATATGTCAAAAATATTTTATTATAGTTATTTATTACAAAATATCTATCACTCCGCTCCAATAACACTAAGGCTAAGAATTACACCAATATCACAATAGCATTATACGCTCAGGCTTTTTGGTATCACCAGCCTGCAGCCAATTTAATGTCATGTTTTTTTAATCCTACTTACCAATAATTTATATCAGGTGTAAGGGACAGCGTCCCGCAAACTGATAAGGGGTTACTCAGCCAACGACACTGAACTACTATCAGTAGTTTAATTTTCAGGAAGCAAAAAAGAAATGGCTTTTCGATACAAATTGTCTGATTGAGGTCAACATTTTGTATGGAAACGCCATTTTTTTTACTTCCTGAAAATAAATTTTGCTGATAGTTGTTCAGTGTCATTGACTGAGCAACCCCTGTCAGTTCGCGGGACGCTGTCCTTTACACCTGGTATGACAATCTAAAAAATATCAAAACAATACGAATACGATTTATATGAATGTGGCGAAAAAGTATCTACCACCATCAACTCTGTTTTTGATAGTTCTCCATACAATGCAGCATTCCCATCAACATTCATTTAAAACCTTGTCGCACTGTATAAAACAAAACAGGCAATGTATAATAGAACGTATACAGTTTATGGTAAATTTAAATAAGGCAAAAATATTTCAAGATCTTGTTCTTCAAAAATAATCTTATTATTTACGTTAAGAACACAGACAGTTACTGTTAGGTAATATCATACAAAAATAATGATGTTAATTATTGCGAAAAGTACATACTCCTAATTCGCAAAAAAATTGAAACACTTCTTGATTTTAACATTTTAGTAAAAAAATAATAACACGGTTACTATAAAAACGATCGTTATAAATAAAACTTTGCGACTTGCACCGCCACGTTACAATATAAAGTCTTTGACCATAGCAATTTGAAGATTAACCAAACTTCTAAACCAACTTATTAATAAGGTGTTTCACTGGAGTTTTCGATCAATTGAAAACATGTGATTTAGTTCAGAAATGAGAAAAGAGCCCAGAAGAATATTGGAAATTTTGAAAAATTGTTGTAGTTCCCATTTCGGAAATATATGATATGTTTTATTCAGGTTTATTAAACACTAAGTATCAATTTGATCAATTAATACATCAATCTCATTCCAACACCTCTATAAATAATACTATATTTACGTAATTTTAATTACAAGTACAAAACAATAAAGATAATTAATTAATTATATTGTATCTTAACCAGGAAATTCTCCCAAGAGATGTTTTTTTTTACTTTCCCATACACAATTACCATCTCGATTCTATTACGCGTCGTATATTTCCTTTGCTTCCAAATTATATTATAAGTTAAGGTCTAGTGGTAAAAATAAATTACTTAAATATATCCTGGCTGATACCACCCACGACTCTACATTCGCAAATACATTACAGGGAAATATATTTGTACGTCAAAACGGAGAAAATACTTCCTTGAAAATTCAATTTGGGCGTAGAAATAGAAATTTGGTTGCTTTTTCAACAAAAATGAAGTTTATTCTCTCTTTGGTTTCCACTTCGAAGATCGGAATGTGTTTAATTTTAATTATTATGAAAATGAAATTTTTGCTAAGAATATTATCGGCAAGCCTTTGTTTAAAAATAATCAATACCTTTACATGGTTTTAACATTAAAGCTATTCTAATACAAACATAGATTCTAGTAAGGATGAAAGTCATATTTGCATTTTGTCGCTAGAGTTGTTTCTAAATTAAGGAACAAAATGCAATTCTATGAGGTAGTACAAGGCTAGGAACAACATAAAATTGCGAAAACCTAAAAATAAAGAGTCAAAAATAAAGGCGCAAATAAATTTGTTAAGAGTTATGCTTAAAACAGCTTTATTGACACATGTGGAGACGCTCTTATCTGTGGGCGTTACAGGATTAGACACAGCCTTCATACATGACATAACTTGAAGGAACACCAAAGTTAAAACGCCCTCAAAACGTCCCACGCGACAAATTTCTAGCGACATTGCAGTAACTACGTGCACGACTTCGGTGCGCCTAGTCTACGAAACCCATCTCTAGCGACAATGCAGTAAGTACGTGCATGACTTCGGTGCGCCTAGTGTATGAAACCCATCTCTAGCGATAATCTAGTAAGTACGTGCATGACTTCGGAGAGCCTAGTCTACGAAACCTCTAGCGACAATGTGCACGACGTCGGCTGGCCTATCTCTTGTTGAGCCGGTACCAGAGCGCGGTGCACGTGAGCACGTGCATGACCAGCGTGGTGCCGAGCACGAGCGCGATGTTGCCGCCCACGTCCACCTCCGCCATGTCCATCTCCACGAGGAACTTGCTGGGAGTGGCGTAGTGGCAGTATTCTGGAAACAAGAAGATATAAATTGAGCTCGCATCACTATCACTACATAGTATAAAACAAAATCACTTTCTCTGTCCCTATATCCTTATGTATGCATTAAATCTTTAAAACTACGGAACGGATTTTAATGCGGTTTCTTTAAATAGATAGAGTGATAGATGCAATTTATTTCGTTAGTTGTTAATTTATATTGTTGTTTTGTTTGTATTTGAAAATAATGCGTGATTGTTTACATTTCTGTGAGATGACGTTTGAATGTGCTAGTTCTATTCAAATGACAGATCACTACATAGTATAAAATAAAGTCGCTTTCTCTGTCCCTATATCCCTTTGTATGCATAAATCTTTAAAACTACGAAATGGATTTTAGTGCGGTTGCTTTTAATGGATAGAGTGATTCAAGAGGAAGGTTTATATGTATCATACATACATGCATAATATAGTAGAGACACGCTGATAATTTCCGTGCGAATTGCCAGCCCCCAAAAAGTTGGGTGGCTCATGTCTAGTGGATTCTTAGGGGCTGTTTTAATAGCAGGTACCACACAGGTTGTTATATTTTAACCTATAATTTTTTTTCAATTCGAATAATGTACCTACGTTGATGGAAATACTTAGAAAGAAAACTAATCTATGAACTCTAAAAGTCTTCTTTGTTTTTATTATTTGTTATCATATACTGCGATAGATAATGCATTATATGATTCTACTTACACAAAACAATATAAAAGTATCCCATAAATATTTATTTCATCTGAAAGCTATATTTTGTAGAAAAGTGTAAAAAAGTTTAAACATCGTTGCAATAAAGTCGATTGTGTGGGATCTACCTAACTTTCGATGTCTAAATGTTTATAAATGCAATGCAAGTTCCGTTATTACATCATTCGGATGACATAAATTGCTCATAAGATTTTAAGGCTGTTCTGGCAGACAGAGCGACTACCATTATACATATCGTATTTCATAATTTACATTACTTTACTATTTGATGGCTGGCAGAAATAGGATGAATGGTAATTAGAGCCAAACAAACAACGGGCTCAGTGACGCGCTTAGGAAGAGGCTGATGAGAGGGAATCATGATGGAAATCTTCTAATTTTACCTTTAGAACACTGCATCTTCGTCCTGTTAAATCCATACACCGAATGCACGGCAACATGGAAACCAGCTCGGAAGTACGAGAGGTGGTGCAGCCAACGGAACGCCCACGGCGTGTCCCGTAGCGCCAGGCAGAAACCAAACACGGAGAACAGGCAGGCTAGGACTGGGCCTATGAACACTGCAATCTAAAAAAGAAAAACAAAAAGAAGGTCAGGTCATGAGTAGGTAGGTACACTCTTCTGACGAGAATGTGTGCAACTTGTATATGTTACTTTATTATTTTTAATTTATTTTGTATATTATATTGTATTGTGGGTTTATTACCTGAATAAATAAATATTATTATTATGTGTGTTCTAACATATCTCGGGACTACAGAGTCCCGGAATTTTGGAAGGCGTGCGTGGGGCCGAAGCCAACACGTAGAGGCCCTTTTAAACATCTTTAATATTAGTAATGTGACACATTTTTATTATTAGTGCAACACAGGTATGAAAAGGTGTATGAATGTAAAGGAGAAGAAAGAAGTTGATAGGAATTGTAGCAAATGGAAGGATGTGATGTTTGCTTCGAGGTACACAGTTCAAAAGAGTGGCATCTAGCGGCATCGACGAGAACTATTAAGGTATTTGTAATCAGTCAACGGTGTACAATCAATATTGTTGTTCTGTTTATTGAGTTCCTGCAAGCAGTAACTAAGGTAAACGCTAGATGGCGTTCTAAACAAAATTGGTTTCCAATTAACAATGTTCGTAATGTATAAAATTTACTATATTTTAATTATAGTCATAGAAAAGTGCCCTAGATTAAAAAAAATCAAACTCTACATATTTATCAATATAATGTTTTTGTGGAATAGAAAAACTACGTATATAAATAAAGGAGAGAAGTCTTTGATAACTTGGTGGGTGTAGAGGATCCAATTAAGGGTTGAGCACATACAGAGGACGACATTCACAAGGATGAGCGTTGCTGTCGTCGGCTCCAGAGGTCTGTCAGTCATATAGATACATGCATATAATCACGCCTTTATCCCTAATTGGGTAGGCAGAGCGTAAACCACCTAAACAAAGGTCGTTCCGCCACGTCTGACAAAGCTTTAAGTGTTATTTAAGATAGATTTGTAGGTATACTGTTCTAGTCGCAGGTTGTCAACCCATCGGCCCAAATTACAATATACTGAAACCCTGGGATCCCTTAGCTGGTTTTCACAGCATGCAGCTGGCATATTGAATGTGTTTCCTCTCGCTCCCAGTTCAGCATGGAAATAGTCATATAACGTCTAGATAGAAATTACTATCTGATCATTAGTTTCCCTTCACTTTTATCCTGTGCTGTTGCTGTCATTTCCTTCGTCTAGTTCTGATTGTAGTTTGCATTATCCTATCTTCCATTTGCTTATGTATTAGTTTATTATATATTATGCATTAGTTTATTTTACAATATCTATGTAGTAGCTTGTACCTAGTTTATGTATTATATGTAATGTAATGTATTTAGGATATATTTTACTAGGTTTGCACTATCCCGCTTACCGCTACGCATTTTCCTTTGACCCAAAGGTTGCCTGGAAGAAATTGCTACCTTAGCAATAAGGCCGCCTATGTTGTACTTGTTTTTTGTTGTTATCTGTTATGTTGTATGATTTGTATTACACTGATGATATGTTATGATAGTAGGAGAAAAGCCTTACCTTGGTGGGTGTAGTAGAGCCGATGAAGTATCCCCAGGCTTGGGCACAGAGTGACGTGATGACGACCGTGGCGAGGAACAGCGTCGCTCGTGTTGGCTCTAATGGGTTGTCAGTCAGCCAGTAGGAGAGCACCACGTATGACACGCAGGATAACATCTGGAATACGACGAAATATTTTTAAACATACATAAACATGCTCTTCGTTTTAGCGAGTGGGTTTCGGACAACGAACCGATGAGCTATGCTGTCAGAATTTGAAACCGCCTAATAGCACAGCTATAGGCCTCTGACGACCGGTATCAAAGACAGCGACCAGGACCGGTGGCTTAGCGTACCCTTCCGAAGCACGGAATCCTTTTTATTTTCGGACATTGAGGTGATTCAGCCTGCAATGTCCTAACCAAACTGGGGAAAACCTCATAAAGTGATAAATTGCTAAATATCAATTTTGTGTGTCGAAATGTCCTTGGGAATCGAACCCAGGACTTCCAGATCGTGACCCCATGGCTCTGTCTACTAGACCACGGAGGCAGCTAAATAAAAGACACGCTAACATGGTGTCAACGATCTCAAAAAACAATATCTAAGTCTGATAAATATTGAAGGGCTAAGGGCAGTTTCAAAGAACTTATATAGCTCCTGTAGTGAGAGTTCTGGTTATCAGCCTGTTACCTAAATTTATTCATTTATTTATTTAATTTCAATAACTACGGCGTACCAATTACAGTAATCGAGGGTAAAAATATCAAATACAGTAAACATTTGTGTCAATACTTAATAATACAATAGTAAATTCATTAAAAACAACCAGATTATTTACAGAAATTGTAGATTTTGTCAAGAGATTATAAGATAAATAAATAATAATAAAATTAGAGAATGTACGATCCAATAAACTTGCCAATAAAATATTAAACTTATTAATTACTAGCGACCCGCCCCGGCTTCGCACGGAAATTATCAGTGTTTCTCTACTATATTATGCATATATAAACCTTCCTCTTGAACCACTCTATCCATTAAAAGAAACCGCATCAAAATCTGTTGCGTAGTTTTAAAGATTTATGCATACATAGGGATATAGGGACAGAGAAAGCGACTTTGTTTTATACTATGTAGTGGTCTGTCATTTGAATAGAAATAGCATATTCATACGTCATCTCACAGAATTGTAAACAATCACGCATTATCTTCAAATACAAACAAAACAACAATATAAATTAACAACTAACAAAATAAGCGAGGAGACTCGCTGGGAGCGAGACAAAAACATAGAATGCGCCAGCTGCATTTCCTCCTGGGCACGCTGTAAAAGTCAGCTATGTGATCCGAGGGTTTCAGTATATTGTAATTTAGGCGATGGGCTGACAACCTGTCACTACAGCAATATACCTAAAAATCTAACTTAAATAACCCTCAAAACTTTGTCAGACGTGGCGGGACGACCTTTGATTTGGTCGTTTACGATCTGCCTATCCCATTAGGGATAAAGGCGTGACTGTATGTAAGTATGTATGTATGTAACAGAATAAATTGCAGGACCGACACTGTAATCTCCGGCTGCCTTAACTGGCTTTTGCAGTATGCTCCAGGAACAAGAACTGGTTACATTCTGAACTTTGTGAGCTAATTAAGGTATGTTACACTTTGTGTTGTTATTTCTTGATGGAACTCCAAGTTTACCATTAAAAAAACACTTTTGACACTAGTTCCACTATATATTATTTATTAAGGCGACCGCGGCAGCCTGCCTTGATAATGGTGTAACGAAACCAGTCGCTTTAATAAATAATATACATATAGTGGAACTAGTATAAAAAGTGTTTTTTTAATAGTAAACTAATTTCTTAATTAGTTTACTATTGGATATCTTTATCCAAATATTTTAATCTGATCCGGAAATGGATGATAGTTTATTGTATTTTGTATTGTATACCTAGTGTAAGGGACAGCTAACCGCAAACTGATAAGGGTTGCTCAGTCAACGAAATTGAACAACTTTCACGGGAAAATTCTTTAAGGAGATGAAAAAAAAGTTCATCCCATACAAAATTAACAACTCAATCAGATAATTTGTATGAAAAACCATTTTGTTTTTTACTTCCTGAAAAAAATACCTGCTGGTAGTTGTTCAATTTCGTTGACTGCGGAACGCGGTCCCTTACACCCTGTAGATTTTTATGTAGTAATTGTTTTATCCTTACCTGGAAGGGTAATTCCACTGCTAATATTGAAAATATGTATGGTCCTAAATTATACCATCGATTGAAGTATTCGCCTTTTAGAATGTCCATTTCTAGTGGAACTGTGAACAAAGAAATAAATAGTAATAAGTATAAAGAAAGGTTTAAAATAGTACCTGAACAGGAATAGTCATCGAAAACATGAGAAAATTCTACTTATGTAAACTTGAATAAGACGTAGCAGTTCAAGTAATATAGGTCAAGTTCAAACTGATTGATAATGATAACATTATCAATCAGTAATATATAAGTAGGTAGATATTACTTAAACTTATACGATATGTATTTATTTATTTATTTATTGATAACAACTTATTTACTACACTTACAGTCAAACCAATGCGTGTAGTAAATTAAAAAGATACAAAGACAATACAACAAAGATAAAACATAAAGTAAATAACACTTCTTTGACAGTCAGGTAAAAAAGAATAAAAGAAATAAAATAAGACAAACACAAAATTAACTTAGAAAACTAATACAATTATTTAAAAATAAAGAATAATTATCATTAAAAATGTCAACAGAGGATTGCTTAGTAATCATGGAATTGAGTAATCTGATGGCCTGAGAAGTAGGCGCATTCTGCGCCGTGCAAGTGCGCGCGGGTGGCTCGACCAGCAAGTTGAACGAGCGCAGGCGGCTGGCACTCTGGGGCGCAAACAATCTGCACTGAGCAAGGGTGTCAGGGTTGTCTAATTTGCCATTTAAAAGCAGATAGTAGTGGATAAGCAGCGAGCACTTACGTCTGAGTTCCAGCGTGTTAATGCCCACCATACCAGTAACAAACTTTGACGGGTATAAAAAAGGGTAAAAACCATACATCCGTTTATACAAGTGGCGGGCAAATTTACGTTGTACTCTCTCGACCATGGTTTTATACTTTTCTTCGTGCGGATCCCAAATGACAGAGTTATACTCCAATGTACTTCGCACAAAAGCATAATATAGTGCTAATATTGCACTCCTGTTAGAGAACGTAGAGGTCTGTCTCATCACAAAACCAAGTGACCTGGACGCTCGACTACATACATCTTCAATGTGCTGATTAAAGGTGAGTTTTGCGTCCATAATCACACCTAAATCTCGAATATGTTCAACACGTTCCAGAGCGACACCAGACACACTGTATGTATATGTGTGTGGTGAGTGTGACCGAGTAAATGACAACATTTTGCATTTGGAGGTATTAAATTCAAGCTAGTTGTCTTCGCTCCACGCAACTATTGCATCGATGTCACTCTGAAGCACCCGACAATCTGCCTCGCTCTCTATGCCTCTAAACAGCTTCAGATCGTCCGCGTACATAAGACAACGAGATTCTTGTATTACGTCAGGGAGGTCATTAATCATTATTACAATTAGTGTGGGCCCTAAGATACTTCCCTGGCTTACTCCGGAGTTTGTTAAATAATAGTCTGACCTGAAACCGTTGAGCGTTACGTATTGGGATCATTGAGCTAAGTAACTAGCAAAAAGACAGCAGTTTTGGGGTGAATCCAATGGCCGCAAGTTTCCGCAATAAGACGTCATTGTGAACCCGATCGAAAGCTTTCCTATAATCAAAATATGCTACATCAATCTGGCCACAGTCATCCATTGCAGCAACAGCAAAGTCAACAAAATTTGTGTGATTGGTTACAGTTGACTTGCCAGCACGAAAGCCATGTTGGCAATCGGCGAGTAAAGGTCGGATTTGCCTGGTGATATAGCGATTTATTATAGACTCAAAAATCTTACTAAGTACCGAAAGAATAGCAATAGGCCTATGGTTTTTGACTTGAGACCTAAGACCATCCTTAGGAATCGGTGTCACACGCGAGACCTTCCATTTAGCTGGGTATGTTGATGTCCGTATAGCGAGGTTTAGGATATACAGGATAGGTTCGATGAATATCCTTATGCCATCTTTAATAATATAAGGGGGGATGCCATCTGGACCAGCGGAAGTGTTTGTCCTTAAGCGTTTCACCGCCAATAATAGATCCTGTTGACTTACATAATCCAAAGCTATCCTGGTCGAACACATTGATCCTGATGCTTCCCGTTCTGCAGTTTCAACAGATAATGCGGGTATCGCAGGTAGTAATACCGACTTAAAGTAGCTCGCAAACGCATTAGCTGCCTCAGCCCCGGACACCGTATCTAGTCATCAATACGGTTTCAGAGCTGGAATCTCAACTGAAGACGCGGTCACTGACTTGGTCTCGCACGTTACCACAATACTAGATCGAAAACAGAAGTGTGTAGGTATATTTCTTGATTTACAGAAAGCTTTTGATACCGTCTATATACCTGCCCTTCTTTCAAAGCTACATTCTGTCGGTATAAGAGGTGTTGCATATGACATTTTTAAAGACTATCTCACTAATCGTCTTCAGAGTGTGGTAATAAATGGTCAGACTAGTGACGAAGTCAATATTGATTATGGTGTGCCACAAGGATCAATAATTGGCCCTACACTTTTTCTGCTGTATATCAATCAGCTATGTAATTTGACTCTGCCAAACTGTAACATATACACATACGCGGATGATACTGCGGTTGTCATTCATGGCACGGATTGGACGGAGATCAGCTCCATTGCAGAACGTAATCTAACCATAATCAATAGTTGGCTGTCACAAAACAGATTAACTCTTAACCTCTCTAAAACACTTTTTATTCCTTTTTCTATCTTAAATGTCTCTCAACCTCCTCAAAATTATAAACTCCATGTACACACACACCTAAATCAATTAGATAATTGTAATTGTATTCCTATATCTCAAACCACTAGCATTAAATACCTTGGCATTCTTATTGATCGCAATCTAAATTGGTATCTCCAAATTGATATGCTCACCATGCATGGTTTACTCTGCTTTATGTGAATCGGTCCTTACCTACTGCGTACCTGTTTGGGGATGTGCGGCAAAAACCTATTTCATTAAGGTTGAAAGAGCACAAAGAGCTGTTCTTAAAGTTATGCATTCCAAAAAACGCCGATTCCCAACCAAAGAACTTTATCTGATATCGGAAGTTCTAACCGTCCGACAACTCTTTGTGCTCCGTTTGATTTTACGCAAACATCAACATACCCCTCTGCCAGATCCTTCCAAACGGAAAACAAATAGAGTTTGCCCCGTCATTCGGCATAGAACCGTGTTCGCATCTCGACAAGTACACATATCAAGTTCTATCATTTATAATACTATTAATAATAAGTTAGATATTCACGAATTAAATACGTTTGAAGTAAAAACTAAATTAAAAAACTGGCTTCTAAAACAGTGTTATGACGACACTGAAAATTTACTCCTAAACTCAAACTGCACGTAAATACCCTCGCTTTCTGACACACACACACACACACGCACACACACACACACACACACACACACACACACACACACACACACACACACACACACACACACACACACACACACACACACACACACACACACACGCACACGCATGTTTTACATTTTGTGTATTTTTATAAATAATATTTAAAATTTCTTATTCTAGCTAACTTGGTTAAGCTCGATAGCATATAGTCAACGGTTGTTAATTTATTGTTTTATATAGTGCGACCGAACGCTGACCTCCAAGATACAGGCTTTGGCTTAGTTTGGAGACCAGGGTTCAACATTTAACTTTGTACAACTGTATTCACAACCAAATTCAACAATCTGTACTTTTTTTTTATATATTGTGCAAATACTGTTTTATGAATAAATTTTATTATTATTATTATTATTACCGTGTTACCCTCATACTCAAATTCGCTAATGAAATGCCTCTCTTCACGCTGACTATTAAAGTAGGACCAAAAACTATTTGGATCCTTTATTATGCTAATTTCGGTCCGCTTAATAAATGCGTGGTATGCATGAGTTATCAATTCTTTGGCTCGCTCTCTATAATATTTGAACATTTCATTGTTAAATTCTTTACCTTCCTCTTTAAAGCGTTTTAAATGAAAGTACTTATTTTGGATAGTTTGTATGATTTCGGGTGTATACCACGACGGATAGTTATAATTATTTTGATAATTCCGAAATTGTTTCTTTAAAGGAACGTATGAATTGAAGCAAGAATACAATTTATCATAGAAAAACCCTAAGGAATCGTCCACATTTGTAGAGGAAAGTACGTCATCCCATTTCAGAGCAAAGAATGATTCATAAAGTGACGGGAAGTCAGCTTTGCGAAAGTTCCACAGAGGTGGGGAATCACTCGCCGGGGCTGGTGGCAATGGAGCGCTATGTGCAACACGGCGGTGGCTGCGCGGTGCAGGGCGGGGAACACGCAATTGCACGGCAAGTGGCGGATGCGGGGAGTCCATCGGTACTATCGGTTGGCCAACAGTAACTTCAACATTCTCATTTCCAAGATTACTCAGCACCAAATCTAATATGTTGCCAAACTGATTTTGTATTAAATTAAACTGCTTCAACTTACATACATTTAGAAAACAGTCAAATTGTTTATGTATGTACTGAGAAAAGGAAACCAGATTAAAGTCACCCAAAATTAGATATTTGGACTTTGGATGACTCTCAATAACATTTTCCAGTACAGACAATGTTTTTAAAAAGTAGTCGTCAGTAGCGCTTATACACAATACAACAAATTATTTTCTGAAATTTTAGATAAACATTAGTAATCAGTACTTCGATGTCACGTGGATACTCATCAATGTTAGTTAATTCGGTAACTTTGTACTGATTACGGACAGCCAGCAAAACGCCGCCCCAGCCAGAGTCACGAGCACGATCTCTACGAACGACCGTGTAACCCGGAGGAAAATACTCCGCACTGTTTACCGAACTTACAAGGAAAGTTTCAGTCAACACAATAATATCTGATGTTTCATTAAGAACACCAATTTTAAAAATATCTAGTTTTGTTCTAAGCCCTCTGACATTTTGATAGAAGAGTGAATAAGACTTAGGCTTAGGCGGCTTTTTGCTGGTCACTTTTCCTACGAAAATTTTGTGTCCAAGGTTTGATGCAGATGTTTTGAGCCCAGTTATTAGGTGACATTACGGTTGTTATGTACTGAGATGGAACTCCCAGTTTGAAGGACGCGTAATTGCCTCTAGCTTTCAGCTCTTCTACCACGCATGCATTGCTACCACAAATGGAACGGAGATGGGCCAGGACCTGATCAACGGTTGTCATCAATGTATTACATACATTCCAACCATTAAGTAGGCAATAATGATATTATTAAGATTAAATTGGGCTCGATTAAAACTACCACCGGCTAAAACTAAAATGAAAACCTATCCGTCACTTCCAAAATAATAAAAATGAAGAAGGACAGGCGATTTATACTCTATGGTTTTACACTTTGTACAAGATTTTGACGCACTTTTGCACGTTTCCCCAGTATTTCTGTCAATTTTATCCGCCATATCGTATGACGGCGGAAAAAAAAAACAGATGACGCATAAACCGACTATAAAACAAAAACCGGAGAAAATAGATCTCCTGTCCTTTTTCAATGTTTTTAGTATGAAAGTGACAAACAGATTTTAATTTTAGTTTTAGCCGGCAAATCTAGAATCGGATTTATTGTCATGATAAATTAACATGTGCAATTTTGATGTTTGTGTCATTGTCGTTGACTGAGCAACCCCTATCGATTAGTGGGACGCTGTCCCTTACAACCGGTGTCTTTTAGTTGAACCACAATGGTGACTTGGTATAATTTTAAACGACATTGGTAGAGTATTTCCAGATCGTTTACATAAGAGTAATAAAGTAATTTTCTGTGAACTTGTTACATGATTGATCTTTTATCAATTAAATAAAATGATTCATTAATAGGTAACACGAACGAAGAAAGGTTAATCATTATCAGTTAGTAAACATCAGTTTATATAATTGTATCTGAGGTTTGTTGTAGTGGAAAATTTACAACAACGTAATAAAAAATATATTACTGGTGCAATAATGTATACCTAATGTACATATCTACATACATATTTAATTACGCCTTTATCCCTAATGGGGTAGAAAGAGTGTAAACGACGTAAACAATAGTCATTCCGCCACGTCTAACTTTTAACCACTATATATTATAAATTTATAACCACTTATTGCTTAAGTTTAAGATATGAAACTCTGTCCTTCAATCTGGTGTAATCTGTTATTTGCTCCATAAATCTAGCCCTAAGCGTTATGTGTGCTGTTGATTACATTATTAAAAATATATAAAAAAACACCTTACTCTTCACTGAATTAGCATAAGGGCGTTTTTTCACTGCTCCGTATTCGGTTCGTATCCTTGAAAAAATATGTAGCTGTCATACATTTTCGCGCCAATCCATATAATTTTTCACGGATACGAACTGAATACGGAGCAGTGCAAAAACGCTCTAAGACAGTGTAACAGTCACAGATACATACATAAGTATAATCACGCCTTTATCCCTAATGGGGTAAGCAGAGCGTGAACGATCTAAATAAAGGTCGTTCCATTTCAGATACTCACAAGATAACGTGACAGACATCTTCCCAGTGTAGACGACAAGAAGCATGGATCCATACAGATAGACGTAGTTCCCCAGCACGCTTCCAGCTTCGCTGCCCACGCCAAAGTAGAGATACCCAAATACCAGAGCGATAGCTACGTGGCATGCCACTCGGTACATGAACAGAGACTGAAACATAAAACAAAAGTTCATTCAAAAACCATGTTCAAGAATCATTGACAGTCGCTGAAGTAAAACAAAACTTAATAGGTATCTATACAACTTTTTTTTGTATCTTGTCTTTTTAAACCAAATAAAATATAATGTTGTTATTAAAACACTTGTACGTGTTAGTACAAGTGTTTTAATAACAACATTATAAATATTAAATTTCACCAAGTGCCGACAATCGCAGGTCATTATCATCTCCCTAGCCTTATCACGTATCTCACGGGGCGGCTACCTAATCTAGGGAATTGAACGAGGGTACTGGTTTTTACACAGAGCGACTGCCATCTGACCTCCGCAACCCAGAAGGGAAAAAAGACCCAATCCTAGATTAGGTCAGAGTTTTCAAGCTGCCAATGCTTAGCATTGGCCTCTGTCATGGCTTAACGACTAATATCTATGGTATTAAACGATATTAACCGGAACCAACGGCTTAACGTGCCTTCCGAAGCACGGAAAAAGCGCCGAATAAACGTACATATGAAATTCGACGGCGACCAATATTATTTTTTATATGAGATGGGGTTTGCTCTTGGGATGACTGTGACAGAGTCAACGATGGAGCGAGTTTACCCAGAAAATGCCTGTTGAAATGAGGTGATCTTCTGTTCAGAAACATGCAAAATAGAAGTAAGTATTAAGTAGTATTAAATGTTATTAATAGCACTTACATAATTCCTAGTAGTCATTAAGTAGTTTCTGTAGAGAAGTATCCATGTCTGTCTTAAGAGTCCCGACTGGTTGTACATGTATTTTGATGCGTTTTTCCGATGCTTCCCGTTCTCTAGGTGAGATTTCAGTTCTGGGTTTATATCTAGACATAAGAAGTAGTAAATTAGAATCAAATAAATTTTATGATCAGGAAGCGGACGTAATAATTAAAAATTAGAAGATCATTTTCAGGTGTTCTCGCAAGATACACGAAAGGTTTTAGCTCGTTGACTCGAATTTTATTTTTGACAGGTGATACACATATAAGCATAAACTTAAGAGAGTTAAAACTAAAAACGAAGTGACTATGTTCCTATCCTCAGATACTTTGCTGTGTGTTTGTGAAGTAGAAAATCCAATAAAATAAAAAATACATACATACATATAATCACGCCTTTATCCCTAATGGGGTAGGCAGAGCGTAAACGACCTAAGCAAAGCTCGTTCCGCCACGACTGACAAAGGTTTGAGGGTTATTTACCTAAGATAGATTTGTAGGTATATTGCTGTAGTGACAGGTTGTCAGCCCATCGCCTAAATTGGAAAATACTGAAATCGTCGGATCCCTTGGCTGTCTTTTATAGCATCCCCGGGAAGAAATGCATCTGGCACATTCTATGTTTTTTCTCGCTCCCAGTCCAGCATGGATGAATAAAAAATCATCATCATTGGCTTGGCCTTATCCCATTTACTTGGGCGGGAATGGATGAATAATAAATAAATGTATAAAATAAATAATGACTACAAGTAAATAATAAATAGGTAATTACGTACCAGTAGCACTAGGTAAAGCTGGTATCGTAGGCACATCGTCATCTGAGTAGTCAGGCTTGAACCGTCTCATCGTCTGTGCAGCCTTCACCAGATCTACATCGTATTCTCCTGATGCCACCTCCATTACTGGAAAAGAGTGATATTTTGTTAATACAATACAAAATTCTCTATTGCACAAGGAAACATATAGAACAGAAATAAAAAGGAACAAACATGACAGTTCAATATACATACATACATATAATCACGCCTTTATCCCTAATGGGGTAGGCAGAGCGTAAACGACCTCAACAAATGTCGTTCCACCACGTCTGACAAAGTTTTGAGGGCTATTTAAGATTTGTAGGTATATTGCTGTAGTGGCAGGTTGTCAGCCCATCGCCTAAATTCCAATATACTGAAACCCTCGGATCCCTTAGCTGGTTTTTACAGCATGCCCGGGAGGAAATGCAGCTGGCACATTCTATGTTTTTCTCTCGCTCCCAGTCCAGCATGGAAGAATGATAATATAACAATATTGTATTACGAAGGTAACTAGAAGTTTTTGTTTTGGTTAAATATAATGTTTCGATATGAGGTAGGTTTGGTAATGTACCTAAGTAATAATAATTACTAGGTAGTTAATTTAAGTACTTTATCAAGACCAAACAGACAACAGGTTTAATGGTGCCAACCGGTGTCATAATTATTGTTTTGTTTTATTTTGTAAATGTAAATAATGTTTTTAACAAGCTCAAATCTCCACTGTTTATGGTACGCGGATTTGTTCTTCCGTGCATTTGTCATGATTATAATTATACAAAAGGGCGGTTAGTTGTTTTATTGCGCATGCGACGACACCGCAAAAAAATCCACAGTTTTGACATCGTGTCGGTCGTCATAACGTCTCCTGCGTGACATGTTTTTATACGTCACTTATTTACTACAATAGCTATTTATTATTCACAACTTCAACTTATCTGGTTACTAAGCCCATAACCTAATAATAATTACTATTACATAATACTTAAGGTTGAGTGTCCGTTAACCTCGGAAGCGGAAAGGTGTCCAATATAGTCGAAAACACGTGTTAAAACAACATCTGAATTCAGGATATTTATAAATAAATGGACAGTTTTCAAGAACAATTAGCGTGCTTTCTTAATCTGTGCGTGTTGGTACTTATAATAAACATAATTGACTTAAACTGTAATGGGCATACCAGTTATATTTCCTTAGTTCAAAAGTTCAAGATTGTTTTAAAATTAATTCTGATCATCGTGTGGTTCGTTCATTGCACTATAATTTGTTCCGGGACCTTTGATTTTTTATTGTTCTTTATAGTTTTAACTCGTGTAAGTCATATTGTTCTCTTCTCATGGAGTACATAAGTATAAAGGGTGTTACAGAAAGGGTATAAGGGCCTATGTTACTTGAGGAAAGTTGTCCAGTTTCAAGAGCATGTTCACATCCCTTCGGGTGTATATACCCTTTCTGTTACTTCCTGTATAGACACGAATAAGTAGGTATATCTAGTATTTTTCTGTGTATTTTCGACACATTGTTGCTATTAATTATGAAAGCAGCATCCATATGCTAACTGCATATACATTGCCACTTCACGGAACATGACCCACATATTAATATGCCTGCACATCCGATGCTATGCTTGGTTGCAATTTAAAAACATTTGCCAGAGTCATACAAATAGGAAGATACAAGTATCTCATAATTTTTTTGTGTGTACGTACACAGCCAAGGAATAAGGTACATAGGGCCGCTCGAAACTGTTGAAGGTTTCTCTGAAAATAATTTATGGATTTTCATAAAATTTGGTACACTTGTGCAGCTGGCTAACCTGCTATGTTACATTTCATGAATTTCCCTAAATTATTTTCAGAGAAAACTTCATCCGTTTCCAGAGGCCTTATGTAATTTTCTCCTAGTCATACGTACTGATAGGACGTACTGACTTATATTAAAATCTGTGATACTAGTCGTCTTCTTCTTATTACAGAAAGGAGCTTGTAAAGATCTGTGGTAAATTGCACGTAATCTATTTGATCGTATTCTCGCTTCCGCTTGTTCTAAGCTCTCTACCTTGATACTTTTACCCGGTTACGGTTATACAATTACTCTGTTTTGGCCGAGATCGCACGGCATCTTATTCCACTATCTTAAAACTGCTTTCTCATTCTTTTTAGGCAGAAAGGTACGTGAATTTGGTAACAGTTGAAGTGTCCATTTTATGCATTTGAAGTTTGTAGTCAGTGGAACTGACAAGAATCTGTCGAAACAAGTGAAATATGGTTTAAGACAATACCATACAGAATAAACAATTCAATTTTGTTCTTGATGATGAATTAACTACTTCGAAATTATCTAAATAGTTTAAATCTCATTTTAAAGTAGATAAGTTTTTTTTATTGTTTTATTTCAGGATACTGAGGCCTATATCAATACATAATATACTATACATTATGGATATTTGTTTGTGGTATTGGTATCAGTTTAAAAATACACTTTCGTACAAAGTGTGTTGCAATCGTGATATTTTTACTCAAACCTCAGGTAGCCACAAAAAGTGTGATTCTTTAGGCACTGTATATCTGCGTCACTGTGACGTGACTGCAGTATTTTTATCCATATTCACAGAATTTAGTAAATATTACGGCTACTTTGCCTTGTAGTATATGACCCAGAATTAGGATAATGCGGTCGTCAGAACATATTTTTGACAAGTGGAAAAGCCCAATCACAAAAATGTTTCTATGAATAAGATAAATTGCTCATTGGAGGCGATTCGTATGCGTAGAAAATCACAAAATCTTGATCAAGATCGATACCTGTCATTTACTATCATGAGAGAATAGACACTACAATTTTAGTCAAGATTTTGTTAAGTTGTGTCCTCAAGGAATCTGTACCATTGGTAATTAAAATATTAATATAAACATTAATAGGTTTTTCTCTTAGTTTTACCAATGTAGTAAAAGCTATTTAGAAGCATTTTAGGTACAATTATAGTGTAGTCTACTCGTTAAGTTCCACTCTATATATTTGACGTCACTAGTAACTTTTTACTTCCATGCTGGCCTGGGAGCGAGAGAAAAACATCGAATGTGCCAGCTGCATTTCCTCCCGGGCATGCTGTAAAAACCAGCTAAGGGATCCGAGGGTTTCTGTATATTGCAATTTAGGCGACAGGCTGACAACCTGTCACTACAGAAATATACCTACAAATCTATCTTAAACAACCCTCAAAACTTTGTCAGACGTGGCGGAACGACCTTTGTTTAGGTCGTTTCCGCTCTGCCTACCCCATTAGGGATAAAGGCGTGATTATATGTATGTATGTATGTAGTAACTTTTTCTGATAAACAAGAAAATCTTAGGCTCGTATTTGTGAAGCTATCTCCAGATTGACAGCAGTATTAAGTATGGATTTGACAAGCCATTTTGTACTGAAATGACGTTTCTGATACGATCTCAAACTGGCTGTCAATCTCAAGTGCAGATTATAATTAAGGGCCTTAGTTACTAGGTGAGTCATATATTACTATGAAACATGCCAAAAAAAGAATGAAATGCAACAATCTTGTTGAAACGTTCATTAACAGAGGAAGACCGGTTTCTAAACCAATATAGACTTAGAAACTTGCAAGTAAAAAGATTAAACTTGATCATACTACGTCATAGTCCATAATACCTAGTATTTAAAAACAGCCGTAACAAAAGTTGAGTTAAGTATATCTGCATTGTAGATTAAAAAAACGCGGTAATGAATTAACACAGCACAGAAAAAAACAAGGGGTTAGGTATGTTTTACCTTTGCATCTGATGTAGATTAACAAATTTCACCGTCACGGTCATTAGTCCATTGACTTTACATTGAAAACACGTAAGAGGAAATAACGTAGAAGTAAAGACTAAAAATAAAATTTCGCACGCAAAGCCTATTTACATTAGCGAGAGCAGTTGTTTAGAGGATCGTGTTATTAGGTGTGTTTATGAATGATATGTAAAAGTACTTAGAGTACTGAGAGAAAAACTTAGAATGTGCCAGCTGCATTTCCTTCCGGGCATGCTGTAAAAACCAGCTAAGGGATCTGAGGGTTACTGTGTATTGCAATTTAGGCGATGGGCTGACAACCTGTCACTACAGCAGAATACCCACAAATCTATCTTGAATAACCCTCAAAACTTTGTCAGACGTGGCGGAGCGACCTTTGTTTGGGTCGTTTGCGCTCTGCCTACCCCATCAGGGATACAGGCGTGACTATATGTATGTATGTATGTAAAAGTATTTAATGTGATTTTAGATCCAATTTTGTATACAGCGTTAGCGATCCTGTAGTACCTATATTTCAGTTTTCCTATATTTAATTTGCCTCCTTGTCAAAACTGTACTCGAAACCTATACACCCACACGTCTGACGCCTGACACTCACATTTCGTTGTACTTGTTACTACACTGTACAAATCTTTTTACCGCACCGCAATAAACACGTTGCTCTAATAGGTCAATACTCTTCGGAAACACATCAGCAAATTAAACTATTTACACAATTACATTACATTGTATGTATTTCTTTCTTTCTGTCTTTTATACGATTAATATTTTACAGATTTGAGTGAAAGAGTACATACATACATAAAATCACGCCTCTATCTCATACGGGGTAGGCAGAGCATCAAACGCCTCGTGAGCCGCTTTCGCCATGTCTGACAAAAATTGAGGGCAATTTTAGATTGTAATATGTATTGGTATAGTTGTGCCAGCTGCATTTCCTCCCGAGCATGCTGTAAAAACCAGCTATGGGATCTGAGGGTTTCAGTATATTGTAATTTAGGCGATGGGCTGACAACCTGTCACTACAGCAATATACGTACAAGTATATCTTAAATGACCTTCGAAACTTTGTCAGACGTGGCGGAACGACCTTTGTTTGAGTCGTTGACGCTCTGCCTACCCCATTAGGGATAAAGGCGTTATTATATGTTTGTATTTATTGGTATAGTGGTAGGTTGTCAGCAAATCGCCTAAATTACAATACACTGTAACGCTCGAGTCCCTTTTGCTGACTTCTCCAGCAAGCCCGGGAGGAAGGGCAGCTGGAACATGCAATGTTTTTCTATCTCTCCCAGTCCAGCATGGAAGAAAGAGTGAAAAAGTCTTTTCCAAGTTTTTCGGTTGACAGAGTAGGTCAAGATCTTGACCACCAGACAATGTTTATGTTACGTCTGGACGTTCTACCTACGTAGAAGATATAATATATATTATATAATTTATCAGTTAAGTTCACGCTATTACATAATTTTGTCGTGGTTTGTGCTATGTTTTACTTCCATGCTGGACTGGGAGCGAGAGAAAAACATAGAATGTGCCAGCTGCATATCGTCCCGGGCATGCTGTAAAAATCACCTAAGAAATCCGAGGGTTTCAGTATATTGCAATTCAGGTGATGGGCTGACAACCTGTCATTACAGCAATATCTACAAACATATCCTAAATAACCCTCAAAACTTTGTCTGACGTGGAGGAACGATCGTTGTTTAGGTCGTTTATGCTCTGCCTACCCCATTAGAGATAAAAGCGTGACTATATGTATGTATGTTGTATTATGCAGTAAGCACATGTACACGGAAAATGTGTGAGGATATCATAAATAACAAAATCAGCGCGATCTGTTCTAATTTCGCACGCGTGGATTTTGCTGTTTGTGAGAAAGGCACGTTTCCAAATAAAACCATACCGATTTACAAACACACTCATGCAATCGCGTACTGAAATAGTTTATAACACGGTTAAACCACTTCTGTAGAGGTATTATACAATATTTTATGACTGCTGTTAAGTATTATGCGATGTTTGTCTCTCACGGCCTCAGGCTATTATGTATAGAAATTGAAGTCGGTAGTAACTCGTTTGACTATGTCAAGGATAACGTTTGTGGAAAAAATATGAACAATAACGATTGATGTCTATGGGATTTATTGTATGTGACGTACACCGGGTGTAAGGGACAGCGTCCTGCAAACTTATAGGCAACGAAACTGAACAACTCACATTCTTCCACGAGATGAAAACAAATAAATACCTTTCCATACAAATTCCTTGATCAGACAATTTGTACCTGTAGTTGTATGTTTTTTTCACTTCCTGAAAAATAAGACCTACTTATAGTTGTTCAGTTTCGTTTACTGAGCAACCCCTATCAATTTGCGGGATGCTGTCCCTATACGCCGTAGTTAAGCATTCCTACAGTAATCTAGAAGTTTTGTTTAATTAGAGACATATTTTAAAGCATTATAATTATACATTTTATTGAATTAAGAGTCATTGTTTTTTATTAAAAACTCTTGTCCTTTTTTTGCAGTTTGGGAATAACCAAATATATTATGGGGTAAATAATGACATTTGGAAGTTAAATGTGGTTAAGGGATAATGTTCTTAAACCACTTTTTAGGAAACTGACAAAGAACAAAAAAATTTTTGTCTTGTCACTAAAAAAACCAAGGCATCAAAGACATTTTGCGGTCGAAAAGTTCATAAACATTTTTTTCATTGTGCATTTTGGAAATAATTAAATTAGATGAATGCTCGGAACTTGACATTTTAAAAGCGATACCTCGAACGTATATTTTAGGATAGAGGAAGTTTTTTATAATTTTATAATCATGTAATATGTACGGATGAATACAAAAACGTGCGGTTCAGAACTGAACAGATTACCGGATGGCAATAAGTACCGGCCAAGATGAAAGCAAAAAGATAGAAGAAGCAATATAAATACTGAAATTAATATTTATTCCAAATTTATTAGGTAAGTTTGGTGAATAACATTAAAATAGGTTAGACAATTAGAGGTGATTTGATTTCACATGATTGAATGTCAAAGATTTTATAGGCTAAATAATGCAAGGAAATAATGTGAGTAAATAGATTACAATAGATATTTGATACGCTGTACAGTACACTTATTAAATATGACCACAAAATAAAAATATTATGTAATTGAAATATTGTTTTTAAAAGGAGATACTTTGTAGGTTTATTATTTAGTAGTAGAAATAATAATTACCTGACAACCACTTAAATCCAAATTTCTTATCGTAATACTCATTGAAGTTTTATGCGTATTTATAAAACGTATAAGTCTTGAGTGATAAATGGTAGATTGCGAAATGTAAATTATTCTGATTTGTTTTTGTTTCTTGGGACTTTTTTTTTCCCTAAAAGGCCACTTTAGAACGCTGAAATATATCTGGAGTACTTAGTGATTTAATATAAGAGCCTGGATTTTACTCAAGAAAACACATTTTGTCAGGCAGTTAGTACATATTGGACTTAATTCTAGATAAAAATAAAAATCTGTCTGTCACTTTAGGACTTAAAACATTGGGAAAGGACAGGATATCTACTCGTATTCTCTCCAGTTTTTGATTTCTAGTCGGTGGGTTTATGCGTTATCTGTCATTTTTATCCGCCGTTATGTGATATGGCGGATACAATTTACAGAAATACTGAGAAAACGTGCAAAAGCGCGTCAAAATCTAGCGGACAAAGTGGGCATTCTAAAACCATAAAGTATAAATCGCCTATCCTTCTTCAATTTTATTATTTTGAAAGTGGCAGATACATTTTAATTTTAGTTTTAGCCAGTGGTATCTAAAATCGAGCCCATAACATAACTTTATTCAATAGGGTTAGATTAATTCATGATTTACTTACAGAAATCAGCCGGATTATGGTAAGGTGGACACCTCAGTCCGGCGCTAGCCAGGGCCGGCAGCACGTTGGCCCTAGGTCCTTTGAACAGAGTCCGTCCCGCCGCTAAGCAGTAGACCGAGTCAATCTTCTCGAAGAGTAGAGCCGAGGGCTGGTGGATGGTAGCTATGAGGGTTCTGCCTCCTCTTGCTAAGCCATTCAGTAGCGTGATGAGGGAAGTTGATGCTGACGAGTCAAGACCTCTGCAAAGAATAAGGAAATATTAAGTATTGGCCTTAAACTAAAATTTAAACTTCCATGCGGGCCTGGGAGCGATTAAAAAACATAGAATGTGCCAGCTGCATTTCCTCCCGGGCATGCTGTAAAAAACATCTAAGGGATCCGAGGGTTTCAGTGTAATGTAATTTAGGCGCTGGGTTGATAACCTTTCACTACAGCAATATACTTGCAAATCTATTTTAAATAACCCTCAAAACTTTGTCAGACGTGGCGGAACGACCTTTGTTTAGGTCGTTTACGCTCTGCCTACCCCCTTAGGGATAAAGGCGTGATTATATGTATGTGTATATGGTCTTAAAAGATACTACAGTGGTCTTTGGAGTTAAGAGGTGACTGGTTATAGTCATCAGGGTTAGCCATGGCAAGTAATGTACAACATGTTTTACATAAATGCTAGGCTCATTTTCAGAACATATCATAACCGATGCTAAAACATTCACGTAAGGTTCTATTCTAGCACAAAAAGGCAATTATATCGTTAGTAAAAAGATTAAGTAAGATACAGTTTAGCCTCATAACATAATTTCTTTGCTTTAGATTGTTACGCGTGTACCCTAGATCTCGTCTCTTTCTCTTCTTTTTTCACTTAAGAGCTGGGCTCTTGTCGGTGGAGCAAGTTTTTTTTTTCTATCATTGACCAGTTCTTTGATATCCTGATACGGCTCGGAATTTAGTTTTTCCCTTACTTGATCGATATAACTACGTAATACCTAATTCCCTTCAATTTTCGCTTCTACAATGGTTTTAAAAAAGGTGTCATGCCATATCAGGTGTCCAATCATATTTCCTATTCGGTTCTCTACAACATTCAATAAACTTCTCTTTTCTCCAACTACCCTCAACAAACGAAGAGATCTAGTCTACGCAACCATAAAGTTAGCGCGATAGATGACTACGTAGACTACTAGAATTTGCTCAGGTAAAAAAGATTCAGAGGTGCAGATTTTTTATGACGACGTAATAAGGTATATGCATGACGTTTTTATTATCACTAAGATTTTTTGTTACCATACAAAAATACATGTGAAAAGAGCCCGATGGTGTAGTGGATAGGGCCGCTGCCTCCTGAGCGGAAGGTCGTGGTTCGAACCCCACCACGTACCAATGTGTTTTTCAGTTTTCGAATTTCATATGTACGTTTATTCGGAAGGCACGTTAAGCCGTTGGTCCCGGTTAATATCGTTAAATACCGTAGATATTAGTCGTTAAGCCATATCAGAGGCCAGTGCTAAGCATTGGCGGTTTGAAAACTCTGACCTTATCTAGGATTGGGTCTGGTTTCCCTTCTGGGTTGCGGAGGTCAGATGGCAGTCGCTTTGTGTAAAAACCAGTACCCTCGTTCAATCTCCTAGATTAGGAAGCCGACCCCGTGAGATACGGGATAAGGCTAGGGAGATGATGATGACAAAAATACATGTGAAAGATAGATAAGTGTGGACCGAACTAGCATATGAAGTCAGATGACAGGAGCGCCAAACTACTTCCATGTAAAATGCTGTTTTAAAGAGAGAGATAGGTTATAATATAATGGTATATATCTCGGTGATTTCTTGAACAATTTTAATTCTGTTTTCACTGATGTTATTGTAATTTTGGACATTTATTGAAAATATGTTTAGATATCGAAATGTTTTATATGCATGTACTCTGTTAGAAGAGTTGTTTGAGTTGTATATATTTTATTTGAGGGAATTTATTTTAATTTATCGCAACATCATCGGGATGTTATTATAGCCAAAACATTTTGTCTCATGGGCGTTACCTTGAATCGCTATCTTAGATTTGTTAAGGACTATCAACACATTGTTTACGATCGTAAAAACTTTATATCTCTGCTTACGATAGCACTTCTTTAAAAGAATGATAAGTAGTATGTGATTTAAAGTGGATAAAATTGTTTTAGCTTTAGAATTGCTCCGTGGTTTCACCTCTTTCATCTAGTCAGTAGAAATGAAAGTTCACAAATTAAATATTATTTATTTGGAAGTCTGAGCAATTGGCATTACATTTTAGTCTCGTGCCTATCTTATCCTTCAATGGGCACACCGTTGAGTGTTAAAACGATTTTCCCATGTTGACGTAATGTCAGTGCTTCTACACATACATACATATAACCACGGCTTTATCCGTTATGGGGTAGGCAGCGCGTAAACGACCTAAACAAAGGCGGTTCCGCGACGTCTGACAAAGTTTTGAGAGTTAGTTAAGATAGATTTGTAGGTATATTGCTGTAGTGACAGGTTGTCAGCCCATCGCCTAAATTGCTATATCCAGAAACCCTCGGATCCCTTAGCAGGTTCTTACAGCACACCATCATTTCTTCCATGCTGGCCTGGGAGCGAGAGAAAAACATAGAATGTGCCAGCTGCATTTCCTCCCGGGCATGCTGTAAAAACCAGCTAAGGGATCCGAGGGTTTCAGTATATTGTAATTTAGGCGATAGGCTGGCAACCTGTCACTACAGCAATATACACTTACAAATCTATCTTAAATAACCCTCAAAACTTTGTCAGACGTGGCGGAACGACCTTTGTTTTGGCCGTTTACGCTCTGCCTACCCCATTAGGGATAATGGCGTGATTTTATGTATGTATGTATGTACAGCACACCGGGAGAAAATGCAGCTGGCACTTTCTATATTTTTCTGTCGCTCCCAGTCAACAACAATTCAACGCTCAGTGCTTCTGTTGACTCGAGTTTTAAACGTGACAAAGCGATCATAGTGTTTGCAGGGTTCTATACACAACGAGAAATCTATTCATACTAATAAAACAACGACTACTCAGTAGTTTGTTTAACGGAGGTGTTAGACCTCTACGTTTCGACTCTTTGCGATAGTCTTCTTCACGGAGAGTTAAACAAACAATAACACTTGTTCGTCATTTAGTGCTAAAATGGGAATCTATTCGTTCGCTCGTCTGTCAGTTCGCGAGTCTGGAACCTAAGAAATTTTAACAGAATACCTAACGTGTTACTGCAGCTTCTAATCCTACATAACATGTTTTTTTTAATAAAACTGAATATTGTTCTAGAGAGGGTATACGTAATACGTTACATTCCAGGTTTTGTTTTGTCTGCACCACTTTGATTTCTTTACAAATGGTCTGATTTATTAGCTATAGAAAGCTTATCTCTCTTTGTTCCAGCTGAATGTGCCAGCTGCATTTCCTTCCGGGCATGCTGTAAAAAACAGCAAAGGGATCCGAGGGTTTCAGTATATTGTAATTTAGGCGATTGGCTGACAACCTGTCACTAGAGCAATACACCTATAAATCTATCTTAAATAACCGGAGGAATGACCTTTGTTTAGGTCGTTTACGCTCTGCCTATCCCATTAGATTATATGTATGTATAAATCTTATTGATGTGTGAGACAACCATTATTGGAATGAAACGCCGAGGCATTAATACGCAAGTTGGATTCAAGCTTGGTAATTCCTTTTTTTTTTTTTTTTTATGAACAACTTACTACATCCGTGACAGTTTCGGTATACATGCTACAAAAAATGTGAATGAGCATCTCGAAATAAATCATACTCGCACATCTATGTCACGTAAAACCATGACGTGTTCACGAACGATACATTGGCGTAGATTCACGCGGCATAATTTAATTCTAATTCTTAGTAACGCTGTTACTTTCCTAACTTTGACTTAAAAACAGGGTAGCAAATAAATACATGACTTTGATTTTCCTTATTTGACGTAAGACGCTTTAAATAAGAACTGACAATAGAGCATGCTGCCTTATTTTAAGCAGTCTTACGTCAGATTAGGAATGTCAAATTCGTGCGTATATTCGCTATCCAGTTCTTATGTCAAAGTTAAGAAAGTGACAGCAGTACTAAAATTAGAATTAAAACTGTGCCGCGAAAATCGACGCCATTAGGCTTGATTCTAGATTCCACCTGCTAAAACAAAACTTAAAATCTATCTGTCAAAAGGACAGGCGATTTATACTCTATAGTTTTACACCTTGTCCGCTAGATTTGGATGCGTTTTTGCACGTTTTCCCAGTATTTCTGTAAACTTTATCCGCCATATCATTTGCCGGCGGATAAAGATGGCAGATAACGCATAAAACCACTGACTTTAAATCGAAAACCGGAGAGAATAGATGTCCCTTCCTTTTCCAATGTTTTTAGTCTGAAAGTGAAAAATATATTTCAATTTTAGTTTTAGCCGGCAGAATCGAGGCCAATATGTATTTATAAGCATGTAAGTACTACAATGTCATTGTCAGTACTTTTATACCACTTTTTTTTTTTGGAAAAGCACATTTGCAGAATACTTCATTCGTAGCAATGTTTGATAAGCTCTCATAAATAGCACTAAAGTTATCGTAGGTATTACTTATTTATAGTAAATCCGAGGACATATCTGTAAAATTTCCTGCACTCGATTTGAGTATTAGTTAAAAGACATCAATGATCACTTGAATATGTCCGTGAACAAGAAGTTTCCACTTATTACATTCCGTGGTCTACCGGTCTGAGTCATGGACTCTCGACTCAGAGGTCCCGGGTTCGATTCCCGGCGGAGGACAATGATTTTGTGTTGTTTCTAGTTTGGTTAGGACATTGCAGGCTGATCACCTGTTTGTCCAAAAAGTAAGATGATCGATTCTGTCGAAAGGGCATGTAAATAGTCGGCCCTGCAAAAAGTAAGATGATCGATTCTGTCGAAAGGGCATGTAAATAGTCGGCCCTGCGCCTGATTTCTCACTGGTCGTGTCAGTCAATCTACCCCATCAGAATAAGAGATTGAAAGAGAGTGAGATAAAGATTGAAAGAGAGTGCACCTGTATGTACCGCAAACACTTGGGCACTAAACACTAGTCCTGTGCAGGTTTTACAGACATTAGCCACCATCTCCGAAAATCGGTGGGAGGACTATTACATTTTTTTTCCATTCTTCGGTTGATTAAGAACCATTTATAAATGGAATATTTAAATTGAGCCAATCAACCTTGATACAAGAGTTTGATCGTATTGTCATCTTTTTAAAGTACTACGTAAAAATAAGTTTAAAAAATAGCATGCTTTTCTGTGAATATAGCTGCAGTCCCAATGCGCTTATCAAACTAGTTGAGTATGGTAATTTAAATTTGTACAGGGCTCAACTCTAGATGCCACCGGCTGAAACTAAAATTAAAATATATCTGACATTATCAAATAATAACATTAAAAAAGGACAGGCGAATTATACTCTATGATTTTACACTTTGTCCGCTAGAATTTGACGAGCGATTTTGCTAAAGCACATTTTCTCAATATTTGTGTCAATTTTATCCGCAGTATCATATGACAGCGGATAAAAATGACAGGTAACGCATAAAACCAGAGAGTAGAGATCTCCTGTCCTTTTCCAATGTTTTCAGTCAGAAAGTGACAATTACATTTAAATTTTAGTTTTAGCCGGTAAATCTAGAATCGAGCCCATTGTTGTACGTCTCGTCATGGCATGGCAGAGTCATGAACTATTAATAATTGTATTGCCCGCATAGGCAAACGATACGGGATGTTGTGGCTGCGCACGATTGGTAAATTTATTAAAATGGCGCAGTTGTGGGCTGAATGTGACTCAATTGTTTCAGTACAACTGCGTATTGAAGTGGAGTAGAGTATAATGTTTCCAATGCCATATTGCAGATGTGGGTGATTGATAAGACTGCATTGAAATACAGAATTCAAATGTTGTTTTATGTACCTACAATTTAGACTTACTTTATTATTTTGCTACAAAATCAATAATTTTACCGATACAAATGGGATTTGAAGCTGCTATATTAAACTCTTCTTAAATTTAAGAAGCTCTCTCTTGTCGGTGGAGTATTCGCCATCGCTCCCGGTCCAACGCCAGTTCTTTGGTCTCCTGGTACAATTTGACGTTTATATTCTCTTTAATTTGGTCGAAAAAACTTACTTCTTGGTCTTCCTCTTCCCCTCTTATCTTCCACTTTGCCCTCTATGATGGTTCTTAAAAAATCGATATGAAGGTCAGATGGTCAAGCATCCTGCCTCTTCTCAATTCTATGGTCCTTAACAAGCTTCAACTCATATGGTGTTAAGCGAAACTATTGACTTCCAAATAGGTTCAAAATGGTTTTTATTATAATTATAAAAAAATACACAGAACTAAATAAATTTTCCGGCCCTGGAAGAAATTATCAAATGCAAAAAAAAAAACTTCAAATTAATTACTCACGTGGTAGGTTCATCCAGGAACATAAGCGAGGGGTCCGAGAGCAGCTCCAAGGCCACTCCGAGTCTTCGCTTTTGTCCTCCAGAAAGGTCCCTGCATAAGGTCTGTGCTGCTCCACTTAGCCCTAGGAGTGCCAGGATCTCATATACCTGGGAAAGATACGAGTTTTGATATTATTAGATATGATAAGTGAATAACAGATATTTCTATGTTTGCTATGGGAAATTAATATTTCCACGCTGGACTGGGAGTGAGAAAAAAAAATAGGATGTGCCAGCTGCGTTTCCTCCCAAAGCATGCTGTATAAACCAGCTAAAGGATCCAAAGGTCTCAGTATATTGCAATATGCAACAAAACGTGCTATAATGTATTAATTTATGTAAAATTACCCTCAAAGCTTTGTTAGACGTGGCGGAACGTCGAACCTCTGTTTAGGTCGTTTACGCTCTTCCTACCCCATTAGAGATAAAGGCGTGATTATATGAATTTATGTACGTTAGCCTGTATTGTCACTGTTGGATAAGTCCCTTTCAAGGTTTGCCACTGAACCCGTTGGTGTTTTAAACTTCGCGTTCTGTTCCAAGTACTAGTATGATAGTTATTTGTATAATTAAGGATCCTAGTAGGGTTGGTAGGGATTTATTAATGTCTGCAATAGTATTTTATTACGACCTTAAAATACTTTTTAATTAAATGGAAAACCATTGTAAACACCATTCAAACTCTACTTATTAATTGTATTTTAACGTGTTTTAATCATATATTACCATATTTATCATTCATTACTTAGGTACTAATGATTCCAAAACATTATTAGTGAAAACGTTATTCTTTTAACCCGACTGTTAAAGAAGGGTTATGTTTTTCGCACGTATCTTGTATGTATGTATGTTTGATATTTCTTTATTACCTTGTATCTCCGAAACGGCTGGATGGAATTCGACAATAAGGTAATCGTTCTTTCATTGTTCTCAAGCACGTTCGAGTGTTCTTAGGTAGGTGTATTTTTTCAAATTTCAAAATGGCGGATTTTAGGCGCTAAATTGTTAGTCTTATTTTTTTTTCGACTGAACCTATTATGTGGGGTATCAAAATAAAGGTAATTAAAAGGAGATTACAAAAATATATATAAAATTCATTTGTTGAAGCTCAATTTTAGAACAATGAATGCATCAAAATATACATATGGATATATATATATATAAGGATTACGGGAATTCTTCTGAGTATGAGAAGATAACAAGTATTTTAAAAAATCATTCTAACAACCCGACTGTAATACCTTCCTACCTATATATATATATATAAAAATACCAAAAACACGCAGCCCTCAAAATATTTCTTGGCCTTTGTAAAATGTTACGTTGTATTGTATTATTGTGGTATAATCTTTATCAGTTTGCTGAATAATGAAACCCGAGTTCGGTCTAGTTTTGTTTCTTATCTACTTGTATTCACGAGAGCTCATTATATTTTTATTTTATAATGATTATTATTGCGGCAGGAAACTACAATACAATCAGATTATTTTCATTGTTTTGTTTCCATATATTTTTTGTTACTTTTAGGATAACAGAGCAGTCGTAACCACAATAAGAGGATATTCACTTTAGTACATTAGAGACCAAGAGGTGTTAGGTATCAACTGCATACGAGGTATTTGGCTCCGAGCGTAGCGAGACCGCTAAAAGTACGAGTATGCAATAGATGCTTACACCCGTGGTAAGTTCTAAGTGATATTTATCCGTAACTTGCTTTAAAGCCAAATACAAAACAGCCTTATTTAAAAGACAACTTGCAGCAGAAAACTTGTACCATGCCTACAGTAAATTGCTGCCTTTAAATGAATATTTAAAAAATTAATAGTTCCTAGCCTAGTAATTCTTACATTCACATATATATATACACACACACACACACGCGCGCACACATACAGTCACAAACATACTACACTAAGGAAGAGTCAATCTGCTTAAATGTTATAATATAGTTAAGATTACCCAAAATTTCTTTAACTTAAGTTTGTTTATAATTATTTTTTTTGTTATTTATTACGTACGAATGCACCTAGATAAGTATTTTGTTAGCCCTCGACACTTGTACCCCATATAAGATCTCAGGGAGGAGGAAGTGGCTGAAAAACAGCGCTGGCGTGACCTAGGTCAAGTCAGCACAAGCTGACACATTTCCTTTTGCCTTTTCTTTATTATGTTTGATGTAATAATTTAAATTGTAAAAGGCAATAAACATATTTTTTTATTATTTATTTATTGAATGAAAGATAAGTTCAAATAAAGGAACATTTTACGAAAATAAAAGTATGAAAATAGGTTGAACCTACGGAGCTAAGAATAGATCAGTGGATGAACCAGGAGGCAAAAACAACTCACTATAAATGTTTTTTTATCTATCACAATACATCATACTAATTGTTTAATTATTTGATGTTTCTTATTAAAATTTCCAGTAATAAATCGACAAACTCTAACTTTGAGGTTATAAAAAGCACAGAGTAAAAATTTATTTCATTTCTCATGATTCTTTTTATTCCGCCTTATTCCATGCGACACACACAATACTGGCCAGTTCGATATTTAAAATAAAATGTTCGTAATTCAATACAATTGCGTTTCGAAATTCGATTTCGATTCGAGTAAATACGCAATTTCGAGAATAGAAGAAAACTAAAATAGAAATTTTTACTTTTTAAATAACGTTCTTTTTATGAACACTTAAAGAGCGGAGATATAAAAAAATATTATAGAACTATACTGCCAAGGAACATTCAGAACAGAACGCGAGAGGAATGGAAAATCAAATCATTATTTCTTGAAGAAAGTTCATTATTTTTGGTCTAGGCAAGTACTTAAATCTATGGGTATAGGTCACCTATGTTTTTTGTAAGTCAAATCTCCCTGGTAAAATTATCACTTATCATCATCAAGTTTAGGCTTTTTCATATAATATACTCTTAATTAGAATAAGCTAATAATAACATTAGGCACGTACCTAATCATGGTACATACATTTATTCACGCCTTTATCCCTAATATCCGTTCCGCCACTATTTAAGATGGATTGGTAGGTATATTGCTGGAGTGATAGGTTGTCAGCCTCTCGCCTAAATTGCAATATACAAAAACCCCTCGAATACCTTAGCTGGTGTTTACAGCATGCCCGGGATGCAGCTGGCACATTCTATGTTTTTCTATCACTCCCAGTCCAGCATGGAATAATATGATGGTTATCGTTGCCCAAATATCACTTGTTTGCTGTTTCGCAACAACCGGCTCCTTCCTGTCTACTGTGGAACTCGTATCGCAATTTATACTTCTGTTGTTGTAAATGTCGCAGGATTATGATGAAATCGTTTTTTTTGTGAAAATTCTAGGACTTTGATCAAAACCCGGACTTTGACAAAATACTGGTCATAATCCAGAGAAATATCGAGGATTTTGTGAAAGTCCTACATCCATTTTCTTGATCTAAATACTATTATTTTGTCAAAATCCAGGTATTGATCAATTAATTTTCGATTATATGATATAATCAATATGCCACAATATTTAGTACAAATCCAATTTTGGTTAGGTCGTAATGGAAAATTAAAACAAAAAAAAAACATGAACTCTGTCTCCATTGTTCTATTCAAATTCTATAAATAAATTTTCAACCGATATTGATTTTATCATAAATTCTAAAAATTACAAAATAGCTTTTTGATCAAAAAACTGGATGTCTTAGAACTTTGACAAAATCCTAGATTTTTCTCTGTAGTTTGTCAAAGTCCGGGTTTTTCTTATTTTATGACCCAAAAAACCGATTTCATCATAATCCTGCGACGTAAATAGTCATCATAGCTGTCATTGGCCGGCTCACAAAAGAGTGTACTTTCTCTTTCCTCTCACGTGCGCGAGCGCAGCAGCGCAGTACAATGCGACAAGGCTTTAAATGAAAGTGGGCGGCCCCCCGCCCACTTATAAAATAAGAAAAACCCGGACTTTGACAAACTACAGAGAAAAATCTAGGATTTTGTCAAAGTTCTAAGACATCCAGTTTTTTGATCAAAAAGCTATTTTGTAATTTTTAGAATTTATGATAAAATCAATATCGGTTGAAAATTTATTTATAGCTGCATTGTATAGAAAGGCTGTCAAAAATGGCATTGGCGACGGTAGTTTCTTTGCTCCCCACGATCATTTAAAATTTTGACGTGCAGTACTATCGACCGGTAGTGCGCGAGAGACGGCGACCGGCATACGGAAATACATGCGCAAGTAGGCGCCTACCTGATTGACAAGTCTGCTCAGTCTTTATTATTCGTCACTTTTTATTGTTTCCTAGAAAGATCATTGATACTGTGGTTGTAAAAGTGACGAGATATTCGAAATAACTTTCATTCCAATTCCGGAAGCGAAGCCAGGTGAAGTAAATTTTTATTTATAGTTACCTAGTAGTACTCTCTAACGTTTATCCCGTATCACACGGGGTCGGCTATCTAATCCAGGGGATTGAACGAGGGTACTGGTTTTAACACAGAGCCACTGCCATCTGACCTCCGCAACCCAGAAGGGAAACCAGACCCAATCCTAGATTAGGTCAGAGTTTTCAGGCCGCCAATGCTTAGCACTGGCCTCTGACATGGCTTAACGACTAATATCTAAAGTGTTACACGATATTAACCGGGACCAACGGCTTTACGTGCCTTCCGAAGCACGGAAAAAGCGCCGAATAAACGTACATAAATGAAATTCGAAAATCGAAAAACACATTGGTACGTGGTGGGGTTCGAACCACGACTTCCCGCTCAGGAGGCAGCGGCCCTATCCACTACACCATCGGGCTCTCTTCTGCTTATTTATAGTTATCTGCTTATGAGATATGATTTAATACAAAATATTTGTAGATGACTTACTTTGCCGTCATAACAAACTCAGTGCACTGTATTACATAAGGTCATTTTAAATCAAGTGCAAATATTGAAACGTGTGAATCTACGCATGAAACTGAACAACTTTCCCTAAGAAACTTAGGTCGAAATACGAAAAACAAAAATTGACTTCCCATACTAAGTGCGCTATCAGCTGGTGCATTTTGTGTGGAAGGTCCAATTTTTTTTTTAATTTTTCGACCTATGTTCCTTAGGGAAAGTTGTTCAGTTTCATAGTTAGATTTACACGTTTTAATATTTGCGCTTGATTTAAATTGACGTTATATATAAGTATAAACTCTTATCGCTATCGTCAAGGCCGTATTTATAGACTACCGACTGGTATTTAACAAATAGTGTACCTGCTGATAACGAGGTGCCTGAGAAATGGGGCACGATCTTGATTTGTAACGCTAAATTCACGGAATCCATTTAAAATATAAAACAAATATAAATATAAATAAATGTAATATAATATAATACATTGCACATGCATCATCACTACATAGTATAAAACATAGTCGCTGTCTCTGTCCCTATATCCCTATGTATGCATAAATTTTAAAACTACGCAACGGATTTGATGCGGTTTCTTTTAATGGATAGAGTGATTCAAGAGGAAGGTTTAGATGTAAAATACATGCATAATATAGTAGAGAAACACTGATAATTTCCGTGCGAAGCCGGGGTGGGTCACTAGTTATACCTATAATATTGGAAACATAGGTATGTAACCAAAAGAGAGTTGTTGGATGAATGCATTTTCTAAGTGGAAGACTGGAAACGAGAGCTTCGATGCTAGCCTTGGAGCGAGAGAAAAGCATAGAATGTGCCAGCTGCATTTCCTCCCGAGCATGCTGTAAAAACCAGGTAAGGGATCCGAGGGTTTCAGTAAATTGGAATTTAGGCGATAGGCTGACAACCTGTCACTCAAGCAATATACCTGCAAATCTATCTTAAATAACCCTCAAAACTTTGTCATACGTGGCGGAACGAGCTTTGTTTAGGTCGTTTACGCTCTGCCTACCCCATTAGGGATAAACGCGTGATTACATGTATGTAGATAACGATAACTCGACCTATCAACACAACTACTCGTAGACTGCTACTAAAGTAAAGAGTCACAGAAACTTACTTTTTCTTTCCTCTCATGGGCGGTGAAATCAGCCAGTTTCAGCGCAGCTGCCAGCGACATATCCTCATAGATGATGAGATGCGCGCGCAAGCCATCGTGTTGTAATATGTGACGAGCGCAGAGGTTTCACTACTAACAAAGATCGCAGAAACTTACTTTTTCTTTCCTCTCATGGGCGGTGAAATCAGCCAGTTTCAGTGCAGCTGCCAGCGACATAGCCTCATAGATGGTGAGATGCGCGCGCAGGTCGTCGTGCTGCCGGATGTAGCGCGCACCGCCGCGGCCTGCTGACCGAGATGCGTCTGCGCAGATCCCGTTCACGGAGATCTCGCCTTTTGCTCCTCTTGTTCTGAAAGTAAGAGCTTGGGTAAATAGTTGTGAATAGCGTTTATACGGAAAAATCTGGTGCCATAACCAAACATGCAAACTCAGCCTTGAAAGGTTGGAAATAAATCATAACTTTCAGCCGTCTCGTCTCGTTAATTAATATTACAGGTGATCGACACTATGGCCCGTATTATTAATCAGAACTAGAGACGAAATGTCAGTTCAGTACAAATATGTGGCGAGTGCGGACAGTCGCCACAGAATATGGCGCACCTGATGAACTGCCCTGCATATCCCGACAGTTGCACTGCGGAGGACCTCTACAACGCCACAGCCAACGCCGTCAGAGTGGCGGAGTTCTGGTTCTCAAGAATTTTAAATGAGTTTGCCTCGAATCGAAAAGAAGAAGTACAAATCGGCCCTTCAAGTCCATGATTAATATTGCTCTCAATCTTGAGATCGCTTTATATAAATACAAACCTATAACAGTCACTAAAAGTTTTATACAGAAAAGTTCTAGCATCATTATGATGATCTTCAGTTTTTTATAACCTAAAAAGTTCTATTAAAGTATGCTAAAATTTGGAGGTAATAAAATTACTATATTTGTACTTCATGCCTTTCCTGGACAGTTGAAGATCTAATAACAATAAAACAATATAATTATTAAGTAAAACAGGTAAGTACAATTTACTCTGGTTCTTAGCATTCTTTGAAGATTAATTATATGCACGAGTCTTTTTTTTTCTGAAAGTACAGTAGTTAGTTAGGGTAATTCGACGTGTCATTAGAGGTAAATAAATAGTTAGTGCAATAATTAAGTAATTTTATGCTCTATGAGGTCCTTTTTGATACGTAGCTTGTGACGTACAATGTACATTGACTTAAGTATTCATACTCCAAAGGTTCTTCAAAGTCTGGTTTTTACATGTACGCATTAGCAGTTTGAGATCAATAGATATGTTTATATTAAGGTGAATATTATAAATGAATAAATTTACATACATACATACATATAATCACGCCTTTATCCCTAATGGGGTAGGCAGAGCGTAAACGACCTAAACAAAGGTCGTTCCGCCACGTCTGACAAAGTTTTAAGGGGTTATTTAAGATAGAATTCTAGGTATATTGCTGTAGTGACAGGTTGGCAGCCCATCGCCTAAATTACAATATACTGAAACCCTCGGATCCCTTAGCTGGATCTTACAGCATGCCCGGGAGGAAATGCAGCTGGCACATTCTATGTTTTTCTCTCGCTCCCAGACCAGCATGGAAGTAATATAGTATGAATAAATTTTGTTGAATATATTAATTGTTAGTTAAACAATGATCGTCAAAGTAAAGCTAACTTTAATTATGTGATCACCAGTCATGGCTGTTCTATTAATAGGTTACATCACTGAAAAATTACTTCGCTATGAATGTAAATATGGTTTCATTTTGATGAGAAATTTGAAAATCTCTAAATTATCTTATCGTTCAAAATCTGTGATCAAATAAATATGATTTGTGACTTATACAAATGCGTTTTCTTCTTCCATTTCTTCCATGCTGACCTGAGAGCGAGAGAAAAACATAGAACGTGCCAGCTGCATTTCCTCCCGGGCATGCTGTAAAAACCAGCTAAGGGATCCGAGGGTTTCAGTATATAAGATAAGATAAGAATATACTTTATTGCACAGAAAAGACACAAGAGAAAATTAAATTAAATGAAACAAATAGTAGTACAAATAGGTACAGTATATTGTAATTTAGGCGATGGGCTGACAACCTGTATATACTTATACATTTTAAATAACCCTCAAACCTTTGTCAGATGTGCCGGAACGACCTTTGTTTAGGTCGTTTACACTCTGTCTACCCTATTAGGGATAAAGGAATGATTATATGTATAACGCATGTGTATGCGTTGTCTTTTACTTACTAGTAACTTATGAGGATGTTGAGCAGGGTGGTCTTGCCAGCCCCCGAGGGTCCCATGATGGCAGTCAGCTCGCCAGGCTTGAAACTTCCTTCCACTCTCTTCAGAATTTGTCTCTGTATTCATGCATTGTCTTTTACTTACGAGTAACCTGCGAGGATGTTGAGCAGGGTGGTCTTGCCAGCCCCCGAGGGTCCCATGACGGCAGTCAGCTCGCCAGGCTTGAAACTTCCTTCCACTCTCTTCAGAATTTGTCTTGGTATTCATGCACTGTCTTTTACTTACGAGTAACCTGCGAGGATGTTAAGCAGGGTGGTCTTGCCAGCCCCCGAGGGTCCCATGATGGCAGTCAGTTCGCCAGGCTTGAAGCTTCCTTCCACTCCTTTAAGGATTTGTCTTTGTTCTGTAACAAAAGAGACAACGTTTTAATTTTCCCCATCTCCAGGTGCTTACAGGCATCGGTAAAAGATGTGCATTGACGTTGTAAAGTGTCAAAAAAATATAAAAAATAATACACATTTAAAATTAGATTTTTACGTCACTGAACGTTACTTGAAATGATAGCAAATACCAAATACGGTACATACATACATACAACTATCACGCCTTTATCGCTAATGTGGTAGGCAGAGCGTAAATGACCTAATAAAGGTCGTTCCGCCACATTTGACAAAGTTTTGTAGGATTATCTAAGATAGATTTTGGTATATTGCTGTAGTGACAGGTTGTCAGCCTATCGCCTAAATTGCAATTTACGTATACAGAAACCCTCAGATCCCTTAGCTGGTTTTTACAGCATGCCCGGGAGGAAATGCAGCTGACACATTCTATGTTTTTCTTTCGCTCCCAATCCAGCATGGAAGAAATACAGTACACGTATATAAAAACTAGTGGGTGGATGACGATGTCTTCTATAATTGTGACGTGTGGAATGTCATTTTATTGTTTGTCATTCCTTTGTTTGACAGCTGTCCGAAATTTCCTAACAAAAGGGGGAGTGAATCATGCGCATATTATCTCACATGGACATCACATCACGGTAGGAGGACATTGCTCACAAAACATTAGCATATTTAAAATAATAGAATGGTTGCCTGACGCACTAAAGATCAAATTTTGACAGTTTACACGTTATTACGATGACTATTTCGTAACTATTACGTATTTATTAACCACATTTTTAACTATGTTTCCGTGTTTATTAACTATGTACAACATAATTATGACGTTAAATAAAATTGACTTTTGCTTATTTATCACCAGGAGAATTTCAAACAATATTATCTTTTACTTTTGTAATAAATATCTATATACCAACCTGTCCTGTTTGTTATGGTATTCTTAATTGTGAGTTTTTAATTTTTGCTATGTGTTTTGTAGAAAATAAGTGATTTGTATTAGTATTTTTTTCTTCCATACTGGACTGGGAGAGAAAGAAAAACATAGAATGTTCCAGTTGCCCTTCCTCCCGGGCATGCTGTAAAAGACAGCAAAAGGGATTCGAGGGTTACAGTGTATTTTAATTTAGGCGATGGGCTGACAACCTGTCACTACAGCAATACACATTACAATCTAAAATTGCCCTCAATTTATGTCAGACGTGGCGAAAGCGCCTTTTAGGAGGCGTTTTACGCTCTGCCTACCCCGTAAGGGATAAAGGCGTGATTTTATGTATGTATGTGTATGTATTTTTTAAATATGGACTAGTAATTATAGTAAGAAAATGTATTTGAGGAGTTTTGTTCTCTCACAATGCAATTATATTTCATAATATTATGAAAGAAAGAAAGCTCGGTAGCTCAGTTGGCAGAGCGATGGGCCTGCATTCTTCGTAGAGTAGCATGTTCGAGTCCTGCCCCAAGTGAATTTATTATTTTCTTTCATATTATTGTCAGGATGTGATCCTGGGAATTAATAATTAAGTCATATTTAGTTTACAAGTATCTACCTATAGGTAGGCGAGGATAAAAGACATATCCGAACACTTTAACTTGACTCATGCTTAATTTGTCGATGTTATTTGTATCTTTAGGGTGGTTTGCACTGATTCGTATCCCTGTAAATTCCCTATAAAACAGATATGGATGACTGCACAAGCTGTCACACATTTACTAGGAAGGCTAATTTGGATACGAAACGTATACGAAGCAGTGCAAAAACGCCTTTATTTATAAGAAAGGTGCAAAACAATTCGATTTCAACATACTCATAGTCATAACAGTCAGGACACCTTAGAAATGTGAAAATTTGCATTACCTAGAATGTTGCCCAAACAATGAGCTAATGAATGCAGTACTCATAACCTCTGGGTTTTTGTTGACAAATTTCCGTTACAATGTAAAAATACGTTTCCAAAAAAAGTAGGTAAACCTAAGCTACCTACTTCTTAAGGTTATTGATCGAAGTAGAATTTTCTTGTTTGAATGAGAGCAAAGAACAGTAGTATGTAGACTATACTCAGTAAAAGCTATAGAGACTACCTATTATCATTATAAAATAAATAAATAAATAAAAATAAAAAAATAGTTTATTTTCCAATTTAACAATAATTATTTAACAATAGATGTGACAAACTGTTCTTAGACTATTTAAGAGGAGCCCTGACACCCAAACTAGGATTTAACCTGTATTTTGGGGGACAGTGTTCAAAGAGTAAAGGGGAGACCGACACATAATATTATTGCGTTGATTTTATACATTATAAACTACGTAAAAAAGCAAAAACACTTAATCTAAACTTATATTATATTTTGATTTTTATATGTTTGTGTGAGTGTGTGTGAGAGTGTAAGTGTGTGTGTTTGTGTGTGTGTGTGTGTGTGTGTGTGTGTATGTATGTGTGTGTGTTTGCATGGGTGTTTAATGTTTTATGTAAGACTTATTTTAAGTTATGAAGGTAAGTAAGTTTTCAGTCTTATATCATAGTCTTGTGTTAGTAGCCAATCTGTAACAGATTTTTTTAATTTGTACTTATTAAGGCTTGACAATTTTAAAGATTTGTTAAGTTTTTTGTAAATATTATAACTTAATACATAGAATTGATGTTCCGCGAAAGTAGTTTTGTGTGGTATACTTATAGGGTCATTTCTTCGTTTCCTTTTATCTGGTAAAGGTATACTTCCATGTAATCTCTGAGTGGAGTTGAGAACGTAGAGTTGTCGAAAGCTATAGAGACTACCTATTATCATTGTGCCAGTTATGAGAATACCTAATCAAAATTCACTGTTTTCATTACTTTACATAATGAATATTAAAACAGTGTAATGAAAAATAAATCATTGTCACTAACAAAGAAGACCTACCGTATAAGTCAACTATTAGGTACTTGGTTGATATTTTCACAGGCTATAAATAAAAATTATTTGTAAATAAGGAGCTAATTGAATAATAAATGATGTCACGACACAGGATCAGCTTAATCAAATTCAAATTAATTTATTCATGTAAAGCAATCGGGTATAGTGGTAAGCAGATATAATGGCTAAAATATAGTTTCACTGAATGCTGCCTTTGCAGGCATGTACATGTGTTAAAATTACAATTCACAAACAAAATAAGTAACATAATATAAAATTAATTATGTCAAATATTCGAAGAGAGAGAAAATATTATAATAATTAAATCAATCGCCGCGATTAAGGGTTTGCCGTAGTAGTGAAATCCCATACAAACGTAGTTTGGCTTTTATTCCGAAACAGTAAAACCAAATTTAACCAAACTTCGTACACATTATCAAATGCATCATATCTATGCTTTTAATTAGGCTTGATTTGAAAATATTAAGCATAAACAAAATAAGACCGAATGTATGATTTTGTGTGAAAATAACCTAAAATTTTGTACATGGTTAATATTTTCAAACTGAACCTAATTAGAAACATACATATGATGCATTTGGTTTTGTGTACAAGGTTTAGTTAAGTTTGAATTTACTGGTTAGGAATAAAAGCGAAACTACGTTTGTATGGGATTTCACTACTCCGGCAGACCTTTAAGCCGCTATAGCAATTATTATAGCATCTATCTGACGAATTGTAAGGAAATTTGACAGATAAGTAGATGCGAGAAATTCATTATTGCTCGGTGGTATGCTACAAGCGCTGGATCATAATAACTGTGGTTTCAAGTTGATTATAAGATCATTTTTATTAGACAATTACAAGGGTCAAGTATTCAATTCACAAGTTACTTTTCTAAATTTCAACAAATGAGAAAACTAACCATGGTAACACTATCCTCTGCTGACTGTTAAATGATTTCGGCTAAAGGACTTGTTTCCATGCCAAGAGTCTTTTTTTAAAAAAAACTCTGATATTAAATATCAGTATGGTATTAAAACTTATGCCAAAAAGTTATTTATGCAGTTAGAAATTATCATAACTAATTCGTTGGAAGTGTCTTGTGAGGTTTTTTACCTTGTCTGTGTGAGCTAGAGTCATGCTGCAAGTGACAAACTTAACTGCTACTCTTGACTCTATAATGCTAGACCGTTTCAATGGGGTTAATGCACTGACCTGCATAACATTATGGTTTACGTCTAGCTATCCGCCCCGCGGTCTGACTCCTATCGAAATTAGTTTCTATGGGAAGACGTAAGTAAATTCACGGTAATAAATAAGTTGGACATTATGTTATTTCAGTTCATTTACCTAGCCGTGGACAAATAACAACAAATATAAACTAATAAATAAACTAATATATAAAATAATAAGAGGGTTTCTGTATATTGCAAATTGGGCGATGGGCTGATAACCTGTCACAAATCTATCTTAAATCACCCTCGAAAGTTTGTCAAACGAGGCGGAACGATCTTTGTTTAGATCGTTTGCGCTCTGCCTACCCCATTAGGGATAAAGGCGTGATTATACGTATGTATAAACTAATAAACACTCACGTGTTGTATACTAAAAAAGCTAATCATCGAGTTTAATCACCGTCCAATTCTACACTATCACATGTCGGATAGCATGTTGGTTCAGCCACAGTGTAAATAAGCTCAGTATATCACAATATTGACATACCGGCTGCTTTAGTTTGCTATTGTTGTCGTTGCAACCGCGTCATGCTCTGACGTCACTAGATTAGTGAATTTGATTTGGATCGGTCAATAACGCTTTCGATTCTAAGAAGAGAATCGTTTGTAGTTATTTTCCTGTCAATCGACAAGCAAATTAGTTAATGGTAATAAAAAACCCAACCAAGATTTCAAATAAGTAATGTATTTATTTGAAGAAATAATTAACTACCTACGGGGAACTACCAATAAGGACTACTTTTAACACTGTTAATTTTATACTAGCTAGGTTTCTATAAATCCATATTTAATTTTATTTTAATTAGGTACTAGGTAAGGGACGTAAGCAAAAGTAAGTAGGCCATTTATACGTCGGGAAAAAAGTCTGGTTTTAATTTACATGGTTTTGCCTAAAAGGTAATTAAATTAAAATTTCGCTAGATTGAAGAACTAAGAACCACAGTAGACCCGAAAATGTTTCCTTCCTTATATCGCTTTGAAATATCATATATCATTAGCAACAAAACCTTTATATCTTCGATTACATATATATACATATAATCACGCCTTTATCCCTAATGGGGTAGGCAGAGCGTAAACGTCCTAAACAAAGGTTGTTCCGCCACGTCTGACAATTTTGAGGGTTATTTAAGGTATTTGTAGGTAAATTGCTGTAGTGACAGGTTGTCAGTCCATCGCCTAAATTACAATATATTGAAACCCTCGGATCCCTTAGCTGGTTTTTACAGCATGCCCGGGAGGAAATGCAGCTGGCACAAAAGTAACTACGTTTTTTCTCACGCTCCCGGGCCAAGAAATATATATTCGATCTTATTATTACTATCGGATCTGCGCAAGAGAATTGTACAATTTCACAACGGCAGACATAAACAAACGAGTACTATTACATAACACACAAGGGCAAGTTTATTGCTATCAGGTTTCCGTATTCGTATTCTAAGGTCCTGCCCTATTTGACTAAAATACCGAGACCGCGCCACGCTCGAGTAAACGCGAATTTATAATTTTAACTTACCTAGGTAATTATACTTTTCGATCATCGTATTATTCTAGAAGTGAGGATGCAACACTTGTCAAAATTATTTCCACTACGTGTGAAATATAGTTGCAACTAAGGCTCGTATTTATAAAGCGATCTCAAGATTTCAAAGCAATATTAAGTATGGATTTGACAGACCGTTTTGTATTGAAATTACATTTCTGAAACAAACTCAAACTTGCTGTCACTCTTGAGAGCTGATTATAATAACGGGCTTTAATATTAAACTCTGTGTCATCACTTGAACTCGTTTAGTCTTCTTCTATGGAATGGGTTTTACAAATGGACCGACAGCTTAGCTTGCATTTCGAAGCACGAAATATCTTTTCTGGGTGATTCAGCCTGCATTTTCCTAATCAAACGGGTGAAAATCTCACAAAGTGATAAATTGACAAATATTAACTTTATCCCCCACCCCGCTGGGATTCGAACGCCCATGGCTCAGACCGCTAGACCACGGAAGAAGTCACTCGTTTAGTTAGTGGTAGGCATCTTTGATGATCACGGAAATCAAACTAATCTTTGCTTAGGCTAGGTCAGGAGTAAAATGTAGCTGTATAGCAGTTTGCTGGCGATTTCTGTGTATGAGAAGGTATAGGCGTATCTGCTTTTAGGCAAATTAAATCAAACCTATATCTATAGGTATTGTATTTTAAACGTCTTGAAAGGTATCCCTCGGATCTCTCTTCTGGCTTTTTCAATAATGCTGGTATCATTTCCCATTTTATAAAACTACATGTAAAACAGCAAATTGCATACATACATACATACATATAATCACGCCTTTATCCCTAATGGGATAGGCAGAGCGTGAACGACCTAAACAAAAGTCGTAGGTATATTACTGTGGTGACAGGTTGCCACCTATCGCCTAAATTGCAATATACAGAAACCCTCGGATCCCTTAGCTGTTTTGTACAGCATGCTCGGGAGAAAATGCCGCTTTAACATTCTATGTTTTTCTGTCGCTCTTAGTCCAACATGGAAGAAAGATCAAATTGGTCTAAGATAATGACGTCACTCATTGCGGTCGCAGCGGTGCATCCTGATCCGGCGTGTGCGCAGTTCTCGGTAATGTTATTCGATTAAATTTAATGGTAATTCTATTGTCGTTAAATACACTATCGATTTTTATTTACATAATAAATGCCGATAATCAAAGTCTAAAATAGCATATAATAATAATATTTTGTGGCAGTTCCAAGTAGAAACAATAAAAATATAATACGTCATTCATATTGTACATGAAAATCATAAAACAATTTTATTGAATGTCGGTCTTACAGTGGCGGCAATTCTGAACGCACTATTTCTTAACGAATTCTTAGCTAGAACTATCACTTTGTTAACTTTGACATAAGAACAGAATAGCAAATAAGTAGCCTTATGACAGATTAGGAATATCAAAGTCATAAAGGCGTGATTATATGTATGTATATTTATTTGCTATCCTGTTCTTATGTAAAAGTCAAAAATGTGACAACGCTAGCTAAGAATTATAATATTTTTTTTACTTCGGGAAAATCTCGTCTTATTCTTACGAGGACAATGTATTTCTATTTACGTGTATTCATTAACAAAATACCGGGTGTAAGGGACAGCGTTCCGCAAACTGATAGGGGTGGCTCAGTCAACGTAACTGAACAACATTCATCTGGAAATTCTTTTAGGAGATATAAAAATATTTTGATTTTCCCATACAAAAGGACCACTTCAATCAAACAGTTTGTATGGCAAAGCATTTTTTTTTATTTTCTGAAAGAATTTCCTGGTGATAGTTGTTCAGTTCTGTTGACTAAGCAGCCCCTGTCGGTTTGTGGGGCGCTGTCCCTTACACCCCGTATATCTATCTTCCTTATCAAACTGGGGAACCATAATGCGAGACTACGGGAAAATATATCATAAACCCATGGGTGAAACCCGCCTAATCGGAAAGCTAACTAGTATAAAATTTACATTAAATTTATTTTTATGCTCCACCATCTGTTACTATTAAAGGAAACGGACCACCGCTATGACTCAACGGGGATTTCAGTCAGGCTAAAAATACCCCAATACCTATTATCTTCTATGCTGGACTGGGAGCGAGAGAAAAACATAGAATGTGCCAGCTGCATTTCCTCCCGGGCATGCTGTAAAAACCAGCTAAGGAATCCGAGGGTTTTTGTATATTGCAATTTAGGCCATTGGCTGACAACATGTCACTACATCAATATACCTACAAATCTATCTTAAATAACCCTCAAAACTTTGTCAGACGTGGCGGAACGACCTTTGCTTAGGTCGTTTACGCTCTGCCTACCCTATTAGGAATAAAGGCGTGATAGATAACGATAACTCTTTAGGTATTCGATTATTCTTCTTCGTCTTCTATGTAGTGAATTATACGCCAATGAGTGACCTTCAAGCCGATACCAATGGTCGCAAATTATAATGGAAGCAATGTTGCGCGTTCATCACATGACAATTGGCTACAATGTCACAGTGTAATTTGACTTGCAAATCACACCAGCGGATTATTAATTTATACTTTGACAGATGAGTGTTCCGTTTTGCTTCTATCACGATCTTGCGAGTCACAGGTAGGGATGCAAAATTACGTAATTTCACCGAATATGCCGGTAAGATATAAGTGTATTTTACGTTCATTCATACAAATTACGGTAAAACTACCAAGTGACTTACGACGTTTTAACAGGAACGTTTATGAAGTGAAACTCAAAAAGATTCGAGAGTTACAGTGTATTGTTATATAAGATATGGGCTGACCTGTCACAATAGTGATATACATTTTAATCTAAAATTGGCCTCAATATTTTTCAAGACTCGTTAGTAACGTCTTTTACTATGCGTTTTACGCTCTGCCTACCCTATTACGGATAAAGGCATGGCTTGGTATGTATGGTTGTCGGAAAACACACTGCTGCTGCCACGTTTTTCTAGTAGTACGTTTTTTACCGAATTTTACCAAAATGTATATTTTACGGTATATTTAGTTTTTACCCTATTTTACCGGGGTAATTTTACCGCTTCACATCCTTAGTCACAGGTAATTAAATAGATACGATTACAAACGCAAAAAGGCAGTTAGCAGTCGCGCGTCCTCTATAAAAACAGTAATTTTGCAGTTATGACGATTTTACCTTCTTCGATATCCAGTAATTAAAAGCACGCAGACATTATTTTTGAAACGTAATGGACGTAACGAGAATGAAGGATATAACTGACCTACGTTGCACAGTTGTTTTCGTTGTTCGAGATGTTCGATGTTTCAATTGTTGTAAGTATGGACAAGATAAATAAGAAGTTATTTCTCAAAGATTGAATTGGATTTGGGGTCAAATCTTCCAGAATATTATAAAAAAACATACATACATAAATATAATCACGCCTTTATCCCAGATGGGGTAGGCAGAGCGTAAACGACCTAAACAAAGCTCGTTCGCCACGTCTGACAAAGTTTTGAGAGTTATTTAAGATAGATTTGTAGGCGTATTGCTGTAGTAACAGGTTGTCAGCCTATCGCCTAAATTGCAATATACAGAAACCCTCGAATCCCTTAGCTGGTTTCTACAGCAAGCCCAGGAGGAAATACAGCTGGCACATTCTATGTTTTTCTCTTGCTCCCAGTCCAGCATGGAAGAAAGGTTGGCTTTAATAACTTTAACTGCCCAATGCAATTACTACGATATATACGATACTTGTTATCTAATTGCCAATTATTAAGTCAATTGAATCTCGAATCGATAACAAACGATTCCACAGAAGCCTTTATTTACCTAAATAAAATAAATATGACTAAATAGAAGTATTAAGTACTTAATATTTAGTACATTTGAAGTAGGGCAATGATATAATGGAAAGTCTGAACAGAAGGCCGAAAGGAAGGATACAAAATATAAGCATCTGTTTTAACAAGTTTACTCTTCGATTGATTCTTCTAACAAGTACGTGCAAAATCATAGGCAGCAGTTAAGTGAGTTCTGATTTGCTAATATTTGCAGGATATTTCTAATTAGAATCAATCAACGAGTTTACAATTGCTACAAAACATACTCTGCCAACTAATTATTTGTTCCAGCAAATAATTATTGGGTTGTACTATGCGATATACCTATAAATCTATCTTAAATAACCCTCAAAACTTTGTCAAACGTGGCGGAACGACCTTTGTTTAGGTCGTTTACGCTCTGCCTACCCCATTAGGGATAAAGGCGTGATTATATGTATGTATGTATGTACTATACGAAGTGTAAGGGAGACAGCGTCCCGTAAACTGATAAGGTTAGCTCAGACAACGGAACTGAACAACTATCACCAGGATATTTTTCAGAAAGTGAAAAAATATCTATTTGGTTTTCTATACAAATTGTCTGACCAAGGTGGTCATTTTGTATGGGAAGTTCGTTTTTCTTTTCATCTTCTGAAAGAAATTCCTAGTGACGGTTGTTCAGTGTCGATGACTGAGCAATCCCTATCAGTTTGCGGGACACTGTCCCTTAGACCCGATATAACGTCTGTAGGTTCATTCGGTTATAATTACAATTACGTACCTACTTATTCCTATCCGATGATGAAATCCATTTTCTCATTTGTGTAGGTATTATATTAAAATAAGTACTTAATAGTTATCCTGTAATTTTTTTAAATGCTATTGTTGAATGATATTTATTTTCACTGCATTGTTATGTTTTGTTTCTTCTTATGTTTGTTTTCATATTTAAATAGCTGTTACAGAGTTATTAAAAAAATATTGACGGTCTTTTACATTTAAATGTGATTAAAAAATATTATAGGATGCAACCGCTTGAAAATATGCAATCATAAAAAACTCATTCGAAATATCAATTTGAATATAAGAAAAAAAACAGTGTCATCGGTCTAATAAATAGTATCGAACAGTATAATTCATGTTAATTGTTGTGAGTATTATCATTAAATTTGCACGATATCTATAATTCAACAACGAACTTCTTCTTGCATATTTCATTTTAATTTTGAAGTTTTATGTAATAACCTTTTTGCATTTAGGTATTGTTGCATAAATTACATCACACTAAGAGGAGGACACAGGCCATTAAATAAAATATTTTATTTACATATTTCAGATCTCTTTTTACGTAGAGTCTTATTTATACCGTTCGAGTTGAGAGAATCACAGAGACCAAGCGACCAAGAGTGGAAAGTCTGCTTCTTCTTCTTAGTGAGTGGATGAACCCAGGTGTCAGAGTTTTCAAAACGCCTAGTAGCACGGCTAATAGGCCTCTGACATGGTTTTGAGTAACGACCACTATCAATGATAGCGACCGGGCCCGACGGCTTAACATACGCTCTGAAGCACCCTTTTTTTCGGACAATCAGGTGATTCAGTCTGCAATGTCCTAACGAAACTTGAGAAAAACCTCACAAAGTGATAAATTGACAAATATCGACTTTGTGTTCCCCTGGGAATCGAACCTAGGACCTCTGGATCCCATGCTCTAAAGCTAAGCCCATGGCTCTGGCCACTAGACCACGGAGGCAGTTAAGTCTGCTTATCATTACAATAATAACAGCGATAGCAAATTGAAACGAAACTTAAAACGATCGATCATTAATTATGCCGGTGGAAACTTTTGTACCTAGTATGGCCATGTTTTCTTTATCATAATACTATACCTAGCTCCTTTTCCGTTGGCTTTGTACAAATTTGATCAATTTCATAAATAAAGGGTTTTACCGCCTCTAGTGTTACTGTCGTCCACTCTTTTAAATAGGCGTCAAAATCGTCACGCCATCGTTTTCGGGGCCTACCTCTCCGGCGAAAGCCATTTTGAGGTATCCACTGTTCGGTGACGATTTTTGCCAACGTTCCGGGTGCATCCGACAAACATGCCCGGCCCACTCCCATTTTAATTTGGCAGTAGTCTAGTGGCTAGTGCCATGGACTCCCGATCCGGAGGTCCTGGGTTCGATTCCCAGGGGGGAAACACAAAGTTGATATTTGAGAATTTATCACTTTGTGATTTTAGGTACTGTTGCGCACAGTGGAAGACCGCGGGGGAGGCCTTTGCCCAGCAGTAGCATCAAATTGGCTAGTAATAGTAATATCACCTGGTTCTTCAGCATTATTTTATGATTTTTCATCATTGAGACGGATCACTTATCTCGGAATCTGGAAGATTCGATACTTGTCCATAAACATATGTCTCCGTGCCCTTATATCATTAATAAGTGTAAGTAGGTATAATTTATCTCGCCCAGTACAAGTAAAAACAAGCCAATTTGTTTGTAACAGCATTTGATAAGAAATCTTAACTTCCTTGAAACAATGAAGTTCAAAGCCCTTGTTATTGTACTTACATATTAATTTCCTGCACATTTACTCTGTGTGGTTGTCGCCAAATATGGGATAACAATATGTTAGGCCCGTAGTTACAGTCAAAACTTGAGACTGACAGCGAGTTTGAGTTCGTATCAGAAATGTCATTTCAGTTCATAATGGCCTGTCAAATCCATACTTAATATTGCTCGCAATATAGCTCACTCACTTCTGGTCACTTTATAGATACGAGCCTTAATAATACATCCTCGGGTACATGAACTTTACAATAAATTTACGTATTCTTTCCATTTGATAACATGGCGTCTGTTTGTCTGGCAGAGCGTGGGCTATCATCAATTACTGAGCTTTCTGTTTCTTATCTCTATTTAATAATAATAAAAGTTGATTCTAAGTTTGGTATTAAAAAAAGTATGCCGGACTGAGAGCGAGAGAAAAACATAGAATGTGCCAGTTGCAGTTTCTCCCGGGCAAGATGTAAAAACCAACTAAGGGATCCCAGGGTTTCAGTATATTGCAATTTAGGCGATGGGCTGACAACCTATCACTGCAGCAATATACCTAGAAATCTATCTTAAATAACCCTCAAAACTTTGTCAGACGTGGCGGAACGGCGTTTACGCTCTGCCTACCCCATTAGGGATAAAGGTGTGATTATATGGTAAAAAAAAACAAATGTCGAAATCAGCCGGTCAGTTCAAGGTGATCAATTTGAAGAAGTCGTCAAACTATGTCAATATTTGTATAACTTTATATTTGTATAGCTATAGCAATCTTGTATAACTTTACATAAATTACATATCGAAAGTATCGCATAATATGCAATTGATATTATACGATATGAGCATCGTTTTTTTTTCTTTCTTATAGTTCTATTTTATTTATAAAATATTGTTTATTTTTTCATATTTTAAGCATCATTTATAGACGGGTAAGTTTTAATTTTTATTTGACTGTAACCTTTTTGGTATATAAAATATAATTTTTCAATATATAAGAAGTAAGTGTAAAATATCACTCTGTTACATACATACATACATAAATCACGCCTTTATCCCTTACGGGGTAGACAGAGCGTTTAACGCCTCGTAAAAGGCGCTTTCGCCACGTCTGACAAAAATTGAGGGCAATTTTAGATTGTAATATGTATTGCTATAGTGACAGGTTGTCAGCCCATCGCCTAAATTACAATACACTGTAACCCTCGAGTCCCTTTTGCTGACTTCAACAGCATGCTCGGGAGGAAGGGCAGCTGGAACATTCTATGTTTTTCTATCTCTCCCAGTCCAGCATGGAAGAAAATATCACTCTGTTCTGTATCCATAATTTTAAATTTAGCGACGATAGAGATGATGTTAGAGCACTATCGGCTGTAGTGTCTCACCTTGAGGAGTCTTTGACACACATACATACATACATATAATCATGCCTTTATCCCTAATGGGGTAGGCAGAGCGTAAACGACATAAACAAAGGTCGTTCCACCACATCTGATAAAGTTTTGAGGGTTAATAAGGATAGATTTGGAGGTATATTGCTGTATTGACAGGTTGTTAGCCCATCGCCTAAATCACAATATACTGAAACCCTCGGACCCCTTAGCTGGTTTTTAGAGCATGCCCGGGAGGAAATGCAGCAGGCACGTTCTTTCAGGCTGGACTGGGAGCGAGAGAAAAAGACATAAATATACAAAAAGTAAGTATAACTGCTTCCGTGATCTAGTGGTAAGAGCCATGGGCTTACGATCCGAAGGTCCTGGGTTCGATTCCCAGGGGGGGAATACAAAGTTGATATTTGTCAATTTATCACATTGTGAGGTTTTCCCCAGTTTGGTTACGACATTGCAGGCTGAATCACCTGACTGTCCGAAAAGAAAAAGGATTCCGTGCTTCGTACGTACGTTAAACCGTTATTCAAACCATGTCAGAGGCCTAATAGCTGAGCTACAAGGCGGTTTAAAAACTCTGACACCAGGTTTTGTCGGGTCGTTTGACTCGAGAATCCACTCGCTAAGAAGAAGTATAAAATATCACTGTTCTGTGACGATAAAGATAATGTTGAAGCACTATCGCCTCTAGTGTCTCATCTTCAGGAGTCTTTGATTAGATTCTAAAGCTATTTTTATTGGATTCTCGAACTGTATAAGGATGCGTGTAGCAAGTTTCACAGTTTTGCTGCAAATGATTAACGTTTTGGCTGCAACTAGACCGGAACGTTTCCAAGTGTACACAAACTCACCACTGCTTTAGCTGCAATGTATAATTTGCATGTAACTCTGACGATTGCCAAATATTTCTGCAATATGTAATTGAGTTTGTAAACAATAGTTTTTGTACCTTATCTATTATCAATTGAGTCAAACATTAAACAATCTTACATTTAGTACAATACATTAATTAATTTTCTTTTAATCCATTTTTAAAATATGTCAGAAATTTTCATGCATGTAGGTATTTTGGAGACAATAATTTTGTTGTTCTTTTAATTATGTCTAAATAATAATGATAATTGATTAAGAAATTACTGAAACCTGTTTATCCAGTTTTTTGTCGTAACCTCGATTTTATTTTAGATCAATCCATTGAAAGTTGTCCAATTTTATATATATTTGAAATTAAATTAAATGAGTAAACAACCAAAATAACCAAGGTAAGCTCCATAAAAATATTTTAATACCCTCAAGCTTCCAATTAAATATTTTTATAGTATATACAATGCTTCTTAACCAATGAGCAAAAAAAGAACTTATGCTTTATACGTTTGCAGTAAACCATACATACATATAATCACGCCTTTATCCCTAATGAAGTCGGCAGAGCGTAAACGCCCTCAACAAAAGGTCGTTCCGCTACGTCTGACAAAGTTTCGAGGGTTATTTAAGATAGATTTGTTGTAGTGACAAGTTGTCAGCCCATCGCCTGAAATCCTCGGATCCCTTAGCTGGTTTTCACAGCATGCCCGGGAGGAAATACAGCTGGCGCATTCTATGTTTTTCTCTCGTTCCCAGTCCAGCATGGAAGCAAAACATATTTTGCCAATATTTAAAATGCCACATACTATCAATAGGCAATACCGTGTGACGAAAGTAACTCTATCACGAAATCCATATGTCACATTCCTGTAGCATACCCAATCGAAAGCCTTACTTAATTCCATGGATTGTACAAGCCTCTCGCCGGTTAGGTTCAGTTCACACCGGGATGCGGCGGGACACTGTATAATTATATTCGCGACAAGTATATTATTCGGGGTGTAACGGACAGCATCCCACAATCTGATAGGGGTTGTTCAGTCAACGACACTTGACAAATTTCACAAGGAAATGTACTTTCTATCAGGAAGTGTACTTTTTCTTTTTTCGTACAATATATCCACCTCGATCAGATCGATGGAAATGTAAAAAGAACACGTCCTGAAAGAATTTCCTGGTGAAATTTGTATAGTGTCTTTGACTGAGCAACCCCTATCAGTTTGAAGGACGCTGTCCCTTACCGCCGGTATATTCGGTGGCGACGCGACCCGGCGCCTTCGAGAATATAAAGACGTTTTCAAACAGACATAACTCAAACAATCTTCATTGTGTTGCGTCGCTTCCCGGTATGAACTAACCCTTAAGTTTGCAGGATTACGTTACGTTACGGTCAAGAGGTCAGCTTGAGACATTATTGCGCGAGTGTTTTAATTGCGTTAGAATCCATTCGAATGTAAAAAAGAAATTTCTCGAGGAATGTCATTGGAAGATACAAAATGGACTACTATTTTATGAAATTAAGAAAAAAGAAAAAAGGCTGTCAAAAAAACGGTTGACATCTTTTTTCTATCTTATAATTATAACCTCGCTTTTGTTCGACTAATATTTGTTACTTACGAGTACTTTATAAATATAATGTGATGCTGCCCTTGACCGATAGAGCAGGCGATCTATTGAGTTGAGATAGAAAAGACATACATAGATATAATCACGCCTTTATCCCTAATGGGGTAGGTAGAGCGTTAACGACCTAAACAAAGGCCGTTCCGCGACGTCTGACAAAGTATTGAGGGTAATTTAAGATATATTTGTAGGTATATTGCTAAAGTGACAGGTTGTCAGCCTATCACCTAAATTACAATATACTTAAACCCTTAGATCCCTTAGCTGGTTTTTACAGCATGCTCGGGAGGAAATGCAGCTGGCACATTTTATGTTTTTCTCTCACTCCCAGTCCAGCATATTATAAAGAGAAATGGTTGCCTAGTACTAGGCTAAAGAAACTCCGTAGGTCATGGTAGTGAAATCAGATTTTCACTTAAACATTGTTTTTTAATCTAGTTGCCTAATGATTATTTTTTACGAGTCATTTAAATATTATAATGATATAGCCCTGATCAATGTCTGTGGTTATATTAAAGCTATGGACCGCAGACATCACAGTGATTTATTTACGACTGAAAATATATCAATCAATGAAGCCATTGTGTGTACACAGTAATTGCTTGTTCTATGACGTAGTACGGGTCGTTACATTTGAATAATCGCTCCTTTAATGCTTCTTCTACGTATCACGTATGTTCCTAAGGTTCAATGTAATGTTAGCTCTGGCATAAAAAATATCAATACAATTTATTTATATTCTTCTTACCGAGTGGATTCTCGAGTTGAACAACGACCCGATGAAACCTGGTTTCAGAGTTTTTCAACCCGACTATTTCGCTTTTGACTGAACAGGAGGAGGTTAAGAAATAAGAGATTTTTAAACATCTATATTTTTTACGAGAATTGAGTTTGACAGATGTTACATACATACATACAAATAATCACGTCGTTATCCTTTATACAATACAATACAATACAAATATTCTTTATTGCACATAAACCAGAAATTGTACAGGAACAAACATAACAAAACAAACAGAATACAATTAGGCTGCCTTATTGCTAGGGTAGCAACTTCTGCCAGGCTACCTTTGGGTAAAGGAGTAGTTTGCTAATATGATGCGGGATAGTGCAGTTACTATTGTTATAAATTTAAAGATAATACATACTAATGGGGTAGGCAATGCGTAAACGACCTAACCAAAGGAGTTTCCGCTACGTCAAACAAAGTTTTGAGGGTTATTTAAGATAGATTTGTAGGTATATTGCTGTAGTGACAGGTTGTCAGCCCATCGCCTAAATAACAATGTACTAAAACCCTTGGATCCCTTAGATGGTTTTTACAGCATGCCCGGAAAGAAATGCAGCTGGCACATTCTGTTTTTCTCTCGCTCCCAGTCCAGCATGGAAGATGTTATGGATACGTTTATAACTATAAGGAAGTGAAATATGAATAAAAAAAGACAATAGTTGGGAAATCTACGCAATTTTAAATTATAAAATCTTATACGCAAATGTTGTAGTGTTTATGTATTACCTACCTACACATTAATTTTCATTGGTTGTCTTATTGCTTGTCGCGAAATTGCCAATTATACGCAGCGCTCCTATTCTACTAGTTCTACTGCAGTGTTCCGAGTGCAGTGGTTCAGAGTATATTCTAATTACTAGCACAGTGGGCGAGCAAGTGCCCTGGCCGTGATATAAGCGGTCACTGTCGCTAGAACCCGCTTTCCAATGCGTTTTCCGCGAGGCCTAGATAGACGCGCGGCGCCGGTCATTTCACCGGCTTTCTCGCCCTTCAAAGCAAGTTGGCGGCCATGCTAGTTGCATGATTTCTTATACAGTTACTTAACCTTTGTGAATAGTTAACGACTGACTGCATCGTAAGTCATAGGTTCTATTTAATTTAATTTATTTTCTTCCATGCTGGACTGGGAGTGAGAAAAAAACAGAATGTGCCAGCTGCATTTCCTCCCGAGCATGCTGTAAAACCAGCTAAGGGATCTGAGGGTTTCAGTATATTGTAGCTTAGGCGATGGGCTGACAACCTGTCACTACAGCAATATACGTACAAATCTATCTTAAATAACCCTCAAAACTTTGTCAGACGTGGCGGAACGACCTTTGTTTAGGTCATTTACGCTCTGCCTACCCATTAGGGACAAAGGCGTGATTATATGTATGTATGTATGTAATTTATTGTCTTTGGCTAACTCTAATCTACTGAATAATGTTGCATTTGATATTATAAGTTTAAAATATTATGTAATAAATGTTTTTGATTCAAATTCTGACCCACTTATTCCCTTAAATACTTTGAATGATTTTGGTCTTCTTAGACACCGTTACTAAAATTGATTGATTTTCATACAAAATGAACACAGTTTTACTCCATGTTTTGTAGATTCTAATATAGAATCAATTTCAGCTCATATATAGGTACGACTATAATGCAGACATTATAGCAACGCCTTCAGCGCATGCGCATACTGCTGTTTATTTATAGTAGAATATATGCCAGGGTTACGTGCCCTGATGCATATAGGCACATTCTTCATACAACGGGAATTGCCAATAACAAATGAGGAAGTGCGTATAAATCCTTATGCAGGCGAACATACAGTATTTAGAATTACATAAAATGAGCGAAGCGTGCGCAGGTTTAGAAGAGGCTCAATTGTTTTAAGATTTCCTTCCTTCCTGGTTGGTTTATTGCCAAGACTGTGTGTGACGAGGAATCACTAGCTTTTGTAGTCATATTGAATGTAGGAAAAGGTAGGATAAAAGATATTTTAAACAATTTGCAAAACTATAATCCTTGTTTGTTTTACAATAGTTGGTATTAAATTCAATATTCGTACTGTGAATAAACATTGTTGAGTAGTATGCAAACAAAACAATGTACATACGTACATATTGTGTTACCATTTTTTTTTACTGTTTGCAAAAATATAGTTGCTGATTGATTCTATAATTTAACAGCAAGTTGTGAATTTGCTTGACCTATATATATTTTTATGTGTTTACTTTACATTTAACAATATTTTAGGGTTAAGTTTTTATCAAAATTTTGGCGATCGTGATTAAAATTGTTACATAAAATATATTTTTTCAACTATTTTTGTTGGAATTTCTTGCGATGTCTACTATTTTTGTGTACCCTTAAAAAAAAAAATTTCTCTTGTTTGCTCAAAAATTGTTTTTTTTATTGCGCAACTGTTACCCATTGTAATTAAACTACTTTTAATCGTATTGATTGGAATAAAAACTAATTTAAAATTTTAATGAAGACGCAGGTCGTTGCTTTTTTCGTGACACTGACTCACATTACATTGAACTCACTTGTATGTATTTTGATGGAATACTACGCCTATCTCAATTTAAAAAACAATGAACAAGTAATTTTAAAAAATCAAAAACCCAACTGCATATCAGAATACAAAGTGAGCTTTATAAATCGTTCTAGATCGTAAACAATTTTTCAAAACGAAAAGCGATGTAAGAAATCTCTAACTGATTTTCAAATACCTATTCTATGATACCCATCTCGTCATAGTTTGTCGACTTGTACATACATAGGCTGATAAATACATTACAAAGGTAGGATAGATATTTTGCGCATCAGTGAGACCCAAAACTAAGCATCGCTGGCTATAAAACGCACTCTGTGAGTTTGAATTAAGAGCATGCTGTTTACGAAATTGCCAATAAACGCACATTCTTATGTCCCTAACCTAATGCCATTATGAAATACAAAATCAAGTACGAAATTGACGATACGGTAGCTGTTATCACAAAAACTTTTAAAACCTTCCTTATTAACTTTGTAACCTTAATTTATAGAAAAACGGACCATTACCGCTGACTTCCACGGAAAACCATTGTTATTTAACTTGACCTTATCTAAGGTACTTTTAAAAATACCCTTCATAAAGACCTTATAGTCTAATCAATGAATGTTGCAATACGACCTTAGCTCCTAAGCCCTTAGCAAGTCAAACCTTTATAAAACAAATTCATTAATATTTAGCAGCCACTTTATATTTACACTTAAATTCTATTCCATGGATTGGAAATAAATCTTGTGATATTTAGAAGTTGTAAAATTCTATACAAACCGAATAGGGTTAAGGTAGTGACTTATGTACGTTGAAGAATATTTAATTTAATTTAATCTGAAATTTATTTATTGCTGAACGTTCGAAAACCTTATGAACAAAATAAAAACTTCGATCGTTTTTGAAACACTACTTTGTTATTTTCTTATTCATTTGTGATAAATTATTATGTTATATGTAAATTATAAGTATTTTTATATTGATATCGTTTAAGATAGTAGCGATGTGTGATATTCTCGCAAAGTGTGAAACTACAGGATTTTTCAAAGTTAGCAATTCCAGATATTACCTATAAATCACCAATAATATAATTTTGAATAGTAACGTTAATGGTATACTACAAAGTACCTTGTTTTTTAGGGTTCCGTACCCAAAGGGTAAAAAACGGAACTCTATTACTGAGACTTCGCTGTCTGTCCGTCTGTCACCAGGCTGTATCTTGTGAACCGAGATAGATAGAGAGTTGAAGTTTTCGCAGATGATGTATTTCTGGTGCCACTATAACAACAAATACTAAAAACAGAAAAATACTAATATTTAAGGGGAGCTCCCATACAACAAACGTGATTTTGTGTCTGTCACCGCAGGCTGTATCTCGTGAACCGTGACGGCTAGACAGTTGGTATTTTCAACGATGATGCCTTTTTCATGCCGCTGTAACTACAAATACTAAAAACAAAATTAAATAAATATTGAGGGGGGCTCCCATACAAAAACGTGATTTGTTTGCCGGTTTTTTGCTTGATGTTACGTAATAACGGTAATTAGTAACAAATGGTTACAATATAGTGTCTAATATTATATAGATAATGGTTCGGAACCCTTCGTGCGCTAGTAAAACTCGCATTTGGCCGGTTTTTTTAAAATCACTTGTGGGTGTTCACGCACTTCCTACGTACGAATAATATTTTGCATATCTTGCATTTCACTATCTAGATAATATTATTATAATAAATGTAAGAACAGATTATAATTGCAGTGCATCAATAACACGTGCCATGATAAAAGTATGTTATTATATAAGTATTCAATTATCAAATAAAAAAGGAAAAAAGAGAGAAAGTTAACACAAAGATACATTCTTAAAATTAAATAAATGTGTAAAAGTAAACATTTTGCAAAATTAATCAAGTACCTTTCTGCACTTGTCAGTAACAACCTATATTCTATGACCGTATTCAAATATCACAGTTACGCTATGATTATTTAGACGTTAAAAAAAACAGCCGTTTACAATAAAAGTTACTGTAAATTTAACAGCTACACTCAAACAAAAAAAATAGGCCCGTGAAGATTTAACTAGGTTTATATGACCTAGCCTCGTCTACGAAATTTCTAAGGTGCTTTGTTGTTGGTAATGGTCTACTTTCTTTCCATGGTGAAAAAAGCAATATAAAAAAAAATAGAAACAGGAAAAGTTGTTTATTTAACTATCGTATCGTCGTCTGTTTCTTAAGTATGGGGTTTCCTCGGTTGATCTTAACGATATTTATCTGAGTGACTAACCGGCATTACCCTTAATTGCTGTTGATCAAACATCATTTACATTTGATTAAACAATGTGCAGCTGAGTTCAAATTGATTGTTCGGTGATCTATCGAACTAACTATGTATATGACGCTAGCTAAGCTTAAGGCAGCATCACTGTTTGAATTTTATATCTAGTACTTGCTGTTCAGTAAATATACAAATAAATATACATACTTGAATATAAAAATACAGTGAGTAAAAATAAAATCCTGACCATATTTTAGGGTGTAATTCTAACCATGGAATTGAACAACTTTCCCCAAGGAACATATTCGAATTCGAGTCGAAATACGAAAAAAGGGTGTCATCGGCTCGAGTCATTTTGCATGGGAGGCCCAAATTTTTCTTTTCATTTTCGACTTATATTCCTTGGGGAAAGTTGTTTAGTTTCATATGTAGAATCACACCCTATATGGACAGCATTATTTTTATTATATACATACATAAATGCTAGGGTAACATACTTTTAAATTATATTTTTTTCTGATGTGATTGTTGCGTAGGTACAATATTTTTTAATGCAATCATTAGAGACCTATCAATGCGGCACCGGAAATCCTGCATAAAGCACTGCACATTAGATTAGATACTAAAGTAATGTGCATGTAATAGATATAAGTTTATTGTAAAATGGTAATTAATAAATACAATACAATAATGTAATCTCCTCCCACTGTCTTCGGACATGGCGACCGCTGTCGACTCCTATATCAGTTTCGGCGATCATGCGCCCTTATGTGGCTTACGTAGATTAGATACTAGACTACCTATACGAATTTAAGCTACTAAAGGTAATGATTTGCCCTTTATCAAGAATTCTGACAGCAAACTTGGCAAAACCTAAATCGGAAATAACTGCTTAATTATGCAAGTTCGGAAACGGAAATACGACGAATTTATAAATTCTGATCATGTCTAGTAGTTAAGTAAAAGGACCCACAAGATTCCAAAAGCAGGTTGTGAAAAGTAGCACAACCCGGCTAGCCTTGTACTGAATTCATCGTGCCGAACTCAACTTATGGTGGAAAATGTACAGGAAACTAAGTAGGATCTGACATACACTTGCCACCTTCATAATAGAGTTTTCTTTTGAAATAGCAGTTTATGATGTACAGTCCGTCACTGATGCTTGACCGTAATCTCTAGGAAATAAAGTTTACTGTTGCAACCAAGGGGCCGAACTGTCTTGTTTTGGTCTGTGTAAGTAAGTATGATATAGATTATTCTAACTAAGCTACTAATTAGATTAGATTAATTATTATGTTTTGCATGTAGGACACGTGTAACGATAGTAATTTATTTTTCAATGATTCCAAAAGTCATCATATAAAATCGTAAGATGTGTTTAAGAAAATCGAGTAACTAGTAAATATCGTTCATGTTTTGTTAGTTAAGTTTATATAGATCAAGTAAATGTAAACGGACTAATTCCTGAGAATTGAATTGAGCAAAGAAAGAACGCATCATTCGTTGTTTAGTTGCCGGTAAAGGAAATAAATTAAGTTCTTGGATATTGGGACACCTTTGTTTAGGTCGTATACGCTCTGCCTACCCCATTAGGGATACAGGCGTGAATATATGTATGTATGGATATTGGGAATATTAACAATGGCATAATTTTAATTATGGAAGCAATGCATTTGAAGATAACCTTATATTTCTTTTGGTTCGACGAATTTACTAATGGCTAGGTAGATAATAGGAAAAATATGGGGATGGATTTTTTTCTGTTCATTTATATAAAAGATTATTTTGAAGCCATATTAGTAGAGTTAGGTGTAATGTGTGAGTTAGGTATAGTGTTTTCGACATCCCTTGTTCGTGTTCATCTTGCTGTTTTCGATAACGTTGTACAATTTCTACAAACGTTATTATATGAAAATTTTGCCTTACTTTACCCAAGAAATACTATTAAAGGAAACACATCCAAGAAACAGTTACGTATTTTTCGTACATACATACATACATATAATCACGCCCTTATCCCTAATGGGGTAGGCAGAGCGTAAACGACCTAAACAGAGGTCGTTCCGCCACGTCTGACAAAGTTTTGAAGGTTATTTATGATAGATTTGTATGTATATTGCTGTAGTGACAGGTTGTCAGCCCATCGCCCAAAATGCAACATACTAAAACCCTCGGATCCCTTAGCTGGTTTTTACAGCATGCCCGGGAGGAAATGCAGCTGGCACATTCTATGTTTTTCTCTCGCTCCCAGTCCAGCATGGAAGATAGAATTTTTCGTATATATAAATATTTTCATTTAACAAGATTCAGTATTTCATCCTTATAAAGAAAACATTTTTTATTACGTGCATCTCCAACAGTTCACTTGGAGTTCTTGTACATCATTCTCAATACTGAATTTATGAGAATCATTCAAAATTATGTCTTATTCACAAGTTGTTTATCGGTCCGTATACTGTCGAATAATAAATAATTAAGTATGCGCCCGCATGTTCGCATTGACAACAACTTGTCATCCTATAATTTATCGAGCCTTTTTATAGTTTATTTTTATAAATGAGGTCAATATTTTTAACTCTTATAAGGCATCTTTCCGACAGTCCAATATTATCGACTTAATTTTATTTCGACATAGAAATTGTTTGTAAACAAAACAAGTAGTTTTTGGATATCGTAATATTTTAAATATAAAACTAAGGGGCGTGTAATGCAGCGATATTAAACTTAAGAGCAATATTAAGTATGGATTTGACAGGCCAGTTTGTACTGAAATGACATTTCCTTTACGAACTCAAACTCAATGTCACTCATGAGAGCTGATTACAAATACGGCCCTAAGGGGAGTCGAAGAGATAATAAATAAATAAAATAATGTTTAACGATAAAAGCTGAGTGAAGTCAAATTGCATATATTTGGGCTCGATTCTAGGTAACACCGGTTAAAGCTAAACTTAAAATTTGTCTGTCACTTTCAAAACAATCACTATCTCCCTAGCCTTATCCTGTATCTCACGTTCAATCCCCTAGATTAAGTACCCGACCTAATCTAGGGGATTGAACGAGGGTAACGGTTTTTACACAGAGCGACTGTCATCTGACCTCCGCAACCCAGAAGGGAAACCAGACTCAATCCTAGATTAGGTCAGAGTTTTCAAGCCACCAATGCTTAGCACTGGCCTCTGAAATGGCTTAACGACTAATATCTACGGTAGTAAACGATATTAACCGGGACCAATGGCTTAACGTCACTTTCAAAACAATAAAATTGAATAAGGACAGGCGATGTATACTCTATGGTTTTTCACTTTGTCCGCTAGATTTTGACGTGCTTTTGCACGATTCCCCAGTATTTCTGTTAATTTTATCCGCCAGCGGATAACAATGACAGATAACGCATAAAACCACCGACTTTGAATCAAAATCCTCGCATATTTAGAATCGAGAGCGTGTGCTGAGGTCAAGATGAACTTTAGATCGGAAAGTGAGAAAGTCATAACCAAGCGACTTGTGTATTGCAGTTGCATAACAGCTGACTGCAATGCAGAAGGTCTGGGTTTCATTCTCGACTTGGCACATATCTACTTATCCGATAAACGGTAAACCTTTCATTTTAGCTTTTAAACCATAAGTATTTTGCTTTTTAGTACGCTATTTAGATTTATATAGAGACAACTATTTATTTTGTTAGACTTGCCAGAAAACTAGATTTGGAAATCTGTTTAACTTTTGCTCTGCCTACCCCATTAGGGACAAAGGCGTGATTATATGTGTGTATCCGTACATTGCAGCGCCATTCCCGCGTTAATTTAAAGCCTTGTTGTTCTGGTTGTTGCTTCCATGCTGGACTGGGAGTGATAGAAAAACATAGAATGTGCCAGCTGCATCTCCTCCCGGGCAAGCTGTATAAGCCAGCTAAGGGATTCAAGGGTGTATTGCAATTTTAGGCGATGGGCTGACAACCTGTCACTATAGCAATATAGTACATCATAATCAGACTATTACTCTGTAGTAATCTGTATTACTTCCATGCTGGTCTGGGAGCGAGAGAAAAACATAGAATGTGCCAGCTGCGTTTCCTCCCGGGCATGCTGTAAAATCTAGTTAAGGGATCTGAGGGTTTCAGTATATTGTAATTTAGGCGATGGGCTGACAACCTGTCACTACAGCAATATACCTAGAATTATATCTTAAATAACCCTCAAAACTTTGTCAGACGTGGCGGGACACCTTTGTTTAGGTCGTTTACGTTCTGCCTACCCCATTAGGGATGCAGGCGTGAATATGTGTATGTATGTAATCTGTATGTAACCCTCAAAACTTGTCAGACGTGGCGGAACGACCTTTGTTTAGGTAGTTTTTGCTCTGCCTACCCCATTAGGGCTAAAGGTGTGATTTTATGTATTATGTTGTTCTGGTACTTTCCATTGCTCAGAGTCAGCTGTTTGCGCAATGTCTGCAAACTCGTATTACACACACGCCTCATTTTCTCTTTTGAGAGCTATTATTACACATGTGTCATGCTATTCAGCTGCAGGCTTTATAATTTTCTTTAACCTCTCACCACGTGAGACAATTTGAATAATGACTTTGTGATTCACAACAATAATATCCTTGTGATTCACTACTTTTCCTATTGTGAATGGAAAAGTTAGCCTCTGCCCGTTGAGCACTTTTTCATATACAATAATATATAAAATAAAATAAAATACATACATAATAATTATGCCTTTATCCCGAAAGGGGTAGGCAGGGGTAAACGACTAAAGGAAACGTTCCGTTCCGCCGCGTCTGACAAGTTTTGAGGGAAATTTTAGACTGAAATGTGTATGCTATAGTGACAGGTTTTCTGTCACAATACATTGAAACCCTCAAATACCTTAGCTGGATTTTACATCATGTCCGGGAGGAAATAAAGCTGGCACATTCTATGTTTTTCTCTTACTCCCAGTCCAGCATGGAAGCAATAATTACATGTAATTAAGTAAAAGGTAGGCCTTTATGATGAAGATGAGCGATGAATATTTATATCGTGTTGATATTTTATTTCCACGTAAAAGCCTTTTTTTCTCAAGTAGGTACCTCCTTATAGCTATTGTCTAAATGACACTATAATATGATATAATATCCGGTGGTCTCCACAGCTTGAAATCAACCAATTTAATGCTACAAAATGTTGAATGGATTGCAAAATGAAATTGAGAACTAGATTAGATCTTCCACGTAGCGCATACCCCTACGTGTGGCTATGCAGGGAATGATAAAGAGAGATGAAGCAAGAAAGCTTAGAACCTCGAAACCCGCTCTCCCTTCGTGCGACGCCAGGGAAGCTAACTAGTAAAAATATAATTTCAGAAGCAAAAGTTTAAAATCGACGTGGTAGGATGAAATAGATTGAATATTTTTTTATTGCCCTGCAGTGGGACACCAGAGGCTCTTAAATCTACACTAATATTATAAAGAGGAAAGATTTGTACCTATTTTTGTATGTTTGTAATGAATAGGCTCAAAAAGTACTGGGCCGATTTAAAAAAATCTTTCACCAATAGAATGCTACATTCTTCCAATTTGACATAGGCTACATTTCATTTTGAAAATAAATAAATAAATTGATATAATATATTTTATATATTCAATTACAGAAACTAAAAAAGATAAAACTAAGTTATCAAACTTCTTTTTTTTTTATGAACAAAGTAAATGGCGACAAAGAAATCACAACAAATATTATATTTAAAATGCAATAGGATACAATGGAAGTCGGTAACAGACGACACCGGAAAAGAGTATTTTGACTCTTGCTTCTTTGTTCCACCATTTTGTTTATTGCAAAAGCGTGTGGAAACAAAACAACAAGAACAAAAGGAAATTGCTTTGACATAGTCTTGTCTTTCAACTCATTAGCCAGCGTTTAAGCGTTTCACTATCGTAAGCAATACATCTTGAAATATAAAGGAAGAATTGCGAAGAGGCGTTTTTGAACAACATCCTCGGTAAGCACCATTAACTTTGTTCCTCCCTATACCACCTTTATGATGATAATGATACAGAGTACATACATACATATAAACACGTCTTTATCCCTAATGGGGTAGGCAGTACATTAACGACCTAAGAGAAGGTTGTTGTCAAAGTTTTGAGGGTTATTTATGATAGATTAGTAAGTATATAGCTGTAGTGATAGGTACTCAGCCCATCGCCTAAATTGCAATGTGCAGAAACCCTCGGATCCTTTAGCTGGTTTTTACAGCATGACCGGGAGGAAATGCAGCTGGCACATTCTATGTTTTTTCTCGCTCCCCGTCCAGCACGGAAGAAACATTTAGAGCTTTTTATAATACAGAAATATAGTAATGATTAGTTAGGTAGGCTTGTGCCCCTTGGTGGTTCTCTTAATTATTATGATGAAACAGTGATTGTGTAAATGTGTTTTGATTCATTGAATGAATGTCATCAATATGTCGGATCCGCTTGCCAACTCACAATAAGGTAAATGTTAAATATTCTTATTGCATACAAATTAAATGAAGCTAACAAAGAATCGTATTTTCTGCTAATATAATGAATGACACATCTTACATCGTAACTTTTTAACCATATACGAGTAAGTAATAGATGATTGTTTATATAATACCTAATAATAATTTGGACCTAACGTACAAAAACACATTAATCTACCAAAGAATGTCATTAGAACTATAAATAACCGTATACCTGCAGACGATATAATTGACTAAATTTACTATTCACTCTCACTTTGAAAAGGCCTAGATTATTTCCTGCCTCCGGGAAGCAACTACTGGCGTCGATTGTTTCATAACATTTTCTAGTAAGATCGTCTGATTAACAGTTAGGTCTTTCGTAATCTGATCAGATAGAAAGGTCAATAGTCAAGAATTTATAAATATGAGGAAAGATTTGTATAAATACGAGAAACGGAGAAACAGGCTAGGCCGATTAAAAGCAATTCCTTCAAAGTTACCAGGATAAATCCATTTGTACCACAGGAAAATATATTATTCAAACGGGAAAAACGAATAATGCCGTGGGTGACCCCAAGATCCGGAAGGCTAGTAAAACGTGATTTATGTCATTTAATTATGACACATAACATTTGCTATCTTCGTTTTGTTGATATCAAACTACTCCTTCGCATCATAATATTATCAAACTACTCCTTTACCCAAAGGTTGCGTGGCAGAAATTGCTACCCTAGCAATAAGGCCACCTAATTTGTACTCTGTTTTGTAATGTTTGTTCCTGTGTAATGTCTTGTTTATGTGCAATAAAGAATATTATTCCATGCTGGTCTGGGAGCGAGAGAAAAACAGAGTGTGCCAGCTGCATTTACTCCCGGGCATGCTGTATAATCCAGCCAAGGGATCCGAGGGTTTCAGTATATTGTAATTTAGGCGATGGGCTGACAACCTGTCACTACAGCAATACACCTAGAATTCTATCTTAAATAACCCTCAAAACTTTGTCAGTCGTGGCGGGACGACCTTTATTTACTCGCTCTGCCTACTCCATTAGGGATAAAGGCGTGATTATATGTAGAGATTATAAGAAAGTAGTGTGCTTATTATTAAAATTATCATTTAACTTCACGCCACTTATTCAGGGGTTGCTCAGTCAACGGAACTTAACAACTATCAGCAGGAACTATTTTCAAGAAGTGAAAAAAAAATGGTTTTCCATACAAATTGTCTAATCGAGGCGTTAATTTTGTATTGGAAGTTTTTTTTTCATCTACTGTAAGAATTTCCGGGTGATAGTTGTTCAGTATCGTTGACTAAACAACCCCTATCAGTTTGCGTGACGCTGTCCCTTACACCCGGTATTAAAATATCTAAAATGCTTTGTCAAATATTTTTTTATCTTAGCTGCTATCTATAATACCTTGCTGCTATAGTAACAAGATTTTCAACTTCCTAAAGAAATATATGTTTCAAAACAAACAAATGCTTTACCTATTTGTTTTACAAAGGTCTTTGGTGACAGCTTCACAATGGATAATAAAAAATCAAAAGGTTAAAACGGTAAAATTTAATAAAATAGAGCTACGACTTCATTAAATGAGTTTAGTTTCTTCCATGCTGGCCTGGGAGCGATAAAAAAAACATAGAATGTGCCAGCTGCGTTTCCTCCCGAGCATGCTGTAAAAACCAGCTAAGGGATCCGAGGGTTTCCGTATATTGCAATTTAGGCGATGGGCTGACAACCCATATATATATAGAAATCTATCTGAATAACCCTCAAAACGTTGTCGTATGTAGTTCACAACCAATATATTGTCGGCATTCAAATCAAATCAATCAAATCGGGTTTAGAAAATGTTGTCTGGAAGATCTTGATGCCAAACGCCGTCTCCGAATAACTCGTCCCAAACCCACCTACAACTACACATACAACTCCGATGGGATTCTTCACTGTGCTTCCTGCAATAGGACTTTCAAAACCAAATTTAGATTTGCTAGTCACGCTCGCGCCCATGCAAGGTCCCAGGCTGGCATAAGCTAAGGGTGTAGCCGTCGACGGATACGTCTGGGAGGACATCATCATTATCATTGTCGGCATTATATTAAACAAGATAAGAAACAAGGTATAAATCTTTAAAAAAAATACTAGTAATATAAATCTGTCTAGTTGCATAGTATTCATTATTATGCATAAAACTCATTTCGATATTCCATTACCAATATTGATAGGTATATTTTTATACATTACAACTCCCAAAAAAACTCCCTACTTCCATGCTGGACTGGGAGAGATAGAAAAATATAGAATGTTCCAGCTGCCCTTCCTCCCGGGCATGCTGTTGAAGTCAGCAAAAGGGACTCGAGGGTTACAGTGTATTGTAATTTAGGCGATGGGCTGACAACCTGTCACTATAGCAATACATATTACAATCTAAAATTGCCTTCAATTTTTGTCAGACGTGGCGAAAGCGCCTTTTACGAGGCGTTAAACGCTCTGCCTACCCCGTAAGGGATAAATGATTGAATTATGTATGTATGTACAACTCCCAAAATTGTTATATATAATTAAATTACATGTCAATTACAAGATATAATTAAGTTCTTCTTCTGCCGTGCGTATTGGTATCAAGCAAGTCAATCGTGCCCGATGGACCCTAATATCAGAGTTTTTAAACCGCCTAAAAGCATAGCTATAGGCCTGTGACATAGTTTTTGTAACGACCACTATCAAAAACTGCAACTGTGACCGTCGACATAACGTATCTTATTTCTTTCAGACAATCAGGTGTTTGGGCCTGCAATGTCCTAACCAAACTGGAAAATCTCACAAAGTGATAAATTTACAAATATCAACTTTGTGTTCCTCGTCTGGGCGTCGAACTCAGGACCTCCAGATCGGGAGCCCATGGGTCTGACCACTAGACCCCGGAGGCAGTTAAAAATAATGTAGATCTGATAGTGCAATGGTCTTGAAATTATAAATGAGTCCGAGAGCTAAAGACACGGTCGAGAACTCGAAGCAACAGCTGTTATGTCATTTATCGATGTATGTATGTATGTAACTGGGTATCCGATCTATGCCACGGGTTCAAGATTCTTTACATAAGCGGATTAGTAGGGTCAACTCACCAGTAAATGAACACTATTAAACTTTAATGTTTTTTTTATATGTTCTGATGGATTATCCAAATTCATGTTGTGTTTATTTGCAAGCTCAGTTATACTAATAACTTAATAAGAAATAATCAAAATAGTCATAAGACACTAATTTTGAATTTATCGATACCTTGTTTATTCTTAAGTAATAATAAAATATATCTATAAAATGGTCAAAAAACCAGTGTATGTACACTACCGTGTATGAACAAAAACCACTTTAGAGAATTATTCTACGTTTAAAAATTGGAACAGTAATGTATTATTTGGTAGTAACAGTTTGTTATATTACTCCAATGGAGAATACTGGGGATGTTCATTCACTGGGGTATGTTCATTAGGGAATGACCAGTGGGTTTTTCATTCAATGGGGTGTTCATTCAATGGTGGGTTTACCCTAGTATATGTATAGCCAAGTGTAAACATTCGTGTGCTGATTACGACAGATGTCGCGCACGTGAAATATTCCGGTTCTACTGTTTCATCATCTCCCTAGCCTTATCCTGTATCTCACGGGTTCGGCTACCTAATCTAGGGGATAAACGAGGGTACTGGTTTTACACAGAGCGACTGCCATCTGAACTCTGCAACCCAGAAGGGAAACCAGACCCGTCCGAGTTTTCAAGCCGCCAATGCTTAGCACTGGCCTCTGAGATGGCTTAACGACTTATATCTACGGTATTAACACGATAAACGATATTAACCGGGACCAACGGCTTAATGTGCCTTCCGAATGACACAAAAAGTGCTGAATAAACGTATATATGAAATTCGAAAACCGAAAAACACATTTGTACGTGGTGGGATTCGAACCACGACCTCCCGCTCAGGAGGCAGCGGCCCTATCCACTACCCCATCGGACTCTAATCTACTCTCCGGTTCTACTGTTTCGTCAGTCTATAATTAAACCTTAGAATTGGACGTATCATCTGTATCGACGAGTCATCATCTACATACAAACGATTTTAGACCATAAGTAGAAGAAATAAGAATTAATTACTTTATTCTATCTTCATTCAAAGCTCAAGAAGTTTGTCGGTAACAGTTGAATTATTAGAATAATCTATACTAATATTATAAATGCAAAAGTTACTCTGTCTGTCTGTCTGATTGTTGCTCTTTCACGCCTAAACAGGTCAACCGATTTGAATGAAATTTGGCAGGACGATAGATGGTAACCTGGAAACGGACATAGGCTATTTTTTACCCCGGGAAAACGTCTCATTCTTACGGGATATCTCATTATGCCGCGGGTAAAACCGCGGGGCGGAAAGCTAGTATAAACATAAAATGGCTTTGTTGAAATCGACCCTAACAGAATAACTGGTTGGGTACCTGCTTCATTTGTGGAGGGTTCCGAGCCTTGTAGATGCTTTGAGTCGAGGTCCCAATTTTGGGTACGGGTTTTTGTGTTCATAGAGAGCATTCTGATACCAAACTCAATAGCTGTTTCTTTAAACCGCAGCAAAGCTCTTTGTCAATATTACACACTTTCATGTTGAACTATGTTGTGTAAGAAATGAAATATTTGTAGATAACATACATAAATTCATGTCATTATCCCTTACGGGGTAGGCAGAGCGTTTTACGCTTTGTGAAAGATTTTACGCCACGTCTGACAATTATTGAGGGCACTTTTAGTATCGCTATAGTGACAGGTTGTCAGCTCACCGCATAAATTACAATACACTGCGACCTACAGCCTGACATCTACAGCATGTCTGAGAGGAAGGGCAGCTAGAACATTATATGTTTTTCTATCGCTCCCAGTCTAGCATGGATGTATATTTTTTAGATAAGTCTATCACTAAGTGACCTCGTATGGAATTTGGCTCCTCCCTCGTCGAAATTCCGAGAGCCTCTAATTCGTATGAAACTTCTATTGCTATTAGTCAAACATTAATATGGCACAAGGCTGGTCATAGAAGTTATGAAGTTATGTCAACATTGAACATTCCTATAAAACATTTTTGATCATACATGTAACCTACAACATCATGCCACCATCATACCAAGTCTCACAGCATAGGTCAGTTTATTCAAGCTTGTCAAAGAAGGACAGATATATGGAATATGTTCAGTCGTGACAAGGACAGAGAAACGTCAAGAGAAATTCCTATGCAAGTCAAAGATCTATTATCTACAGACACTGCTTTCTCTATTAGAGCAATTCACACAGCAGATAACAGTGATGATTCGAAAGACCAAATTATATTATTAGGGTTTCGTTGCGACAAAAATATCATTTGATAATAGTAGATAAAGTAATTGATTTGTAATATTTTAAATCAAATAAAAAAAGAAAAATGTTATGAAAAATTTACGAAATATTTATGAAACGTATGATCCTAAACAACTACTACTCAGGTAAAGTTACGTCACTGGAGCTAGCTAGCTATCCATTTAAAATGCATTAAAAGAGAAGGCCCAGTCTACAAATGATAAGTCTTACCAATACTTATCACGCGTTGTTTTGGTTCCAGTAATTGGCCTTAACTGAAAGTTCCCAGAAGCAACAGATGTGTTGGGAGATTCCGTTGTTTTAGTTCCGCTTCAATGGGTTCATAGTCTGGAACCTTATCTATATCACATGATGCGTTTTCTATCATGGTTTGTTTTGGTTTGACATGTTAATGATTATCATTATCAAGATTATGTTATTACAGAAATTGATTGGCATTCCTTCAATTTACGTTCCGCTATGGAAGCCAGGTTAAGCAAGGTTTTAGGAGGATTCGTTAAAAGAAACTTATTTTTTCAAAATGCTATTTATAATTAGGCCTCGTGGTATTGCTAAGCACGCATGTACCAATCGTTAAGGATGGTTTAAAGGGTTCAAGCAATAAGTACAGTTGGTAAGTTGAAATGTGTAATCGGTTCTGCCAGTTGGCTTTCAAGTTGAAGTTCAAGTTAACTTTCAACTTGAATTAAAATTGAACTGGGTACTGGAACCGTGTAAACCTCAACTTGAAAGCCAACTTACCAACTTATGCACGGTACTGCACAGTCCTTATGTAAACCGCCCCTAAGAGATGTAAAACCATAGACAGAGTTATAACAGTACTGCCCTCAGAAGAAAAAAAAACCATAACTACAGATTTTTGCGAAATCTAAAAAACTATTCAAAATATGCAAAATCTATGTAAATAAATAAATAAAAGTAATAAAATGCTTCCTTTTAAAAAAAAACCCTGTACCTAGTAAGTTTATTTAATCAAAAGATATGATAGTCAAAAGTCTTTTGCATTTTACGCGCAACATGGTAGGATGCAGTTATGGTTTTTTTTCCTTCTGAGGCTGCCCTCAATAGTAGTGTGCAAAACTTACCAAATTTCATCTTGTTCATTAAGAACATGTTCATTGTGCAGGTGATGTTCTTGAACTCCAGATGCACTGTGGTCCTCGGCAGCAAAGGAACCACATTGTTGTTCCCCATTCCCATCATGGAGGTTTCGTCTACGGCCGCCATTTTGAAAAATATACGTCACTTTCACAAAAAATCACCAACTGTCACTTTAAACTAACATGTCTTGAGAAGTCGAGATTTTCAGCGTTATTTTAGCTGGTGTCAAATAGAATCAAATTTTGGTTGCGTTCTCGTCACTTTTAGTTTTCTATTTTGGCAAGTTTGAGTTTAATAATGACGTCAATAAGTCCACCACTCTGAAACAAAAAAAAAATATAAAAAATAAATAATAGACTCATCTTACGATATATTCACGTACGATAAGAATCTACAAAATAATAATATATTAAATAATAAAAAGGTCGAGAATTTGGAAAAACGATACACATATTAAATAAAAGAAGCTTCTTGTGCGCAGGCGGGTGCCGTGACCGCAGAGGCCGAAGTATTAAAGGTACGAAAATACGAAGAAATTTCCGGTGGTTACATGTTCGCTCCAATAGCCCAGCTCCATGGGCCCTTGGGGCTGAAGCCAAAAAGATTATTGCAGATCTTTCGGCGCGTCTCAACGAGACCACTAGCGATCGCAGAGCTGGCGCTTTCCTCGCCCAGCGAATCAGCTTGGCCATACAAAGAGGAAATGCTGCCAGTATCCCCAGCATAGGTACTATATATACTATGTCTCGTGGGGACGCGCTGGAAGATCTCCTTGTTTTTTGATTTTCGTCTAATAATGACTCTAGTACTTATAGTTTATTTTACATAGAATTTGTAAAATATAATTATCAATACACAAAAAAGTAGAAGAAGTACGAATTTAATATGGATATCAATTTTAGTTGAACTCTTCCAGTCGCCGATAGAGCAATTTCAATACAGTTTTATTTTTAATTGGCAAATATTATGTGTTTAAAATGGTTATACCTCTTTATCTTCCAGGAACAGGAACGATTTAGAGTTACGTGATAATTGTTATAATTATTTTTTTTATAATAATTATGTCACAAATCATTTTGGACCGTTTGACCGGTATGATAACTTTTTGTACACTACAATGATGAAACTGAAATAGGTAATTAATTTTATTCACGAGTTTGGCGTTGTAGACTTCAATAACAGATATCTTATACGGGGTGTAAGGGACAACGTCCCACAAACTGATAGGGGTAGATTGCTCAGTCAACGACACTGAACAACTTCCACCAGGAAAATCTTTTAGGATTAAAAAATAAAATAGCCTTTCAGTATGTAAAAATCAATTTGATTTTCACTTCCTGAAAGTATTTCTTGGTGGAAGTTGTTCAAAATCGTTATTTGCGGGACGCTGTCCCTTACACCCAGTATACTTTGAGATCCGGGATAAAGCTAGGGAGATAATGATGATAATTTACAAACTATTTCACATTCACATCACATTCTATTTATTACCGAATTACCAACGACACCAAAGTAGAAATACCTACACTCGTCATCAAGAGAATTTCAAACAAAAATCTTTTGAACCTAAGCTTCCTAAGCCCAGATAGCGAACTATTGTCTATTTTTGGACGATACGGTCTATTTTTGTCAATATTTTTTTCCACTCTACGTAAACAAAAGGTCGAGGGCAAAAATCTCTTTGTAGAACATTGGAGTAGACTTCCGTATTTTATTTACAATGTTGTATGGTTGAAGATAATTTACAAGATTAAGTAAACAAAGTGCGGGTTACATTTACTGATTGATAACAGGGAATGATGCTTTATATTATAATGTCAATAATATTCTATTTGTTTCTAGCAATGATGTGTCATAGTACTTAATTTGCTATCGTAGTATTTTGTGAGTATTTTTGTGACCGATGTACCTAAATGGTGCTGGCAGATTGACCGCTCCAAAAATAATCTAGATGCACTGCAGGATGCCATCCATACCTGGTCGATATTCCACCAATACGGACAAAGCGCTTCCAAAACTCTTTCATAATGCGCCAGGCAGAAGTGGAACTCATTACCTGCGTCTGTTTCTGAATGCATACAACCACTGATTTGAGAAGTTGCTACCGCTCCCTAGCTTTTACTCTTCTGTGCATACAACCTCCAACATTTCAAAGTTAGCATCTTCTGTGTAAACTCGCTCTATCGTCGTCGACTCTATGTCAGACGCTCCCAACCTAGACTGGAGTCAAGAGCAAACCCATTTCTAATAATAAAAAAAGCATGAACACAAACCAAATAAGGTAAGCTCTAGTTTTTGTAATACTAAATACTATAATATGCATAGGATGTTAACCATACTTGACTTTTTTGATACACGTGCTCGCTTTTGTGTTTTAATTATATAAATAATAATATACTAGTATTTGTACTCATTATAACTATAATGGATTATGTTGGCAATTGGCTTATCAGTTATTATTTACACGAAAGCGGATTGGTTATACTTACGTAATTATTAGGAGATAGTGGAACATCTTATCGTTCTCACATAACGCCATTATAAGATCTGTTTTTAATTGTTTGGAAATCACTGGGAACTCAATTCTTCATTTTATAAAAACAATTCAGGGTTTTTTTTATATTATGTATCTGAAATTATCGCTATCATAATTATCATGATACTTTTTACCTTGGTAATTAATATACGTATTGTTATCTTTGCATTCCTGAATGTCATTGGTATAAGTAGGTAAGTTATTAATTTATACGTATAGGAAATTGGATAAGTAAATCCATCTAATGGACGTTTATCCACTAGACGGAATGGTGACGGTGCCGTCACAATGCCGTGGCTATCATTTTCCACTAGACGGCGCGGCAAAGAATCGGCAACGTCCCGATAACGTCCTAGTTCCAATTTGAGCATACACACACGCGCGCATGCTTCGTACGAATACAAAACACATGCAGTTTGGCAGGCCGGCAACGACGGTACCGGTGGGAAACAATGCCGTGCCGTTACCGTGCCATATAATGTTATTGATTTTAATATATTATCTCTTCCACGTGTTGCCGTCACTGTGCCGTCTAATTGAAAAAGGCCCATCCTTTCGGTAATTTATAAGTACGTAAGCAAGAACATTTTATGCTTATAATATAATGGCAAAATATGTAAAAGGGCAGGCAAAAAAACAAAACACTTTGTACAATAAACACACTTTACGAATTTGTGCCAGTCATACGCACAGTGAATTGGTGATCCGTTGAAAAAAACTTTACCTGCTAAGAAATCTGTGACAACGTTTGAGCACTTTGCGCAGTAAATAACGATACTAAGGCCTGTATTGATAATCAGCACTCAAAACTGACAGCTAGCTAGAGTTCGCATCAAAAATGTAATTTGAGTACAAAATGGCCTGTCAAATCCATACATAATCGCTCTCAATCTTGAGATCCCTTTGTAAATGGGCGATAATTATTATAATAACAAAACTAAAGTTATTTTAGAGCTGCATTTAACATTCGTTTTTATTTTATTTTTATGCGCAATTAGAGTAATTAAAATAGGTAAGTACATGGTATTTAAATAAAGCAATCATATATATTTTTATTTAATAATATAGGTGTGTTGTTATCACTTACATATTGTTTACAATTCCTATTTTCCAAAATAGAAATAATGAAATCATTCATGTTATTTCTTTATTAATAATTATTAAATAATAACACAATGTTTACGATAAATATTCAAATCATCTTTATGTGCACATTTTTGCACAAATATTTTTTAACAATAATTATACACAAATGTGCACATAAAGATATGTCTTAACATGTATTCAGGTGGTTTACGCTCTGCCTACCCCATTGATAAAGTATGTATGATTGTATGTATGTATGTGTCGCTATGTTGTTACAATAATGTATAATATTATTTGTTAGTAATTATAAAAAGCTAATATATCTCAATACTGTCTCATAATAATAAAATATCAGCGCGATAAGGTCAGCCCTCAGCAATAAAACGTCCATATTTACAAGAAAATTGTAGTAAGTGCGATAAAACACAATAAGGTAGTAGTATATCAATATTGATTTATGTGTGACCCAGCCCTTAAGGTTAAGGCTGGGGAGTGCGTGTGATAGGTACATGCATACATACGATTATACTACATTTTTTAACGTTACGTTATCAATTGTTTGCTACCCTAGCAATAAGGCCGCCTAATTGTACTCTGTTTGTTTTGCAATGTTTGTTCCTGTACAATGTGTTGTTTATGTGCAATAAAGAATATTTGTATTATATTGTATTGTTTTGCAGCCCATTACCTTTTTTTGCTTCACTACTTTAAACCAACTTGTTTTGCGGTGCATTACCTGTTTTTGCTTTACAACTTTAATGAAGGTCATCCGCAAAACATATGTTTGTAACAAGGTTAGCGTCTGCGGTTCCGAAATTTGTACCTCTGCTAAGTTGCAAAGAAAAATCAGTTTATGGACCGCAATACACGTTGGTATCGATAACTCAACATTAAAAATACGAACTATACTTACATAGTGAGGTGAGGTGAAGGAATACAAGCAATGTCAATCAATAACACATAGACTCGTATTTGTAAAGCTATCTCAGGATTGAGAGCAATATTAAGTATAGATTTGACTATCCATTTTGTACTGAAATGACATTTCTGATACGAACTCAAACTGGCAGTCAATCTCAAGTGCGGATTATAATTACGGGCGATAGTGTAAAAGAAGTGTCCCTCCTTGTATGTCTGTTTAGTTTATCCACAAACTTTTTCTACAAGATATTTATACAACGGATTTGAAAACGGTAAATATTTTCAATATTGTTTTTTCATTGTTCTTCCATGCTGGATTGGAAGCAAGAGAAAAACATAGAATGTGCGAGCTGCATTTCCTCCTATACAGTAAAAATCAGCTAAGGGATCCGAGGGTTGTAGTATGTTGCAATTTAGGCGATGGGCTGAAAACCTGTCACTACAGCCTATACCTACAAATCTATCTTAAGTAACCCTCAAAACTTTGTCAGACGTAGCAGATTGACCTTTGTTTAGGTCGTTTCGTTTTGCCTACCCTATTAGGAATAAAGGCGTGATTATATGTATGTATCTAGCTCATTTGACACTTGAACTTTAATTAGGTTAATGGGTGTGATAAAAATTAATTGCGATAATTTCGCAATGTTTTTGTTTAGTGTACATATTTTCTTGATTATTTTGCCTCAATTAATATAAATAGGTGTACACTATGTTTTTTATTATTAATTAATTGACAATAAGTTTAAATACAAGTTTTTATGAATACTTTCTAATGTGGATTAACTATTTATTTTTGTTTGTTTCTATAGCACATTTTTTTATATTTTCTTCGCATTTATAAGTAGGTAATTTAGGGCCGTATTTATAAAGCTATCTGAAGATTGAGAGCAATATCAAGTGTGGATTTGACAGGTCATTTAGTACTGAAATTAAATTTCTGATTCGAACTTAAATTATCTGTCATTTTCAAGGGCTGAGTACAAACGGACCTTAACTGCATATACCTACTATTTATTGGGTAATAAGAAAAGTATAATGGTCACATCTAAATTTATTGTAACCTACATAAAATAAAATTGCAACCCATTAAATTTAGAAACATTTCAACACTTGCAACTCATCATAATCGGTAAAATGTTATAACTACATCAGTATTATTTCGAAATACAAAAGTGCGGTTTACGACGTTATTTTTGAAAGTAGGCCGTATTGCGAAAGGCATCAACAAAAACGTAGGTATTTTTAATTAAAATTATGCTGATAACATAGTGATTATACCAGTACAGATTAAATTGTGCAAGATTTCAGATTAGGCAGATATTTGATGTAGTGGTATTTACTGTATAAAATATAAATTATCGAAATGAGTAAAACAAAATATAGCATATCAGAGGCCAGTGCATTGGCGGCTTGAAAACTCTGACCTAATCTAGGGTCTGGTTTCCCTTCTGGGTTGCGGAGGTCAGATGACAGTCGCTCTGTGTAAAAACCAGTACCCTAGCTCAATCACCTAGAGTAGGTAGCCGATCCCATGATATACGGGATGAGGCTAGGGAGCTGATGATTGAATAGAGTAAAGTTTTGCTAAGTCTGAAAATGTTGTTTTAATCACTTACATAGTTTATTCAAACATTAGCGAACATTTTGAAATGCACTAAGCAATTTTAAATTAATTTTCACTTTTTTACTATTGTATTTTCTTTACAATAAAATTAGAGGTAAATGAATGAAAACATAGTTTCATTGAAGGTTAAATATTAAATAATGCCTTCGAACAAAAAAGTTTTTTCAACTAGGTACATGGTAAAGAAAGAATTTGCTTACTTTTTCGTTTATGAACACTTTTCACTGAAGCATCCGAAAACCAGCTCGGGTACATACGCGACGTGTTCGAAACAAAATAAAAGAAAATCGTTATTGGCCGAAAACACGCGCAGAAAATCGATTCAAATTTCGAACGTCACGCGCGAGTTATACTGTTCGAAATTTAAAAATGGCGCGCGTACGTCCGTCGCTTCGCCTGCCTTGAGTGCGACTGCGGCTTGCACATCACTTGCGGGTGAATAAACAACCGCATGTACAGCCCAGTGAGTGTACAGTACTATTCCAAAGTTTGTGCCCCAATAGCTGATATCGATGATTATCGGGAAGGTACTTTCATGCTCAACGGGGTGTAAGGGGACAGCGTCCCGCAAACTGATAGGAGTTGCTCAGTCAACGGTACTGAACAACTATCCCTATCAGTTTGCGGGACGCTGTCCCTTACACCTGGTATAGTAGAGTTGCCTTTATCCTGGAGGAAGGGTTGGTATTTTCGCAACAAGAAGTACCTACACAATTTTATACCTTCTTGCAACGAGATATGATAGGAACTATAATTTATTTGTCGACATTTTTAAGGTATTTTTAAAGTTTGTAAAAATCTGTTTCCTTGGGTCGATTTAAGCTCAAAGAGAGCTCAAATTGATATTTAATTCGGCGTACCTTAGAACCAATACTTTTAATTTTAACAAATATTTAAATTAACTTTAACTTACTATAATTACAAATATTTGCACGTTATGTTTTGCTGATAACACATTTTTATGTTCTGATAACTGACTCGCGGAACTGATTTGACTTGGGGCTCTGACATTCTTTGTTGCGTGTTTAACAGTTTTATGCCTATTATGATAAGTTTTTCTGTTATTCCTACGTACTAACAATTATTGTTGGTGCAAACCGGGACAAAAACAATCATCGTTTACCGATATATGCCAAACAGCGACACCCTGTCAATCACTGGTTTAAAAGAATGTATGATATTTACATACCAAAAGGTACCTGTTTGCAAACATATAAGATATAGGTAACATAACAGGACTTGTATTTTTAAATCACTCGAATCGAATTCGTATGCGCAAGAGCTAATTCCGCATGCCAATTTGAATGGAATTCGCATACGATCTTTACTCTTTCATATGCGCATTAGCTTTCGAGCGCTTCAAAAATACGACTCCAGGTTGTTATACCATCGACCGGGGTTTTCACCAAAATGATGCAATTTTATGCATTGTTTACCGAAATATTTTTTATTTTCAATGATTATTCTTCTTTTTCTGTTAGGATAAACGATTCAATGACCCTGGTGTCAGAGGCCGTAATTATAAATAGCACTTGAGACTGACAGTTTGAGTCCGTATTAGAAATGTCATTTCAGTACAAACGGATCTGTCAAATCCATACTTAAATTACTCTCAAATTTGAGATCGTGTTCAAACCGCAATTTTTTTAGTTTAGCGACCAAAGTTATTTTAAAATACTGAAAATGGCTAGGAACATTCATCATCACTACATAGTATTAAACAAAGTCGCTTTTTCTGTCCCTATATCCCTATGTATACTTAGTGCTTTAAAACTACGCAACGGATTTTGATGCGGTTTCTTTTAATAGATAGAGTGATTCAAGAGGAAGGTTTATATGTATAATACATGCATAATATAGTAGAGAAACACTAATATTTTTCGTGCGAAGCCGGGGCGGGTCGCTAGTAAACATAAAAGTTAGAAAAGTAGACACTCTTCGAGACGATTAACCCGATGACCCGTAGGGTCAGAGTTTTCAAACCACCTAATAGTACAGCTACCTCAGACAAGGTTTGAGTAACGACCTCTATGAAAGACAGCGACCGGGACCGACGGCTTAGCGTGCCCTCGGAAGCACGGGATCCAGTAGACGCTAAAAGATACACTTTGTAATAAATTGGCAAAAAGTAAAGGAATTTGTAATAAGTTAGTAAAAAATAAATCGGAAACAATGAAGAGAATATTATTATAAACAAAAAGTAGGAAAACGTTACGAAGAATTTATGATAAATGATGTTTGAAATGCACTGCATTTTACAATCGGTTTGATGTCATTTCCGACACTCACTAATATGATATTATTATTATTTCAAGGTCCGACAATGATTCAATTTCAATGTCAGTTTTGAGTGCAGATTACGAGCTAAGTAAATAAACAAACCAGCATCACATAGGTGTAAAGAGGTTAGGTTGAAATAATATGTTTAAGAAATTGCACTTCCCATACTAACGGTGTCAGTTGCAAGTCATTTTGTATGCGAGAACCAATAAAACATAAAGTGAATAAAGTTTAGTTTAGATATTTCAAAATAAATAATGGTATCTTCTTTTAGTAAAATTTTCCTATCTAATCTGAAAACTAAAGATAAAGCCCGATGGTGTAGTCGATAGGGCCGCTGCCTCCTGATCGTGGTTCGAATCCCATCACGTACTAATGTGTTTTTCCGTTTTCCAATTTCATATGTACGTTTATTCGGTGCTTTTTCTGTTTTTCGGAAGGCACGTTAAGCCGTTGGTGCCGGTTAATATCGTTTAACACCATGTCGTTAAGCCATATCAGAGGCAAGTGCTAAGCATTGGCGGCTTGAAAACTCTGACCTAAACTAGGATTGGGTCTGGTTTCCCTTCTGGATTGAGGAGGTCAGATGGTAGTCGTTCTGTTTAAAAACCGGTACCCTTGTTCAATCACCTAGATTAGGTAGCCGACCCCGTGACCTACGGGATAAGGCTAGGGAGATGTTGATGATACGGAAACTAAACTGACCTATACAATCATGAACTCTTTAGAAAAGTTCATAATGAATGATCCACGTTGAACTGAATAGAAAATGAACAATAGAAAAAAGCAGACATGTGCAAATTTAAAAATCACGTTTCCTGATGATTGACACCAAAACCCAAAAATATCAATTTGATTCGTGTTTTAAAGAATTTTTACTTCATTTGTCGAATTAACTTGTATTCATAAAGCATCGCTAATTATAGAACTTATAGCACCGAAATTAATACCAATGATGTAAAATGAGTACACTACTCACAAAGTTTTACTTCCATGCTGGACTGGGAGCGAGAGAAAAACATAGAATGTACCAGCTGCATTTCCTCCTGGGCATGCTGAAGAAACCAGCTAAGGGATCCGAGGGTTTCTGTGTACTGCAATTTAGGCGATGGGCTGACAACCTGTCACTACAGCAATATACCTACAAATTACAAATGTATCTTAAGTAACCCTCAAAACTTTGTCAGACGTGGCAAACGACCTTTGTTTAGGTCGTGTACGCTCTGCATACCCCATTAGGGATAAAGACGTGATCATATGTATGTATGTATTACTTAGTAATAAGAACTTTACTTTGTTTAACAGGAATGCCTATCGTGCCTCGTGAAAAGTCTTTGCTATACAAACATTAGCGCAACCTTCGCTTGGTCTTGCTTGATACTCCTGACGTGACCAGCGCAACCTGGTTCCAGTATTGACAAGAGCACTAGGCCAAACAGAAACATACATACATACAATCACGCCTTTATCCCTAACAGGGTAGGCAGAGCGTAAACGACCTAAACAAAGGTCGTTCAAGTTTTGAGAGTTATAAGGTATCCCATCACGTAAATTGCAATATATAGAATCCCTCGGATCCATTAGCTGGTTTTAACAGTATGCCAAGGAAGAAATGCAGCTGGCACATTCTATGTTTTTCTCTCGCTCCCAGTCCAGCATGGAAGAAACACACAGAGAAATGGGATAAAATTAGCACTGGGTAGGAATAGTGTTGCCGATAAGAATAGAAAAAGGAGGAGGCTTTTACCCTAGGGGAACACTAGATGTAGATAAAAAACTGTAATAAAAAAAGGTATAGTTTATAGAGCCCGATGGTGTAGTCGATAGGGCCGCTGCTTCCTGAGCGGTAAGTCGTGGTTCGAATCACACCACGTACCAATGTGTTTTTCTGTTTTCGAATTTCATATCTACGTTTATTCAGCGCTTTTTTCGTGTTTCAGAAGGCAAGTTAAGCTGATGGTCGCGGTTAATATAGTTTAATACCGTAGATATTAGTCGTTAAGCCATGTCAGACGCCAGTGCTAAGTAATGGCGGCTTGAAAAGTCTGACCTAATGTAGGATTGGGCCTGGTTTCCGATCTGGATTGCGAAGGTCAAATGACAGTCACTCTGTGTAAAAACCAATACCCTCGTTTGGTCACCTAGATTAGGTAGCCGACCCCGAGGGATACGGGATAAGGCTAGAGAGATGATGATGAGTATTTGTTGTTATAGCGGCAAGAGAAATACATCATCTGCAAAAATTTCAACTCTTTAGCTATCACGGTTCATGAGATACAGCCTGGTGACAGACGGACAGACAGCGAAGTCACAAGATCAGATCACCTAGATTAGGTAGCCCACCCCGTGAGATACGAGATAAGGCTAGAGAGATGATGCGGTATAGTTTAGTTCCTATTTACCTCGCGAAATCTTAAGATACCAATGAGGCGGAAAATAGCAAACGCCAAGAACAAGTATATAGGTAAATAGGAGGATTCATAAAATTTCTTTATTTGGCCATGGGAAATACGCATGGGAAATACTTTATAAACACTGCACTGATCATGCCAATAAATATAAAGGTAAACACTATTGGTCAATATAATTAGATAAAGAATTTATAATAATAAGGTATTATATATGAGTGTTATAAAATATACAGCAATATATCTACAAATCTATCTTAAATAACCTTCAAAACTTTGTCAGATGTAGCGGAACGACCTTTGTTTTGGTCGGTTACGCTCTGCCTACACTAATAGGGATAAAGGAGTGATTATACGTATGTATGTAGCACTTACATCTAACTTTTATGATCAGCTGATTGATTTACTATAGGAAGGTTATTTCTCACTTAAGTCGTATAAAATTTAGCTGATGGATAAATAGCCGTTGTTTTACCTCACTATTATATATACTCTTTATTTAATAATATAATTCAATACATTAATTAAATCTGAAAATTAAAGCAGAGGCACACAATATATAATAGTACTACATACAGAATGGACATTCTCCTCCCATCCGCAGTCCGACATACGTCACACTCCGCGCCGAATTGTGGGCCACATTGGCCACACAGGGTATGGCGCTCGCATGTTTCCCAGTGTAACGGAAATAATAAAGTTTTGTGTTCCAAAGATTGTTAGGTACTGTTCCGTGTACGGATGTCTTTCTACCACAAAATATGACTCCAATAGCAACTTTTTTTGATTCCACAGTGACGAAAGACGGTAAGTAAATTCATACAAAATATGCAACCTAATCTATTCTAACTATTCAGTTACAGTGAACTACTTTAAAACGTTGGTTTAATCATGAACCAGATTAGTCAAGTGATGATTATGACCGGTAAAACAAAATTTGTCAACCCTTATAACACGCACACAAACGCATGTCAAGTGCAACATGCCGTCTGTCGATGTGTGACCAAAACGACATGGTAGATAGGAGTGTCCGAGCTTGGCAAAGGCGAGCTTATGTCTATAAGAGATCTCTTCCAGCCAACTTAGTGGGGATAAAAGATAAGACTTCACGGGATATAGGTAGGTACAATAAGTAAATCATAGTGATAATAATTATACACAAAAAATGTACACATCACGATGAAGTCGGATCCGGAGCCATTTCAGTTGAGCGCGAAATTCAGAGACATGATCACATTTGCAAATGCTGATAATGAAACCAATAGCTTGATCTTGTAAGCGCTCGAATTTCTTTAGTATCTCCTCAGTCGCATCCAAATAACAGACATCAGCATAATCGAAGATGGGGAGAAGAAGGGCTTGTGCAAGCATAACTTTAGTGTGAAAGAGAAGGAAATCCTGGAGTCGCTTGAGAGTGTGAAACGAATAACGCTTACGCCTACTAACTTCATTAGCTTGTGCTGACCATGACATATCACATGTCTAAAATGAACCCTAGGTGTTTAGCTTTGACTGTGTATGGTATGCAAAAATTATATTAGAACACCTTTAATTGATTGAAATTGATGTACCATGGCCACCTAGTTAATTGCCCGGAGAACTTTCAATTGCTTAAGATCTTTGCGTACAAGTAGCACGCTAAGCGATTGATGTTTCAGCATGTAGAAAGCATAAGTTCAACAGCTAGCTGGGCGCCGAAGTCATTTCTCTTTGTGCCGTATACCACAACGGTGGGTAGTGACGCATTGCTGGACAACAGTGGCCTCACTATTACCCTAATGCCTATTATAAAATAAATTGCAGAGAGAGCATGTATATATTTGTATATACATGCGTCGCGTCTTTGCGCGTCTCTCGTGTTTCGGCCCGTTATGCCGCAAGGCGGGTAGGACCATGGGCGGTTGGAGGGATTAAAATTGATTAATATCTCCAATTTTACAACTTAATCTACTGCTACCAAAGATCATGGCCTGTGACTTGGGATTCAAAAGTAGTCCAAAACTCCTAGCCCATTCCTGCACAGCAGTAAGATCATATTTTACCACAAACTTTGCTTAGGTCACATTTGTTACAGCCCCAACATCGATACTACGTCAAACAAGGTCCTGACCATAACCTGAGGTTTTTTTTTATGACTTTTGACTCCGCGATATAGTAGTTTGTTCGTGACGGGCAGGCGAATTAATTGCACCTAATTAAATATTACATGTCATTAAAATAACGCAAAATGCCTAGTATTTGTACAATAGAGCAAGTGCGTATTTTTTTATGTCTAGTTAATTGTCGTTAAATGACGCAACATGTTTATTGTTCTAATTATTTAAAGTATTTAAAAAAAAGTACCTATCTATGTTTTGTGACCTATTATAGTGTCAAGAACATTTAAATGTTTTGCTAGTTTTATGATTATGTGTAATAAACACTACGTAGATTTATGGGATGATAAGAACTCGTACTTGAAGCACATGGAGTTTCTAAATTTTTGTGAAAAAATAAGTCTCCTTGAGTACTTACCCTGCAAACCGTTCATCTGATAGGTATTATAGACTGATTGAAAGGGAGCGCTAGCTTTTACTCTTATGAGGGTATTATACACATGAATCTACATTTCATGCCAATGAAAACTATCTTTAAATGACATAACAATTTGTATAATAAGAATCTAGATAGAAAAGAATAAACTTTTTTAGTGGCTAGACGGAAAATATTCCGTAAAATGCTGGGATCTAAGGAACGAGACGATGGAACCTGGAAGGTTTGTAAGAACCGTGAGTTGGAAGAGCTAGTGCTGGAGCCAAATATTATAGGCGAAATAAAATTCTTATAATTACTTCCATGCTGGTCTGGGAGAAAAACACACAATGTGCCAGCTGCATTTCCTCTCGGGCATGCTTTAAAAACCAGTTTCAGTGTATTGTAATTTAGGCGATGCGCTGACAACCTGTCACTACAGCAATATACCTACAAATCTATCTTAATTAACCCTCATAACTATGTCAGACGTGGCGGAACGACCTTTGTTTAGGTCGTTTACGCTCTGCCTACCCCATATTGGGGATAAACGCGTGATTATATGTATATATGAAATAAAATCGGCATGGAATCGATGGCTTGGACACGTGGAAAGGCTGAGAGAAGATGGCGCCGTTAAATGGGCTTATGTGGAAAACCGAGTGGAAAGCGTTCGGTTGGGCGCCCCAGATATCGTTGGGCAGATGAAGCAGAGAAAGATCTTATCGAGGTTCAAGAACGGCGACTCACAGCTCAAGATAGATACAGTTGACGACTTCTGGTGTCGGAGGTCAAGATCCACTTTGGGTCACACTGAGCCACCGCAGTACCAAAGTAAGTACATACCTGCATACATATAATCACGCCTTCATCCCTTCAGACCCAAACAAAGGTCGCTTCGCCACGTCCGACAAAGTTTTGAGAGCTATTCAAGATGGATTTTTAGGTATATTGCTGTAGTAACAGGCTGTCAGCCCATCGCCTAAATTGCAATATACTCAAAACCCTCGGATCCCTTAGCTGGTCACACATTTTTCTTTCGCTCCCATTCCAGCATGGAAGTAAGAAGTAATAATAGTCCTCCCACCGATTTTCAGTGATGGCGGCCAATCTCCGAGAGATCTAGTCAGAGATCAGAGGACTAGTTTTTAGTGCCCAAGTGTTTGCGCTATACACAGGTGTACTCTTTATTCCTTCAATCTCTTATTCTGATGGGACAGATTCACTGACACGACTAGAGAGAAATCAGGCGCAGGACCGACTATTTACATGCCCATCCGACAACATGAAACATCTTACTTTTCGGAAAATCAGGTGATCAGCCTGCAATGTCCTAACCAAACTAGAATTAACAACACAAAGTCATTATCCTCCGCCGGGAATCGAACCCGGGAACTCCGGGTCGAGAGCCCATGGCTGAGACCGCTAGACCACGGAGGCAGTTAAAAAAAAAGTAAAGAAGTAAGTAGATAGGAACTTTAAATATTATGATTTAAGACGACATAAAACTTTTATGTTAATTATATATTTTGTTTCATAATCTATGACGTATCAATATACCTACTTGTTTTATTCTGTGCTCAATATTATATTATTTACCAGGAAGTTGGAAAACCTTGAACCGGTACTATGAGACATCGTTCACTACTCGTATCAGCTATTGACTTGAACTTTCAGCCTTTGTTTTGAGATCCATCAAATCACGATGTTTCATAAATCATCATGTTTTTGTTTATCGTCGGGCTTTCGATCTTAAACCTGACTCGTATTGGTTTTGACACAATATAGTTTTTCCCTTAATCTGTCATAGTTCTAGGCCCGTAATTATAATCCGCACTCGAGATTGCTAGCTGTCAATCTCGAGTGCGGATTATAATTACGGGCCTAGAACTATGACAGATTAAGGGAAAAACTATATTGTGTCAAAACCAATACGAGTCAGGTTTAAGATCGAAAGCCCGACGATAAACAAAAACATGATGATTTATGAAACATCGTGATTTGATGGATCTCAAAACAAAGGCTGAAAGTTCAAGTCAATAGCTGATACGAGTAGTGAACGATGTCTCATAGTACCGGTTCAAGGTTTTCCAACTTCCTGGTAAATAATATAATATTGAGCACAGAATAAAACAAGTAGGTATATTGATACGTCATATACTTATTGAGTTCGTATCAGAAATGTCATTGCAGTAAAAATGGCATGTCAAATCCATTCTTAATATTTCTCTCAATCTTGAGATAGCTTTACAAATAATTAAAGAAAGTTGATAAAATATAGAGTCTTAATACTCCATTAATGTATATGATACTGAATATGTATGTATGACTAGCAATTAATATATATGATGAATTATTCCGTGCAGAATATTTAATTGGTTATTTGGAGAATTAGCTTTTCCTAATACATACATAATGTCACACTTCTTTCTATTTTCCTAATAGTATTTTTAACCCCACCAAAACCATAAATGTTAAAGTGAAAGCCAAGTTCATGGACGTATTGGTGCGTGAATCGCACAAAAAGTTGTGAGAGCTAAAAAGGGAGTCAAGTCTAGGGCACAGAATATATAATAGTACTACATACAGAACGGACATCCACCTCCCTTCCCCTGTCCGACATACGTCACACTCCGCGCCGGATTGTGGGCCACATTGAGCGTACGCTTAGCGGGTATGGCGCGCGCATGTTTCCCAGTAATATGGTTAGGTACTGTTCCGTGTACGGATGTCTTCCTACCACAAGATATGACTCACCACAGGCATTTTCTAGGCAATCATGCTCCATCATAGTCTACATCATCACTTACCATCACGTGAGATGGCGGACAAATGACTGCCTATAAAATATAAAAAAAAAAAAAAAAAAAAGACTCCATTAGGAACGTTTTAAGATTCCACAGTGATGAGAGACGGTAAGTAAATTTATACAAAATATGCAATCTAATCTATTCTAACTATTCAGTTACAGTGAACTACTTTAAAACGTTGGTTTAATCAAGAATCAGATTAATCAAGTGATGATTATGAACGGAGCCTCATGAGAGCCCGATGGTGTGGTGGATAGGGCCGCTGCCTCCTGAGCGGGAGGTCGTGGTTCGAATCCCACCACGTACCAATGTGTTTTTCGGTTTTCGAATTTCATATGTACGTTTATTCGGCACTTTTTCCGTGCTTCGGAAGGCACGTTAAGCCGTTGGTCCCGGTTAATATCGTTTAATACCGTAGATATTAGTCGTTAAGCCATATCAGAGGCCAGTTCTAAGCAGTGGCGGCTTGAAAACTCTGACCTAATCTAGGATTGGGTCTGGTTTCCCTTCTGGGTTGCGTAGGTCAGATGGCAAGCTCTGTATAAAACCAGTACCCTCGTTCAATCCCCTAGATTAGGTAACCGACCCTGTGAGATACGAGATAAGCCTAGGGAGATCATGAGTTAGGAGTGTCCGAGCTATGTCTAGGGTTTGTTATAGTTTTCTTCATTTGTTATTTTAAGAACGGCGACTTTAAATACAAATATCTCGAGAAAAACCCATTTAAGGCACTTTCAAAGAAACCTCTACCTAATTTTATAACACCTGTCTAACGATACCCTATTCAATAATAAAGTATATTCTTATCTTATCTTATCTTATAAAAGTCAAAAATAAAAACAATATCCCCCCATTCACTTGTATGGGGGTCCAATATACTTTTTAAATTTATTTAATTTTCATCTATCTAACCTTGGCCTGGGGCAGCACAGGCATAAATGAGAAGGGCGACCTTATGCTGGACTTCATAGTAAGTAATGACTTAGACATAGTTAACATTGGCGATACCGCAACCTTTGTGACTAAGACAAGACGAGAAGTACTAGACATTACACTAGCGACCTCATACTTTAGCAACTACATTATGAGTTGGAGAGTGGACACTGAGGAAAGTTTCTCTGACCACAGAAGGATCACCTTTCAACTCGAATGTAGGATAGAAAAGACAATGATTAGAAACGCTAGGAAGACTAACTGGGACACCTTCGTTGAAATTCTCAAAATAGGGACCCCTAAAGACAAAAAGACCTCTAACGTCATAGACAAGTTAGAGGTAGATTCATTAAGACTAAATAAGACCCTAAACAAGGCGTTCCATGAATCATGCCCCCTCCAAGAATTGAGAACAGGAAAGGGGCAAAAATGGTGGAACAAAGACTTAAAAAAGAAGAGAAAACTAGCTCGCCGTAAACTAAGAACAGCCCTAAAAAGGGATGACCCGGCGAGCTGGGATGAGTACAGGAAAGCTAGAAATAACATGCGAAACACCAGTCGCAGAGAAAGTAAAAAAGGATGGCGTCATTTCTGTGAAGAAATTCACAACACACCACAAGCCGCCAAACTCATGAGAACCCTAGCAAAAGACACCACTTGCAGACTAGGTAGCCTGAGGATAGATGGGAATATCATTACCGAACCAAAATTAATTTTGGACATAATGATGAAAACCCATTTTCCAGAGTGTATAGAACATCAAGAAGAGCAACTCAACATCAACCCCAATACCAAGTGGGAAGAAGTTGATGAAGTGATAAATAAAGAAGCTGTAACATGGAGCATACTATCGTTCGCACCATATAAAGCGCCGGGACCAGATGGCATTTTTCCTAAAATGTTACAGATAGCACTAGTCCACATTATAGACGATTTGATTCACCTATACAAAGAAAGTCTAAATACAGGCTATATCCCCAAAACATGGAGGAAGGTCAAAGCTACCTTTATTCCTAAACCGGGGAAAAAGAATTATCAAGAAGCCAAATCTTTCAGATGCATCAGCCTATCGTCATACATCATGAAAGCACTAGAAAAGATTATAGACAGATTCATCAGATCGAAGATAAGCAGAAGTGGCAACCTGCTGCATGCAAATCAGCATGCATATATGCAAGGAAAATCCACGGACACTGCTCTTCATAACCTGATAGTCAAAGCTGAAAGATCTATACATAATAAAGAATACGCTATGGGATGTTTCTTTGACATTGAGGGTGCCTTTGACAAGGCGACCTCATATGCCATAGCAAACTCCCTAGAGAGAGAAGGAATAGCACAAAATCTAGCCAGATGGGTGATGAACGCTCTGAAACATCGTGCCATTACGGCAGAGCTAGGAGGTACATCGCACACTATTCGAGCCAAAAGAGGCTTCCCACAGGGAGGATGTCTCTCACCACTTATGTGGTGTCTTCTCCTGGATGACCTAATAAAGACTATAAACAGAACCATGGTATATATGCAAGCATACTCCGATGACGGAGTTATACTAGCTACTGGAAGAGAATTGAACATGATTAGTAACATCATGAACAGGACACTGAAGCTGGTCCTTCAATGGTGCAGGGATAGAGGTTTAAACCTCAACCCGAATAAAACCAAACTAATCATCTTCACAAGGAAAAGAAATAAACATTTAGAACTACCAGTCCGAATCGATGGAGTTGAACTGGAAGTAGTAGAGGAGATAAGATACCTAGGTGTGGATATAGACAGTAAACTGCTCTTTAACACACACATAGAAAACTCAAGCAAAAAAGCAAAGATGGCCTTAGTGCAATGCAGAAGAGCCGTCGGCAAGACATGGGGAATAAAGCCACATATAGTCCTATGGATCTATAAAGCTATAATTCTCCCCAGAATAAGTTACGGAGCAATAGTATGGTGGCATAGAACCTCTATCATCAAAAACAAAACAGCGCTGGACCAGGTCCAACGCTTAGCTGCACTGATGATCACTGGGGCAATGAGAACAACTCCCACAGCAGCCTTAAATATGATCCTGGGTCTCTATCCTATTGACCTACAGGTGAAGAAGGTAGCCTTAGAACAATGGTTTAGAATGAAGTCCTTTAAGTCTTGGAGGGGTAACCATCTGGACAAAGGGCATGTTAGGATAGACTCGGTGATAGGACAAAATATCTCGATGATTCTTGCAAACAACGATTTGATAGAGAAACAAGAGATTTTTGATAAAAAGTACAGAATACACATAGGCTCAAGAGAGGAGTGGAAAATTCACACAGACAACCCGACAACGATCTGTTACACTGACGGATCTAGGAAAGAAAGCACCAAATTATCGGGGGCGGGCATTTACATAGAAAGCTCGCCACGTCTGTATAGAACAATACCTTTAGGAAAATTCGCCAGCGTTTTCCAGGCTGAGGTGCAGGCCATCCTGGAGTGCGCCGGCGAGTTAGAAAATACAGAACTGACACCAGAAGTCATAATCTATAGCGACAGTCAGGCAGCATTAAAAGCGCTCAACAAAACCTGTACAACCTCTGCATTGGTTAAGGAATGCAAACTGACTCTAAACAGATTATGTACCAAAACTAGTATCACAATTGCCTGGGTGCCAGGGCACCAAGACAATGAAGGAAACGAAATAGCAGACAAATTGGCCAGGACCGGGGCAGATGAAACCTTTATGGGCCCTGAACCATGTCTACCAATTCCAGGCCAAATAACAAAAGGCGTTATTAACATAAAAATTAAAAACGATAGTAACAGTAGATGGAATAACTTACAGTCCTGTCGACAATCTAAGTTTTTCATAAAATGCTTAGATTTTAGAAAAACGCGTAGACTACTACAACTTAGTAAAAAACATATCAGACTCTTGGTAGGGTTAGTGACAGGACATTGCGGACTGAACAAACACCTACACACTATGAGATTAATAGATAACCCAAATTGCCCTGAGTGCGGACAGGAGGAAAGTAGTCTCCACTTCTTAGCCGAATGTCCTAGCTACTCACTGCCAAGATGGGAATACTTAGGAACTGACAAACTAGAGACAAAGGACTTAGAAAACATTTCCTTATTAGACATTCTGCACTTCTGCAGGGCCACCGGTAGATTCAGGGAGGTGACGCTGACGGAGCACCAGTGAACCCAGTGCTCCACCACTGGGAATTGGGTGAAATAGTTCCAATCATCAGGAGCTGATCACCCGTCTGCGTGCATCGCAGCCGTCCCACCAAGAAGTAGAAGTAGATCTAACCTTGGGTCATTATAATCAATGTTCATTCCAAATATCATGACTGAGTTTTTGATTACTTGATTTTTGATATGTATGTAATTTATTAAATTAAATATACAAAAACAATTTTTCAGAATTAATATTTAAATAACCGTTAGAACTATGTTTATGAAATTTAGAGTACTGGTTTAGAGGATTCTAGAGTATTTTAATATATTTTAATTTTGTAAATTTTAGTTTAGTAGTTTTCGAGTTATGAAGTGGTCAAAAGTGGCTCCAAATGGTTCCTGTAAATAAATATACACACTTTGCTACTGGCTAGTTCTCTTCGTTTAGCTCGAACTTGGCTTAGACAGGCATGTACTGCGTGCCTAGATAAAAAATATTATTTAGCATCAAGGCTCTTATATACATAATCATAGCTTATCGCCATTACCCTACCCTAATTCTAGGGTATAAATCATAAAAATGAAACGTTTATTAAAGTTTTCAAAACGTTACATATAAACTGCTCGAGAATAAACTTTTACACAAAGGTATTTAGAGTGTTCGATGCTATAACTTATAGACTAAGGTTCGTAATTATAATCAGCTCTCAAGAGTTTGAGTTTGTATCAGAAATGTAATTTCAGTACAAAACGGCCTGTCAAATCAAAACTTAATATTGCTCTCAATATTGAGATCGCTTTATAAATACGAGCCTAGGTATTTGACCGTCTATAATAATAATAATAATAATTTTTCACCTATGTCACGTTATTTAGCGCTGACCTTTTTAATTTCCCGAGTAACATTGTCTAACGCAGTAAAATTAGAGTAACTTCCTGTCAAAATTTGGTCACTACAATTAGCCTTTATTAAACATTTCAGCGTCCAAATTAATTATACAATATGTTAGTTGGCTTTTTACGTTTAGGCCATTTTATTGTGATATTTGGAGCTGTCGGGACGTCGTGTTCCAAATCTAATGTAGAAAAAATCCGTCAAAAAATCCCAGTTTAAACATGAAGTGGATCTTGTGTGTGATAGTGTTATTTTATGTATTTTCTGAAATAGGTTGGTTGAATACAATAACTATTGTCTTCACTAACTTATCAAAACAGCTAAACAGACAAAATAAAATAATATTCTTTTTGTGCACTTTTCTTGTTTTAGTAAATGCTGCTAAAATAAATAAGTCCAATAAACCTAAAGATTCCATACATCTAGAAATTGAATCAAGTATTTACAAAAATGGCGAAAGTTTTCTGGAAGCGGGAGTAAATAAGAGAATAGCTTGTAAAGGAAAAGTTAAAAGTCAAAAGGTAACTATATTGATCATTTATTGAATAAAAGTCCTTTGTCATAATTTTAATGTAAAATTAATGTAATAGTCTTGTCCTAGCACAAAATGATATCCGAATGTAACTTCAATACTAACATCATCATTATAATTACAGTATTTGATTAATTCGAACCATTATAACTTTAACTTTAATAAATGTGCGCTAGCTAGAGTTTATACTTTTTAATATCTTGGCCTCATATTGATCTTAGTTCTAGATTCAACCGGCTAAACCTAAAATTAAAATCTATATCTACATTCAGACTAAAAACATTGGTAAAGGACAGAAGGTCTATTTTCTCCGGTTTTTGATTTATAGTCGGTGGTTTTATGCGTTATTTGTCATTTTTATCCGCCGTCATATGATATGGCGGATAAAATTGACAGAAATACTGGGGAAACGTGTGAATATGCATCAAAATCTAGCGGACAAAGTGTAAAACCATAGAGTATAAATCTGTCCTTTTTCAATTTTATTATTTTGAAAGTGACGGATTGATTAAAATTTTAGTTTTAGCAGGTGGTATCTAGAATCGAGCCCATTGACCCCAGATCTCAAGGACGATGCTCATATCGAAAGGGAACGAAGGGCATTGTTGGTAAGAGTTAACATACTGGCTCGCGAGATTGCAAGTTAAAATTACTCTCTTCAGATCTTACTGCATATCATTCTATACCTGCAGCCTGTGAGCTAGATATACTAAAAATCCAATAGCGCCTTTCGGGTCCAATATAACAACGCGTTCAGGGTGTTGTTTGGGCTGCCTCGATTTTGTAGCGCATTAGGGGTGTTTGCGGCCGCGAGGGTAGACTATTTCTACGCAACAACGCGCAAAAGGTGCGGATCCCTTGTGCGCAGGGTAGCACCAACAACATCCTGAGCATGATCGGGAGTAGGCTCGACTGTCAGTATCAGAGAGTCATTGTTGCGCTATTTCAAGTTGACCTCGACACGAAACGCGATGATCTGAAGTCCCGCCAGCCTGCTGCCATTCAATATCATTATGAGCAAGGTGTACTCACGTGCCCTAAGTGTGCACGGAAGTTCAAGGCGATAATCGGCTACGTGAGCCACTTTTGGGCGCACGAGTGCCGCACCGACTAGGAGTCGAAGTTGTCGCCATGGCCGAAATCGGTTGGTGGGATCATCATCATCATCATCATTTCAAGCGGAATGGGGCAGCGGTGACTCATCCTACTGTCATACTACATAATTGTTACCTATCCTAACCTAACCTATCTCATCTCATTTTACTAACATAGTTGTAAGTGTTACTAATATTATGAGTCCGGGTTACTGGAATAAACATCTTTAATGTACATCAAAATTTCTATCACTATAGTTTAACTAAAGTTATTCATCTCATATTTTTTAAAAGTAAAATGAGTCTGCATTTTTTTATTTCCAATTTAAAAATAAAAAAACAATAGTCGGTAGGTATTTTTCTAATTACTCTTATTAGAAATTATTACTTTTTCTTATTGGGTATTATTATAATTTCTGGCCGCATCGCTATAACCAATCCCGCGTGACGCGAGATGAGGCGAGAATCAATCCCGCAAATTTCTATCAACCAGTGATAGCGACTCGCGCACGCTCGGTTATAGCTTTGCGGCCAGACGCAGCTCTTGGAATCATAATAAAATGTACAGACTATTGTTTATTTAATTTTATTGTTTATATTTTCGTTGGGCTCCTTTTACGTTACTGAAACACCCCCTAAGCTATGGCACGCAATTAAATAAACATCCTGTATATTTCTTCTTCAGATAGAGTGGTATGATCCCCAAGGTAATCCAGTGCCGAAGGACTCCAAAAAGCGTGTCTTCGTGACTGAACCCTTGGCCATCAATCCAACCGTGTACCTGGTTTTCTCTTCCACCGAAGTCGATGATAGCGGCACTTGGGAATGTCGCTCCGGAGACAGAGTCGAGAAGGTTTCTTTGTGTGTCATGGGTGAGGTGAAAATGATAGAATGATGTAAATGTTAAAAAAATCTGAAAAGGAGAGTAGTTATTTTTTACTGAAAAATAATGATTCAATCGAGTGATTTGGCCATAATTATCCTGTAAAATTACTTTACAAAATATAACTTGAACCGATTTCTCATAAGCATCATGTATACATGACTTATATATTATGATAATTCTGCTCAAATTATTTTCATCAGCATTAAAAATAGTACGGATTTGAGAAGTATAAATACTCCATTTACTCAACTATTATTATACGTACAGATCCAGCCACCGTGAATGATCCAAAGGAGATAACAATTAATGAAGGAAGGTCCATAACCCTAACTTGTCAAACCAGTGGCAACCCTGAACCGAGAATACTGTGGTCGAAGGACGGTGAATTAATAGAAGGTAATAATAAATCTTTTTTAGTGATATTTCTATCGAAGACCCGGAGAGAGTAAAATGTTGTCCCCACAGTCACCTCTATGTGACTGAACATAAGGAATTAAAAAGCAAAAATCATCAAATGGAACTTGGAACGGAAGTACACTCCAACTATTTGAAAAAAAAAAGCTCTATTTGCAAAAAGAAATGCTTAAATCAGTAAAATTTTCTGCAAATAGAAATATATCTTTTTTAACTTTTCTATTTGGTAAATCATCATCAACTTTTAATTTTTCTTTTCACAAATTACAAGTTGACATAATCTTTACAGAGGATGGTGAAAAGTTCTACACAGGCATGAAATACAATCAGCACGGACTTGAAGGTCTCCTTACCATCAGATCCTTAACTCCTGAAGACATGGGCATCTACGTGTGTGAGGCCATCCAGACTAGTCAAGCGTTTGATGATTGTAACAACACTGCCAGTGTTAATATAACTTTATATGTAAATCGTTAGTATTTCAACCTACTTGTGAACAAAAATTAATTGATGCCTACATGAATTTGTAGAATATCGTTAATTTATACACTAACTAATTGCGTGCGAATAAAAAAATAATGAATGTTTTTCAGATGCCCCTAAATTTGACAAAAAGAAGAAAGATTTTTATACATTTGTGGAAGACGGAGATAAGTATGTTATTAATGTTGCTTATTGAGAAAACTAGACACAATTATTCATATTCGTAACTAAAATTGTGTCTAGTTTGTTATATATTGAGTTCATGGCTCGTTCAGATAAAAGTTTGGACAAAGTCCACAATTAAATGAACGAATTAACGTACCCAACTCTATTTATTGCATGAATCATATTACGTTTTATATAAGTTTTATGTGAATAGGAGTGATTCATACAAAATTGGCATTGTGTAACAATAAATCATTACATGAACACAGAATGTTGTGAAGACTGATCAACATCATCATCATCATCACCCTAGCCTTATCCCGTATGGCTTCCTAATTTTAGGTGATTGAACGAGGGTACTGGTTTTTACACAGAGCGACTGCCATCTGACCTCCGCAACCCAAAAGGGAAACCAGACCCAATCCTAAATTACGTCAGAGTTTTCAAGCCGCCAATGCTTAGCACTGGCCTCTGATATGGCTTAACGACTAATATCTACGGTATTAAACGATATTAACCGGGACCAACGGCTTAACGTGCCTTCCGAAGCACGGAGACTGATCAACATCGTCTGCATAATATTGTTTTCGCTATCACACACGATTAGATCGCGTCATCCCTAAAATCCTAAAGTGGCAACTGGCCTAGTATTATTATATTCTTCAGATATTTTTTAAATTCCTTCCATGCTGATCTGGGAGTGAGAGGAAAACATAGAAAGTGTCAGCTGCATTTTCTCCCAAGCAAGCTGTAAAAACCAGCTAAGGGATTCGAGGGTTTCAGTATATTGCAATTTAGGCGATGGGCTGACAATCTGTCAGTACAGACGCGGCTGAACGACCTTTTATTAGATCGTTTATGCTCTGTCTACCCCATTACAGATAAAGGCGTGATTATATAAATGAATGAATGATTTTTTAAATTACAACCGTTTTTTTCTTTTTCAGCGTTACAATAGTATGCGATCCTAGTGCCTATCCGAAGCCAGAGTTCAGATGGTTCTCAGGATTCAAGGCCATAGAGCCCTCCAATAAGCAATATACGATATCTGATGATGGAAGGTCACTGCACGTAGTAGCCAACACACAGAACTACAATCAGAAGTTTAACTGCAAAGCGAAAAACGACTTCGGAGTGGAATATATGACATACCGAGTATTGAGGATGCAAGAACCTGGTGAATTGATTGCGGTAATTGTATACAACTTTTGTTTTGAATACATACATGCCTACATATAATCGCGCCTCCAACCCCAATGGGGTAGGCAGAGCGTAAACGACCTAAACAAATGGTTATTAAAGATAGATTTGTGGGTATATTGCTGTAGTGACAGGTTGTCAGCTTATCACCAAAATTGCAATATAATAAAGCCTTCGGATCCCTCAGCTGGTTATTACAGCATGCCCGGGAGGAAATGCAACTATCACATTCTATGTTATTCTTTCGCTTCCAGTCCAGCATGGAAGAAATGGTTTTGAATTGTAGTAAATAGTTTAGTTTAGTTCTTTTCAAAGTATATTATGACTACCTATACAGGTATATAATTACCTGAATAACTTTGTCTAAGTACTACTTGTATTATAAAGAGTATTTTTTTATTTCTCCCAAATAATCTTGAAAACTACCAGACGCCACTCAAAAGTTTGCTAGTTAGTAAAAAAAAATGCAAAGTATTATTTTAACAGTTGTCCTGAGAGTTATTTCTAATTGCAATGATAATTCTACAAATTGTTTTCTTTTTCAGACATGGAATTTTGTACCACATGAAAGAACAATATATTTTAACATTAATTGGGATCCAGAAATTATGTTTCCTGTGAACAGTAAGTACATTTATGATAGTTTTTACTACTGATGCTGTTGAAAGAGTGAGTTTCAATACTAGTTATTGAATCATTTATAAATAATACTATTCATGAGCATATATTTAACAAGACCACTGATTAATATACAAGGTGTAAGGGACAGCGTCCCGCATACTGATAGGGGTTGCTCAGTCAACGATACTGAACAACTATCAACAGAATATTTTTTAGGAAGTGAAAATAAAATTTCCATACAAAATGTTTACCTTGATCAGACAATTTGTATGGAAAAGCCTTTTTTTAACTTCCTGATCAAAACCTGCTGATAGTTGTTTAGTGTAGTTGGCTAAACAACCCTTACCAGTTTGCGGGACGCTGTCCCTGACACCTGGTACTTAATAGTTACGTATATAAAACTAAAAACATTATTGTTACGTTTTTCAGGAGTCGATATTCAATACTTCGAGAAGAATACAATAGGAGAGCCAAAAGAGTGGCAGTGGAACAATGCAAAAACAATGGAATTTCACCAGGAAGTATTTAACTTTGACGGTAATTGTCATATTTAATTCATTCGTTTGTTTTATTTTTACTAGAGTCCTGCTATGATAAAAAAATTATGTGTTACGATATGTTATTTTTAATATTTCACTTGTTATTTTTTAGTCATCATATTTTTAATACTACGTTTACTAAAACTTTCCAATATTGTTTTGATCATAAGTTTTTTTTAGAAACTTGGATCAGAGTTGTTTTATCCGTGTCATAACTAGGTACATTTCACAAATTCTATTGTAACATTGTTATTTTTTTATATTTTTTCAACATTAAAGTTTGTCGATAGTTATTGTGCTTGACACTCCTAAACCACAAATGGTTTGTATGAGTTTCGTGCGTACGAATCATCAACAATAAATTTCTGTTACAGAACCATTGCCTATGGGAAATTTAAAAATAAACACCGAGTACTGGGTGCGCCTTCTCGCCAGCAACGAGCGAGGTGACGGTCCCTGGTCGCGCCACATGCTGGTCAGCACAGCATACGAGAGTGAAAGTGTTGATATCGGGATACTTCTGGGAGTGGTCGTCACAGCTGTCATCGTGGTCTTCGGTGCCGGCTGCCTTACTCTCATTAAGAAGCTCTAAATCAACAATGAATGCTGCCTCAGTGTCATTAAGAAACTCTAAGTCAACAATGAATGCTGCCTCACTGTCATTAAGAAACTCTAAATCAACAATGAATGCTGCCTCACTGTCATTAAGAAACTCTAAATCAATAATGAATGCTGCCTCACTTACATTAAGAAGCTCTAAATCAATAATGAATGCTGCCTCACTTTCATAAAGAAACTCTTAGTCAACAATGAATGCTGCCTCGCTCTCTTAAAGAAGCTCTAAGTCTACAATTAATGCTGCCTCACTGTCATTAATAAACTCTAAGTCAACAGCATTCATGCTACCTCATTTTCACTAAGGAGCTCTTAAGCAACAATGAATGCTGCCTCGCTCTCATTATGAAGCTCCAAGTCTACAATAAATGCTGACTCGCTCTCATTATGAAGCTCTAAGACAACAATGGATACAGCCTTACTCTCATTAATAAGCTCTAAGTCTACAATGAATGCTGCAACGGCCCCTGGTCGCACATATGCTGGTCAGCACAGAATACGAGAGCGTGACTGTTGTTATAGGGAAACTGCAGGAAGTGGTAGTCACAGCTGTCATCGTGGTCCGGCTGCTTCACTCTCATTAAGAATCTCTAAATTAATATCAATTGATGTTTATATTTACAAATTAAAACTAATTACTTGTGTTTTGTTGTATTTAATTATATTATCCAAGATTTAGAAGCATTAAGAGTGCGTCAAACTGGATCATCCATCAATCAAACTTATCAGATGATAATTTGAAAATTTTAAAAATTATGTTATTTATGTCATCTTAATTAAATAATACTGCGGTTATATTAAAATTTCAACACTTACAATTTAAACCTAGTCTTTATTTTCAAGATCCAAAGGATCTCAAAACTGGCAAGATTATTATGGATGAACCATTAATTTTAAAGTTGGAATGAAATAAAACAACGATATATTTTATAAATCACCTTTATTAGAGGCTGAAACATCAGTGTTAAGTAACTTAATGAACCTTGTATACATAATATATTTTAGCCAATGTTGTAGATCGATAACTATACTAAACATGCAAAATGTGACAACGAGAAAATGACATACAAAATTGCAACAATTTCTAAATTCCCTTGCTTAGTATTAAGCTGTAGTATGACATGGATGACACATACAATAAACTACTTATTATATTTTAATGTTTTAAGTATTGGGCTCTATTCTAGATTTGCCGGCTTAATCTAAAATTAAAATCTATTTGTCACTTTTAGACCAAAAACATTGGAAAAGGACAGGATATTTTCTGGTTTTGATTAATTGTTGGTGGTTTTATCCGGTGTCATATGATATGGCGGATAAAATTGACAGAAATACTGGAAAAAAGTGTAAAATCATGGAGTGTAAATCGCCTGTTTTCAATTTTATTATTTTGAAAGTGACAGATAGATTTTAATTTTAGTTTTAGCCGGTGGATTCTTGAATCGAGCCCATTGTTTGTTTTAAGCTAAGTTTAGCGATTGAAATGGAAATGCATTTGGACCATGATTTACGTTCACAATTCAACAATAATTATACATCAACAAGAATAGGTGTAAGGAGTATACAGAGTGAAATTTAATAGGCTAGCCACTATAGCAGTGCATGTCATTTTTTCCAGCTTATCAAACCTAATATTATGTAAGGTTAGGCGGGTAAAAATACTCACAAAACATTTTTAGATACATTATTGCCAAATCCCTGTGGTAGTAGACAACTCTTTCCTCATTTTAAAAGACATAAAATGGGTAGAGCTACTAACTACATATTAGTTAGAATTTCAATACAATTTCTTTGACTCATTTTAAGTGAGGTATGTTTTCAAAGTGTTGTAAAAGCTTTGTTATTTCAATTCAACTCCATTAAATTTCACTTTGTACATCGATGAAAATAAATTACAAGATAATATTATACTTTTAGGAAAATCAGTCTTCCTATAATCGCATGTTCACGATCAAGTAAGCTAGGTGTAATAAAATTGACGGAATTTGTTATTTGACATCATTAATTGCTTTGAGGAAAACCTACTTAGATACATTAGTAGGTACGTTTATACAAGCTTCCGAATACAAAGAACGTTTAGGCCATTCCCAAATATCTATTTTTGTCCATAAGTTTCTTCTACGTTTGGCAGGTACACGCACACTAAGAATATACCATATATTGTAAAAAAATCTATTGTTCATCATTACATCGGTTTTAAAAACTTTTAACCGTGTCATGTTATTGGTAGTTTGCATCAAATCTCTTCATAATTACAAAATTGAATAAATATAATGAATTGGACATTTATTATTTCTATCAGCGAACAAAACAGAAATAAAAATCTCTTGATGGAAAACACATTTGTCATTCATTTTGCAATTACAAGTGGAAAAACGTAACGTTGAACGCCTGATACAAACTTCATACAAACACTGAACGTATAATATCGTACACGCACACTAATAGCTATGAAAAGACTAGGCACTGAACTTCTTCCATACAAAACTACAAGTCAAACAACTCCACAATAAATAAACAAGAAGAATTTGAAGTACCTGCACAAAATATTGTCATAGTCATAGATTATTAAATAGATACCATTCCATAACATATTCTAAAAGTAATCACAATGTAACTTAAACTCTTAATTTATGTAACCTACTCGTTTATGAATGAAACTTCCATTCTAGCCATACAATTATCTAGGGACGCCGGTTTGAAGTTCTAATTACAGGATCTATATTATCAGGAAAGAGATGTGTAAACATACATGTAACTATACAACTTTTCCCAAACTCGACATAAAAAAAAATATGTTGGCTTTCTATCGGACTCTTAGAATAATGACGAGTGTATGTATTTTTTGAAATCTTGGTGATTTCATCTTATTTTCTTTGGGAAAGTTGTTTAGTTTCATTACCTATTATATATCTGCATTAATAAGTATGTATTACTCGTGACATCCTGCAAGAAGGTTTAGAACTCATAGCTTGCGTTAGCCCTACTTTCTCTTGAATGTTTATTCTAACCTATACCTACTTTATTTTTGGTAGCTAACAATATGTACACAGCGAACAGATTATATATATTTCATATTCATAAATATACTGTATGATAGGTATGTATGTTGATATCTCAAAATGTACTATTGGTAGAAGAAACATTTTTACCCGACAAGGGTATTACTAGTTACACATAATTATACTTTCAGGAAATAAAGTTCTATTTACAAAACTCTTTTGTATCCACTTTCAGAAAAGTTTCGTTTATTTAACTTTTCAGTGCTTTAATATATTTTTTCATATCAAGCATACAGTGACATGTGGACGCAATATTATAAAATTTAACAGCAGCAAAGCGCAACATAATTAATTATTTGAAACGAATTATCCAATTTAATTGCTTTATGGTGCAATTTAATTATTTTTCTCATAATATACAAACTCATCTAAATTACAACAACGACGAGGCCATATTTTTTTTTACAACAGCGAATGAACACTTTGAAACAGCAATTAGATGTTAATTTTCTAATATTATATTATTCCTATCTACACTTGGATCAAGATGTAATTTTGTAGTCTTTAACAAAATTGGTAACAACGTTCTTTTACTCAACATTTAAGAATTTGTTTTAATAAATAAATATTCTTAATATTTATTATGTAACCATGACATTCTCTAAAACACTAATATTGTACAACACCCGAAGTAACATGGTAAATTATAATGGAATGTAATTTTTCTATAACGAGTATCTCAATTTAATTCTCAATACGTTTCTAGTGTAAAGATCATAATAAAATTGGGGCGTAGCTAGTAACATCTCTTCTTATTTTTTTATGGTTGTTGTATTTGATTTTCAAATAAATGTACCGATTCTGTAAATCCCCAATTACAACCAAGATTCTCAATAGAATATGGTGACGAGTAAAGTGGTGGCCAGTAGAACGAGAGAGCTGGCCAATCGTGGAGCGAAGGCAGTTCTGGTCACTTCCAGCCAGGACGATCCCATTTCCAACCAATCAGAGTCAGAAGCCTGATTGAATGAACTCACACGCACGTGATATTGTGTACCCTTCGCCAGAGGACCTACGCTGAATGTCGTGACTGAAAAAAAGAAAAATAATGACATTATTAGTACTTTATCATTCATCTTGAAGCACCGCTAAGGACTGGAGATCAGCTAACGAAATCGTTCAGGAACGTTACAACCTGGGTAGTTTAAGGCAATCAAAATAGAAAATGATAATAGCATACGATTTATCAAAATGCTAGTGGAGCTGCCTGTTACCAACAATGGGCTCGATTCTAGATACCACCGGATAAAACAAAAAAATATCTGTCACATTCAAAATAATAAAATTGAAAAAGGACGGGCGATTTATACCCTATGGTTTTACACTTTTTCCGCTGGATTTTGACGCGCTTTTGCACGTTTCCCCTGCATATCTGTAATTTTTTTCCGCCATATCATTTGCATACATACATACATACATAAAATCACGCCTTTATCCCTTACGGGGTAGGCAGAGCGTTAAACGCCTCGTAAAAGGCGCTTCCGCCACGTCTGACAAAAATTGAGGGCAATTTTAGATTGTAATTTGTATTGCTATAGTGACAGGTTGTCAGCCCATCGCCTAAATTACAATACACTGTAACCCTGGAATTCCTTTTGCTGACTTCTACAGCAAGCCCAGGAGGAAAGGCAGCTGGAACATTCTATGTTTTTCTATCTCTCCCAGTCCAGCATGGAAGTTTTGACGGTGGATAAAAATGACAGATAAAGCATAAGTTCACCGGAACACCGGAAAACCGGAGAGAATGGATCTCCTGTCCTTTTTTCAATGTTTTTAGTCTGAAAGTGACAAATAGATTTAAATTTTAGGTTTAGCCGGTTGAATCTAAAACTAAGCCCAGTATTTTCTATGTACATATTCATAATTACTTACTATTAACATTTTCAATGAGTACTTTGATGTATGTACTGTTCTGCCAATTGGGAGGGTACCCCTCTGCAGGGGGAATTAACTGGAAACCGTACCCTGAAACCAAACAATAGCAAATGAATTTAGTCTGTAGGTATTAAGTACTTGTTAGAATTACAATAAAAAAATGGCTATGGATGTGTAGTAATAAGTTGAATCTAGAATTAGATAATTTAACATTACAGCTGTAGTAACTTATTATTCCCTTGCCCTTATCTCTTCATATGGAGTCGGCGTAGTTAAGAAGAATTTCTTACATTTGTATTTGACAGCCGTCACTTCAGCACTTCCACCTGCTCTGGACAGAATATCATCTTTCACACCAGTCCATATATTTTTTCTTAGATCGTTCTCTCCCAACATATCCTTCCACATTCAAATTCATGACCGTTTTGCCTAAATAACTTTCGTTCAACCGTATTATATGTCCATTCCAGGATAGCCGTTTCCTTTTAATTGATAGTTATTACTTTTTTGACACAAGATCCGAGATGACCGTAACAGAGTCAACGATTGAGCGAACTCACCCAGAAGATGCCTGTTATGGTACTGGCAATCTCACTTACCGACTGAACACACCGGTGAGAGTTGTTGCGAGCTGGTTGGCCTGTTGCGGAGCCTTTTTCTCCCATCTTGTGTGTATGGGCGCATTTTTCGGACTTCACCATTATGAACTCATTTCCTATCTTATTCTCATATTCACTCACCGATGACAGGGAGAGTCTCAGGATTCGTGGACGCGTCAAAAGTGCAGTTCAAACACGTCACCTCGAAGTTGATAAACGATTCGTTCGCACTGATGAATTTGATCTGCGAAAATAAGAAATATAAAGTAACTTCAAGTAAGTTCATTCAGTGACAGAAATATGACACATTTTGAGTGACATATTTTCACCCTGATGTTAAAGAATACGAAGGGAAACCAAAATTATAAATACTTTAAGGGTTTTTCATCAAATAGTATAGGCATCGTTTCTTATTAAAAACGCTCTACACCAATCCCTCCATCAAATCGTAACCAATCGCGTAAATTTTTGGAAAATTATTTCGGAGTTCATAACGTGTTTAAGTGCAGGATGTAGGAGAAACCTGTCACTCGTTGTCATAAGCTAATTTTCTAATCAAATTGGAACAATCAGTTGCGAATGGACGAAGCGATAAGTGTAGAGCTTTTGTATGGAAAATTATGTAAATTCTATCCGCTAGAATCGTAGAAAAAAGTTGCAACTTACGTCATCTGGTGTCTGAGGTCTGTTTCCCATACGTACGTCGTAGATAAGCATAGTTTTTCCTTTGTCATTCTTGGCAAGGCATCTGAACATCGTTGGCGTCTGATTTTCCATAATGGTAAAAGTCAAGTTTGAACTGTAGTCATCGTGTGTCATCTGTAAGAAAGAGCAAGGTTAAATTCATTATTATTTAACTTCAATAATGATAAAAAAAACTGCCCTTGAACTCGTAACACTATTTCAAAATCGTTTCAGGTTCGTCATATTTATTGGATGCAATTTAATATTTAAGTAAGTTGAATCCTAACTAATTAGTTCTCGTTTACTTAGCAAATAAGAGAATGTTGATCAAACCAATCTCTATGGATATAACTACAAAGCACGTTTTAAAGAATTTATCGGTTTGGTATTCTTCATTATTTTTTTGTGCAACAACGCGATGTTAAGCCACTACTGCTACAAAAATAAAATGGCTTTACATTTCTTTTTCCAAAACTTACTGTTTGGCAGTGTACGTTGCAACTAATAGGCACCTAAAAAGAATAGAATTTGTTGAACAATAATCTCTATGACAATAATTTTGATCTTCTTCTCAGAAGAATAATTTAGATATCAACAAAATATAATAAATTAAATAGTAATTGGTTGTGAACATATAAATTGCTCAGATAATTTCTTGGAACCTAATTCAAGCAAAAGCTAGAGTTGCATTGTTTTAATAAACACACTATACTAGGTAAAATATAGGACGGTAGCTGCGAAAGATACCATTCGGAAGGAAAACAAAACAAAATATAATATGAAAGAAACATAATAATAAATTTGTTTCTGGCAGAACTCGAACCTGCTTCTCTGGAATGCCGGTCCAGCACCCAACCAACTGAGTTACAGAAACCGTAGAGGGAGTGACGTATTCATAAGAAAGACTATGATAACTTTGTCACTCCATCTACCGTTTCTGTAGCTCAGTTGGTAGAGTGATGGACCGGCATTCAAGAGAAGCAGGTTCGAGTTCTGCCAGAAAGAAATTTATTATTTTATTTCTTTCATATTATTTGAAAATAAATATCACTGTGAGTGCCACAGTGATATTTAAAATCCTCAAAAATATGTAAAATAAAATATATTTTACATACATACATATAATCACGCCTTTATCCCTAATGGGGTAGGCAGAGCGTAAACAACCCAAACAAAGGTCGTTCCGCCACGTCTGACAAAATTTTGAGATTTGTAAGTATATTGCTGTAGTGACAGGTTGTCAGCCCATCGCCTAAATTACAATATACTGAAACCCTCGGATCCCTTAGCTGGTTTTTTCAGCATGCCCGGGAGGAAATGCATGGAATATATTTTACAATCTACAGGAATTGCATCTGTCACAGCTATTCTATATCTTTTTAAGTAAGTATTCGGGTATGACGAGATAGGCTTGTTGTTTACCATTTCCTCGTCCTTGATTTCTTTGAAGTAGCCATTCTCGTCTTTGTACGACCATATGAACTGAGGTCTAGGGTTGCCTACTGCCGCACACCTGAGGGTTTTTCTGAAATGTTAGATGAAATATAAATGAAATTGTTGAAAAAAAATTGTTGTTAGGAAAAAAATACTCCTTGTCTGACGGTCATATAAATGCGACTCTATTAATTTAAGTCGGAAAATCTACATGGAAATGCTAAGGAAAAAAGGCAAATATTTAAAATCTCATTTACGTGAAATAATGACCTTGTAAACGAAATCCTTGATTGACTTTTGGCCTATAATCATGTTATACGTAAGTAAAGACGTACGTCCTTCGAAAGACACCTCTTGATAAAAATGATACTTACGGTTCATTGAAAACTACGAATATTTCCTTTACACTTGCTGTAGTCGGACTACCTTTGGGTGGTTCTTCAATTGTTAAATTTGTTTCAGCATCAAACATGATTGGCTTATCTGAAATATATAGTACATTATGATTTAAGTGCGCTAAGTTGATAACTAAAAACCGAGGCTTGCTGATATCTGTAATTATCAAAGCCCACGTATGTCATACGATATTAGCGAGGCAATAATTAAAAAAAAAATGGTGCAATAAAAGACCCTTTACGAGCAACTGTAATATAAAGAAGTTAATATTAAATTAATAATTATAATAAGATAATATAAAATAATAAAAAAATATTATTTCTCATATCATTATAAAAATAATAATAAGTACAGACACACACGGTATTCTGTCACGAAGGTATTTATTTCACAACAAAATTTAATTACCTACCATTCAAAGAATTAATGTGTAAAGAAATGCATTGAAACTCAGCAAGCGGTATTTAAATTTTGGTTTTTTATTTACTTTAATACAAAACAAAGTATAAAATCAAAAGAACAAAGCACGAACTCCCATCTTTGAAGACTAAGGCTCGTATTTATAAAGCAATTTCAGGACTGAGAGCAATATTAAGTATGGGTTTGACAGGCCACATTGTACTGAAATGACGTTTCTGATACGAACTCAAACTAGCTGTCAGTCTTAAGTACTGTTTATAATTACGGGCCTTTATTGACTGTTATTAATCTTCCCGTAATAAAATGAAGAATAAGAAACAGTGTAGGCACTTACGTATAACTTCCACTGTGATTTTCTTGATAGCATGATGCTTAAGTATATCTTGATAGAGTTTACAGTAATATACTCCTGCGTCTTGGTAGCTTGCACGTCTTACGAGTAACGTATAAATCCCTTTGGTGTCATCCTTTCTAACTTCAATACGATCGTCTGATTCTGAAATACAACATTTATTAGATAACTATTATAAGTCGCCTTCTTCTTCTTAGCGAGTGGATTCTGGAGTCGAAAGACCCGATGAATCCTGGTGTAAGAGTTTTCAAACCGCCTAGTAGCACAGCTCAATAAGCTTCTGACATGGTTTGAGTAATGACCACTCTCAAAGACAGGGGCCGGGACCTTAACGTGCCCTCCGAAGTACGCAATCTTCTTTCTTTCCGGACGATCAAGTGATTCAGCCTGCAATGTCCTAACCAAATTGGGGTTCTCCAAAAGCGATAAATCGATAAATAACAACCTTGTGTTTCCCCTAGGAAAACCCAGGACCTCCGGATCGTAGCCCATGGCTACCTACTATAAGTAAACGTAATAAAATTAAACGGTACATGATGGCAAAGGTAAAAGAACTTTGATAATTAGCTGTTCATGATTCCTTAAGCTTAGTTAAATTGAATGAGAAGAAGTGGAATGTTGTATTTTTTTGTATATTTTAAGTTATTTTCTTTTTTCAAGGAAACCAACCCAAAAACCTTAATTTACATACATACATATAATCACGCCTTTATCCCTAAAGGGGTAGGCAGAGCGTAGACGACCTAAACATAGGTCATTTCGCCACGTTTGACAAAGTTTTGAGGGTTATTTAAGATAGATTTGTAGGTATATTGCTGTAGTGACAGGTTGTCAGCCCATCGACGAAATTACAATACACAGAAACCCTCGGATCCCTTAGCTGGTTGCCTTAATTTACCCAACAAAATAACGTTACCTATAGTTTTAGGGTAGTTCTCGCTGGTCCAATATACTTGTGGGGTCGGAAATCCTTTGGCTCTACATGTCAACTTAATCGGGTTGCCTTCTTCAACCTTCTTTTCATCGTCACCGGAAAAGTTGGCTCTTACTGAAAATAAAAAAAAATAAACATTCATACAATGAAAATGATAGCACACCATTTTTCATCATCTCTATAAATTCTTCTTCTGTCGAGTGGGTATCGAGTCTATCGACCCAATGAACCCTGGTAATCTCTATAAATAATGAATCCCTGGTATAGGATATAGCGCAAAGAAGGATGAAACTGCATTGTATAGTAAATACATACATATAATCACGCTTTTATCCCTAATAGGGTAAGCAGAGCGTAAAGGTCGTTCCACCACGTCTGAGGTATATTGCTGGAGTGACAAGTTGTCAGCCTATCGCCTAAATTGCAATACCGGGTCTAAGGCAGTGGCAAACTGATAGGTTGCTCAGTTAACAAAACTAAATAACTGTCACCGGGAAATTCTTTCAGAGGATGAAACAAAATATTATTACCGTTTCATACAAAATGAACAACTCGATAAGACAATTTGTATAGAAATAAAAAAAATAATTGTTTTAACTTCCTGAAAAAAAATCCTGCTGGTCGTTGTTCAGTTTCGTTGACTGAGCAACCCCCCTCAGTTTGCGGGACACTATCCCTTACACTCCGTATACAGATACCATCGGATCCCGCAGCTGTCACATTCTATGTTTTTCTCTCGCTCCCCTATCCAGCATAGAACAATTTGTATAACATAGTATGCTAGTACTATTAAATAGTTGTTAACGTGATTGCCAAGTTATTGCATCTCACAAATAACTCGGAAAAACATGGTGAATTAATATATTGGTGATGTATTTAAGAACTATTATCCATTTAGACAATTTGAAATAAGCACTGCTCCTTTCACACCAAGTAAATATTTTGCTAATCTGACTCCCAGCAAGGATTAAGATCATCTCATTCTATTTCTCCAGTTGCCGCCATGTTCCAGTTGTAGATTGAAGACAATCAGTGACAGAAGACCTTTGCTTTTGTAGTTCTCCACCTATTCTTACTCCCAATAAAGATTGAAATCGTCTCAATGAGCTCCTCATCCTTTGTCCTGCAGGTCCAGTTGCCGCTGTCTTCCAGCTGCAGGCTGAAGACTATCAGCACCAGAAGACTTTTGCCTTTGTTGTTCTCCATGTATACTTACTGCCAGAAAACATAGAGTTCATCTCAGTGAGCTAGTAGTTCTTAGTCTTGCAGGTCCAGTTGCCACTGTCTTCCAGCTGCAGGCTGAAGACAATCAGCACCAGAAGACCCTTACTTTTTGTAACTCTCCACGTATACTTACTCCCAGCAATGATCGAGATCATCTCATTGAGCTCCTCATCCTTTGTCCTGCAGGTCCAGTCACCGCTATTTTCCAGCCGTAGACTGAACACTATCAGGACCAAAAGACCTAAGCATTTGTAGCTCTCCACGTATACTTACTTCCAGCAAAGATTGAGATCATCTCATTGAGCTCCTCATCCTTGGTCCTGCAGGTCCAGTTGCCGCTGTCTTCCAGCTGCAGGCTGAAGACTATCAGCACTAGAAGACCTTTACTCTTGTAGTTCTCCACGTAAATGCGGTTGTTTTTGGCCGAGCGTAGGGGAACGACTTTGTTTCTGGGGTCCAGCCATTCCATATCCTGGAAATTGAGAAAAAAATATTTTTATTATGACGGATTGGTAAGTAAGTAGTACCTAGTTTTAGGACTGCTTCCGTGGTCTAGTGGCTATTGCCATGGACTGCCGATCCGGAGGCTCCGAGTCCTGGGTTCGATTCCCAGGGGGGAAACACAAAGTTGATATTTTTGAGAATTTATCACTTTGTGAATTTATCCCCAGTTTGGTTAAGACAATGCAGGCTGAATCACCTGATTGTCCGAAAAGAAAAAGATTTCGTGCTTCGGAGGGCACGTTAAGCCCTCGGTCCCGGTCGCTGTCTTTGATAGTGGTCGTTACTCAAACCATGTCAGAGGCGTGATAGTTGTGCTACTAGGCGGTTTTAAAACTCTTACACCAGGGTTTATCGGGTCGATAGACTCGATACCCACTCGACAGAAGAAGAAGAAGTTTTTGGACACCTAAGAAATTTAAAATAAGGGCTCTTACAGATAAGCGACTACGTGACTGCGATGATATTCATGATCATACTATTACAGTTCTGAACTATGAGTTCTGATAAAAAATATTGTCTTACCGCAGAATTAACATTGTTTCCTTTACAGTAGATGGCTTTCTTCTCCCCCACCACGCCCACCACCGGCGCAGTGGCTATCGACAAGCTCTTCTCCTCACTAGCTTCATCGCAGGACGCTGAAATAGACAGAAAACAAGAACATTATAAATTTATTCCATCTTTTCACACTTTTGAAATCGTACATACATACAAACATACATACATAAATCACGCCTTTATCCCTTACGGGGTAGGCAGAGCGTTTAACGCCTCGTAAAAGGCGCTTTCGCCACGTCTGACAAAAATTGAGGGAATTTTAGATTGTAAAATGTATTGCTATAGTGACAGGTTGTCAGCCCATCGCCTAAATTACAATACACTGTAACCCTCGAGTCCCTTTTGCTGACTTCAACAGCATGCCCGAGAGGAAGGGCAGCTGGAACATTCTATGTTTTTCTATCTCTCCCAGTCCAGCATGGAAGTACTTTGAAATCGTACAAGGAAAATGTTACCGACGCGCGCTAAAACTCTAGTTTAAAAATAATAAGTATGGTGCAGCTCTAGCTGCTGTCTTCTTGCGATGCCTTGGTTTCATTATACCTTTACTCTAAGGATCCAACTAAGCTGTGTATCTGATATGGTTTTTGGACAATAAACTGTTGTTTGAAAGATTTACGCTTTACCTACCGCGTAAAGGATAAAGGCGTGATTTATGTATGTATACATTGAAAGATTCGTTGGTTTCACAAGTTAGGGCATTAACAATTGAACAGCCTTTGCTACTCAGCATAAGATCTATGGAACAACCCATTCAATCTCTAGCCCGCTTAACACCAAGGCTATCCCCTAACATGTCAAATAATATTGGACCTGATAGATTACATGCTTTGTACCGGTAACCGCATTGACTCGGTTATATTAGTTATGGCACAAAGTAACTATTTGCTATTTCCGAATATTCAAAATTCAAAACAAGAATAATGGAACCGTTAACCATTCAAACTTTTTAATTACTGAAAACGCCCTTAACCATTTCGAGAGCAATTAGGAGTCATTCATAAGATGTTTGTTAATTAGCTGAATAATTTCCGAGCTGGTTGTCAACTTTAATGTAGGCGCACAAGTTTTAACGGTCTAGACCGGCGGACTACAATCCAACTGCCAAATTGCAGCTCAGATGCAGTTAGGCAACGACTGCGCACCGACTGCAATGAAACTGAAGGGTAGTAGTAGTGCAAACTGTCAAGCTATATTCGTAGTAACATAACTGATATCCTAGTCTGATGAAGGATTGATGCCCGGACCTTGTTAGAAAAATTAAAATCAAAACCTGCTCTTGAAATCTACGCCGTAAAGCGTCTCTAAAGTCAATAATAGGCTGGTAATGTCAACTTAACTATTTATTAACTTTAATAGCAATTGTCGCATTGATCTTTTTTGTGGCTGTAAGTCAAGTTATTCAAGAAAGAGAAAAACATAGAATGTTCCAGCTGAATTTCCTCCCGGGCATGCTGTAAAAAAAAATCAGTATATTGTAATTTAGGCAGTAGGCTGACAACCTGTCACTGCAGCAATATACCTACAAATCCACGCATGGTGCACGGTTTACCTGATGCTGCACGCGTGTCACTGGACACGGTGGACGAAGCCGATCTTATTTACGCAGTTAAGCGTCTAAAGTTGCGTTCCTCATTAGGACCTGATGGTATTCCCAGTTTTGTACTAAAAGATTGTATATCAGTCATGAAGCTACCACTTTTGCATCTGTTTAACTTATCTCTTGAAAAGTCTGTTTACCCGAAAATCTGGAAGACTTCTAAGGTTACACCGATCCCTAAGGTTGGCTCCAGTAATGACATTGCTAACTTTCGCCCTATAGCGGTACCACCATTATTTGGTAAGGTTTTTGAGACCATACTGGACCGTCACATTATTTGCCAGATTGGTGTTAGGTTTGATGATAGCCAACACGGTTTTCGACGTGCTCGTTCAACCAACACTAATCATATCAACTTGGTAGATTATGTGACTGCAAGAATGGATGATGGTCAACAGGTGGACACAGCCTACTTTGACTTTAAGAAAGCGTTTGACTTGGTAGACAATGACATCCTGCTTGGGAAAATGGCGATGGTTGGTTTTACACCCAAACTTCTGTCATTTTTCTCAAGTTATCTCAGTCAACGTGCACAATATGTCAGAGTGGCCGGTTACGAGTCCAATAAGTATGACACACGATCTGGAGTTAGCCAGGGGAGTACCTTGGGACCAACTTTATTCCTCCTAATGATGAACGACCTGCCTAGGGTGGTTCATCGTTCTAAATGTCTCATGTTTGCGGACGACCTGAAGTTGTGTCTTGGTGTGAGTGATAATGCCGACGTACTCTCTCTGCAAAATGATATTAACTCAGTGGTAGACTGGAGTGAGGCTAATCGTTTGCCTTTTAATTCAGAAAAGTGCAAGGTTATCACTTTTACACGTTCCCTCCAGCCCCTGGTAGCTACTTATAATCTCCCTGATGCTCCCTTGGTGCGAGTTGACGAAATTCGCGACCTTGGTCTTAAGTTGGACAGCAAATTGAACTTCCATTCGCACATTCTAACCACCTGCAAAGCAGCCAACAAGATGCTTGGGTTTATTATGCGAATTGCTTCCCAATTTAGCGATGTGAGGTCAGCTAAAGTCCTATACAACGCCTACGTGCGAAGCAAACTTGAGTTTGGGGCAATTGTGTGGGATCCACATGAGACCACATATTCCCTCATGATTGAGAGGATACAGCGTAGGTTCAGTCGGTGGTTGTATAAAAAGCAACTAGGCTACTACCCCTATCTATATCCGTCTTTATTTGTGTCGGGCATGGTGGGCCTGGACACGCTTGCTTTGCGGCGGAAACTTTTACTGGTGGCTCATTATTATTCAATTTTGCACAATGACGTTGACAATATGTCGGTTCTAGAACGTGTGGGTCTGGTAGTGCCAACACGAGGGACGCGCAGCTGTGTTGGAACAGTTGCTCCTCGCCGAAGACATAATCTTTTTATATTACTCCATACCCACACAAATTATGCCCGGAACGCACCTACCACTCGCGCACTGTCACTACTTAACGATATCACTGCAGATAATTTCGATGCAGATGTGTATGCTGATGGAATCAAAATATATTTAAATATAGCTTACGAATATTTATGTAAAATTACGGGAGAAATTTGATAATTATTTATTTGATTGTGGAATTGTTTTTGTTTTAGGCATGATTTATAAATTATTTACATTATTGACATAACGATTAATTTTAAAATTGTTATTTATATGAGTTGAAGACATTTACAATTTATTGAAATTTTATTAATATTTTTATTGATTTTTATAAGTGTTGTAGTTTAAAAGTGCTGGTGTTTTGGCGATGCTGTAAACCGCATGTTTTTGAATAAATAAATAAAATCTATCTTAAATAACCCTCAAAACTGTATCAGACGTGGTGGAACGACCTTTGTTTAGGCTTTTTACGCTCTGCCTACCACATAAGAGATAAAGGCGTGATTATATGTATGTATGTAAGTCAAGTTATTAAAAACATTCCTTAAGTTTAGTGATGAACAGCTTCATTGACACGTTTTAATTGAATATTAGTGTAGCTTCTCTGCTAATAACAAGTATAATTTTATTGTTAAATCTAAGTATTATTTTTATTTGTAGAAGATTTGGTTTTTTCTAATACCTAACAAAAATGGATAACATAAGGAATGAGTACATAAGAGAAAGTCTGAAAGTTAAGACAAAATAAGAGGAAATCGCCTTGCGTGGTATATTAGGTTAGGAGGGATGATAATTGTGTAGGCAATGGGTAATCAGGGTAATGAATTAGAATGTGGATAGATTATATGTTAGGAGAGGATGACCAAAGAAAAGATGGATGGACAGCGTGAAAGATCTGTGTCTAAAACAGGTGTGATTGTTGAACTGACAGCTGACATGGATAGGGCAATGTGCAAGCAAATGATGATGGAAGCTTATACCTAATTGGTTTATTTGTTGTTGATAGTTGATTTAGCTGTTAGCTGCCCACGAAAATGAAATAAATAAAATGATCTGATTATTGTCAGTGTACAGTTCTTGTAAATGCATCTAAACCGCAATTTTACAATTGGATTGCTGTTGCCGTGCCGTGTTGACAAGCATTTCAGCGTGCAGTTATATTGCAGTTATGCCAACATTACGCAGTTGGAATGCAGTGTCTTTGCAGTCGTGCCAGCTGTATTTAAACTGCATCTGAACTGCAATTGAGCAGTCGGATTGCGGTTGCATTGCAGTCCGTCACTCTAGTCTAGAGCCTATTTAATGTTGGCGCAGAAGTTTTAAGTCCTCCGCGCGGTCAAAGTTCGGGGGCAAAGTGAAGTCCGAAAGTTTATCTTAATGCGGCGTGGCATCCATTAGGCGGGTAGATGCAAGTTTTGTGTACATGGCTACTGAAATATCTAGTTAGTTTGGCATATACGGCTTCTTGCTGCTTGCCATACTGAACTATTTAGATTGTTTGGATTACCTAAATTAAAATACAGGTCTACTTAGTAGGCAAAGATTCAAACTCATTTATACCGGGTGTAAGGGAAAGTTTCCCGCGAACTGCTAATAGTGGCTCAGTCGTTAAGTTCAGTTAACTAATATACAAGGTGTAAGGGACAGCGTCCCGAAAACTTATAGGGGTTGCTCAGTAAAGGAAACTGAACGACATTCACCAGGAAATACTTTGCCATACAAAATGACCTTGATCAAACTGTTTGTCTGGGTGGCGCAAAAGTACTGGCACTAAAGAAAATATTTTTATTTTTTTTATATGACATTTTCTGTCATTCTGTTGTTGAAAATTGTGTAGTGAACAAATGTAAAATACACTGAAAATAAACATGGACCGTTTTACTCTCCAAGAACGTGGAATAATTGTGTCAATGTTCTTACGGAATAATTCATCAGTGATAAGAACACAACGTGAATTTCGTCGACGATTTCCCCACCGTCCGGCACCGATTGGTCGCACAATTCGACGCTTTGCCACACGCCTTGAAGCAACTGGCTCAACATTGGATAGACCTAAGTCTGGGAGACCAAGAACAGGCCGTTCAGCTGAAAATATCGATGCTGTGCGCGAAGATGTGGAAGAGTGTCCAGAAACATCAACGAGGCGACGTGCCACGCAATTGGGCATTTCCAGACGGACCCTGCAGCGTATTTTGGTGAAAGACTTAAAGATGTTCCCGTATAAAACTCAAATGACTCATCAGCTGCTGCCTGCTGACCACCGAGCTCGTCTAGATTACTGCCAGCGCGTCATAAACCTCAACCTTGAAGAGGATAATTTTCCTTCAAAATTGGTTATGAGTGACGAAGCGCATTTCCATCTCTCAGGGCATGTCAATAAGCAGAATACTCGGTTCTGGGGCACTGATAATCCGCGCATTATTCAAGAAACACCTCTACACCCACTAAAAGTTACTGTATGGTGTGGCATCTGTGTTGACAGAGTGATCGGACCCTATTTTTTCGAAGACGCTGGAGGCAATGCGATAACTGTCACTGGAGAACGCTACAGAACCATGTTACGTGAGTTTTTGATACCCAGTTTGGACGAATTGGGGCTGGAGCACATCTGGTTTCAACAAGACGGCGCTACGGCACACACAGCGCGCGACACTATGGACTTAGTGAGGGACGCTTTTCCAGGCCGAGTTATCTCTCGTTTTGGCGATTTACCTTGGCCTGCAAGATCACCCGATCTGACCAGTCCAGACTTCTTTCTTTGGGGTTTTTTGAAATCTCGGGTGTATGTGAACAAGCCACAGACTCTCGCAGCTCTAAAAGAAAACATTCGTCAAGAAATAACGAACATATCGCAGGAAGTGTTACGGCAAGTTATGCAAAATGTCATAAATAGGGCTCAAATGTGTATCAACTCTGGAGGTCACCATTTAAAAGACATCATCTTTAAATCCTAATGGTACGAAATTTAATGGCACAAATATACATTTAAAAAAACCTAAATCTAGTTTTCTAATTTAGAAAAAATGTTATAGCTGAACCAAATAGGGTCTTTACTTTTGCGCCACCCGTTATAATGAGCATATTCTTTTTATTTTCTGAAAGAATTTCCTGGTGATAGTTGTTCAGTTTCATTGACTGAGCAACTCCTATCAGTTTGCTGTCCCTTACACCCCGTATACCTACCTCGTGGTTTCAATAGTACCATAACAATACAATACAAAATTCTTTATTGCACAAAGAAACACATACAACAGAAATAAAAAGGAATAAACGTGACAGTACAATAAAGGCGGCCTTATTTGTAAAGCAGCAATTTCTACCAGGTATTACTACTTCCTCAAACTTATAGAGGTACATTTCAATTCTACAGAGTAGTTCAACTATTCTGCTCAAGCTACTGATATCGCAATATTAAATTTTATGCCGTCACATGTAAATTGAATTTTCGCACTTCAGGTGAGTTTAAAAGCTAAGTGGCGTCTCCATCAGTTAAAAATCATAACCCACTAAAAACAAAACGAATGAGTCCAACAGACTCAAGTAAATGTTACAAAAATAAATTAGACCATGATAAATTAGCGGTTCGTAGTTCGCTGTAGTAACTAATATTTTCTACCGGTTACTACAACGAACTGTTTCTTCCATGCTGACCTGGGAGCGAGAGAAAAACATAGAATGTGCTAGCTGCGTTTCCTCCCGGGCATGCTGAAAAGCCAGCTAAGGGATCAGAGGATTTCAGTATGTTGAAATTTAAGCGATGGACAACCTATAACTACAGCAATATACCTACAAAACTATCCTAAATAACCGTCGAAACTTTGTCAGACGTAGAGGAAGGAACGACCTTTTTAGGTAGCTTATGCTCTGCCTACCCCATAAGGGATAAAGGCGTGATTATATGTATGCATGTATGTACTACAACGAACTATGAATCGCAAATTTATAAGGTTCTAAATTATCTTAATTAGTATTACTTGAGTCTGTTGAACCGGTTTTTCGAATCACTGCGTTTTAAGTGAGTAATGATTTTTTACGGAAGGACTGGCGCTACTTAGCCCCTATCGCCACCTTCACGTATGAAATTGGTTCAGTGCAAGTGCGCTATGCTCCACTTTCAAAATGTTATTAAACGAGGACAATGAAGTGGCGGTTGAAAGTTTCATGATTTCAATATGTCGGAGTAGAGACGGCTGAAGTAGAGTCGAAATGCAGAACTAAGTGCAGCAACACACAGGCGTCACTTACTGCGCGTAAGGTTGCACTATACATCCTGTCAATGCTTTCAGCATTGCCCACAACACACATGCGTCAACTTACGCACTATGCGCGGGTACTGGCAGAGTGATGCTCGAGTTCCCCCCTACGCGCGCATAGTGCGTAAGGTGACGCATGTGTGTTAAAAGCGCAACCTTACGCGCAGTAAGTGACGCCTGTGTGTTGCTGCACTAACCTCAACTACTCGTATTCAGTGCAGATGTTCCTAGTGTAAAAAATTGCATATTTTATTTGCCCTTTCTAAGAAATAGTCTGGGAATTTTAATACGATAACTCTTTACTTTCGTACATACAATCACGCCTTTATCCCTTACGGGGTAGACAGAGCGTTAAACGCCACATAAAACGCGCTTTCGCCACGTCTGACAAAAATTGAGGGCAATTTTACATAGTAATGTTTTGCCGTAGTGACAGGTTGTCAGCCCATCGCCTAAATTACAATAAACTGTATCTCTCGAGTCCCTTTTGCTGACTTCTAAAGCATGCCCAGGAGGAAGGGCAGCTGGAAAATTCTATGTTTTTTTATAACTCCCAGTCCAGGCTGGAAGAACTCAATTATTTCTTGCATCGAACGAAAATAAAGGGCTAACCTAAGAGGTTCAGGGCTCAAGATATTCGTTTAACTATGATCACCTGTGTCTATATGCATTAATGAATAAATTGAATGAGGCCTGATAGTTGTGCTACTAGGCGGTTTAAAAACTCTGGCACCAGGGTTCATCGGGTCGATATACTCGATACCCACTCGAAAGAAGAAGAATGAATAAAAGTACCTAATCAAATTGTCACCCAACCCCACCAAATTTTCTTACTATACTACAAAATAATCCAGGTCGGCCTATTCTTCTTCTTCTTGGCGAGTGGATTCTCGAGTTGAACGACCAGATAAACCCTGGTATCAGAGTTTTCAAATGCCTAGTAACTCATCTATTAGGCCTCTGACATGGTTTGAGTGGACCACTATTAAAGACAGCGTCCGGGACCGACGGCTTAACGTGCCCTCCGAAGCATGGAATTCTTCTACTTTTCGGAAAATCAGGTGATTCAGCCTGCAATGTCCTAACCAAACTGGGGAAACCCTCACAAAGTGATAATTTGACAAATATCATCTTTGTGTTTCCCCTGCGAATCGAACCCAGGACCTCCAAATCGTAAGCCCATGTCTCTGACCACTAGACCACGGAGGCAGCTGTAAGGAGAATATTGAAAAATGGGGCTTCATCGACTATACGGAAACACATTGCGAATGTGGAGCAGCCCCATCTCAAACGATGGAATCACTACGTAGTATAAAACAAAGTCGCTTTCTCTGTCCCTTTATCCCTATGTATGCTTAGATCTTTTAAACTACGCAACGGATTTTGATGCGGTTTCTTTTAATGAATAGAGTGATTCAAGAGAAAGTTTTATATGTATAATACATGCAGAATATAGTAGAGAAACTCTGATGATTTCCGTGCGAAGCCGGGGCGGGTAGCTAGTATTTAATAAAATGTACTTTGTTGTCAAAAACCTGGAGAAAAGAAAAACGAAATCAGGTGACTGATAGCGCCATATAGCAGTCAATAAAGAATAATTTGGATCAATGATAAGGGATTCGAGGGTTATAGTGTATACATTTATTGAAGGCGATGAGCTGACGACCTGTCACTATAGCAATATACATCATTTTCATTTTTTATATAGCAATATACATTATTTTCAACTTGTCATACGTGGTGAAACGACCTTTGTTTAGGTCGTTTTCACTCTGCCTACCCCAACAGGGATAAAGGCGTGATTTTATGTATGTATGTATACGAAGAAGAAGAAAATAATCCTTGCTTATTGTCAGTCATTTACTTGCGCTTTAATGTTATCCTAGTATGCACGTAGTTTAAACAAATTTAGTTTTGATTGGGCTGGATTCTAGATACATACATAACGTCACGCCTCTTTCCCGGAGGGGTAGGCAGAGATCACATCCCTCCACTTGCTACGGTTCTTGCAAACTTCTTTCGCTTCATCTACATTCATCAATCTTTTCATGCACGCTCGTCGGTTTAGGGTACTCCTGACCTGACCTTTCTCTAGAACGTCCCTGATTTGGTCGCGGTACGTTCGTCGAGGTCTTCCCCTTCCAACGTTCCCACTCACACTCGCTATATATATATATATATCTGTTTACTTAATCTGATTTCATCCATCCTCTCAACATGACCAAAACACCTAAGCATTCCTTTTTCTATACCTGTCACTATATCCTCTTTCACACCACAACGTTCTCACCAATCATACTTCTCAAAGATACCACCGGCTTAAACTAAAATTAAAATCTATCTGTGACTTTCAAAATAATAAAATTGAAAAAGGACCGGCGGTTTATACTCTATGGCTTTACACTTTGTTCGCTAGATTTTGACGCGCCAAATGCGATAAAAATGGCAGATAACGCATAAAACCAACGACTTTAAATAAAAACCGGAGAAAAAAGATCTACTGTGCTTTTCCAATGTTGTTAGTCTGTAAGTGACAGATAGATTTTAAGTTTAGGTTTAGCCAATTGAATCTAGAATTAAGCCAATTGCCATGCACACGTTTGCATTTTATTATAGTTCTCATCTGATAAGTATGTCACGAGCCACGAGTGAGTTTTTCATAGCAGAATAGATTGGAAAAACTTTCCTCCAGCCGTCGTGCGTGATATTTCCCCTTCTGTTTCACGACACTGTATTTTTCCCTCCGTTTTATTTTATCCTTTCCTTGTGTTTTTCCAAGTTGATATCGTTGTTTCTATTGAAAATGTTATTTGAATATTTGGTAAGTAAATTTTGAAATATCTTGGTAGTTGTTTGTATAAAAGGTTTTCAAGTTATCTTTTAATTTGTTAAAACAATATTTGTAGTAGAAAGTGGGCGCCTGAAATACGGTTCAAATTTTCACAAGTGCCAATAAATTAAGGCCCGTAATTATAATCAGCTCTCAAGAGTGACAGCGAGTTTGAGTTTGTACCAGAAATGTCATTTCAGTACTAAACGGTCTGTCAAATCCATACTTAATATTGCTCTCAATCTTGAGATCGCTTTATAATACGAGCTTGTATAGACTAGAAATTATACCGGCAAATAGCGAATTTCGTGTGAAATTGGTACGTTGAATAAAACTATAGGCGTTGGAATGTGTGTATGTATACTTCAGTGGGTATTGCATAATGAGAAGTGGGCTATTATGATATAACGCCGCACAGCCTGCGGGTAACTGCACACATGCAGCGAATGTGAAGCCACACTAATGCTTTGCTGAATTTGAATATACCTATTAATATACCTATTACAAATTGTTTGGAAACAACTAGTGCACCTACAACTGTAACTAAAAGAAATATAAAATTATTAATAGATTCAAGAAAGAATACGAGAAGGTCTACTTGAAATTGACTTTATGTGGCTGTTATTATATATATTCTTTATTGTATTGTAACACCCCATCTCTAATTAAAATAATAATCTGATAAAATTAATATGGCCAATGATAAATACGAGTATGTGATTGTCTAAAAAAATATTTTATTTAAAATTAAAAGACCCACACGTTATGTATTCAAATAGAAAATTGAAACAAATGTAAGTTAAGTTTGAATAGGGTAATCGTAATTGAGATTATGATCGAAGTAAATAAATTATTAGTAATAAGTTCAGAATCAAATTCAGCTGAAAAATAACACAAAATTACAAAATAAAATATAAATGAGTAATATAAAACATGCGACTCACATACAATATTTGCAACTGAAATTGAGGAATCAGGAATCTCCATCTTCTTTCTTCTTGCGCATAACTAACCCAAATAAAATAAAACCAAACATACTTTAAATTAAATCTCCCGGCTAATGTAGCGTGCTGAAAGGTACCAAGACTCAATAACCAGGGAAGGGAATTTGAATAAAGATCTTTAAGATCTTAGAATTAGGATACCTAGGCAAATGAAATGGTCCTCCATTCCAAGTCTACCTCCGTGGTCTAGTGGCTAGTGCCATGGACTCCCGATACGGAGGTCCTAGGTTCGATTCCCAGGGGGGAAACACAAAGTTGATATTTGAGAATTTATCTCGTTGTGAATTTTTCTCCAGTTTGGTTAGGACATTGCAGGCTGAATCACCTGATTGTCCGAAAAGAAAAAAGATTTCGTGCTTCGGAGGGCTCGTTAAGCCGTCGGTCCCGGTCGCTGTCTTTGATAGTGGTCGTAACTCAAACCATGTCAGAGGCCTGATAGCTGTGCTACTAGGCGGTTTAAAAACTCCGACACCAGGGTTTATCGGGTCGATAGACTCGATACCCACTCGACAGAAGAAGAAGTCTAATCTAACTTGCAAACCTTCCATCAAATTTTCCGATCATCTTAATTCAATCACAATCTTCTTTCATACTACCAATCATTCATCAAAGTCATACAAGTTACCTATTAACTGCAGTTTTGATCACCTGTGAGGGTGTACTAATGTTTAAACCTTTTAATTATCAATTTCTCTGTTCAGTTTGCAATATGGTATAATTTTCAAGGACTGCTGTACCATAATCACATGAAATGCGCTAAGAAATCAGTTCAAATGATAGAGACTGTCAAGAAACTATCACCTTCATAGCTCGCTACGTCAGCTGAGAAATAGACCATTAAAGGTTTGTATGAATACCTATTCGAATGAATTATCGAGAGGGATTATCGATCAGCTTCTCTCGGAGTCCATAAGCTTTGTCGATGTGTATTTAATGTATGTAAAGTGTTATCCTAAATAAAATATAATTAAACATTTAAAAATACAACCAATTGTTTTAATGTGTAACACTGTGTTTTAAAGACATATCAAAATATTTCTATTAGTTTCTATTGCATTTGTTCATCTTCACACTCTCGCACACTGATATTTTACACATAGCACACACTTTCTATTTCCTATTCTAATAACACATTTCCCTACGATTATCATTGAATCATGTCTGAAAACTCGCAACGCTGCTGCCGGTACGAAAAGCTGAAACTATTACTTTATTACGAAATCGTCTATCTGTAAGGTTTAGAAACACTTACAGTAATAATCACAACGATGGACTTCGAATAAAAAAACAACGCCGAAAATAAACAACACACGATGCTCGGCTGTCGAAATCGCCAAATTCCGCGTTAGGACATCGTCCCGGCCCGTCAGCAACTGCCAACCCCCGCTGCGCCGTTGCATGCCCGCTGTTCCTCTGTTTTGTTATAATCTTCCAAGTTCCATGCTATATAAAGACAAAGTAAACTATCTTTTGTAACATTCAAAATTTAACTCTATTTCCAAGAAACACGGTAGCGTATTTATGCATTTGTTACTTGTTTAAATGCTGGGTCATGTCAGGTAAAGATGTCTAAATTTTTTGAACGTAAAATCTACATACTGTTTTTTTAAGTGTTGGGTCGATTTGATAAACTAATTATTCTATATGTAATGATAAACGATCATTATATAATTCAAAATTACACATACAGATGAACTTAAAATTAACAACATGTGAGCTTATTATATGAAAAATACCTTGAAAAATTGAAATTTCGAATGGAATGTGCAGAATGAAACTATACATACATACATATAATTACGCCTTTATCCCTAATGGGGTAGGCAGAGCGTAAACGACCTAAACAAAGGTCGTTCCGCCACGTCTGACAAAGTTTTGAGAAATTCAAGATGATTTGTACGTATATTGCTGTAGTGACAGGTTGTCAGCCCATCGCCCAAATTGCAATATACTGAAACCCTCAGATCCCTTAGCTGGTTTTTACAGCATGCCCGGGAGGAAATACAGCTGGCACATTCTATGTTTTTCTCTCGCTCCCAGTCCAGCATGGAAGAAACTATAAGCGTTGGAATGTGTGTATGTATGGTTCAGTGCGTAATGCATAATGAGAAGTGGGCTATTATGATATAACGCCGCACAGCCTGCGGGTAACTGCACACATGCAGCGAATGTGAAGCCACACTAATGCATACATACATATAATCACGCCTATATCCCTGATGGGGTAGGCAGAGTGTAAACGACTTAAACATAGGTCGTTCCGCCACGTCTGGCAATGTTTGGAGGGTTGTTTAAGATAGATTTGTAGGTATATTGCTGTAGTGAAAGGTCATGTCAGCCCATCGCCTAAATTGTAATATACAGAAACCCTCGGATCCCTTAGCTGGTTTTCACATCATGCCCGGGAGGAAATGCAGCTGGCACATTCTATGTTTTTCTCTCGCTCCCAGTCCAGCATGGATGTATACAATAATATTTTCCCTTTTCTTGTTTGTGCACGTCTTCAATATTGGCTGTGAGTCCCGATATAGGCTAAGTGGCGCCGCCATCAGTAAAAAAATCATAACTCACTTCAAAACACAGTGAATCAAAAATTTCGGTTGAACAGACTCAAGTATTTAATAGTTATTTTATTTTATTTTATTTGGGGAGCTTACAGCAACATTTACAAATAATACAAGTAAACATATTAAATAAATGCCAATTACAAGGTTCGACATATATAAGTTAGAACCTTATAAATTAGCGGGTAGAAAAATTGCGATAGACGGTCACCAACGGCAATTTTTCTAGGTGTTACTACATACATACATACACATACATAAATCACGCCTTTATCCCTTACGGGGTAGGCAGAGCGTTTAACGCCTCGTAAAAGGCGCTTTCGCCACGTCTGACAAAAATTGAGGGCAATTTTAGATTGTAATATGTATTGCTATAGTGACAGGTTGTCAGCCGATCGCCTAAATTACAATACACTGTAACCCTCGAGTCCCTTTTGCTGACTTCAACAGCATGCCCGGGAGGAAGGGCAGCTGGAACATTCTATGTTTTTCTATCTCTCCCAGTCCAGCATGGAAGTAACTACAGTGAACTAAGAATTGCTTAATTATAAGGTTCTACATACATACATATAGTCATGCCCTTTATTTTATCCAAATTATCTTTATAACTATTACTTGAGTCCGTTTGACCGGATTTTCGATTCATTGTGTTTCTAGTGAGTTATGATTTTTTTACTGATGGGGGCGCCACTTAGCCTATTTTGGGACCTTAAATGAGAATTTGATATCAAAGTAATTCAAACAACTACCATCCATCATGGCATAGCAATATCTCAAACATTAGTATCAAATTCCAATATCAGGAAAATATTTGCACAATCTTTTGTTTTTCTTTACCTTACGATAGGCATTTTTTCATAACGTTTTCGTGAAAATGTAAAAATGAGTATTTGATAACGTATATAGCAACAATAATGGTTTGTAGAATATAAATCACTAGAATAGATTAAATATTACATTACTAAGTTACCTGCAAAGTAGTCTAATCTAATAAACATAGTAGGTATATGAGCATTAACGAAGTATTAATTAGTACGATGTATTTCACTCTCTAATTAGGTAACTGTAATGTACCTATAACTCGAGTTATCGGTTTTACAAATTAGATTTCATGTGGCAAACTGCTAATGAAAATACCTAACTACTAAAATAGTAATATTACTGGATACCTAATGAAATGTTTAGATTAGTACCGTATAATATTATTTAGAATAACGATATTTTAAATGCAACATGATTTTAACGCATATGTAATAAATATAAATAAAAAGAAATACGAAAACAAAAAAAAAACAATTAGGTACTGTCAAATACACATTATTTTTGATAATAATAGATTCCGTGGCTGTTACGAACAGATAATGAGCTCTATTTTATATTTGCCGATTAAAACTAAAATTAAAAACTATTTGTAACTTTCAGACTAAAAAACATTGGAAAAGGATAGGAAATCTATTCTCTCCGGTTTTTATTTATAGTCGGTGGTTTTATGCGTTATCTGTCCTGTTTATTCGGCGTCATATGATATTGCGGATAAAATTGACAGAAATACTAGGGAAACGTGCAAAAGCGCGACAATATCTAGCGGACCAACCATCAGTATACATCGCCTGTTCTTTCTCAATTTTATTATTTTGAAAGGACAGTTAGATTTAATTTTAGTTTTAGCCGTTGGTATCTAGAATCGAGCCCAATATCGCCGTAGCGAAATTGAAATAAGCATTAAAATTATACATACATACATACATAAATCACGCCTTCATCTCACGGGGTAGGCAGAGCGTTTAACGCCTCTTAAAAGGCGCTTTCGCCACGTCTGACAAAAATTGAGGGCAATTTTAGATTGTAATATGTAAAATATATATGTAAAATTATTTGTGTCAAATAAAATGTAGTACAATCAAGACATTTAGAAACAACTTCTTAACACTAATAAGTGTAACATACATACATACACATAATCACGACGTTATCCCTAATGGGGTAGGCAGAGCGTAAGCGACCTAAACAAAGGACGTTTCGACACGTCTGATAACATTTTGAGGGTTATTTAGGATAGATTTGTAGGTATATTGCTGAAGTGACAGGTATATCAGCCCATCGCCTAAATTACAATATACGGAAATCCTCGAACAGATGGCGCCACATCGAAAAAAGTTCTGAAACGCTGTATCGAAGTTTTCTCAGCGATCTGCAGATATACAAGTTACAAACTTGTCCAGTTGGACTAAGGTCCAGTTGGACACCCGACCAGGCGGGTAGCTACCCTTTTTCTAACCATCATTACTAAGCCAATTGGTTTCAATCTTTAACTCCTAAAAGTGTAACATAGGAGAGAAAAACAATTTACCCTCCCTAACCAAAGAAACAAAAATAATTAACAAAAGTAAATAATCTATTAGCTAATACTGAACTAGAAGTCTGTATTTAGTTGCAAATTTTACAAATAAATTTCTGCTTTGCCCTCGTCTTTGTCAAATTTCACTCCTTATTCTATTATTCTAAGGATCTTTGAGCACCATTAATAATTTAGTGTAACCAATTTTAAGACACAAATTAATTACATTTCTTTTTGAAACTTTTTAATTAAGTTTTTTATAAGAAATGTTCAAGTGAAAGAAAATAAATCTTGCTTAAGTCTATGCTGAATTTTTCATGCTAATATAAAGAGTTAGTTTGTTGAGTGTAATCTACTGAATAACTTACTTTATTTTGTACGGTTTGAATTTTCAGCTTGAGCCCGATGGTGCAGTGGATAGGGCCGCTGCCTCCTAAACGGGAGGTCGTGGTTCGAATCCCACCACTTACCAAAGTGTTTTTCGGTTTTCAAATGGCATATGTACATTTACTCGGCGCTTTTTCCGTGCTTCAGAAGGCACGTTAAGCCGTTGCGCCCGGTTATTATTATTTAATATCGTAGATATTAGTCGTTAAGCCATGTCAGAGACCAGTGCTAAGCATTGGCGGCTTGAAAACTCTGACCTAATCTAGGATTGGGTCGGGTTTCCCTTCTCGGTTCCGGAGGTCAAATGACAGTCGCTCTGTTTGAAAACCAGTACCTTCGTTCAGTCCTCTAGATTAAGTAGCCAACCCCGTAAGAACTATATACCATAATAAGGCTGGAGATGATGATTCGATTTTTTTACCACGACACGGGACGGGATGAGTACCTAGTACAATTATAGGTATTATCCCCATGGGAATACTCACTAAGTAAGTGAAATAACTTAGTTTATAAAATCTTTGTTCGACTTTAAATACAATTTGATCAGAACACATCTGCTCCTATGCGAACGAATAGAATTTTTCTAGCGTCAATAATGTATAGTTTGAATGACTTTTCATTTCACAATACTGACACTGGCGCTAGGGCGAGGAGCTGCAGACAAGAATAGCGTATGTCAGCTGAAGAGGTGTAACAGAACATGTAGATTTTTTGTTGTGTAGAAATGCCATAATGCGATAAAAAAAGCTTTTACTGTTGCTTCCTATTTTTGTGGGTCATATAATAATAGTCCTCCCATCGATTTTCAGTGATAGCGGCCAATATACCAGAGATTAACCAACTGCGCACGACTAGTTTTTTGTGCCAAAGTGTTTGCGCTACACACAGGTGTACTCTCTATTCCTTCAATCTTATATTCCAATGGGACAAAGTGACTGACACGACTAGAGAGAAATCAGGCACAGGACCGACTATTTATATGCCCATCCGACAGCATGGATCATCTTGCTTTTAGGACAATCAGGTGATCAGCCTGCAATGAATGTAGGTAATATACCTAATATGTAAATAAGAATTCTTTAGGTCCGAGAGGTAATGAATGATTATATTATAAGGAAGATAACTGCCTCCGTGGTCTAATGGTTAGTGCCATGGACTCCCGATCCGGAGGTCCTGGGTTCGATTCCCGGGGGGGAAACACAAATTTGATATTTGAGAATTTATCACTTTGTGAATTTTTCCCCAGTTTGGTTAGGACATTGCAGGCTGAATCACCTGATCGTCCGAAAATAAAAAGATTTCGTGCTTCGGAGGGCACGTTAAGCCGTCGGTCCCGGTCGCTGTCTTTGATAGTGGTCGTTACTCAAACCATGTCAGAGGCCTATTAGCTGTGCTACTAGGCGGTTTGAAAACTCTGACACCAGGGTTCATCGGGTCGTTCGACTCGGGAATCCACTCGCTAAGAAGAAGATAAGGAAGATGATTCTTACACAAACACCTAACTCATAAAAGAAAGTATCATCTAAATTAATTAATTTTCTTAAAACCTATACTTTAAAGATATTTACCGACCTAACTGTATAGCTTCTCAACATATTTGTATTTATAAAACTTTCTAATACAAGATATTGAAATGCAACATTACGTTTATTACTAGAGAGACTATAGTAGATACAATCTTCTAAGTATAATTCTGTGTTCTGTGGAAACCCATCATGTTTTGTTGAGTGTAGGAGGTAAATATTGATGGTGTTGCGAGCAAAGGCATGTATAGCGGTGGATAAACACGCTCCCTGTCAAACCTGCACTATGCTGCACGGATACACGATTTTACGTGCAATATTCATACATTTCCTTTATGTGTAGAAATATTACCAAAAGTCTTGTTTGAGTTTGTTCCAATAAATGTGAAATCCGATTTTAAACTTTACATTAAAATTGCAATGTTAAAAATACAGTCACAACAGAATTAATACATTCGGATGTTTCGGGAAAAGTACGCTAAAAGCTTCATGTTGGAATAACGTCCGATTTACGTGAAAATTTTCGGCACGCGGCACATAAGTAACTTTTTTGTATTCGGGCAGTATTTAATAGGATTTCGGATCTAACCATCACGTTCATAACGCGACTATAGATAGAATCTACTAAGTATAATTCCGTGTTGTTCTGTGTGAACTCATCAAGTTAGGAGGTAAATATTGATGTTGTTGCGAGCAAAGGCGTGTATTGCGGTGGATAAACACGCTACCTGTCAAACCTGCACTATTCACTAGTACTACGAGTGCATGCACAGACAGACGATTTTACGTGCAATATTCATACATGTAAATGCTACACATTTAACCAAGAGGACGAAGGACAAATTCTACTGATCCGAGAATTTTCGGGCTGCACTAGCACAGTCTCATATGTGTTTTATGGAAGGCTATTTATATAATGTCGCATCAAATCAATTGTACGAAACACTAGCATCTACTGTAAAAGCGCACCGTAAATTATGAGGATACTAAGGAACTGTTAGAAGTAGTTGCATGATTTAATTATATAGTTATGTTAAGTATTTAATATATTTACTGTATGAGTTTTGATTTAGTTTGTCGTAGCTTCCTTGATGTTCAATCCATTAATACATTAATAACCTAATATGTGAATAACTTACAAGTCATTCACATATTAGGTATTACAATGGATTAGGGCAAACTTTCAACAATATTTTTGCAAACGGGAGGCCCGAATTTTATTACAAATTTCTAGTTCAAGTGTCAGCGCACTCTTATTTATATGTGTAATAGCCTTACTTATTTGATTTAAAATTGTAACCCAGTTTGCTATTTGTAAGGAATGCAATAAAAATATTTTACTTTAATTTATATATTTTATTTGATAACCATAATGTTAGGAATATTGGCAAAAGTGATGTTTGAGTTTTTACAGTAAATTAAATGTACGTAAAATCTAATTTTATCTTTAGCCATTATAATAGAATAGATAAATGATTGTAACAAAAATGAACGGTATTGATGTAAGTAGAACACTGATATGAATGTTTCCATTCGGATGTATCGGAAAAAATACGCTAAAAGCTTAATGTTAAAATATCCAATATGCCTGAATGACGTCAGATTTGAGTGGAAGTTTTCGGCACACGGCGCATGACTATTGTTAAAATAAGAGTCAAGAATCGCTTACAGTGGTGAAAAATCAGTCTAGGAATATAAACTATGTAAACGGCGTATAAAGGACAGCGTCCCGCCAACTGATAGGTTGTTCAGTCTACTAAACTGGACAACCGTCAGTAGGATTTTTTATCAGGAATTGAAGAAAATATATGTTTTTCAATACAAATTGTCTGATTGAGGTGGTAATTTTGTATGGAAAGGTAAATTTTTCTCTTCTTCTATCGCTTGAAATAATTTCCTGGTGAGTTGCCTGAGCACTCCCTATCAGTTTGCGGGACGCTGTCCCTTACACCCGGTATAACTGGAGCTTTGTTCAACCAAAAGTTATTATACATTCATACATAGGTACTATCACGCATGTATACCTGATGTGCTAGGCAGAGCGTCAACGGCCCAAACAAAGGTCGTTCCGCCACGTCTTACAAGTTTTAAGGGTCGATAGACTCGATACCTACTCGAAAGAAGAAGGGTTGTTTAAGATAGATTTGTATACCTAATGCTGTAGTGACAGATTGCTGACCCTCGGATCCCTTAGCTGGTATTTACAGCACGCCCGGGAGGAGATGCACCTGGCACTTTCTATGTTTTTCGTTCGCTACTAGTCCAGCATGGAAGTTTATAAGTCATAAGTTTTTATATGAATAATTTATCTTGCAAAGGTGTGAGTGCAAAACATTGAGTTCATAACTGCCTCAGTGGTCTACCGGCTATAGCTATGGGCTTACGATCCGGAGGTCCTGGGTTCGATTTCCAGGAGGGATGAACATAAAGTCTATATTTGTCAATTTATCACTTTGTGAGGTTTTTCCCAGTTTGGTTAAGACATTGCAGGCTGAATCATCTGATTGTCGGAAAAGAAGAAAAAGATTCCATGCTTCGGAGGGCATGTTAAGCCGTCGGTCCCGGTCGCTGTTTTTGATAGTGGTCGTTACTAAAAACCAAGTCAGAGGCCTAATAGCTGTGCTACTAGGCGTTTTGAAAACTCTGACACCAGGGTTCATCGGGTCGTTCGACTCGAGAATCCACTCGCTAAGAAGAAGACTGTGTTCATGTGAGTGCATTATTTTAAACGGGAGTTAAACAGAAGCTAATACGGAACGTGACGACGCTCGGGGAGTTAGCAAACAAACTTACACTTTTATTACGAAGCTTCCAATAAAAAAGTTTTTTGTTATGTTCCCATAAAGTGTATGAGAATAGGAAAAGGAAACATGGGTGTAAAAACACATCTTGGATTAAGATTTCTCTGTGAAATAATAAATTGTTCTAGAGAAAAACGTACTTTGGTAAGAAAAATAATTTATTTGATTATATTTCTTGTTACAAGTCTATTATTTGACGGTAGGCACTCTACCTAGGTATTACTTTTATGACGTAATTTCAAAAACAAATTAGTTTTTTTTCAACTGCATACATAAATACACATAATGACGCCTTTATCCCTAACGGGGTAGGCAAAGTGTAAACGACCTAAACAAAAATCTTATTGAGGGTTATTTAAGATAGATCTGTAGGTTGTCAGCCCTTCGCCTAAATTACAATATATTGAAACTCTCGGATCCCTTAGCTGGTTTTTACAGTATGCCCGGGAGGAAATGTAGCTGGCACTTTCTATAGTTTTTTCTTGTTCCCAGTCCAACATGGAAACTGCATAATTAGTCGAAAGGATTCTCTCAGACAATGTCATAAAGGTGTGCCCAACACATTTCTAAATATACTTTTTACCATTGGGTTTTAACTTACTACAATTCATATTTTAAAACATCCCACGAACCTTTTTTCCAATTAAAAAATTCCTTTTTTATGTATTGTTTGCAACACTAAAGTACTTGTTTACTTATTCATAAAGAACTTTAAAGTTACTAGACGTTCCACAAAGTGCAATTCATTACAAAAATAATTAAAATGAGGAGGTTTCCGTTTTAAGAGTACAGTTACAAAGGAGTCGCGACGCTCGCTGTGACTTGCTTCACGTAAAAACTATAAACTACCTTCACAAAGCGAAGGAACTTGCTACTCAAGAATTTAGTTATAGAACTCTATTACAGTAGAGTTTATTAAATGTGTTTTACAGTATTAAAGTTTATTTTACAATAGGTAACTCTAGTTATGCCTACAAATATGACTACGCTTTATATGGACGTGGCGAAAAAAACTAATGCTGCCATCTTGAGATTTTATTTCATTCTGAAGCGCTTGGGGCCCACAATCCAGCCCACCAACCCATAACATTCATTTGAACTGGTGTCATAACATAACAAATCGTCAAATCCGTCATTAGTGACAGTTTGACGTCGGCAATAAATTATGTGATCGATCGAGTTCAATGTATTTGACAATATTGGATACTCCGGGGTCAGAGTTACCTCAATTTAGATTGGAGTAAGAAAATGTGCAAACAAAATATTTTTGGTTTAATACAGTACCGTGTGATCTTTGAGTGAAATTTCTCATAAGAAAGGATAGTGATGGTAACTGGCAGCATGATCAACATTTTGATAGACATATATTTTGAAATATTTGTTTTTTGGTTTTTGTGGCAGTTCAGTTTGTGCGTTTTATTATAGGTAGTTATCGAAGGCAATCTGTAACAAATAATTAGACATATTATAAGTAAAAAAGTTAGGTGTAATAAAATTTTCTCAGAATTCGGTAAGCATTCGTACACTTTCAATAAAATACTACATCAAAGGTGGGGAAGTTCTACCATCCGGTGACTAAGCGAAAAATCGATAGACTATATCGAATGTTATAAGTTGGTCTCCTCGAAAAAATGGGGAATTTAATACATTGTCAAAGCATACTTTTGATACAGTGGAGTACACACTACACAAAGCTTTGTCATCAGTATCACAATATCAGAAGCACTTTAAATCGAGGTAATGAATTTGATCGTAGCATGTTTACGTAGTATTCACCCCAATCACTCATACATTGAGCATTAAGTTTAAATTCCTCGTTAATTTTTTCAAAGATTTTGTTCCTTTTTTTATATTTTGTTCTTAGTACAATATAAGTTACTGATGTTCACTTCTGTGTAAATAAATTGATTGTTACAAGCTGGACTTACAAGTGCATGGTGATTATCACCAGTTCCTATAATACAGGTTAATTCCTAGCTTAGGAACTGTCTGATGGTCTGACAGATCTCAAATGGCTTCTGTACAATTAATTTGATGATAAACAAAGACTTTTGTAAAATTGATTATTGTACTTGAATAAAGATTATATTATTATTTTTATTATTAGTACCTCAAAATTTGAAATAATAGATTATGTATGACATTTAATTTATAAATCATAGTTACATACAAAAACAAACAGGCAAAATACACGAAAAAGTGGCGATGAGAAAACGTAAATCTAATTAAAGTTTATTCAGTGCATCGCAACTAAAAACTAACTTAAGTTATTTAAGTAGAAGAAAGTCGTTTCTGAAACAGGAAGGTAAAAAACTTCGCGAGTAAAGCTTTGTTGCCAGTTTTGATACATTTCTTTTTCCATAGGTACCTACTTTAAATCCTCAGTTTTCTTTGGTTTGGAGTAGTTAACTACTAGCCACGGACTTATATCTGCAGACAGTTTTTAATAATATGATGCTACTGACTATTCGTATGTATAATGTCACAGAATATATAATAGTTCTATATACGTAGTTGCAACGAGCTCGCTATGCGGGTAGGTAGAGTACGGCAACTCAATCGTTATTAAATTATAAGCCTCAGTTAGTGGTGCTTCATCAGGCAGCGGTCGTCTGCTATTCCAATTTATCTCCCTAGCCCTATCCCGTATCTCTCGGGGTCGGCTACCTTATCTAGGAGATTGAATGAGGGTACTGGACTGCCACTGCAGAAGGGAAACCAGACCTATTCCTAGATTAGGTCAGAGTTTTCAAGCCGCCAATGCGTAGCACTGGCCTCTGACATGGTTTACCGACGAATGTGTATGTCTTGTTTGTTTTGTTCTTATGTAACATTCTATTTGTGGAGATTTGCTAGTAGCATTAGAATATCTATCTTATTTCTATATTATACACATTTGTCTGTAAATCTTCCTAATAAAATAAAATAAAATAAAGAAAATACAATAAAATATCTACGGTATTAAACGACATTAACCGGGAAGAACGGCTTAGCGTGCTTTCTGAAGCACGGAAAAAGCGCCGAATAAACGTACATATTAAATTCGAAAACTGAAAAACACATTGGTATGAGGTGCGATTCAGACCATGATGTCCCGCTTAGGAGGCAGCGGCCCTATCCACTACACCATCGGGCACTTCGTCTGCTATTCCAATTGATAGAAAGAAAATAGATGCTTTTAAAAATTTGCAACAATTGCAACATCTAAGAGTTACTGTGGATTTGTAAGTTATACAAAATCAGCACTGGTTTAATTGGTAGTTACACAACAATCTTCTTCATTGTTAAAATATTCATCATCATAATTTAAAGTTTACACAATTTCATTTCAAGTTATTGAAAATAACAAATAAATACCCGGGTTTTTGACAAAAAATACCCAAGTTTTTAATCAATAAAACAGTTATACTCGTATATCTACATAACACGGTACAGTGCGCAAAACTAATGAATGAACCAACAGAACTACCACTGTCCATACGCAACGATAAAAAAAAAACTTGAAAATGGCTGACCGTAGAGCGAAACCTTTTTACAAAACGCCACTAAAATTGGTGATAAAAGTGAACGAGTGATTGTTCCAGCAGCGAAAAAATATTTTCAGATAGGAATATGGAGTCACAAAGAGAAAATGAAATACTACACTAAAATGAATGCCAGTAGTATAAATCATTAAAATAAATATATTAGTAAGCTTGTATTTATTAATGAAATATAAAAGAGAAACAAATATTCAATTTCAATACCCTTTTGCCTATATGACTTTCATCCCTCCACATAATACGTCTATACCCCGCAAGGTGATTTCGTCTTACTTTGTAGGTAAGAGGCGCAACTTTCAGACTTCCTCTTTTGTACTGATTCTATATCTTATCCATTCTCGTTACTCCGCACATCCATCACAGTATTTGCATTTCCGCAACATAAACTTATCTTTCATCCATCGCGTTTATAGCCCAACACTCTGATCCGTACATGACGACAGATCTTATGACATAGATTTTCCCATTCAGCCTGACATAATTTACAAAAAAATAAAAAGGAATAGTGAAATAAAATTAAAAAGCTTACTTTTCCTTTCACCTTATTTATGGTGACAATAATTCTTACGAAAACATAAAAAAAACTCATGCATATTCCGTATTGCCCGAAATCTTACTATTGTTTATTTAGGTATGCACTTACTTACATACTGAAAGTGTAATCAAAGATGCCCAATAAAATTTAAAAAGTTAAATAAATTGTACAGGTTAGAAAATAGCGGTTAAAAAGTATGTGGCATGAGTTCGTATGGGCCATTATGATGTAGTCGGAAGATATATCGCCATTTACACGTCAATTTTGTGAACACTTCGCGTCGATCTAGAAGTGGGTAGCCTCAATAGATACTTTATCACTCCGGCTTGTGTAGGACAAGTATGTCAGCTTTATAGCATGTAAGCTTCACTTCGATAAATAGTATTATTTGGACGCAGGGTAGATGACATAAACCGAATTAGACTTATTTTCTCTATGATTGTACAATGTTTGTTAGAGGCGGCTTTTGTCTCGCAGGTTTAAATTATTCGGGTCTGTCTTTTAACTGTCTCCGTGGTCTAGTGGTCAGAACCATGGGCTTACGTTCCCGAGGTCCTGGGTTCGATTCCCAGGGGGGAACACAAAGTTGATATTTGTCAATTTATCACTTTGTGAGATTTCCCCCACTTAGAGATATCAAATTTGTGTTCCCCCTCTGGGAATCGAACCCAGGACCTCCGGATTGTGAACCCAATGCAGGCTGAATCCACCTAATTAACTGGAAGAAAACGGATTCACAAGTGAACTACCGTAAAAACCCTACATGTGACCCCGAGTGGTGCTTAAAGTGCAACAAAACCGGCTGCTGCACTGTCCTCTGAACCTTGCAGCAAATAATGCCATATGATAAATAAATACAAATTCGGGTACATCTAATTCACACGGTGTTTAGTTAATTGCCTATAATGTTACACTCTGGTTAGACCTAGTTTGCGACTGTAATGACCCAATCAATATTAAGGTAATTTGAGTGGGTACCTATAGGCTATCAACAGAGGTTAATTAAATTGCAAACGGTTATTGGTCGTGATTGATTTATTGCCACAGTATCTGTAATTAGTATTTACTTACTGTGTAATTTGTCCAGTGAAGGGATTCGGGGGTCGTAGTGTATTTTAATTTGGGGTTTGGGCTGACAACCTGTCACTACACAGATCTATCTTAATTACCCCGCAAAACTTGTCAGACGTAGCAGGGCGACTGTTAAGGTTTAGAACGTTGACGTTCTGACTACCCCATTAGGGATATAGGCGTGATTATATGTATGTATGTAAGATAAGTATTCAAAGGGGATCCCATACAGCAACGTCATTTTTGTACGTATGTATGTAATGTTTTAATAGAGTTTTCAATATTTAATTGTACTCAACGTATAAAAGCTCCCTAAAACCATTACAAAAACATAAAATGAAAAAATATTTATTCACTTAAACCTAATATTATTGAGCAAAGTGAAATTTGCATTTTGTTGACAAAAAAATATTTTATCACGACCAAAACAGGAAGTCAAACTTTCCGGAAATAATAAAGGCAGACATATGATGTTGGAATTGATCATTCAAAAGTAGTAGTAGGTACATTTTAACTTGACCTCTCGAACTTTAGTCTCAAAAGGAAACAAGTACACAACCACAGTTGGTGCAGGGTTCAGTTCTGAAAGTTTCCATGTTCACAAGTTTCTATAACCAATAGAAGGAGCTTTGAGAACGAAACACGATCTTGAGTACGTACTCTTAACAGAAGCTTACTTTCAACAAACTCCGTAGTCAAATTGAGGAAACAATTTCTATAGTAACCGGAAATGGTTGAAGCGTATTCACCTATTTTATTGACTAGTTTAAATTTTTTGTGTACTCGGCAATAATGTAGGAGCACAATAAAATCATAAATTTATTTATATACGTAATATTAATATTGAAAATTAGAAAAATAAGTAAGTTAACGACCCTGATCTCGTCATCTAACTTACTTAATTTTCTAATGCACGGATAAACCTTGTACAGGTTTTTGTTGCGTTCTTTATGTTTATTTATTTATTTACTGTTTATAGTACACAAGTAACATGAGAAAGGCAATACACAAGAAATAACGACACAACAGGTACAGCTTATTTCTACTAAGAAATTTCTTCCAGCTGACCTACGGAAGTGAGATTTAAATTGAGATGCAGATTAGGCGTGCACAAATAAAGCATAATATTAAAATAATAATATGTTAACTGCTATGATTTTTTTTAAATGTAATAAATAAATAATAAAAACAATAAGAAGGTTAAAGGTGTAAAGTGCCGATCTATAATGTTAGCTAGGCATTGCATAAAATCGTAGAGCTTGGTGGGTTTAAACGTTATAATTTCCAGCTCTCAAAGGAAGCTATTATGTGCCGTTTGTGTTGCTTTCAAAGCAACATCATTACCACGGAATGTACAATATAGCAATTATTTATCAAACGCTGCTCGACTCGACGCTTGTATCATCCTCCACTCTCGGCGAATCCATTAAACAAACATTTTGCTGATTTTGCCCGAAATTTATTTACGACTACATTGGTTTTTAAATATATTAAGGCCCGTATTTATAATCAGCACTTGAGAATGACTGCTACATCGAGTTTGAATCAGAAATGTCATCTCAGTACAAAATTACCTGTCAAATCCATTCTTAATATTGCTCTCAATCCTTATAAATACGTCCCTATATGTCATCATTGTTTTATAAGTTTCTTAATAAATTATCAGTATTCTAATATTAGTAAGGAAATACAAATTTAACGTTTAATGCGGCAACACACAGGCGTCACTTACTGCGCGCAAGGTGGCACTCAACACGCTGTCAATGCGGTTTGCATTGCCTACAACACTAATGCGAGGAACTCTACGTCAGCGCAACCCTCTGCAAGTATGCGCGAGTAGCGCGTAAGGTGACGCATGTGTGTTGTAGGCAATGCAAAAAAGCATTAACAGCGTGTTGAGCGCAACCTTGCGCGCAGTAAGTAACGCCTGTGTGTTTCAGCACTAAGGATTATTACGCACTTGCTTTCTGAATTATGAGAGTTTGGTGAAAATCACAGAGCTGCGTTATATACTCAACATACACAGCACATGGACGTAACGAGAAGAACTCCTTGACCTAGCATAATATTTCACAATTCTTTTACTGTAAGAGCCATCCAACTTTGGAATAAATTACTTAAAACTCTACAAGAGAGTCCCTCGACTTCATCTTTAAAAATATACTGAAAGAGCATTTTATGAACTCTCTATGATATTTATATATTTAGATTCATTACAATATCTTTTATACCTTTTATTCATATATCACTAGCGACCCGCGCCGGCTTCACGGAAATCATCAGTGTTTCTCTACTTTATTATGCATGTATTATACATATAAACCTTCCTCTTCAATTCAAATTCGTTTATTGTATATAAATTTATAACATTACAGCATAATACACCAAATCGTTACAAATATAAACTCATAATTAATAATAATAACATATGTACCTATGTACAGTAGATACAGTTACAATACAGTCATCAGGTCAAATAAAAATATTTTAGTTTAATTAATAAAATAAAATTACAAATTAACAGTCAAGAATTATAATAATTGATTAGGTATTTATTATAATTAAGTATTAGTCTCTTATTTCATCATTCTTGTATACTACTTCCCCTCGCATTCGTCTCAATCAGTCGCTGGCATTCTTTAATAAGGCAACCCAACCCTGTAGCGAATATGTCGCAGTGAGGGTTAGCAACGAGCACGGAGTTGAGCAGCGAGACGGCGCTCACGAGCGGCGAGCGTTCGCGGTACACCGTGCGAGCCGGGGGCTCGGCCAGCGGGCCGCGGACGCGGGGCCGCAGGTATGTTAGTAGGCGAACGTCGGGTACAGAGAGCCTAAGGAATAAATCCAACAAAGCTGAACAGTCCATTTTATTTTTTAATATATTTAGAAAGAATTTGGCTAGGCCAAGTGACCGGCGCACTTCCAGAGATTGGTACCCCAGTTGACCCTGAATAAAAAGCGTGGGGTACATGTGTGGATACCAAGTGTATACCTTCTTATACATGCTTCTAAGGTACCTCTTCTGGACCTGTTCCAGCATGAGGATATATTTGTCCTCATGGGGACTCCAGACAACTGCATTCGTTTCAAGGATACTACGGACCAAAGTGGCGTATAAGGTTTGGGTAGCCGCCGGGGTCAATGAGGCAGAGTTTCTTAGCACGAAGCCGAGTCTACGGTTAGCAGCGATGGCGACGTTTTGCGCGTGATCGCGGAATGTGAGCTCGGTGTCAAATAGTATTCCCAGGTCACGCACCCGCTGCACACGCGTCATGCTCGTCCCTCCCACAGAATACTGGTACAGAAGTGGTTGAGTGGAGCGAGTAAAAGTCATCATTTCGCATTTACTATAATTAAAATAGAGATTGTTGTTCAAACTCCACCTGAGCACAGAGTCTACATCACGTTGAAGCGCGTCACAATCTGCTTGCGTTCTACACGCCTTAATTAATTTGACGTCATCTGCAAAAATTGAGATGTAAGACTCTTGTAACACATTAGGGAGGTCATTTATGAGCAAGACAAACAAGAATGGACCCAAATTTGAACCTTGACTTATGCCTGACCTTGTGTGGTAGGAGCTAGAGACGTAGGGACCATACTGGACATACTGTTGCCTATCCGATAAATAGTTAGCAAATAATTTTAAGAGTCTGGGGGTGAATCCCATTGACCCAAGTTTCAGTAACAGCGTGTCATTGTCAACACGGTCAAAAGCTTTCTGAAAGTCAAGGTATATTACATCCACTTGCCCTTTATCATCCATTTCCCGTGATATGTGATCCACAAGTTCCACCAGGTTCGTAGCGACTGAACGCTTAGGAAGAAATGCGTGCTGAGCCGCAGTAATGTATGGCATGCATTGGGGTAGCAATAAATTATGGAGTGTAATTTCAAAGACTTTCGCCAAGGCAGATAATATAGCAATTGGGCGATAGTTCTCTACCTTAGTTTTAGTTCCAGACTTAGGGATAGGTGTCACTCGAGATTTTTTCCATACTGATGGATAAATGCCAGTGCTTAGTATTAAGTTAAATAGAAAAGTAAGTGGTTTAATTAACTCGTCAACACAGCCCTTTATAATGTACGCGGGTACACAGTCAGGTCCCGGCGAGGTGCCTGGTTTAAGTTTAGCTATAGCGCGCCGAACGTCCCCCGCAGTGAACGCGCGCACATCGACGTGCCGGCTGTAAGCGGGCGCGGCGGCGCTGGCGGCGGCCAGGTCGAGCGCGGGCGCGTCAGGCAGGAACACTGACTTGAAGTGGTCAGCGAACGCGCCGGCCGCGCCCGCCCCCGAGTACTCGACGTCCCCGCGGGTAACTCGCGCTTCGCGGCCTCCGGGGTTACGGAGAGTATTCGTATATTGCCAAAAGTCCTTGGGGTTCCTCCGTAAGTTCCGCGAAATAGTTTTCAAGAAATTAGTATGGGCAATTTTTATGTCAGCTTTAATTTTAGTACGTAGATTTTGAAAATTTTCGCGAGCGATATCGTCACTATTTGATTTCCACAGACGGTGATACTCGGCTTTGATTCTTATATCGCGTATAATACTACTAGTATAAAACATCGGATAAACACGGCCGCCTAAATGCATACGCATTTTTTTAGGAATGCAAAGGTTAAATATGCGGTATATAGCCTTATAGAACCAGTCTACAGCCATGTTAACATTATTAGACGCGTACAAAACTCTTGAATCACTCTATCCATTTAAAGTACCGCATCAAAATCCGTTGCGTAGTTTTTAAGATCTAAGCATACATAGGGATATAGGGACAGAGAAAGCGACTTTGTTTTATACTATGTAGTGATATTGATATTGTTATGTATGAGTTTATTTGATTGAATTTTATATGTATCAGTATTACTATAATTAATAACGTACCTAATTAGGTTTATTATATCTGTTCCCATGATTTTCCCTTCTTTGATCCCCATTAAGTTGGCTGGAAGAGATCACTTATAGAGATAAGCTCGCCTATTGTTTTAATGTTTAAGTTAACTTTAATGTTTTATTCTTAAAACAACAAAGAGTTTAATATAATAATAATAATAATTTGTGTACCGACCCACTTGCCACATGTTTTTTTTAACATGTAAGTACCTTATCAGGAGGTTACTTATACCTAAATTACAATAATGTGTCAACTTTATAAGATACAAGAGATACTACAAAATTGTCTATTCTGTCACTTTAGTTTCTAAAGTTTAACGATGTAAACGATGACATAAGGGTTCAAGTACGTCCGATTGTAAATCAGATCTCAAGACTGACATCGAGTGTGAGTTCATATCAGAAATGTCATTTTAATTTAATAATAGAAACCGGCCTGTCAAATCTATACTTAATATTGCATTCAAGTTTGTGATCGCTTCAAAAATACGAGTCTAAAAGATTCCATAAATAATAATAATAAATAAATCATTTTATTTCAGGCAATATTTACATTAGTAGATGTTAAATAATATAAACAGAGGCCCATAGAATGTATACCTTACAGACTAACATACATATTTATGAAAAAACTTTAATACTACTTCGACGTATGGACGACGGCAGGAGGTCTGCCATAACATTTTATTATTGTACAAGTACATACCTACCTACATAATTGTCAAACAGGCGGCAGGGTGCTCATAATGAGTTTAAAACGAAACATTCGCGTCATCACACGAGTGTTCGCGTCATTTAATTAAACTTAGGTGTGTAATATCATACCAGATTCACCGCCCGACCAGAATATTTTCCGCAGGTACTCGTATTTAAGGAGTAACCCAACAGGAGATGAGCAGGTATATTTCAAGATATACAACCATCGCCCGTAATACCTTAGAATATCGTTCAAATTAGCACGTGATACGAAGAGGCGGTTACATCCGTGGGCGCGTCTAAAATGTACGTTTACATCAAAACTACGAGTGGAATTAAAAAAAACTTTGTTGTTATTTTAGATAATCATTAAAACGGGTATTTTCCCGAAAGAACCGTGAAGGCGCTCTTAATAGTTTAGTAAGAATATCAAATTTACTGATAAAAACAGCTTCACTACCAGATTATTTTTAACATAATTATTTAAAATTGCAATTGCAGGCCATGAACTAATTTCTTAGATGTATGCTTTTTAGAATTTTTCAATGATTCGTTTAGGACAATTAAGCTTTTAAAAACAACCATTTGCCGATAGGAATCACCTTAAATAGTAGCTTTCCGCTCTGCAATATTTGCATTTTCTCTAGGCTATTCGTAATAAAATGTTAAGTATATATGCTGTTCTTTAATATACTACTTAATTCGAGTGCCTATGCTTTGTGACAGAATCAAATAAGGGATTTCTTTTATTTGACGTGTTACGTGTGACGTGTTTATTTGCAAACAAAACAACACAAAACACCTCCGTCATAGTTATTGTATCCATTTGTAAAAGTTCCTTGTAAATAGTACCCTGTAATCACAACCAAGTCATAAAATAAATAAAATATTTGGATGAAATCTTGTAGAGCCGTAGCGAAAGACTACATTATAATTTCGTAGTAGGATGGAGTTGCCTACGTCGTAGCCAATTAATGTCAGTCAATGCATATTTTTCGAGTCTATAGAATACATGCCTACGCTGTTTTAATGTTTCGAAAAAATATGTTCCTCAAGGACTATCCAGACCTTCCGATCCTACATCCTAAATTGGAAGGAGTGACCTCAAACAAGCTGAATCTGCAAAAAAAACTGTATCATGTGCAGAACTCTGAGTTGAATAATAATCTGAAGTTATTTAATTGCATATGTAAATAGGGTAACGCAAATTTCCTTGAAAATATTTTAAAATTGCCTCTATTAAAAATTTTATTCGTGATTTTCACAACTACATCATAAACAGATGAGACATATACATTTTGTTTGTGTGATCTATCACACACAAAATTTAGGGACCAAATCTCAAACTCAGCATAAACTGCCTCAAATGGTAAAATCTTGTCCAAAATTGTACGATCGGATCGGAAGGTCTGGAGGGTGCTTGGCTTGAATACAATTGCAGCGATGCCATCAAGCGTTGTCACTAATCTCATTAACAGGTAAGCCGGTAACAGTTACAACTATCGGTGTCCCACTGACAGCTGTTATTTATTGGGGTTCGTAGCAGAGGTTTGCAGCAATTAATATTGCCGGCAGACTGGTAACAATAGCTACTTATCTTGTTGTGGTCAGTCGTATTAGAGGTGTTGGAATAGGCATATAGGTGTTCGTTACTAGACGTTCCACAAAGTGCAATTTATTGCAAAAATAATTAAAATGTGGAGGTTTCCGTTTTAAGAGTACAGTTACAAACTTGTTTCACGTACAAACTATAAACTACCTTCACAAAGCGAAGGAACTTGCTACTCAAGAATTTAGTTATAGAACTCTACTACAGTAGAGTTTATTAAATGTGTTTTACATTATTTAACTTTATTTTACAATAGGTAACTCTAGTTATGCCTACAAATATGACTACGCTTTATATGGACGTGACGAAAAAAACTAATGCTGCCATCTTGAGATTTTATTTCATTCTGCAGCACTTGGGGCCCACGTTCATTGATAACTGCGTCGTATTGAAAGCCCACATTCCAGCCCACAAACCCATAACATATATTTGAACTGGTGTCATAACATAACAAATCGTCAAATCCGTCATTAGTGACAGTTTGACGTCAGTAATAAATTATGTGATCGATTGAGTTCAATGTATTTGACATTGACTTAACTCAATTTAGATTGGAGAAAGAAAATGTGCAAACAAAAAATTTTTGGCTCAATACAGTACCGTGTGATCTTTGAGTGAAATTTCTCATAAGAAAGGATAATGTTGGTAACTGGCAGCTTGATAAACATTTTGATAGACATGTATTTTGAAGTGTTTTTATATTTGTTTTTCGGTTTTTGTGGCAGTTCAGTTTGTGCGTTTTATTATAGGTAGTTATCGAAGGCAGACTGTAACAAATAATTAGACATATTGTAAGTAAAAAATTTAGGTGTAATAAAATTTTCTCAGAATTCGGTAAGCATTCCTACACTTTCAATAACACACTACATCAAAGATTGAATGGGAAGTTCTACCATCCGGTAACTAAGCGAAAAATCGATAGACTATATCGAATGTTATTAGTTGGTCTCCTCGAAAGAATGGGGAATTTAATACATTGTCAAAGCATACTTTTGATACAGTGGAGTACACACTACACAAAGCTTTGTCATCAGTATCACAATATCAGAAGCACTTTAAATCGAGGTAATGAAATTGATCTCCTAGCATGTTTACGTTGTATTCACCCCCAATCACTCATACATTGAGCATTAAGTTTAAATTCCTCGTTAATTTTTTCAAAGATTTTGTTCCTCTTTTTTATATTTTGTTCTTAGTACAATATAAGTTACTGATGTTCACTTCTGTGTAAATAAATTGATTGTAACAAGCTGGACTTACAAGTGCATGGTGATTATCACCAGTTCCTATAATACAGGTTAATTCCTAGCTTAGGAACTGTCTGATGGTCTGACAGATCTCAAATGGCTTCTGTACAATTAATTTGATGATAAACAAAGACTTTTGTAAAATTGATTATTGTACTTGAATAAAGATTATATTATTATTTTTATTATTACTACCTCAAAATTTGAAATAATAGATTATGTATGACATTTAATTTATAAATCATAGTTACATACAAAAACAAACAGGCAAACACAAGAAAAAGTGGCGATGAGAAAATGTAAATGTAATTAAAGTTTATTCAGTGCATCGCAACTAAAAACTAATTTAAGTTATTTAAGTAGAAGAAAGTCGTTTCTGATACAGGAAGGTAAAAAACTTCGCGAGTAAAGCTTTGTTGCCAGTTTTGACACATTTCTTTTCTCCATAGGTACCTACTTTAAATCCTCAGTTTTCTTTGGTTTGGAGTAGTTAACTACTAGCCACGGACTTATATCTGCAGACAGTTTTTAATAATATGATGCTACTGACTATTCGTATGTATAATGTAGTCACCGAATATATAATAGTACTACATACGTAGTTGAAACGAGCTCGTTATGCGGGTTGGTAGAGCACGGCAATTCAATCGTTATTAAATTATAAGCCTCAGTTTGTGGTGCTTCATCAGGCAGCGGTCGTTTGCTATTCCAATTTATCTCCCTAGCCTTATCCCGTATCTCTCGGGGTCGGCTACCTAATCTAGGAGATTGAATGAGGGTACTGGACTGCCACTGCAGAAGGGAAACCAGAACAATTCCTAGATTAGGTCAGAGTTTTTAAGCCGCCAATGCTTAGCACTGGCCTCTGACATGGTTTACCGACGAATATCTACGGTATTTAACGATATTAACCGGGAAGCACGGGCTAACGTCCCTTCTGAAGCACAAACATTTTTGAATAAACGTACATATAAAATTCGAAAACCGAAAACCACATTGGTACGAGCAGCAATTCAGACCACGATGTCCCTATTAGGAGGCAGCGGCCCTATTCACTACACCACCGGGCTCTTCGTTTGCTATTCCAGTTGATAGAAGGAAAATAGATGCTTTTAAAAATTTGCAATAATTGCAACATCACACAACATTGCTAGTAGTTACTGTGGGTTTGTAAGTAATACAAAATCAGCACTGGTTTAATTGGAAGTTACACAACAGTGTTCTCCATTGTTAGAATATTCATCATCATAATTCAAAGTTAACACAATTTAATTTTAAATAAATGAAAATTACAAAAAAAAATAACCGGGTTTCGAAAAAAAAAAAAACCCAGTTTTTATCAGTAAAACAGTTATACTCGTATATCTACATAACACGGTACAGTGCGCAAAACAAATGAATGAACCAACAGAACTACCACTGTACATACGCAACGATAAAAAAAAAAACTTGAAAATGGCAGACCGTAGAGCGAAACCTTTTTACAAAACGCCACTAAAATTGGTGATAAAAGTGAACGAGTGATTGTTCCAGCAGCGAAAAAATATTTTCAGATAGGAATATGGAGTCACAAAGAGAAAATGAAATACTACAATAAATTAATGCCGGTAGTATAAATCATTAAAATATATATATTAGTAAGCTTGTATTTAGTCATAAAATATAAAAGAGAAACAAATATTCAATTTTAATACCTTTTTGCCTATATGACTTTCATCCCTCCACATAGTATGTCTATACCCCGCAAGGTGATTTCATCTTACTTTGTAGGTAATGGGCGCAACTTTCAGACTTCCTCTTTTGTACTGATTCTATATCTTATCTATTCTCGTTACTCCGCACATGCATCACAGTATTTGCATTTCCGCAACATAAAGTTTTCTTTCATCCATCGCGTTTATAACACTCTGATCCATACATGACGACAGATCTTATGACATAGATTTTCCCATTCAGCCTGACATAATTTACAAAAAAATAAAAAGGAATAGTGAAATAAAATTAAAAAGCTTACTTTTCCTTTCACCTTATTTTTGGTGACAATAATTCTTACTAAAACATAAAAAAAAACTCTTGCATATTCCGTATTGCCCGAAAGTTTACTATTGTTTATTTAGGTATGCACTTACTTAGGTACATACTGAAAGTCTAATCCAAGATGCCCAATAAAATGTAAAATTTAAATAAATTGTACAGGGTAGAAAATAGAGGTTATTGAAGACAAACTCAAACTCAAAATAAATCCAAGTAAGTCGGCTTCAATAATTTCAGGCATTCCAAAGCTTTCACAAGCTCCAGCTATAAATCAGATTTATGTTTTATACGCAAGTTTTACAACACTTAAGAAACCACTTTCTTTTGATTTAATACATTGAAAATATGATAAAGTATGTGGCATGAGTTCGTATGGGCCATTATGATGTAGTCGGAAGATATATCGCCATTTACACGTCAATTTTGTGAACACTTCGCGTCCATCGAGAAGTGGGTAGCCTCAATAGATACTTTATCACTCCGGCTTATGTAAGACAAGTATGTAAGCCTTATAGCATGTAAGCTCCACTTCGATAAATAGCATTATTTGGACGCAGGTTATGTGACATAAACCGAATTAGACTTATTTTCGCTATGATTGTACAATGTTTGTTAGAGGCGGCTTTAATCTCGAAGGTTTTAATTATTCGGGTCTGTCTGATAACTGTCTCCGTGGTCTAGTGCTCAGAGCCATGGGCTTACAATCCCGAGGCCCTGGGTTCGAACACAAAGTTGATATTTGTCAATTTATCACTTAGTGAGATTTTCCCCAGTTTGGTTAGGACAATGTAGGCTTCTTCTTCTTCTGTCGAGTGGGTATCGGGTCAATCGACCCAATGAACCCTAGTACTGGAGTTTTTAAACCGCCTAATAGCACAGCTAATAGGCATCTGACATGGTTTGTGTTACGACCACTACCAAAGACAGCGGCCGGGACGAACGGCTTTTCGTGCCCTCTAAATCACGGTTTTTTCTTTCTTCCAGACAATCAGGTGATTCAGCCTGCATTGTTCTAACCAAGCTGGGGAAAATCTCACAAAGTGATAAATTGAAAAATATCAAATTTGTGTTCCCCCTCTGGAAATCGAACCCAGGACCTCCGGATTGTGAGCCACTGCGGGCTGAATCCACCTGATTAACTGACACACAAACGAACATACATACATATAATCACGCCTTTATCCCTAATGGGGTAGGCAGAGCGTAAATGACCCAAACAAAGTTCGTTTCGCCACGTCTGACAAAGATTTGAGGGTTAATTAAGATAGATTTGTAGGTATATTGCTGTAGTGACAGGTTGTCAGCCTATCGCCTAAATTACAATATACTGAAATCCTCAGATCCCTTAGCTGGTTTTTACAGCATGCTCGAAGGAAATGCAGCTGGAACATTCTATGTTTTTTTCTTGCTCCCAGGCCAGCATGGAAGAATCACAAACGAACTACCTTCAAAACCCTACATGTGACCCCGAATGGTGCTAAAGGTGCAACAAAACCGGCTGCTGCACTGTCCTCTGAACCTTGCAGCAAATAATGCCATACGATAAATAAATAATAATTCGGGTACATCGAATTCATACGTGTTTAGTTAATTGCCTATAATGTTACACTCTGGCAAGACCTAGTTTGCGACTGTAATGACCCAATCAATATTAAGGTAATTTGAGTGGGTACCTATGGGCTATCAACAGAGGTTAATTAAATTGCAAACGGTTATTGGTCGTGATTGATTTATTGCCACTGTATCTGTAATTAGTATTCGCTTAGTGTGTAATGTGTCCAGGGAAGGGATTCGGGGGTCGTAGTGTATTTTAATTTGGGGTATGGGCTGACAACCTGTCACTACACAGATCTATCTTAATTACCCCACAAAACTTATCAGACGTAGCAGGACGACCGTTGAAGTTTAGGTCGTTGACGCTCTGACTACCCCATTAGGGATAAAGGCGTGATTATATGTATGTATGTAAGATAAATATTCAAAGGGGCTCCAATACAACAACGTGATTTTTATACGTATGTTTGTAATGTTTTAATAGAGTTTTCAATATTTAATTGTACTCAACGTACAAAAGCCCTAAAACTATTACAAACACATACAATTAATTATTATTTATTTACTTAAACCTAATATTATTAAGCAAAGTGAAATTTGCATTTTGTTTACAAAAAATATTTTATCACGACCAAGAAAGTCAAACTTTCCGGAAATAATAAAGGCATACATTTGATGTTGGAATTGATCATTCAAAAGTAGTAGTAGGTACATTTTAACTTGACCTCTCGAACTTTAGTTTCAGAAGGAAACAAGTACACAACCGCAGTCGGTGTAGGGTTCCGTTCTGAAAGTTTCCATGTTCACAAGTTTCTATAACCAAGAGAAGGAGCTTTGAGAACGAAACACGATCTTGAGTACGTACTCTTAACAGAAGCTTACTTTCAACAAACTCCGCAGTCAAATTGAGGAAATATTTTCTACAGTAACCGGAAATGGTTGAAGCGTGTTTACCTATTTTATTGACAAGTTAAAATAGTTTGTGTACTTGACAGAAATGTAGGAGCACAATTAAATTATAATTTTATTTATATACGTAATATTCATATTCAAAATTAGAAAAGTAAGTAAGTTAACGACCCTGATCTCGTCATCTAACTTACTTAATTTTCTAATGCACGGATAAACCTTGTACAGGTTTTTGTTGCGTTCTTTATGTTTATTTATTTATTTACTGTTTATAGTACACAAGTAACATGAGAAAGGCAATTCACAAGGAATAACGACACAACAGGTACAGCTTATTTCTACTAAGAAATTTCTTCCAGCTGACCTACGGAAGTGAGACTTAAATTGAGAGGCAGATTAGGCGTGCAAAAATAAAGCATAATATTTAAATAATAATATGTTAATTGCTATGATTTTTTTAAAATGTAATAATTAAATAATAAAAACAATAAGAAGGTTAAAGGTGTAAAGTGCCGATCTAAAATGTAAGCTAGGCATTGCATAAAATCGCAGAGCTTGGTGGGTTTAAACGTTATAATTTCCAGCTCTCAAAGGAAGCTATTATGTGCCGTTTATGTTGCTTTCAAAGCAACATCATTACCACGGAATGTACAATATAGCAATTATTTATCAAACGCTGCTCGACTCGACACTTGTATCATCCTCCACTCTCGGCGAATCCATTAAACAAACATTTTGCTGAAATTGGCCGAAATTTATTTACGACCACATTGGTTTTTAATATATTATGGCCCGTATTTATAATCAATCAAAAAGAAAGTCACAGAGCTGCATTATATGCTCAACATACCCAGCACATGAACGTAATGAGAAGAACTCCTTGACCTAGTATAATATTTCACAATTCTTTCACTGTAAGGGCCATCCAACTTTGGAATAAATTACCTAAAACTCCACTAGAGAGTTCTTCGAGTTTCATCTTTAAAAAGAGACTGAAAGAGCATTTTATGAACTCTCTATGATATTTATATATTTAGATTCATTACAATAGCTTTTATACCTTTTATTTATATATCATATCGATATTGTTATGTTTTAGTTTATTTTATTGAATTATATGACGTGTATGAGTATTACTATAATTATTAACGTAGTTACGTTTATTATATATCTGTTCCCGTGATTTTCCCTTCTTTTATCCCCATTAGGTTGGCTGGAAGAGATCACTTATAGAGATAAGCTTGTCTATTGTTTTAATGTTTAAGTTTACTTTTATGTTTAATTCTTAAAACAACAAAGAATTTAATATAATAATAATAATATTAGGTGTACCGACCCACTTGCCACATGTTTTTTTTAAGATGTACCTTATCAGGAGGTAAACCTAAATGACAATAACGTGTCAACTTTATAAGATACTATTTAGAGATACTACAAAATTGTCTATTCCACCACTTTAGTTTGTAAATTTTAACGATGTCAACGATGCCTAAAGGGTTCAAGTACGTCCGATGATAAATCAGCTCTCAAGAGTGACAGCGAGTTTGAGTTCGAATCAGAAATGCCATTTTAATAAAAACCGGCCTGTCAAATCCATACTTAATATTGTATTCAAGTTTGAGATCGCTTCAAAAATACGAGTCTTAAAGATTCCATAATATTTTATTATTGTACAAGCACATACCTACCTACATAATTGTTAAACAGGCAGAGTGCTCATAATGAGTTTAAAACGAAACATTCGCGTCATCACACGAGTGTTCGCGATATTTAGTTAAACTTAGGTGTGTAATATCATACCAGATTCACCGCCCGACCAGAATATTTTCCGCAGGTACTCGTATTTAAGGAGTAACCCAACAGGAGATGAGCAGGTATATTTCAAGATATGCAACCGTCGCCCGTAATACCTTAGAATATCGTTCAAATTAGCACGTGATACGACGTGGCGGTTACATCCGTGGCCGCGTCTAAAATGTGCGAAAAACGCACAAAAAGCTTATATTATAAAAACTACGAGCCGAATAAAAAATGTATGTTGCGATTTTAGATAATCATTATACGGATATTTTCCCGAACGAACCGTGAAGGCGCACTTAATAGTTTAGTATGAATATCAAATTAACTGATAAAAACAGCTTTACTTCCAGATTATTTTTAACATAAGTATTTTTTAACTAGAATATTTTTAAATATTGCAATTGCAGGCAAAAAAATTCAATGATTCGTTTAGGACAATTGAGCTCTTAAAGACAACCATTTGCCGATAGGAATCACCTTAAATAGGCTACTATTTTTCCGCTATGCATTATTTGGATTTTCTCTAGGCTATTCGTAGTAAAATGTTAAGTATAAATGCTGTTCTTTAATATACTACTTAATTCGAGTGCTTATGCTATGTGTCAGAATCAAATTGTAATTCATAAACAAAATTAGGTATTTATTTTATTTGACGTGTTACGTGTGACGTGTTTATTTGCAAACAAAACAACACAAAACGCCTCCGTCATAGTTATTGTATCCATTTGTAAAAGTCTCTTGTAAAAAGTAACCTGTAATCACAACTAAGTCATAAAATAAATAAAGTATTTAGATGAAATCTTGTAGAGCCGTAGCGAAAGACTACATTATAATTTCGTAGTAGGATGGAGTTGCCTACGTCGTAGCAAATTACAGTCAGTCAATGCATATTTTCTAGTCTAAAGAATACATGCCTACGCTTTTTTTTTATAAAATATGTTCCTCAAGGACCATCCAGCCCTTCCGATCCTACATCCTAAATTAGATGGCGTGACCATCTCAAACAAGGTAAATTGGCGGAAAAATTTTGAAGACTGGGCAAAACTCTATATATATACTCGTACTTTATTGCATAAACACAAAAGAAATGTAATTTACAAATATAGTGTTTAAGGGCGAACTTATCTCTATGAAGAGATCTCTTCCAGCGAACCCAATGGTAGTAAGAGAAAGTGAATAATTTTGAGGGGACAAGAAAAGCAATGCAACATTAACAGAGACTAATAAAAATAAAATAGAAATACTTATATTACTATCTTAAATAAACATACATATATACTAAACAATATATTGATACATACATATACGAATAAACTACATAAATACATCAAAATTGTTCAGATAAGAAGTGCTTTTTTAATCTTTTTTTAAAGACATTCACTGAGGGACTTTCTTGAATTGTCTTAGGCAGTTTATTCCACGGTTGTGCAGCTTTTACAGAGTTGAAGAAGATCTTGGTATTCGCACTAGGCAACTCCAGCACCTTAGTGATGCAGACGCGCCTAAGGCGGGGATCTGGAGGAAGGTGTTGGAAACGGGAGCGGAGATAGTCAGGAGTGGCAGGATTGTGAAGGATGTTGTAAAGAGTGGTCAGGATGTGCACATCACGCCGAAGTCGAATTGGAAGCCATTTAAGCTGAGCACGATATTCAGAGACATGATCGTACTTACGAAGTGCGAAAATAAATCTAATTGCCAGGTTTTGTAGGCGCTCAAGCTTGTTAAGTAATTCTTACGTCGCATCCAAATACAAACATCAGCGTAGGCGAGAATAGAAAGAAGAAAAGCTTGTGCAAGCATGATTTTAGTTTTAAAAGGAAGAAAATTCTGGAGTCGCTTAAGAGAGTGGAAAGAATAGTGCATGCGCCTGCTCACCTCATTCTGTGTGAATAATTATTTGATTGCATATTTAAATAGGGTAACGCGAATTTCCTTGAAATATTTTAAAACAGCCTCTTTTACAATATTTCAGCGTGATAGATAGATAGATAATACGTTTATTATCCAACTACATCACAAACAAACAGATGAGACTTACATTTTGTTTGTGTGATCTATCACAGACAAAATTTTGGGACCAAATCTCAAACTCAGCATAAACTGCCTTAAATGATAAAATCTTGCCCAAAATTGTATGATCGGATCGGAAGGTCTGGATGGTGCATGGCTTGAATACAATTGAAGCGATCCCATCAAGCGTTGTCACTAATCTCATTAACAGGTAAGCCGGTAACAGTTACAAATATCGGTGTTCCACCGACAGCTGTAATTAATTAGGGTTCGTAGCATGGGTATGCAGCAATTAATATTGCCGGCAGACTGGTAACAACAGCTACTTATCTTGTTGTGATCAGTCTTGTTAGAGGAATTGGAATAGGCATTTAGGTATACGTCTACTGTGACGTGACATCGAAAAAAAAATAAGAGATACGAAACAAATTTAAACAGAAGAATATGAATATTGATATTAAGGACAGACAAGGTATAAAACATACATATTTTACGTATTTTATATGTACCTAATGCACTTACCCGCTTTCCTTCTTATTTTATGTACTCCTTTGGGTTGCCTGGAAGAAATTGCTACTCTAGCAATAAGGCCACCTGTATTGTACTGACTGTTTTTTGTATCTGTTATAATTTTGGAGCATTAAATTATTGTATCATATTTGCGTTGTTAATAACTCGCTTTGTAGATGGCATCAGTAATAAATAGTAATACAATAAGGATAAAGATGTGATTATAGATATTAATTTAGGCGATGGGCTGACAACCTGTCACTACAGCAATACAAATCATTACAATCTAATATTTACCCTCAATGTTTGTCAGACGTGGCGAAAGCGACTGTTACGAGGCGTTTTACGCTCTGCCTACCCCGTAAAGGATAATGGCGTGATACATAAGTATCTAAAATATAACTAGCTAAACCAATGTATTGTTGTACCGCGGGGTGAGGAAGCAGAAGTACGTATAGTACGTAAGTATTTTAGATTTCCACGTACATTTTAATTTGCATAATCATTATGGTTTGTTATCTGTGGCCGTAGTTCTTATGGTGAAATAATAGGATAATGAGAAAGGTCAAGGTATTAGAAACTAAGGCCCGTATTGATAAACAACACTTGAGACTGAGCTTAAACTGAGTTCCTATCAAAAACATGATTTCAGTACAATATAGCCTGTCAAATCGGTACCAAATATTGCTCTCATACTTGAGATCGCTTTATAAATACGAGCCGTAGTAACAAGTCTTTTTGATAATAGGTTTTTCTGTTCAGGGAGTAAAATAATGACTATAAAATGCTGTGTAATGTTTACTTATTAAGTATTTTAGTTACTCTTGGCATATTCACTAGCGGTTAGCCGACGACTAAATTCATTATCTTCTGGACTCTTCAAAGCAGAATTTTAAAGAGCATTAATTTAATTACGGTCACACTTCCGTTCGGGTAAAAGCGTTACATGTTACCGTGGTAGGGACGCGGCAATGAATATAAATCACTGCAGACATGTGAAACGGGTAGCACGGATCTAGAATGTATTGAATGAATGATGAATTCAACAGCCTAGCGATACTACTCAGGCTACGTTAGTAAACAAAACGTCCTCTGGGTAAGTCCAGCTGAAGGATTACATACTTATAAGCGGTAGTAGTCCCCCAAGGAGCTATAGGGCTCGTATTTATGAAGCGATATCAAACTTGAGAGCAAAATTAAGTGTGGATTTGACAAACCAGTTTGTACCGAAATGACATTTCTGATACGAATGAGAGCTGATTTTAAGTTTTCTAGCTTGTTGACTTTTCCCATCGGAGCTCAACCGTCTGTCAGTCCGTCGGTGTGTGAAATCTCAAGTGATGTAATTTTATTGGGTGATCTCGCTCCATCGTTGACTCCGTGTCGATAACTTTTCTAGACTGGAGTCAAGAACTTTTATCAATACTTATATTATAAAGTGGAAAGATTCGTATTTTTATATATTTGTATGTTTGTAACGAATAAACTCATAAAAATCAGGACCGATTTCAACAATTCTTTCACCGTTAGAAAACTACGTTCACCCTGAGTAACTAAGGCTACTTTTTACCACGGGAAAGTAGACCATTCCCACGGAAAAACTTATTTAGCAGCGGGTGACATCGCTGACAGGCAGGTACCGAAGTGACAAGAGTACCAAATAAAATAAACCAAGGTATAGTATTCATAACGCCACTGCGTTGTTTAGCTCGGCCATGAATTAAGGCGAGGGCCATTACCTAGGCAGGAAATTTGCCTGCCGCATTTTGTATGCGTCGCTGGGAGCAACATCACGAGGTTATAACGTTGCCACTGAGTTCCAGTTATCTTCATTTTCAATTAAGATAACGTCCAGACTCCTAAATTTTCTGTTGAAAGCAGATTCTTGTTTAATTTTGTGGAAACATTTTGGTTAGTCAAACCTTTGAGAGGAGCAATTATCTTCAACACCATGGTTATTTTCTTTTGAATAAATATGAAAATAAAACAACTAAATTTCTACTAGTTTAATTTACACTTGCTGTAGTGTTTCCTAGACTGAATACAGTTTTCCCGAGCTAAAGTGGGACGTGTTTCGTAGTACAATACATTTAAGGATGTGGATATTGAGGTGGGTTGGAATCTACCTCCTAGTGGTCCACCTCGGGTTTTTTTTTGATAGCTTGTTGGTCGTCTCACTGCTGGGCAAAGGCCAGAAACCCATTTATATACTGTTTAGGTCGTTTATGCTCTGCCTACCCAATTAGGGATAAAGGCGTGATCATATGTATATGCATAATTTATTATATGGTATATGGTCGTTTATTATCTACTAGCGACCCGCCCCGGCTTCGCAAGGAAATAGTCAGTGTTTCTCTACTATATTATGCATGTATTGTACATATAAACCTTCCTCTTAAATCACTCTATCCATTAAAAGAAACCGCGGATCAAAATCCGATGCGTAGTTTTAAAGATTTATGCATACATAGGGATATTAGGGACAGTGAAAGCGACTTTGTTTTATACTATGTAGTGATTATAATAATTTATAACAAAATGTGTACATATGTGTAGTTTTGTCTATATTTATTATTTTTAGTAAGATGCACTATCCTGTATTTTCTTCATTTGATTTCCTTTACACAAGGTTGCCTGGTTGAAATTGCTACCATAGCAATAAGGCCGCCTTCATTATCATTTAGTTTTTATGTAATTGGTTTTCATTTCCTGTTTTTTTTGTTTTATATGCAACAAAAAATATATCTATCTACTCTGCATTATGGACCCGGTGGTTTCAATAAACATTTCTGATAACTATTGAATATACAAATAGGAAGGACATTTATTTTCTATTTTAAGTTTCATGCCTGAATAAATGGCGTCATAAGAACAAAACATATATCGTTGCACAATAACTCATCATCTTCTCCCGTCGCTTTATCCCGTACCTCTTGGGATACTGGTTTTACACAGAGCGACTGCCATCTGACCTCCGTAACCCAGAAGGGAAACCAGACCCAATCCTCGATTAGATCAGAGCTTTCATCTGTAATAAACTTACAATCCATTATGATTTCATGGCTTTACCTGAAAAAAGAAAAAACAGGTTCATTAACATTGTTATTAAGAAATATACCTATAGCACGAAAGATCTATAATTATATGTATTAAAATTTTATTTTCTTGTAAGTTTTTTTTTTCTCCACGAATTCGTGCTTACTATATGACAGATGGCGATCAAAAGATGAGACCTATACTCAGCAGTGGGTAGATGCAGGCTGAAATGATGATGATATGACACCTGGGTTCATTTATGTACCTTCCAAGTCGTATCCAATAACGTCTTAATTAATCACGTGAGGTGAGTGATCTCATGTCGTGAAGTACTCTCATGTACGGTCAGTAGCTATAATTAAACACTTAGGGTTGTGTTTGGATGATTACACTTAATTAAAACACGAAATGGGCTCGATTTTAGATTTGCCAGCTGTAACTAAAATTAAAATCTATTCGTCACTTTCAGACTAAAAACATTGGAAAAGGAGAGAAGATCTTTTCTCTCCAGGTTTTGATTCATAGTCGGTGGTTTTATGCATTATCTGTCATTTCTATCCGCCGTCATATGATATAGCGGATACAATTGTCAGAAATACTGGGGAAAAGTGGAAAATCGCGTCAAAATCAAGAGGTCCTTTCTCAAATTCATTATTTTGAAAGTCACAGATTTGAAGTTTAGCTGGTGGTATCTAGAATCGAGCACATTTTCTCTTGCAAATACATTCTTCTCAAAATCAGGGTGTTGCTAAGTTAATAAAACTGAACAACTTCCAGAAAGATTTTCTGAGCAGCACCTATCAGTTTGCGGGAAAGTGTACCTTACACCCTGAATGTAGATATAGTCGAAGTCACGGAGGTCGAAGTACCTATTCAATTCCGAGAATATTTTTCTAGATATAGGGCATCCCACAATCACAAATAGAATTTTGTATTTGGGCACGCTTTTATATTTCAGTTTCGGTCGTTTGCGGTTTTGCAAATGTAGGCTGAACTGAATTGAATTTAGAAATGATATAGCAATAAGGCCGCCTATGTTGTACTTACTTGTCTTTGTGTTATCTGTTGTGTTGCATGAATATTTCTTATGTGCAATAAAGGTGTTTTATCTTATCTTATTTTCTAGCGTTACATTGCACCAGATTTAATACGACTCGCACATTTTATTTTGCAGGCGACGAGAATAATGTCGAGTCGAGAGTTTTATTTTGTTCTGTTCAATTGTCACGTATTGAGGTGGTACAGCATGTTCTCTAGTGTCCAACTAGAATCTCGTATTGCCAGGCCTGTCTCACTACGCACTTTAGGTATGAAACCGGATTTCACCTAATGCCGCCAAAACGGCGGCCTTAAGCGGTCGGATTGTCGATTGTCTCGGTGGAGGCTGCCTTCTTTACTCGTTGCCTCGCTCTAAATTGTGTCCAGTGTTGCCAAGTTTTTTTAGTATGTAATCGCCGAAAAGTCAATTTCAAGTCGCCTAAAAGTCGCCCAAAGCTAAAATCGCCTAAATAATTTACGAATAGTGTAAATAGCTACTTTTTGTTAATGCTTGAGACTCGATTTAGTAGGGATGTTATTTAATTAATTTGGTTCGATTTCAAAATCTTGAGTCAAAGAGGGTGGATCATGGGTGGATGGTAGAAATTTCCAATAATGATTAAGAAACCCCTTGTGTTTGATCGTGTTCGCCGCACTTGGCAGCACTGATTACGTCGCGCGGTAGCCAACCCTAATACGTTTACTTCACGTGTACTTGTGTGAATGTTATACGTTATTTGAGCGGGCGTTGTAGGGAAGTGACATTTCTGTACCGTTAGGTACTATTTATTATTCTGTGGTCTTGCCCTGATGTGGTAATTTGGTTCATGAGACGTGGCTGTTTGACGTCAACATATAGGTACGTTTTGAGATGTAAGGGTTTACTTTATGGGATACTAAGTCTCACATACTGTTTCATATCCAAAAATAATAATATCATTCACAAGTTTATTTATCGCTATTTTCACGATATTCGTATGAGATCTGTACATCAATTATTTGACAGGTATTATATTGTACCTATACCTTAGTAGGAAAATTATCATAGAATCAGCCGAAACATCGGGAATAATGCCAACTCCAATGTTCATAATTTAGTGTAAATATTTGATGGAAGATGTAGCTTTATCATAAGTAATAGTAAGCAATTTGATACATCTGCAACGTTTAACTTACAGTAAGTTATTGAAAAATATTAAGTAAGTCTAAACAATATTTTCGATTAAGAATACATTAAAATAAATAACACAAATCTTAAAAAAATATCTATTAACGATCTTGTTATTTAATCTAAAAGCGTTTGTCTTTAATTTTACTTTTAAATAGGAGCTTGAATGAATACTTCATTATAGCAAATCTCATTTGAAAAGAAGAAACATTTTAGTACTCTCCACTCGTGCCAAGACCAGGTGATGAAGTCTTAACTCTAATTACTCAGTATTTCTGGAACGTGATTGTGAATTTGCACTTACTACTTTGAAACCGTTCTTCTCGCAGAAAGGCGGAAAAAGACCTAATTTAAACTTTTGAAGAGTTTTAAAGTGTTTAGTTATTATAAAAATGTCAAAACTATTATGGTTATTAGATGTTGGTCATAGGTATTTCTCTCAAATTGTCATTTATTTCTAGGATCCTAATCAAAGAAGTTAAAAATGGTTCAGTTTTATACTACTTATTTATCTTTCATCTTATCTAAAACTTATTTTTAATAGTCTTTAAAAAATTTGTGCCATTTCGAAAAACTAAATTGCATTGCCATAATTTCTCAAAGGCTTTTAGTATTTTCGTTGTAATAAATGAAAAAGTCACATTGAAAAGGCAAATTTACATGAGGATTGTTAAGTCAGCTCCTGCAAAGGTGCTAAACCAACAAAATGTCTGATCCACGTGTCAGGTATAGCTTTGTGATTGTATAAAACGTTATGGTTCTATTAAACTTTGATGAATCCTCTGACGTGAAGTAATGAGAAAATTAATATACCACCTGAACTAAAGGATGTACTCGTAAATCCCAACCGATATGAGTTAAGTTTGGATTAAAATTTTCAGAGTTTCAAAGTAAAAGATAATTTGAAGTTTTTTGCGTGAAGTAAGATAAAAAGTAATAATTTTAGAGGGTGTAAGGGACAGGATACATACGTACATAAAATCACGCCTTTATCCCTAACGGGGTAGGCAATGCAAAAACGACCTAAACAAAAGTCGTTCCGCACGTCTGATGAGTTTTGAGGGTTATTACAGATGATACAAGTATTATATTGCTATAGCGACGGGTTGTAAGCCTATCGCCTAAAACTGCAATACACTAAGGCTCGTATTTATAAAGCGATCGCAACATAGAGAGCAATATTAAGTATGGATTTGACAGGCCATTATGTACTGAAATGACATTTCTGATACGAACTCAAACTCGCTGTCAGTCTCAAGTGCTGATTATAATTACGGGCCTAAGACAAGTATTTATGAAGCCAACTCAAACTTGAAAGCAATATTAAGTATGGATTTGACAGGCCAGTTTGTACTGAAATAACATTTCTAATATGAACTCAAACTCGCTGTCACTCACGAGAGCTGATTACAAATACGGCCCTATAACCCTCGAATCCCTTAGCTGATTTTTACAGCATGCCCGGGAGCACATTCTATATTTTTATATAACTCTCAGTCCATCAAGAAAGTAAGGGACAGCTTCCCGCAAAATAGGGGTTGCGCAATCAACGACACTGAACAATTTCCATTGAAAATGAAAAAAAAAACAACTGGGCTCACTATACAAATTGTTCAATCAAGTTGGCGATTTTGTATGGAGAAGCCAATACTTTTTTAATTCTATCCTTAAATATTTTCTTGGTGAAAGTTGTCAAGTTGTTAATTGGTTGATTCTCATACCCTGTATAGTTTAATTTTTAATGTTTTCGAAATAACAGAAAAATAAATCTTGATTTGGTAAACACGCCAGATTTCAAAGGGATTGCCCAATTTCGTTACCGGCAACCATAGTCATTTGTCTATACTTCGCACTCGAGAATATAAATACCTTCTTACACCAGCTAAAGCAAATATCGGCACATTGCTGGCTGTTAAAAAAAATTCACGGATCCTAATTTTACAACAAAACAATACAGCAGCTGTTTGTTTATTTTACAACTGCTGAGCATATTGGAATTAACATATGGTTATAAAGGTAGTCTCGAATTATAAAAGAAATTACTTTGCATTATTTTGTCTCTCCTGCCTAAGGCCGCGTAGCGATGAAATCTACGTCGGCGTATCCCTCTGTCAGTACAAGTATGCGTATGGTGACACGCGCTACGCGCTTGTACTGTCAGAGGGATGCGCCAACACTAATATGGGTAAGAATGAATTACTGAAACCTATCCTGCATCAAGTAACTCTAAAACAAATAATCAATATCTTGTCTGGGTAAAAAACTCGGATGATAAGGTAATCTTTCAAAATGGTTAAGTATTACAGAAATAGTGAAAATACGTTGACGTCGCAGTACGTTTGGCAGAATACTGGTCGAAATTAATATAAAAACGCCTAAACGATCGACACGACAAGATGAAGAAGTGACAAGAAGTAGTTTTTTTCCAGTAGACTCTACTTAGTATTTTGCAATACTCTATCTGTAATGAAGTTTATCTTCTCACATTATAGTTATGATCGAATTATAAACGTCAAAACGATTTATATTGACATACTTTACAAACAGAATGCTAAAGACGTAAAGCGAAACCAAACTCCCATTGTAATATCCTTCATTATGCGGCAGCTTCACTACGATTGTGATTCTGCATCTAACGCATACACGACACCAGTCGTCGCTTCCCGTCGGTAAACCTTTTTACCATAACCGTATTAAACTTCCGCGAAACTTGTATAACATGATTTATCTCTAGTTTACACTGTATAGAATGTTCAAAGTTTTATTCATAGCTCAAACAGTTTGCTTTGTGGTTTGGGTGCAAAATTTGTGCTGAGTTTTATATCGAATGTTAAATGAATATCAAGCATAAAATAAGCAATTCATGTATCTTAGGCTCATATTAATCGATCTCAAGATTGAGAGCAATATTAAATATGGATTAGACAGGCCATTATGTACTGAAATGTAATTTCTAATAAGAACTCAAACTCGCTGTCAGTTTCAAATGCAGATTATAAATACAGGTCTTAAGTAGCAGTATTACATTTTTTAAATTTGAAATGTGTCTTTCCACTATTCACCATTGATGGTTGAAATATTATCTATTGAGCGAGCTCACAGAGAAGCAATAAAAAAACTACGTAAAAAAGCAGTTTCAGTTTAATTAAGAACGTACCTATATTGTATTTCAAACATACCAAAAAAACGGTAAAGTACCTTTAACAAAGTAACGGTAAAGTTTTATTGTAAGCAAATACGCTTACAATAAAATTCCGAGTATCAACTGACCGTTCGGTCTTGTTTCCCTAACAGCATTTACAAACAAAATGACTACGAAATAAACGTTTAAAACAATACAGTAGTAAACAGGATCATGGCTACGGCAGTTTTGTTTATAGTTGCAACCAAAATATATTTATTGCGTAGATTTGGTTTTATACATTTATTAAGTCCTGGTTACATTTATAACTCATTCGTTTATTGTGGTTGTTTTTATTCATTTATTTATTTGTGTTGGCAAAACAAACAATTAAGTTTTAAAATAAACGATATCCTTATTAAAAGTACCACAATGAGCTTCAATGTTGGTACATCATCCACAGCCTCCATTAAAGCTCAAAGGAAAAACTTAAATAAAGGCTTTTGTGTATCAATAAACGTCGAAGCTGGGTCCGATAGCTCTCAAGTTATAACTAAAGCCACCGAACACTGTGCTACCTAAGTTTTATAAAAGAAAGCTACAAAAAGTTTATATTGCATCTTAACATACTTCCACAACCTCAGTTCAAACTTATCCAATAACAGTTGTATACAATTTAATACAATACAATATACTTTATTGCACAAAAATACAGATATTATTCGTTCTCCCATCGATTTTCGGTGATAGCGGCCAATCTCCCGGAGATCGGCTAACTGCGCAGGACTAGTTTTTAGTGCCCAAGTGTTTGCGTTACACGCAGGTGCACTCTCTATCTCTTATTCTGATATAACTGCCTCCATGGTCTAGTGGCTAGTGCCATGTACTCCCGATCCGGAGGTCCTGGGTTCGATTCCCAGGGGGGAACACAAAGTTGATATTTGAGAATTCATCAGTTTGTGCATTTTTTCCCAGTTTGGTTAGGACATTGCAGGCTGAATCACCTGATTGTCCGAAAATCTTCTTCTGTCGAGTGGGTATAAGAGATGACTCGCATGACCAGAGAGAAATCAGGCGCAGGACCGACTATTTACATGCCCATCCAACAGCATCGATCATCTTACTTATAAGACAATCAGGTGATCAGCCTGCAATGTCCTAACCAAACTAAAAACAACAACACAAAGTCATTATCCCCCTGAGCCCATGGCTCAAACAACTAGACCACGGAGGCAGTTTAGGTACAATTGGCGGCCTTATTGCTAATGTAGCGTAATCTTCCAGGAAACCAGGTAGTAAGAAACAGAGGAATAAAATAAATGTATGGTAGTGGGTATAGGATCATGTCATTTTGATGATAATGGCGGTTGGTTTAAATTTTAATATCAATTTGAAAATGGTTACCAGTGTGAAATGTATAAATATTTTAACAATAATTAAAAGATTAAAATTTCGCCATAAGTTCAGGAATTTAAATGAAATACCTTTGAATGACTACAGCCATTACATTAACACTAATTTAATTTAACAGTTTATCAGGTTATTGACACACATAAACATGTAAACAACACAGACATAAAAAAACAGTAGTAATAACAAACAGGTGCAGCGTCATTTCTAAAAAATAAATTTCTTCCAGCCCACCTGCGGTAGTGAGAGTAATTTGATTACTACTTATTTGGCAAATTCACAAATATGAAAGGCGAATATCCTTACTAGATCATGCACCTACTAAATGCTATACTCGCCTTTCTGTTTCCTTCACGAACTTTCATAAATCGCTTTGTCTTATGGTCCATTAAGAATATATTAGATTATGTCACTTAATTTCCGTAACGTGTTTCACTTTATAGTGCTAATTCCCTACGACCTTGTGCTAGCACTACTCGCTAGCTATCTCTAAGTAAGTGTTAGTTATTATTGCTCGTTCCTCGTATCATTTTATTGTACATACATACATATAATCACACCTTCATCCCTAATGGGGCAGACAGAGCGTAAACGACCTAAATAGAGGTCATTACGCCACGCACGACAAAGTTTTGAGTGTTCGTTAAGATAGATTTGTAGGTATATTTCTGTAGTGACAGGTTGTCAGCTCATCGCCTAAGTTACAATATACTGAAACCCTCGGATCCATTAGCTGGTTTTTACAGCATTCCCGGGTGGAAATGCACCTGTCACATTCAACGTTTATCTCTCGCTCTCAGGCCAGCATGGAAGTAATTGTATTTATTTGTATTTGTATACATTATGTCACTTGTCTGTCAAATATATTTTAATTTTATGTATGAGTTAAAATATTACATTGTATCTAATGTAGTTTTATTATTGCCTTTTTCCAAAGTGTTTAAAAACCTTTGGATTCTACTATCACTCATATGTCAATAATTACTATTCAATCGGCTGACATCAATACGACTATGGAGTAAATTAATTCCAGTGTTTCGTTTAGCTGTGGTTGGTTGACTGCTCATTGAATAGTTTGTTGGACAAGTCGAAACCAATTTCTGTTTCAGTTGAATTATACCTTTAGTTGATTGAACTGCACCGAATGCAGCATAAATGTTACTAAAATATATGCATGCATACATACATACATATAATCACGCCTTTATCCTTCTTCGCTCTGGCAACACTGGTAGCCATTACGTGTCTTTGTTTACTTTCCCTATTAAATTAAATTTTGCCGAAATTGTGGCTGTATTTTGTGTGAAAGTTGAACTGCGAAGCTAATAATATCGCAAAGAAGACCTGTGGGTGTTATTCTGCGGAAACTCGCTGTGTGTTGAGTGTTTTTCGAACAAAAACTGGGACGTGAATAGTGACTTGAATTTTCTTTCACATTCATTCGAGTTGATTTCGCTGTGAATTCTATGACATTGTGTGCTTACTCGGATTTTCTACGTTGAAAATCAGTGCTAAACATCCTAAAACTCCTCATCTCTCATAACCTAAAACTGCCTATTTGCAAATTATCCTCACGTCACGTCATCACCTCGCTACGTCACACTGCATGACCTCCGCCACGCTTGCGTTTTTCTTCCAGCACCATCTAGCTGAGCTTGGGTGCAGCACCTTGTCCGCGCTATCTTGCGGATGCTCTACGTACTACTTCAGCTGCCGACTTACGGTCTACACAGTTCCAGTACCTTTCTTGCGCCAGCGCATCCTCCTGTAGCGTCCGAGCGTATTTCACCAGGGGTAACCAGAGGGCGCTACCTGTAGCGAACGCGGCTATTAAATTAGAGTCGGACTTAACTGTACTAGCCGCTGACAGAACGCTTCTATTTATAATCCTGCACACCTGAATAAGTTTATACTGCTTATTACAGATTGTTTATCGAAGTAAAGTACAATTATGGACAATCAAAGCTTATCAGACTCAAATACTGCCGACCATAGTAATGAAACCAACCCTGATCTTACAACACCACCGCAATTTGTCAATCAGCGCACCAAGCGACCCCGGCCCAAGGATTACGAAGATGACTTTTATGCGTTTAAAATGGAAATGCGAGAGATGATTACGGAACTGTTATCAGCACAAGGAGAACAACTGAATAAAATTTCATCAACGCAAGTGGAGATAGCAAAGACAAATACGAATATAGAAAACTCAATTGCTTTACTTGCAGCGAAAAACCAAGAACTTGAGGCAAAAGTCAGCGAACTGGAACTGCAATCTAAGAAAGACAAGGAGCAAATTATAATACTTGAAGAAAAAGTCGAAGAATTGCATCGCAGTTGCCGCAAAACCAACATAGAACTCAAAAATGTTCCAAAAATCTCCAAAAAATCCAAAGATGACCTTATAAGGTATGTGTTACTCTTGTCAGCCTCCACAAATGGAAATATAAAAAGAGAGGACATTCGAGACATATTTAGAGTGCAGGGCAAGAGAGAAGCAAAAAAGAACATGCCTATTATAGTGGAGTTATCATCTACACTACAAAAAACTGAGATACTTCAGATGTGTAAATCATTCAATATCAAAAACAAAGAAAAGCTCCGCACAAAACATCTTGGTTTCACCAAGGATGAAGAATCGCCCATATTTGTCTCTGAACAGCTCACGCCAAGAGGGGCCCGTCTTTTCTTTGTTGCTCGTGATCTCGCAAAATCGAAAAACTATAAATTCTGTTGGACTTCGTTCGGGCGAGTATATATAAGAAAAGATGAGAATTCCCCAGTTATACTTGTGAGAAATGAAGCCCAAATTCATAACTTAATTCTTAAATGACTAAATAGGATCCTTCTGCTGAGTCATAACATTTTATGTTTTCTTATTACTTTAATTAAGCTGCATACCCTTTTACACAAAACACACATATTTAATGTAAAGAATTATATACACTATTCACACAACCTAAAACTACACACTTACACCACATGTTTTATTTTACCTACCTGTACAACATACACAACCAACCATACTTATACGGGATTATACATAAAACCACTAACTATATATATAAATATAATATGCAAATTATTTCTACCTCAGCATCAATATTTCATTTTGTTGACCATAATACCAAGCATAACATTAGAAACCCCCTCGGAAGCTTATTATGTATTTCTTAATGGATAACGTCCTTAACAGCATTAATGAGATAGATGATACAGAAATTGCACAAGCCAGTGAATGCCAAATTAATGAATTCACACAACATATATGGGTAGGAAATACGGATTTTACACTACTTTGTTTTAATATAAGAAGCATATATTCAAACTTGGATGATTTGATGTTAAACATAAGTACATTCAAATTTGATACAGACTTATTAGTCTTTACCGAGTGTCATTTGGACGCTGATAAAAATATACCCCAGATAAATGGTTATCAGGCCTCTCAAACATCTAACCACCTAAATAAAGCTGATGGAGTAGTTGTTTACCTTAACAATAAACATAATGCTCTCATAATTGAGGTTATTCTGACCCATGCATCCTGCTTACAAATTACATTAGATGACCTAGTGATTTTGGGAATATATCGTTCGCCGTCTATAATACATGCTAAGGACTTCATTCACTCGCTAGACAGTCACCTAGAAAAAGTAAAAAATGCTAGAAATATCGTTATTACCGGTGACATAAACATTGATCTGATCATTGACCCTAAGGAAAAACCACATGAAAGAAGAAACAGATTAAGTTATCTCAATATGCTAGCTATGCATGGTATGCTTCCTGGCTTCCTATTACCTACGAGAGGCCCAAGCTGTCTAGATCATTTTATACTAAAAACTAACAATAAATCATCAAAAATTGCATTAATCACCATAACTACAACTGATCATTTCATTATTTTTCTAAAAATAAGTAATATTAATAAATCATGTTCAAATTATAAAACTAAAACAACTATAAATTATGAAAATGCACTACAATATCTAAAAACAGCTAATCTACCGAAATTATTGGAACTATCGGACCCTAATATAATAACCCAGCTACTAACACATACCTTACAGCAAAGCATTTTGATAAACACGTCAAGACTATTAGTTCCTCATAGTATCCGTATGATTAAACCCTGGATGACCATTGGCGTTCTTCGTTGTATTCAAAACAGAAATAACATGCAAAAAAGACTAAAACTAGAACCTGACAATCAAATATTAAAAATAACGTATAAACGCTATCGTAATTATTGTAATTGGACTATTAAAAAACTGAAACGTAACTATAATAAAAATCAATTAATAAAAGCTAATAAAAACCCAAAGAAGTTATGGTATGCAATTGATGACATTACAAATCGGAAACCAACTAAATCAAAAAATACAGAACTTCTAAAAGCAACAGCTTGCCCACTAGAATCTATAAACAATGTTAACGACTATTTTGCTACCATTGGCCAGAAACTGGCAGAAAAAATTATAACTTCATCTGCTCCTCCTGTCGAGCAACCAATTGTTCCTTTTAGATCTGGGAATAATCAACCGTCATCTTTTGTACTGTTCTACACGGACCCAGTAGAGGTCCTCAGCATAATTATGTCAATGAATACTAATAGTGCACCAGGTTGGGATAAAATACCAACATACTTAATGAAAATATCTTCCGTGGAATTAGTACCTATACTGGTTCACTTAACTAATCTATGTTTCGAGCAAGGGGTTTTCCCTAAAATTCTTAAGCAGGCAATCATCACACCAGTGCACAAGGGTGGGGACAGAACAGATCCGTCCAACTACAGGCCGATCTCAGTCTTGTCAGTTATAGCCAAGATTCTAGAGAAACTAATTAATAAGCGACTAATGCTCTACTTGCAAAAACACGATATTCTTTCGGAATCACAGTTCGGTTTCCAGGCAGGAGTTTCCACTGAAGACGCAGTGCTGAGATTGACGTCCCAAATTATTGGGAAGGTTGACTCTCAAAACAAGTGCTTAGCTGTTTTCTTGGACTTGAAGAAAGCCTTTGATACTGTTTCTGTACCAATCCTTGTGCGAGATCTAGAAGACATTGGATTTAGGGGCTTCCCGTTACAACTTTTCAAAGACTATCTCATGGAGCGTAAAACGCGTGTCAAAGTAGGGTCACTGACTAGTTCAGAAGCTGTTGTTAATTACGGTGTGCCACAGGGCAGCGTCCTTGGCCCGACTCTATTTTTAGTGTACATTAATAAACTATGCAACTTAAACTTAACTGGCGGTCAAATAACAACATACGCTGATGACACAGCAATCGTTTTCACCGCAAAAAAATGGGAAAATCTAAGAATATGCGCTGAAAACGGTTTGGCTACGATAGCATCTTATTTAAACGCTAACCTCTTAACACTTAATATACAAAAAACGAATTATATCTGCTTTACTATGTATAACAGCACTCAGCCTTCAGGAGAATTTCAAATTAAAATACATCAATGTTCAAACAGGATAAACTGCTCATGTGCTGTAATTGAAAAGGTCCAGAGCACTAAATATCTCGGCATTATACTTGATCAACGTTTGTCGTGGCATAAACACATTGAGCTGATTATGGCCAGAACTCGAAAGCTTATCTGGACCTTTAAAACTTTACGGCATGTAGCTAATAAACAGCTTTTGACTCAAGTCTACACTGCACTTGCTCAATCGGTTATAACCTACTGTATCCCGGTGTGGGGCGGAGCGATAAAAACTAAATTGTTAGAATTAGAACGTGCACAAAGAGCAATATTAAAAGTAATGTTTTTTAAACCGTACAGATTTCCAACTGATACCCTGTACACAATGTGTGACCTACTTACTATAAGGAAACTTTATCTACTGCACTTAATCAATAAAGCACATAAATCGCTCCCGTATGATACCAGCTTGCTAAACAGGAGAAGGAATCATAATGTTGCACAGCAACCTCCAGTTAGGTCTGCTTATGCTAGTAGACATTATAATAGACAATCAGCACGTTTATATAACAAGATTAATAAAGAAATAAATATCTATCCTCTTACACTTCGTGAAATTAAGCACAAAATGTTAGCGTGGCTTAAAACTAAAACCTATCATGAAATTGAAAAATTGCTAGATGGTGATTAAATTAGTGGAAATTGTATATAAATTCCGATCACAAGACAACTAATCGTAGGGCTAATTTTAAGTATATCTGGAATATTTATATACTATTTTGCTACTGTACCGTAATCTAGTTAGTGGAATATCTTATAATTTCCGATCCCAAGATATTCAATCGTAGGGCTAGCTAGATGAAAGTCTGGCTTAAAATAAATTAATATCTAACCTGTTTAGGTGAGCTTGGTTACTAAGGTACGATGACCTTGATAACCGAGTTACCCACAGATTAAATAAAATCCTCACTTACCCTGACATTCGTAAAGTATAACACACACACACCCACCCACACACACACATACACTCAGGCACACACAATACACACACAGCCACATAACACGCATGTCAAATGCAAATTTTAATTCAAATTTTATTTTTACTACTAAATTAAAATTCAGCTTACTATATTGTATTAATTTTGAACTAACTAATTTTAAGTCTAAAGATTTAACAAATATTACTTTAGCTAGTGGTATCTTAAACCTACCTTCATTGTTAAAAGAAGAGCGGTGTTTCCTTATACAAGCAAATCTTTTCGCTTAAATGGAAACTCCAACATCAGTTTATGTAAACTAGGATTAAGTTACTGAAATAAATAATTTTGATTTTTTGATTTGATTTGATCCCTAATGGGGTAGGCAGAGCGTAAACGACCTAAACGAAGGTCGTTCCGCTACGTCTGATAATTTTTTTAAGGTTATTTTAAATAGATTTGTAAGTATATTGATATAGTGACAGGATATCAGCCTATCGCCTTAATTGCAAAATGCAGAAACCCTTTGATCCCTTAACTGGTTGTTACAGCATGCCCCGGAGGAAATTCAGCTGGCACATTCTATATTTTTCTCTCGCTCCCAGTCCAGCATATAAATAACTCAAATAGGTAGCAAATTTTGTCTGGTTCAATGATTTCAAAACAAGTTATAGTACTTACTTATTACATCTGAATAACAAGGATGTAATTCGCTCTTTAGATAAATTAGGTATCCAGAATTAGTGTACATATTAATTGGGATATGAAGTATCAATAGAATATGGCAACCTTCAGTGATTGGAAAACTTGCGTCTATAAAAAACTCTGGGGACATAAAATGAACTCCTTTGAAGCGATAGGGCCTAAGTTGCACCCCCATCACAAAAAAAAACACAATTCACTAAAAACGCAGTAAATCAAAAAACCGGTCCAACAGACTCAAGTAATAGTAATTAAAATAATATAATATCTTATCAATTTTCGATTCATAGTTCGTTGTAGTAACAGGAAGAAAAATTGCAAATAACGGCCACCAACGGCAATTTTTCTTTCATTACCGGAATTTCGATTCATTGTGTTTTTAATAGGAGCGTAGGAGCGCCACTTAGCTTCTATAGTCACCTTAACTGAGAACTGCCTGGACTGCACGTTCCATCAATAAATGTGCCTCTCGATTGAATGCAAATGGTCAGAACGTTCTTAGCTCTTTGAGTTTGGAGTTCCCTTTCAAAATGCAGACATAAGAGCATAGGTATATCCAATCTAGTTCGTAATGGTAAATCCAAATGGAATCCATTCCGACACAGAGTACCAGCACAGAATTTTCTGGTCAATAGCGGATTTTTCATTTTAAGCATTTGACCGGAAATACAAATGACAAGAATGAAAATTCTGGTACCCTGCGTCGGAACCGGAAAATCTGCTTGATAGTAGTCGTATTAAGCGTAGAGTGGACTATATTTTGTGACTGAAGAATATCATTAAATTACCCAGATATTTTATATTAATAAAGACTTCATGAGCAAAATTTAGGCAGGTATTGACTAGTTTCTATCTATTTTATTGATTGCCCTTTTCACCTCAACACACGGTACGTATTTGAATTACCTATTCCAAAAGGCGAGTATGGGAGAAAGCCTAATAAGCAGAGAGCCCGATAGTGTACTGGATAGGGCCAAGACCTCATGAGGTCGTGGTTTAAATTCCACCTCGTACCAGTATGTTTTTTTGGTTTTCAAATTTCATATGTACGTTTATTTGGCGCTTTTTCCGTGCTTCGGAAGGTACGTTAACCTTTTGGTCCCGGTTAATATCGTAGATATTAGTTAGGCCGAAACCTGTAGTCCTAATCTCGGATTAGGTCTGGTTTCCCTTCTAGGTTGCGGAGAGCAGATGGCAGTATCTATGTTAAAAAAACAGTACCCTCGTTCAATCACCTAGATTACGTAGCCAAACCCATAAGATACGGGATAAGGCTAGGGAGATAATGATGAAAAGGCGAGTATGGAAATCCATAATAAATAAATACGGTCTAAAGGACTAAGTAAAGTCCCATTATTTATTTATCAACAATCTTCCATGCTGGACTGGGAGTGAGAAAAAAACATAGAATGTGCCAGCTGCATTTCCTCACGAGCATGCTGTAAAAACCAGCTAAGGGATCTGAGGGTTTCAATATATTGTAATTTAGGCGATGGGCTGACAACCTGTCACTACAGCAATACACGTACAAATCTTTCTTGAATGGCCCTCAACACTTTTTCAGACGCGGGGGAACGGCCTTTGTTTAGGTCGTTTACGCTCTGCCTACCCCATTAGGAATAAAAGCGTGATTATATGTATGTATATATGTATGTACGTGGGACACTCAGAAAGTTTTGCGACACTAAAAAAAATTGTTCTACAGGTACAAATATTTTTATTAAATCTTTTCAAAGTACTCTCCACCAGCCTCTATACAAAGATTCATGAGTCTGAACCAGTTTTCAAAACACTTTTTCCAGTCCGCCGTAGACACCTCGTTTACAGCCTGCTCGAACGCAGCCAGCGCATCTACCGGCGACGAAAATTGTATCCCCTTGAGCTGATTTTTTATTTTTGGAAAAAAAAAGAAGTCACACGGTGCTAGATCAGGGCTGTAAGGAGGGTGACCCAGGAGTTTGACTGGTGTGCTGTCCAGGAAGTCCCTCGTTTTGAGCGCGGTGTGTGCAGGCGCATTGTCTTGGTGGAGCAGTAGTCCGCGGAGCCCTGTGTTTGGTGGCTTGTTGCTCACAACAGAAAAAACTTCTGGTAAACATTTGGTAGTATACCATTCGGCGTTAATGCTTCTTTGATCTCGTAAGGGAATTGAGGCCAAGTGGCCAGTCAAATTAAAGAAGCTGGCGATCAAAATCTTCCCCCCGCTTCGAGATCGCTTCACTTTGGTAGGCGTTGGTTCATTTTGAAACACCCAAACTGTCGACTGGCGCTTGGTTTCTGGATCGTATTGATAAATCCAGGACTCATCACCTGTTACGATGTCGTAAACACGCCGAGACGAGCCTGCTTCAAATTTGTTCAGCATATCACGGCACCATTCCACCCGGGCCTGCTTCTGAGCGTCGGTGAGGTAGTGCGGCACCCAGCGCGATACTATCCTCCTCACGCGAAGATGCCCTTGTAGAATCTCGGGAACGCTTCCCGATCCAATCTTTAATATGTGCTGAATCTCCTGATATGTAATTCGCCTATTATCTTGGATTAAATTTTTTTCACTGCTAGCGCGTTTTCTTCCGTAATAGCCGTCAAAGGGCGACCGCTTCTTTCTTCATCCCCCAAGGTTGGTCGACCGCGCCTAAATTCGTTATACCAACGATACACGGTTGCCTTGGAGGGGCTTTCATCCATAAATGCCATTTGAAGTCTATCGAACGATTCATCCGGTTTCAGGCGACACTTGAAATCGTAAAAAATCATAGCTCTAAAATGTTCCCGGCGCAGATCCATTTTTCAGTAAGACACGATACTTTGAATTGGCTCGCAAAAAATGTGGAGGGAAATTTTGAAAATGGAACACACATATTTTTACTTACAAGTAATCATATTTTCAAAAAAGATTCTAACCGGCCAGTCTGCCATATATAAAAACTATTTATCGCAATACTTTCTGAGTGGCCTGGTATTTATTTATGGCGGTTAAACTGGGACAACAATAATAGCTTTTCTTTCAAATTGATTTCAAAGTGTAAGAAAAGTTATTAAATGTTTACATTAATGTTATGTTCAAATTATTTTAAATGTTTACCAATAATATACATGTTATGTTATGTTTTTTTTTTTATTCGAAATGGGTTTGCTCTTGACTCCAGTCTAGGTCGGAAACGACTGAGACGGAGTCGACGATGGTGCGAGCCCACCCAGAAGATGCCTGTTCACTCTAACTTTGAAATGTTGGAGGTTGAAGGCGTTCGGAAACACAGACGCAGGTAGTGAGTTCCACACTTTTGCCGTGCGCATTACAAAAGAGTTTTGGAAGCGCTTAGTACGTATTGGTGGAATATCAACCCGGTATGGATGGTATCCTGCGGTGCGTCTAGATGTCCGATGGTAGAAGGGAGCTGGCGGGATAAGGTCGTGGAGCTCTTGAGCACACTCACCGAAGTACAGCCTGTAGAAGACCGACAAGCAAGCAACCTTACGGCGATGTTCCAGGCTATGAAACTTGGCTTCCACTTTTTTCGTCACCAATAAGCCTCTTGGCTCTGCGTTCCACCGAATCGAGTGCGGCAAGTTGTTATTTGGCTGAGCCATCCCAGAGGTGACTGCAATACTCCATGCAGGATTGGACTTGTGCTTTGTACAGGGTTAAAAGCTGTCCAGGCGTGAAGTATCGCTTCACTCTATTCAGGATACCCAGTTTCTTGGCCGCTGTTTGTGCTTTGTATTCGATGGAAGCGCCGAAGTTTAGACTAGATGACAACTCCATGCCCAGAAGCTCAAGTTAGCCAGCTATAGGTACAGATGTACTTCGGAAAGTAGGAGTCTGGTTGAAAGGACTCCTTTTGGCGGTAAATAGACACGCTTGCGTTTTGGTGGCATTAAAAGAGACCAAATTGTCATCACCCCACTAGGAAACATGACTTAGGGTCAGATCTAATCGCTCAACCATGGCCCTTCTCAAGGAAAGTATTTCTTCCCTGCTGGTGTTTGCGCTGGATAAGTATCTCACCTAAACCGTACTATCATCTGCGTACCCAACAATACCCGGCCGAAGAAAGTCATTGATGTGCAGCAGGAACAGAGTTGCAGAGAGAACAGACCCCTGAGGAACTCCGGCGTCAATAGCCATCAAGTCAGAGGAGCAGCCGTCAACGACTACTCTGATCGAACGTTCACTCAGGAAGTCAGAAATCCAGCTACAAAAATCAGCTGGGATGCCATACGCAGGAAGCTTGTTTAGCAGACTTGTGTGCCAGACTCTGTCAAAGGCCTTCGAGATGTCAAGTGAGACGGCGAGAGCTTCGCCGTGCTTCTCAATGGCCTCACCCCAGCAGTGCGTAACATACACAAGAAGATCCCCAGTTGACCGTCCCCGGCGAAAGCCATATTGACAGTCACTGAGGAGATCATTGTCTTCAAGGTAGGTCAGCAACTTACTGTTCAGTACCTTCTCCATGACTTTGCATAAGATGGAAGTAATGGCAATCGGTCTGTAATTGACAGGGTCTGAACGGTCGCCTTTCTTGGGGACCGGCTGAACATTCGCAAGCTTCCAGGAATTTGGCACAGTTCCTTTTTCGAGAGAAAGGCGGAACCAGCGTGTCAACACAGGAGACAGTTCGGGCGCACAATGCCTCATGACTCTTGCTGGGATGCCATCAGGACCATTAGCTTTATTCACGTCCAAATTGCACAATACTCTTCGGACCTCTTTAGTGTGAACTGCGATCTTCGGCATCGAAGAATCGCAACGAGGTACAGTAGGTGGTTGCTTAGAGCCAGCATCCAGACGTGAATTGTTTGCAAATAGCGATGCAAATAAATTTGCTTTGTCACATGCAGAGTGAGCCAGCGACCCATCAGGTTTCAGCATTGGAGGCAATGATGGACGACAGAAGTTTGCTTCGACCGCTTTTGATAGGGACCAAAATTGTTTACTACCCGGCGGGTGTGATGCTAATTTTGTCCCTATACGTCCGACATGGTCGAAACGTGCCTTACGCAGGACCCGCTTGCAAGACCTAGTGGCGGAATTAAAGGCTCTCTTCTTCGCGCGAACCCTACGTGCTCTTACTTTGTGGTCACGGGCTTTGACTCAGGCTTGGTAAGCAGATTCTTTACGAGCCTCAGCGTGGGCGCATTCTGCGTTATACCAAGGTAGGGTTTTCTGACCGAGCGGCATATCGGAGAATGGAATAAAGTACTCCATTCCCTGCCGTATCACGTTCGTGACCGCATCAGCACAACACGAGGGGTCACCCGAAGAGAAGCATGCAAGCATTATGTCTTGTTCCTTGCATGCATACAGGCATATAATAACGCCTTTATCCCTAATGGGGTCGGCACAGCGTACAAGACCTAAACGTTACGCTACATCGGACTAAGTTTTGAGGGTTGTTTAAGATAGATTCGTAAGTATACTGCCGTGGTGACAGGTTGTCAGCCCATTGCCTAAATTACAATATACTGAAACCGTCGGATCCCCTAGTTGGATTTTACAGCATGCCCGGGACAAAATGCAGCTGGCACATTCTTTGTTTTTCCGTCGCTCTCAAGCCAGCATGTGTTCCAGCATCATTGTGTTCCTTGTGTAGTTTTTTAGGGTATCTTGTTCTTTACATTGTATTTATAAATAAATATTTCGGTAAACAGTAGTACCATCATAGTGCATTATATATATACGTATGTGCATAATATACATGCATTTGATGAATCTTCCGTGTTGGACTGGAACCGAAAGAAAACCATAGAATGTGCAAGCTGCATTTCCTCCCGGGCATGCTGTAAAAACCGGCTAAGGGATCCGAGGGTTTCAGTCTATTGCAATTTAGGCGATGGGTTGACAACTTGTCACTACAGCAAAATACCTACAAATCTGTTTGAAATAACTCTCCTCAAAACTATGTCAGACGTGGCGGAACGACTTTTTGTTCGGTCGTTTACGCTTTGCCTACTCCATTAGGGATAAAGGCGTGATTACATGTATGTATGAAATAACTGAGGCGGCGGGCATGTATCTGCATCAACTAAATGCTTGAGCTCAGTTTAGTAGATCTGCTTAGGCATTCGCAGCTCGCCCGACCGTTATGAGCAGAGTCTGAAGCGATATTCGGCAGACGTGTAACGCGATTCCGCTGATATGTGCAGACCGGTCAATATCATAATCTCGTAGATATGTGAATTTAGCACCTTATGTAAAATTTTATAGATTTATTCTATGTCATACAATAATTTACGGCTCATATTTTTATTTAATTTTTATGATGATGGAAAACAACAGAGATGACTGGCTTTTTCTTCATACTCCACCGACAAGAGCAGCGCTTTTAAGTTTATGATGATTTATAAAGCGATCTCAAGATTGAGAGCGATATTAAGTATCAAGTTCGAGCGAAGTTTGACGGGCCATTTTGTACTGAAATGACATTTATGATACGAACTCAAACTCGCTCTCACTGTCAAGTGCTGATTATAAATATGGGCCTAAGACACATGTAATACATACATACATGTAATCATATCCCCTCATAGGGTAGGCAAGGCATAAACGACCTAAACAAAGGTCGTTCCGCCACGTCTGACAAAGATTTGAGGATTATTTAAGATATATTTGTAGATATATTGCTGTAGTAACAGGTTATCAGCCTCTCGCCTAAATTACAATATGCTGACATAATAAACCCTCGGATCATTTAGTTGGTTTTTAGAGCTTGCTCGGGAAGAAATACAGTGGGCACATTCTATGTTGTTCGTGCATGGAAAAATACAGCATGGAGTAATAGTTACTTTAGCTCAATTTAGCCGAGGAGTATTTGGTGCTTCTTCCATGCTGAACTGGGAGCGAGAGGAAAACATAGAATGTGCCAGCTGTATTTCCTTCTGGGCATGCTGTTAAAAGCAGCTAAGGGATCCGATGGTATCACTATATTGCAATTCAGGTGATGGGCTGACATCCTGTCACTACAGCAATGTAACTAAAAATCTATCTTAAATAACCCTCAAAATGTTATTATTATAATTTGTGCCGGAACTACCTTTGTTTAAGTCCATTTACGCTCTACCTACCCCATTAGGGATAATGGCGGGATTTTATGTATGTATGTTTTACTTGGTGCGAGCTCGGAAGTTATGGACCAATTTTCGGCAGACGTGCCGATGCAAGCAAAACAGACCGGTGCAAACTACTTACATAGGTACTGTGTGGCATCGTTAGTACCGAACTATATAAGGGCACTTGGGACCTATGTAAGTCGATATGTTATTTTATTTTCTCTTAGCATGTATACTGAGGATATGATTACGTTTTTTTGAATATAATGGGCTTGATTCTAGATACCGCCGGCTTAAACCAAAAATGAAATCTATCTGCTGTCACTTTCCAAATAATAAAATTGAAAAAGGACAGGCGACTACTCTATGGTTTTACACGTTGTCTGCTCGATTTTGACGTGCTTTTGCACGTTTCCCCAGTATCTGTCAATATAATTCGCCAATCATATGACGGCGGATAAAAATGACAGATAACGGATAAAACCTCCGACTATAAATCAACAGCCAGAGAGCATAGATCTCCTATCCTTTTCCAATGTTTATAGTCTGAAAGTGATAAATATATTTTAATTTTAGCCGACAAATCTAGAATTTAGTTCATTATGTCCGTCCATCATACTCTGTATTAGGATAGGTAAGGTAGTCAATTAGTAACCGACGACGTAAAGTGCGACACGCTAAAATGCCGCTTGCTTCATTCACATAGTGGAATGACACGTCATTCACATCACATCCCGAATAGAATTTCGAGTTGAAATGTCACAACCGTCCAATTTCCATTGGACAGACTGATGAACGTTGCTGTCCGCGTCTGTCAAAGCGGGATCGGAAGTTAGATGAAAAGCGAAACGGCCCACTGATTTGAGAAGCCGCTATCGAGCGCTAGCTTTTACTCTTTTCTGAAACGGCCCGATTCAAAAGTCGTAGTCTTTTCAACGGAGGTAAACCATAGGTGTGAAAAAATAACGAAAAAGTAAGGGCAGGAACACACAGGCGTTACTTACTGCGCGCAAGGTTGCGCTCAAAACGCTGTCAATACTTTTTGCATTGCCTACAACACACATGCGTCACCTTATGCTCTACGCATCCCTCTGCTAGTACTCGCGCTTGATATCTAGAATCGAGCCCATGTAAGTGAAAATCAAATTCGGATCCAGAGATTGGAAAACGGCATCTCATCATCATCGGTTCGATTTCAACGAAATTTGAATGACGGAAATTAAATGTCACGAGTAAACAGACTCACAGAGTTCATCATCTCGTATCGTAAAAATGAGTCTTTATGAGCCTATCTGAGATCAAATTCTATGTACATTACTACATACATATAATCACGCCTTTATCCCTAATGAGGTAGGCAGAGCGTGGTAAACATAATTGTTTTGAAATTAGTTTGAGAATTTGCTTTATCTATTTCATATCAACGTTCACAAATCAAATAGATATTTGTTACAAATTTGGTACTCAGCTAATAGCTTTATGAATAGTTGCAAGCACTTTGTAACTTAGCTTTCATTATGATTGACTGGCGCTTCTTCCATGCTGGACTGTGAGTGAGAGAAAAATATAGAATGTGCCAGCAGCATTTCCTCCCGGGCATGCTGTAGAAACCAGCTAAGCGTTCAGAGGGTTACTGTATATTGCAATTTAGGCGATGGGCTGACAACCTGTAACTACAGCAATATACCTACAAATATATCTTAAATAACCTTCAAAATGTTGTCAGTAGAGGCGGAACGACTGTTTCTTGGTCGCTTACGCTCTGTCTACCCCATTAGGGGTAAAGGCGTGATTGTATGCATGTGTATGTTGGATGGCGCTGGGTGGTGGAATAGTTCTGCGGTAAACGTGATCGAAATTGTATTTCGCAAAATGTGCAACATTTTATATACTTGAGATGAGGTTGTTCAAAAATGAACATGAGTGTACCAAAATTATGGTTGTGGTTCAGAATCTACCTCCTAGTCTATTCTACCGGGTGTAAGGGACAGCGTCCCGCAAACTGATAGGAATTGCTCAGTCAACGATTATACACAGCATTATGTCCTATAGAGTCTTGCTGTGAAGCCGCGCTGCTGACATTGATTAAATTTTTATTTTGCAAACGTGCTATTAGAGCAATTTACCTACTCAGATGTTGCGATTCCCTGAGAGAATTGTTCAAAGATTTTTAGGTCTAAGTATACAATACTATAACAAAATACCTGACCAAATATTAAATTTGTCAGAAAATCAATTTAAAGAGACTATTAAAAACACATTTCAGAAAGCCTATTACAAGTTAGATGACTATACTAATGACAAAGATGTGTAGAGCTCTGATATTTCAGTGAAGCCTAAGAAATTGGCAAACATTGCAATCACAAATGCTATTTTGAACAATAGGAAGGCCAAAAGTAAGAATAAAACAAAACGAAGGGAGGGACGCAAAGTGCGAGTTTCTCATGCTTCTTCTTCATTGTGATATAGTTTTATTTTACTTTGTGACATCGGCATAATTTTCTTTTCTCAAAGTGTTCTCAGGAATCTATTTGGAAATAAATTATTTGACTTTGACAACTTCGATCAAGAAATTATTTCGAAAAAAAAAGGAACCTCGATGAGAAAACTTGTATAAAAAGCCATTTTTTTTTATTTCCTGAAAGAATTTTCTAATGGTAGTTGTACAGTGTCGTTGACTGAGCAACCCCCATCAGTTTGAGGGACGCTGTCCCTTACACCCCATATAGTTATTCTGTGTCCTAGTGGTCTACACCAAGCACAGGGAGCTCAGGCTTACCTAAAGTCCAAATCAACTGAATTTTTCCACTTAATCATCACTACCACATGTGTCTCACAGATATAAATAATTTTGAGTTTCGAATCGATAGTAAGCTTCACAAGCTGCCTTTCTCTGAAATTCGGCGTAAAACAGTTTGCTCTTTCAGTCCTTCTTCTTGTTTTACTTATATAATCTGTAATAACCCTCAAAACTTGTCAGACGTAGCGTGACGTGACCTTTGTTTAGGTCGTTTTTGCTCTGCCTATTAGGGATAAAGTCGTGATTATAAGTATGTAGGTATATATACGTATGTATGTGCTTCTTTTAACTGTATATTTATTTACAGAAGCAATCAAATTAGCTGTTCAGAGGAACGTTAAAATTTAATTTAATCAGACATCTGCGGTTAAATTTAAGCAAACCGCGAGGGTTATGAAACAAGAAAACTTTAATATGAAATAGGGCGCGATTCTAGATTTCTCCAGCTAAAACTAAAACTAAAATCTAGTTGTCACTTTCAAATTAATAAAATTGAAAAAGGACAGGTGATTTATACTCTATGGACAGGCGATTTACACTTTGTCCGCTAGATGCACTTTTGCATATTTCCCCAGTACTTCTGTCAATTTTATCCGCCATAGTGTAATATTACGTCATATATGACGGAAGATAAAAATGACAGATAACGCCTAAAACCACCGACTTTAAATAAAAAAACCGAAGAGATTTCCTGCCCTTTTCCAATGTTTTTATCCTGAAAGTTTCAAATAATTTTTAAATTTAGTTTTAGTCACCAAATCTAGAATCGAGCTCATAGTATTTCCAAACTAGAACGGGTAAATATTTAGTGCAGAACAGATTGTAATATTCGTGTAACCGAGCAGAGTGTGCATAGTGCTAGAAGTAACGTTGAAACATATTGTGAGAGGAGTGTAATTTGAAAATATAAACCGCAAATTGTATTTGTGCTACAGAACTAAGGCTCGTATTTATAAAGCGATCTCAATATTGGGAGTAATATTAGGTATGGACTTGACAGGTTCTTTTGTACTGAAATTACATTTCTGATACCGACTCAAATTATCTGTCAGTCTCAAATACAAATGTTAGGCTGTTTATAATTACGGGCCTAAGCAAGGAACACAATATGTGAGTGATATATGTCATTTCGTATCTGTATAGTATGTGAATTTAATCTTTATGCGAAGCCTGATGGTGTGGTGGGTAGGGCTGCTGCTTTCCTTTCAGGAGGTCGTGGTTCGAATCCCACCACGTACCAATGCCTTTTCGGTTTTCGAATTTCATATGAACGTTTATTAAGGGTTTTTTCTGTGCTTCGGAACGCATGTACAGCCGTTGGTACCGGACCTGGTAAAAGCTTAATCTAGGATTGGGTCTAGTTTCCCTTCTGGTTTGCTGAGGTCAGAAGTCGCTAAGTGTAAAAATCTATTACCCTCGTTAAATCCTCTAGATTAGGTTGCCCATCCTGTGAGATACGGGATAAGGCTTGGAATTGTTGTCCTATTCATGTATTTTCTTTTATGCTGTCAACAGAGACGCGCAAATTTCAAAGTAAAAGTATTACAAACCTAGTTAAGCAATTATAAATTTATAACTCCTTTAATTAAAGCAGGTGACGCCACTCTACATGATGTATTTCTTTACGATGTTATTGCCGTTTTGAGTAGTTTTCTAGCATTTAAGCTTAAGAACACGTATTATTTCTTTACACAATTATTTTTAGTACAATTTGTTGAAGTAAGAAACAAATTCTACAGGGTTAGCTCGCTACAATCCACAGTCAAAGACGGCTGAAACAGAATCGTCAGTGTTTGAATCAAAGTAAAACATTTGTATTTCTTTAACAAAGATAGGACATATTTGAAAGTCTGTAGCACTTCCTGTATCATTGAGCTACGCCGTATTATTACGTAGTAAATTTACTTAAAGTTGGTTACATAATAAATAAAAACATATTGCCATAACATAAACGCTGTAACGCCTTTGTGATTCAAATATTGACATACCTTACAATACAATACAAGATATTTTATTGCACAAAGAAACACAAATACATACAGCAGAAACGTCAGGAATGAAACAGTACAATATAGGTGGCCTTATTGCTAACGCAGCAACCTACCTGATAGGTTTTATCTTTCTAAAATCACAAAATATGACCGTTAAATATTTGAGAAGCTTCAAGATGCTTTCAACCACAGCTCCCTGAAATTAGTGCTAAGCGCTTACATAAGTTCCACTAAACTTTAATACGGTTATGGTAAACAGATTCACCAAAGTAAAAGCGAACTGTAAAGGATATTTATCTCAAAACTTGCTTCTTTATATCTGAGACATCACATCAAACATTACAATTCTGACAACAATCTAAAAAGGTGTACTTCGAGTTTAAGGCGTTCGAGCCATTAAAATGTTTTTTATAATAATAATGGCCTCCCGCCGATATTTGGATGGCGGTCAATCTCCCAGAGATCAGCAAACTGCGCAGGAATAGTTTTTAGTGCCCAAATGTTTGCGCTACACACAGGTTCACTCTCTTCTCTATTCCTTCAATCTCTTATTCTGATGGGATAGATTCACTGACACGACCAGAGAGAAATCAGGCGCAGAACCGACTATTTACATGCCCACCCGACAGCATGGATCAATTTACTTTTTGGACAATCAGGTGATCACCCTGGAATTTCCTAACTAAACTAGAAAACACAACACAGAATCATTGTCTCGCGCCGGAAATCCAACTTGGGACCTCCGGGTCGAGAGCCCATGGCTCAGACAGCTGTACCACGGAGGTTCAATGAAAAAATAATGTTTAAATTGCATAATGATCATAGTATTCTTTTCACTTTAACTGTTTTTGCTAAGAGAACTTACGTAAGTAAATATTCTTCAACTCCAAACAAAATGACATAGGATACTTTTTGCCTTTCTAAGAAGCAGTAAAAGTATTTTTTTAGTAGTAGACTTTTGACTCTGAAGTGATATCTTTTCAAGGATCCTTCAGTAGAATGGGACATCGTAAAATGATTTTCTTCGTCTGATACCGCTTGGGATTTGCGACTAGATTTCATTCAGTTCGATATAACTTTTCTTATCCCAGTGAATCTTAACGACAATCTATGGCTTCTTTTATTTTAAGAATCAATTATTTATTTCTGAAATTTTATTTCGTGCCTCAAACATTATTGAGTGCGAGACAGCCTTTTTCGTTGTTTTAGGACCAAGTTTCTCTTCGTAATTCTTTGTTAAAATACAAGAGGTTATCAGAGGTTTGATAATAATTCATAAAAAAATATTTTAATTACCAAATTCACTAAAATCACAATTATTTGCGTTTTTATATTCTAAACAAGGAAATATTTCTGTGAAGCTTCCAGGGTCGGCTTCTAATTAAATGTTATAGTATCCCAATCACGTTACTGGAGTACTAATTAGAGACGAATCACAAAACCGTAAAAAAGTTCCTCGCATCTTAGTGCAGCAACACACAGGCGTCACTTACTGCGCACAAGGTTGCGCTCAACACGCTGTAAATGCTTTTTACATTGCCTACAACGCACATGCATCACCTTACGCTCTACGCGCGCGTACTGTCATGTCAGAGGGATGCGCCGACGTAGAGTTTATCGATACGCGCGTAAGGTGCCGCATGTGTATTATAGGCAATGCAAAAAGCATTGACAGCGTGTTGAGCGCAACCTTGCCCGCAAAAAGTGACTTCTGTGTATTGTTGTCCTAAATTATGGTCTACTTTCGTTCGATTTAATTAATTTTACTGATTTCAACCAATCTAGCGAATTTGAATTGCTTTATAATCAAACGTAAAAAAAATATATTTTTACTTCTTCTAATGTTATCTCGAGAATTTCAAAAGACTGTTTTGTATAAGTTCTAACATCTAAGGTATTTAATTTCTGTCACGTTTTTTTCATAAAGCAATGTAATCGCCTCAAGATCCTACTTACGAATTCAAGTTTCTAAATAGTCTGTTTACGTGCAAGTTTCTGGGGTCTTAAGGATGTTAAACCCTATTCAATAGCTCAGTAACGCCTATGAAGAGGAAATTGAGCCCCGGCAAAATTCCTCTGTAAACAGTATAGACTATGGATTCATAATACCTAGTAATAATCGAAAAATCAATTATTATGCTATCAGTTTGTAAGATAATATGCTATCCTACGTACTATAATTTATCTCTGTGCCTTAGTGACAAATAATATGCGGTTCTAATTAATGATTGAGGTTTATAGTGTAAAGTAGGTACATATTACCAATCAAAATCTGTTTTAAGGTACAAGTAGACTTGGTCACATTAAAGACTGCTAATATGAATGAATAAGGTGACATTTAAATTAATATAGCTTTTATAAATAACTTCCTTTTGTTTATACTTGCGATTGTCACTTGGTGAAACGCCATAATCACTTTGGGAGTGTAATGAACTTAGCTTCTGCTATTCAAAACTAAATCACTGTTTTAAAATAAAAGTATATATCTATCAGATTGGTAGGAAAATCACTATAAACTAGAAACTAATGCCAATCTAGTGTTGATTGAGTAGAGAACTAATATTGTAGCCAGATCGAACTGAAATTACTTCAATTTGAAGTAAATTATAGGTGTTATGCCAGATTGAAAAATATAAAGATTATATTTTATGAGGTAAGTTAATTGTTTTATTGTGTGGTATTGGTTTATCTACACATACGAAAAAATTATTGTCTGGGAGCGAGAGAAAAACATAGAATGTGCCAGCTGCGTTTCCTCTCAGGCATGCTGTAAAATCCAGCGATCGGATCCCTTAGATCCGAGGGTTTCAGCATATTGTAATTTAGGCGATGGGCCGACAACCTTTCACTACAGCAATATACCTAGAATTTTATCTTAAATAACCCTCAAAACTTTGTCAAATGTGGCGGGACGACATTTGTTTAGGTCGTTTATGCTCTGCCTACCCCATTAGGGATAAAGGCGTGATTATATGTATGTATGTATGTATATAGGAGTTGCAGCGTTATTAAAATTTTACATTTCATAATTTTGTTTTGAATCCCGTACAAAAGCTATAAGGAAGGGAAGCCCGATGGTGTAGTGGATAGGGCTGCTGCCTCCTGAGCGGGGCGGTCGTGGTTCGAATTCCACCACGTGCCAATGTGTTTATCGGTTTTCGAATTTGATATGTACGTTTATTCGGCGTTTTTTCCGTGCTTCGGAAGGAACTTTAAGCCGTTGGTCCCGGTTAATATCGTTTAATACCGTGAATATTAGTCGTTAAGCCATATCAGAGGCCAGTGCTAAGCATTGGCGGCTTGAAAACTCTAACCTAATCTAGGATTGGGTCTGGTTTCCCTTCTGGGTTACGGAGGTCAGATGGCAGTCGCTCTGTGTAAAAACCAGTACCCTCGTTCAATCCCCTAGATTAGGTAGCTGCCCCGTGATATACGGGATAAGGCTAGGAAGATGATGATCACAAAAGCTATAAGGATACCTACATTGCTTTCTATTTGAAAGGCTAACATTGAATTGGACAGCTCTTTCATGATGCAAAAATCCTATTAAAAGTCAGGTAGATAAGTAGGAAAATATATTGACCTGCAAGCTTAGAAACCACTCAGACGATTGAACCATAAAAACAGAGCTGTCTATTTCTACAATCCTTGAGGTTAGAGCAATGGGTTAGAGATGAATAGTCGGTAGTTTTCTTCTTCTTAGCGAGTGGATTCTCGAGTCGAATAACCCGATGAGCCCTGGTGTCAGAGTTTTTAAACCGCCTAGAAGCACAGCGGCCTCTGACATGATGTGAGTACCGTCCACTATCAAAGACAGCGACCGGGACCGACGTCTTAACGTGCCCTCCGAAGCACGGAATATTTTTTCTTTTCGGACAATCAGGTGATTCAGCCTGCAATGTCCTTACCAAACTGGGGAAAACCTCACAAAGTGATAAATTGACAAACAGCAACTTTGTGTGTCCCCCAATCGAACCCAGGACCTCCGGTACGTAAGCCTATAGCTCTGATCACTAGACCACGGAGGAAGTTTAATCGGTAGTGAAAGCGGAATTCGCAATATGACTGAAGAAACCTTCGAAGCACGAACAGTGGCTTAGAGCTTAGTAGTGGGGTCCGAGAATCAAATAATCCTAGGTATATTTGTGATTCTGATCAAAATGTACTATAAGTACCAAGTGTAAGGGACAGCGTCCTGCAAACTGATAGGGGTCAAGACGATGAACAACTATCAGCAGTTTACTTCAGGAAGTGTAAATACTGGCTTTTCCATACAAAATGTTCACCTCGATCAGACAATTTTTATGAAAAACCAATTATATTTTTACTCTCTGAAAAAAAAAACTACTTATAAATGTTCAATGTCATTGACTGAGCAACCCCTTCCAGTTTGCGGGACGCTGTCTCTTACACCAGGTTTATGTATATCTGGGTTTATAATGGATTTCTTTATGTGTAGAGTTGACTCTGTACTCAGGTTTATGACATGGTAACTTTCCGCCTTCTGTTTAATACATACATACATGTAATCACACCTTTATCCCTAATGGGGTAGGTAGATCGTAAAAGATCTAAACAAAGGTCGTGCCGCCACGTCTGACAAAGTTTTGAGGGTTATTTAAGATAGATTTGTAGGTATTTTGCCCTCGGTTTCACCAGCTTTTAATAAGTTTTCCTGTGGAAGGTTTTCCCGCGGTGAAAAGTATTTTATTCAAGAACCCAACCTATAATTGTGTGTATCAAGTTTCATACTAATTCGTCCAGTAATTGAAGCGTGATCGAGTAACAGACATCCTAACTGTCAAACAAGAATATTAAATAGAAAAGATAATTAGTGGGATAATCTAACTATTCTGAAAGTATATAAAATAGCATGTAGCTGCTAGCAACTGCAATGTTTACATACAATGTAATTTACCTGTGTGTTATAAAAAAGGCAATAACAAAATAATTGAGTACTATTTTCATTAGATCGTTATTTGCTGCGGATGCTAAGGATGTTTTTACTTCAAAGAAAATTACAATTTCTTTATTAATTCTTGGCTTTGACTAGGTAATATAATTACAGTTATTACTACCTAACACATGACTCAGATCTGAATACCTAACACATTCATCAACGGTGTTGTTGATGTCTGAAGCAGCTCATGCGAGTGATTAATTAGGTTTTATGAAACATGTTTCTCTAACAACAATCAACAATAACGTTACGCATTTATCTTGTACCTTATATAACATACATTCATATTATCACGCCTTTATCTCTAATGGGGTAGGCAGAGTGTAAACTACCTACACAAAAGTCGTTCCGCCACGTCTGACAAAGTTTTGAGGGTTATTTAGGACAGATTTGTAGCTATATTGCTATAGTGACAGGTTGTCAGCCTATCGCCTAAATTGCAATATACAGAAACCCTCGGATCCCTTTGCGGGTTTTTACAGCATGCCAAGGAGGAAATTCATATTTTTCTATATTATTCTCTCGCTCCCAGTCTAGCATGGAAGTAAGTAAGTAGAAAATGTAATTACTGTCATTACTACCTAGACTAAGATCTGAGTACTTAACATTAACGCATTCAACAAGAGTGTCCTTGAGGTCTGAAGCAGCTCATGCGAGTGATTAATTAGGTTTTATGAAACATGTTTCTCTAACAACAATCAACAACAACGTTACTCATTTATCTTCTACCTCATATTATTCCAATATTCCACATGAAGGGAAAACACTGTTTTATGATATTTTGGAATAGGCACAGGCAAAAAATATTAGGTATATCAGGTGTAAGGGACAGCATCCCGTAAACTGATAGGGGTTGCTCAGTCAACGATACTGAACAACTTCCACCAAGAAATTATTTCAGGAAGTGAAAATAAAAATTGGCTATTCCATCTTTAATAAACAATAAACTAACTAGATGCACAATCTCACTCAAAAAGTGTCCGCGGCAAAAATGAAAATTCTCCCCGATTGACGTGATAATCGGGGAGAATTTTCATTCAGTATCTATCTATCACCTTGCTCGCTCGCGGCTTTTCACGTGCCACAATCACGAAGTGCTCAGTCAAAATGATAGTATGTGCGAGTGCTATTGATATTGTACCCTTTCTTGGACGCGTTAAGGTCCAAATTTGAATGAATATTTTTATGTTATAAATATAACAATAACTATACGTATGTGCAGTGCGGCTCGGACATTTTACACGTGAACAGAGTACGCAGAAGCAAAACAAAAGCAAAGTATTCTTCAATGCTAACATGTGACGAGAGAAAAACATAGAATAGTCCAGCTACATTTCCTTCCAAGCATGCTGAAAAACCCAGCTAAGGGATCCGAGTGATTCAGTATGTTGTAATTTAGGCGATAGGCTGACAACCTGTCACTACAACAATACACATATATCTTAAATAACCCTCAAAACTTTGTCAGACGACGCTGAACTACCTACCTTTGTTCAGGTCGTTTACTCTCGGCCTACCCCATTAAGGATAAAGGCGTTATCATATGTGTGTATGTAAGTATTTTTGATGCATCAAACTAACTCATTTTAATTAACTGCGCTATTAGGCGGATTGAAAAACTCTGACACCAGGGTTATTCGGGTCGGTGTTCGACTCGAAAATCAACTTACTAAAAAGAAGAAGAGATGGAGTACAGCTTAATAGCCCAGTTAATAGCTGTCTCCTCACTTGGGCACTCTCAACTCGCGTTACTAAATTCAAAATCAATTCCTACTTTTCGAACAGTGTTAAAAACATACATTACATACATACATACATACATAAAATCACGCCTTTATCCCTAATGGGGTAGGCAGAGCGCAAACGACCTAAACCAAGGTCATTCCGCCACGTCTGACAAAGTTTTCAGGGTTATTCAAGATAGATTTGTAGGTATATTAAACATACATTAGATTCAAGTTATTAACCTGTTTGTCTATTCTATTCAAAATGCTTAACGGTGTGTCGTGTTTTGGTTTTTTCTTTGTATTAACATACCTTCTGGAAAATGAGGCATGTAAATTGTAGCCCGGAATCGTAATGGCAGTATTGCAGTACAGCCATTTTATTTTTCAATCAAAATAAAATAATCCAATAATAGTAATGAAATGGACCATAAATCCAATTAAAACATTTGCAAATACTTTCACGTTTGCGGATTGGTTACTTTCTAAAAGTTTTAACTCTAAACGATAAACAAGTGTTATTCATAATGAAAACTGATTGGCTTAGATGTTTGTATCGAAGGTTGTGTTACAGTCGAAGATTGCACTTGGCGGGCGATGGAGTGTGACTTTGTTCTCTCCTGATGAAGATCCTCGTTGAGGATCGAAACGTCGAGGGCTAACCCTCCTTTTAATACGCACAAGTTAGCCGTTTAGATATTTTTCTAAAAGTTGTAAGTAACAACACAGCCCATCAACTCCACTCTCAGAAAATCAGTCTCATTCTATTCTCCCGTTTGTTTCTTAGGAGTTTTGGGTTGCAATTAACACTGAGACACTAAAGCTCGTATTTATTAAACAATCTTATCATTGAGAGCGATATCCAGTATGGATTTGACATTCCATATCGTACTGAAATGTTCTTTCTGATACAAACTCAAACTAGCTGTCTATCTCAAGTGTCGAATACGGGCTTAAGTCCCGGGAGAGGATTCTGAGAGCTTAATAATTAGCTTACGTTTAGGTAGAGACTGTCAGACCTTTTTGTTTCAAGGATGAGTGAGTAGCACTTGCAGTTGCTTACCTGAAAATAAATAAATCAAACATGAGGTTGAAAATGTAAACTACAATATCATAATGAGATAACTTTATAACTATTAAATAAAAATAGTGTTACCAAAAGTGATAAATAGTGATAGATAGTGAACTTTTCGCTTCGTCAACCATCAAGACTCCTTTGCGGAAAGGAATGTTTTTTGGCCATCAGCTAGCCATAGTCTCAATGCTTACTTAAAAATTAGTTTAGGCATAAAGATAAAAGGCTCGATGTATACTGGGTAAATATTCCATATAAAATTAAAGAGAAAACGTATAAATCCTTTTTTGCACTTCAGGCACTATACAATAAACCGCACAACACAACCATGAGAGGGTACAGCGTAATCCTTTGCCGCCTTCACTTGGCCTACATCACACGGCAAAACATCTTTACTCTATTTTTAAACCACGTTGTGTGTCGGTTTGCTTTCATAAAATGATAGAAAACACAATAGAAATGGCTGTTATTTTTTATAATTATTTTGAAACTCTCTTTTCTCTTTTGATTTTCTTTTGAAAATCTCAGAATGAAAACTCCTTACACAAACAGTAGAAATATCCAAGTAGGTAGCACGAAATAGATTTTACAATAATTTGAAGACGCTGTCGGCCATTTCTTGTGAAAAAACATTTCTTATAAGCCATTTAATAAATAAAGAAGTAAGAACATCCTTCTTTTTAAAAAGATTTTATGGCGTTCACAATTTTTTTTCTGCGCTTTCGGCCAGCTTATTGTAAACATGCAAAGAGATTTCTTTGTTTTAATATTTTCCAGTGACTGCCATAAAAAAATTAGGGAATGTATCAGATATACTTAGCACAAGAGGTTGCCAAGTAAATAAAAATAAACAGCTTTCACAAATTCATAAGGATTTTTTTTACTTCCTTATACAAATTATCTGATTATGGTCCATTTTTATTTTTATTTCCTTAAAGAATATTGACTTGAAAGTTGTTCGATTTTGTTAACAAATCACAAGAGCAAATCCTACGAGAAGCTGTCCCTTGCACATATATATATATATATATATATATATATATATACACAGTCACGCCATTATCCCTAATGGGGTAGATAGAGCATAAACGACCTAAACAAAATTCGTTTTGCCACGTCTGTCTGACAAAGCTTTGAGGTTTATTTAAGATAGATTTGTAGGTATATTCCTTGCACACTTTATTATTATAGTTTGAAAAGGTAAGACAGGTGCATTACGTTGTCAGAAGCAAACCTATTCTATCCAACTCCAAAATTCAAAATTATACCAACAAGCAGTTCCTTAGCCGAGCAAGAACATAATGTTAACTTAGTGGCAACATTATAACCGCGTGATGATACTCTCGGCGACGTATATACAACATGGCGGGCAAATTCCCTGTCTAGGTAATGGCTCTCTTCTTAATTCATAGCTGCATGGAACCACAACGTAATGAATGCAGGGAAAAGACGATGTTCCGAGAACTGAAAGATGTCACTTACTGCGCGCAAGGTTGCGCTCAACACGCTGTCAATGCTTTTTGCATTGCCTACAATGCACATGCGTCACCTTACGCTCTACGCTCGCGTAGCGATGAACTATACGTCGGCTCATCCCTTTGCCAATAGGCGCACGAAGCTAACAATTTTTATGGGAAACCCATTAAAATGAAAGCAATAACTCATTGGCAGCTCAAGCCAGGTCTTTGACAGATATTCAGAAGTCCAAACTGAAATTAGCATACTCGGGGTCCGACTTGGACCGATTTAGAAATACGAGGCTAAGGTACCGTACAAAAAATATTAATGAAGGTTAGAAAGCAGCATACCTATAGTGAGATTGGGCTGGACATGTGGTGAGGATGCGAAATGTAACGGACGACTGGCACGATGACGTCACAGGAAACAATGGAGGTAGATGTCCACGTCCGCGACTTGGTCCAACCGAGATTAGTAGAAGAAAGGGAAGAAGGCGTTTTGGACACATCAGGCTGAAATAACTGAATAAATAAACATAGCTGTCTCCTAAGTGGGTGGATTTTTTACCTAGATTACATTTTATTTAGAGAAAATCTTATACACCTAATTAGCCCCGGGGTGGAATCATTGTATTCGATACTCATTTTATTACAATTGTATGTACACGATGCTCTCAGATACTGTTTCAAAATTGATATATTTTATTCGTTTTTGTTTACCCTTTGTTTTTATAAACTGACACTCGCAACGCCCGGTCGGTTCTATATTTCACGATATAAATCAAACAATGGCAGAACTATTTAAAAGAGCTTTTGTACAGTTTTGTTTTTGTGGATGGTAACTATTTTATCTATTTCAATATTCTTTTGTTTGGTCTGTGTGTATTTTTACATTTACCAACAAAATATTGTATTAATTTGACTGCATACTATTGCACAAAAACAGTTTACAGGCTGAAAAACGATATCTCAATTTTATAAACTGATTGAATATTAAACTGCAATACAATTCGGGTAAACCTATCTGGTAGAAACTTGTAAATATTGGCTGTAATTAAGTGCGGTTGTGTGTGTATTTTAGCGTTCTGAAATTTCAAGTGAAATAATCATTTATTCCAAAAATAACCTATTATGATTTTATATTACTTGGCCAGACAGCCTGTCGCCATCTTGACCTCTGCCGCTTGGCTGACTTTCAAGAAATTCTTTTGTTGAAATATGGTTATGACAACTTGTTTATCTGTAGTTAGACCTACCTATACATTCCGTGAGCATACATTGAATTATGTGATTTTAGGTTTTTTAAATTAAATATTAATAATAGAGCCCGATGGTGTAGTATAGAGCCCGATGGTGTAGTATAGAGCCCGATGGTGTAGTGGATAGGGCCGCTGCCTCCTAAGCGGGAGGTCGTGGTTCGAATCCACGTACCAATGTGTTTTTCGGTTTTTGAATTTCATATGTACGTTTATTCGGCGCTCTTTCCATGCTTCGGAAGGCACGTTAAGCCGTTGGTCCCCGTTAATATCGTTTAATACCATGTATATTAGTCGTTAAGCCATGACAGAGGCCAATGCTCAGCAATGAAATTGCTCGGCTTGAAAACTCTGACCTAATCTAGGATTGGGTCTGGTTTCCTTTCTGGGTTGCAGAGGTCAGATGGCAGTCGCTCTGTATAAAAACCAGTACCCTCGTTCAATCCCCTAGATTAGGTAGCCAACCCCGTGAGATACGGGATAAGGCTAGGGAGATGATGATAGGTTTTTTAAATTCTTTGCGAAAAAAGTGTGTATTTAGGTAATATATAATAATTAAACCATTAAAGATTTCATTTCTTCCATGCTGGCCTGGGAGCGAGAGAAAAACATATAATGAGCCAGCTGCTTTTCCTTCAGGTCATGCTGTAAAAACCAGCTAAGCGATCCGAGGGTTTCAGTATATTGTAATTTAGACAAAACTTTGTCAGACGTGGCGAACCGGCTTTTGTTTAGTTCGTTTACGCTCTGCCTACCCCATCAGGGATAAAGGCGTGATTATATGTATGTATGTTTAAAAATATACTATAAATAAATGTGTCACAAAACATTGACGAAAATGAGGGAATTTTTGTAATTTAAATGTAGAATTTCGTACCCGTTTGTAGTCCGTAAGCATAACTGTGTTTGCATTACGGGCAGTTTAATTATTATTTCACGCAAGGACAACGGTTATTTAACCTATTTCCATGAAACTCAAAGCGAAACAGTGCAGGTTTCCTGAATAATGTTTTTTTTAGTTTCGTGAGGTAAGTATATTGCGGTATTTTTTACCTAAGATGAATAATATCGCTTTTTATAAAGCGAATTGTTACCAACGAAAAAAGTAAAATAAAAAGGGCGTGAGGTTTTCCGTCAGACTTTGTTTTATCAGACTAAGATAATATTTGCGTAGCGCTACGCTACAGTCGTAGCTCGTAGCGCGCTACGACTATACGTAATATTCTTAGTGCATACATATATATAATCACAACTCTATCCCTAACCTAACCAAATGGGGTAGGCAGAGCGTAAACGACCTAAATAAAGGTCGTTCCGCCACGTTTAACAGGCTTTTAAGGTTTGTTTAAGATAGATTTGTAGGTATATTGCTGTAGGGACAGGTTGTCAGTCCATAGCCTATATTACAATATACGGCAACCCTCGGATCCCTTAGCTGCCTAATATATAGCTAATAGCTAGCTAATATTTGTAGTAGATTGTAGCAAACTAGGCGGTAGAACAAAATTTACCATCGGATTTATTGAATATTATACAACCTTATTTCGGAGACGTGACGAGAGAGCAAACTGAAGGGGGTTGGTCTGACAATGAAATTATTTTTTTATCGAAATGGGAATGTGTTTTTACCAAACATATAACTATTTTTAGCATGGCTTTTTTTCAGCATTTATATGCGTTATGCAAACCCACTCCTCCTAATTAAGATGGTTTTAAGCTTGTGTTCGTAAGTACATAGTTGGTTAAAATACTTAACCCTAATGGATCGCCCTGCAGCAGGCACAAACTATATCAGACACAGCCTCTGCCAATACATCTCTGTACTCCTGGGACTGTAAGCTAGTAGGACTACTAACACAGCTGTTGCTACTCCTGGGACTGCAAGCTGGTACTTGTTGTAAGAGTAACTGTTGGAAAATTAGCTTGAACTATTAGGGCAGCAACACACAGGCGTCACCTACTGTGTGCAAAGATGCGCTCAACACGCTGTCAATGCTTTTTGCATTGCCTACAACAGACATGCGACCTCCTAAGCCATATCCTAAGCCATGGCACAGAATATTCCATGCTGGACTGGGAGTCATTCCATGCTGGACTGGGAGTGATGGAAAAACATAGAATGTGCCAGCTGCATCACCTCCAGAGCATGCTGTAAAAATCAGCTAATGGATTCGAGGGTTATAGTATATTGCAATTTTAGGCGATGGGCTGATAACCTGTCACTAAAGCAATATACGTCATGATCATCTGTAATAATCCTCAAAACTTGTCAGACGTGGCGGAACGACCTTTGTTTAGGTCGTTTTCGCTCTGCCTACCCCATTAGGGATAAAGGCGTGATTATATGTATGTATGTATGTATGGCACAGAATAATAAATAGTACCTAACGGTACAGAAGTCTCAGTCTTCTACAACGCTCGCTCAAATAGCTAAAAACGGTGAAAATTACGCACACAAGTACACGGTTGGCTACTGCGCGACACATAACATAACATAACATAAAAATACTTTATTGCACGTAAGAACACAAATGATACAACACAACAGATAACAACAAAAAACAAGTACAACATAGGCGGCCTTATTGCTAAGGTAGCAATTTCTTCCAGGCAACCTTTGGGTCAAAGAAAAATGCGTAGCGGTAAGCGGGATATTGCAAATCTAGTAAAATATGTATCCTAAATACATTACATATAATACATAAACTAGTTACAAGCTACTACATAGATATTGTAAAGTAAACTAATACATAATATACAATAAACTAATACATAAACTAATGGAAGATAGGATAATGCAAACTACAACCAGATCTAGACGAAGGAAATGACAGCAACAGCACAGGATAAAAGTGAAGGATAAATAATGATCAGATAGTAATTTCTTCCAAGTAATGTTTTTTAAGTCGGCTCTTAAAGGTTTCAAGAGACGGTGCACGTCGAATGTCTTCGGTCAATTCATTCCACAGCTTGATCGCTCGCACTGTGAAAGACTTTGCGTAGAAGTCAGTTTTGTAAGACGGCAGGTTAAGCATCAATTTAGAACTGGCACGCAAATTGCGAGCCAGGGTTGCCGAATGAAAAATAAAGCGATCTTTAAGATAAGGAGGGGTGTTAGGGTGGGAAAGAATGGAGTAAAGGAGGGAGAGGATATGACAGTCCCTTCTACGGGTAATAGGCAGCCATTGAAGTTGGGACCTATAAGAAGAGACATGGTCATACTTACGCAGGCCAAATATAAATCTTATACAGAGATTCTGCAGACGTTCGAGCTTGTTCAATAATTGAACAGATAAATCAGGATAACAAACGTCTGCATAATCCAGTATAGGAAGGAGAAGCGAATGTGCCAAGCAGATTTTGGTTTTGGTCGGCAAAAGATTTTTAAGTCGCTTAAGAGACCCGTACGCGGCAAACACCTTCCTGCTTACCTCTGATACTTGGTGATTCCACAAGAGACAGTCATCAAACATAACGCCCAGGTTTTTGACTTTGCGGCTGTAGGTAATTGGAGTTCCATCAAACATGATCTGGGGTAACAAGTCATGCTTAATCCGTGCAATGTACCAATTATGATGGTTTGTGTTTTGGCAGGATTTACTTCTAAGCCAAAGGAACGACTCCACTCAGCAATGCTAACGAGGTCTCTGTTTGTAGTCTCAATAGCGACTGAGAGATCAGAGAGTGGAGCTTGTGTATAAATTTGGAGATCGTCTGCATACAAATGATAGGAAGAAGTGAGAGGAAGAGTGATAGAATTTATGAAAATAGACAACAGAAGAGGTGACAGCACGCCACCCTGCGGAACGCCAGCAGAAGTAACACACCACGCAGAGAAGGTATCTTCAATGCGTATGCGCTGTCGGCGCCCATACAGGTAACTATGAAACCAGTCAACCACCGTTGGAGATATGTTATGAGAACGCAAGATAGAGAGTAGAATATCAAAATCAACTGTGTTGAATGCGTTACTGAAATCAAGCAGCGTTAGCACTGTTAATTTCTGACTTTCCATCCCTAGTCGAATGTCATCGGAGATGTGTACCAACGCGGTAGTCGTGCTATGACCGGGACGGAAACCAGATTGAAAGGAGTTCAAAAGGTTGTTCGTGGAAAGGAAAGATGTAAGCTGTTGATGAACTAACCTTTCGAGGACTTTGGAGAGGAAGGGTAGAATGGAGATGGGGCGGTAGTCAGAAGGAGATTTAGGATTAGGTTTTTTAGGCAGTGGAATAATTTGTGCTTCCTTCCATACGGTTGGAAACACACCAGAGGATAAGGAGTTGTTAAGGATGCTGGCAATGACCGGAGAAAGGATATCAAGGAGAGGAGTAATCATTGCACGACTAACGCAGTCATTTCCAACAGCATTTGAGGAGATTGCATGTACATTCACATTGATAACGAGACAATATTGTTCAGCGAAACGAACGAATACCTGACCGCCTTAGGCTGGCATTATGGCAGCCAGCAGCGGTAAACGGTTTTATGCCTAAAGCAAAGAAAATATAATATTAGCTAATGTTAAAGAAGAAGCACTCCCACCCCGGATTTGAAATCTTCCCTCACTTCGTTTCCCCCGTGCCAACGGGTACGCAAGCAGTTTCGACTAGGCGGCAGCACGCACACAAACTCATTTCAAACCTGTACGAACACGTTATTGCGCATGTATGGAGTGGACGCCCTGGAGCCGAATTTATCCAGCTCCAGTGAGTGAATATAGTAACTGGATAACATGCTTAAATAGGTACTTCATGTCATTACTATAGCCATGTCTGTCTCATCTCACTCCGCACTTTAGGCACAGGAGCCATATTTTTGAACCGCTCGAATCGAATTCGCATACGAAAAACTAACATTAGCATGGTAAATCGTATGAAAATCATGCATGCATGCGCATGCGAAAGGTGCTCTTTCGTATGGGCATTGGAGTTAGAGTGATTCAAAAATACGGTCCTGTGCCTAAAGTGCGGAGTGAGATGAGACAGACATGGCTATAGTAATGACATGAAGTACCTATTTAAGCATGTTATCCAGTTACTATATTCACTCACTGGAGCTGGATAAATTCGGCTCCAGGGCGTCCACTCCATACATGCGCAATAACGTGTACGTTTCATACGATTTACCATGCTAATGTTAGTTTTTCGTATGCGAATTCGATTCGAGCTGTTCAAAAATACGGCTCCTGTGCCTAAAGTGCGGAGTGAGATGAGACAGACTAGGCTATAATAATGACATGAAGAACCTATTTAAGTAAGTTATCCAGTTACTTTATTCACTCATCACTCTAACTCCAATGCGCATACGAAAAAGCACCTTTCGTATGCGATTTTCATACGATTTACCATGCGAATGTTAGTCTTTCGTATGCGAATTCGATTCGAGCGGTTCAAAAATACAGCTCCTGTGCCTAAAGTGCTGAGTGAGATGAGACAGACATGGCTATAGTAATGACATGAAGAACCTATTTAAGTAAGTTATCCAGTTAGTATATTCACTCACTGGAGCTGGATTAAAAAAAACAGACAAGGCCATGTTTTAAAACTAAGACATTGTCCTAATAGCTAGACCACTGAAGCTTTAAGATTAACGTTACCGCTAAATCTTCCAGCAATTGACGCAGAAGGTTTGTAAAAGCTCTTTAAACTCACACTTAATCATACCGACCTTGGCTAGTATGAAAGCTTTAAATGATTTATCTTTCGCTGTTTTCTCATTTTAAAAAAGCGATTGCGTTAAGATTATGGTGAATACCAGTGTCAGATAAGCAAATCAAATTTGCGTTATCGCTAAATCTTCCAGCAATTTACGCAAAAGTTTTGTAAAAGTTCTTTAAACATACACTTAATCATACCGGTCTTGGCTAGTATGAAAGTTTAGTATTAAAGCTTAACAAATTATCTTTCACCGTTTTCTCATTTTAAAAAAGCGGTGGCGTCAATATTAAGGTACATACCAGTGTCAGATAAGCAATTCGATTTCGAGCTGTTCAAAAACCGTACGTAACGCCATTGACGTTATCGCTTAATCACACCACGCCAAAAATCGGTCAAAAATGCGATTTTTAAAATATACAGACAAAAATCCTCGTCGGTTACCATTTGAGGAATATATTCAGAAAAAGTACGAAGTACTGATCTATAATTAAAGAATACCTACCTCAAAATTTGAATTAGACCTGAGCTTGTAATTTTTATTTGTTGAAACAAAATATATTTAAAATATTAGAAAACCATGTCTTCAAACATATTTTCTAGTTTCACGCATATTTTTTAGAGCGTGATATGTTACTAGTTACTGAGTAGTTATAACAACCTCAAATTTAGCGAAATTTCTGTTTATCCGCCTTTGTGTGAGTAATAATTTTATTATTATGAAACAAAAATATCTTTTATGCCTTTTTGTCATAATTTATGATTTGTACCTAAATGTCAAATCAGCTCAAACATCAAGTATTGTAAATATAAAGTAATTACTTTTTACAGCCTGAATTATTTCATCCATGCGGGCTTGGGAGCGAGAAAAAAACATAGAATGTGCCAGATGAATTTCCTCCCAGGTATGCTGTAAAAACCAGCTAAGGGATCCGAGGGTTTCTGTATATCGCAGTTTAGACGATTGGCTGACAACCTGTCACTACAGCAATATATCTACAAATATATCTTAATTAACCCTCAGAACTTTGTCAGTCGTGGCGGAACGATCTTTGTTTGGGATGTTTACGCTCTGCCTACCTCATTAGGGATAAAGGCGTGTTTATGTGTGTGTATGTATTATATTGAAAGGCAAAATTTGGTACATTAAAAGTATTTAAACCAATGTGTTTGATTGTGGCAATCAAATTATGCGGTTAATGGTTAATTTATATAAATTAATAGGTAACTTAATAACATTTGAAATGGACAACAGTGTTGATAAAATGCCTTAAATTTCCAACAATATTATGTATTCCTATTCTATTCCCTATCAAATACATTACATTAAATGGATGGGTGATTGCTAGTGGTATAATAACTCAAGCGTTTCCGTGCTTCGAAAGGCACGTTACGCCGTTTTTCCTGGTTAATGCGTAGATATTGTTCGTTTAACCATGTCAGATGACATTTCTTAGCATTGGCGGTTTGTAAACTCTGACACTGCAAAAGTCTAATCTACGATGGGTCTTGTTCCCTTCTGGCTTGCGTTGCGGATGTCAGATGGCAGTCGCTCTATGTAAAAATCAGTACCCTCGTTAAATCCCCTAGATTAGGTAGCAAATACCATAACACATTCATTACATTAAATGGATGGGTGATTGCTAGTGGTATAATAACTCAAGCGTTTCCGTGCTTCGAAAGGCACGTTACGCCGTTTTTCCTGGTTAATGCGTAGATATTGTTCGTTTAACCATGTCAGAGGACATTTCTTAGCATTGGCGGTTTGTAAACTCTGACACTGCAAAAGTCTAATCTACGATGGGTCTTGTTCCCTTCTGGCTTGCGTTGCGGATGTCAGATGGCAGTCGCTCTATGTAAAAATCAGTACCCTCGTTAAATCCCCTAGATTAGGTAGCCGCTACCGTCAGATAAGGCTAGATCGATAAAAACTGTAAAACAAAGGTTTCAACAGATTTTGAAATGTTTGTAACAAACAGTAATTGGTAGAAACGTTGTTAATGTTGGGCTAAGTGGCGCCCTCATCAGTCAAAAATTTATTATTCTCTGAAAACACAATTAATTGAAAATCCAGTAGATCAGATTGAGGTTAAAACAATGAAGGTCATTTAGAACCTCATGAAGTAGCAACTTACGATTCCTTGTAGTTACAGAAGAAAATTTGCGTATAACGGATTATTTTAGTACTTTCGCTATCTGTAACTACAGTGAACACTGAATTATTAATTTATAATGTTTAAAATAAGCCTCAGTACCTAATTTTTATTCTGATCTACCGCATTTTAGATTAATTCCCTTTTTAGAGAGTAATGATTTTTTAACTAATGGGGACGCTGGCGTGCACCGGGTATTCCATTACTGTTGCGCACGCGACCTCAGCTGAGCAAGTGGTTCTCATGTAAAAGCCTAGGTGGCGCTGGTTATATTAGTTCTTATTATTACCTCTAGTTAAAAGTGTATATAAGCGAAAGTTTTGTATGGAGAGGCTGTCTTTTTACTGGACTAAATCCGAAGAAATTATCTACTCGTTTCGCTGCTGTCACCTCAACCCTAAATCAAAAAATATTCAGCAACACTACTATTATCAACCCTACTACGACGTAAGAGAGGCGGTTTTATCAAATTGTTTCTACCGACTTGCGTTTGACTGTAACAGCTGCAAACTGTAATAATGCACGTTTCAGTGCACCCATCGGACCAGACGGAGTTTCTGCTTCAAAGACCAGCAATTTCATACCAAAGGTTACCTATTCTAGAGGTTGTATTAATAGTTAATTGAAACGTAGGTACCCAAGTAAGCAAAACAACAAAAAAGACATCAATTTATGAAATACTTGTTACTTTATTATAGCCTGCTTGAAAAAGAGGAGGACTTTGCATTGAGGTGGACACGTAATTAAAAATACAAAAAATAAATAACGCACTGAAGTCCCACGTCAATAATATTCAACAAATATTCAACTTTACCCAGTCGTAAGCAGGTACGTTATCTCCACTTCGTTTTAATATACCGTGGGTATATGAAAATATTGTTAAAGGATTTGCTTGGATAGCAGCGAGCGTTCTCGTACCTCGATCGATGTAATGTAATAATGTAAGTGTCGCAGGATTATGATAAAATCGGTTCTTTGATGAAAACCTGGACTTTGACAAAATACTGGTCATAATCCAGAGAAAAGTTTAGGATTTTGTTAAAGTCCTAAGAATTCCAGCATTTTGGTAAAAAAACTAGTATTTTGTTAAAGCCAGTCATACATTAATATTCGGTTTTATGATAAAATTTATATCGATTGCTATTTTTTATTTGAATAAAACAATAAAGACATGAGGTATTTATTTTTATGTTATAATTTTCCATATGAAGTAACCAAAATTGGGTTTTCTACTAAATATCGTAGTAGTTAATCTATTAATTTGACCATTGATCATAATCCAGAATTTGACAAAATATTAGGTTGTTGATAAAAAAACTGGATGTCTCAGGACTTCTATCCTAGACTTTTCTCTGGCTCAAGAAAAAATCGTAGATTTTTGATCCAAAAACTGATTTCATCATAATCCTCCGACATAAGCATCACAGTTTGCTGGGGCATTGTTTTAATAATGTGTATTAGTTATCATAATCTAGTGAACGATTCGATCAAGCTGCGAATCAAATAGCAAAAAAAGGCATTCAAAAAACAAGCAAACTTTAGCGATCTTTATGCTAGTATATTTATGCAGGTAGAGTCAGCAGCAATAGGTTAAATTTCACAGCTCTCATCTCACATTTAATAATATATTTTCAAAGGAATATTATCCTGTAAGATATAAAAATTTCAAACATGATGTCAAAGTATGTGATCTTTCTTCATTCTTAATTTATTTTTATTTTACTATTATTTGCAAATAGATATTCGAGCAACCCTACGAATGAGCAACCTATCATAAAATACATAAACTTTACGTATCACTACATAGTATATCACTACATAGTATAAAACAAAATCGCTTTCTGTGTCCCTATATCCCTTTGTATGCTTAGATCTTTGAAACTACGCAACGGATTTTGATGCGGTTTCTTTAATTGGATAAAGTGATTCAAGACGAAGGTTTATATGTATAAAACATGCATAATATAGTAGAGAAATACTGATTATTTCCGTGCGAAGCCGGGGCGGGTCGCTAGTTAAATAATAAATTAAAATTATTTTAAATAAAACATTCTCCTATTTTGACAGTGAAGATTTTTACTTATACGGCGAATTTTCGCCGTTGTAATCGTAGTACATTCCACTGTTTTGTTACTAAATTTATACGCGTGATGTATATAGCCAGCAGTGTAGGGAGATTCTTATAGCCATAAACATAATTCAAAAGCAAATTTTTAAGCAAAGGGTCGTAGCTCAAAAGGCGATTTAGCTCGTAGGATTTAATAAATATTACCTTTGGAAAATAGTAGCGTGGGTGTAAAGAGTGCACGTAGAGATACGACAAAGTCACACGTAATGAGTACACAGGATAAGACAAGCGGGCTGAATTTATGCATTTCCAGAGATATACCTACATAGGTACTTATTCTTCCATGCTAGACTGGGAGCGAGAGAAGAACATAGAACGTGCCAGCTGCATTTGATCCCGGGCATGGGCTGTAAAAGTCAGCAAAGGGATCCGAGGGTTTCTGTACATTGCAATTTAGGCGATGAGCTGACAACCTGTCACTAGAGCAATATACCTACAAATCTATGTTAAATAACCCCCAAAATTTTGTCAGACGTGGCGAAACGACCTCTCTTTAGGTCGTTTACGCTTTGCCTACCCCCTAAGGGATACAGGCGAGACTATATGTGTATGTGGTACTTATTTTATCTTATTATAGTCAAATATATTGTTCATATTAAATCTTAACAAAGGATTATATATAATTAACTTAAGGGGATCTCAGGTGCACGCCAGCGCCCTCATCAATTAAAAAATCATTACTCACTGAAAACTCAATTAATTGAAAATCCGGTAGATCAGATAGACGTATAGGTACTGACATTTATTTTAAGCATTATAAATTAATGATTCAGTGTTCACTGCAATTATAGATAGCAAAAATGCTAAAAGTGGCCGTTTTTCGCAATTTTTCTATCTGTTACTATAACAAACTATAAGTGGCAACTTTATGAGGTTCTAAATGACCTTCATTGCTTTAAACTTAATCTGATCTACCGGATTTTCGATTGACTGTGCTTTCAGTGAATTATGATTTTTTGACTGATGAGGGCGCCACTTAGTCCAGGGAATTCCCTTAAGGCAATTTATATACGTAATTTTTTATTTTTTATACTATATGTCTTATCAAATAATTTTATTTACTATTATTGGTTTAGGTTTAGTGCGATATCTTTAAGTAAAAAGTTACCTAACTACCTCGTCCTTGTCGACTATAACATAAAAAAAGTACTCTCTATAGGACCTAGCCAACAAGTTGTGTTATTTGTTTCAAAAGATATTCTAACACAAAAACTTTAAAAATTAGGAATTCCAATTATGAATTCATTCCACAGAAACACACCTTTCCATTCCTGTGGCGCCACGCTGCACAGAAGTGATATTTTTGAACCGCTCGAACCGAAATGCGCATACGAAACACCAACATACGCACGCATGGCAAATTGTATGAAAGTTACTATTTCGTATGCGCATTGGAGTTCGAGCGCTTCAAAAATACGACTTCCGTTCTGCACTTACTTGCAGACGGGTCAGGATTTTTCCCTAAATTTCGCTTCTCCGTTGATTAATTCCTTAAACCACACAATCTTCTTTTCAACAATTCTTCAATTTCTTCCATGCTGGACTGGGAGAGATAGAAAAACATAGAATGTTCCAGCTGCCCTTCCTCCCGGGCATGCTGTAGAAGTCAGCAAAAGGGACTCGAGGGTTACAGTGTAGGGTAGGGTGGTGTAAGATTGCGCAATTTTTAATCAACGGGTCATAACATAAAAAATAATAACCTTATCTGAGATCAATCATTTATTTACTTAAAGTTATTCTTATGGCAACAAATCAACATACTCATTATTGCAAAAAATATTTAGTAGCCTCAACAATTAAACAAAAATCACAAATTGGGAATTGCGCCGTTTTACACACCCTAGTGTGTAAAATTGCGCGTCGAGATCGATAAGATTGCGCAGCTATATTATTTGCATAAATCTCAAAAAACATAAAATCAATATACTAATTATTGCAAAAAATAAAATCCGTGGAAACCTCTGTCATAAGGTTGCATTTTGTGGCTGCTATGGGGCGGTAATGTCAATGCAATTATATTATTCTTTCGGTAAAACTCCACAGCTTGTATTGTGCAATGTGATACGTGATTGTCTAATATCAAGAGTACAGGCTGCTCTTTCGTCGGCTTTACATGATCTTTGAAATGGCTCAGCCAATCCATAAACAAATCTGAGTTTATAAAACTTGATTCCGAGGCCAAACCGATGCATCCAGGTGGTCCAGCATCAAAGAGTTCTTTCTTCATTTTCTTCCTTCCAAATATAAATGCTGGCGGAATGAAATAGCCGGTTGCAGATACAGCATTAACGATAGTTACGTTTGTGCCTCGTTCTCCGCTGGATATCTTGTTGACAGAGCGTTTGCCCTTTCTTGACAGTACGTTCGGCTGTTTGTTAAGCACGGTAGACACACCTGTTTCGTCCATATTATAGATAGACTGTGGTGGAAAGTTACATTTGTCCATTAACGCAGATAAGTTTATGTAAAATCGCTCCACCTGTGGTCTGTTGAATCCTATTGCACGAGCAATGCTTGTGGAGGTTGGTTGTCTAAGTGAAATATCAGGGTGCCGTTTCAAAAAACCACGCAACCACTCCTTTCCTGCAATTTTGGTTTCCTTGTTGAATCTATGAGGTATATTCTGCATACTCGTACGCGGCACTCCTCAACCTTTTTGGTGTTAAACCATAAAACATATCTTCTAATGTCATCAAATGATCGCAGAAATCTTTTTCAACCTCAGGTGAAAATGTTGTATCAAATCTGCCTAATTTTGTAGCACAATGAGGTTGTTGCAAACGGAATCGTAAAGTTGACTCTGCCATCCCTAAAGATGCAGCCACTGCTCTTTTGCTTTCGCCATTATCAATTCGCTTGCGAGCCTCCTTGATAGTCTCCTCAGAACAAACTTGGCGATCTGTTTTCCTTTCTCTTCTTGACATTCTAAAAACAGAAATACATAATGTATTGCAAGACCTTAAAGACCAATTAATAACCTTAAGTATGAACAAATCAAAATCAGAAACAAAAATCAAAAAAACGACTGAACAATTAAAAAGAATATTCGAGATTGAACACCGAAATAATGACGAGTGTGTAAAATTGCGCGCGCAATCTTACATTTACTGAAGGTGCGCAATTTTACACACTGAGGTAATCTTGCAAACATTGTACTACTACAGCCATCTTTAGAAAATATTTGAATAACTTCTAATGTGGCTTTAACCTGGATGATTCCGCCGCGACAAAACAATAATGAATAAGCAAAATTACTACGGGTTTTAGTACAGTAACACATTGAAAATAGTAAAAAATTAAACCAAAAGTGAATAAAAACTTTGAACTCACGTATTTCGTTGGTTTTCCACTCATTTGCAATATTTTTTCGGGGGCACGTTCCTGTTGCGACCGAGAAGAAAACACAACTGAAGTTGGCTACGAACTTCACTCCGTTGTCCTGTTACAACGTGTGCGCAATTTTATCGACCGCACAATCTTGCACCACCCTACCCTATTGTAATTTAGGCGATGGGCTGACAACCTGTCACTATAACAATACTCATTACAATCTAAAATTGCCGTCAATTTTTGTCTGACGTGGCGAAAACTTCTTTTACGAGGTGCTTAACGCTCTGCCTACCCCGTAAGGGATAAAGGCGTGATTTTATGTATGTATGCAAAACACACAATACAGAACATCCAGGCTATAAATGAACGAGACGAAAAAACGAACTAACCCACAACGCAATTTTTGACAACTCTCCCAATAAGCAGCACCCTCACCCACGTTCATTCACATTCTCCAGCTGTATTTATAACACGATCTCAATGTATTCCCATTTCTTTTGTAACATTGTTCATTCTCTGCACGTATGTTATTTTGTGTTTTAAATAATTATTTTCGTACCTGTTTGCGACACGAACAGAGAGGTTTCGTTCAGAGAGAGGAAAATTTAATTTAATTGTGACACTCGGAAACACATACATACATTTAATCACGCCTTTATTCCTAATGGGGTAGGCAGAGCGTAAACGACCTAAACAAAGGTAGTTCTGCCACGTCTGATAATGTTTTGAGGGTTATTTAAGATAGATTTGTAGGTATATTGCTGTAGGTTGTCAGCCCATCGCCTAAATTGCAATTTACAGAAACCCTCGGATCCCTTAGTTGGTTTCTACAGCATGCCCGGGAGGCAATGCAGCTAGCACATTCTATGTTTTTCTCTTGTTCCCAGTCCAGCATGGCTGCATATCATACTTATTATTATATCCTTGATTTTAAGCCAAATTGTACGATATAATTTCTACAAAGTTATGGAGTAACAAGCCTCTCCCGTTTCAGACACGGTACTTTCAGGTACGGTACTTTAAATGAACAAGAACTCGAAGTAAGTATATAGCGAACTGAGTCAAGTTTGTCACTCGTTTAAAATACTTCCCAAGCAACACAATTATACTTGCAAAAAACTGTAAACTGATCCCATCCTCCATAAATAGAAGAATATTTAATTGATTCCAAAATTGAGGAAAACAAATTCATGCAGATTGCTAAACATTTCGGAATTATCTTTTCTACTTAAACCGATTCAACTATTTTCTAAAAGAAAAAGCGTCGGGCAGAAAGATTAGTATCAACGATATAAAGCGATACTAATACACTTCGCCAAAGTACGAATTAACACTGGATGCCAGCTAAAAGATCTATAATGCAATGTAAAAGTCACTTGTGGTTTTTTTATTTGATGACACTTGTCTCGTAGTATTCTATACATACATCCATACATATAATCACGCCTGTATCCCTAATGGGGTAAGCAGAGCGTAAACGACTGAAAGAGAGGTTGTTTCGCCACGTCTGACAAAGTTTTGAGGGTCATTTAAGATAGATTTGTAGGTATATTGATGTAGTGACAGGTTGTCAGCCTATCGCCTAAATTGCAATATAGAGAAACCCTCGGATCCCTTAGCTGGTTTTTACACCACGCTCAGGTGGAAATGCAGCTGGCACATTCTATGTTTTTCTCTCGCTCCCAGTCCAGCATGTAATCTTTTTCTAACGTAAGTATAAAATAAGAAATTATTTTACTGATAGATAAAATAAAACACGCAAAAAGCACACTTAGCAATATAGGCTAGTCGGAAGCGCTCGGACTCCCTTAACAAATCCTTCGGTATAGTACATTCAATTTAGGCCAGACTTTTGTTTCGTTCCTACGGACTACAAGCAAAAGGTATCTAAAGGAAATGTTTTAAAACACAACCATGTTTTACGAACTGTTAGTGAATTGTTTCTCTGAAACTTTACACCGTCTACCACTTTTAGTTCAGTTGTTAGATTTATTGATACCACATTTATCGGCAGTCGAGTAATTTATACTTCTTCGGGACCACGAACTACGCCAAAATTTCGGGATTTTATCAGTTAAAGCAAGTTTATTATATTTAGTTTGTTATTTATTTAAATAATCAAGACAGAAGTCAGTAGCTAATCAGTCTTAAAACATAAAAATTCATATAATATTTTTAAATATGAGTACTTTAAAAAAAATATAGAGTTACGTATATATTTCCAGTAAATATGAATAGATATGATACGCCAGATAAATAGTAACTATTCTAAATTTAAAATAATATGCCTTGCTACTCGACACGAATAAGATAAGAATCTAAGGCCCGTATTGATAAACAGCACTCGAGATTGACAGATAGTTTGAGTTAATCCAAACTTAATATTGCTCTCAATCTTGAGTTCGCTTTACGAGTATTACTACAAGCCTTAGTAATGAAACGTACCTAGGTACCTGGAGCATTGATAGCAGCTAGCAAAACCACTATTTGATCCTCAGGAGCAAACGACATTCTACTCTGCAACAACTACCTAACCGCATTGTAATTTACCTACATTGTTGCTAGTCTAACACACTCACGTTACAGAATGCCAAATCGTCAACTTAATATCATAAGTCACTATCAAGATAGTATGGCTCTATTTATACAGGGTGTAAAAAAAGTACTACGTTCCTTTAAAACACGTAATGATATGTAACCCATTACATACACGAAGTTGAATGGAAAGAAATCAAAATGTACCAAGTGATATTTTGCTGTTCATTATTTTATGAAGTACGTTATTATTTTATATTTCAGCTGGTGACAAAGATTCTCTATTTTTGCAGATTATTTTGCTTATTTTTGTTACCACTGCATCAAAGCTGTAGCTATTATTGTAGTTACTTTGCGGTCTCTTTGCCGCTTGTCTGTGTGAACTCTTAGCGGTAGAGCAGGAGAAAGCCTAAGCCACTAATGGTTAAGACGCTGAGCGTTAGGCAGTTGAAAACGCATTTATTTTCACCAGAGAATGTTCAGTAGAAGTTTATTTCGGCATCGCTATGAATTCAAAATAGTCGAGGTATTTGCGTCAGTCAGAGTAATTTGGAAGAAGTTCAAATTACTTAGGTTAAAGAAGTTTCATTTATAATTTACATTATCCATATAAAACTTTTGAGTTCCCTTTGAGTTGCTTTAAATGATTAATAATTAAAATGAGTAGTTACGACAATGTGGCAGACTAGAGTTTAAACCACATTTTCAATTAACAAAGTAAACAGACAACACAATACAATAACAATTTAGGTACCTCTTACTAGCCAGTTACACACTTCAAAGTAATTGTAAGTTGTACAAAATGATCACAAGTAACATAAATTTAAATGGAAGTAAAAAATTTGCTAGTAACATTAAGCTATTTCACATTTAAAAGGATAGTTAGTTCTGAATAATGGACTCGATTTTAGATACAACCGGCTAAAACTAAAATTAAAATCTATTTGTCACTTTATACTGTATGGTTTTACACTTTGTCCGCTAGATTTTGACGCGCTTTTGCACGTGTCCCCAGCATTTCTGTCAATTTTCTCCGCCATATCATATGACGGCGAATAAAAATTACAGATAAGGCATAAAACCACCGACTATAAATCAAAAACCGGCAGAATAAATCTCCTGTCATTTTCCAATGTTTTTAGTCTGAAAGTGGCAAATATATTTAATTTTAACCGGCAAATCGAGAATCGAGCTCAATGTCTGTATAAAATATCTGATCTGTAGCGGAAAATTGTGTACCTACCGTGCCTAGGTAATTTATATTAAAAACTACACTATTTCCTTACCCACCTCAAAGCAAGGCACATTTGCGAACACACTCAAGTTCTTTAGGTCTATAAGTAAGATTGTTAGTTTACCGGTTGGATACAAGTCCTTTTCGGGTACCAAGGTTAGATATAATTGAACCTTTCATTTCGGTAAATCTCCTCTTTAGAGCACAACTTAATTAAATCCGTCTAGTCGTAAAACAACGAAGTCAGAACCATACATTCAATACTTAAATGTGATGAACTTAACAATTATTGGTGACTACTAACAATTTCCTAAACTTGGGAGGAAACTGCTTTCTAAACAAATATTTAAATTTTACAATAAAGTTTTTTTTTTGTTTTTTGATATTATGTAAAAGTTCATTCTCAGACCTGGGGTTTTGAAAAAAGAAACCATACTCATATTATACATACATACATATAGTCACGCCTTTATCCCTAATGGGGTAGGCTGAGCATAAGCCACCTAAACAAAGGTCGTCCCGCCACGTCTGACAAAGTTTTGAGGGTTATACAAGTTAGATTTGTAGTATATTGCTGTGGTGACAGGTTGTTAACTCATCGACTAAATTACAATATACCATCTGATCCCTTATCTGGTTTTTACTGCATGCTTGGGAGGAAACGCAGCTGGCACATTCTATATTTTTCTCTCGCTCTAAGTCCAGCATGGCAGTATATCATACTCATATTATTATTTCCTTGATTTTAAGCCAAATTGTACGATTTCATTTCTACAAAGTTCTGGAGTAACAAGCGCCTCTCCCGTTTCAGACACGGTACTTTCAGGTAAAGTATTCCAGGAACATTGATATGAAATATAAAGTGTTTCAGAGTAACAGGAAACAATTTCACGAGGAGTATTATTCGCGGTATTCATAGTATTTCTTAGAACAGCTACAAAAATAATTCAAGTTTCACTGACTGTTATTTATTACATCATCATCAACATAGCGTATGGCAATCCCTGCTTGGATCAAATGTCTACATGTCTATTTATTACATGATTTCTGATACTGTTAATTTTTATTAAAGGATTTCTGAGCTCTACGAAAGAAAAAGTGTCAGGTCACTTTAAGCGTCACTTGCTGCTAGGGGTTGCTCAGTCAATTAAACTGATCTGTTTTCACTCACTTATTTCTTAGTGAATAAACAAACTTATTTCTTAGTGAAAACCATTCTTAGGTTTGTACTAACCGAGGTGCATATTTTTTAAAATTAGTAATAACGAATCGTTTTACTTAAACCCGTTTGTTTTTTTAAGCTTAGGTATATCTCAGCAGCCTTAATTAAAAATAGTTTTACTCCTACTGCTCGGAAAGCGCCATTTTGTTCAGATGTCATCATACTTTTACGTCAAGTAATTTGTCTCTCTCTGTGTTCCTAATCGGATGAAGCACTTACATACGCTTAAGTCGCTCACATCACGTTCACAATATGCAACGCTGAGCACTCTCTGAATATTATAGTCATTTTGTATCTAATTTAAATGGAGCTAGATTTTAATGCAGCGAAAGATTCTGAGGGTTTCCGTATATTGTCATTTAGGCGATGACCTGACAAGCTGTCACTAGAGCAATATACCTACAAATCTATATTAAATAACCCTTAAAACTTTGTCAGACGTGGTGGAACGACCTTTATTTAGGTCGTTTACGCTCGGCCTATATATTAAGGATAAGGGTGTGATTACAATATGTATGTATGTATTTAAATCGAGCTCAGATAATATTACGATAAAGCTCTGAAAAACTGTTACGAAGTATTACCTATATATCCGTCTGTCTGACCATTCTTAGGTTTGTCTAGACATAATTATGTACTAATTTACATATTTTCAAAAGTAGTAAAATTATCTCTCAAACTCAAAAATTTAGGTTAAAGAATAAAATCTGCGGGCCCTCATAGGTATATATAATTTATTTTGAATTCTTCATATTTTTATGTCAAGTAATCTGCGTCTCTTTGTGTCCCTAATCCACATTACGCTGACAACTGAGCATCCTCTGCTTCGTTACACTGGTTACACGAAAATTACGGAAATTTTGTCTCTAAGTATTCAAATGTAGCTCGAATGATGGTTAGGTAGGTAAGCTGTGAAAAACTGAAACGAATCGTTTTACATAAATCTGTTTTACTGTTTTAGTTTATGTCTAGAAGCCTGAAATATCAATATACATATTTTTTAATATCAATGTATAATATTATCAAATCAGACAATACGTATGACAAAGGAACCCAAATAATACAAGCGTGGGTATTTCTATTTTAGGCAACTTTTTTTATCCTTTCAATTGCCTTGTTGCAAAATGAAAAAGGGATAATCTAGATCCTAAATTATCTCAGCTCAGTACCTTAGAGGAATGTTTATTTACATCTAACCTTGATAAAATTTACTGCTTGATCTAAAAATAACTTCTATTGGAATTTAATCAATAGGGTAATTGATTGTGTATGTAAGGAAAAATATATTTTCACTAAAATCCAAAGTTTGCATTACGCCAAGTAAAGCTGAAAATGTTAATGATGTATCAAATAACAAATGCGGGCTCTTGGTGTGCTGAAGCCAAAGATTTTATTAAGGAACTGGGGCGGCGGTTAAAACGAAACGGATCTGACCCCCGCGCCGAGTCGTATCTGGTACAGCACATCTCGTTGGCTATCCAACGAGGGAATGCTGCCAGCGTGATGGGTACCTACCCACAAGGTACGATTCGGGGCGGTCTATTTGACTGAGTAGGTTTTAGTTTTAAGTTTTGACATTGTGATTTAGATTTATTGTGACATTTTGTAATTGACTTATTATTAAGAGAAAAAGCAGATAATCTTGACTGTGTATAATAACAAATTAACCAAACTGATCCGCGTCAGGTGTCGTCTACCTTCTCTGATAAATACTACATTCTACTTTTATCGATCTGCTCAACAGGTGGCGCTCTCTAGAATTAGGTACCATGGCAGGTCAGAACGCAAATTGATTTAAGGTGTGAACAGTGGCGCGACGGTGGCGCCATCACTTTTAAATTACTTGTGACTGAAATTCAAATATTATCATAAACATTTTATTTTTATTGTGAAACAATAACTCACATATATATAAAATTGACAATCACAAGTGATTCTCAATTTTATACATACATACATATAATCACGCCTTTATCCCTAATGGGGTAGGCAGAGCGTAAACGACCCAAACAAAGGTCGTTCCGCCACGTCTGACAAAGGTTTGAGGGTTATTTAAGATAGACTTGTAAGTATATTGCTGTAGTGACAGGTTGTCAGCCCATCGCCTAAATTACAATATACTGAAACCCTCGGATCCCTTAGCTGGTTTTTACAGCATGCCCGGGAGGAAATGCAGCTGGCACATTCTATGTTTTTCTCTCGCTTCCAGGCCAGCATGGAAGAATGGAATTTTATAACCCATAGTATCATAATTGAAACTAAGCATGTAAGCTTTGTATTAAAAATATGCTAAAAGTGGCCACTTTAGCACATTTGTAATACAAAGCTTAAACACTCAATATGAATTATTAAATTATGGATAACAAAATGGAAAAATAGTTTCAATTCGCGCAAAACGTAGAATATTCATGAAAATGTTTGCATTTCAGGGACAAATAATTTTAAACTGATGGCGCTACCGTCACACCACTGTTCACCCCTTAAATATAAATTTTAAAAGCGACGGGCAACATTGGGCCCGAAATAAAGCACTTTTTAATTAGAAGCCTGGAAGACAAATGGGCGTCTCGGGTCCAGTGGGAAAATCTGTTTGAATAATGGCAATGGAAGGGAATTTGATATATTTAAGAGCTTTTATCAATTCTGAGTCGTCTGACCATGTGATCGAAATCACAGATATATTTTTAACATTCTAGCTTCCATGCTGGACTGGGAGCGAGGTAAAACATCGAATGTGTCAGCTGAATTTCCTACCGAGCATGCTGTAAAAAACAGGTAAGGGATCAGAGGGTTTTGGAATTTAGGCGATGGGCTGACCACCTGCACAACAGCAATATACCTACAAATCGAACTTAAATAACCCTCAAAGCTTTGTAAGACGTGGCGGAACGACCTTTGTTTAGGTCGTTTACTTTCTGCTTGCCCTATTAGGGATAAAGGCGTGACTATATTTTTAACCTTTCGTTTCAAGAAATAATAAATCTGAGTGCAACATAAAAAAAAAGATAAAACAATAAAACTACTTCACTAGACAAGACACAGTAACTTTTACTACAAATGCAAGCAAATTGTTCAACGGACAATCTTTGGTGAAACTAAATAATTTTAAAAGGAAAAGTTTAACCTGGTCGTATAGTAAGTGGTCCCAGTAGACTAAGACAATTTGACTATCGCGACCCGAATGTCTCGAACTTCTGCAACTCGAATGAAATGCGCAGTGGAAATAGCAATTTGTTCCATTCCTGTGTGTGTGTGAAGATCAAAAATGTTGTTACCTATTCGTATTTATGGATATTTTATAATATTCCGTTGTATTACTTATTATATTTCCCCGATACACCGAAATTTCTATGTATGGATTTTCGTAGTTTCTTACTGACTTAACATATTTTGTTATTATAATTTTCATTAATCCAACTTTTATATTTTTATTTTTGAGGATTTTAGCACTCACAATGCTACCTTTATTTCATTTAAAATTAAAGAAAGAAAATAATAAATTCGTTTCTGGCCGGAATCGGACCAGCCAGAAATGAAATTATTATTTAAGAAATATAAAACATGAAAAATAGAAAATAATTATTTGAAGAAAAGAAAGTCAATGATTGTTTCCTTTCTTTCATATTTTATATTTTTGCTGTATAAAGAAACATTTACAATCAATTCTTATTCGCCCAACACATAGCTAAAGACGTAGAAATCAAAATATCTCTATAATCCTATTAATAACATTTAAGGCGTCTTGATAGTTTAAACACCTTCGAGAGTTACACAATATTGATTACCCGCTCCGCAAACTATCCCGACCATTCTCCACCGAACATAGAACTGGGTTACAGAGTGTTTGCAACTATTCATACAACTATTGGTGTTGTATTAGGTTCGAGCACCGAACACATTAGACAGTAGGCTCAATTCTAGATACCACCGGCTAAAACTAAAATTAAAATCTATCTTTCACTTTCAAAATAATTAAATTTAAAAAGGACAGGCGATTTATACTCTATGGTTTTACACATTGTCCGCTAGATTTTTACGTGCTTTTGCACGTTTTCTCAGTATTTCTGTCAATTTTATCCGCCATATCATATAACGGCGGATAAAAATGATAGATAACGCATAAAACCACCGACTATAAATCAAAAACTGGACAGAACAGATCTCATGTCCTTTTCTAATGTTTTAAGTCTGAAAGTGACAAATAGATTTCAATTTTAGTTTTCGCCGGCAAATCTAGAATCGAGCCCAGTAACTTGATTTGATTAATTAGTGAACATTGTTGAAAGGGCAATTTGGAATCGTCGTTCACTAGATCGACTTTATCACTGGGCCGAAAGCACGCGGGTGACGTCCCTATTCTCCACATTTTATCTGTTTCTATAGGAGAGTGTGTCTAGGAAGCCCACTGATTTAAGAAGTCGCTAGAGCGCTAGCTTTTACTCTTCTGTGAGCCTTAGTCTGTTTAGTCGTGTAGAAGTTCTGTTTTTTTTTTTATAACTGAACTATTACTTTAGAAATAGCTCTGGATAATTTATTTAAGATCGAAAGTCTTTTGAAACAGGAACCTATTATGAAAGTTTACAGTTTCCTAAAATTGTTTCTACGTAGTACTGACCTTTAGAAATTGGACTAGGGAATTTAATTACAGGAATATTCCTGAAGCCTGTTCTCTGAATAATGACTATAACAGCCACCTGAACCGACCAATCCAGTAAAATTCCATAATATTGTTAGAAAAGGTAGTCAATCATTAACGACCCAGCTCACCCGCCTGACAAGGCTCTGAAGCTTAAGTTTAGTCAAAAGGGGGTAGCTCAAACGTATATTTTTTCTTCCAGATTCATTTGTGACAGCTTCATCGAAACGAAAAATTAAGGGAATTCTGTGCAGAGATTAACACGGCTCGACAGCTGTCACCGAAATCATTTTACGGGGAATCGTTTGGCGAGCCCACGCATGATGACAAACTCGCTTTTTAATTTCGTTTGAAGCGTTCCGACAAAATGACGTGATGGAACCAAATTGACTTTTTACAGGATACATCAAAGTTGGCTCATTTTAATATCAAAATTTTCCTATTTACGGAATTGGGTTGCAATTTCTTTAAATTAAGCCGCAATGAAATTTGTCGTGGCTTCTTGACACGTTTTGAAATTAATTTAGAATTTCGGCTTCCGCGGTGATTTCCGATCTCGACGGACTAGCTCACATCGGCTCATAAATTGGAGGCCTTTGTACGACGGAATTGGTTTTTCTCCGGCATCGAGGCAAAGAGAGAAGTTGGATATGAAACGACGTAACAGGAAAAAACACATATTGAACTCACTTTAAACTCCACCGCTTAATTGGGCTGGCACTTTTATTTGATTTAACAAGTGTGGAAATATTTCAGAAAACGAGGGTTATTTTTTAACAGAAGTAATTTGTTCAAACAAAATAATATAGTGAAATTTAAATAAATGGTTTACATAAGTAAAAGGAGAAGTAAATAAAGTGTACTGAACTGGTAAGTGGCCAAGAAGTCGTCTCTGCTTTAACATGTTTTGATGTCGTAGAACATTTCTGCTACCTTGGAACTACTACCACATCCTCTTCATCGAATGACAAACAGATAGATAATTTTAAATAAAAAATATCATTGGAATTTATTTGACATAGTTTTTTTTTTATTGTGATGTTAATAATTATTGATTTTTTTATTTTACTATTAAATAATTATATATTATTGTTTTATATTTACTTCCATTGATAACAAGTTCCTTTTTTTTAATGTATAAATTTATTGGGAATGATAAGATTTTATGTTGTTAGTTGTAAGAAAATTGTCATACTAAAATATTATTTTGTAATTGATTAAATAAATTTATTGAATTAAAAAAAAATATACTCGGATTGGCAGAGTTCGACTTTTGGAAAGGTCTATGCACGTGTTTAGAGAAACAGAAAGCTTACTTCGTACACCAAGACCCTCGTTTACAAGACCTGCGTCCTAAGTACATTATTATACGCTTCAGAAACTTGGACAACGTACTCTAAACAAGAACGCAAACTTAACGCTTATCACATACGATGCCTGAGGACTATTCTTGGAGTCACCTGGAAGTACTTACTACTACTACTTGATTGTACTTAGTTTATATATTATATGAAATTTAATGTATTTATACTTCCATGCTGGACTGGGAGAGATAGAAAAACATAGAATGTTCCAGCTGCCCTTCCTCCCGGGCATGCTGTAGAAGACAGCAAAAGGGACTCGAGGGTTACAGTGTATTGTAATTTAGGCGATGGGCTGACAACCTGTCACTATGGCAATACACATTACAATCTAAAATTACCCTCAATTATTGTCAGACGCGGCGAAAGCGCCTTTTACGAGGCGTTTAACGCTCTGCCTACCCCGTAAGGGATAAAGGCGTGATTTTATGTATGTATGTGTGTAGGATACTTATTTGACTAAGTTTGGTTTGCACTATCCCGCTAGCGTAATGGTACTACGCATTTTTGCCTTCAACCAAAGGTTGCTTGGAAGAAATTGCTACCTTAGCAATTAGACCGCCTATGTTGTTCTTGTCTTTTGTTGTTATCTGCTGTGTAGTATGATTTGTTTTCTTACGTGCAAAAAAATATTTTTGTCTTATCTTTATCTTAAGGATAAACAACTGCCATTATATAATGTTGTTGCTATAAAAACTCTTTTATTTGTACAAAAGAACATTCATGCTAATAAAAGTAGGATTTATTCTTCATTTTATGATGGTAGCAGTCATGAATGCTAGAAAGTGCAAGATATTAAGGCTCGTATTTATGAAGCGATATCAAACTTGAGAGCAATATTAAGTATGGATTTTACAGGCCAGATTGTACTGAAATGATTATAAAAACGTCCCTAAATAAATCAACTTTGAGAAAAAGAGGAAATGTTTGTACATGTGGTCTACCACTCAAAAAGGTACCATACCGTTAGTCTGGTATTGAGTCAAGACTAGATTCGGTATCTAGAATGGTCAATTGATTTTTTTTTTTCCAAAATCAACCTTTTTTTTACCAGGCCTTTGAAAATAAAATTCTGATAAACTTATTTTAAGAAATAGCATTTAAAAGTAATTAACGAATAAAATAAATCAAACTTTTGCAGGCTCATTAAATAGATTTTGATGTATATTGTAACGTTGCAGAAAAATTTAAATGACGGAATTAAATTCTTTACATTACTCGCAAACTAGATACTGATACTTGGTACATTTTGGCGCGGAAGGCCAAATTTGTATGATACTAATAAACAAATTATTTAAATCAAATAATAATTTTAATTAAATTCAAATAGTTAATTTAATAATTTATTTTATTTAAATCATATATTAATCTCATGTTCAGATGTTTTTCATTGGTACACATATTTTATATTACCTATCTATACAACAAAGATTTTGGGGTCTTATAAACAGCCGACGCGATAGTCTGCCGTTTACAAAGTCTCTTCGGGCGGGTAACGCGTCTGCTGCTTACGCATACGCATCCCAGTCGCTGTCTTTGATAGTGGTCGTTACAAAAACCATGTCCAAGAACAAAAGCTGTGTTATTAAGCGGTTTAAAAACTCTGACGCCAGGGTTCATCGGGTCGATCGACTCGAACGAAACCCACACAACATTTACACATTTCAATATACAATTGCTCTCAATACATACATACATATAATCACGCCTTTATCCCTGATGGGGTAGGCAGAGCGTAAACGACCTAAACGAAAGGTCATTCCGCCACGTCTGACAAAGGTTTGAGGGTTATTTAAGATAGACTTGTAAGTATATTTCTGTAGTGACAGGTTGTCAGCCCATCGCCTAAATTACATTATACAGAAACCCTCGGATCCCTTAGCTGATTTTTACAGCATGCCCGGGAGGAAATGCAGCTGAAACATTCTAAGTTTTTCTTTCGCTCCCAGTCCAGCATGGAAGTCAATGTTAAATTGCTCTCAATATTTGTCATAAACGCCTTTTACGCTGATTTACGCTCTGTCTATCCCGTAAGCCGTAGCCTTATGAGTATGTATGTATTGAAATGGTCTCTAGAAATTTTCCACTGGACCTGTGATTATTTTTCAAAGTACTGATATAATTTCCCAAAATATCTATCTGTAACTAATGCAAAAAACAGAGATAATCGAGATCTTGTGACAATATTTGTATGTAAAGATTGTTTGTCCTGTCGCATTATCAGACCTCAAGTGGTCTTATTAATCCTAAACGCTCGAGATAAGATGACAGGTTTATCGTCGTCAGCACGACAATCATAATAGCCACTGGCGTATAAATAAAATCTGTATTGCAACGACCGTGTGTGTCAATAGGCTCGGCCACACTCGGATCATGAAGACAGCACTTGTGTTAGCGTAAGTATTTTCAACATTTTAAGGAACAGTAGCAGTTTTTTTTTTGATAGTCATGCTTTATATTCGATGTTAAAAGTTTTAACTTAAAACACGTAAATAAGTTTAATTTGTAATGTTTTAGAAAAATGTTACAGAACTCTGTTAATTAGGTGGGGTCGTGGGGTTTAGAATGAGAGATGTCCATAAGATAACAAAAACTAAATAGCTTTAGTCAAATGTTGTAATGTAAGATATTTATAACGTATGTGTTAAATAGTGGTATAGTAATAACTGCCTCCGTGGTCTAGTGGCTAGTGACATGGACTCCCGATCCGGAGGTCCTGGGTTCGATTCCCAGGGGGGAAACACATAGTTGATATTTGAGAATTTATCACTTTGTGTATTTTTCCCCAGTTTGGTTAGGATATTGCAGGCTGAATCACCTGATTGTCCGAAAAGAAAAAAAGATTTCGTGCTTCGGAGGGCACGTTAAGTAGTCGGTCGCGGTCGCTGTCTTTGATAGTGGTCGTTACTCAAACCATGTCAGAGGCCTGATAGTTGTGCTACTAGGCGGTTTAAAAACTCTGACACCAGGGTTCATCGGGTCGATAGACTCGACACCCACTCGAAAGAAGAAGAAGAAGAAGTGGTACAGTCAGCAAAGTCGATTACTGGGCTGGCCCACTCGAAACGGATGAGATTATTTCAGGATATTATTAATGGATTTTCATTTCAATAAATGAAATGTGCAGACATACAAAACGCAAAAAAGGAAAATTCATTAACAATTTCCTGAAATAATCTCATTAGTTTCTAACGGGCCTGTCCAGATGTCTCCTTTGCAGACAGCTCCTTACTAGTGTAATATATTGTTATGTATTTTTTTACAGTATACTAATTCTGGGCTGCGCCGCCCGCAGCAGGCAAGAAAGAAAGTTTCCTGACGACTTTCTGTTTGGAGTTGCTACTGCAGCTTATCAAATAGAGGGAGGATGGAATGCTGACGGTAAATATTTTGAGCATACTGTATATACATACATATAGTCACGCCTCTATCCCTAATGGGGTAGGCAGAGCGTAAACGACATAAACAAAAACAAAAACGACATAAAGTTCCGCCACGTCTGTCAAAGTATTGAGGGTTATTTAAGATACATTTGTAGGTATATTACTGTAGTAACAGATTGTCAGCCTATCGCCTAAATTGCAATATACAGAATCCCTTGAATCACTTATCTGGTTTTTACCGCATGCCCGGAAGGAAATGCAGCTGGCACATTCTATGTTTTTCTCTCGCTCCCAGCCTAGCATGGAAGGACTTTCTGTATGTACATTAACTATGTTATTTTTTTTTATTGCAGACAAAGGCGAAAATATTTGGGACCACTTGGTCCATAATAACCCTCAAGATGTAGCTGACAACAGCAATGGTGACATTACAGCAGATACTTACCATAATTACAAAAGAGATGTTGAGATGATGCGAGAAATGGGCTTAGACGTCTACCGTTTCTCACTATCTTGGTCCAGGATTTTACCAACTGGATTTTCCAATCAAGTCAGCGAAGCTGGTGTTATGTTCTACAACAATTATATCAACGAAATGCTTAAGTACAACATCACACCTTTTATCACTTTATATCATTGGGATTTACCACAAAAACTCCAAGATTTAGGTGGTTTCACTAACCCTGAATTCCCGAACTGGTATGAAGATTACGCTCGAGTCGTTTTTGAATCTTTTGGTGATAGAGTAAAACATTGGATTACTTTCAATGAACCCAGAGAAATATGTTATGAAGGCTACGGTGACAGAAATAAAGCACCTCAATTGAATGCTCACGGCATTGGAGAGTATTTGTGTGCGAAGAATTTGGTGATTGGTCACGCAAGAGCGTACCATGCATATGTCAAGGACTTTAAGGAGAACCAGGGTGGTGTATGTGGCATTACAATAAGTGTCAATTGGTTTGGAGCAGCCACTGATTCAGAGGAAGATGAAATTGCTGCTGAATTGAGAAGACAAGCGGAAGTAAGACAACAAAACAGATATTTATTTTACATACTATCACGCCTATATCCCTAATGGGGTAGACAGAGCGTCATCGACCCAAACAAAGGTCGTTCCGCCACGTCTGACGAGTTTTGAGGGTTGTTTAAGATAGAACAGTAGTGACAGGTTGTCAGCCCATCGCCTATATTACAATCTACCCTTGAATCCCTTAGCTGGTTTTTACAGCATGCCCTCCTGGGATCGGTTTGCGGGACGCTGTCCCTTACACCCCGTATACACGATACATGCCATAAATAACATGTAGGTGTATAGGTATTTTATAACTACATTCAGCATATCTGTACTTATTAGAAATTTAAAATAAATAATAGTTTCCATACTGGACTGGGAGCGATAGAATAACGTAGAATGTAGTTATAAAATACCTATGCACCTACATGTTATTTTATTTTTTCTTCCATGCTGGACTGGGAGAGATAGAAAAACATAGAATGTTCCAGCTGCCCTTCCTCCCGGGCATGCTGTTGAAGTCAGCAAAAGGGACTTGAGGGTTACAGTGTATTATAATTTAGGCGATGGGCTGATAACCTGTCACTATAGCAATACATATTACAATCTAAAATTGCCCTCAATTTTTGTCAGACGTGGCGAAAGCGCCTTTTACGAGGCGTTAAACGCTCTGCCTACCCCGTAAGGGATAAAGGCGTGATTTATGTATGTATGTATGTTATTTATGGCATGTATCGTGTATACGGGGTGTAAGGGACAGCGTCCCGCAAACCGATACGGGTTGCTCAGTCAACGAAACTGAACAACTATCAGCAGGTTATTTTTTCAGGAAATGAATAGAAAATTTGGCTTTCCCATACAAATTGTCTGATCTAGGTGGTCATTTTGTATGTGAAGGTAATTTTCTTTCATCTCCTGAAAGAATTTCCTGGTGAAAGTTGTTCCGTTTCTTTGACTTAGCAACCCCTATCAGTTTGCGGTACACTGTCCCTTACATCCGGTTGGTTCCTATTGAAATAGATGGGAATATACTGTTTAAGAGGCTCCCCTAGGCTAAGTGGCAGACAAAAAATCACAATTCACTGAAAACACAATCAATCGAAAATCCGGTAGATCAGATTGAGGTTAAAGCAATGATGATCATTTAGAACCTCATAAGGTTGCAACTTAGTTCGTTGTAGGTACAGATAGATAATTTGTAAAAAATAGGCCACGTTTAGCACTTTTGCTATCTGTAGCTGCAGAGAACACAAAATTATTAATTTATACTGATTAAAATTAACTACAGAATCTATACTTCAATCTGATTTACCGGATTTTTGATTCATTGCGATTTCAGTGAATAATGATGTTTTGTCTGATGAGGGCGCTGGCGAGCTCCCTTAATATTTTCATTGTATTTTTCAGTGGGGACAGTATGCTCACCCAATTTTTTCTCAAGACGGTGGTTTTCCCAAAGAGCTTGCTGAGCGAGTAGCTCAAAAAAGTAAAGAACAAGGTTACTCCAGATCCCGTATGCCAGAATTTACTGAAGAAGAGAAGAATCTCGTCCGTGGCGCATTCGATTTCTTTGGTGTCAACCATTATACTGCCTACCACATTTCAGCAACCGAACATTTGAGCGATAATAATGTCGTTCCTGGCATTTTGGATGATATCAACGTTGGTGCCTTTACTCCTAGTGATTGGCCTCAGGCTGCATCATCTTGGCTATACGTAAGTTTAGTTTTTTATTTATTTAGATAAATTGAGCTAAATATTGTGGATATAGAGATGATTTTTAAAGTTCCATTGACGCCATAATAAATCGTGTTATGTCACATGATCAGAAAAATCTAAGGTTTGTAATTATTATCCGGACTTGTGATTGACAGCCAGTTTGAGTTCGTATCACAAATGTAATTTCAGTACAAAATGGCTTGTCAAATCCATACTTAATATTGCTCTCAATTTTGAGATAGCTATACAAATACGAGCCTAACTCTGTAAAAATTTTGTGATTTCGTACCTAATAAATAAATTATTGTAAATATTCGTACTTAATTTATTTTCAGAAAGCACCGAACAGCATTTACAATGCATTGAACCATTTAAGGAACAAGTATGGCAATATTACCTTCTACATCACTGAAAATGGCTGGTCGCAGTCCCCTCCGGGAGATCTCGTTGATGATGACAGGATAGCTTACATAAGAGCGTCTTTGGAAAGCATTTTGAACTGCCTTGATGATGGAATCCAACTTAAAGGGTACATGCCTTGGACTTTGATGGACAACTGGGAATGGTTGTCGGGGAACACGTAAGTCAAATATTTATGAAAAAAATATTACGTAAATTATTGAACATGCTGGATGTTTAAAGATCTTTTAAAAATATTTTTTTTTCTTTCCTACACAATAAGCTGCCTCTATGGTATAGTGGCTGAAGCTTAGAGCAAGCCGTGTTGCTCTAAGAGTCGAAGCCTTAAGCTCTTTATCTGTAGATACTGAGGGCATTTCCAGCTGGTAATAGTTATCTGATCAGCTGATCAGATAACTTGAATGTCCGATAAGTAAGATAATCCATTATTTGATAAGGCTATCTAAAATATTTCAAAGGAGTTCATAGAATAAAAAATATACATACATACATACATAAAATCACGCTTTTATCCCTTACGGGGTAAGCAGAACGCCTCCTAAAAGGCGCTTTCGCCACGTTTGACATAAATTGAGGGCAATTTTAGATTGTAATGTGTATTGCTGTAGTGACAGGTTGTCCGCCCATCGCCTAAATTACAATACACTGTAACCCTCGAATCCCTTTTGCTGACTTCTACAGCATGCCCGGGAGGAAGGGCATTTTCTTTCTCTCCCAGTACAGTATGGAAGAATAAAAAAATATCTGTAAACATTAACATTTAAATAAACTGTCATCTCATCTGCATAACATAGAATTGGTTAAGATTATGATGACTCAAACTTATAATGCATAAATGTAAATATTACGACAAATTATTGATATTTTTACAGAGAGCGTTTTGGACTGTACCATGTTGACTTCGAGGACCCAGCCCGCAAGCGTACCGCTCGCAAATCCGCTTTGGTATACAAACAAGTAATTAAGACTCGCGCTATCGACTACAGCTACGATCCTCAGGACTTGAATATCACCATTGACGATGGCTTTTAATTTAAAGGCCATTTTTCATTAATAAAATAAAAAAAATATTTACAGTACAGGTGCATTTTATTACATACATTCATACATATAATCACGCCTTTATCCCTAATTGGGTAGGCAGAGCGTAAACGACCTAAACAAAGGTCGTTCTGCCACGTCTGACAAGTTTTGAGGATTATTACAGATGATCATGACGTAGGTATATTGCTTTAGTGACAGGTTGTCAACCCATCGCCTAAAATTGCAATATACTAAAACCTTCGAATCCATTAGCTGGTTTTTACAGCATGCTCTGCAGGTGATGCATCTGGCACATTCTATGTTTTTCCATCACTCGCAGTCCAGCATTGCACTTTATTACTATTTCTATAACAATACATTTTGTATTGGCTAAAGAATCAAAGAGAAATGGATGTCAAGTCGTATCAAGAAGTAAAATCGTTGGCAGAAGACAGAGAAAGTTGGCGATTACTCTACCGATAACTGCCTAGCACTCAAATTTAAGGAGCAAAAAGAATCGTATTTTATCATCTTTGGGTTAAGTGTTTTTTTAGAATGTTTTCGAAGATTGTTTTTATCTCAATAGAAAATTTTAACGTGTAATCAGGTTTATTCTGCGAATTTATCTTTCCAAAAACAACAAATTGTAAATAAAACACTTGAGCGTAGTTATCAATAAAATTTTAGATTGCTGACGTAGATAAAGGATTTAAATTAAAGCTAATGGTAGAAATTCGTAGTTGCAAAAATCACGACTTAACTAATTTAAGTCTATACCTGTCATTTTCTATCATGAGAGAACTGAAAAGGACAGCATTATATTAAGTCAAGATTTAGCTAAGTCGTACTTTCCACGAATCGATAGCAATCGGTATGTATGACCTAGAAAATCTTAAGAGTTAGTTGTGTATGTTTACTGGATGTTAATTTTATTGCCCGTTCAAGCTCGAGGAGTGTTTTAGTATTGATAAAAGATCCATACATACATACATACATCCATAATCACGCCTAATGGGGTAGGTAGAATGTAAACGACCCAAAGAAAAGTCGTTCCGCCACGTCGGGACAAAGTTTTTAAGGTTAGATAGATTTGTAGGTATATTACTGATGCCCATCGCCAATCGCCTAACTTGCAATATCCCTTAGCTGGTTTTTACAGCATGCCCGGGAGGAAATGCAGCTGGCACATTGTATGTTTTTCTGTCGCTCCCAGTCCAGCGTAAAGAAAAAAATATCAGTAATAAAAGATCACTCATAATAAATAATTAAAAAATCGTTATCGAAAAAAAAATTAGCTTCTCCATTTGGATTTTGTATGGGAAAGTAGGTTATTATAAAAAAAAACATGCGGTCCTTTATTGCTACTAAAATACCCTCTTGACCATGTCACGTAATGAAATTAGCACCCTGTATATCATTAACGTTATACCAGGTAAGTATTTTATTAGTGTTTAAGATAGTATTGCAAAGAAATTGCCAACCTACATAGGTAAACAAACAATCCACTTTAAACTAAACATACTCGTACGATGCAAACAGACAGCAAATGTGATAAAAAAATGAGATTACTATTTAGTTTACATAGTAGCATATTATTTATTTATTTATTAGAAATATACTCAATTAGTAAGTAAAAACACTTTATTGTACACAAAAGACAAAAAATGCAAAATTGAACTTAAATCAAAGGCGGTCTTATCGCTGGAAGCGATCTCTTCCCGACAACCTTTGGGTAGAGGAGAATGTAAATAGAAGGGAGTAGTGCTGAAGTATAGGAAATAATTAAATAATCTAAATATTACAAAAAATAAATAGTGAATATAATAAGAATAACAAAAAACTAAAACAAAATTATACATTTTTTTAGAGGTATACGCAAAATAAAATTACTTAAATAGTACAGTTACAATAACCTAATCATATGAGCTATATTGATTCAAAACTATCAACCGATCATCATACAAGTAAATAGAGAATATCAACATACAATTTTAATAGATATATGCTATTACAATATAGAGTCTTTTCTGACAGATCCTCCAGGTTCCTTATCCAGGTTATTATAATGAATTTAAATGTGTTAAATTTTGCTGACATTACTGCGTGACATTATATTATTTTTATCTCATTTTGAATTTGTTATTAACTTATTACTGTTATTAGTGTACTATGATTTGTGTTATTAAGTATATGCTGACATAGATTTTTGAGTCTTCATCTAATTTAATATTTTGTTACTGCAATTTGTTATTCTATATGACCTTAAGTTTTTGTTAAATATGCATGTTAACTGTTTGTATGCTCACTGTAAGCAAACTCGGCGCACGATTTTTTTGTTACACCTTTATATTGTAGTTGTTTATATAAATAAATATTTGAATGATTGATACAGCAGGCGAAGGCTGCTCTCTCTCCGAGTCTCCAGATTTTAATATACCGGGTGTAAGGTATAGCGTCCCGCAAACTGATAGGGGTTGCTCAGTCAACGACACTGAACTTCTTCTACCAAGAAATTCTTTCAGGAAGTGAAAAAAAGATTTTGTCTTTTCTATACAAATTGTCTGATCGTGGTGGACATTTTATAGAAGAATTTCCTGGTGGAAGTTGTTCAGTGTCGTTGACTGAGCAACCTCTTTCAGTTTGCGGGACGCTGTCCTTTACACCTTGTATACACTCTAGAGCAGGGGTGTCCAACTATATTCGGTACTGTTATTTTTTTGAAAGGGCGAGAATCGCTAACAGCAATCCTCAATATAGATTCGGAGTTGTGGTACATACATGCATATAATCACGCCTTAATCCGTAATGGGACTGGCAGTGCGTAAACGACCTAAACAAAGGTCGTTCCGCCAAGTCGACAAAGTTTTGAAGGTTATTTAAAATATTTTTGTAGGTATTTTGCTGTAGTGACAGGTTGTCAGCCCATCGCATAAATTATAATATACTGAAACCCTTCTGGCGCAGATAATATCAAAGTAGGTTTGTGGCACACTCTTTTCCTTTACACTCCACTAGATGTCTTAGTCTAAAACAATTCGGAAAAACGTTATCATTTAATTATCTCATGGTCTAAATGTATGGCGAACTAAAAACATGAGTGAATGTTTCCACAAATGGAATATGGTGAATGAACTTTTACGAAATCCATTTGGATTTATGCATATTCATTCAATAATTCACACAAAAATGAAAATTAATGCAGTTCTGGATGAATGGAAACTGGTTGATCGGAAAAACTTTAGCATGCACCATTCGTAGAGCTTGAGTCAGTGGTATACCGGGTGTAAGGGACAGCGTCCTGCAAACTGGTAGGGGTTGCTCAAGTCAACGGAACTAAACAACTATCACCAGGAAATTCTTCAAGGAAATAAAAAAAATGCTATGCCATACTAACTATCTGATCGAGGTGGTCATTTTGTACGGGAAAGTCAAACTTTTTTTTCATACGTGCATACATATAATCACGCCTTTATCCTTAATGGGGTAGGCAGAGCGTAAACAACCTAAACAACAACTAAAACAGCTAAGGTCTGACAAAGTTTTAAGGTAATTTTAAGATAGATTTGTAGGTATATTGCTATTGATAAGTTGTCAGCCCATCGCCCAAATTACAATATACTGATACCGTCGTATCCCTTAGCTGATTTTTACAGCATGACCGGGATGAAATGCAGCTGGCACATTCTATGTTTTTGTCTTTTCTCTGGCCTGGGAAGACTTTTTTCATGGAAGATTTTTTTTTCATCTCCTGAAAGAATTGTCTGTTCACTTTCGTTGACTGTGCTGTGCAACCCCTATAAGTTTGCGGGACGCTGTCCTTTACACCCGGTATAATATACTAGACGTAAGTACTGGACAACATGATGGGAACTTTACTTTGATAGAGTATACAAATTTGTGATAGTGGATAACTCAGCTGTGGGTGAAACCGCGGGGTGAAAAACTAGTTTATCATATCACTACATAGTATAAAACAAAGTCGTTTTGTCTGTCACTATCCCTATGTATGCATAAATCTTTAAAACCACGCAACGGATTTTGATGCAGTTTCTTTTAATGGATAGAGAGATTCAAGAGGAAGGTTTATATGTATAATACATGCATAATATAGTAGAGAAACACTGATAATTTCCGTGGGAAGCCGGGGCGGGTCGCTAGTAAATTATAAATAGATTATTGATAGGCTACTTTCATCAATTTCCTTTGAAGCTTTTGTTCCTCGCGAAGGCTGTTATAGACAGACAAACGACCCATTGGCCCGTATTGATAGAATTTACCGAATAATTCAATTCAACCCAAAAAGTGCGGAACTTGTAGATCCCAACTAAAGTAAGTAAGTTGTTTAAACGTGTTATAAGATAAGTTTGAATATTTATAGTTTGTGTTGCATTATTCTGGGGCTAAAATTGAATAAGATTGTGTTTCATCGGAGACAAATATTCATTTAGTTATTTTATAAGTTTAGAACTTTTTGTAGACCTAGGGTTTTATGGGATATGACGTGATGGGTGATGCTACATAATACCGATGCCTTAAGAAAACTTTCGTATGACTATTTATTTTATGATATTCACGCTTCGTAACATTGAAGAGCCCAATGGTGTAGTGGATAGGGCCGCTGCTGCCTTCTGAGCTCCCGCTTAAGTCGTGGTTCAATTCCCACGAATTTTTCGAGTTTTCGAATTTCATATGTACGTTTCTTCGACGCTTTTTCCGTGCTTTGGAAGGCATGTCCCGGTTAATATTGTTTAACATCGAAAACATTGGTCGTTAAGCCGTGACAGTGGTCAGTGCTAAGCATTGACGGCTTGAAAATTCTGAACTAATCTAGGATTGGGTCTGGTTTCCCTTCTGGGTTGCGGAGGTCAGATGGAAAAACCAGTACCCTAGTTCAATTACCTAGATTAGGTAGCCGACCTCGAGAGATACGGGATAAGGCTAGGGAGAGGATGATGATGAATCACGCTTCGTAAAAATCCAGCGCTTTACTTTAGCCGCGACCTTACAATTGCCTGTTTAACGTAATCAAGGTGTTTTATGATAAAAACTTTCCAGAGTTTTATTGCCTTTTGATAAATGAAGATTTCCGTGTATTTCATTAAAAATAATATCTGAAACTCAAACAAAAAACTGTAATTGATCACTAAAATAATACGAGTTTTATTTATGAGATTACACTTAAATATGGACTAAATATTTATTTCTGCAACCTTGAATAAATTACAATTTCTTATTTCCTTATGCTTTTGTTTTAATCTAATCTGATAAATTAAGAACGGGTCTTGATTGTCAGACATCACAATAGTCCTTTGTTCGTTAAAGGTAATCGCAAAATCTCAAATGTTGAATTGAGATGTGCGCGAGTTGTTTTCAATGCTGTAAAAATAGAAACATTACCTAAAATCTAAATACTGGCCTACTATTTCACCCCTTTGAGTAAGGAATTATCAAAAATATTAAATACGTGTCAATATTTTTATATTATCAGGCTAAACACAAAATATGGAAGACCCTATCTTCAAAATTTACTGAGTTCCACACAAACTTCCATCCCTTGTTTTACCCCCTTAGGGTGTAAAATTAAAAAAATCTTTGTTACTTCAGTCTTTTTCTTCCAAGATTATGTTATAAAAGAAACCTGGTGTTCAAATTTCATGAATCTAGTTTCAGTAGTTAAGGTTTCGCGTTTATGAGTCCTTCAATCACTCAGTCAGTAAGGAAATTCATTTGAGATTATTGTTCATTTTTCTTTCAACATATCTTTTATGTATTGGTACGAGAAGAAAAGTTAGTACCACGTTTTTGCGCATAACGCATGCCAAGTGCAACATGCCGTCTGCCGATGTGTGACCAAAATGACATGATAGTTAGGAGTGTCCAGGCTGTGCCTTAATTCTAAGTCACAGGGCTTGACGACGCAACTAAGGTCAACGAAACTAATCAACTTTCTCCAGGAAATTCTTTCAGGAATAAATGTTTTTTGGCATTCCCATACAAAATGACACGTGATCAACAGTTTGTATGAGAAATCCTTATTTCTGTTTCTTAAAAGAGTTTTTTAGTGTAAGTCTTTCAGATTCGTTTAAATTAATCTTTTAGGCACGAAGTACCATAGTAAAACTTACGTTAAACGATGTACCTATCAGACAATTTGTATGAGGAAACCATATTTTTAAAATTCCCTGAAAGTGTTTGTTTAGTGAGAGAGGTTTCGTACTGTTAGCTAATAGTATATTTTCTTTGCCTAAAGTGCGGAGTGAGACAGGCCTGGTAAAACTGACTTGTAATTGTCGTATTTATTTGCACCTACGCAGCTTTGTGCGCAGAGGCGAGGCACAGGTACTAATGAGCTGAGCTCCTACACGTGACGAACCAGCTGTAACTCAGATTAACTAGGTGCCTGGCGTTCACTTGACATTGTTCTGTTTTAGGCCCAACTCAACAGAATACAGAACAATAGTGAATTCTGAATTGTGAGCATGCAAATCACCATGTTGCCACTTCAAATAGGTATCATTCAGTTACCTACTAGATAGTTGCCAACAATTACAGTTGACTTTAATTACAGAGGGTCAATACAATTCACGTTTAACAAATAGAAAATATCATCCAAGACGTCACATCGAAGCAAGGTTTCCAGGAGGCTGGCAGCATTGCCTCTCTGAATGACTGGGCTTATTCTTTGGGCAATGAAACTGCCAGCCTTCGGGTCACCGGATGCATCGATGAAACGTCTGAATAAATTGTGTAGAAAACTTTTAGCGGCCGGACCCCATGGTCACTACCGCAAAAGGGACAAAAGTATATATGTTATGGACCAGTTGATTAATGCGGGCATTATTTAAAATGCACGAGCATTATGAATACTGTCTAGCTTTATCGGGCTAAGTGATTAATTACTATCTTAACTTCATTATTGATCACATTGCACGGTCATTATTATATTGCTACATGACAATTGGGCAATTTGATAATAAAGCTATATTTAACGCGGTGCTAGGGCGGGGAGGTAAGTACGTATGTCCTCTAAATGCGGAGGGCAATGTTATAGTAGATGTGGTTGTAAAGGTGGTTGCAAGTCTGATAAATGTACCTAGTTGTCGCAAAACTAAAAGTTTTGTACCTCAAAATGCCATAACAGTGGCAGTTGTTCTAATAAATAGACCTGTTACTTGCTACATATTGTATAATTATTGTTTTAAATTTTATGTTCTATTTTACTTATTTTCATTTATTAAGAGAAGATGTTTATGATTGCTTAAACTTTAGTTTATTTTATGTTTTATAATAATATGTCATTTCTATAAAACAAAGATACGTTGTGAAGTTTTTGTTTTAAATTTAATTATATTGTATGTTATATTTTTAATATGACTTTCCTTAAGTTTTAAATGCAAAAACTAGTAAATTTTAAAGGTAAAAGTCCTTGGTAATTAATCCAAATAATGATTCTGATTATTTAAGTGGTTTAATATTTAGTTTATTTTAAGCTAAATGACAATAACAATAAAAAAATAGTAATTAAATATGTTTGTATTACTCTGCCCAAAAGGTGATGGGCAATATGTATAATGCCCGGTCAATTTGATTATTTGAATAATCATTATCAAATTGCACTCTCATATTGGGCATTTTTCATAATGACCGGGCATTATGTATTTATCAATTTATCACTTGGTCCATAACATATATATCCCCTAGGCACAAGTATTTTCTACTTTTATGTTCTCCACCGAAGATGCTGCGGCACCTGCTCACATGGATGTGGAGGGTATATAAGATGAAGCCATTGTATCTGTTATTTAATTTGTTTACAAGTTTTTTTTTTTATTATCATGTTTCCTATACATACATATTATGAGCGGCAGCCAATCGGCAGGAGGCGTCAAGGCAGTCCTGTGAAAACCTGCAGGCGAACCGCAAAAGGCGAACAGTAGGCGGCTAAAATCACGGCGCAGTACAGGGGAAGAATGAAAGAAACTCGCCAGGGTCCTTTGTACCAACCAAATAGGTTGCATAGGATTACAACTACACCTATACGTATAAAGGGATTCAATTTCATGGGTATCATCGTTTACATCCAAACTTTGCTTCGAATTTTACTCTGTATTTTATTAGCTCTATATAAGTATGTCATGCACTAAATCGTCCAAAATTAAGGCAATAATTGTGGGTGAAATAAATGTCGTGTATTGACAAAGAGGGTCCGCCGAGGTCCTGATCAAACCGCTTTTAGAGTTAATTTCGACCCACCTACCTCTGTTTATTAGATTTTCCCAGTAAAGGTTCTGCTATTTGCGTAAGTCAAGCTGAAGTTAATGGAATTCCGCGTCAAATAAAATATCTATTATGTAAATTAAATTATTATGAATTTTTCGAATCCATAAAGTTCCTACCACCAATACCATGACATGATACACATCCTAGTTGATGTCTATCCACATCCAAAATAGCATAATTGATAACGAATAATACTTCAGCTAAGGGATCCGAGGGTTTCAGTATATTGTAATCTAGGCGATGGGCTGACAACTTGTCACTACGGCAATATACCTACAAATCTATCTTAAATAACCCTCAAAACTTTGTCAGACGTGGCGGAATGACCTTCGTTCAGGTCGTTTACGCTCTACCTACCCCTTTAGGAATAAATGCGTGATTATATGAATGTATGAATGAATAATACTTTCCTACCTCCATGTTAAATAAATTAAACTTAAAACAAACCACTTCTTTTAGACACTTAAGAGACTTTTAGCACACAGAAAATACCAACAAAACTAAACTGAAAGTCGTTCGTCTCCAGTCGTCAACATTGCTTCGTAAAATTTCAGATTAGTTTTAAAGAATATAGTACCTCTCTGTCTATGAAAAGGCAGTAGATTTAGTATAAATAAAGTTTTAAAATGAAAGTTCTGTACTTAATTAACACTTCTATTGTACAAAGTTTTATTTAAAAGACCCCCTCTAGCGAGATCCCAATTAAAGTTAAGTGTAGGTAGGTATATATCAAAAAAATATCATAAGTGGGGCACCACAGGCTCTTAAATAAAAATAATAATTAAAGTAGTTACCCTTGTATCCCCAGCGGGGCAGGTAGAGTGTTAATCAGCGATGTTATAGATGAGCATACTTCAGTAAACTTGTAGTATGTATTTATAACAGTTGGAATGACTTTACGTAGTAAGTGTGACTGGCTTAATATCCCGTTTATTTGGGAGGTTAGTAGTGTGAGTCAATTACGAGGTGCTCTGGTGCGGTCACGCCTCTATCAATACCACCAGAAATATCATCTAAATTGTGGCACAGCGAAATATTCACAGCTGAAATTTCCAAAATACCAATATCGAATTTGACGCAGTGAATGTAGACAATTAAAAGCTGAAAAGCTCTATGATTGAAATTTGTGGAATAAAATGGAATCTGGAATAAGTTTTTGTGTGTAGTTAATCATTGATGTCATAAAACCGCAAAAATATTTATTTCACGTCACATTTTCTGTTAAAATTATAATTTTACATACATACATATAATCACGCCTTTATCCCTGATGGGATAGGCAGAGCGTATACGACCTAAACGAAAGGTCATTCCGCCACGTCTGACAAAGTTTTGAGGGTTATTTAAGATAGACTTGTAAGTATATTGCTGTAGTGACAGGTTGTCAGCCCATCGCCTAAATTACAATATACAGAAACCCTCGGATCCCTTAGCTGATTTTTACAGCATGCCCGGGAGGAAATGCAGCTGGCACATTCTATGTTTTTCTCTCGCTCCCAGGCCAGTATGGAAGAAATTATAATTTTTAATAATTTGAGTACTAGAATGATTACCAACGTAATATAATTATTTGAGAAAGATTCGTATTTTGAGTTAGGTGATATACCTAACTCAAAATACGAAAAAATACTTGTTATGTCCTATTTCTATTATCATATTATTTTTATTCCTACAAATGAATCTTCAAAAATATAATCACATAATACCCGGATGTGACGGCACACACAATGCTAAAAGCTTTTAGTGAATCATCCATAACGCCTGAGTGACATCAAGGTTGGATCGAATACATCTGGTAAAGGCAACATTACTGCTTTTGAGAAAATACTGGATGAAGATAGGCATCGATACGGAAGGGTAAAGGGAGTATTTGCTCTCATATCTTTTGGAATGGGGATGAATTATATTTATAGTATTTTCAACTCAGTTTTAGAATAAAGCTAAACAAAGTTTCTTGTTTTTTTAATCAAAAACACGTTTCAAAAATAAATTGATACGCGTTAGCAAATTGGTTATATTACTTAAACTACTATTTAATTATGTTATCATATCTAAAACTGATTTTAGAAACAAGATCGACGATTAAAATTTATTCTAAAACTGAAATGAAAATACTATAGAAATACTTACTTTGAATGCATATCTATTATTAATGGCTGTTACGTTCTTTCATGCTGGACTGGAAGCGAAAGAAAATCATAGAATGTGTCAGCTGCATTTCCTCCCGGGCATGCTGTAAAAACGCTTTCAGTATATTGCAATTTAGGCTATGGGCTGACAACCTGTCACTACGGCAATATACCTACAAATCTATCTTAAATAACCCTCAAAACTTAGTCAGTCGTGGCGGAACGACCATGTTCATACATACATACATATAGTCACGCCTTTATCCCTGATGGGGTAGGCCGAGCGTAAACGACCTAGAACAACAGATAATATAATACTATACTAGTACCTAAACTAAGGTCGATCCGCCACGTCTGACAAAGTTTTGAGGGTTATTTAAGATACATTTGTACGTATATTGCTGTAGGGACAATTTGTCAGCCCGTCGCCTTAATTGCAATATACTGAAATCCTCAGATCCCTTAGCTGTTTTTTACAGCATGCCCGGAAGGAAATGCAGCTGGCACATTCTATGTTTTTCTCTCGCTCCCAGTCCAGCATGGAAGAAGACGACCATGTATGTGGTTATTAATAGTGTGTCGTTATTTGTTGACACCTAATTATTTCTCTCACGTGGGCCACGCGCCCACGTAACCAATGATGTAATTTTATTTCATATCCGAACATGACTTTAAGTTATTCTTTGAAAAAGAATCATGACTTAGGTCGTATCGGTTATGTCATATTGCTTTTATTAAGTATTTTATTCTTACCTTTTCCTACGCCTGCAATGTATTTTTCCGAAGTACGAGTTAAAGTATAGGTACAATGGTTTTTATTAAATCTCAATCTAACTGCCTCCGTGGTCTCAACTGCCTCCGTGGTCTAGTGGCTAGTGCCATGGACTCCTGATCCTGGTTCGATTCCCAGGGGGGAAACACAAAGTTGATATTTGAGAATTTATCACTTTGTGAATTTTTCCTCAGTTAGGACATTGCAGGCTGAAACACCTGATTGTCTGAAAATGAAAAAGATTTCGTGCTTCGGAGGGCACGTTAAGCCGTCGGTCCCGGTCGCTGTCTTCGATAGTGGTCGTTACTCAAACCATGTCAGAGGCCTGGTAGTTGTGCTACTAGGCGGTTTAAAAACTCTGACACCAGGGTTCATCAGGTCGATAGACTCGATACCCACTCGACAGAAGAAGAATAAATCTCAAAATTTCAAACATAAATTTTACGCAACAAAGTTAAATTTTTAATTACAAAATCATAGGTTTTCGGAACTCAGAGATACAAGGCATATTTTTTAGTTACGTATTTGTCCAGCAGTGGGATGATTCAGGCTAGACAAGACAAGACGGAAAAAGAAACGGGAGGCTTTTGCCAAGCAGTGGGACAGTTCAGGCTAGTATAATAATAATAATACCTACATATCGTAATTCAACTCACAAAAACATGACAACAAAACTCAGAGTTCGTGGGAGTGCATTAATGTCTTAAACGAGACCCAAGGGCTAAACAGAAGCTAATACGGAACGTGACGACGCTTGGGGACTTAGCAAACAAACTTACACTTTTTTATTTTATTACTAAAGAAACACGTCCGATAGAAAAAAAACGCTATTACACGGATAAAGTATCATGACATGTCACTTGATAGACACATATAATGCCATCCATACTAATATTATAAATGCGAAAGTAACTGTCTGTCTGTCTGTTTGTTTGTTGCTCTTTCACGCCTAAACGGCTTAACGGATTTTGATGAAATTTGGTATGGTGATAGATGGTATTCTGAAAACGGACATTGGCTGTATATAATCACGCCACCGTACTTAAGAGGTAGGTAGCAGGCTGGGAACTGATTTTAGTAAGTGATTTCTTTCACGCATAAACGAATTTTAATGAAATTCGGTACGCTGCTGGTAGATGGTCTATCGAATCGTTTAACGAGCAAACAAGAAATTTCTATCTGGCTAATAATGTTTAATGTGTAGCTGTCTAATTTATAAGTATCATATAAGTAAGTATATGTAGTGATATTCTATCTACCAATTTCTCTGATATATAACATAGAGTATCCTATCTTATGTAGCATATATTATGTATTAGTTTATCATAAGATATGTATTAGTATATTTTATTGAAATATTTATTTAATAGTGTGTAAATATTGTCTAAGTATTATATGTAGTAATATGCACTATCCCGCTTTCTGCTTATACAATTTCTATACCCAAAGGTTGCCTGGTAGAAATTGCTGCTTAAGCAATATGGCCGCCTATATTGTACTGTCACGTTTGATCCTTTTTATTTATGTTGTATGTGTTTCTTTGTGCAATAAAGAATTTTGTATTGTATTGTATGGTAACCTTCTTCTTCTGTCGAGTGGGTATCGAGTCTATGGACCCTATGAACCGTGGTAACCTAAAGACCGATTTTTACTTGGGGGAGCAGCCAGAATTAAGAGTGCCATGAAGTGCATCACGCTATGTTGTTAAAATGTTAGCAGTTCATAATGTGTGTTGTGTGTTAATCATCTGTGAAACTTTTATAAACGTGCATTGAGCGACATAAGTTTCAAGATGGATGGGAGGAAAGGGAACAGAAGCGACAGGAGCGAGTCATGGACGGGAGGACTGGATAGACATGATGACTGTTTAGGAACGCGTGTGACGGGTAGGACAAGAGGGACCGTGTGGTAGGTACGTGAGGAACGATGACGGGAGAAGGGGTCTGTCCCTACTTTCGCGCCACCATCGTCACGTTTTCGGAACAGATCCACAAGACGCTGCATTTAATCACGGGTTAAAACTTTGCAGACGAAGTCGCGGGTAAAAGCTAGTAGGTAATAGGACATAATTCCTAAATTAAATTTTGTTATTCTTTTACAAGTTAATTAGTGTCATGCTCTGTAGCAGAAAATAGGTAGTTGTTCCGTGACTGTAGCAGTTACATTTTTGATACTAATTTAATGAAATTGCGAACATACATGATGTCTAGCTCTAAAGTTAATTAGAAATAAAATATTAAACATTTAATATGCATATTCGCTATAAAAAGCGACAAACCATACGACAGAGATGTGAGACACGAACCTAGTAACACAATAAAGTTAATTCAGTATTTCCCGTTTTAAAATCCAACTTAAGGTGACACTGAAAACGCAGTGAACTGAAAAACCGGTCCAATATAATCAAGTTATAGTAACCTTATAATTAGCGATTCATAGCTCGTTGTAGTAACGGGAAGAAAAATTGCAATTGCCGTTAGTTGGAATTGTAAATAAATACACGCATAAAAATAAAGATAAACTTAGTTTTATTTTCTTTCACGCTTAGACGATACCAGCACATACGCCATATTGATAAAATACAAGACAGAGATAGCTATAATGAAGTCATACACTTTCTTTCTCTTTTCATTACATTGCGTTCCGTTCATACAACTTTAACACCCCCTCTCAATGTAATAAAAAGAATAATAAAATACAGAACACTATTACATTAATGAAACTGAAACTGAACTACTATCTATCTATAGTACTAACTACATACTAACTCAGAAAGAAAACTTTATATGACACATAACTATTCAAAAAATTATACCACATCCTACTATGAATTTCAACAATAATTCTTTCTTTAAAGGTTTTGTGAACATGTCTGCAATTTGTTCATTAGTACACAAATACTTAACACATATTTTGTTACAGTTTATAAGCTCTCTTACGAAATGATGTTTCACATCAATATGCTTTAATCTTTTAACACTGTTAGTGTTTGCAATTGAGATGGCTGATTGATTATCACAAAATATATTTACTGGGGTTACATTACTCATGTTAAATTCTTGAAGCATATTAACTAACCAACATGCCTCACTACATGTCATACTTAAAGAAACATATTCAGCCTCCGTGGAGGACAGACTCACAGTGGTTTGTTTTTTAGAACACCATGATATTAAACAATTTGAATATAAAAAACAGTATCCAGTAGTGGATTTTCGCTCTTTAAGATCACCCCCCCAATCAGCATCGCAATAACCTATCATACTTTCACTACTGTTACGCTTATAAATTAATTTATAGTTTATTGATTGCTTGACATATCGTAAAACTCTTTTTAAAGCTACTAACAGCATGTCACTAGCACGGTCTTGATATCGACTCAGTACTGACAAAGCCACACAAAGATCAGGCCTTGTTCCTGATACAGCATACATCAAGCAGCCAATAATCTGTCTACAAAGATTTTCAACATTTTTATTTTTTTTACATTCATTTTGAAGCAACAATGTATTAAAGTTTGGGTCCATAGGGGTAGATATGGGTTTACAATCATACATATTAAACCTTTTTAATACATTTTCTAAATATTTCTTTTGAGACAATTCTGTTATTCCTGTATTTAAATTTTGGTTCACATTTATTCCCAAAAAATCTGATATCAATCCTAAATCTTTCATCTTAAACTCCTGATGTAATACTGCCTTGAGATCTTCAATTTGTTTGGAATTACTACCAAAAATTAACATGTCGTCAACATACAACAGAACATACATTTTGTCTTCACTATTACATTTTGAATACAGACAAGAATCACAGTGTGACCTTTTAAAACCCTCTCTCATCATTATAGAATTAAATTTGTCATTCCATGACTTAGGTGACTTTTTAAGTCCATATAAAGCTTTATTTAGTTTTACAAAATTCTTACCATTCTCATATGCCCCTTCTGGTAAACTAATGTACACATTATCATTTCCTATCTCCCCATACAAAAAGGCTCCTGTCACATCCATTTGAAACAATGGTAAATTTAATTTTGTAGCTACAGCCAAAAATAACCTGAAAGTTGCTAACTTGGCCACTGGTGCATAAATTTCGTCCAAACTTAGGTCATCTTTCTGTTCGAAGCCCCTAGCCACTAACCTAGCCTTATACTGCACAGTTCCTTCAGTCTGTTTGATTTTAAACACCCACTTGCTACTTATCACTTTTTCACTTTTTGGCACTTCACATATTTTCCAAGTGTCATTGTCTTTCAGCGTTTGTAGTTCCTTCCTGATTGCTTCTTGCCACTCACAAGCATCTGGTCTCTTCATGGCTTCTTCGTAGGACGTAGGGTCTTCTGTTGACAAAGTCACATTGTTACACCTATAAAACTGGGTCGGCTGCCTAACTCGCTGACTCCGGCGAAGCACAGGAACTTCCACTTCACCTTGACTGGAATCACTGTGATTGTCACTTGTACATGGCTCATACAGGCTATCTTCTGACTCACCCTGCAAAGTGCTGTCAGTATCCTCAGTAGTGGCAGAAGGTTTGTCCTCTTCCCTTTCCTGTTCCGGCACCTGATCATCTTCTTCACATGTACATAGCTCCACAGTGCTCTCTTGTAGCTGAATATTCACAGACTGTTCCTGCGGCTTCAACACCTCATCAGCTTGCTCAGGTAAGAAAACTAAATCTCTTCTAGTATCAACTATGTTTTTGTTTGGAAAATACACTCTGTAGCCTTTTGTAGTTTCTCCATATCCTACCATAATTCCCTTTTCTCCTTTAGGATCCCATTTTCTTCTATTTTGTTTGGGAATATGGACAAACAGGGGTGTTCCAAAGATTTTGAGGTTATGTATTTCAAAGACTTTGTTTGTCCATAATTCAAATGGAGTTTTACCTGCAATGGAGCTCATACCAATTCTGTTTATAGTGAAAGCAGCAGTGTTGACCGCTTCAGCCCACAATATCTTGGGTAAATTCTTTGCTAACAACATAGTCCTTGCCGCTTCCACCAAAATTCTATTTTCCCTCTCAGCTACTCCATTTTGTTCTGGTGTGTATGCCACTGATGTCTGATGGATGATCCCTTTTGACAGTAGAAACTCCCGAACCTCCTTGTTTACAAACTCTGTCCCATTGTCACTGCGAAAGAATTTTACATTATTTCCTGTTTCATTCTCGGCCTGATTTATGAAATTTTGAACACAGTACTTTATCTCACTCTTTTCTTTGACAAAGTAAACTTTTCTGTACTTTGAGAAACCATCTTTAAATACAACAAAGTATCTCGAACCTCCAACTGAAGTTTCCTCCATGGGGCCACAGGTGTCAGCGTTGATTACTTCACAGGTTCTTGATAATTTCGTGTCACTGATAGGGTATGGCAAGCGATGAATTTTCCCCTTCAAACAGCTCTCACATTTAAATGATGTCGATTCGCTTACATCAACTGAGTTGTTTTTCAATATGTTTCGAACGTAATCAACATTTTGATGCGCCATTTTCTCATGCCACTCACGTAAACTAAGTTGAGCAACTGCTGTATTCGCTTCTCCCCTGGGCAATTCACGAAATTTTAACCAATAATTCGTTCCGATGCGATCACCGACGGCCATTATTTTGCCTTGTTTGTAAAATTTACAAATATCTCTTTCGGTCACCATTTTGTATCCTTTCTGTGCAACAACAAAGACCGAGAACAGATTATTTATCAAATCAGGGACGTAGAGTACTTCGTCTATGGTCGTGTCAATCCATTCACTCCCGTTTGATACTTGCAGCGCCATCTGTCCGTATCCGTGCACTTGTACTGTCGATCCATTTCCTAGAGTGACCGTTCGTCCCATGCCTTCCAAACTTGTGTATGTTGTAAAAAACTCACGTTCACGGCTCATGTGATCACTCGCTCCAGAGTCAGCTAACCACATACTTTTATAACTTTCATCATGATGAGGATCCTGAGAACTTGTCGCGACGAATGCATTAGACATTTTTGAGTTCACTTTACGGTCTTTTTCCTTTTTGTACCGACACTGACTTTTAAAATGTCCAGTTTTGTTACAAAAATAACACCTTTGTTCTGAACTGTTACCGTCCGAATTACGCTGATTGTCTCTATATTTCACATTAAAGTTATTTTTGCATTCACTTTGGAAATGTCCAATCTTGTTACACTTGAAACATTTTTTGTTGTTTTTTCTAGCGACAAAGAAAGCTGATGACGATGGCTGAGAATCGCTATTATTTTTATGTATCCTTTCTTCTTCTATTAGCAATCTAGACACCAGGTTTTCAATTGTTTGTTTCTCTTCTGATGCCGACTCCCAAGCGGACACAAAATGTTTATATTGTTCTGGTAACGTCATCAATATTTTTGTGATAACGAACTTGTCCGATATTTCCTCACCTAGCTGTTTTAACTGATTTTGCAACTCCTGTATCTTTGATAAAAATATAGACATTTCTGTGCCTGGCTCATATTTGAATTGAAAGAATCTTTGTTGTATCATATGAATGCTTGTTTCAGATTTTTGTTCGTAAACAGCCAGTAATTTTCTCCACATCTCTGCTGAAGTGTTGCAAGATATTATATGTAACATAGCCTCCTCGGACATCCGCATCACTATTATGGTTTGGGCTTTGCCATCCATTGTCTCCCAGCGTGTTCTTTCAGCGTCATCCTCGGGTTTTACTGCTGTTCCATCGACAACATCGATCAATTTCTGACCCCGCAGCATAACTGTAGTTTGAAACTTCCAAATGTTCCAATTTTTCGTGCCCTCGAGCTTAAGTCCAGGTAAACCACCTTGTGCTGAGTCCATCGTGTAGTGTTATCTCCTGTAGACCTTCCTGCCTTGTTCAATTTCTCGAACAAGTTATTCCGCCTCGACGAACGGTTAACCTCAAAGACCAACACCGCAGTGCACCACGCGGTTCCGTTCTTTCGTCGATGTATTTTGCTCACAGTATTCACCGATTTATACGTGCATTTACTTTCCCCGGTCTGATTATATGTCTGGGCCCATAACCAGTTGGAATTGTAAATAAATACACGCATAAAAATAAAGATAAACTTAGTTTTATTTTCTTTCACGCTTAGACGATACCAGCACATACGCCATATTGATAAAATACAAGACAGAGATAGCTATAATGAAGTCATACACTTTCTTTCTCTTTTCATTACATTGCGTTCCGTTCATACAACTTTAACACCGTTATTCGTAATGTTTCTTCCTGTTACTACAACGAGCTATGAATCGCAAATTTATAAAGTTCTAAATTATCTTAATAACTATAACTTGATTCTGTTGGACCGGTTTTTTGATTCACTGCGTTTTAGTGGATTATCTTTTTCTATACTATTGAGAAAACGCTTTTTACACTAGTTCCATATATATTATATTATAGTTTTCTGAATAGTATACTATAGAGTTCAATCAAGACATAACAACTCAAAGTATAACATATGTTTTTTTACTAATAGGGGCGCCACTTGGCTAGTATTGTCATCTTAAAGTATATAAGTAAAAAAGTGTTTCCTTGCGACGGAGAAGAAAGTCGTGTCTGAAACAGGAAGGTAAAAAACTTGGCGTATTCGGAGCGCTTTGTCTAGAACTTTACTAGTGTTTCTTTGTCTGTTGTTTAAGTACTATATTTTTCAACAGTTTTGCTCGGACTTACAAATTTTGCTTTAAAATTTACGAGTCCTAAGGAGGCACTGACCTCTACTTGGAAATCGCAATAACATTGATATTAGCAATATGTAGTAAGTTCTAAAAATATAACATAATTATGTGTAACGATGTTGTAAAAGGGTTTCACTTTTTATCATTTATAGAGGACTAGCGACCCGTCCCAGCTTCGCACGGAAATCATTAGTGTTTCTCTACTATATTATGCATGTAATATACATATGAATCTTCCTCTTGAATCACTCTTTCCATTAAAAGTAATCAACCGCAATAAAATCCGTCGCGGAGTTTTAAAGATTTATGCATACGTAGGGATATAGGGACAGAGAAAGCGACTTTATTTTATACTATGTAGTGATACACAAAAATTTAAGTTTACTTTTTTCAGATAGCATGAGTCTCCTAACAGCAAAAATATAAAAACATCACAGATACAAAAGAGAATTCTTTATAACTGTCAAAAAAGTATGGATTCGACATGTGTCAGGATGCTCATGCTGTGTGAAAAAAGATACTGGATGTAAAATAGGATCAACTTTAACTGACCGAACACATCTTAAGATAAGATAAGATAAGGTAAGAATATACTTTATTGCAAAGAAAATACACATGAGAAAATAAAATTAAATGAAACAAATAGTAGTACAAATAGGCGGCCTTATTGCTAAGCAGAAATTTTTTCCAGGCAACCATAGGGTACAGGAAAATAAAAGTTGATCTGGTGGGCTGGTATACATTTTGGGCAATATATTGTATAGGTACGACGACACTGCAACAGACGCGAATTGTATCATCTGTAAAGATGGAACAGGGCCTATGATGATTGTATAGGTAAGTAAATAAGCTACTTAGGTGTATTTATATAATTAATAACAATAAATAGTCATATATACATACATCTGTAGTGAAAACTATAAGTTTGTCTTGAAATCAGATCGAATTCGAAAAAAAAAAAACAGAATCGTTTCAGAAGTTTTGAAAGTTAGAGAAGTAAAATAATAAAGTAATAAATATTATTATTATATACCGAGTTTAAGGGTCAGCTTCCCGCAAACTGATAGGGGTTGCTCAATCAACGAAACGGAACATCTTTTTTTAGTTACCCTAAAATGACCCAAAACTACTATCACCAGGAAATTCTTTAAGAGAATGACAAAAGAAAATGACTTAAAACAAATTATTATTGTCCGATTGAGGTGGTCGTTTGTATAGGAAAGTAAAAACAAAAACGTTTCCTAAAAAAATCCTGCCATAAGTTGTCCAGTTTTGTTGACTGAGCAACTCCTTTCAGTTTGCGAGAAGCTGTTCTTTACACCCTGTATGAACATTTTACATACGAGTTCAATATTTATAGAATCCCATTAACGCATTTTTCCATGCTGGACTGGGAGCGAAAGAAAAACATAGAATGTGCCAGTTGCATTCCCATTGGCGTATGCTGTAAAAAACAGCTAAAGGGTTTCAGTATATTGTAATTTAGGCGATGGGCTGACAACCTGTCACTACAGCAATATACGTACAAATCTATCTAAATAACCCTCAAAACGTGGCCGAACGACCTTTGTTTAGGTCTGCCTACCCCATTGGGGATAAAAGCGTGATTATATGTACTAACGCAAGCTTGTGGTACAATTTGAGCGAATCATCTGTCTGATCCAATTAACATGCGTTTTCCATCAGTCCAACAGTCATTCTCGTATATCACTATAATTTACAGTCAGTTGAGCAAATTGATCAACCCAACAAAACTGCAACATTACATTCGGTAAAAAATAGGAAATTGCAGGTCATAAAATGGAAATTTTTACTATAAAATTGGTGATAAAACTGTGACTGATTGTACCAGCATACAAATAACTAAAGTTAAATGACTGTACTAAAATTAATGCTGTTCAGTCAAATCAGTCAAATAAAATGCAGGTAAAAGATTTTACAATGCTGGACTCGGAGCGAGAGAAAAACATAGAATGTGCTAGCTGCACTTCCTCCTGGGCATGCTGTAAAAATCAGCTAAGGGATCCGAAGGTTTAAGCATATTGCAATTTAAGCTATGGGCTGACAACCTGTCACTTCAGCAATGTACCTAGGTACAAATCTATTTATTTATTTATTTTATTATATCTATCTTAAATAACCCTCAAAACCTTGTCAGTCGTGGCGGACTGACCTTTGTTTTGGTCATTTATGCTCTGCCTACCCCATTAGGGATAAAGGCGTGACTATATTTTGTATGTATACTGTATTTTGTCTTGTGGATTTTGTATTAAATTCCTCTGTTTTATAAAATTAAATAGCGTTCCATATACGTTTTTTCTGTCCTTTAGGTTTAACTAGTCTGTTTCTCTAATTCATCTGATTTGTTTTTGTTTCTCAACGGAACAATTATGATTGAATGTGCTAGTTTTGGAAATACTGGTTAAAAGGAAACAAAGTTTTAACAGAGTGCGCAAATATATTGAGTAAAATTTGTATCAACATTTAACACACTCATTTTCATTGCCAGAGAAAAACGTAAGCAAGTCGTTACCAAGCAATAACTATAGACAATTCTAGACGTATTGGGATTCACTCAACCTTTTCTATCAGCTAGCCTGGAGCCTGTATAAGCTATCATAATTCATAACATATCCGGAAGATATATCACATGCTAAGCCAACTTTGTGATCACGTCACAGTGAGCGAATAGTGGATAGCCTCAATAGATACTTTATCACTCCGGCTTATGTTGGAACAAGTCTTATACTGTACGTGTTACTCTAACTAATGGGTTAACAATGGCATCAATTCTTACGACATAAATCTAATTCTAATTCTTAGTTAGCGTTGTCACTTTCTCGACTTCGACATAAGACCAGGATAGCAAATAAACACATACTTTGACATTCCTAATTTGACATAAGACTGCTTATTTGAAGTAAAGTAATGGAGCATGCTCTATGCTCAGTTTTTATTTAAAGCGTCCTACGTCAAATTACGAATACCACACTCATGTGTTTATATGCTGTCCTGTTCTTATATTAAAGATAAGAAAGTGACAGCGCTAGCTACGAATTAGTTAAGGAAAAGGGCGTCCAGATTTGCCGAAAATATTGTAAGTTTTATTTATATTTTTTGTTATTAAAACAAGTATTACACATGCTCACACACTTTCCATAGACTTAGGCTCGTATCTATAAAGCCAACTCAAGATTGAGAGCAATATTAAGTATGGATTTGGCTAGTCGCTTTGTACAGAAATGACATTTCTGATACGAACTCAAACTAGCTGTCAACTTCTAGTGCTGTTTATCAATACAATGCCTTAAACACACTTCGATGCAAAATGTTGACGTCAAATATGCCATATTCTAGGCAAAATTAGGACAATTAGTAGATTGTCCTCTTATCACTACATAGTATAAAAACAAAGTCGCTTTCTCTGTCCCTATATCCCTATGTATGCTTGGATCTTTAAAACTACCTAATGGATTTTGTTCTTTTAACGGATAGAGTAATTCAAGAGGAAGGTTTATATGTAAAATAATGCATAATATAGTAGATAAACACTGATGATTTCCGTGCGAAGTTTATATAGCATATCTCTCAAAGCCAGCTAAGCTATTATATTCCATTTAGCATTCAAAGCTACATCGTAACCATGAAATGTGCAATTCAGCGACTATTTATCAAATGCTTCCGACGCTTATATCTAACTCGACGAATCCATGAAATAAACATTTTTTTAAATTTGATATTTATCTAAAATTTATTATTTAGACGATCCATGTTTTAAACATTATAATTACGAAAAAAAAATGCACACTCACGCAGAAAATATATGCATAAGCTCACAATAAGTTCAAAACAAAATATCCTCGTCGACATGGTATGAGGTATATAGTTTGAACATAATATAGATTTGTATGTTGGTGCTATGATTATTGAACTTTTGAGAATGTAAGCGTAGCGTAATGCTACGAATTCGTAGCAAATTCTACGATACTCATAGCGTAGAAATTTACGACCATTCAATGCTCATAGTATGAGTATCTGTTGCAAAGGCAATATGTAAAAATGTCATTGCTACGTAGCCATGTTTCTCGTTTAAAACATATTCAAATTCCAAACATAAAACATGGCAAGCGATTAATTTGAATTGATCCCTTTAAGCGTTGTCACTAATCTCGTTAACAGGTAAGCCGGTAACAGTTACAAATATCGGTGTTCCATCGACGGCTGTTATTAATTGGGGTTCGCAGCAATTAATATTGCTGGCTGGTAACAACTGATACTAATCGCCCTGCGGTCAGACGTGTTGGAGAAAGTAGGAATCCGGAGTAGGAGATGGAAAGCAAACTGAAGGGGGTTTCCCAGTTGACGACACAAAACAATTTTTTAATAGAAGTTCTTCAAGGAAATAAATAAAACATATTTCAACCAATTTCATTTGATGAAATTTTTTTTTTCTGTAACATACATACATACATACATATATTCACGCCTTTATCCCTAATGGGGTAGGCAGAGCGTAAACGACCTAAACAAAGGTCGTTTCGCCACGTCTGACCAAGTTTTAAGGGTTTTTTAAGATAGATTTATACGTAAATTGCTGTAGTGATAGGTTGTCAGTCCATCGCCTAAATTACTATATACTAAAACCCTCAGATCTCGTAGCTGGTTTTTACAGCATGTTCGAGAGGAAATGCAGCTGGCACATTCTATGTTTTTCTCTCACTCCCAGGCCAGCATGGAAGCCAAAGCTAAGCTTTTTTCTGTAAAGTTGTTCAATATCGTTGACTGTCCCCTCACATACGCAGTTAGTATTATATGCAAAGGTATTGTTTCTAACAAAAAAGTAAACAGGTAGCCAACACTATAGAATGTTTACTTTGTAAGAACAAAGTACGCTGTAATACTTTGCAAAGTACGCTGAAGGGATTTTTCCTTAAAATTACGAAGACCGAATGAAAAATGTTCGTCACAAAAGTTTGTTAAACGATCTACCACCGCTATCACCGGAATAATAAGTAGGTTAGCAAAATAAAATAAGCGCCCCTTGAAAGCCTTGAAAAAACCGTACCTTTCCTCCTTTTGGTAAATTAATTAAAAAAGTTAAACGCTCAACATGTGGTTTTCTTTCTGTTAAACGGACTTTGGGAGCCTGAAGTAAGATCATAAAAACCACGGTACCTGTATATGTGCTATAGTATAATATGAAATCGATTCATATTATACTAAGGCATTTGTAAGCCCAAATTGTTCAAGTGAAAACTTACAATAACTGCTATGGAACCTACGGTGTAAGGGACAGCTTAGCTTGATAGTTGTGCTACTACGCGGTTTAAAAACTCTGACACCAGGGTTCATCGGGTCGAGAGACTCGATACCCACTCGACAGAAGAAGAAGAAGGGACAGCTTCCCGAAGACTGATAGAAGTTGCTCAGTCAACGGAATGAAACCACTTTATAAGAAAGACTTTTTTTTTAAAGAAAATGAAGCTAAAAATATATTTCCCGAAAGATTTTTTTAGTTAAAGTTGTTTAGTTTAGTCACAGTTTAGTTGACTGAGCGACCCGTATAAGTTTGTCGGAAGTTAACCTTGAATATGTCGTAGGATAATTAGATAATTCAAATTTTCTCGAAAATCCTGGACATTTTGCGAAAACACGGATAATTAGATAATGGTGAAATCATTTTCAAATCTTACTGGAATAGGTCAGGTTTTTTGGGAAAGAACTCGTCGTCCTAGTAACATTTGATATCCTTAACTGAAATAAGAACGCTGATTTATCGGTTAGCGCGCCCAAAATAAGATCTTCTCTGATTGGTTGACGTTTTAAATGTCAATCATAAGCGCATGTAATTTAACCAAAACCAAATAAAAATAAAATTATATCTGTAAGTAAAAATCTAGCCAATCGCAATTAAAGATATCAAATGTCTTTTTCTAGTAAGATTTGACAGTGTTTTCACCATTGTCACATACGTGTTTTCACAAAATCCCTAGGATATTCGCGAAGATTCCAATTATCAAATTTTCCTACGACATATAGAACGACATTAAAGGCAAAACTAGATTGTTTCCAGGAAAACAGGCAATAAGTGGCTAAGGCATATTGAACTCAGACTAGGTAGATCGATGTTCGACCAAGTCGGTTTAATTAACTCGCAGTGCTTTGAACTAAGCTCAACAGACAACAATACTGCTGCCATTTCAATACAGCTCTTGGTCTGTTCTACAATACCTTTAAGATCGTTTACTACAAACATACATAAAATCACGACTTTATCCATAATGGGGTATTCAGAGCGTAAACGACCTAAACAAAGGTCGTTCCGCCACGTCTGACAAAGTTTTAAGGATAATTTAAGATAGATTTGTAGGTATATTGCTGTAGTAAACGGTGGTCAGCCCATCGCCTAAATTGCAATATAATGTAACCCTCGAATCCCTAAGCTGGTTATTACAGCATGTCCGGGAGGAAATGCTGTTTTTCTTTCGCTCCCAGTCAAGCATGGAAGACCTTTACGAAATGTCATGTTATTGAAAAATGGGTAAGTAGGTGAAAAAATGTGTGCTATATTTCGTGAGCCTGGAAGATTATGTTACATTCCAATAGTTAAATACATCATTGGAACACCTAATTCTTTATATTATTAGTAATTAATCATTAGGAGTAGGCTTACCCAGATAATATCTATCCACTGTAAGTAAAAACAGTTGAGTGGTTTATGTATTCATATTAGTTATATCAAGGTGAAGGTTAAAGTATGTAGTAAATTTAAAAAAATATGGACTCTCTAATATAGCATTTGAATCTGGATAAATCGCGTTACGGTCCCTCGTAGTACTGATACCAGATATCACGGTTGTGACGGCAGATGTCACCAACGCATGGTACGGGGTGCCATCATCTCCCTAGCCTTATCCCGTTTCTCACGGGCTCGGCTACCTAATTTAGGGGATTGAACGAGGGTACTGGTTTTTACACAGAGCGACTGCCATCTGACCTCCGAAATCCAGAAAGGAAACCAGACCCAATCCTAGATTAGGTCAGAGTTTTCAAGCCGCCAATGCTTACCACTGGCCTCTGATATGGCCTAACGACTAAAATCTACGGTATTAAACGATATTAACCGGGACCGACGTGCCTTCCGAAGCACGGAAAAAGCGCCGAATAAACGTACATAGGAAATTCAATTATCGAAAAACACATTGGTACGTGGTGGGATTCGAACCACGACCTCCAGCTCAGGAGGCAGCGGCCCGAACCACTACACCATCGGGCTCTCTAGATATATATTTTTAAATACTGGACTCTCAGTTCAATCAGCATAAATATAGTTCCAGTCGTAATTCTGCTCGGGCAGCGGCCATTACAAGCTATCATGGTTGTTACGCGGCAATGAATGTCGCACTGACAATAAATCTAGTTACGCGGTGTCCAAGCCAAGTTCGAGCGAAGAGAACTGGCCGGCAGCACCGTGTGTATATTTACAGGAACCATTCGGAGCCACTTTTGTCCCCTTCATAACTAGAGAACTATTAACATATCTTCTTATCTTATCTTATGTAGCCGTTATGTGTCCCACTGCTGGGCCACATTTTAGTTTATATATATAGACCTTCTAAATAAACAGGTTTAGTTTATATATATAGACCCTCTAAATAAATAGGTATCCTAAATTTTATAAACATAGCTCTAACGGTTTTAGATATATTGATGTCCAAACATCGTCATTTACCAGGCCACTCAGAAAGTATTGCGATAAATAGTTTTTATATATGGCAGACTGGCCGGTTAGAATCTTTTTTGAAAATATGATTACTTGTAAGCAAAAATATGTGTGTTCCATTTTCAAAATTTCCCTCCACATTTTTTGCGAGCCAATTCAAAGTATCGTGTCTTACTGAAAAATGGATCTGCGCCGGGAACATTTTAGAGCTATGATTTTTTACGATTTCAAGTGTCGCCTGAAACCGGATGAATCGTTCGATAGACTTCAAATGGCATTTATGGATGAAAGCCCCTCCAAGGCAACCGTGTATCGTTGGTATAACGAATTTAGGCGCGGTCGACCAACCTTGGGGGAAGAAGAAATAAGCGGTCGCCCTTTGACGACTATTACGGAAGAAAACGTGCTAGCAGTGAAAAATTTAATCCAAGATAATAGGCGAATTACATATCAGGAGATTCAGCACATATTAAAGATTGGATCGGGAAGCGTTCACGAGATTCTACATGGGCATCTTCGCGTGAGGAGGATAGTATCGCGCTGGGTGCCGCACTACCTCACCGACGCTCAGAAGCAGGCCCGGGTGGAATGGTGTCGTGATATGCTGAACAAATTTGAAGCAGGCTCGTCTCGGCGTGTTTACGACATCGTAACAGGTGATGAGTCCTGGATTTATCAATACGATCCAGAAACCAAGCGCCAGTCGACAGTTTGGGTGTTTCTAAATGAACCAACGCCTACCAAAGTGAAGCGATCTCGAAGCGGGGGGAAGATTTTGATCGCCAGCTTTTTTAATTTGACTGGCCACTTGGCCTCAATTCCCTTACGAGATCAAAGAAGCATTAACGCCGAATGGTATACTACCAAATGTTTACCAGAAGTTTTTTCTGTTGTGAGCAACAAGCGACCAAACACAGGGCTCCGCGGACTACTGCTTCACCACGACAATGCGCCTGCACACACCGCGCTCAAAACGAGGGACTTCCTGGACAGCACACCAGTCAAACTCCTGGGACACCCTCCTTACAGCCCTGATCTAGCACCGTGTGACTTCTTTTTATTTTCAAAAATAAAAAATCAGCTCAAGGGGATACAATTTTCGTCGCCGGAAGATGCGCTGGCTGCGTTCGAGCAGGCTGTAAACGAGGTGTCTACGGCGGACTGGAAAAAGTGTTTTGAAAACTGGTTCAGACGCATGAATCTTTGTATAGAGGCTGGTGGAGAGTACTTTGAAAAGATTTAATAAAAATATTAGTACCTGTAGAACAATTTTTTTTAGTGTCGCAAATCTTTCTGAGTGTCCCACGTATATGGCTGTATCACTCACTCACTCACTGACTTATATATAAAAAACTTAACCCACTTTTAGATGACAGGAAACTGATATTTGTTTTGGAGATAGATAGTGATGATGCATGGTTAGGAAGGTAACAATAAAATAAGATACAAAAATTGGACCCCCTCCCATAACTGAAAGGGGGTATTTTATTTTTTGTCTACTTTATCGAGTTGGGTTTCATAAGACAGGTTTTGCAATATAAAATTTAGGCTTTTTTGAAAGTAAGTGCCTTAAATTTGTCTTTATCAAGAAATTTGCATCTGAAGTTGCCCTTCTTAAAAGACACAAAAATGGAAACAAAAACCTAACCCACTTTTAGGTGACCTTAGAAACTGATATTCAGAGTGGCGTTATAGGTGGCAGGTCGAATTATTCTCTACAACAGCCAAGTCACATGAAATGATCTTTATGAAGGAACTAAGAAATATTTTAATAAACCCTAGACTCTCTTTAGATCTCACTACTTTTTGTGCAAACAAAGCATCGACATCACCACGAACTTGGCTTTCACTTTCACATTTATGTTTTTGGTGGGATAAAAATTACCACCAGCAAATGATACGGACTAGCTAGCCTGAGAGTGATTTAAATTAAAAAAAAATATTAGAAATATACACTAATTAACAAGTGAAATAAAATATTTAAGTAGGTATATCACCTCTCTAGCCTTATCCCGTATCTCACGGGGTCGCTTACCTAATCTAGGGGGATTAAACGACGGTACTGGTTTTTATACATAGCGACTGCCATCTGACCTACGCAATCCAGGTGGGAAACCAGACCCAATCCTAGATTAGGTCAGAGTTTTCAAGCCGACAATGCTTAGCACTGGCTTCTGACATGGCTAAGCGACTAATATCTACGGTATTAAACCATATAAACCTGGACCAACTGCTTAACGTGCCTTCCAAAGCACGGAAAAAGCGCCGAATAAACGTACATATGAAATTCGAAAACCGAAAAACAAATTGTTACAGGGTAGGATTCAAACCACGACTTTCCGCTCAGGAGGCAGCGGCCCTATCCACTAAACCATCGGAATCTATATTTAGATAGGTATGTCATTTAAATTTAACTGACGGTCAAAGCAGATTTTTTCCTATACTGTAAGTTACCTACGCATATTTTGTTGAACAGGATTTATTTTTCATACAGAGTAAAATAATGCAAAGCCCCTTTCCTTTAATAGGATTAAATTTGCGTTAGAGGTATAATATTCATGACGTCATACACGGCCATGGCGGGGCTATTAACTAGACAGGAAGTTTGCACACCGCTTTTTGTATGCTTCGCCGGGAGTAACATCATGTGGTTATATACATACATATAATCACGCCTTTATCCCTAATGGGGTAGGCAGAGCATCAACGACTCAAAAAAAGGTCGTTCCGCCACGTCTGAAAATGTTCGAAGGTCATTTAAGATATTCTTATAATCACGCGGTTATAATGTTGTTTCTAAGTTAGCATGATCTTTTTCTATTAAGATAGTGTCCTGTTTCTAAAACACCTTTTTGAAAGCAAAGAGTCTTATAATATGCAAAAATAAAAATTGGCGAGCTTGACAGATTATACAGATAGTTTGTTGAAACGGTTTTTCCTAATTATTTTGGGAACTATGAATGCTACAGTATTCGTTATATTTTTCATTGCAATTACAACTAAAGAAATATAAACCAATTATTTTTCATATTTTTTGTAGTTTTGAAGATATTATGACAGGAACAAATTTGGGACAAATACTGCAACTTTAATGCAAACATCTCGGGACAGGAACATTTAAGAGACTTTGCTTTCCGAAAACCTCCATTTTAGACCTGTCTAACGATACCCCACTGAATAAATTACAAAAAAAAATGTTTTGCCCCCCTTTCACTTATATGGGAGATTCCAAAAATAATATATTTGAATTCCCTTTTTAATTAGAAACATAGAATGTGCCAGCTGCATTTCCTCCCGGGCATGCTGTAAAAGTCAGCTAAGGACCCGAGAGTTTCAGTATATTGTAATTTAGGCGATGGGCTGACAACCTGTCACTACAGCAATATATACCTACAAATCTATCTTAAATAACCCTGAAAACTTTGTCAGACTTGGCGAAACGGCTCTTGTTTAGGTCGTTTACGCTCTGCCTAACCCTTTAGGGATAAAGGCGTGATTATATGTATGTATGTATGTTCTTTTTTACTTTTCTAAATTTGCGTCATATTAATATATTTTCGTACCAAATTGCATGTTAACAGGTGAAAAACGTGAGTTTTTACCAGGGGCACGGCATGTAGACGGACGGACACTGACAGACATGGCGAAATGAGGTCTTGTAGGTATGAGAGATATTTGGTTGCACGCATACTAAATATATGCTGTTGTAAAGTTTGTTCTTCAGTCTTCAACGGTTATAGAAGTTTTACCTGCAACAAAAATTGACACAGTTTGAAAATTATATTCTTCCATGCTGGACTGGGAGCGAGAGAAATACGTAGAATATGCCAGCTGCATTTCCTCACGGGCATGCTGTAAAAATCTGCTAATGGAACTGAAGATCAGTATATTGCAATTTAGGCGTTGGGCTGACAACTTTTCACTAAAACAATATACCTGCAAATCAATCTTAAATAACACACAAAACTTTGTCAGACGTGGCAAAACGACCTTTGTTTAGGTCCATTACGCTCTGCCGACCACACTAGGGATAAAGGCGTGACTATAAGTATGTATGTTCAAAAATTAATAAGTCTGGAGTTTGTAACAACACAGGAAAAAATATTTTAGTTCAAAGCCCTGCGAGGATAATTTAGCAATGTAGAGCTAGTTTTTAGGCATAGCCATCATCATAATACCTAGACATCTATAAATTAATGAGCTGGTCACGCGAACACCATCATGACATGAAACATTGTCAGTTCTGGGGTAGTGGACGACCTTGGGCTTCCAGCCTTGGATTATAATTAATTGGACATCACTACATAGTATAAAACAAAGTCGCTTTCTCTGTCCTTATATCCCTATGTATGCATAAATCTTTAAAACTACGCAACGGATTTAGATGCGGTTTCTTTTAATGGATATAGTGATTCAAGAGAAAGGTTTATATGTATAATACATGCATAATATAGTAGAGAAACACTGATAATTTCCCTGTGAAGCCGGGGCGGGTCGCTAGTATTTAAAAAAAGTTAAAAAGTGGATATTACAAGACTTGATTTTCTGCATCATAATTTCATGTGCAATTTCCAATATCAACTTCTGTACTATTTATTATTACTATTTTTATTTTCCTGTGGTATCACGTATTTCAAATTCATAAAGTTCCAAATTTTTGCATAAAAACTTTTTGACAGGAATTAATGAAAACTGTTGCACTGTGTTATGACTCTTCCAGTATAATTTTTGGTTACACGATTTAACTTTATAATAAAGTGCTCTGTACTTCATAATTAATTACGCTTGAGTGTATTATATTTTATGACAGGACAGAGATTATACCTTCTAGTGAAAATTTAACTAATTTTTACCAATACGTAGGTACGTGTTGATAAAAATACCTGAACTAAGTAGAGGCGCGATTATTTATTCATGTTTTGCAAACCTGAATCGTTAAACCACAGGAATGTCTTAGTTTTACTTTGTTAGGTATCTAAATCTAGCACCTAATAAAAGCATACATTAAAAGGTATACATACATACATCAATTCAATCACGCCGTTATATAATGTGGTAGGCAGAGTGTAAAACGCCTCATAAAAGGAGCTTTCGCAACATCTGACTAAAATTTTGGGAAATTTATGTTCGTAATGTGTATTGCTGTAGTCTATCGACTCGATACGCACTCGACAGAAGATGATTGCTGTAGTGATAGGCTGTCAGCCGTCGCCTAAATTACAATACACTGTAACCCTCGAAACCCTTTTGCTGACTTCTACAGCATACCCGGGAGGAAGGGCAGCTGGATCATTCTATGTTTTTCTATCTCTCCCAGTCCAGCATGGAAGAAATTAATAGGTATAACTTTCTATTCACTTCGTGTGTTTCAATGAAACCTAGTTGATCAATAGACATTATGAACATGAAGCAAGTAAGCCGTATAAACCCAATCGAACCACACAATTACCCGCAAACGTACCGCACACTATGAGACGCGTAGTAGAGCCAGAGACACAGACTAATATTTTGCCATGCCATATGTGTGGTAACATACATACATATAATCACGCCTTTATTCGTAATGGTGTAGGCAGAGCGTAAACGACCTAAACAAAGGTCGTTCCGCCACGTCTGACAAAGTTTTGAGGGTTATTAAGATAGATTTGTAGTGATATTGCAGTAGTGACAGCTTGTCAGCCCATCGCCTAAATAACAATATACTGAAATCCTCGGATCCCTTAGCTAGTTCTAACAGCATGCCCGGGAGAAAATGCAGCTGGCACTTTCTATGTTTTTTACTTTCACTTTTACCGTACTAAAATTATTACCTCATGTTCATAATATTTATTGAACACTAGTATTTTCAACACATTTAATACATAGTCACTTATTTTTGTAGTCACCTTTTTCCACTTCTGTTAAATATCTATATGCCTACCTGTCCTGTTTGTTATGTTATTCTTGATTGTGTGTTTTTATTTTTTATAATGTGTTTTGTGGAAATAAAGTGATTTGTATTTGTATTTGTATTGTTTTGCACGTGCCTAAAATCGGGCCTATGATTGCCGTTGTATTGTCTAGCCTCGTCTAAAATCGTCTTATTACCCACATACGTGAGTGATCTCATGTCGTGAAGCACACTCATGTCAGGTCAGATTAGACTGGAGCTGTAATTAAACACTTAGGGCTGTGTATAGACTGTTATCCAATTAGGGACAGGCTCCTGCATATACAATCTACTCAGGAATTTGTATGTTTTAATTTATTATTATTTTTAAATGGGTTTGCTCTTGACTCCAGTCTAGGTCGGGAGTGACTGAGTCGGAGTCGGCAATGGAGCGAGCTCACCCAGAAGATGCCTGTTCACTCTAACTTTGAAGTGTTGGGGGTTGAATGCATTCGGAAACACAAAGATTTGACAAATAGTTTATATGTGATTCATTCCTAAAACAGTCATCATCTCCCTAGCCTTATCCTGTATCTCACAGGATCGGCTAACTAATCTAGGGGATTGAACTAGGGTACTCTTTATTACACAGAGTGACAGCCATCTGACTTCCGCAACCCAGAAGGGAAAGCAGACCCAATCCAAGATTAGGTTTTTGCCAGGTTGGTGGCCAACCCAGCTGTCAGAATTTTCAAGCCGCCAATGCTAAGCAATGGCCTATGACGTGGCTTAACGACTAATATCCACGATATTAATCGGAACCAACTTAACTTAACTTAAAAAGCTTTACGTGCCTACTGTATGAAGGAACGTTCGAGATGTTATTCCACTACCGGAATATGGCCATGGCCTGGCCACGGCGATGGTTGCTTAACACTCGTTATCGGAATGAATAGGCATTAACCCAGCCATTTGACAAACGAGCGCTTTTCATTCCTTAAACAGTGCTAAATATTAATAGGATATCATCTTTTTATTGTTAAGAGCCCGATGGCGTTTTCCGTGCTTCGAAAGGCACGTTAAGCCGTTGGTACTGGTTAATATCGTTTAATACCGTAGATCATCATCTCCCTAGCCTTGTCCCGTGTCTCACGGGGTCGGATACCTATTCTAGGGGATTGAAAGAGGGTACTGGTTTTTACACAGAGCGACTGCCATCTAACCTCCGCAACCCAGAAGGGAAACCAGACCCAATCCTAGATTAGGTCAGAGTTTTTAAGCCGCCAATGCTTAGCACTGACCTCTGACATGACTAAACGACTAATATCTATGGTATTGAACGATATTAACCGGGACCAACGGCTTAACGTGCCTTCCGAAGCACGGAAAAAGCGCCGAATAAATCCCCTACATTAGGTAGCCGCCCTCGTAAGATACGGGATAAGGCTAAGGAGATGATGATCATCTTTTTATATTCATATTTTAGTAACGCTAGGTTTAGTCTAGTCTAGTAGAACAAAAAAAAAAAAAATGTTTTCCTAAATAAATTTATCTGATTAAAGTGGTATTTTATTATTGTATTGTATTGTATTTTGTATGGGGATTAATCAATTAACTTATCATTTACAAAAAGAATTAGGTACTTTGTGAAAGTTATCCTGTTTTGTAAACCGCTTTAGGGGTGGGATGGGATCTACCTCCTAGTGGTCCACCCCCGGGAACGGCAATATAGGCTTGCCTGTGAATAAGTCCGGCTGATCGATCCCTATAAAACGGTGGTAAGCTTCGCAAGGGGCGGACTGGCTCGCAACCAATTCTCTCACCGGAGTCCGGCGCCAAACAGTTAGCTGTGTTCTGTTGATGCGTGAGATTGCCAGTATCATAACAGGCATCTTATGGATGAGCTCGCTCCATCGTCGACTCTGCCACGGTCATCCTGACCTAGTGTCTAGAGTCAAGAACAAACAAAATTGTAATAAAAAAAGTTTTGAATTTTCGGGTTCACCCGATATATACCAGATTGGTCTATCCAACTAACGCCTGTGGTTGCAATTTAGAAGGTACAATGCAATGCAGCTGTTTCTTTGTATTGTGCAACCGGAATATCAACTGCCTGGTTATACAAATCCACTGAGACTAGAGTAAAAGAACATGGAATCTCTATTGTTTTGTAAAATAGTGATATTGTTCCGCGTTCTTGGGGAAACTATCTAGTTTTTCTGTGTTTACAAAACCTTTGACTGTGATGTAGGTACATACTTTATTCGTTATCTGCTTTACCGGTATCGTCGGCGTAAAATAAAGTAGGTTTAGGTACTCGAAAACTGTAAGTAAATATTGGGTTTGAGTATTGTATAGTCAGCTGTTTTGGAGGTTATGGTTATGAGTTCTGGAACGAACGACATGGCCCATCAATACGTGAAGTAGGTTTATGAACGTAGGTATTAATGCTATGATCATATTAAAGTTTTATGTATGCTCTGTGTGACCTACAGTTTTAAGAAAAGTAAAATAAAGTACCGCTTAAATTTAAGGGATGTAGGTAAATTGTATTTGTCTGTGTAAAAATCAGTACCCTCGTTCAATCCCCTAGATTAGGAAGCCGACCCCGTGAGATACGGGATAAGGCTAAGGAGATGATGATGAGGTAAATTGTATTTGTATGTACATCAAGTAAGTAGGATGACATTCAAATGTTTATGTTTTCCAAAGCCAATACGTAAAAAAGGCAGATAAAATGGAATCCTAATTTGGTAAACAAGGCAGGTTTCCGAAAGCCTTCCAAATTTCGTTAACGGGAACCATAGTCATTTGTTTACCGCACGCATGACTCAAATAACCTACATTCGGTTGCGTTTTTTCTAACACCTAATAACTTGCTCTGAGTTGGTGTAGGTTTTGTACCTTAATTATATGACGTGTTATTATTCTTTACATTCGGCTAATATGCTGGTCTGGACCGTAAATAAATTAAACCTACAAATATGAAGCGACAAATGAAGCTATGTGAAAAAGAATATAGTTATCTTAATACGCATCTCGAGAAACGACCTATAAATAATTTCGGCACATTGCTGGCTGTTTAATATTTTTTACGAAGGCAAATTTTACAACAAATTAATACAATAGTTAATTCGCTTTTCATAATAATGTAAACAAAATCAAAACGCTCTTGATTACTTCCATATGCTTCCACCATGGAAAAAGAAAACTATACATACTAGTACTAACATAGTGCTTCACTACATAGTATAAAACAAAGTCGCTTTTTCTGTCCCCATATTCCTATATATCGGATTTTGATGCGGTGGATAGACTGATTCAAGAGGAAGGTTTATATGTATAATACGTGCATAATATGTAGAGAAATATTGATAATTTCCGTGCGGACCCGGGGCTGGTTGCTTGTATATAAAAAACTAAAACATTCCGTGTTCAAAAAGTACTTCAGTTTCCTACGATTAGTCTATCAAATCCATTGGAATTTATTCGATTTGCGCAGTTGATTCAAATTGCAAATTGATTATGAATATTAATTAATTCTCCGTAATGAACCGATTCAAACTAAGCTTACGGGCCGCTAAATCCGGCTTGAATCCAAGTTTATCAACACGTGTCTGGTAACTGAACATAACATTATAAAAAAAAAAACTTGTTTACCTAAAATTTAGCCCAATAGGTATCCCTATATAAGGCGTGATTATATGTATGTAATATAATCACACCTTTATCCCTATTGGGGTAAATTTTAGGTAAACAAAAATAGGTAATGGGGTAGGCTAAAGTTTTGATGGTATTTAAGATAGATTAATAGATATATTTAAAGTTTAACCTTATTAAAATGGTATATGTACCTACCAAAGTTTCGAACAAAATACATTTATTTAGAATGTGCCTACCTAATTTATATTTCTCCGCCACAGCTTTGAAAGCTTATTACGATACACAATGGAATTTGACTGGAGGCTAACTTAACATAAAAGAAAATTTCTTATTGAGGTTTTGTGTCGATATTTAGAATTTTATTCTTCTTATACCGTAATCTAAGTTATAATCTAAGGAATTACCTTACTGTCGACGCTTTGAAGAGCCTTTACGAAGATATTGCAGCGTCTTAGGCAAATTAGCGAAAGTATATTAATTGAATTCTTCGCATAATACAGTCCTCTCTAGATTGGTTTAATAAATTTAATTGTTTTAGAATTTTACATTAAGGTGATTCGAAAGCTGCGACAGTGACGCCATCAGTTTTAAATAAATTGTGACCAAAATACAAACATTTTCATTAATATTTCACGTTTGGCGACAATCGCAACTAATTCTCCATTCCATGATACATAATCACACAGTGGCCACTTTTATCACATTTGCAATACATAGCTTTTATGCTTACTGTGAATTATTATATTACGGATTATAAAATGGAGAATTAGTTGTAAAAATATTTGTATTTTAGACACAATTAATTTATTACTATTAAAGGGCGTCACCTATGCTCTGCTATACTTAATTAGGTACAGCCTAAAAGTGTGTAAGTACTTACAGTATAGTAAAGGATAGAACATGAGTTGCGCAAAATTAGATGATAATTATGAATCTGAAGTAATGTTTATTTGATGCAGATAATTATACATTATAGTGCAGTCCAGAGGACCTATGTCGGGAGGAGAGACCAGGAGGCCCATAGCACAGGGTCTACCTAGTTTGGGACTCCTGTCTTTCCATAATTAAAAACTTGACACGCTATTATTTTGTAAACTAGAATATAAGTACCTACTATTGTGGAAAGAAAATAAAAAAAATATATTATTATTATTAAATTCTTAAGTTTACATGTACATGTTATCTGTTGTTTATTGTGTTTATTGTATTTTAATTTCAGAACTTTTTGTTTGTGTAAAATTTGTGTGTCTGTAGTACCAAATAAACGTTTTATCTATCTATCTATCTATCTAAATATTACAGTCGCAGTAAGGCGATATAAAGATTTAATAATGTTCCACAAAGAATAGTGAGTGGGTGTGGGCATCCTCTATATCGGGTGTAAGGGAAAGCGTCCCGCAAACTGATAGGGGTTGCTCAGTCAACGAAACTGAACAAATTTCACCAGGATTTTTTTCAGGAGATGTTAAAAACATTTTAACTTCCCATACAAAATGACCACCTTGATCAGACAATTTGTGAAGTGATGTAATTTGTAAAGCATATATTTATTTATCATTTCCTGTAAAAGTTTCTGGTGATAGTTATTTAGTTTCGTTGACTGAGCAGCTCTTATCAGTTATCAGTTTGCGGGACGCTGTCCCTTACAAACTGTATTGCTAAAGTCTAGTCTATTTTCAAAAGCAGTGAATTCTACAAAAATAAAATAAGTGCTCATATTTTCTTAGAGTTGCTCTTTCTAAGAAGACTTCTATTATGTTCAGATTACATTACACCCACGCTTAATATATTTTCTGGGTAACTACTAGTTAGTTACTAGTTAGTTAACTGCCTTCGTGGTCTAGTGGCTAGTGCCATGGACTCCTGATCCGGAGGTCCTAGGTTCGATTCCTAGGGGGGAAACACAAAGTTGATATTTGATCATTTATCACTTTGTGAATTTTTCTCCTGTTTGGTTAGGACATTGCAGGCTGAATCACCTGATTGTCCGAAAAAGAAAAAGATTTCGTGCTTCGGAGGGCACGTTAAGCCGTCGTCCCGGTCGCTGTCTTTGATAGTGGTCGTTATTCAAACCATGTCAGAGGCCTGATAGTTGTGCTACTAGGCGGTTTAAAAACTCTGACACCAGGGTTCATCGGGTTGATAGACTCGATACCCACTCGACAGAAGAAGACTAGTTAGTTTCATCCATTCTGGCCTGAGAGCGGGATAAAAACATAGAATGTACATACATACATACATATAATCACGCCTTTATCCCTAATGGGGTAGGCAGAGCGTACACGACCTAAACAAAGGTCGTTCCGCCACGTCTGACAATGTTTGAGGGTTATTTTAAGATAGATTTGTAGGTATATTGCTGTAGTGACATGTTGTCAGCCCATCGCCTAAATTACAATATATTGAAACCCTCGGATCCCTTAACTGGTTTTTACAGCATGCCCGGGAGGATATGCAGCTGGCCCATTCTATGATTTTCTCTCGCTCCCAGGCCAGCATGGAAGATAAAAACATAGAATGTGACAGCAAAATTTTCTCCCGAGCATGCTGTAAAAACCAGCTAAGGGATCCGAGGGTTTCAATATATTGTAATTTAGAAGATGGGCTGACAACCAAAATACGAAAAAATATAAATACGAAATCTATCTGAAATAGCCCTCAAAACTTTGTCAGACGTGCCGAAACAACCTTTGTTTTGGTCGTTTACGTTCTGCCTAACTAATTAGAGATAAAGGCGTGATTATATGTATGTATGTATCATAAAATTTTTCACGGATACGAACCGAATACGGCGCAGTGAAAAAACGCCCTTAGGGTCCATCAAGAGTACATTAAATGTGATTATGTTGCTTAATTTCTGAGAAGTGTTTCACTTTGCTGAACTAATTTCCCTTTACCTTGTGTTGGCACTACTCGCTTACATTAACTGCTAGTAAAAGCTGTCTGTAAGGTTTAATGGACTGCAAAATTTGTGATGGAAGTATGTTACGAAATTGTAAGTACCGAAATATCTATACCGAGAGTAAAATAAAATCTAACCATATTTTAGGGTGTGATTCTACCCATTAAAACTGAGCAACTTTCCCCTAGGGTCCAAATATGAAAAAAAAATTGGCTCTCCCATACAAATTGTCTCGAGCCGCTAATACCAATTGTATGGGAACGTCAATTATTTTTTCATATTTCGACCTACGTTCCTTGGGGACAGTCTCCTTCTTCTGTCGAGTGGGTATCGAGTCTATCGATCCGATGAACCCTGGTGTCAGAGTTTTTAAACTGCCTAGTAGCACAACTATCAGGCCTCTGACATGGTTTGAGTAACAACCACTATCAAAGACAGCGACCGGGACCGACGGCTTAACGTGCCCTCCGAAGCACGAAATATTTGCCTTTACGGACAATTAGGTGATTCAGCCTACAATGTCCTAACCAAACTGGGGAAAAATTTACAAAGTGATAAATTCTTAAATATCAACTTTATGTTTCCCCCCTGGGAATCGAACCCAGGACCTTCGGATCGTAAGTCCATGGCACTAACCACTAGACCACGGAGGCAGTTTGGGGACAGTTGTTCTGTTTCATGGGTAGAATTACACCTTAAAATATGGCCAGCTATTCTTTTTACTCCCTGAAAAATATACCAATATGTTTTAATTGCTTGCTCTGGAACTCCATTTGACTAACCTTATTCCTATGAGTATATATAAGTTACCACTAGAAATGTTACTTTCGTTTAAAAAAATAACGTTAAAATTGAACTGTCAGTAACAAATCAAAGGTTTACCATGCAATCTACTGACGTCACGATACGGTTATAGAATAGAGAGAGTGGTTGTACCTTTGGTACCTTTCTTTTTTGTTTTGTCCATGCTGGTCAGGGAGCGAGAGAAAAACATAGAATGTGCTAGCTACATTTCCTCCCGGGCATGTTGTAAAAAGCAGCTAAGAAATACGAGGGTTTCAATATATTGTGATGGGCTGACAACCTGTCACTACAGCAATAAACCTACAAATCTATCTTAAATAACCCCAAAAATTTTGTCAGACGTGGCGGAGCGACCTTTGTCTAGGTCGTGTACGCTCTGCCTACCCCATTAGTACCTTTGTTGGTAGTGTTATAATATTTGGATCGACTGAACATTGGACGGTGTTTTGGACAACTCTAGTTTCCTTTTCAGTTAAGTTATGCTTTTAATTTATTGAGCTTTCTAATGAATCAAACCTATTCAGTAAAACCTTATTAAAAGGGGCAACAAATTAAATCTAGGTCAATGATTTGAACCTGTTGAACTACGGAAATAGTACTTCTTGGAACTATAATATTACAGTTTCAAAGTTCTATTAATTATGCATTGAAAATTAAATATCTATGTGTCATTCACCTTTAAATAAGCTATGGTCTTTATACCGGGTGTAAGGGACAGCGTCCCACAAACTTTTAGGGTTGCGCAGTCAACGAAACTGAACAACTTTAATAAGGAAATTCTTTCAGGATATGAAAAGAAAATCGAACTTCCCATACAAAATGACCACCTCGATCAGACAGTTTGTATGAAAAATATTTCTTTATTTTTCACTTCCTGAAAAAAAAACTTGCTCATTGTTGTTCAGTTCCGTTGACTGAGCAACCCGTATAAGTTTGCGGCACGCTGTCCCTTACATCCCGTATTTATAGAGGACTGTTCCTCATCCCTATCCCATTAGGGATAAAAGCGTGATTGTATGTATGTATGCTCCTCAGTCATTTGGGAACTACGTTGCTTTACGTCTATACAGAACTTTGGAAGTTCAAACCTACAAAGTGAACTTAGTGCAAAGCGGACCCTTTGTAACATTACTGCGAACTAAACGTACCTAGACTAGACTGGACTGCACGTTCCATCAATAAATGTGCATCTCGACTGAATGCAAATGGTCAGAATGTTCTTAGCTCTTTGAGTTTGGAAGAGGTAGGTTTGGTATCCTATTATATTATATTCGTATCTACTAGTAAATGTTTTTCTATATTTCGTCGTAATTTTATGACAAAATGTGAATTGTGTACGTTAAAATATTTTCGTGGTCAAAGATACTTGTATGAAACCCACATACCAGTCATTAAATTATGGTATTCATAATAATTGTTATCTTATTAAAATCTCCAAATCATGGCTTCCGTAACCTTTTTTTCAGATACAATAGACACTAAACATGCTGGACTGAGAGCGAGAGAAAAACACAGAATATACTAGCTGCATTTTCTCCCGGGCATGCTGTAAAAATCAACTAAGGGATCCGAGGGTTTCAGTATATTGCAATTTAGGCGATAGACTGACAACCTGTCCCTACAGCAATATACATACAAATTTACCTTAAATAACCCTCAAAACATTGTCAGACGTGGCGGATTGACCTTTGTTTAGGTCGTTTACGCTCTTCCTACCCCATTAGGGACAAAGGCGTAAGTCTATATATATGTATGTATGTATAGACACTGAAGCTCAGCATAGTAGAGCTGCTTAGGCATTCGCAGCTCGCTCGACCGTTATGGGCCGAGTCTGGAGCGATATTCGGCAGACGTGACAATGTGTGCAGTGACAATGTGATGTGTGCATACCAGCAAATATCATAATCTAAAACAAAGCAAATAGTTACATACATACATGCATATAAAAATGCCTTTATTCCTAAACAAATGTCGTTCCACCACGTCTGACAGTTTTGAGGGTTATTTAAGATAGATTTGTATTGTAGTGACAGGTTGTCAGCCAATCGCCTAAATTGCAATATTCCCGGGAGGAAATATTCCGGCAGCTAGTATATTCTATTTTGTCATCTCGCTCCCAGTCCAGCTTGGAAGACAAAATATAGATTCAATAATTTGGATAATAGAACTTTGATATTTTTTAATGTCACATTCTGTTAAACGTAACCAAATTATTCCTAATTCAAAGATATAGAAAAGTTTGCGATTTGATATAGGACGCAGTGGTACCTAATAAGCAGAAAATTCTACCTCAGCAATTGGAAAATGACATCTCATCGCCGCCTAAAACGAAATTTCAAAAGGGGAAATGGAATGTCACGCGTGGACAAGCTCATCAAATATTTCCTCGTAAACGACGCACAGACCGATCTCGGGAAAAATCTAATTATTTTCCATGATCGGGTCGTATATTGATTTATTCTTTGACCGTCATTTAAATCAACTGGGTACGTTGATCTGATGATTTAAATCTGTCTCTTACATATATGCTTTCAATTCATGTTAAAAAATGACTGAGTCGCACTGCACATACGCATAGTTATTGTTATATTTATAACATAAAAATATTCAAACTATTTAAACTTAAGTGAGACATTCTAAATAAGGATTTTAATAACGGGCACTCACTTTGGGAAATAAGTCTCGTACTTCACGACATGTTTCGGGACGGTTGTAGTCGGCCACGGGGAAGCGTACGGACAACACCGGCGGATACGCTTCCCCGTGGCCGACTAACTCAACCTGATGAAGGGACTCCGAATGTCCCGAAACATGTCGTTAAGTACGAGACTTATTTCTCAAATTAAGTGCCCGTTATTAAAATCTTTTTAAAATATTTATTCAAATTTGGACCTTAACGCGTCAAAGAAAGGGTACAATATCAATAGCACTCGCACATACTATCATTTTGACTGAGCACTTCGTCATTGTGGCACGTCAAGAGCCGCGAGCGAGCAAGGTGATAGATACTGAATGGAAATTCTCCCCGATTGACGTGATGGGCAGATTTTTGCCGCGGACTCTTTTTGAGTGAGATTGTGCATCTAGTTAGTTTATTGTTTATCAAAGTTTATAAATGAAAAAAAATATTTTGGAATTTATTTTAATAATGCTAATAATATACAGGGTGTAAGGGACAGCGTCCCGCAGGAAGTAAAAAAAAGATCGGAAAATTTTCCATACAAATTGTCCGATCGAGGTGGTCATTTTGTAAGGAAAGTTATTTTTTTTCATCTTCGAAAGAATTTCCTAATGATTGTTGTTTAGTTTCGTTGACTGAGCAACCCCTATCAGTTTGCGGAACGCTGTCCCTTATACCTGGTAGGTACTATGAAATTCATCATCTTTCGCGAAAAAATTGTTTTACCTTACCTAGTTGAACTTTCTATTCCATTAAAAGTCTTTAATACAAAAATGCCCAAGAGGGCTATAGCCAATGAACTTCAAGCCTATAAATTTGACGGTAGTGACTCCCTTGTGGCTCTAGTTGGCTTATATAGATTTTTCATTATTCCTCTATACCGCAGTTGCTGTACATTTTTGTTCCATAATTTATAGTGGTGCACAGTCCTCTCTTATGCGCAAAGCCATTTGTTATGAATTCGACTGTATGCAAATTTTGAAAAATAGAACAGTATTAATTTGTTAAATCAATTTTGGATATGGTAAAAGACAGAGTGCTTTTAAATCAATGGATTGATCCCTATGATCAATGATATCAATCTTCCATTATGGACTGGGAACGGGAGAAAATTATAGCTGCATTTCCTTCGGTCATGCTGTAAAAGCCAGCTAAGGGATCCGAGGGTTTTTGTATATTTCAATTTAGGCGATGGGCTAACAACCTGTCACTACAGAAATATACCTACAAATCTATCTTAAACATACATACATATAATCACGCCTTTATCCCTAATGGAGTAGGCAGAGCGTAAACGACCTAAACAAAGGCCGTCTATCTTAAATAACCCTTAAAAATGTCGTTAGACGTGGCGACCTTTGTTTAGGTTGTCTACGCTCTGCCTTCCCCATTAGGAAGAAATACATATAAATGACGTCTTTTTTTATCATCAGTAGAAAATGTGGTTTCAAGGAAAGTAGTATTTTTTTACACCCTTTATTCTGTTATCGTCTCTACGCAGCCTGCGCTTAACCTTGATATTGGGTAACAGTACCACAGCTCTGGCCAGTATCTCTGTACGCTTGTCATTCGCGTGTGTCCGGTGTGGTGCGATAAAAACTCTTCAGAGTAAATAATACGCTGCTCTGTTTATCTTTGGATTAGGTATATTATATAGTATAGTAGTAGGTGGAGCAGGTATAAATAAAAAAAATATGTATAAGGGAAATAAAAAATGCATCGTTAAAGCAAAATGCCAACATTACATTGTGTTCCCAGGCGGTCACCCATCCAAGTACTGACCACGCCCGATGTTGCTTAACTACGGTGATCGGACAAGAACCGGTGTTTTCAACATGGTATGAACGTTGGCGAATAAAGATGCAAATTTTAATTTTTGTTTTGTGACGTCAGTTATTATTATTGATTTATTGGATTTTGCTTCCCTCTGGGAATAGCGTAGAGCGATAGAAAAATACAAAATTCACTAGCTGCTTCTCTTCCAGAGCATACTGTAAAAACTAGCTTAGGGTTTCGAGGGTTGACAACTGTCTGAATGGGCTGTCAATTTGTCACTACACTATATTGTACGTATTGTGTGTGTATTTGTACAATATACGTACAAATCAATCTTGAATTAACCCTCAAAACTTTGTCAGACGTGGCGGAACGACCTTTGTTTAGGTCGTTAACGGTTTGCCTACCCCATTAGTAATATCGGTGTAATTGTATGGTTACCCTCAAACAAGACAAGTCATTCTCATTATGAATTACAGATAATCCTTTCAATTTCTATACCTAACATCTCCTTTAATCTGTCCTGCAGTATCTCAGTGGAAAACTTCAACGGTCAGTTTCCGCTTGTGATGCTGAAATGCATTACTCAGTTTTTTCTGTTTCAATCGTAATCAAGCCAAAATGGCTTCATAGATTTTACAATAACTAAGCAAAGTATCTCACAGAGTGTCAAAAATCCAGATTGAAAGCTTGTCAGAGCGCAATGGGGCGCAGCATACTAGGCTTCAAACAGATAGACCGAGTTAGGAATACCACACTGCGTCACAAAACTGGCTTGACAGATATGGGTGCAAAGACAGCCAAATTGAAATGGGACTGGGCCGGACACGTCAGCCGTATGCACCTGAAGAGATGGCCAAATGTCGTCACCCAATGGGTCCCCTGACGGACGACGTCGACGGGGTAGACCTCGGAAAAGATGGCGAGACGACCTGGACGCATATTGCAAGAATTGGTGGGAGGTTGCCAAAGATCGAGAAAGGTGGAAGAAGGATGGGGAGGCTGTTGCCCAGCAGTGGGACAGCATAGCCTAATAATAATAAGCAAAGTAAGCAAACTTGACCGAATAGTAAAAATCAAAATAGTAGCTTGCTTTCTACATTAATAAAGTTGCGAGCATAGTTCGTTTTTCTTACGCTACGAATCCTGCGACTTCTGACTCTGAAAGGATACTTCAGTAGAGTGGGAACCGTAAATTGATTTTCTTCGTCTGATATCACTTGGGATTTGCGACTAGATTTCATTCAGTTCTGATATTACTTTTATCATCCAAGAAATTTTAGGTTTTGGTGTCAATTTTTAGTTCGATATCCTTATTTTATTAAAGACTTGATCTTGTTTTAAGTTATTTTTTTATATAACACAGATCCTTCAGCTTGTTACATTGAGATTGATTGGCATCGAATTATTGTTTTATAGTTGTGTCGTGTGCGATAGTTAATAGTTTAAAAGTGTGTATAATTTTGGTAATAATATTAATTATGAATATTATTGCGACTAAACTAATCAAACACATTCACACTGCTACAACCTGGCAGCAACACACAGGTGTCATTTAATGCGCGCAAGGTTGCGCTCAACAGCAGTACGCGCGCGTAGAGCGTAAGGTGATGCAGGCAATGCAAAAACTGTTGACAGCGTGTTGAACTTAACCTTGCGCGCAGTAGGTGAAGCCTGTGTATTTCTGCCTGGTTGCTGCACTAAAAATAGATAAAATATTTATTTTAAGGATCCATCTTGATCGGTCGATCTACCCAAAATAAACTTTCTCATCTCCCGGACCAGTTGATACTTTGTTTTGTTTGTAGCTACAGAAGTTGTCGTATTTCCCAGATATAGCCGCCCCCTTGGATTGCTCCTATTGAAATCCCCAAATATCTTTCGAATCGTGTTAAGTTCGTTTCCTGTCTCTTATCTGGTATCCTGAGTGGATTAACCTTGTCTGAAGTTTTAAGCGCATCAAAATGAAATAGGATTGTTTAGTTCTGAAGAATTTCACCACTTCTATTTGTATCGTATATACTTACCAGTATTTATTTCTCCTTATAACTAGGCGAATGACTTGAGAATGTTCATAACCAATTAGATTAATATATACATACTTACATATAATCACGGCTTTATTCCTAACAGGGTAGGCAGATCGTAACGACCTAAACAAAGGTAATTCCGCCAGGTCTAACAAAGTATTGAGGGTTATTTAAGATTTGTAGGTATATTGCTGTAGTGACAGGTCATCTCATCGCCTTAATTACAATATACTAAAACCCTCGAATTCCTTAGCTGGTTTTTACAGCACGCCCGGGAGGAAATGCAGCTGGCACATTCTATGTTTTTCTCTCGCTCCCAAACCAGCATGGAAGAAGAATCTGATTAATTATAGGACGTAATCAGAACAGAGTTACTGTCCGTCCTGTAGTAGCGAGATATGAAACGAGACGTAGGTGAGGAATTAGAAATACGACTGAGGACGCCTACAAAGCACGAATAGCGGCTTAGAGCTTAGTGTTGGACCCGAGAATCAAATACCTCGATGTAGGACTTAAGCCAGGCACATTAGCGATACGGACCGTTTACGATATTCCATCGTTCGCCTGTCTAGCAGACGTAGGGAAATGATCAATAAGGTGCTAGATCTAAACAAAGGCTTGCGTATCTTGATACCACTCTCACTATATACATCTCAAAGTGCCACGCAGTTAGCAAGAGATGAAACTCGCAGTATATCGAGGACTGGACATTACCTTGCTAAGTTAAGACGTGGCTTGCGATGCTTTATAACTATTAAAACTATTATAAGACATAAACACTGTTCGTCTCAAAACGAGAGATGTAGCAGTGGAGGTGGAATTAGAAATAGGTACGACTGAGGACGCCTACAAAGCACGAACAGCGGCTTAGAGCTTAGTGTTGGACCCGAGGATCAAATACCTCGATGGAGGACTTAAGCCAGGCACAATAGCGATTCGGACCGTTTACAATATTCCGTCGTGCGCCCGTCTTGTTTAGCAGATATCGGAAACTGAGTACAATGTCAGCATTAATTACCATACTCATGTTAACCGAGTAGGTACCTATTATTTAATTTGATGGTAGGTATTTCTTCCATGCGACTGGGAGTAAAAGAAAAACATAGAATGTGCCAGCTGCATTTCCTCCAGGGCATGCTGTTTTAACCAGCTTAGGGATCCATTGCAACCTGTCACTACAGCAATATACCCACAAATATACCTACAAATCTATCTTAAATAACCCTCAAAACTTTGTCAGACATGGCGGAACGACCTTTGTTTAGGTCGTTTACGCTCTGCCTACCTCATTAGGGATACAGGCGTGATTATATGTATGTATTTTGTGAAAGTATGGAAGGTCGTAGTTTTCAGTTTTATCGTTAATGGCCTAATGCTATCACTAGCGCAGAAAATGTATACTAATAATGTACCATGTCTTAAGTGATACGATGCCTTTGGTTTCAATTTTTCATTGTGTATATCTATCTATCTGTACAGAAAAATATGAAAGGGATAATTAAATAAAATAACTAAAAATTAAATGACTATATTTACTATTAAATCCAGTCATATAAAAATAAAATTCAATACAGTTTACGTCAATTTATCAAAAACTCTAACCAGAATTTTAAATTAATAGATATGGAATAAAAAATAAAAAACGAATTCATTAGTTACGAAGGTTGGTGGACTTACAGAAATAAAATAGGTAGATACTAAAATATTATTATTCTGCAAGGTCAGAATATTGCATTGAAACCCGTAGCTTGATTACCTGAAACTTTTCGGAATGTAATATCAGATCACGTGCAAACATTCCTAGTTTGTTTTTTATACTGGTTCGAAAGTCCTATTTCTATTTACCTGACTACGCTGAAGAAAAAAGGAGGGTGATGATTTTTTTTTGTAAGTATGTATTTACTTTCATTCGAAAACTATAAGAGAATATACAAAAACTTTAACATAAACAGTAATTTATTTAATAACTTGTTCCAATATTCTACTCTTACCAGCTACAAAAAGACCAATACTTTGTTGAAAATTTTGGTTTTTTATTAATTTCCGTTGTTATTTTATGTATTTAATTAAAACTATCAGTATAATGCATTTCCTTATGTATGTCCTACTTGACTGGAACATTTTGTATGAAACGTGAACCCGTTCAACCGTAGATAGTCAAAACTGGTGGATATCTTTCAGAATCAGACAGCAAATAGAATATGGGTCACCTCATCATTCATTTCGATGCGAGGGACCTGCAATAACCCTGTAGGATCCCGTTTCCAGGCAGCTTTGGATTACGTGTACGGCTTATTGTGTAAAGCATTGATATTCAGTAGTGTGAAATCCTACCTTTTTCGTGGGTGAAAACGCATCCAAAACTCTGTTTGTTTTTAATTTGTGGTTTCTTGTCCTCTTTGCCGTTAACTAAAATTGTGCATTTGTTTCTTCCATGCTGGACTGGGAGCGAGAGAAAAACATAGAATGTGCCAGCTGCATTTCCTCCCGGGCATGATGTAAAAACCAGCTATCGGATCCGAGGGTTTCAGTATATTGTAATTTAGGCGATGGGCTGACAACCTGTCACTACAGCAATATACTTACAAATCTTTCTTAAATAACCCTCAAAACTTTGTCAGATGTGGCGGAACGACCTTTGTTTGGGTCGTTTACGCTCTGCCTACCCCATTAGGGATAAAGGCGTGATTATATGTATGTATGTATGTATGTGCATTTGTTTATTTATTGTGATTTAATTGAAAAGAAACTTTAAGGATTTAATTACAAAACTAGTGAAGAAGATTTTTGCCACCAATTCGAAATACTAATTATTATTTATTTATTAAGATTTTTTACAAAGGTTATACAAGAATTCCATGCTGGACTGGGAGCGAAAGACAAACATAGAATGTGCCAGCTGCATTTCCTTCCGGGCATGCTGTAAAAACCAGCTAAGGGATCCGAGGGTTTCAGTATATTGTAATTTAGGCGATGTAATTTAGGCGATGGGCTGATAACCTGTCACTGCAGCATTATACCTACAAATCTATCTTAAATTACCCTCAAAACTTTGTCAGTCGTGGTGGAATGACTTTTGTTTAGCTCGTTTACGCTCAATCTACCTCATTAGGGATAAAGGCGTGATTAAATGCAGTATGTTATACAAGAAAACATTCATATAAAAGTTTCAAATAAACCTCAAAAACTTGATTGGAACATTTCGTATAAAATGTTCAACCATAGGTAGCATCCGTCAAAGCAGCTGGAATCTTTCAGAATCGGAACGCAAGTGGAATATGGGTCACCTGAGCATTCATTTCGATGCGAGGGACATGGGACTTTGGAATACCGTTCAATGAATGTAAAACTCAAGCAGTATTCAGGAGGGATTGCATTTCAAAACTAATGAAGCATGAAGTCGATGATGAATATTTTCAGAATGAATAAGCACAACTTATGAGCGACGATTTCCAGTTTATTTTTTACTGTTGGTTTTATTTGGTATTCTTTGAACAGCAAAATAACTTTTAATTTTTCGTTACAGGCAGTGAGTTATTTTAGGCTCCGAATGAAAGGTACCCAAAATGTCTAATCTCCATTTTGCCCTAGTCCCAGAGTTCCCGCAATAGATCCATGTCCAACGAAGAGACGGCTTGGAGCCGGTACACATTATGCGGCCGCTGGGAGCCCAAATTTGCATAAATATTCGTTTATCGGCCCTAAAGCCAGACAAGGAAAAATCTCTGTCAGTGAAATAAGAAAGACTTCGTGATTATAAAATAAGATGCTAAACACTGATCTATCTGGCCATAAATCATTAGTACCCAACATCTATTCCCAGAGTTCGCGTAATTGATGCATGTTCAACGAATAGACGGCTTGAAGCCGGCTACACATTATGCGGCTGCTATGGGAGCCCAAATTTGCATAAATATTCGTTTATCGGCCTAAGCCATTCAAGGCAGAATCTTAAACAGAGAAAGGAGAAAAGCCCTGTATTGCTCGCTGAGATTTCAAGTTGCTTTGATTTAATTGGTCAGTTTTATTTGATCACCGTATCTTTCAAAGTTAAAAATTAGCAACGGGGTAGGCTATTGATTTTAAATGAGTGTAAAGATCAGGTGGAGGCTTTAATATTTTTTGTGTAGTACGCATATTATTTTTTGAGTGTTTGATCATTTTACCTTATCACGTGTTATAAATAGATACTGCTCGACATCCACGATCCAAAAGAAAACCAGATAGATAGGCTCGTATTTATAAAGCGATCGCAAGATTTAAAGAAAATATTTAGTATAGATTCAACAGGTTAATTGTATTGAAATATCATTTTGATACCAACTCAAGCTAGCTGTCAATTTTAAATTCTGTTTATCAATACGGGCCTAAGGCTCGTATGTATAAAGATATCTTAAGATTGGGAGCAATATTAAATATGAATTTGACAGATCACAATGTACGGAAGTGACATTTCTGATTCTAACTCAAACTAGCTGTCAATCTTAAGTGCTGTTTTTCAGGGCCTTAGAAATCCAGCACACAAGTTAGAAATTTTTGTAGAAAAATATTGAAATAAACTGTATCAAAAAATTTAATCCGCCTAATACATGGCACTCTGGTAGCTACGATAAATTAAAATGATTTACAGAGGTGTCAAGGGCCTCTTCCACTCTCGAAAATGTTTTCAGCGTTGGATAAGGGCTCGGCGGCATGAAAATTTTGTAAACACTTTCAACGATAAACGGCATAATGTATGAGGGTTTTCTAAGGACAGACATTTTTTGTTACCTTTATGACGCGTTGACGAGTTACGTCTGTTTTAATATGAAAATATAATTTCCTGAAAATGAGTGCTTCGTGTATTCTTTTGTTCAGTCGTAAATTTCTTTCGTTTCTCTTTAAAATGAAATATAAGTAGGTTCACAATTATGCACCTTGAATATACAATACAACACAAAATTATTTATTGCACAAAGAAACACATACATCAGAAATAAAAAGGAACAAAGGTTACAATACAATATAGGCGACCTTATTATTAAAGCAGCAATTTCTACTAGGCAACCTTTGGGTATAGATATTGTACAAGCAGAAAGCGGGATAGTGCATAGTACTACATGTAATACTTAGCCAATATTTACTCACTATTAAATAAATATTTCAATAAAATATACCGATATATATCTTATCAAGGTTGCCTTTCGCAAGTTTCCTTTCCAATGAAATAATTATCTTCTAATAGCGATCAAAGAAACCGCAAATTCAATTAAAACATTTGCGAATATTTTATCGTTCCGAACTGTTACGATTACTTTAAACAAGTTGTTAGGGATAACAAACTGATCCCTCAACTCAGCCCATTTTCAGACCTCAATTACAAATCAACTTCATTTCGGCCGATTAATAGTTAGAAGTTTTCGCGGTTTTGAGGCTTTTATCTAGGACGTCTTGAGTCTCAAGGGAAAGTCTGAAAGTTTATTTATCTAGTTTTATCTTAATAAAATAATACACACATACATGTAAACACGCCTTTATCCCTAATGGGGTAGGCAGAGCGTAAACGACCTAAACAAAGGTAGTTCCGCCACGTCTGACAAAGTTTTGATTTGTAGGTATATAGCTATTGTGAAAGGTTGTCTGACCATCGCATCGCCTAAATTACAATATACTGAAACACTTCGATCCTTTTGGTTTCTACAGCACGTTTTTCTCTCGTTCCCAGTCCAGCATGGAGAAAATAATTAAATTCTTGATAAATAATATATTGATTGTAAATAATGAATAAATTGTATTTACTTCAAATATTTCCACCGGTAAAATAACAAATGAATTATTCAGTATTTTATTTTCTTTGTAAGTGCGGTCACATATTCCATCGAGACCATAATTCAATAAAATGCTTTGAGTAATATGAGTTACCTCTTGGCTTCATAAGGAGACATATCCATTGGAATTACCTGAAAATAATAAAATTATCGTTAATATATTGGGAGGGAGGGAGAAGAGACAGGTCTTTGCCCAGCAGTGGGACACATAACGGCTACATAAGATAAGATAATAATATATTTCCGCCATAGCAGATTATTGAGGGAGTACCTAGGTAGGAGGTAGGAGTACCTACAATATATATGTGCACAATAAATACCTATGTTACTTCAATGTTCAACGTTTTTAACATTATTAAGTGATACACCTTATTTATATACTGCAATTTCAACAAGTTTTTAAAAACTTTGTTTAGGCTTGTATATGATTTAGGAAATTTTATTTCTGAAATATATCTGAAGTCTATATACTTAGGTAGAGTTAGGTACTTCATCCAACCTAATCTAGTTTTTACATACTATCGAGGTCGTACATTTACCCTACAAAGTATCATATCAAGTTGTTGTTTGCCTAAGTGTAATAACAAGGTTGCGCTCAACACGCTGTCATTCCTTTTTGTTTGTATTGCCTTCAACACACATACGTCACTTTACGTGCTATGCGCGCGCAGCGATGAACATTATACTCTACGGCGGCGGCAGCGTATTCCTCTACCAGTAGCCGTATTTTTGAATCACTGGAACTCCAATGCGCATACGAAAGAGTAACTTTCGCCTGTAATTTCCATACTATTTGGTATGCGAATGTTACTCTTTCGTATGCGAATTTGATTCGAGCGGTTCAAAAATGCAGTTCCTGTACGCGCCTAGTGCGTAAGGTGACGCATGTGTGTTGTAGCCAATGCAAAAAGCATTAACTGTGTGTTGAGCGCAACCTTACGCGCTGTAAGTGACGACTGTGTGTTGCTGCACTTATACCGTTCATAAATAAAAGATGCCCTGGTAAACCCTTCCTTGCAAATTAACCATTATCATATTATTTTAGTTACCATGTTCGTTATTTCAGGATCATTACGTCGTTACATAAAAGTACATTACATAATATTTTCGAATGTTCCCAAAATACCTGTTAAATTATAGTTAACTAGCGACCCGCCCCGGATTCGCACGAAAATTATCAGTGTTTTTCGACAATATTATGCAAGTATTATATATATAAACCTTCCTCTTAAAATATTCTATCCATTAAAGGAAACGGCATCAAAATCCGTTGCGTAGTTTTAAAGATTTATGCATACACAGGGATATAGGGACAGAGAAAGCGACTTTGTTTTATACTATGTAGTAACTTATATACATTTGGTAGAATGTAAAATTTAAAAAAAATATTGAATCAAAAAAATATTTATTTTTTTGTTAATAAATAAGCACGTTCTCGTAGTACCTATGTTCTTTTCTCGAATCTGGTATGTGTGTGACTCTATTTGCATACATACATACATGAATCACGCCTTTATCCCTTACGGGGTAGGCAGAGCGTTTAACGCCTCGTAAAAGGCGCTTTCGCCACGACTGACAAAAATTGAGGGCAATTTTAGATTGTTATATGTATTGCTATAGTGACAGGTTGTCAGCCCATCGCCTAAATTACAATACACTGTAACCCTCGAGTCCCTTTTGCTGACTTCAACAGCATGCCCGGGAGGAAGGGCAGCTGGAACATTCTATGTTTTTCTATCTCTCCCAGTCCAGCATGGAAGAAAGTCCAGCATGGAAGAATCTATTTGTGTGGTTATTATTGGTTTATTATACTTTAACTAGCATCCCACGCACTGTCTGGTACGTCTTTTCATTATAATATACGCAAAGAAAAAATACTATAAGTAATAACAAATATAACAAATCGTAGCAATATATTTGAAACTTTAAAGGAAACTTATATTAACACTTAAAACTTAGGTACATATACCGGAACCTGATGAGAAAAAATCGTAAAATGCGATTTAGTGAGACCACCAGCGTACAACGGTGCAATACAAAGGAAGTTCTATCTGTTTAAATGTATTGAGGTACCAGGCACGTCTCACTTTGACTCGCTTAACTAATGCACTTCGCTGTATTGTGTTCTACATACATACATACATATAATCACGCCTTTATCCCTAATGGGATAGGCAGAGCGTAAACGATTTAAACAAAGGTTATTCGGCCTCGTCTGACAAAGTTTTGACAAGGTTATTTAAGATAGATTTGTAGGTATACAGCTGGAGTGACAGGTTGTCAGCCCATCGATTAAATAACAATGTATTGAAGCCTACCCCATTAGGGATAAAGGCGTGATTTTATGTATGTATGTATGTATTGAAACCCTCAAATCTCTTAACTGGTTTTTACAGCATGCCCGGGAGGAAATGCAGCTGGCACATTCTATGTTTTTCTTCCGCTCCCAGGCCAGCATGGAAGTAATTTGTGTTCTACCCCACATCTTTTTACACACAACAGTATGCAAAGATGTAATCCTCAACATACAACATAAATGAACCTACACATACAGTACAGAATAGTTGAGTACTTATTCTTGTAATTATGATAATTTTACGATAGTTTAAAATAAAATCTGTCAAAGACGCATAAATTCTATCCTCTTCAAAGATTGTTTTGAACGAGCCGAAAAAAGTCAAGACGTTTATGAAAAAATAATAATAATATACCTAATTGGAAATAAGTAAAAGGTTTTTAAAAGGGCAAATTATAAAAATACAAAGCAAGAATAACAAAAACAAATGAAAAATTGTAATAAGTTACAATTACAAAGCTTAAGGTGACGACACTAGCCCCGTGGCGCCTCCATTAGTAAAAATTCATAATACAGTAAAAACGCAGTGAATCAAAAATACCGTCCAAAAGAATCAAGTTACAGTAATTAAGATAATTTAGAACTTTCTAAAATAGAGATTCATAGCTCGTAGTAACAGGAAGAAAAATTACCGTTAGTGGCCGTTATTCGCAATATTCTTCCTGTCACTACAAATAACCAAGAATAGCTAATTTATAAGGTTCTAAATTATCTTAATTACTATACCTTGATTCTGTTGGACCAATTTTTCTATTCACTGTTTTTTTTAGTGAATTATGTTTTTTTACTAAAGGAGGCGCCACATGGCTAGTATCGTCGCCTTAAGATTGAAATTTATGATTGCACACTGTTGGCAGTTGCCACGACAGTCCTTTGTTTTAAAAAAAGACTGTGGACATTGCAAGAATAATAGTCGTCCTTAAAACTTTGCGGGAGGGTCCTTCAACGTAATGTCCAGAATAATAAAGAGGTACAGCATAATAGGTTTCAGTATTGTTTTCCTATAGACCTACATTAAAATACCTTTTAAATGTACCTCCTAGAATTGGAATAGCAAAATAAACATACATACATACATATAATCACGCCTTTATCCCTAATGGGCTAGGCAGAGCGTAAATGACCTAAACAAAGGTCGTTCCGCCACGTCTGACAAAGTTTGAGGGTTATTTAAGATAGATTTGTAGGAGGTATATTGCTGTAGTGACAGGTTGTCAGCCTATCGCCTAAATTGCAATATACTGAAACCCTCGGATCCCTTAGCTGGTTTTTACAGCATGCCCGGGAGGAAATGCAGCTGGCACATTCTATGTTTTTGTTTTGCTCCCAGTCCAGCATGGAAGAAAAATAAAAAAGAGTAAAAATTAAGTATGGAAAATAAGAGCTAAAAAGTTTTACTCATTTATTTATTTTTCATTTTTTTAACAAACATATAGTCATTAAAGGCATGCCCAAGGTAGTTGCGTATATATACGCTCAATCACAAAAAGAAATACGACACAGTGTATGTTAATAGACTTATTATCGGAAAGTTGATCTTACTGGCTGATGAAAGACGTACTGCATTGTTCATAGTGAATAGCACACTGCAGCAGTCTGAAGACTGACCAAGATAGTAGCTCATTACAGGATCGTTCTGCTACGAGGCCAGTGAACTCACAACACACTTTTGAGGCTTCTTGATATCTAGTACCTACTATAGAAGAATTATGTATTTACTAGAGGTCACATCGCGAACTAAAATATTCTCGCATGAGTTGAAGCTGATCAGCTTCAACTTATTGAGTCACTCACCAACGCTCAAAGCGACTGTTCGTCAAAATGGTGACTAACAATAATCTTTCTAAATATAAAGGCGTTATTATACGTATGTATGTTTAAAGTTATTTAATATTTATTTGAATCCAACTTTTCAAAGTAAGTGAAAGAGAAACCTTTTACATTAGTGTTTTAAAACCTTCAATTTATTATTTGTAGTTGCAAATTTAGTAGATCATATATACATACATACATAAAATCACGCTTATGGGGTAGACAGAGCGTTAAACGCCTCTTAAAAGGCGCTTTTGCCACGTCTGACAAAAATAGAGGGCAATTTTAGATAGTAATGTGTATTGCTATAGTGACAGGTTGTCAGCCCATCGAATGAATTACAATACACTGTAACCCTCGAGTCTCTTTTGCTGACTTCTACAGCATGCCCGGGAGGAAGGGCAGCTTGAACATTCTATGCTTTTCTATCTCTCCCAGTCCAGCATGTAATAAACATTTTTTCTATGGAACGACGGCACTACTCTGTAATCCGATAAAAAGCCGAATATGACGTCACTCAGGCATTATACCTACATGTTCTCAAAAACCTTTTACATTGTTTACGTACGTTACTTTTCTGCATTTAATTTCAATACATTTAGTAAGTAATTTGTATTAATAAAGCTTAAAACTTATTTTTATGGTTTATAAATAGCATGTTTTCTGGAAAAATATTTTTTTACCGGAGTTCTGTACAAAAACATTGGTTTTTGACAAACCATGTTGCAGGTAATGTTAGTAGCTCTGGAAATTTATAGAAATTTCATCCTGTTTTAACCTGACTTTCTGTGTATTTGTCACACGGCGATTAAAAACTTGAATGCTAATACTTTTCCGGCTATGAAATTGTCAAGTAATGAAATAATACGTAGGTGTGGCGGCCAAGCCCTAATATGCACTAGTGTTCAAACCCATGCCTGGGAGCAAGAGAAAAACATAGAATGTGCCAGCTGCATTTCCTCCCGGGCATGCTGTAAGATCCAGCTAAGGGATCCGAGGGTTTCAGTATATTGTAATTTAGGCGATGGGCTGACAACCTGTCACTACAGCAATATACCTAGAATACTATCTTAAATAACCCTCAAAACTATGTCAGACGTGGCGGAACGACCTTTGTTTAGGTCGGTTACGCTCTGCCTACCCCATTAGGGATAAAGGCGTGATTATATGTATGTATGTATGTATGTGTTCAAACCCCCAGTTCAAATTGGCTAAGTAATTGAAAGTCCAATTACAATTCTTCCTATTAAGCAATGAGTGTGACCCCAGTGCATTTACCTTACCATTCCCATAAAATAAAAAGGCGTCTCTAGTGCACCTTCTGTTTTAAATTCACCAATTTCCTTTAATGTATGGTTACGTTAGGTATCATTAAATAAGGCAAGGAAGTATGGCAATGGATTGCTAACTCCGACATCAAATTTTAAAGGCGCATTATTGGAAACGCCATACGATAATGTATAATTAAGTAGAAAAGTATGTTATGGAGTAAGGGTATGTAACTAAATAAAAAAGCTTATATGTCACTATTAACACTTTCATAAAAAAGTTCTCAAATGGATTCAATGGCTGTGTTTTACAATTAATAATAACCATTCGAGTTGTTCTGAAAATCTGATAAGAGTTTACTTGCGTCTTGAAGTAAATATACGTTAAAAATAAAATATTTATTTTATGGTGACTATCAACTTTATTACACCCATTACTAAAGCGAACCTCGTAAACGGATGTATGGGTTTAAAGAAGGGGTATGTCCAGCAGTATTCCTATAGCATCGAAGTATTCACCTGGATTATCATTACATTTAAAAGGGGAAGCATAAATTTATGCTGACCAAAGTTGAAATAAACTGCACTTATAAACTTTCAAAAAGGTCAGAAAGCTCTAAAATTTGATTTGCCTCTGACAAAACTTATTCAACTTTAATCCCAGAAGGAATCTACAACAGCATTGTACCATTATATCTTAACACACCCGACCCGGAATCAATCTTTTGTAATGATATACTTCTATATGTACAATTTACGGTCCTGTTCGTAGTTTTTGGGTTGTTTAGCTTGTAACCTCTCTTCTATGGCATTCACGTGAAACAAAAGCTAGTCAAAAAAGGTAAAAATAGCCTTTTACTCTACTGCCACATTTATTTGATAAAAGACATAGAGACATTATAAAAAATACCCAGCCCATCGCCTACATTGCAATATACAAAAATCCTCGCTCCCAGTATGAAAGAAGTAGTAGAAAATTCAAATATAATATACCCCTCATTCAGAAATTATTCTGAGAACATCAAAAAGCTCTATATTTTAAGACTAGTTAGTCACATTGGTGGTCGTATAGCAGTCGTAAAATCCACCATCGCTGGTGACACGGCAATGAATGTCGCATGTAAGTTGCCGCTTACGTCTAGGGTTGTAAGGTGTAAGCTGAGGGGACTACGGCTAGGAAAAATGTAATTTTAACACGTAACAGGAATATTACTAGTGTGGCTTGTGTTGTGGCCGAGAGCTAAAATGTTTTGTCAAAGTTCTTGGTTACACACAAATTATCACCATTAGTAACCTAATTGTTAATACTTGTGGATTTTGTGTTCTTAAAGTGATCCAACCTTCTTTCTATAAAATACATACGACATTCATACATTATGTGTCGCAGGATCATGATGAAATCGGTTTATTGATCAAAAAACTAGGATTTTGATCAAAACCCGGACTTACACGAAATACTGGTCATAATCCAGAGAAAAGTCTAGGAATTTGTCAGATTACAGGTTTTGATAAAACAAACTAGTATTTTGTCAAAGTCCGAGTTTTGAAAAATTGGTTTTCGGTTTAACTTTTCTTTGGATTATGACCAATATTTCGTCAAAGTCCGGGTTGTCAGCAAAATCCTAGTTTTTTGGTTAAAAAACTATTTCATCGTAATCCTACGATACATACATATAATCTCGCCATTATCCCTAATGGAGCGTAAACGACCTAACCAAAGGTCATTCCGCAACGTCTGACCAAGTTTAAAGGGTTATTTAAGATAGATTTGAACGTATATTGTTGCAGTGACAAGCTGTCATCCCATCGCCTACATTGCAATATACTGAATCAATCTTTTATAATGATATACTTCTATATGTACAATTTACGGTCCTGTTCGTAGTTTTTGGGTTGTTTAGCTTGTAACCTCTCTTCTATGGCATTCACGTGAAACAAAAGCTAGTCAAAAAAGGTAAAAATAGCCTTTTACTCTACTGCCACATTTATTTGATAAAAGACATAGAGACATTATAAAAAATACCCAGCCCATCGCCTACATTGCAATATACAAAAATCCTCGCTCCCAGTATGAAAGAAGTAGTAGAAAATTCAAATATAATATACCCCTCATTCAGAAATTATTCTGAGAACATCAAAAAGCTCTATATTTTAAGACTAGTTAGTCACATTGGTGGTCGTAAAGCAGTCGTAAAATCCACCATCGCTGGTGACACGGCAATGAATGTCGCATGTAAGTTGCCGCTTACGTCTAGGGTTGTAAGGTGTAAGCTGAGGGGACTACGGCTAGGAAAAATGTAATTTTAACACGTAACAGGAATATTACTAGTGTGGCTTGTGTTGTGGTCGAGAGCTAAAATGTTGGTTGGTTGGTTGGTTATACACAAATTATCACCATTAGTAACCTTATTGTTAATACTTGTGGATTTTTTGTTCTTAAAGTGATCCAACCTTCTTTCTATAAAATACATACGACATTCATACATTATGTGTCGCAGGATCATGATGAAATCGGTTTATTGATCAAAAAACTAGGATTTTGATCAAAACCCGGACTTACACGAAATACTGGTCATAATACAGAGAAAAGTCTAGGAATTTGTCGGAGTACAGATTTTGATAAAACAAACTAGTATCTTGTCAAAGTCCGGGTTTTGAAAAATTGGTTTTCGGTTTAACTTTTCTCTGGATTATGACCAATATTTCGTCAAAGTCCGGGTTGTCAGCAAAATCCTAGTTTTTTGACTAAAAACTATTTCATCGTAATCCTACGATACATACATATAATCACGCCATTATCCCTAATGGAGCGTAAACGACCTAGCCAAAGGTCATTCCGCAACGTCTGACAAAGTTTAAAGGGTTATTTAAGATAGATTTGAAGGTATATTGTTGCAGTGACAAGTTGTCATCCCATCGCCTACATTGCAATATACTGAAACCCTCGGATCCCTTAGCTGGTTTTATAGAATACCTGGGAGGAAAAGCTGGCATATTCTATGTTTTTCTTTCGCTCAGCATGGAACAAATTAAGAAAATAATAATCTTAGGCCCATATTGATAAACAGCCATTGAGACTGACAGCTAGTTTAAGTTCGTATCAGAAATGTCATTATAGTACAATGTAGCCAGTGAAATCCATACTTAATATAGCTCTTAATCTTGAGATCGCTTGATAAATACGAGCCCTATAATACAAGCACTAATTTTACCGTCCATTTTAAATATTGTCTTCGAAGTTGTTTGGTTAGTTGGAGCTTTCTCGTGGTTCGACAGATGCAATGTAATAGTCTTTTTAAAACTCTCACTGTTATTAAAATTATAATGGTTAAGACGGGAAATTTACCGAAAGAGGGTAGACCGATATGTCTGCCCTTAGCCACCACACCGCTCGCAAGTTCCTCAACTCAATTCGTGATCATAACGCATGAAACTGCGTTGAAATATAAAATAAATTTCCCGTATTTAATCATTATAACGATGTAATGTAAGCACTACTAACTGGAGCTCAAGATTTAAAAACCGTCCTCTTGTTTTAGTGAAAGTTATAGATAGGTTCCATGCTGGACTGGGAGCGATAGAATAACGTAGAATGTGCCAGCTGCATCTCCTCCCGGGCATGCTGTAAAAACCAGCTAAGGGATTCGAGGGTACATTGCAATTTAGGCGATGGGCTGACAACCTGTCACTACAGCAATATACAGTTCTATCTTAACCCTCAAAACTTGTCAGACGTGGCCGAACGACCTTTGTTTGGGTCGTTGACGCTCTGCCTACCCCATTAGGGATACAGGCGTGATATTATGTATGTATGTATGTATCTATATACTTATGTACCTATTGATTGGTACTTTCTTCCATGTTGGCCTGGAAGCGAGAGAAAAACATAGGATGTGCCGAAAAACATAGAATGTGCCAGCTGCTGTGCTCCCGGGCATGCTGTAAAAACCAACAAAGGGATCCGAGGGTTTCAGAATATTTAGGCGATGGGCTGACAACCTGCCACTACAGCAATATACCTACAAATCTATCTTAAATAACTCTCAAAACTTTGTCAGACGTGGCCGAACGACCTCCGTTTAGGTCATTTACGCTTTGCCAACCCCATTAGGGATAAAGGCGTGATTATTATGTTATGCATGTATGTTGAAACTATATTGGACCGAAAGAATACAAACTTGTAACTTGCATAGTTATTTTTTAGTTTATACTTTAGTCAAGGTTTCAGTCATCCTCTTTCATTTAATATTGTACAAAAAAGAAATCAAAAGTACGGTATTTATTATTTAATTAAGTAGGCAGGTATTGCAAAAAAGATAAGTTTACCTATAATAGTGACTGTCGATAGGTTATTGGCACCTTAATTGCTACTACTAAGAAGTTACTGGAAACTATTTACATCCAGAAGCAATAAGACACTCAAGTCAATTCATTTTATAGAAAATTCCTCCGGTCTCTAAGGACATTTTATAGTTTCTTCTTAAATAATTAACTCTTCTTTGAAACTGTGGTCAGTTGGCAGACTTTCAGTATCTAAATAACTCTCAGACAAAATGAACTTCCAATCTAAATTGATCTAAAATGTATATTTATTTACTAGGCACTTCAAAAGACGTCTGAGTTACCGCACGTAATATCTGATTCTGATTTCAGGTTATTATTAGTTTTCATTACTATTGTCTGAACTATACTTCTACAATATTACTTTACATTACGAAATCATAATAAAATGTTATATATTCTATAATTTATTGCAGAATTTGTGAATAATTTTATATTATTGAAATAGGTGGGACAATATAGGCTAATTATAGAATAAGATAGAGAAAATAAAAAGACTTAGGTGTTTTAGCTTACATAACTACAAACAATACCTAAATTACAAATTTAACTATTCGGTAAGATTTATTCTTAGACAAGAGACAGTGGAATTACAGTAATTAAAACAAGGTTAAATCTCTTCAGGGGAATTTTATAGTTTCTAGGACCTCTTTGAAATTCTCCGTATTCAATTACTTCCAAAATGTCGCTCCAGCGTCAGAACGCTTCTATCGATACCTTCTCACAAAACAAACTTCTACTCTTATCTTTTACGGTCCATGCAGCTAGATGGTGGAACACTCTTCCGCATACTGTCCGCGATAGTCTGTCAATTGCTGTCTTCAAGAAGAGAATTAAAGTACATTATCTATTCCTAAGTAATCCATAGTACATATATTGTATGTACATATACGTGATCTATATATTCATTTATTATAAATATCTATTATATTTAGGATAAGTATATATTTGTATTCTTGTCATTATGGTAGGTTAGTATATGTTTAGTGAAAATAAATATATATATTTGTGTTGATAAAATATTTAAATTATGCACGTCTGCATGCAGATAGCATTACGTTTTATGCTATCACACTTATTAGGTGTGCTGTGAAAAAAATCTTTGTAGAAATAAGCAGTGCCTGTAGTGTTGTGCCTGTGTAATTCCTTATGTAATTGTTCTGTGTATGTTTTATGTTTACAATAAACTGTAAAATAAATAAAAGACTGAAAAGTCTCATTAACGGGAAAAAATACTTAATAAAGATGGTAGCAAATGTAGTACCATAATTTCTTTAAAAAGTAAGGAAGGCATACATACTTTGGCAATTTAACTATGGATTGCTCATTTTCTTCTTTAAAGCATCCGCTAAATAACACAATACCATTTATATTCAACAGCTGTATTATTATTACGGACCAATAAATTCCCTTTTCATTTGCAAAATTATGTATTTTCTGAACAAACATTATTTGGTCTACAATTTAACAAATTTGCACCTGTTTGTGGTAGAAATAAGTCGTTTAATTTTTAAACGAAAATGTATTTTTAAATTGACATCCGAAAATATCATTTCCATGATATTCTTTCACGAAACTCAAAACCAGTGAATGTCCAAGTCAATTGTTCATTATTGTTCCTCAAATTATTAATTATTCCCAATTATTATTAACCAAAAAAAAAAAGCACCTTTTTTCTCTAAATAAGTGGTCATTGTGTAAAATACCTATTAAATAAGATCCATGTACTGCTGTCGGAAAATTCACGTTGTCAGCATAGTGAAATAAATACTCTTATTTATCTTCAAAGTGATGTTTTCTATTCAAAGTTTTTCTATACGAAAAAGCTTCTGGCAGGAAGACACGAACCGACGATAAAAAGCGATAAAAAACACACTTCGCCGAAGAACGGAAAGGGAAATATCTCGACGCGACTGAGAGAAACTTCCACAGTCTATTTTGCAATGAAAAAGTCACTTGTGGCATATTTATCGGATGGAACTTGTCTTCTTGTTGCATTTACAATACCAGCTATTTCTAGAAAGTTCTAAGTGAAATATGTATCAGCCAGAGTCTCTGGTAATATTTTAATGGTTGTGTGAATTCTAGTATAGAAACAAAGTAGGTACCGAGATTAAATATAATGAATGGTATGCCTTTACAAATTATACGTTTCTCATTTCCATGCCACTTAAAACAAGACACATTTTTACACATATTTCTCGGAACAATAGTCCAAACTCAAGTTGAGTCCAAACAAGAGCTGAGTGTCAAATTGTTTTACTGAAACTTTACACGGACTTATAAAGCCGTATTTGTAATCAGCTCTTATGAGTGACAGCGAATTTGAGTTCGTATCAGAAATGTCATTTCAGTACAAACTGACCTGTCAAATCCATACTTAATATTGCTCTCAAGTTTGATATCGCTTGACAAATACGACCCTTAGTTCTGTTGTTAGATTAGCATCCACACTCCCTTAATTTATGGATATTCAGCTTCAGGATAACAAACTCCTGTTTTCCTGAATTTGATAATAAGGGTTTATTTTAAAATTATAGTGTTATTGAGTCTCAAGACCGAATTATTTTAGGGCCGTATTTATAAGCTATCTCAAGATTGAGAACAATGTTAAGTAAGGATTTGACAGGTCATATTGTACTGAAATGACATTCCTGATTCAAACTCAAACTAGCTGTCATTCTCAAACGCAGATTATAAATACGGGCCGTATTAATCGATATCAAGACTGAGAGCAATATAAAACACATGGATTTGACAGGCCATTATGTACTGAAATTATATTACTGATATGAACTCAAGCTCGCCGTCACTCTCAAGTACTGATTATAAATACGGGCTTTAGTGTTGCTCCCAAAAACCAGTAAGACGATTTTATTTTTTCAGCAGTAACCTATTTAGTATGTAACATTTATAGTGTGTGACTGGACAAGCAATCTTTTAAAATAACACTATTCGTATTCACATACATACATACATATAATCACGCCTTTATCCCTAATGGGGTAGGCAGAGCATAAACAACCTAATCAAAAGTCGTTTCGCCACGTCTGACAAAGTTTTAAGGGTTTTTTAAGATAGATTTATACGTATATTGCTGTAGTGATAGGTTGTCAGCCCATCGCCTAAATTACAATATACTAAAACCCTCAGATCCCGTAGCTGGTTTTTACAGCATGCTCGGGAGGAAATGCAGCTGGCACATTCTATGTTTCCAGTCCGGCATGGAAGCTCATATTCACTTCACTGATAATACTTCGAGTAGTACGGAGTACGGAGCCACGCGTTGCACCTGCACAGAACCAATTCAATTTTCATGTGACATCATAAATTTAATATTTCTCGATCGGTCGGTAGTTTGAATTTAAATCGAAATAGAGATATTGAAAATTTATATACGCGGGGGAGTTATAAAACTCTATGTTCTTGAAGAGGATGTACAGATAAAGTAATGTATATAATACTAGGAGAACAGTAGAATGTTAATTTTTCACACAGGAAATATTTTATGAAAAAAGCACTTCTTATTTGGTATCGAACTAAAACACACCACTATAACTTTCAGTTTTTCATGAAGCAGAAACAGACTCACAGAACCCTATAAATAAGCTACTGAAATAATAATTAACACATTTTATAAATATAATGATTTTATTAATTTTAATGATAATGACAATAATATATTTAAAGGATTATTAATGTGATATAATTAAGTATAAGTGCTTATAATTTTCTACTTGTAATTTACAATTATTAATTTTATCTCTATCTCTCTATCTGTCTCTGTGCTATTATCAAGAAGGCCTTGGAATAGAGACTCATTGGTGTTCAATGCCAACGAAATGTCGAGCACAGACATACAAACATATAGTTACGCGATTATCCCTAATCGGGTAGGCAGAGCGTAACCGACCTAAACTAATGTCGTTCCGCCACGTCTGACAAAGTTTTGAGGGTTATTTAATATAGGTTTGTAGTAGGTATATTGCTGTAGTGACAGGTTTTCAGCCCATCGCCTAAATTGCAATATACAGAAACCCTCGAATCCCTTAGCTGATTTCTACAGCATGCCAAGGAGTAAATGCAGCTGACACATTCTATGTTTTTCTCTCGCTCCCAGTCCAGCATGGGAGTAATTGTCGAGCACGTAACACTATCATATCGTATCGTATCTTCAATGCTTCAACTAATATACTTTGAATACCCGAGCTTGGTTATTGTATAATTGAACCTCTGACAATTAATCCAGTTATTACAATCTCACTGGCGAAATTGAACTTAATTGAATCCAACAAGTCGTAAAACAACAAAGTGAGAGGAGTTTAACAATTAAAAACGGACTTAACGATGACCATAAACAATATAATTGTTAGGAAACTGCTCAGAACAACCAGAAGCGGTGGAAAAAGTACATTATGTAGAGTGGCGCCACCTGACGGCGCTATTATACGAGTTATAGCTGTGGTCGTAGCGCTGCATAAGAAAATGGTTTAAAAGTTATTTGTTTTGTGACAATAAATTATTATGCTATATTATTTCAAATCATTTGACCATCAATATGCATAAAGGTCCTATACAGGTAAGGTAAGTATATACTTATATAATACATCACGTTTTTTTTCCGGAGGGGTAGGCAGACACCACATACTTCTACTTACTATGATTCTTATAGACTTCTTTTGCTTCATTTACATTTATTGTTTTTTATTGAGTATGTCTTGACCATCAAGATTATGTAAATATAAGTCAGGTAAGGGTAGCAACACAAAGGCGTTACTTAAGGTTACGCTCAACAGGCTGTCAATGCATTTTAAATTGTCTACAACACAAATGCATCACCTTTGGCGCTACGTATGCGTAGCGAGAAACTCTATACGTACGTTGGCGCATCCCTGTGCCAGTACTCGCGCAGTTGTAAGCAACGCAAAAAAAAACTTTGACAGCCGTGTTGACCGCAACCTTACGCGCAGTAAGTAAGCCTATGTGTTGCTGCATTTAGGATTAGTCTACTAATTTTTTTATCAATACTGCATAACTCTAAATAAATATATAACTTAATTAATAAGTGGCACTATCTCGAATTACCGATAAATATAAGTTTTCAAAGACGACAGCTAACAATGGACCCAAGATAAAATACTTTTTAATTAGAGAGCTGAAAGACAAATGGGCGTCTAGGGTCCAGTGGGGAAATCTGTTTGAATAATGGTAATGGAAGTGAACTCCACCTTTATATCAAGTAAAAATATCATTCCTTTAAGAGTGGTTAGAAAAATCGGACAATACGTAGAATATTTATTTCAAACTAGCTGTGCCCGCGACTTTGTACGCCCGGTTTGTATGTAAAACATGCAGTGTCGAACATACTGAAAACGGTTCTCCACGCGTAGGAGCGGGATCTGATAACCCGCGCGCGGAAGCGTGTTTCGCATTGTCTTTTCTTTGTTTTTGTATGGAAAACACGATTACGCGCGCGAGCTAGCAGATCCCGCACCTACGCGCTGAGAAGCGTTTTCAGTATGTTCGACACTGCGTGTTTTCCATACAAACTCACTCAATATTAGAATGGTTTGCGCGATTATTACTAACCTAGGCTGGACACCAGGTAATTTAAAAAACTCAGTCAAATAAAAAGTCCATTTAAGATGGGTTAAAAACGATCAGAGTTCAATTTCCTGCCTGCCCCCTAAGTCAGGTGGCGTGATTATTTGTATCGTAACTAAGTTTAAGTAATGTTCAGTCAAACAAAAAAAGTTCCATCAAAATCGGTTAAAAACGACCGAAATTCAATTTCCTACCTATCTCCTAAGTCTTGAGGCGTGATTATTTGAATCGTAACTTTGATTTTAAATAAGGCTCAAACTATTAAAAAAAATCCATAAAAATCGGTTAAGAAACAGCCATATTTCAATTTCCTGCCTACCCCCTAGTTCAGGTAGCGTAATTTTAGGTATCTTAAATTACAACCCGGGTTTTAGGTATCTTAAATTACAACAATAAAAAATTGTTCTGGAGTGATGTGGTAACATACAGACAGACAGACAGACAAAACATATAAAAAAATCGTTTTGATCTTTATATCGTTAATATTGCCTGCTGCAGACGACCCTTCTAGAGATTTATTATATGTATAGATTTTATGTTTCGGATATAAATAATGTATTTAAATTTATTTAAGATATTAATAGGTGTATATTATAAATATATATTTATACTTATATCTAGTATTTACGCATTTAAATTTGAGTTTTTAAGTTTATTATTTTGTATCTTAGTTTACCTGCAAGCATAATCTCCTCTGGGTTTGGGATAAAGGCGTGATTATATGTATATTATACATACATACATAAATCACGCCTTTATCCCTTACGGGGTAGGCAGAGCGTTTAATGCCTCGTAAAAGGCGCTTTCGCCACGTCTGACAAAAATTGAGGGCAATTTTAGATTGTAATATGTATTGCTATAGTGACAGGTTGTCAGCCCATCGCCCAAACCACAATACACTGCAACCCTCGAGTCCCTTTTGCTGACTTCAACAGCATGCCCGGGAGGAAGGGCAGCTGGAACATTCTATGTTTTTCTATCTCTCCCAGTCCAGCATGGAAGAAAAATATTTTACATGAAATGTATATTATTTTGGTATTATTTGACTGCTAATTTGTTCTTTATGTTGTTCTTGTAGATTTTTTATCGCATGCAAATGTTGTTTTTCAGTTCCAGGGTTAAAATTATTGTATGAATGTATGTAAGCTCTTTATTGTACCTTAAAAAACTTAAAAGTAAAATACAAGAAGAATAAGATAAAAGTGTCACAAAGGCGAACTTATCCCGTAAAGGGATTTCTTCCAGTCAACCTTTGTTAATGTGATAGGCAGAGCGTAAACGACCTAAACAAAGGTCGTTCCACCACGTCTGACAAAGTTTTGCGAGTTAATTAAGATAGATTTGTAGATATAGTGCTGTAGTGACAGGTTGTCAGCCCACCACCTGAATTACAATATTTCCTCTTAGCGTGTCGGTGGAACAGGAGTAATTACATCGTAGGGGCCCAGAATTCAGCAACTTGACGACAATATACTGAAACAATCGAATCCCTTAGCTGGATTTTATATTCGAGAAGATTCTATGTTTTTCTTTCGCGCCCAGTCCATCATGGAAGAACCAAAATAATGTGGAACTAAAAATGGTTGGTCAGTTAACAAAACTAAACAAGTTCAAAGAATAGTTAATTCGAAAACTTATCGTATAGAAGAGAATTGAGATCACTCAAGAACAACTTATTTGTAAAAGTGGTTCAGTTTCGTTGATTGAGCAACTACTTTAATATTTAGTTTTTCATCCTGTATGCTATTATTATAACAAAACACTTGACTGGAAACAATCTTCTGTCGAGTGGGTATCGAGTCTATGGACTCGATGAACCCTGGTGTCAGAGTTTTTAAACCGCCTAGTAGCACAACTATCAGGCCTCTGACATGGTTTTGTGTAACGACCACTATCAAAGACAGCGAACGGGACCGACTGCTTAACGTGCCCTCCGAAGCACGAAATATTTTTCTTTTCGGACAATCAGGTGATTCAGCCTGCCATGTCCTACCCAAACTGGGGAAAAATTCAAAAAGTGTTAAATTCTCAAATATCAACTTTGTGTTGTCCCCCATGGGAATAGAACCCAGGACCTCCGGATCGGAAAAAATAACTCATATATACGTATTACAAATGCAATAACAAATTGTTCCAAAGTTACACAGATGAAACAGCTTGTTCCCGTAAGTGTACCCGGTAGACTCTGACAATTTGATTATCGCGACCCGAATGTCTATACATATACTGAAACTGTGTGAACTTCTGCTACCTACTCAAACTAAATGCAGCGAGCAAAATTTCAAACAGTATTTTGTAGAATTCTAGTTATTATTTTGTCACAGATTAGGGCAGCAAGTCACAGGCGTCACTACGCGCAAGATTGCGTTCAACACTTTTTTGCATTGCCTATAACAAACATGCGTCACCTCATGTTCTACGCGCGCGTACTGGCAGAGGGATGCGCCGAAGTAGAGTTCATCGCTACGCGCGCGTAGAGCGTAAGGTGACGCATGTGTGTTGTAGGCAATTCAAAAACCATTGACAGCGTATTGAGCGCAAACTTGCGCGCAGTAAGTGACGCCTATGTGTTTCTGTAAGTAAGGACTTATGAGCGCGGCGGGCGCCGTTCTATATTTAGAGGTTATTTAATGGAACCCTATTTCTAAGACTCCGCTGTTCGTCCGTCTGTTTATCCTCCTGTCTTCTGTACTACGGCAGGCTGACGCAATTAAATAAATTTACAAAAAAAACAACTTGTATAGAATTTCTCGGTTACAGTTCTTGATAAATTCAGTCAATAGCAATTTGCCTTAGGAACTGGATATTCTAGAATAATTAACAAATATTATTTTTGATGTTTGATAGTTTTATCTATTCTTTTATGAATCATTGTTTTTCTATGAGCCAAAGACTGTCTGGCTATAATTGCTGCTTTGGAAATTATGCACGCTACTATTTTATTCCGTTCCCTTGAACTTAGCGTTATTTTGTCCATGTCTGTGTTTCTTTATGCAGTAAAATGTTTTATATTTAGATTAATTTAAGAAATACAAAATATAACAATAATTTTTAATTTCACTTTATTTTATATGTTAATATTTGTTGTTGTATTTTCCAACAATAATCTTAAACCTACCCACATGCTGTAAGTTTAAAAAGTCACGGCTCTCTTCTATCTTCAATTTGGTCCAAAAATGCACCCTAATTTTGGTACTCTGCAGCATGTGCATACTAGAAATTAATTTCATCCTTTTGTGAAATAGGTAACTTGAAGCTAGCAAGGTTAACACAGCGGCTTCATTTGAACTGTCGAAACTCATTCCAAACTAAGCGCTGAGGGTCCAGTGAACCGCGAATGCCTAAGCTTCGCAGTAATATGCTACGGTATTTAGATCAAAGTATATAAGTAGGTATATTATAAGTAAAGGCACTACATAATTTTGACATAATTACCCCAGTTTATTTATCCTAGTACTCGTTGAGTACAATATAACAACACTATTGTAATCAGTTCTACTGAACTATGCTACGGTTGGTTAGTAAATCATCTACGTACATTAGGAATGTACTTAGTTTTAATACACTGGTCGAGTAAAATGAGCAATTGTTGCTGGAGTAATATTACTTTTCATTTATCATAATTGTAACGAAATGTAAAAAAAATACTTTCTGCCATGGTAGGATTGACTAGTACTATAAATATGTAAAGTAATCTATATAAACGATAAAAACCGCTTTCATTAAAATCTGACAGACACGAGCATTGCAAACTAAAAGCTTGACTAAATAATAGGTTTTTATGGAATCCATTTGGATCGTGGATTTCATTCGAGTGATTCATACAAAAATGTAAGTTACTGTAATGGATGAATGGATATTGGTCATAAAACATATTCAATATGCACCATTGAAAAGCTTGCGTAGACGTAAGTTGTTTTGTGAGACCTGCGTTATCATTTTGTTGAAATACTATTCATACCACGTGTAAGGGACAGGGGTTGCTTAGTCAAGTCAATAATATTCGGGATTACTGTTCAGAATGTTGATATTTTTAACGTCTATGATAATGATTAGTTCCTTAATTTTCACAATAAGTAATTTAACTGAATACATCTTAAAAGATAAACAAACAAGAATTTGGAAGTCATCATCCACATGGCAGATTAAAAAATGTTACATAGCAGGTTTTGGTCGCGAAACGACGTTATTCTAAATTACACCTTTAATTTAGCTACAGCTCGCTTTGCTATTCATTTATTTTGATGATGAAAACCATTTTAGATATTTTAATGATTAAGTTGTCTCTTAAGTGCTTACTTTATTTATAGGTGAATACAGAGTTTTGTGCAAAACTAATCTACACTATCTACATTATCTTCATTAATAACAACGAAAGATTTGTATTTTTGTGTGTGTGTGGATGTATGTTTGTAACAATTAACTCACCAACTACACGAATTCAATAATTGTTTCACCATTAGAAAGCTACATTCACCTTGAGTAACATAAGCTACTTACTGCGGAAAAATATCGCATTCCCTCGTGGAAATTCATTAAAAAAGCCGCAGGTGAAACTGCGGCGTAAAAGGCTAGTCGATAAGTAAAACGGTACACGGTAAAGGTAAAGTGTACACTACACTTTAATAGAATCTGAAGTGATCTTAAGACATTTCCATCACTCAGTCTAGCCACAGAGAATATATTCGCCATTAAAGGCCCATTAAATTTATTTCATGGCATAAAGAAAGTTGCCAAAAGGCGACGTAGGGACGCGACGGGTCGGCGTCTGTGACGTCACAGGTATCGTCTTCTAGGTTATTGGGACGAAGATCTAAACGAGGTTATAGAAATCGTAACTTTCAATAATCAAATATGTGTGACAGACATGTTGTTACTAAAAAAATAAATCTGTTTTACTGGTTTTTACAATTTAAGTTAGAGAAATATAAAAAAAATATTATAGTATGTGTATATGAAAGGAAAGCTTGAAGAAAAAACAGCTTCCTCTATAGCAAACCACAAAAGAAAACTGGAGCTAAATAGGCCAGGAATGTAGCTTCTGTGCTTTGCGACTTAATCTTTTTGAAAAAAGAAAGTTACAGCGTTTTTGTTGGATAAAAGCTGAGAGGGCAAATTATAATACCTACTATAACTTTTGAGTTTCGATTAATTACAGACTACGATGCGATCAATAAAGTTGAGTCATAACGATAAAGTATTTTTGCTTTTTTTATAATACCTACATCTTTTATCAAATGAATGTGGCAGTAGAGTAAAAGGCTATTTTCACCTTTTTTGACTAGCTTTTGTTTCACGTGAATGCAGTCATAGACGAGAGGTTACAAGCTAAACAACCCAAAAACTACGACCAGGACCTAAATTGTACTCCATCTCCCCAGCCTTATCCCGTATCTCACGGGGTCGGCTTTCTAATCTAGGGGATTGAACGAGGGTACTGGTTTTTACACAGAGCGACTGCCATCTGACCTCCGCAACCCAGAAGGAAAACCAGATCCAATCCTAGATTAGGTCAGAGTTTATTCAAGCCGCCAATGCTTGGCACTGGCCTCTGATATGGCTTAACTACTAATATCTACGGTATTAAACGATATTAGCCGGGTTAACGCCTTAACGTGCCTTCCGAAGCACGGAAAAAGCCCCGAATAAACGTACATATGAAATTCGAAAACCGAAAAACACATTGGTACGTGGTGGGATTCAAACCACGACCTCCAGCTCAGGAAGTAGCGGCCCTATCCACTACACCGTCGGGCTCTCTTATATTGTACTTATAGAAGTATATTATTGTATAAGTTTGATTCCGGGACGGGTGTGTTAAGATATAGAGGTGCAATGCTTTTGTAAATTTCTTCTGGGGTTCAAGTTGAATAAGTTTTGTCAGAAGCAAATCAATTTTTATAGCTTTCTGACCTTTTTGAAAGTTTATAAGTGTAGTTTATTTCAACTTTAGTCAGCATACATTTATGATTCCCTTTTTAAATGCAATCTTCTTCTGTCGAGTGGGTATCGAGTCTATCGACCCGATGAACCCTGGTGTCAGAGTTTTTAAACCGCCTAGTAGCACAACGATCAGGCCTCTGACATGGTTTGACTAACGACCACTTTCAAAGATAGCGACCGGAACCGACGGCTTAACGTGCCCTCCGAAGCACGAAATCTTTTTCTTTTTCGGACAATCAGGTGATTCATTCTGCAATGTCCCAACCAAACAAAATGAAAATTCCAGGTCAATACTTGCATGCTATAGGAACACTACTGGACATACCCCTTCTTTAAACCCATAAATCCGTTTACGAGGTTCGCTTCAGTAATGGGTGTAATAAAGTTGATAGTCACCATAAAATAAATATTTTATTCTTAACGTATGTTTACTTCAAGACGCAAGTAAAATCCTATCAGATTTTCAGAACAACTCGAATGGTTATTATAAAAAGTAAAACCAAGCCATTGAACTTTTTTTTATAAAAGCGTTAATAGTGACCTACATACCCTTACTCGAAAACATACTTTAATAAATTAAATACTTTTCTACTTATTTAATGATAGCTAACGAAAAAAATAGTTTTAATTTAATTGGTAAACAATGCTAAACAACCGTAAATTAAAGGAAATTGCTGAGTTTTAAAACAGAAGGTGCACTAGAGACGCCATTTTATTTTATGGGCATGGTAAGGTAAATGCACTGGAGTGACACTCATTGCTTAATAGAAAGAATTGTAATTGAACTTTCAATTACTGAGCCAATTTGAACTGGGGGTTTGAACACTAGTGTATATTAGGGCTTGGCCGCCACACCTACGTATTATTTTAGTACTTCATAATTTCATAGCCGGAATTGAATTAGCATTAAGGTTTTTGAACGCCGTGTGAAAAATACACAGAAAGTCAGGTGGAAAACAGGAAAAAATCCTATAAATTTCCAGAGCTATTAACATTACCTGCAACACGGTTAGTCAAAAATGTTCATGTTCTTTTACAGAACCATCATCTCCCTAGCCTTATCCCATATCTCACGGGGTCGGCTTCCTAATCTAGGGGATTGAACGAGGGTACTGGTTTTTACACAGAGCGACTGCCATCTGACCTCCGCAACCCAGAAGGGAAACCAGACACAATCCTAGATTAGGTCAGAGTTTTCAAGCCGCCAATGCTTAGCACTGGCCTCTGATATGGCTTAACGACTAATATCTACGGTATTAAACGACATTAACCGGGACCAACGGCTTAACGTGCCTTCCGAAGCACGTTCTTTTACAGAACCCTGGTAAAAAAAAATACTAGAGTTTATGCTATATATAAACAATCAAAATAGGTTTTGAGCTTTATTAATACAAATTACCTACTAAAAGTATTGAAATTAAATGCATAAAAGCAACGTACGTACTGATGCGAAAAGAAACGTAAAAGCTTTTTGAGAACATATAAGTATAATGCCTGAGTGACGTCATATTCGGCTCTTTATCGGATCACAGAGTAGTGCCGTCGTTCCATGGAAAAAATGTTTATTACAGTTACACAAATTTCTTCCCTGCTGGCCTGGGAGCGAGAGAAAAACATAGAATGTGCCAGCTGCAGTTCCTCCCGGGCATGCTGTAAAAACCAGCTAAGGGAACCGAGGGTTAATTGTAATTTAGGCGATGGGCTGACAACCTGTCCCTACAGCAATATAGCCACAAATCTATCTTAAATAACCCTCAAAACTTTGACAGACGTGGCTGAACAACCTTTGTTTAGATCGTTTACGCTCTGCCTACCCCATTAGGGACAAAAGCGTGACTATGTTTGTATGTACACGAATGGGACACTTTCAGAACGTGGCACAAAGTACATTTAGTTAAAGAACATTAATTAAAATGACAAGTTTTCGTTTTAAAAGTAAGGTAAAGTTACAAAGGCGTCGCGACACCCGCTGTGACTTGCTTCACGTACAAACTATAAACTACCCTCTCACAAAGCGAAGGAACTTGCTACTAAAAAAATCAGTTAATTTTACTACTTCTTGTCTTAAATGATAAGATTTGTAGAGAATGTACTCAAAGCATGTATCGTTGTGTTCAGAAAATTAAGCGTTATGTAGCAGTCAACTAAATCCGACAAAAAGTCTACAAAATCATTATGTGTGAAAATATAGACGTTGATTTATCTCACGACTGCCACTGGGCCATACTTGTGGTTGTGCCACATCATAATACATGATATAGCATACATACATATAATCACGCCTTCATCCCTCATGGGGTAGGCAGAGTGCAAACAACCTAAACAAAGGCTGCTCCGCCTCGTCTGACAAAGTTTTGAGGGTTACTTAAGATAGATTTGTAGGTATATTGCTGTAGTGACAGGTTGTCAGTCCATCGCCTAAATTACAATATACTGAAACCCTTAGCTGGCCCCTACAGCATGCCCGGGAGGAAATGCAGCCGGCACATTCCACGTTTTTCTCTCGCTCCCAGGCCAGCATGGAAGTCATGATATAGTACTATTATATATTATGTGGCACAACCACAAGTATGCCTCTATTAGGTTATTTAAGATAGATTTGTAGGTATATTGCTATAATGTTGCAGCCATTATTACTTGGGATTAACTTCTTTGAAATATAGAATGTGCCAGCTGCATTTCCTCCCGAGCATGCTGTAAAAACCAGCTACGGGATCTGAGGGTTTAAGTATATTGTAATTTAGGCGATGGGCTGACAACCTATCACTACAGCAATATACGTATAAACCTATCTTAAAAAAACCCTTAAAACTTTGTCAGACGTGGCGAAACGACCTTTGTTTAGGTCGTTTACGCTCTGCCTATCCCATTAGGGATAAAGGCGTGATTATATGTATGTACGTATGTATGTATTAACTTCTTTGGAGTCAATAGAATGACTTTTTGTAACAACTAGCTTTCCACAAGTGGTTTTACCCGAGGCTACGAGTAAGGATACTTGTGCTTGTGTTCGTAACTACAGGCTTACAATGGCGAACTCACGCACACTTAGCTAATATGTGTGTAGCTGTAGGAACATTTACGCACACAAGACGTATGGCCAAGCGGTTGTCGCGAGATAAAATACTATGCAGTTACCTAATCGTATAAAGTTACCTTGGTCGTCGTCATCGTATATAGTAACAGGCCGGTAATGACTATATATTTGATGAAATAAATAAAAATAAAATAACATAAAATTCTATAGCGACTATACAATTTCTTCCCGAATTTACTCTTAGTGTATGTAAGACGTGGTAAAACCCCATAAGGAGACATGTATTTTCATTCTTTCCTGCAGAAAACCGAATCTACTTATTACATCTATTTATTATAAGTATTTTATATTGTACTTAGTGATTTTATTGTAAATAGTTTTCATATGATATGAATGAAAAAAGAAAAGGCTACTTCTGGCAGGATTCAAACTCTCTGCTTCTCTGAAATGCCGGTCCATCACTTTTCCAACTGAGCTATAGAAACGGTAGTGTAGGTGACGAATTCATCATAGTATTAAAATTTCTTATGCACACGTCATAGCGACGTAAGCGACATCTAGTCATGTAGTTTAAGAACTACGTAGGGCTTGATCAGTCCAAATTAAGATTGGAATTCAAGTCAATAATGATATCGCCTCACATTTTAATTTTTTTAAGGTTTTTAAGCACTCACAATGCTATAATAGTTTTGGTTTTTATCTGATTATACTTATTTTATTTAATGTTTCACGCACAATATTATTGTGCACATCTCATCCGCGTTTCGATTCTTGCCTTTTCACTTCTGTAGGTCTGCTGTAAAACATTTCTTTTTAGACATAATCAGAGCCTGTTGTGTCTTTCTTTCCTATGTAGAATACATCCTTTGCATACAATAAACTGTTAAATAAATAAATAAACCACGACCTTTAAAACCAGTGTCATATCAATAAAACCACGGGCTGTTATCGTCAAATCCATCATCAGTGACAGGTTCACGTCGCCATTACGTGATCAATCGTGTTCGATGTCCTTTCACAAGCTGGCAACCTATTATAGCATATTATAGTACCGCGGCCTTTTTTGGCTAAATCGGGGTAAATTTAACTTGGAGATTGCAAATGGGGAAAATTTTCAATCTTACATACATACATATAATCACGCCTTTATCCCTAATGGGGTAGGCAGAGCGTACACGACCTAAACAAAGGTCGTTCCGCCACGTCTGACAAAGTTTTGAGGGTTATTTAAGATAGATTTGTAGGTATATTGCTGTAGTGACAGGTTGTCAGCCTGTCGCCTAAATTGCAATATACAGAAACCCTCGGATCCCTTAGCTGGTTTTTACAGCATGCCCGGGAGGAAATGCAGCTGGCACATTCTACGTTTTTCTCTCGTTCCCAGTCCAGCATGGAAGTAAAATTTTCAATCTTTCGTTTCGATATTTTCAGATGAATTCAGTATCGTGTGATTGTTTTATTCCAATCAATGGAATATTTCGAATTAATTTATTGAATAAATATAATAGAATATTAAATTAGTGATATCCTTGTAAAATTATATATAAATGTTGTCAAAGCGTACATATTTTCATACAATGGAATGTAAACACGTTATAGCCTTAAATCAAGGCAATTAAATTAATGGGATGTTGGCTTCACATACAATGGTTTACTAATTAGATTGTCATAGGCCTAGCTACCAAGCGGTTTGAAAACTCTGACACCAGGGTTCATCTGGTTGTTTGACTCGAGAATCCACTAGCTACGAAGAAGATTAAATTGTAGCTGAAATACTAAATTGAAAACTGCATCACAAAGGCCAGTAAATAATACCTAAGTTAAGTAAGTAAGCTGTTATTCTTCCGCCACTTTCGGAACTAGTTATTTCGTAACCAGCTACGAAAAGGGAATATTTTTCACTGATTTGTAACCAGATACCGTTAAACATTTATTTTTGATACATTGTTTTTATCCTACACACATCAGTGATCCTACTTTCTCCACACTGTAAAATCTATATCCATAATAAAATGCGACAAAACGTACGGGAAAGCTGCGAGACACGGAACCAAGTAATACAATAAAGTTAATTCAGTGCTTCGTAACTTAAAATCCAACTTAAGTTATTTAAGTGAAGGAGTGTTTCCTCGCGACGGCGAAGAAAGTCGTGTCTGAAACAGGAAGGTAAAAAACTCCGAGAGCTCTTTGTCACGAGTTTTAATAGTTTTTATTTTTATTTGGTTTGTGTAACTGAATGCAGACTACAGTTTTGATCGGTTGTTTTGCGAATTTACCATAATAGTTAGACCTCTCATTTGCAGGCGTGCTTAAGGTGGTATAACCTACGATTCATGTTGTTAAATAAAGAATATAAGTATTCCTTATTTGTTTTTTAAAGATGATTCCCGACATACTAAAACTTCCATGCTGGCCTGGGAGCGAGAGAAAAACATAGAATGTGCCAGATTGTGCCAGCTGCTTTTCCTTCCGGGTATGCTGTAAAAGCCAGCTAAGGGATCCGAGGGTTTCAGTATATTGTAATTGAGGCAATGGGCTGACAATCTGTCACAACAGCAATATACCTACAAATATATCTTTAATAACCCTCAAAACTTTGTCAGACGTGGCGAAACGACCTTTGTTTACGTCGTTTACGCTCTACCTACCCCATTAGGGATAAATCCGTTATTATATGTACTTTTGCATATCAACATATTTCAACCCTTGCAATATCAGATCTAAAATATTTTTTGTCTGCTATTAACATAGAAGGAATACAAGATAATTTTAATATAGGTTGGTAGTATCATGCATGTTACTAATTTAACCCTTAGTTTGTGCAGTTGCGAGCGTGCACTGCGGGTAGACCGTTGTAATTTAACCGTTATTAAATCATAAGCCACAGTTAGCGGTGTTTACATAGCTTCAGTAGCAATGGCGGCTGCTATTCAAGCCATTTTAATTAACCTTTCTATATTGTATACATTTTGGTAAAGCTAGTTATTAAAAATATGGCAGTGATATTAATGAAATTGCGGTAGCTTGATGAAAATTGTTTTGTTGCAACGGGAAATAATAATAATTATGAGTTATTATTACTAAAATTTCGATTGTGTATGTGCAGGTGCCGACTTTAATTACATAACGATTAACGTATCACGGAGGTACTAATATTATAAATGCGAAGGTAATTATGTCTGTCTGTTTATTTGTTTGTTAATCTTTCATGCCTAAGCGGCTGTGATGAATGATTTAAAGACGGACATAGGCAACTTATTACCCCGGGAAAATACCTGATTCCCACCGGGAAACGATTTACACGCGTAATCCATTAGACTCTGTCATTAGATTAGATAAACGTTTAGATTCCATTACAGCAATTGTGTGACACATATTATGCATATCATCCTTCTAATCCAATTTACACGCGTATTCCATCGGTGAAACAATCAAAGTCATATATCAACATAACATGCTCCGTACAGTCGGCAGAACAAATGACTGAAAAACATACTTATTTAATTGTATGTTACACACTGGAATAGCAGGTTGTAAAAACAGTTTTACAAAACGCTACTAAAATTATTGACAAAAATGTAAGAGCGATTATTCCAGCACAAAAAGGAAAAATAAGAATATGCCATCAACAAAATGACTAAATTAAATAACGAACCCCCTCTCTCTACAAGGGGATCTAGAGAGTTTAAAAATATAATCACCACGCATTATTTCTAAAAACGTAGATAAAGAAAATAAAGAAAAACGATAGAATCCTCTCAAATTCATTAGAAGTTTAAAGTTATTGAATTTATTGGAATAAAATGGTCTTAATCATAAATAACAGATATTTATTGTCTTGCTGTATTTATTAATAATGAAATACGTCAAGAATATGATGAAGTGTGGGCTAGGATCCTCCATAAAGAAAATCGATAGAATTAGTCTCTCACATTCGTTTGAGGTAGAAAGAAATTGAATTTATTGGTAAATGTTAGTCATAATCATATCATCATCATCATCTCCTTAGCCTTATCCCGTATCTCACGCCCGCCCCTAATCTAGGGGATTGAACGAGGGTACTGATTTTTACACAGAGCGACTGCCATCTGACCTCCGCAACCCAGAAGGGAAACCAGACCCAATCCTAGATTAGGTCAGAGTTTTCAAGCCGCCAATGCTTAGCACTGGCCTCTGATATGGCTTAACGACTAATATCTACGGTATTAAACGATATTAATCGGGACCAACGGCTTAACGTGCCTTCCGAAGCACGGAAAAAGCGCCGAATAAACGTACATATGAAATTCGAAAACCGAAAAACACATTGGTACGTGGTGGGATTCGAACCACGACCTCCCGCTCAGGAGGCAGCGGCCCTATCCACTACACCATCGTGCTCTCATAGTTCTCTGTTAGTCATAATCATAAATAACAGATTTTTATTGTCTTGCTCTATTTATTTATAATAAATTATATACGTCAAAAATATAATGAAGTATGGGCTAGGATCCTAGGATCCTCCGTAAAGAAAATTTATAGAATTAGGCTCCCACATTCGTTTGAGGTAGAAAGAAATTGAATATATTGGATAAAAATGGTCATCATTATAAAGAACGGATTTTTATTGGCTCTATTTATTTATAATAAAATACGTCAAAAATACATACATACATACATACACTTCCATACTGGACTGGGAGAGAAAGAAAAACATAGAATGTTCCAGTTGCCTTTCCTCCTGGGCATGCTGTAGAAGTCAGCAAAAGGGAATCGAGGGTTACAGTGTATTGTAATTTAGGCGATGGGCTGACAACCTGTCACTACAGCAATACACATTACAATCTAAAATTGCCCTCCATTTATGTCAGACGTGGCGAAAGCGCCTTTTTAGGAGGCGTTTTACGCTCTGCCTACCCCGTAAGGGATAAAGGCGTGATTTTATGTATGTATGTATGTATGTAAAATACGTCAAAAATATGATGAAGTATATATGTGCTAGCATCCTGGGATCCTGTATGGACTATTACAATATAGCCGGAAGATGTATCGGTCTGTACACGCCAACTTTGTGATCACATCGCTCTGACCGAGTGGTGGGTAGCCTCAATAGATGCTTTATCACTCCGGCTTATGTAGGAACAAGTCCCATGTTGTCGGTGATGTTTCTAGAATGTATATAGTACTATTATGTATTCTGTGCTATGGTGTAGGGGTCTGGATTGGTAAATTATCAGCGGGGCTATGATGCGCAGTGTGTACTTCGTTTTGTCTACACATTATCTCTTTCGTTGCGCACTTCACAACGGAAAAGGACAGGGATTAATCATAGTGAAGTATGCTACACGTGTAGACAAATCGAAGTCTACAGTGCGCATCATAGCCCTGCTGTTGGAAAACATGTACTAACGTTTTGTGTCTCAATGGTTTTACATATTTAATTTGCCACATCTATGTTAACACATGTTTATCGAAACAAAAGGGTAACAAACAAAAATACAGTCGGCATTGGAATGTAGGTACTTGAAATGGTGCTTAGTAAAGTAGGTATTTGCCTTGCGTTTAGTTTCCGACCACAATGGGTTAATAGAGTAAATTCAGTACAAGCAATAGAGAAACAAGACGTTGCTAATTGCATTGTAACTAGCTACTTAATTTGTTGTTATTGATCAATTTGTATTCAGCATTAAGATCATCAATGCTCAACTTTATTTTTGTTGATGAGGTTACATACCTATAATCACGCCTTTATCCCTAATGGGTAGGCAGTACGTAAACGACATAAACAAAGGTGGTTACACCACATCTGACAAACTTTTGAGGATTATTTAAGATAGATTTGTAGGCATATTGCTGTAGTGACAGGTTGTCAGCCAATCGCCTAAATTGCAATATACAGAAACCCTCGGATCCTTTAGCTGGTTTTTACAGCATGCTCGGGAGGAAATGCAACTGGCAGAGGGAATTTTGAGAATTGATGAGGTTTTAGCATTATAATCATTAAATTTGCTTTCACGCTCGAAAAAGATTTCTAGAAAAATATATTGTGTACTTAATGCTCCAGTGGTCACAGCTGTATGTAGCGAAACGCAAAATTAAACATTTTCCATTTTTCACGAAAGACACTCGTGGAAAAAAGGGAATCGAATATTCAAGAGCCGTGGAGATAAGTTGAATTCCTTGACCTCTTGAACTTTATCCTCAAAAGGAAGCAAGTATACAACCGCAGTTGGTGTAGGGTTCAGCTTTAGAAGTTTCCATGTTCACAAGTTTCTATAACCAAGAGCTTTGAGAACAAAACACGATCTTGAGTACAGACTCTTAACAGAAGCTTACAACAAAATGTAGTCAAATTGAGTGCCATGCATTTTCCGTTGCTGGTTATTGGTAAAAAAATAGTGTACACACAGTTTATTGACTTTATTATCTCATCATCTCCCTAGCCTTATCCCGTATCTCACGGGGTCGGCTTCCTAATCTACGGGATTAAACAAGGATACTAGTTTTTACACAGAGCGACTGCCATCTGACCTCCGCAACCCAGAAGGGAAACCAGACCCAATCCTAGATTAGGTCAGAGTTTTCAAGCCGCCAATGCTTTGCACTGGCCTCTGATATGGCTTAACGACTAATATCTACGGTATTAAACGATATTAACCGGGACCAACGGCTTAACGTGCCTTCCGAAGCACGGAAAAAGCACCGAATAAACGTACATATGAAATTCGAAAACCGAAAAACACATTGGTACGTGGTGGGGTTCGAACCACGACGGCAGCGGCTCTATCCACTACACCATCGGGCTCTTCGTGATATTCGTTTTTAATCTACGGTTATTTCTTAATATTGATCTTGGTAAAGAGAAGCAATTTTTTTATGCAGATTACAACGACGGCCTCGTTAAAAGATATGAAAAAACTCTGTTATAAGGTAAAAGGAAAATTCCTTGGTAAAATTTTCAAACAATCTTAACCGAAGTAGTCTCTTGTGGTGAATTGTACGTTGTAATGGCAGATACCACTCAAAGGAAGCTTTAGTTATTATATTCCATTTAGATTTGAAAGCTATAACATTATCACGGAATGTGCAACTCAGCTTCTATTTATCAAACGTTGCCGACGCCCTCATCATCCTCGACGAATATATTAAACATATTAAACAAACATGTTGCTGGCTTCATCCCAAAGTTATTAGCGGCTACGTTTTTAATACATGGATATTGAAATTAAATGTTAACTTTATATTAAGCGTTTAAAGCTAGTATTTACAAAGCAACCTCAAAATTGAGAGCAATATTAAGCATGGATTCGACAGGCCACAATGTACTGAAATGACGTTTCTGAGACGAACTCAAACTAGCTGTCACCGTAAAGTGCTGTTTATAATTACGGGCCTAAGAATCATGGTCTCATTTTGAAAACCCATTAATATCATAAGTACTTAGGTCTGATTATAGAAAGTCAGTTTTCATGGAAAAAACATATTGGTATCCTTTGTGATAAATTAAGAGCTGTACTTGCAAGATTTCGCCATCTCAGATATATACTGGACAGATCTACTATGTATATTGTTTATTATGCGCTGGTGGATTCACTTATTTTTTATGGGCTGGGAAGTTACGGGCAAACATTTAAAACATATCTAAATAAAATAAAATATTTACAAATAAGATTTATGAAATTTTTAGTACACATAAAAGTTAAAAACCGCTGTAAAACTAATGATTATGAAGAATTATTTCTAGAATGTAAAATGTTGCCAGTCCATGAAAAGTTGGTGCTGTTCACTTTAGTGGAGCAGTTCGGCTGCGACATGTTTATAAAACATAAAGTTAGGAAACAAAGAAAAAAGCAAAATAGAACTTTTGTTATGCCTAAATTTAATAATTATTTTGGCCAAAGATGTAGAAAATACCTAGTCCCTAAATTTATGAATGATTTACTGGCAGAAATTAAGAATTGTAAAACAAAAGGTTCATTTAAAAATTAAATTATAAAACATCTACTAGAAAATATACGCCTAAAACTATGCAAAGATTAACATACAAGTACTGTGTGAAATTGTGTCTGTTTCATTTACACTAATTACTTATTACATAATATTTACAAACATAACTTATCTTACTTTAGCTTATTTCGTAAGTACCTACTAATTACAGTTTAGAGCCTAATTAAATAGGAGTATTTATTGCTGCCTACAAACTTTAAATAAGTTTGGCAGATGTAACAAATTTTGTACTGTGTTTCTAAAATCAAATAAACGTATTTTTCATTATTTTCTTTTTCATTTCATCATCAACAGTCTCATCATTAGCTATGATTATTCCTTATTTAATACTGTCTCTACTGTTCCATAATAATTAGAGGAACACATTTCTTATTTTAAACTTTATAATCAACTTGACACGAGGGCAGTTTTTGGATTGAAGAAATGTTTGGCAATAAAATTATCTTTAGTCATTTACATTGATTGGCATAACCATAATAAATCTGCCCATACTGAGCTCCATACGAAACATTTATGACATCACACGTGTGTTTGGTACATTTAATTAAACTATAGATTCATCATGCATGCAGGGTACTCCATAGGTAAACCAGGTTTAAGGGACAGCGTCCCGCAAACTGATAGGGGTTGCTCAGTTAATGACACTGATAAACTTCCATGAGAAAAATTCTTTCAGGAAGCAAATATAACACATTCTGATATTAATGGGCGCAAAGTGCGAGTTTCGCATGATTCTTCTCTATTGTGATATTGTTTTATTTATTTTATAACATAGATATAATTTTCTTTGTAATAGAATCGCTTGTGATTTTCTAAAAGTGTTCTTAGGGATCTATTTGGATATAAATGATTTGACTTTGACTTAAAACATTTTTATGAATATTTTAAGATTAATTCTTAATTGTTTAATCCACAATGTCACAATTTGAAGTAACTATCTAAGCTTTGAATGTTAATCTTGATAGAAGTGTGCACATTTGGCGATATCGATATTTAAAGCTTAGATATTAAGTGTGAGTTGTGACCTGGATTACAAAATGAAGAATTTCTTGCGTTTGCGCATAACGTGTAATATTCATGAAAATTATTGTATTTTATACATAATTTCTTTGTGGGGGCGCCACTGAGGTCGCCGTTTCGCCTTAAGTGTAGCTTATACTTTGTTAGAAGCTCGAGTCCTGAGACATATGTGAAACACATACAATAATTACGAAGTCTCTTTCGCACCTGTGGTGTTTTTATATTTCCTAATTGCTGTCATGAGACTCATGCTATCTGAAAAGTACATAACATAATAACAAAAAAAAAACATAACATAATAACGTCACGACTTTATCGCGGAGGGGTAGGCAGAGATCACATCCCTCCACTTGCTACGATACTTGCAAACTTGTTTCGCTTCATCTACATTTATCCATCTTTTCATGCACGCTCGTCTTTTAGGGTACTCTTGACCTGACCTTTCTCTAGAACGTACCTGATTTGATAGCGGTACATTCATCGAAGTCTTCCTCTTCCAACGCTCCCAAAAAAAACTATGGATAGACAATGGGCTCGATTCTAGATACTGCCGGCTAAAACTAAAATTAAAATCATTCTATCACTTTAATAATAATAAAATTGAAAAATGACAGGCGATTTAAACTCTACGGTTTTACACCTTATCCGCTAGATTTTGATGCGCTTTTGCACGTTTCCTCAGTATTTCTGTCAATTTTATCCGCCATATCATATGATGACGGATAAAAATTACAGATGACGCGTTTATCCCTAATGGGGTAGGCAGAGCGTAAACGACCTAAACAAAAGTCGTTCCACCACGTTAAAAATAGTTTGAGATTTGTAAGAATATTGCTTAGGCTGTCAGCCCATCGCCTAAATTGCAATATACTGATATCTTCGGATCAATTAGCTGCATTTTACAGCATGCCCGAGAGGAAATGCAGCTGGCACATTCTACGTTCTTCTCTCGCACCCAGGCCAGCATGGAAATACATGTAAATTAAAAACGGAAGGTAGAAAAAGAAGAAGACTGTATTTATCTTTCCGTAGTAAAATCTACGTCGTAGCGGAATCCAATTATTCTGCTACGGCGTAGACAACGTCGATTTTGCTTCACACTGGAATATGCCCCCAGTAATTGTTGTGAATGCATTTTCTTTTGCAAACAAAAGTATTAGATTTCAGAATATCTAGTACGTGGGTTTAAATCCCACCCAAGTTAAACTTTTAGCTTTGTCAGACGTGGCTAAACGACTTTGGTTAGGTCGTTTACTCTCTGCATACCCTATTAGGGATAAAGACATGATTATATGTATGTATATTTTAGAAAACCATTTATCATAATATTCATTACAGCTAAGCTGGCCAAAGCAATTACTGGCCTCTCCAAGCAGAATTTTAAACCGCATAAATCCAGTTACAGTCACATTTCTGCTCGGGCAGAGGCCGTGACTCGCTACCACGGTTGTGACGAGGCAATGAATGTCGCTATGGTAATGAATGTAAATTACCGCCGAGTGATACGGACCGGACAGTAGTCTGGAAATGCTGTAGCGAATTGAATTTAGATTCTGAATTCAAAGCTTTTGTGTTTGGATAAATTGGTGATCACTGTGATTATACATACATACATACATATAATCACGCCTTTATCCCTAATGGGGTAGGCAGAGCGTAAACGACCTAAGCAAAGGTCGTTCCGCCACGTCTGACAAGTTTTGAGGGTTATTACAGATGATCATGACGTATATTGCTATAGTGACAGGTTGTCAGCCCATCGCCTAAAATTGTAATATACTATAACCCTCGAATCCATTAGCTGGATTTTACAGCATGCTCTGGAGGTGATGCAGCTAGCACATTCTATGTTTTTCTTTCACTCCCAGTCCAGCATGGAAGAAAGTGATTATAACAGTGTTATTATAATTTTATCCATTTTAAAATACAAAAATATGAATTAGTTTCTTTTTGCGCGAATTTAACGACAAAATGCTGAAATATTTTGATACCGCGTAAATATTTTAATGATGGTGTTTTTTTTAACTCAAACATATATTTCTTTTTTATATAACATAAATCGTGCATCTCAAGAATTGTAGGCGCTAAGTTTAAATTAAATGGATAAAGTATTTTTTTTACTCGTGATCAAGCAATTTTTACATACATACATGCATAAAATCACGCCTTTATCCCTTACGGGGTAGGCAGAGCGTAAAACGCCTCGTAACAGGCGCTTTCGCCACGTCTGACAAAAATTAAGGGCAAAATTTTATATTGTTATGATTTGTATTGCTGTAGTGACGGGTTGTCAGCCCATCGCCTAAATTACAATACACTATAACCCTCGATTCCCTTTTGCTGATTTCTACAGCATGCCCAGGAGGAAGGGCAGCTAGAACATTCTATGTTTTTCTATCTCTCCCAGGCCAGCATGGAAGAAAGCTATTTTTATCAACTAATAAGAAAATCTCCACAATAATAGACCGTCGCAACCACGAATTTCACTGCTGGATATGGGCCGGGCCTCCTTCAGCTGTGACGTCATAACAGCTGTAAGGGACAGCGTGACAGTGATAGTTGTTCAGTTCCGTTGACTAAACAACCCCTATCTGTTTGCGGGACGCTGTTCCTTACACCTCGTATTATTAATTTGCTTTACTGATGGTACATAATCTGTTTGAAGCTATCCTATCTTCTGTCGAGTGGGTATCGAGTCCTTCGACCCGATAAACCCTGGTGTCAGAGTTTATAAACCGCCTAGTAGCACAGCTAATAGGCCTCTCACATGGTTTGAGAAAATAGCACTATACCAGTTAGATATTATTTAAAATTGCTGTAGGTATTGCATTAGATTACCTACATACATACATATAATCAAGTCTTTCCCCTAAAAGTAGGCAGAGCGTAACCGACCTAAACAAAGGTCGTTCCGCCACATTTGACAAAGTTTTGAGGGTTATTTGATAAGATTTGTGGGTGTATTGCTGTAGTGACAAGTTGTCAGCCCATCGCCTAAATTGCAATATGCTGAAACCCTCAGATCCGATCCCTTAGCTCAATTTTAGTATAGCCGGGAGGAAACTCTCTCTATCTCTTTCTCTCGCTCCCAGGCCAGCATGGAAATAACCTAGCCAGCGTAAAACGTGCTCCGTAGAACAATACATTTGAGGTAAAAGATACTCTTTACGTAGAACCGACGGTGGTTTGTATTTTTATTTATTAGATAATTTTGCTGAATAAAATATGAACTTTTTTAGACCATGCTACAATTCACCGGACTATTTTCTGTCTAGAGAAACTCTCTGCAAAGATGTATTTTACCTGAAACAAAAGAAGTCAATATAAGATATTAGCTACAAAGCATTTGAAACTATATTAAAAAGTATCTTGAAAACTACAAACTACGGAAGGAAACACTTCCTGACCAACTTAATTTTTACATACATACATACATGTAATCATGCTTTGACCCCTAATGGGGTAGGTAGAAAGTATGTTTTTTTTTTCATTTCATTTATTTTTATTTCATTTAAAGGTCGTTCGGCAACGTCTGACAAAGTTTCGAAGGTTATTTAAGATATATTTGTAGGTTTAGTGACAGGTTGTCAGCTCATCGCCTAAATTGCAAAATACTGAAACCCTCGGATTCCTTAGCTGATTTTACGGCATGCCCGTAGAAAATTCAGCTGGCACATTCTATGTTTTTCTCTCTCTCGCAGTCCAGCATGACAAAAAAAAATACCTTCCCATACAAAATGACCGCCTCGTTCAGACAATTTGTATGAAAAACCAAATATATTTTTTTCACTTCAAGTGGTTCAGTCTCGTTGACTAAGCAAACCCTATCAGTTTGCGGGACGCTGTCCCTTACGCTTCGTATATAAAAAAAGTATCTTCAAAACTACAAACTACGGAAGGAAAAACTTCCTGACCTACTTAATTGTTACTAATGTAAAATTCTATGTCATCGTCATACAGTGAAAAAGTCTACTGGCTACTAAGCTAACATGATGTAGTCAAGTATGCAAGGTAAGGTCATTCCAGTCATCTTTACTTAAGGGGATTCCCGGTGCACGCCAACGCCCTCATCGGTTAAAAAATAATCCGGTAGATCTGATTGAAGTATATGTACTGAAGTTTATTTTCTTCTTCTTCTGCTTAGCGTTTTCCCGGCCTGATGCCGCTTTCCGGCTATTTCTACTTCACTTTGCCCGGTCTTCAGCATCCACTGGTGTGAGATCGTTCTCTTCCATATCCGCTTTTACGACGTCAAGCCAGCGCTTCTTTGGTCTGCCGCGTATTCTGAAGTTTATTTTAAGCATTATAAATTAGTCATTCAGTGTTCTAAAAGTAGTAGTGCTAAAAGTGGCCGTTTTTCGCAAATTTTCTATCTGTAACTACAGCCAACTATAAGTTGCAACTTTATGAGGTTCTAAATGAACTTCATTGCTTTAACTTCAACTGATATACTGGATTTTCGATTGATTGTGTTTTCAGTGAATTATGTTTTTTTTGACTGACGAGGGCGCCACTTAGCCTAAGGAGCCCCTAATGAGCCAGGCACGCGAACACCGTCATGACATGAAACGTTGTCAGTGAATGTTCGGCCTTGGCTATGCATGTAAAGTTTTGTGTTAATAAATTAATTAGCTGAACATATTTAAGATTGTGAACATCTGCATATAACTGAACAACTTTCCCCAAGGATTCCACCGGATCAGTTGTACCATTGGACTGTACTATTGGATGGATGGGTCAAAATAGGAAAAAAATAATTGGACCTGTACAAAATGATGTCAGTTGATTAAGTCATCTCGTTTGGGAGATCCATATTTTTTATTTTGTGACCTATGTTTCTTGGGAACATTTTCATAATTTCTTAACTAAGCTGCAAAGAAAACGAACCGTTTTCAGGCCTTCTCTATTCAATATTCTGATTGTTAAACAAAGAATATTTCAAGTATAAGTATATATGATTGATCTAAACCAATTGCATATTTCTTAGGACCATTTCGTAGTTTAGGATAATATCCCCAATATCTGGTAGTCATAATATGCACCGTATTAATAATCAACACTTGAAACTGACAGTGAGTTTGAGTTCGTAACAGAAATGTTATTTCAGTACTAAACGGCCTGTCAAATCCGTACTTAATTTTGCTCTGTCTTGAGATCGCTTTATAACTACGAGCCTAAGCCATCTATGGTTGTGTAGTACATTCCAACTCTAATAACGTCTAATTAATCACGCAAGGTGAGTGATCTCATGTCGTGAAGCGCACTCATGCTAGGTCAAGAGCTAGTAATTAAGACCTGTGTTTAGATTCTTATCCAATTGGCAATTTGTGTACCTAATATCATTTTATGAGGTACATCCATGGACTAGTACACCAGTGGTTTGACAATGTAGGTTGAATATGATTACAAATCATAATAACTGATAGTCTGAAATAGATCGAAATATTTCAGAAAGAAAAAGCATACTTAAAAAAGTTTGTTGGTTTAAAATTATTTAAGACTGAAACACGGAATAAGAGCCAACACCAAATAAAACGTACTATAAATAAAACTCCGACAAATCTTTCGATTTCGGGAATATTTTCTTGGAAATAGAGTAACCGACTAGAACGAATAAAATTTTGCATTTACATACATACATATAATCACGCCTTTATCCCTAATGGGGTAGGCAGAGCGTAAACGACCCAAACAAAGGTCGTTCCGCCACGTCTGACAAAGTTTTGAGGGTTATTTAAGATCGATTTATAAGTATATTGCTGCAGTGACAGGTTGTCAGTCCATCGCCTAAATTACAATATACTGAAACCCTCTGATCCCTTAGCTGATTTTTACAGCATGCCCGGGAGGAAATGCAGCTGGCACATTCTATGTTTTTCTCTCGCTCCCAGGCCAGCATGGAAGAAAATTTTTGCATTTGGGCACAATATTATGTCGCAGTCGAGTTCTTTGCGATTTTGCAAATGCAGTATCAACTGATTGGAGTTTTGAGCGGACGTAGCACTTCCTCAGATTCAATTGGACTTGCAGTCACACATTTTATTTTGCAAGCGGCAATAATAATATCAAGTTTATAGGTTTGGTTATCAGTCATCACCTCAGGTTATTCAAAGTGAAAATCTTCTCCATATATTCTCAGACTCTCAATATTTATTACTTTTTCTGTGGTTTTTATATTATGTTATTTGATGAAGACATTTTTACACTCAATGGAAGGAGAAGAAAGAGGCCTTTTCCCAGCAGTGGGATCATTTATAGGCTAGATATGATAAAAAGATTGGTCGGAATCGACTAAAATTAGAATATTTTACATTACATGTTCTTCCATGCTGGACTGGGAGAGATAGGAAAACATAGAATGTTCCAACTGCCATTTCTCCCGGGCATGCTGTAGAAGTCAGCAAAAGGGATTCGAGGATTACAGTGTATTGTTATTTAGGCGATGGGCTGACAACCTGTCATTACTGCAATACACATAAGGATCTAAAATTTTCCTCAATTTTTGTCAGACGTGGCGAAAGCGCCTTTCACGAAGCGTTTTATGCTCTACCTACCCCGTAAGGGATAAAGGCGTGATTTTATGTATGTATGTATGTAACGCGTTCATATTAAATTACTTGTACAAAGTTAATACAAATAAAATCCTTCTAAATAAAAAGAAACTTCCGATAAGGGTTCCATACTAAAAGGGTGAAACCGGGACCCTATTACTGAGATTTCAGTGTCAGTCCGTCCGTCTGTCACCAGACTGTATCTCGTGAACCGTGAAAGCTAGACAGTTGTGATTTTCACTGTTGATGTATTTCTGTTGCTGCTATAACAACAAATACTAAAACACGAATAAAATAAATACTTAAGGGGGCTCCCATATTATAAACGTATTTTTTTGCCGGTTCTAACACGATAGTAAAAGCAACAAGCGGTAGACACTTGAAAAATTATTAACAGTATATTGTGTTGTATAATTATTTATTTTGAAAATAAAATAAAATAAATATTTAAGTGGGCTCCCATACATTAAACGTGATTTTTAGGTTGATATCACTAACGGGAACTGGTAACAAATAGTTATAATTTCATGTCTCATATTGTATAGATAATGGTGCAGAACCCTTCGTGAGCGAGTCCGACTCACACTCAGCCGGTTTGTAACTATAGTCTGTCAACGTCGTGCTTACCGCGCCTTAGGGGTACAGACGTGCGCGGGGGGGGGACGCGGTAACGGGGGTGCGGGCGGTGAAGCAGGAGGGTGAGCGAGCACGATGCAATGTGTTCATGTTCGCAATCGCCGCGTGCTACCGCGTCCCCGCCAACGTCTGTACCCCTAGGGCGCGGTAAGCACGACGTTGACAGACTATAATACTATGCTGCCTGTATCAAGAAATGTTTTGTTTGTAGTAAAATTATTTAAAATAAATTATTCCAGAAAATAGTTCCAAAATATTTCAGTCATATTTTTTTATTTTTTTCTTCCATGCTGGACTGGGAGCGAGAGGAAAACATAGAATGTGCCAGCTGCATTTCCTCCCGGGCATGCTGTAAAAACCAGCTAAGGGATCTGAGGGTTTCAGTATATTGCAATTTAGGCGATGGGCTGACAACCTGTCACTACAGCAATATACGTACAAAATACAAATCCATCTTGAATAACCCTCAAAACTTTGTCAAACGTGGCGGAACGACCTTTGTTTCGGTCGTTTACGCTCTGCCTACCCCATAAGGGATACAGGCGTGACTGTATGTATGTATGTATAATTTTAGGACGACATTTTTTTTTGTTGCTCTATACGGGGTAAGAGACAGTGTTCTATTAACTGAAAGGATCCAACTTTCAAGAAAATTGAAATTAAAACAAAATGACCACCTCGATCAGACAATTTATATGAAAAAGCCAATTTTTCACTTCCTGGAAGAATTGTCCGGTGAAAATTGTTCAGTATCGTTGACTGAACAACCTCGAAAAATTTTTGGAACGCTGTCCTTTACACCAGGTACTTTAGTAAAACCTAAAACATAAAGGGTAAAAAGTTTCTACATCTAGATCGTAATTCCAATCTAGGAAATACAATTCAACTGCTTCTCGGTATCGAGCAACTGGAATATCAACTGTCTGGTTATATAAACCCGCCGAGACTAGAGTAAAAGAACATTGAATCTTACTTTTTTCTATTTTTACAAACTAGTAACGGTCCTTGGATCCTGCTTTTTATGAACTCTTGGGAAATTGCACATTTTTACTTTGGTTTTAAGTTACACAGATCCTGAGGTTCTCAGACAGATTGGAATTTAAAGGACATAGGTAAATTAGCAATTACTTCCATGCTGGACTGCGAGAGATAGAAAAACATAGAATGTTCCAACTGCCATTTCTCCCGGGCATGCTGTAGAAATCAGCAAAAGGGATTCGAGGATTACTTATATTGTAATTTAGGCGATGGGCTGACAACCTGTCATTACAGCAATACACATTAAGATCTAAAATTTTCCTCAATTTTTGTCAGACGTGGCGAAAGCGCCTTTCACGAGGCGTTTTATGCTCTACCTACCCCGTAAGGGATAAAGGCGTGATTTTATGTATGTATGTATGTAACGCGTTCATATTAAATTACTTTTACAAAGTTAATACAAATAAAATCCTTCTAAATAAAAAGAAACTTCCGATAAGGGTTCCATACTAAAAGGGTGAAACCGGGACCCTATTACTGAAATTTCAGTGTCAGTCCGTCCGTCTGTCACCAGACTGTATCTCGTGAACCGCTAGACAGTTGTGATTTTCTTTGTTGATGTATTTCTGTTGCTGCTATAACAACAAATACTAAAACACGAATAAAATAAATACTTATGGGAGCCCCCTCCCATATTATAAACGTATTTTTTTGCTGGTTCTAACACGATAGTAAAAGCAACAAGCGGTAGACACTTGAAAAATTATTAACAGAATATTGTGTTGTATAATTATTTATTTTGAAAATAAAATAAAATAAATATTTAAGTGGGCTCCCATACATTAAACGTGATTTTTAGGTTGATATCACTAACGGGAACTGGTAACAAATAGTTATAATTTCATGTCTCATATTGTATAGATAATGGTGCAGAACCCTTCGTGAGCGAGTCCGACTCACACTCGGCCGGTTTGTAACTATAGTCTGTCAACGTCGTGCTTACCGCGCCTTAGGGGTATAGACGTGCGCGGGGACGCGGTAAGGGGGGTGCGGGCGGTGAAGCAGGCAGGAGGGTGAGCGAGCACGACGCAATGTGTTCATGTTCGCAATCGCCGCGTGCTACCGCGTCCCCGCCAACGTCTGTACCCCTAGGGCGCCCGGGCGCGGTAAGCACGACGTTGACAGACTATAATACTATGCTGCCTGTATCAAGAAATGTTATGTTTGTAGCAAAATTATTTAAATTATATTATTCCTGAAAATAGTTCCAAAATATTTCAGTCATAATTTTAGGACGACATTTTTTTGTTGCTCTATACGGGGTAAGAGACAGCGTTCTATTAACTGAAAGGATCCAACTTTCAAGAAAATTGAAATTGAAACAAAATGACCACCTCGATCAGACAATTTATATGAAAAAGCCAATTTTTCACTTCCTGGAAGAATTGTCCGGTGAAAATTGTTCAATATCGTTGAACAATTTTCACTGAGGAACCTCAAACAGTTTTTGGAACGCTGTCCCTTACACCAGGTACTTTAGTAAAACCTAAAACATAAAGGGTAAAAAGTTTCTATATCTAGATCGTAATTCCAATCTAGGAAATACAATTCAGCTGCTTCTCGGTATCGAGCAACTGGAATATCAACTGTCTGGTTATATAAACCCGCCGAGACTAGAGTAAAAGAACATTGAATCTTACTTTTTTCTATTTTTACAAACTAGAAACGGCCATCCTGCTTTTTATGAACTCTTGGGAAATTGCACATTTTTACTTCGGTTTTAAGTTACACAGATCCTGAGGTTCTCAGACAGATTGTAATTAAAGGACATAGGTAAATTAGCTACATTTCTAGTCTTCTTCTTCTTCTTCTTCTTCTGTCGAGTGGGTATCGAGTCTATGGACCCGATAAACCCTGGTGTCAGAATTTTTGAACCGCCTAGTAGCACAACTATCAGTCCTCTGACATGGTTTTGTTTAACGACCACTATCAAAGACAGCGACCGGGACCGACGGCTTAACGTGCCCTCCGAAGCACGAAATATTTTTCTTTTCGGACAATCAGGTGATTCAGCCTGCAATGTCCTACCCAAACTGGGGAAAAATTCACAAAGTGATAAATTCTCAAATATCAACTTTGTGTTTTACCCCCTAGGAATCGAACCCAGGACCTCCGGATCGGGAGCCCATGGCACTAGCCACTAGACCACGGAGGCAGTTACATTTCTAGTAAAAAATTAATAGTAAAGTTTGTATTTGTAATCATGCTATTGTCTACATGTTTTTTTTCTTCGATTAGAATATCGAATTAAATTTAATAAATATTACGAGCTACTTTCCTATTACGCGTATGAATTATTTGCTACATAGAATGTAGGTTCCGTTTTTGAGAAATGAGGTACCAATTTTCATACACAGTTCCATTTTCCAATCTGTTACTCAGAAGTTTAATAATCTCCATTTTCAGGATATTCCTTGACTGAAGCTACAGTGAGAAGCAGTTCATCAATCATGTTGACAGGTATTACTTCGCACCTTGGCGTAGGCAGAATTACCCGCGGTAAATACACCATTAAATGAGCCGAAACATCACGGATAAAGCCAACTCCAGTGGCAATGGCTTTAGACATAGTCACTTTCATTCCGTTTTGATTGTTATATGAAAACTCCAGGCTTTTAAAATTGAAACTTAAGTACTTTATTGAACTGAAGCTAATTTTAAAACTGTAAAGAAAACTTTACGGCTCTGTCTTCACTCGTGCCAAGAACACGTGGTTAAGTCTTAAACCAATTTTTATGTTTCTGGGACGTGATTGGGATATTGCGATTTCGGCAATTTTGGAACTATTCATCTGAAGAACATGGCATAATAAAAAGTAACACATATTTTTCATGTGAAATTAATTTAAGAGCACTATAATTATGTGATGAGCGTTGAAATATCAACAATCTGATAATAAGCTCTTCTTTTTCTTACCGAGTGGAATTTCGAGTCGAAAAACGACCCGAAGAACTCTGGTGTCAGATTTTTTAAACTGCATAATAGCACAGCTATTAGGACATGGTTTGAGTAACGACCTCTATCAAAAAAAGCGACCAGGACCGACGGTTTAACGTGCGCTCCGAAGCACGGAATCCTTTTACTTTTCGGACAATCAGGTGTGAATCACCTCTGCAATGTCCTAACCAAACTGGGTAAAACCTTAAAAAGTGATAAATTGACAGATATTAACTTTGTGTACCTGGGAATTGAACCCCCTGGGAATCGAACCCAGGACCTCCGGGTCGTAAGCCCAAGGGTCTGACCACTAGACTACGGAGGCAGTTAACTCTTAAGGAAGTACAACCTTCTTGACAGATGAGATTTTATACCCTTGTAGTGAATAGATAATAGTACATTACTCCGAGGCCGAAAAGAAAAGCAATTACAGGTCGATTAAATTTGTAATCCAATGTATAGGAGACCTGAGAGAAGTGTTATACTTTTCTCTCATTTTGCACGAAAACGATAACAATATACACATAAAAACAAACATTAGACTTGCGATTCCTACATAATATTTTGACATTTAAGATTTGCATGGCACCTTTGACACGCGCACATTTCAGTAATGACACCTGGGAATTGAACCCCCCTGGGAATCGAACCCAGGACCTTCGGGTCGTAAGCCCATGGGTCTGACCACTAGACTACGGAGGCAGTTAACTCTTAAGGAAGTACAACCTTCTTGACAGATGAGATTTTATACCATTTAGTGAATAGATAATAGTACATTACTCCGAGGCCAAAAAAGAAGAGCAATTGCAGGTCGATTAAATTTGTAATCCAATGTAAACGAGACCTGAGAGAAGTGTTATACTTTTCGCTCATTTTGCGCGAAAACAATAACAATATACACATAAAAACAAACATCAAACTTGCGATTCCTCCATAATATTGTGACATGTAAGATTTGCATGGCACATTTGACAGGCGCACATTCCATTCATAAATTCATAACATTTTGTAAATCAATAATGTGAACTAAAAAACACCTAAACCATACTAGTGTGTCCTTAAAGGCTTCCTGTAGCGGTCGTTAATTTCATTGTTGTAGAAATTGCTGGCGTCTGCGAATATGAGCACCGAAAAGAGGGAATGTGGGTTTTTTTTCTTTGAATAATGAAGCTTTTTCCAATCAAAAGGGAGAAAACAGTATTAAACGTTATACAAGTAAAATTATTTTTTGCATGAAATTTATTCCTTATTCGTAGCATGAAACCGATGAGACATTGAAAAAAAAATACAGATTCTTCATTTATGCTCGTTCGTTTACATTTGATATCATTTTTAAAATCCAGCTCTTTTTCTGAAATATTTTCATATCGAAGAGGTAAATTTACCTACTTGAGGATTGTAGAGTCAGCTCCGGCGAAGGGTTGGTTATGAGTTCCTACCTTCGATTGTTCCTACCTAAACTAACAAATGGTCGATCTATTTGCCGAGTGAGTTTGTAGGTATTTTCATAACATTATGATTAAAGTTCTTCCATGTTGGACTGGGAGTGAGAGAAAAAAATAGAATGTGCCAGCTGCATTTCCTCCCGGGCATGCTGTAAAAATCTGCTAAGGGATCCGAGTGTTTCAGTATATTGTAATTTAGGCGATGGGCTTACAACCTGTCACCACAGCAATATACGTACAAATCTACCTTAAATAACCCTCAGAACTTTGTCAGGCGTAGCGAAACGACCTTTGTTTAGGTCGTTTACGCTCTGCCCACCCCATTAGAGATAAAAGCGTATGTATGTATGTGATTAAAGTTTTGATGAATCCTAAGACTTGGTTTATTGAGAAAAGTAATATGACACCCGCATTATTCGTCCATGCCCGCACTAAAGATACGTGCTCGCGAATCCGGAGCGATATGAGTCTTTAGGGATATTAATTTTCACTATTAGAAAGGCTGAGAAGCACAAATAACATTAACGGGGTGTAAGGAATCCGCGTCCCGCAAACTGATGGGACACCTTCCACTAGGAAAATATTTCAGTAAGTAAAAAAAAAGATGCTGTTTCATACAAATTGTCTGATCAAGGTGGGCATTTTGTATGGAAAAGCCAATTTGTTTTTTCAATTCCTGAAAGTTGTTTAGTATCGTTGACTGAACAACCCCTATCAGTTTGCGGGACTCTGTCCCTTACACCCGTATAGGTACGTGCAAGTATTTGCAGCTGACATTGATTTTATAGAAAACTAGCGACCTGCCTCGTCTTCGGACGGAAATTATCAGTGTTTGTCTAATATATTATGCATGTTTTATACATATAAACCTTCCTCTTGAATCACCCTATCTTTTAAAAGAAACCGCATCAAAATCTGTTGCGAATTTTTAAATATTTATGCATACATAGGGATATAGGGACAGAGAAAGCGACTTTGTTTTATAAAATGTAGTGATTTCACTCTGTATTTTATATGTGGACGTATTCAGTTACTTACAGTCTTTTAAGAACAAAATTTATGGTAAACATTTGGAGGCAAACCAGAATTGGGAACCTCGGTAGATTGCTGAGGGATTCTTAATTTTGTTAGGAGGATCCGCAGTCATTTGTTTACCCCCGCATTACTCAAATAATTTACAGGTAGCGCTTTTTCTTACACTAGAGTAGAACTTGCCATGAAATGGTGTAGGTTTGGTAATAATATTATGAATGACATTTTATATTTTCGTAGTTGATTTGCTCACATTTTGATATAATAAGACCCTTTAATTTACCCAAAATTCTAATTGTGCTCCATTAGTTACAACGTATTCTTCTTCTTCTGTCGAGTGGGTATCGAGTCTATCGACCCGATGAACCCTGGTGTCAGAGTTTTTAAACCGCCTAGTAGCACAACTAGCCTCTGACATGGTTTGAGTAACGACCACTATATCAAAGACAGCGACCGGGATCGACGGCTTAACGTGCCCTCCGAAGCACGAAATCTTTTTCTTTTTCGGACAATCAGGTGATTCAGCCTGCAATGTCCTAACCAAACTGGGGAAAAATTCACAAAGTTATAAATTGGCAAATATCAACTTTGTGTTTCCCCCCTGGGAATCGAACCCAGGACCTCCGGATCAGGAGTCCATGGCACTAACCACTAGACCACGGAGGCAGTTCAATTCAGGTCAATTACGTATTAATTTTGCTATTTACATTTAAATCTCAAATACACTAAATTCAACCTTGGTTAAGTATTACGACCATTGCGATTAATATTTTTCTAATATAAAATAAATCAATCGTGAAAGGTGAATAGAATACCTACGCCTAAAATACGCCTCCCGGTGAAACGAGCTGAAGCAAATTTCGGCACATTGCTGGCTGTTTAACATTCCTCACTGAGCCCAATTTTACAACAAAAGAATACAAAAGTAGCCGCTTTATTTGTTTTACAACCGCTAAGTATATTGGATTGGAAACAACAAAGTGTCCAATTTAAAAACGCGTTTTCGCGGTATTTTTACTTCCATGCTGGACTGGGAGCGAGAGAAAAACATAGAATATGCCAGCTGCGTTTCCTCCCGGGCATGCTGCAAAAATCAGCTAAGGGATCCGAGAGTTTCTGTATATTGCAATTTACCCCAGGTTAAAAATAGTCTACTTCATATATAAGTATGCTAAAAAAACTTGAAATGAGGCTGTTTTTATCGGTTAATTTCTTATTCCTGCTAAACTATAAGCAGTGCTAACTGCCTCCGTGGTCTAGTAACTGCCTCCGTGGGCTAGTGGCTAGTGCTATGGACTCCTGATTCGGAGGTCCTGGGTTCGATTCCCAGGGGGGCACCACAAAGTTGATATTTGAGAATTTATCACTTTATGAATTTTGCCCCGGTTTGGTTAGGACATTGCAGGCTGAATCACCTGATTGTCCGAAAAGAAAAGGATTTCGTGCTTCGGAGGGCACGTTAAGCCGTCGGTCCCGGTCGCTGTCTTTGATAGTGGTCGTTACTCAAACCATGTCAGAGGCCTGATAGTTGTGCTACTAGGCGGTTTAAAAACTCTGACACCAGGGTTCATCGGGTCGATAGACTCGATACCCACTCGACAGAAGAAGAATAAGCAGTGCTATTACGATTCCTTCGGGAAAATATCCCAACTCAATTTTTATAAATCCGACTTGTAGTGTTTATGAAATTAGCTTGTTTGTGTAATTTTCGCGCATTATTGCCACGCTAAATTGAACGATATTTCTAGGGTACTACGGGCGATGGTTGCATATCTTGAAATCGACTTGTATCTATTATATCTACTGGCAGGATACGCCTCAAGGAGTCACGATCCTCAGCAGTGAGGAACCGATCATGGAGGAGGAGGACGTGCCTGGAGCTGTTTCCGATACTGTAGTGTATAGGAATGAAATAACTATAATATTTGTATTATAACAAATAAGAAATAGCAAACATTAATGTTCGGAAATAATGTTTCAATTGAATGAAATAAATGTAGTAATAAATTTCTTCCGTGCTGGCCTGGGAGCGAAAGAAAAACACAGAATGTGCCAGCTGCATTTTCTCCCAGGCATGCTGTAACAAACAGCTAAGGGATCCAATGGTTTCAGTATATTGCAATTTAGACCATGGGCTGACAATCTGTCACTATACAGCAAAATATCTACAAATCCATCTTAAATAACTTTAAAAACTATGTCAGACGTGGCGGAACGATCTTTGTTTAGGTCGTGTATGCTCTGCCTACCCAATTAGGGATAAAGGCGTGATTATATGTATGTAGGGCAACATTCGAGTGACTTTGTAATGAATGTTCCAATTTATTTTTTGTGACTAAACTTGGGATTCTGTATCCAACGCATGTAAGAATCTAGTCGTCTCTCCACCCCGGTAAACCTTTTTACCATAAACGTAAACTTCCTCCAAACTTGTGTAACACCATTTTATCCTTGTTTAGACTGTTCAAAGTTTTATTGATACCTTTTACTTTGTCACAGTTAACTTTTTAGTTTGGATTGCAAATTTATAATATATTCATATTCATTTCATAAAATAAATAGATACATATAATCACGCCTTTATCCCTAATGGGGTAGGTAGAGCGTAAACGACCTAAACAAATGTCGTTCCGCCACGCCTGACAAAGTTTTGTGGGTTAATTAAGATTTGAAGGTATATTGCAGTAGTGACAGCCGATCACCTAGATTACTATATACTGAAACCCTCGGATCTCTTAACTCGTTTTTACAGCATGCCCAGGACGAAATACAGCTGGCACATTCTATGTTTTTATAAAATATCGGATCTAAAATCATCATCATCTTCCTAGCCTTATCCCGTATCTCACCGGGTTGGCTACCTAATCTAGGGGATTGAAAATATCGGATCTAAAACGGGCTAAAAAAAATCATAGTATGATAGAATAGGCATCTACTCCTATTTTCTATAAGAATCGGTTGATATTGAAACTTTTACGTACCAAGCAACAGTGGACTCGATTCTAGATTTGCGGGCTAAAACTAAAATTTAAATATATTTGTTACTTACAGACTAAAAATATTGGAGAAGGACGGGAGATCTATTCTCTCCGGTTTTTGATTTATAGTCAGGCGTTGGTTTTATGCGTTATCTGTTATTTTTATCCACCGTCATATGACATGAGAAATACTGGGGAAACGAGCAAAATCGCTTCAAAATCTAGCGGACAAAGTGTAAAACCATAGAGTATAAATCGCCTGTCCTTTTTCAATTTTATTATGATGAAAGTGACAGATAGGTTTTAGTTTTAGCCAGTGGTATCTATGTGGAGGAATCGAGCCCAGTATCATCATAAAAAGAGTATGACCCATCAGGTCTAATAAAAACTTTAATGTTTCTTTTACAATGTATTATGTCGCTTTAGGACTTTTCTTCCATGCCGGACTTGGACCAAAAGAAAAATATTGAATGTGCCAGCTGCATTTCCTCCCAGGCATTCTGTAAAAACCAGCTAAGAGATCCAAGGGTTTCTGTATATTGCAATTTAGGCGATGGGCTGACAACCTGTCACTACAGCAGTATACCTACAAATCTTTCTTAAATAACCCTTAAAACTTTGTCAGACGTGGCGGAACGACCTTTGTTTAGATTATTTATTTTCTGCTTACCCCATTAGAGATAAAGGCGTGATTATATCTGTGTTTGTGTTCTTCCATGCTGGACTGGGAGAGATAGAAAAACATAGAATGTTCCAGCTGCAATTCCTCCCGGGCATGCTGTAGAAGACAGCAAAAGGGACTAGAGGGTTACAGTGTATTGTAATTTAGGCGATGGGCTGACAACCTGTCACTACACATTAGCAATACACATTACAATCTAAAATTGCCCTCAATTTTTGTCAGACGCGGCGAAAGCGCCTTTTACGAGGCGTTTAACGCTCTGCCTACCCCGTAAGGGATAAAGGCGTGACTTTATGTATGTATGTTGTATGTAAGGCTACATTCGAGTGACTTGAGATTATAATGAGGGCGCGGTGGCCGAACCCTATTCCACTTTTATGAGCCAAAGTATAATGACTTGGCAAACTGTCTAAGTAATTGAAAGTTTCATGGAATCGTATAAATGTGTCTAAATATTTGCCAAAACAACATTCGAACGTAAGTAAAAGAAGACGAAGAGCAGTATTTTTGCTGTATTTCAAATAATAATAACTACCTATACATATACATACATTTCATTTTCCTATGAAATTACGTGTAGATAACTTTTCCTAAAAACACGAAATAACTAGATTCATTTCTTTTCAAAACAAGATGCTCGCCATACCATTCCAATCAGCACACAAAATCAATACAATAGGAAAGGCATAGATGAACATTATCTAAAACTGGTTCATTCCAAAGGTCATAGTTATCATAATTTATTTTATTTTAAAAAAGAATTTAAATAACCCGAACCTTGTGCAGCTATCTATAAAAATAATTTATTTTAGTTAAGTAGGTACCTAATTTAGCTGTTACATATTCATGCATCATATATGTTTTTGATATCTCCTTTTAATTACTTTTATTTTTATACCTTAGTAGATAGGTTCTCTCGAAAAAAATCTTCAAAACATTTGAAGACTTACACCTATAAAAGTACACATAATTATCTAAGACCACTCGGTTGCCGACCAAAACCAAAATCTGCTTGGCACATTCGCTTCTCCTTCCTATACTGGATTATGCAGACGTTTGTTATCCTGATTTATCTGTTCAATTATTGAACAAGCTCGAACGTCTGCAGAATCTCTGTATAAGATTTATATTTGGCCTGCGTAAGTATGACCATGTCTCTTCTTATAGGTCCCAACTTCAATGGCTGCCTATTACCCGTAGAAGGGACTGTCATATCCTCTCCCTCCTTTACTCCATTCTTTCCCACCCTAACACCCCTCCTTATCTTAAAGATCGCTTTATTTTTCATTCGGCAACCCTGGCTCGCAATTTGCGTGCCAGTTCTGAAAACTGACTTCTACGCAAAGTCTTTCACAGTGCGAGCGATCAAGCTGTGGAATGAATTGCCCGAAGACATTCGACGTGCACCGTCTCTTGAAACCTTTAAGAGCCGACTTAAAAAACATTACTTGGAAGAAATTACTATCTGATCATTATTTATCCTTCTCTTTTATCCTGTGCTGTTGCTGTCATTTCCTTCGTCTAGATCTGGTTGTAGTTTGCATTATCCTATCTTCCATTAGTTTATGTATTAGTTTATTGTATATTATGTATTAGTTTACTTTACAATATCTATGTAGTAGCTTGTAACTAGTTTATGTATTATATGTAATGTATTTAGGATACATATTTTACTAGATTTGCAATATCCCGCTTACCGCTACGCATTTTTCTTTGACCCAAAGGTTGCCTGGAAGAAATTGCTACCTTAGCAATAAGGCCGCCTATGTTGTACTTGTTTTTTGTTGTTATCTGTTGTGTTGTATCATTTGTGTTCTTACGTGCAATAAAGTATTTTTATGTTATGTTATGTTGCTTGAGACCAATCGAACGATACCCTATTTAACGAGGTGATAAAGAAGCAAGAAAACCTCCTTATTTACTGTTCATGTACCTAATTTGTATTCATATTGTGCACGTCTTATCCGCTTTACGTTTTATGCTATCTCACTTCTTAGGTCTGCTGTAAGACATTTCATTTTAGAAATAAGCAGTACCTGTTGTGTCTTGATTCCTATGTAATTGTTCTGTGTATGTTTCTGTGTACAATAAACTGTTAAATAAATAAATAAAACATACAAAAGTACATACATACAAGATACGCGCGAAAAACACAAAGTGACAGTCAGGTAATAGAAACAGGGTTGCAGTGCAGTAGTTTATCATTAGCCTAGAAGACTTCTTCTAGGCATGGGCTTCAAGAACCAGAACTAATACCAGGCCTGTCTCACTCCGCACTATAGGTATGAAACTGATTTGCCGTCGCCGGGCATTATAGAGGAGTGCAATTGTACTTGTATCTTCCATGCTGGACTGGGAGTTAGAGAAAAATGTGTCAGCTGTATTTCATCCCGAGCATGCTGTAAAAACCAGCTAAAGGATCTGAGGGTTTCAGTATATTGTAATTTAGGCGATGGGCTGACAACCTGTCACTACAGCAATATACGTACAAATCTTTCTTGAATGGCCCTCAAGACTGTCAGACGCGGCGGAACGGCTTTTGTTTAGGTCGTTTACGCTCTGCCTACCCCATTAGGGATAAAGGCGTGATTATATGTATGTATGTATGTATGCAATTGTACTATTTAATTTGTGGTAATATGAAAGAAAATATAATATTAGCTAACGTACTAAATATATCAATGTATCAAGCACATGGTCTTGTTGGCCGCTTCCCCTGTACTAACAGCATTTGCATATTAAAGGACCGTGAAATAAAAAAAAAACTGGACTGGGGGATATTGCAGCCTTGTTTGAAGTTTCGACAAAAAAATGGTTTAATGAGATTTTTTTCAACTGGCTCACTCCAAATGACCGTGTATAATTTCGATAGGTAAATTCAGAATAGATACACCAGTGGGATAGGGTAGGTGCCTTTAAATTCTAAAACCGGTAATCTATCCCCCTTAGTATTTTCATAGTGAGTAGAAGTAGGCATCTCTCTTCCAAATAAGAGACTAGCAAAAACCCGATTTCTAAAAAATGAGTAGTTATTAGGTCTAAATAATTACTACATACATACATACATATAATCACGCCTTTATCCCTAATGGGGTAGGCAGAGCATAAACGACCCAAACAAAGGTCGTTCCGCCACGTCTGACAAAGTTTACTAGAAAAAAGGATTACATACTGGATTAAGAACAAAAGAAAAACATATAATTTAGGCAATGGGCTGACATCATGTCACTACAGCAATACACCTAGGTACAAATTAATCTTAAATAACCCTCAAAACCTTGTCAGACGTGGCGGAACAACCTTTGTTTAGGTTGTTTACGCTCTGCCTACCCCATTAGGAAGAAAGGCGTGATTATTTATGTTCCTTTTTCTAGTATGTAAATACTAGCAAAATATGTATATACATACTAGAAAAAGGAACATAAATAATTGATTGTCTTATATCTTTAGGTTCCGTGCTTCGGAAAGCACGTTAAGCCGTTGGTCCCGGTTAATATCGTTAAACACCGTAGATATTAGTCGTTAAGCTATATCAGAGGCCAGTGCTAAGCATTAGCGACTTGAAAACTCTGACCTAATCTAGGATTGGGTCTGGTTTCCCTTCTGGGTTGCGGAGGTCAAATGGCAGCCTCTGTGTGAAAACCAGTACCCTCGTTCAATCTCCTAGATTAAGGAGCCGCCCCGACATCAGGGATAAGGCTAGGGAGATGATGATGATATTTATAGGTAGACGCCACTGTAAATTTGATAGTCCGTATTCAAAATTCTGAGACTTTTCCGAAAAGTGGGAAATCTATCTCTATCTAAATTAGGATGGCAGTAATTTACCATTCAACTAGAAGTATTGTATTATAGACTATGCAGTTTCTTCTCTCAATAGTCTCACTAAAATATTGACCGAACTTCTATACGGCAGCCACTGTACTAACAGTTTTTACATATAAAAGGACTTCGGAATAAAAGTTTAAAACAATTCACTACTAAACAGGACTAGAGGGGTATTGCAGCGTTGTTTGAAGTTGCGACGTTTTGTTTATTTAGAAACTGTAGCTAAGTTGTTTTTTTACTTTATTTTACATTGCAGTGTTGAATACCTAAGCAAAATATCTTCTTCTCTCATAATTGTAGCTCGACACATGCTATTCAAAAAGTAAACAAAACTATAAAAAAAAACCAGTCACCGAAATATCAAGTAGGTAAATTAAAATACAGATTCAATAACAAAACAACATCATAACTGCCTGCGTGGAGCCATGGGCTTACAATCCCGAGGTCCTGGGTTCGATTCCTGGCGGGTGGGACAAAGTTGATGTTCGTCGATTTATCACTTTCTTTGGTTTCCCCCAGTTTGGTTAGGACATTGCATGCTGAGTCACCTGATTGTCCGAAAAGAAAATGGGATTCCATTCTTTGGAGGGCACATTCAGCCGTCGGTCCCGGTCGCTGTCTTTGATAGCGGTCATTAGGTCCTCAAACCATGTCGGAAGCCTAACAGCAGGGCTACTAGGCGATTTGGAAACTCTGACACTAGGGTTCTTCGGGTCGTTTAACTCGAGAATACAGTCGCTAAGAAGAAGAAGAACGCAGAAACCGTAAAATCAACAATTTTAATAACAATCAGTAACTTGTGAGATTTCAATTTACATTTGCGCTGTTTTTCGAAACTTAATTGATTGTGAAAATTTATTATTTTTCCGTAACGTTTGCGGCTCCTACGTCTGTCTTCAAAGTTATAAAACTGCCTACGTAGTTAAGTATATTATCCCACCAAAAACATAAACGTAAAAGTGAAAGCCAAGCTCATGGTGGTCCTGGTGTGTGAATCGCACAAAAAGTTTAGAGATCTAATAAGGGAGCCAAGTCTAGGGTTTATTATAGTAATTCTTAGCTCTTCATGTAGGTTCATTTCATGTGACCTGTCACCTACAACGCCACTCTACAACGGCCAAGACACATGAAATGAACCTTATTGAAGACCTAAGAAATACTAAAATAAACCCTAGCCTTGGCTCCCTTTTTAGATCTCACAACTTTTTGTGCGCACCAAGACCACCATGAGTTTGGATTTCACTTTCCATTTATCTTTTTGGTGGGATCACTTTTTGTAGATAAGTAAATAATTTGATTCTTGCATATCCTTCATGTATTAAAAAAAAAACTCTATTGTAAATTATATCTATATTCATATTGAATTTGAATTATCTATGACACCCATGATGACACCCCACTTTAATTTTGTAGGCTAAAAAAAACACTTGTATGGGAAGGTATCCAAAAAATCAGTTTTTTTTTTTATGTTTCCCTTATGGTATCATTATAATCAATCGTCTTTCTTCTTTAGGTTAGGTTTTTGATTATTTATTTTGTTTTTAAAAACGGTGACTTTAAATGCAAATATCTCGATAAAGGCCTATTTAAGGCACTTTCTTTAAAGAAACCTCCACCTAATTTTATAAGACCTGTCTCACGATAGCCCACTCAATATAGTAGTTAACAAATTAAAAAATGCCCCCCTTTCACTTGTATGGAAGGGTGTCCAATTTCTTTATTTATTTATTTCTTTCCAAACTTGCGTCATTAATCTTTATACCAAATATCAGCTGCCTAGGTTATTTGGAAGTGGATTAGGTTTTTAATTATTTTAATTTAATTGATTTTTGATATGTATGTCAGTCAGTCAGTCATAAAAATTTCGATTTTTTAGAATTAGTATTTAAATAACCGTTTGATCTATGTTTATAAAATTTAGAGTACTTGTTTATCTAGATGATCTAAATATATAAACCAAATTTGGTGTATTTAAGTTTAGTGGTTTTTGAGTTATGAAGGGGTCAAAAGTGGCTCCAAATGGTTCCTGTAAATATACACACGGTGCTGCCGGCCAGTTCTCTTCGATTGGCTTGAGCTTGGCTTGGACACGCTACCGTGTCTAGATACATACGTATGTTTTCGTGGTAATGGGTTTGCTCTTGACTCCATTCTAAGTCGAGGTCGACAGTGACAGAGTCGACGACGGCAGAAGATATGTCGCAGGATTATGATGTTATCGGTTTTCTCATAAAAAACTAGGCCTTTGATCAAAACCCGGACTTTTATCTAAACCCGGACTTTGCCAAAATACTGGCCATATTCCAGAGAACAGTTAAGATTTTTCCAAGTCCGGGTTTTGATCAAAACACTAGTATTTTGTCAAAGTCCCGGCTTTGATCAATTGGTGTTTAGTTTTATGATAAAAATAAAGTAAATAATCAGTAAATGAGAACATATAAAAACAAAACTACAATGAACGCGGCGTTATTGCTATGCAATAGCAATTCCTACCAGTCAACCTTATTGGATGGAGCAAGCTCACCCATAAGATGTCCATTCTAACTTTCAATTGTTGTAGGCTGAAGTATGCTTTTGAAAACATATAAACTTAGATAAAGCTATTGTGTAATAAACGTTGAAGTTCGGTCAGAAAAGTCTCAAGTTATAAGTGAAGCCACTGTACAAAGTGTGTTGTCCAACTTTAATAGAAGAAAGTTTATATTGCATCATAACATACTTACCCGACCTGAGTTCAAACTTATCCAATAACACTTCTATTATACACACATACATACATATAATCACGCCTTTATCCCTAATGGGGTAGGCAGAGCGTAAACGACTTAAACACAGGTCGCTACGTCACGTCGGAGAAACTTGTGAGGGTTTTTTAATTTTATAGGAAAACGTAATGTGTGTATAGGCAGTCTATTATTTGAAATACAGCAAAAAAGGCTGCTTTCCGTCTTCTTTTACTTAGGTTCGAAAGTTTTGTTGGCAAATATTTAAAGACAGTAATACGATTCCATGAAACTTTCAATTACTTACACAGTTTGCACAAGTCATTATACTTTGGCTCATAAAAGTGGAATAGGGTTCGGCCACCGCGCCCTCATTATAATCTCAAGTCACCCTAATGATGCCCTAAAGCAACATACATACATATAATCACGCCTTTATCCCTAATGGGGTAGGCAGAGCGTAAATAACCTAAACAAAGGTCGTTCCGCCACGTCTGATAAAGTTGTCAGGGTAAGATTAGATAGATTTGTAGGTATATTGCTGTAGTGACAGGTTGTCAGAACATCGCCTAAATTGCAATATACTAAAACTCTCGGATCCCTTAGCCGGTTTTTACAGCATGCGCGGAAGGAAATGCAGCTGGCACATTCGATGTTTTTGTTTCGCTTCCAGTCCAGCATGGAAGAAATATTCTGTTATATATATTATACATACATACATATAATCGCGCCTTTATCCCTAATGGGGTTGCAGAGCGTAAACGACCTAAACAAAGGTTGTTCCGCCACGTCTGACAAAATTTTAAGGGTTATTTAAGATAGATTTGTAGGTATATTGCTGTAGTAGGTACCTTAAGTTTATATTATAATAATAAGGTATCAATATATTATAGAAATTTAAAATTATATTCTCAAGATAATTGTAATTATTACATCAATTCACCATTCTACCATGCTGGATTGGGAGCGAGAGAAAACCATGAAATGTGCCAGCTACCTTTCCTTCCGGGCATGCTGTAAAAATCAGCTAAGGGATCTGAGGGTTTTAGTATATTGCAATGTAGGCGATGGGCTTACAACCTGTCACTACAGCAATAAAATAACCCACAAATCTATTAAAACTTTGTCAGACGTGGCGGAACTACCTTTTTTTAGGTCGTTTACGCTCTGCCTATCCTATTAGGGATAAAGGCGTGACTATATGTATTTATATATGATTTATAGAATTATGTTCTTTTTGAAATATCTAACTAAACAATACGATAATCCTTCGATACTAAGTATTACTAGCTATTTTACACAGAAACCTTTGAATTCCCAGGTCTACTCCGGCAAATTCTATTAATATTACGTCTTTGTGCGTTTGTTTTTGTCAGAATTCGCCTTGGAACAAAGACTAAAACAAATCAAAGATTCGAGATAATTTTAATTTAGAATTTCCCAAGTCTGGCAGCTACCTCGCACAAAGATTGAGCATTGCTATTCAAAGGGTGAATGTTGCCTGCCTAATAGATCTCCTATTCTTTTCCAATGTATTGAGTCTAAAAGTTTCAAATAGATTTTAATTTTAGTTTTAGCCTGCAAATCTAGAACCGAGCCGAGCCTACTTTCAATATTTCTGCTTGTTAGGTTTGAAAATCGTAAAAAATACTTCTTTTTCTATTTATGGCACTGACGCTATTTTATTAGCTTAAATCTTTATAGTATTTTTATCCCAGGATTGCCGCTTTGCCATACTTATGTTTGTAACTAAACATATTTCCTCACAATTGCTTTATTGCGCGTGATCACCCGTACATACGCACACATGGACGCGTATCTGTACGCACACACAACCACAAGTATAGCAGAGCGGCAGTCGTAAGTAAAAATACTACATGAACCTGTATTTCAGCGTCCGGAAAAAAAAAGTTTAGGTCCGGTACCTTTTATTTTTATTTGCATGGTTTTCAAAGTCAAAAGATGTCCCGAGGTTTCTCATCGGGATAAAATACCTACAGAAGAATCCGATCGTGGACTCAAATAAATAAGTCCAACTCTAAAATAAACTTTATTTCAGGATTAAAAGGATAAGGAATTAAATTCAGGAATATCTTAAAATGAACGGCCCAATGAAATAATTGGGGTTAAAATCAAGCAATTAAAATGGTACGTGGTTATGTTATACACGTTTATGGGTTTGGATTTACAAAGTTTAACCTCCTATAGAACAAACTCCCTGCAATGAGGGGAAAATGGATCAAAATTCAAAATTTAAAAAAAAAATGGTTTGCTTTGAATATCTTTTGTGTAGTCTATCAAAATTATAGTAAATAGGTACCTGCAATTACATTTCGAAGGATATCGAAGATTCGGTATATAGAAACTATATTCTCATTAAGACAATAATAGTCACTTACATGAGAAATTTATACAAGTAATACAGATAATAAATCTTAAATCTTAGTTGTCGTTGAAATAGTACAAAATTTCGAACTTTGGTCTTAATATTAAATTTATTTACTTTTCCTTTGATCACCCCACTAAAATCTAGAAATATTTTGTTTTAATGTATTCCGCTCATTTTGTTTAAAAAATATTGAACGACACATTTTTTTAAATAATTTGCGGTAGGCTGTTATATTTTTTATTCCCTCGTAAGGATAGGTTAGTTTCAATAACATTAGACTATAATATCTATTTTGTCTGTTTAAATACTAAACTTAATACTTCCATGCTGGTCTGGGAGCGAATGAAATACTTCCATGCTGGTCTGGGAGCGAACGAAAAACATAGAATGTGCCAGCTGCATTTCCTCCCGGGCATGCTGTAAGATCCAGCTAAGGGATCCGAGGGTTTCAGTATATTGTAATTTAGGCGATGGGCTGACAACCTGTCACTACAGCAATATGCCTAGAATTCTTATCTTAAATAACCCTCAAAACTTTGTCAGACGTGGCGGAGCGACCTCTGTTTGGGTCGTTTGCGCTCTGCCTACCCCATTAGGGATAAAGGCGTGATTATATGTATGTATGTATGTATGTCTGTTTAAATAATCCACTAACCTTTTGTTACATGTTGTTTGTCAAAGAGCAAACCCATTTTTAATAAAAAGAAAAGTCTTTATTTTGTTCTAGGTATTTCAATAGACAGAAGTGTTTGCTGTTTCATTCAAAAAAACGCGTTACTGCTGTTCTTGTGTGAAGCCGTTGGACAGCTAAAGTCCGCACTTGACACTGGCGGAATCATAATGAAAGCGCCATATAAAAGAAATTGAATTGAATAGGTTAGTTAGTTACACGACAGCTGCCATCTATCTGTCTACCTATAGAGGTAGATGGGTAGACAAGTCAGCAAGAAGAAGATGTATCATCTTCTGGCATCGATTGCTGTGACGTCAGAGCAGGCGCCCAGTTGTCGCGCCTCCAAGTCGCCGCACCCCTCGATTCGTAACTTAGTTTGCCCTCACCAACCCAGATTTTGTAGTTCATATCGCATTATGGACATGGATAATACACGATATTACGTAAATTTTATTAGAGGGTAACTTTGATAAATGATATCCAACTAAAATAAAGAGAGCCCTTTGGCTTCTCACAGTGCATATTGTACCTGTACTACTGTTTATGGAAGATGTTCCAATGTAAAATTATTTTATGTTTCATTGTAAACAGGTAAGTTAATAAAAAATCATATATGTCCTGTAAAAACTATGTAGGATTAGTTTGTTCTACAAACAATAACATGTGGGGGCATCATCCTGTTGTTTTTCTAGGTAGACTATTTTTAAAATCAGAAGTAAATGTTTATATTTTCTGAGTGTCAATGCCAAGAAAACGGCCCGTCTTTTGTACTATGATTCCACGCCAGTACACCCACGCTTAATTTTCTATCTGAGTCATAGATATCGTCTAGCCAGGTTAATAAATCTGTGTGTAAGACAGAACATACTGATTTTCACAATGTTGACGTCCAGACTTCAATACGCTAATTTCCTACTTGACAAATCAGCAACTTATATAAAATTGCTTTTGCTTCCATGCTTCATCGCCTAAATTGCAATATACAGAAACCTTCGGATCCCTTAGCTGTTTTCCACAGCATACCCGGGAGGAAATGCAGCTGGCACATTCTATGTTTTTCTCTTGCTCCCAGTCCAACATGGAAGAATCTTATGATGACCATACTGTCATATAAACGTAAAACGTAATGTTTATAGATCCTAAACCTCGTAAACCCTCAATCAGATCGTCAATTTGAATTTACACACAAGACATTAAAATTAATATAAGTAAGTATAGCATTGTGTATGCATTCCTTCTTTTTATGTACTTACCAGCTTTCTGTCAGCGGTGTCACCTGCAGCTACTCAAGGTTTCCCGTAGGAATAATGTACTTTTTCGCGGTAAGAAGCAGCCTATGTTACTCAGGGTAAACGTAGCTTTCCAATGTTGAAAGTTTTTGAAATCGATCCAGTAGTTTTTGAGTTTATTCGTTATAAACATACACACACACACAAACATACAAATCTTTCCTCGTTATAATATTATGTATAGATTATATTATATTCTTCCATGCTGGACTGGGAGCAAGAGAAAATCTTATAATGTGCCAGCTGCATTCCTCCCGGGCATGCTGTAAAAACCAGCTAAGGGATCAGACGGTTTTTAGTACATTGTAATTTAGGCGATGGGCTGAAAACCTGTCACTACAGCAGTATACCTACAAATATATCTTAAATAACCCTCAAAATTTTGTCAGACGTGGCGGTGCGACCTTTGTTTAGGTCGTTTACGCTCTGCCTACCCCATTAGGGAAAAGGCGTGATTATATGTATGTATGTAGATATAGATACGGGTTATAAGGGATAGCGTCCCGCAAACTGATAGGTGTAGGTAAGTCAATACCACTTCAACAACTTTCACCAGGAAATTATTTCAGGAAGTGAGGAAAAAAATGGTGTTTCCATACAAATTGTCTGATCGAGGTGGACATTTTGTATGCAAAACCCATTTTTTTTTTTAATTAATTAACATTTTTCCTGAATAATTTCTTGGTGGAAGTTGTTCAGTTTTGTTGAATAAGCAACCCCTATCAGTATGCGAGACGCAGTCCCTTACACCCGGTTTAGATATCTATTATTTATGAGGTATTATCGCTACATAGTATAAAACAAAGTCGCTTTCTCTATCCCTATATACCTACGTATGCATAAATCTTTAAAACAACTCAACGAATTTTGATGCGGTGCGCCCTTTTAATGAATAGAGTGATTCCAGAGAAAAGTTAATACGTATAATACATGCATAATATAGTAGAGAAACACTGATAATTTCCGTGCGAAGCCGGGGCGGGTCGCTAGTTATTCATATAAATCAATGACTAATAATATACCTACTTAGATACTTGGATCTAAATACCGTAGCATATTACTGCGAAGCTTAGGCATTCGCGGTTCACTGGACCCTAAGCGCTTAGTTCGGAATGAGTTTCGACAGTTCAAAAGATTCCGTTGTGTAAACATTGCTAGCTTCTAGTTACCTGTTTCACAAAAGGATGAAATTAATTTCTAGTATGCACATGCTGCAGAATACCAACATTAGGGTGCGTTATGTGACCAAATTGAAGATAGAAGAGAGCCGTGACTTTTTAGACATACAGCATATGGGTACGTATAAGATTATTGTAGGAAAATAAAGCTCACATACAACAACAAATATTAACAAATAAATTAATGTGAAATTGAAAATTATTATAATATTTTGTATTTTTTAAATTTATCTAACTATAAACCCTTTTACTGCACAAAGAAACACAGACATGGACAAAAGAACGCTACGTTCAAGTGAACTGAATAAAATAGTAGCGTGCATAATTTCTAAAGCAGCAATTATAGCCAGACAGCCTTTGGCTCATAGAAAAACAATTATTTTATGAATAAAAATTATTTAAAGAATAGATAAAACTATCAAACTTCAAAAAAAGTATTTGATATTTAATGAATTCATCAAGAACCTAGAAATTCTATACCAGGTTTTTTATTGTAAATTTATTCAATTTCGTAAGCCTGCCGTAGAGAAGATAGAAGGATAAACAGACGGACGAACAGCGAAGTCTTAGAAATAGGGTTCCATTTGATAACCTTTAAGTACAGAATAGCGCCAGCCGCGCTCATAAGTGGAGGCAGCAACACACAGGCGTCACTACACTCTCAACAACACACGTGCGTCACCTTTCGCGCGACGCGTAGAGTTTATACATCGCCGCATCCCTCTGCCATTACGCGCGCGTACAGCAAAAGGTGACGCATGTGTGTTGTAGGCAATGCAAAAGCATCAACAGCGTGTTGAGCGCCCCTTATCTGTGACAAAGCCCATTCAAATATTAACTAAAATTCTACAAAATAATATTTGAAATTTTGCTCGCTGCATTTCGTTTGAGTTGCAGAAGTTCACACAGTTTGAGTATAATGTATAGACATTCGGGTCGCGATAATCAAATTGTCAGAGTCTACCGGGTACACTTACGGGAACAAGCTGTTTCAACTGTGTAACTTTGGAACAATTTGTGAATGTATGAGTTATTGTTTCCCCATCACTACATAGTATAAAACAAAGTCGCTTTCTCTGTCCCTATATCCCTATGTATGCTTAGATCATTAAAACTACGCAACGGATTTTAATGCGGTTTCTTTAAATGGATAGAGTGATTCAAGAGGAAGGTTTATATGTATAATACATGCAGAATATAGTAGAAAAACACTGATGATTTCCGTGCGAAGCCGGGGCGGGTCGCTAGTATTAAATAAATGACAAACCAAGCAGTTTAATTAAAAGTAATTCATTGGAAGTGTTACTGGAATGATTGTTACAAATTTGGAATATTTAATACTTTAATCTAAAGTACAAATTAATATTTGTTAATTAAATACTATTCTGAACATGTCAGTGAAATTTTATGAATAAGAATATAGGTAGGTAAGTACTTTTCAATTTAAATACTGCGATAGGTATACACCTTATATTTCAATTTAATAATTATAACTAATAAAATGGGTATGATTTATCAGCCGTTTGATATCGTACCAAAACCAATCCTATAGGTATTGTAGTATGTACGTATACTCATTTTCAATCAACCAACCAATCAAAACCGAGCATCTTTTTCGAGCATTTTTTCTTCATAGCTGGACGATTCTACAATTTAGGCGATGGGCTGACAATCTGACACTACAGCAATATATCTACAAATCTATCTTAAATAACCCTCAAAACTTTGTCAGACGTGGCGGAACGACCTTTGTTTAGGTCGTTTACGCTCTGCCTACCCCATTAGGGATAAAGGCGTGATTATATATATGTATGTATTTTTTCAAAAGCACAAACCTATCGTCTTTTTTAACAAGGTACTCCGTTTCTCCAAGTATCATATATCTCTAAAGTTCCATTAAGGGGCAAATAGAGCCGCGACGACGGTGGCGCCATTAGTTTATATTAATTGTGCCTGAAATACAATATTTGTCATGAATATTTTACGTGTAGCGAGAATTGCAACTAATTCTTAATTTTATAATCCATAATTATAATAAATTTAAACTAAGGACATAAGCTTTGTATTACAAATATGCTAAAAGTAGCCACACAATATGAATAATGATATTATGAATTATGTAATGGAGATAATTAGTTGCTATTCCCGGTAATCGTAAAATATTCATAAAAATGTTTGTATATCAGGTACAGTTATTTTATTACTAGTGAAGGCGCCACCTGTGCTGTGTGTCTTCTTTAAGTGTGAAGTATTGAAGGTGCTGATGGTGTTTAATTTCCGTAAAGTGTTTCACTTTCTAAAGTCAATTTCCTTTGACCTTGTATTGCGTACCTGCCTTCGTGGTCTAGTGGTTAGAGACATGGGCTTACGATCCGGAGGTCCTGGGTTCAATTGCCAGGGGGGGGGGGGGGCGGGATTAAGTTGATATTTGTCAATTTATCACTTTATAAGACTTTCCCCATTTTGGTTAGGACAATCCAGTATAAATCCACCTGATTGTCTGGAAGAAAACGGAATCCGTGCTTTGGAAGGCACGTTAAGCCGTCGGTTCCAGTCACTGTTTCTGATAGTGGTCGTTACAGGTCGATGTTGCTCCACGTCTGTAGGAACTTCCTTAAAAACCCTACACGTGACCCCGGGCGGTGCTAAGAGTGCAACAATACCGGTTGCTGCACTGTCCTCTGAAACTCGCAGCAAATAATGCCATACGATATATCAATACATAGTATAAAATAAAGTCGCTTTCTCTGTCCCTATATCCCTATGTATTCATAAATCTTTAAAACTACGCAACGGATTTTGATGCAGTTTCTTTTAATGGATAGAGTGATTCAAGTGGAAGGTTCATATGTTTTATACATGCATATAATAGTAGAGAAACACTGATGATTTCCGTGCGAAGCCGGGGCGGGTTGCTAGTTCATTATAATTCATTAAATAAAGGTCAGACCGGACTAGAACTTAGCTGAAGCGGCGTGCCACGGCGCAGTTCTGTGCGAAATATGATTCTTTGTATGAAAATGTATGAGATGTACCGCACTGCAGCGGTATTGTAGTTGCAGTGAAGCGGCGCGACGCGGCACGGCGAGGCATGGTCAGTATACTAAGTACCCTGACAAAATGTATGAATATTTTAACAGTTATTGTCGCGCCGTGTCGCGCCGCTGCATTGCTGTGCCGCTTCGCTGCAGCTACGTCCTAGTGCGGTCTGACTTAAAAAATGTTTCGATTGTATAGCAGCGCGACCGACAAAATTTTTCAGGCAGCGATATTAGAAACTAAAATTAGGTTACTATATTTCAGGACAGGTAACCATATTTTTATTTTTTTTGATTATTTTATGGCCTGGATACTAGTCCTTTAAGCCAAGTCTTAATTTTGGACACTTTCACTTAATTTGGAGCACAATAGTTTATAGGTTCTTGCGACATGACATGTGAACAAAAATCCTGGTTCATCTATACTACTGTACTGTAAAGTCAAAAACAATGTCAGTGGTTTGTTACTAACCATTCATAAACATAAACATAAAAATACTTTATTGCAAGTAAGAAAACAAATCATACAACACAACAGATAACAACAAAAAACAAGTACAACATAGGCGGCCTTATTGCTAAGGCAGCAATTTCTTCCAGGCAACCTTTGGGTCAAAGAAAAATGCGTAGCGGTAAGCGGGATATTGCAAATCTAGTAAAATATGTATCCTAAATACATTACATTACATATAATACATAAACTAGTTACAAGCTACTACATAGATATTTTAAAATAAACTAATACACAATATATAATAAACTAATACATAAACTAATGGAAGATACGATAATGCAAACTACAACCAGAACTAGACGAAGGAAATGACAGCAACAGCACAGGATAAAAGTGAAGGATAACTAATGATCAGATAGTAATTTCTTCCAAGTAATGTTTTTTAATTCGGCTCTTAAAGGTCTCAAGAGACGGTGCACGTCGAATGTCTTCGGGCAATTCATTCCACAGCTTGATCGCTCGCACTGTGAAACACTTTGCGTAGAAGTCAGTTTTGTGAGACGGCAGGTTAAGCGTCAATTTAGAGCTGGCACGCAAATTGCGAGCCAGGGTTGCCGAGTGAAAAATAAAGCGATCTTTAAGATTAGGAGGGGCATTCAATTGACTGACGTTTGGAAACGCCCCTTAGGCCAAAACATATAACCGGTTTGCTTTGTTCCACGTATTTCATTTGGACTCTACATTGGACGGTGTTCTGGACAAGTTGAAACTAGTTTCTATTTGATTACACTGTTTGATCTTTTAGACACCGTCAAAACCGTGCTTGAAAGGGCAGGAAATTGAATATTGTTCATTGACTTTAAAGTATTAAATAACACGGAAATAACAATTCCTTGGCTATCCTCCGTGGTAATAATCCTAGATGAAAATGACAAATCGTTTTCCTATTATTTTGCCAAAACAACAATTTTAAACATATACAATACAATACAAAATTCTTTATTGCACAAAGAAACACATACAACAGAAATAAAAAGGAACAAACGTGACAGTACAATATAGGCGGCCTTATTGCTAAAGCAGCAATTTCTACCAGGCAACCTTTGGGTATAGAAATTGTACAAGCAGTAAGCGGGATAGTGCATATTACTACATATAATACTTAGACAATATTTACACACTATTAAATAAATATTTCAATAAAAACAAATATACTGATACATATCTCATGATAAACTAATGCATAATATATGCTACATAAGATAGGATACTCTACGTTATATATCAGAGAAATTGGTAGATAGAATATCACTACATATACTTACTTAAATGATACTTATAAATTAGATAGACTGAGAGATAGAGATAGAGAGATAGAGATAAATTTATTAATAATTGTAAATTACAAGTCAAGAAATTATAAGCACTTAAGTATATCACATTAATAATCATTTAAATTGTATTGCTTTTATTATCATTAAAATTAATAAAATCATTATAACTATAGAATGCCTGTTCGACAAGCCAACGCTTAAGCCGTGATTTAAAGCTATTTAAGCTTGGTGCCTGCTTGATTACATCAGGTATTTTATTAAATACAGCCGTGCCCATCACATGCGTGGTTCTGGCGGTCTTTTCCAACGTGTGCCTCACTACGTACAACATGTTCGCATGACGTGCGTTTTCTCCAAGTCTATCGCTTCTGCTCTGATACTGGTTCCTATTCTCCCACACGTACAGCGCTATATTATAGACCAGTAGGGAAGGGACCGTCATAATTTTAAATTTTATAAAATAGGGTTGGGCAGACACATCACTCGGGATCCGTGCAATCGTCCTCACAGCACGCTTTTGCATGCGGAACACACGTTCCCAGTCCGCGGCTCGACCCCACAGGTCTATGCCGTACTGTAAGAGCGACTGCACCACTGCAAAATAACATGACCGCACAATGTTTTCCGATAAACAAGAGTTTATTCTGCTTAAGGCAAATACCGTGCTACCCAGTTTACACACCAGTTTCTCGATATGAGTTTCCCAAGTAAGACCTTGATCGAGGGTAAACCCAAGGAAAGGCGCTGATCTTACTTGTTCAACAGCGTTACCGTCGGCCTGAACCAGAAGAAGTGGATATTTGCGATTGGCCAAATTAAAATGAATAAATTGGGTTTTTGATAGATTTAGTATTAAGCCGTTGTTGCTAAACCATTGCAAAAGCGCATTAGCTATTGAATTAAGCGATATTTCAAGCGCGGTTATACTATTTTCGACCACTACCACTGCAACGTCATCAGCGTACATGAAGACCTCGGCATTATTCACAGCCAGAGGCAGATCATTCATTAGGAGACAAAAAGCGAGATTCGATAGTGATGAACCTTGAGGCACACCCTTCTCCGTAGACATCCCACAAGACCTCGCCGCGCCAGAATCAGCAACCACGTACTGGGTTCTCTCGCGCATAAAATTTTCGAGTAGGTCCGCAGCGGGACCACGGATACCGTAATGATTAAATTTAGCTGATAGTATGGTGTGGTCGGCTACGTCGAATGCCTTGGATAAGTCACAGAGAAGAATAGCCACATGTTTTTGGGCGTCTTTTGCCTCCAATATGTTGCGGATTACCCTACGTGCTAGCATAGTGGTCGAATGACCTGGGCGATAAGCATATTGCCGATCGGATAGCGTACTCATTTGCGTAAGGAATTTTGTAAGACGCGTCGATAGCCCATTCTCAAAAACCTTTGCGACGGTAGGTATAATAGAAATAGGTCGGTACGAGCTCGGGTCACTCTTTTTACCTTTACCCTTGTAAAGCGGACAGACTTTAATTTCTTTGAATAATTTGGGGTAAATGCCGTATTTTATGGCTCGATTAAATAATTCTGCTAAAGGAAAACAAATATTATCAGCAACAGCTTGCAATAATTCGACAGACATACCGAATAAATCCTTCGTCGGCTTCTTGGCAATGTGCTTTGTTATAATCGCGTGAATCTCTTGCGGAGTAAAGGGTGTAAGCCGAAAAGTGCAGTCAGCCGGCGGGCAGGCCTCGCGGAGCGCATCGACTGATCGCGCAGTGTTCGCTGCGGGCGCACCGCACGCGCGGGCAGAGTTCACGAAATGTTTGTTGAGCGAGCTTAACAAAGTCATTTTGTCGGAAAAGTCAGTCCCGTCACTATTTTTTATCGCATTCAAAAACCCGACTTTTGACTTTCCTCTACCTGTTAAAGAGTTTGCGACACGCCACATCGATTTCGATTTATTGTTACTATTTACAATTAAAGATTCGTAATAATTACTTCTGACAGATTGGATCCGATGTTCATACCGAAATGAATATTCTGATATTCTGTTCTTCAGCTCCAAGTCGTTTGGAAATATTTTACTGGTCTCTATTAGGTTAAAAAGAAAGGCTTTCATATCTTGAACGTCTTGCGTCACCCAAGTTGTAGATAATTTTGCTGATTTTCGCTTGAAAGGAAAGCATACGTCAAAATAATATGATAAAATATTAAAAATGGCGTCCGCTAATTCATCAGTCGTGGCGAATCTAGAGTACAACTCGTCCCAGTCGACGCTGCCAATAGCATCACTGTAAGCAACATGGGCAGCGCGGGTGAAGTAATGGATTTAATTTACAAATTCGTCACGTATACGTACTAACTACCTCACACGAACACATACACACACACACACACACACACATACACACACACACACACACACACACACACACAAACACACACACACAAACACACACACACAAACACACACACACAGCATATCCTTTTAATGATTGTCAAATTTTTATTGTTATTTTTTATTTATTTTTATAATCTTTTTAAGTATTCAACTTTGTTCTATCAAAGTAAATCACCTCCAAATCACATGAGCACCATTATTTGTGTCATTTAAGTATTTTTTTATAAATACAATTAAACTGGATGAACACTGCTTCTTAAGATACAGGTGACCTAGTTTAAGGAGCAGGGTTTAATGTCATGTGCAAATTATTTAAAATTCGAAATCTGATTGTAACAAATAGTACTTTTTTCTTTGGTTTAATAAATTTATTTATTTACTTTACATACATATATACATATAATCACGCCTCTATCCCTAATGGGGTAGGCAAAGCGTAAACGACCTAAATAAAGGTTATTCCGCCACATCTGACAATGTTTTAAGGGTTATTTAGATAGATTTGTAGGTATATTGTTGTAGTGACAGGTTGTCAGCCCATCGCCTAAATTGCAATATACAGAAACCCTCGGATCTCATAGCTGGTATTTACAGCATGCCCGGGAGGAAATGCAGCTGGCACATTCTATGTTTTTCCCTCGCTCCCAGACCAGCATAGAAGTTTTATTTACGTTATTATTAAAAATACGCTTTGGGAAAATCTATTTAGCTGCGGAAAACCCACGGGCCATCAAGCTAGTATAATATCATTATTACTACTAAATTGTACTTCCATGCTGGACTGGGAGTGATAGAAAAACAAAGAATCCTCCCGGGCATGCTGTAAAAATCAGCTAAAGGATTCGAGTGTTTCAGTATTGTAATTTAGGCGATGGGCTGACGACCTGTCACAATAGCAATATACAATATCTGGAATTACCCTAAAAACTTGTCAGACGTGACGGAACGACCTATGTTTAGGACGTTTACACTCTGCCTACCCCATTAGGGATAAAGTCGTGATTATATGTTAGTAAATTGTCGACATCGACGTAGCTAAATAGCTTCAAAAGGAACCCTTTGTAACATTACTGCAAACTACCTAGACTGCACGTTACATCAATAAATGCGCATTTCTATTGAATGCGAATGGTCAAAACGATCTTAAGGGCCGTATTTACAATCAACTCTCATGAGTGAGAGCGAGTTTAAGTTCGCATCAGAAATGTAATTTCAGTACAAATTGGCCTGTCAAATCCATACTTACTCGTAATATTGGTCTCAAATTTGAGATCGGTTCATAAATACGAGCCTAAGTGTCTTTGAGTTTGGGGGAGGGACCCCTTCTCTTTCACACTAAATACTATATGTATTTGAAGCATATTAGGTACTTGCTTTCCACCCGCTGTTTCTCCCCCATTAAATTAGTTTCCCGTGTAAATTGTCTTAATTCCAATATCTAAGGTATAAATATACTAAGTTTCGTCCCAGATAGTCTAGTAGTTGACATCGAAATAAATTCTTAAAAACAACCTTTTTCCGGGAGGAATCACCTTCTGCCGGTGTAGTAAAATCCCTTTCAAACGTAGTTTCGCTTTTATTCCTTAACAGTAAAACCAAACTTATCCAAGCTCCGAAGGTACACATGACCAAATGTATCATATATTATCTTATCTTCTTCTTATCTTATTTACCCTACACTAGCCCACACCATATCTATGCTTTGAAAATAATAACCAAGTATAAAATTAGAAAGCAAATTTAATTTTAGGCTATTTTTAAACTAAATCGTATTTTCGGTCTTATTTTGTTTATGCTTAATATTTTCAAACCAAACCTAATTAGAAGCATATATATGAAGCATTTGGTCATGTATACGAAATTTGATTAAGTTTGGTTTTACGTTTTAGGAATAAAAGCTAAACTACGTTTGTAACTTCCATACTGGACTGGGAGAGAAAGAAAACATAGAATGTTCCAGTTGCTTTTCCTCCCGGGCATGCTGTAGAAGTCAGCAAAGGGATTCGAGGGTTACAGTGTATTGTAATTTAGGCGATGGGCTGACAACCTGTCACTACAGCACAATACACACTACAATCTACAATTGCCCTCAATTTTTGTCAGACATGGCGAAAGCGCCTTTAAGGAGGCGTTTTACGCTCTGCCTACCCCTTAAGGGATAAAGGCGTGATTTTATGTATGTATGTATGTATGTACGTTTGTATTGTGATTTCACTACTCGAGCAGACCCTTAAATAGCTCGCAGATGTATACAGGGTGTAAGGGACAGCGTCCCGCAAACTGATAGAGGTTGCTCAGTCAACGGAACTAAATAACTATCAGCACGATTTTTTTTCGGGAAGTGAAAAAAAAGTAATGATTTTCCATACAAATTGTCTGATCAAGGTGGTTATTTTGTATGGGTATTTTTCGTCGGTATTTTTTCATCACCTTGTTCAGTTCCGTTGACTGACCAACCTCTATCTGTTTGCGAGACGCTGTCCCTTACACTCTGTTTATGTAGAGACCGAAACCAGTTTCGTAGAGCTGCTTAGGCATTTGCAGCTCGCTCGACCGTTATGGGGCATGTCCAGAGCGGTATTCGGCAGACGGGAAACGTGCTGATGTGAGCAGCTGGGCATAGCAGACCGGCAAACTAGACACAATCCGGTACCGTCGGCGGTAGCGCCCTCTACGGGCACATACAGATATAACTCCATTTACTCGTCAAACCTGCTTCGACAATAGATTTTGTCGCAGCATTCATTCAATTCAGTAAACTCAAAATAATACAATTCACTTCATTGAAAAGTTTCATTACAAATACACTGCACATGGAAAGTTTTTATCTTGAATAACACCATTGTAAACCACATGAAGCAAATAAACGAATATGAATACATACATATTTCCACGTACATTTGAATAAGATTAAACAGGATATATACTTAATATAGTATCGCATGGTAATAAAATTGTTCTGAAACTTCTCCTATTTCTGAAGAAAACTCACGTAAAAACTGTTTGTTCTTTTTGGTTCTTAGCTGAATTTTCTATCCAATTACATGGTATTAAGCCAAAAGTGCCCTCAAGAGGACCATATAGTAAATAAACTTCAGAGCTATATATTTAACGGTAGTGACTCCCTTGTGACTCTAGTTGGCGTACCTATATAGATTTTTCATTATTTCTCACCACAAAATAGCTGGGTATTTTCGATTATTTATGGTTTGTGGACAGTCCTCTCTTATGCACAAACGCTGCGCATAGCTATTCGTCATGAATTCCACTTTTCCTAGGTATGCATTTTTTTTAAATACTTACTATAATGTAAGTGAGAGTACAGTTTTATGCACTTTTACAGTGATGTAATAAGTTGTGGATCATTCAACAATTTTTTAAAGAGCTATATTCCGCGACGTGACTGAATTGAGTATTTTCTTCAGTTTTGTTTTACTGGATATTTGCGTAATTTATAAAATGTACCGTGTTATTAATCTTGTATTCAATCTTATATTTAATATCAGTTATTTAAGATCAGTTTTCATTATGAATAAAACTTATTTATCGTATAGTGTTAAAATACTTATTTGATTTGTAAATACCATCAAAGATTTTTATGACATACTCGGGACGTAATAGGGTGGTGCTGTTCTTAACCGTACAGGATCTCAACGTCGAGGGCTAACCCTCCTTTCAATTGCAACAAGTTAGCCGATCAGTTTTCATTATATACCAGGTGTAAGGGACAGCGTCCCGCATACTGATAGGGTTTGCTCAGTCAACTACACTGAACAACTGTCAGCAGGATTTTTTACAGGAAGTGAAAAATTAATACTTTTCCATACAAAATGTTCACCACGATCAGACAATTTGTATGGGTAAGGCAATTTTTTTACACTTCCTGAAAAAAAGAAATATATACCCCGCTGGCGCTGTCCCTTACACCTGGTATAAGTATTTGTTACACATTGCTAAGCCAGCTAATAGCTTTATGAACAGTTACAAGCAGTCGGCAACTTAGTTTCTATTATGATTGGATGGCGTTGGCGGGGAAATAGTTCTGCTATGAACGTGATCAACATTGTGTTTCACAAATACTGAAACAGTTTCTAGCTCTAGCTAACTTGTTATGAAGCTTGGATATATTGAACAGCATAAGGCAGAACTTCGTCGTATTTTCAGATGCAAGGTTAACAATTTATGTACCTACCGATACTAGGCTGGTTGAAATCGCTCAGACCCCTTTAGCAAATCCCGGAAAATTGCTACAACAGATTTTATTGTAGAAATGACTTCGTTTATTACCCAATATGACTCTCAGTTTCCCCACCCTGACGGAGCTGTGTTTAAGTGAAGGGGTTTTCTTTATTTGTATGGGAAAATATACTTTTAGTTCTGATTCCTATCGTGTGTGGTTCCAAATAAAAAGGCATTAAAATTTTGATTAAAATCTCTTGTAGCAATTTTACGGTTGATCCGAACGATTACTAAGCCTATACGTTTTAGTTTGAAGTTAAAATTTCAATCAAATTGCTTCTTCTTCTATAATGGAAATAATTACTACTGGCGCCGGCAGACACTGTTACTTTGCATAAAGTAGGTACTTTTTTTCGTCATTGTGTTCATAGTAAAATGTTTATGACCATCGTTAACTTGGTTTAATTAACAAACACTCTCTTTGTTGTTTAACGACTTGTTAGTACAATTTAATGTAGTAATACAAATCAACTTCTAATTATAGGGCTTTCAGTATAAGCGTAGGTACAATAAATAATGTTCTATGTAGTAAATTTATATTTAAATACACATTTTATGTAGTAAAGTTGTCGGAGCCATGGTTTAAGTATATCATGTTCAGATTGCTCAGACCATAACTAAAACGATTAATAAGTTCGTAGCACTTGTTGTAGAAATACTACGCCGTAGCAAATGTAGCACAATTAAGTACAACTGTAACTATAGTTAGGTAGGTACCCAGCACATGTGCACCAATTTGTAATAATGTGGGGCCTAGTCTTGTTACAGTAAATCTTACATCTTGAATAAAATATAATTTCACATGTATTCGGTTGTGAAGTGCCAATTTCTATTATGATTGTTTTACAACACATATATTATATTCTAGCGCCCCGCCCCGGCTTTGCATGGAAATCATCAGTGTTTCTCTACTATATTATGCATGTATTATATATATAAACCTGCCTCTTAAAAGAAACCGCATCAAAATCCATAGTTTTAAAGATCTAAGCATACATAGGGATATAGGGACAGAGAAAGTGACTTTGTTTTATACTATGTAGTAACAAGCCGAAGAAGAAGACTACACATATAAAACAATGAAACAGTACAGTTTCTCTTATGTTTACTAAATAATAATGCACGACTATAGTTTCAAGAATTCCTATATCAAATATCGATACCATTCTTGAGGAAATAAAGTTAAGATCTTTTTTTTAATGGGTTTTTTGACGTATATTGTTTGCTCTTGACTGAATTCTAGGTCGAGAGCGACTGAGACGGAGTCGACGATGGAGCGAGCTTATTAATTAATTAATTAATAAAAGTAAGTGTAATAGGCCAGTCATATGTTACATTCGAAAGAGGAATCTATGCGGAATTACCAAAAGGTGGTAGAAGTCCGAAATTCGGGATTGCAGCCGCAAAGGTTGGTAATCTTAGGTTTTAGGTAAATCCTAAAATTTACCACACTTTGGGTTTTTACAGTAACATCACTACATAGTATAAAACAAAGTCGCTTTCCTGTCCCTATATCCCTATGTATGCTTAGATCTTTAAAACAACGCAACGGATTTTGATGCGGTTTCTTTTAATGGATAGAGTAATTCAAGAGGAAGGTTTATATGTATAATACATATATAATATAGCAGAGAAACACTGATGATTTCCGTGCGAAGCCGGGGAGGGTCGATAGTTATATTACAAACTAAACACCAAAATTTCGATTGTGGAAATCAGGTATTCTGCCTTTCAACTAAAGTGAAAAATATTTTTTGCTAGATTTAAAATAAATAAAATTTCGGAAACAGATTTACTACCAGGTAATTTCTACTTATCTTATTCCCACCTAGACAAAGTAGATAAATAATTCAGTAATCAATATTTACAATAATACTCAATAACTACTTAATAATTAACTAATAATTTATGATGAATCAATTGGAAAGAACCAGGTTACCTGATTTTTCTCAGTGAAAAATCTAGTATCATCCTTAAAAGATAACAAATATGCTTACAGCTATCGCCTTGTGTTGAAAATATCTCGTGCTGAGGAGAATGTGGAAGAAAAGAAATATGTCTGAATATTTTTTGATATACGGCGAAGGGGAAACGTAAGCAAATATTTTATGCGCCATAATGCTTTATTTTCGTACAGTGGGAGGACTCTGGGATGGCTTGATTATGATATGTGAGATTGAAATATGAGGATTACCTGTAAAAAAAACATGAGACTTTCCAGATTTCAGACGCACAAGAACTTTTATTAGGTAAGAATACATACATACATATAATCACGCCCTTATCCCTAATGGGGTAGGCAGACCATAAACGGCCTTAACAAAGGTCGTTCCGCCACCCACGTCTTACAATGTATTGAGGGTTATATTTCTGTAGTGACATAATGTCAGCCCATCACCTAAATTACAATATACTGAAACTCTCGGATCCCTTAGCTTGTTTTTACAGCATGCCCGGGAGGAAATGCAGCTTGCACATTCTATTTTTATATTCGCTTCCAGGCCAGCATGGTAAGGTAAGAATGTGAAACATACATAAACAAATTGGACCAGATAGCTTACCAGCATATAGTTGACGAAATATAATTTGATCCTATTTTCCGTACGATTTGTATGTCAAATAGACTTAAATTTATATTTCTTCAGCTCATCATCACCTAAATACTGAACACATATACCACCACGATATCGTAAGTCTTTCTGTGAAAAACTGTTGAAATTTAAATTCAACTCTGAAAAACGTAGTTACTGTCAGTAAAACTGTTAAGGAGCTTTCCATTTTCCAAGCACATTTTTGTAACTAGCAAGAAACTTTTGCGTATCGCAAACTGGAAATAGTACATTGTAGGTATACCTAGAATAAAGCGCACTCTGGTGTAAGATTATGTTTCACAAAACTAAGAATTAATCGCTAAGATCGAATCGACTCAAGTTCCAAGGGCGGATTTAGAGGGGGCAGGGGACATGGGGGCACGTGCAACGGCAAGAATGGTGTTTTTTGTACTGACCTACTTATATTTATTTTTGTCCCTGAGCAGCAGCAGTAAGTAAGTAAATATATATCTTTGTGGATAGTTTCCTTCCAAGCTGAACTAGGAGCGATATAAAAATATAGAATGTTCCAGCTGCATCTCCTCCCGGGCATGCTGTAAAAATCAGCTAAGGGCTTCAAGGGTTTCAGTATTGTAATTTAAGCGATGGGCTGACAACCTGTCACTACAACATCATCTCCCTAGCCTTATCCCGTATCTTACGGGGACGGCTACCTAATCTAGGGGATTGAACGAGGGTACTGGTTTTTACACAGAGCGACTGCCATCTGACCTCTGCAACCCAGAAGGGAAACCAGACCCAATCCTAGATAAGGTCAGAGTTTTCAAGCCGCCAATGCTTAGCACTGGCCTCTGATATGGCTTAACGACTAATATCTACGGTATTAAACGATATTAACCGGGACCAACGGCTTAACTTGCCTTCCGAAGCACGGAAAAAGCACCGAATAAACGTACATATGAAATTCGAAAACCGAAAAACACCATTCGAACCACGACCTCCCGCTCAGGAGGCAGCGGCCCTATCCACTACACCATCGGGCTCTCACTACAACAATATACAGATATATTTTAAACTACCCTCAAAACTTGTCAGACGAGGCGAAACAACCTTTGTGTAGGTCGTTCACGCTCTGCCTACCCTATTAGGGATAAAGGCGTGATGTATATTTGTAGTTTTATGACCTCTATTTAGCGTAAACGTTAAAAAGCATTCCTATGAAATCTATGTGCTTAATCAAGCACTAATTCTTCAACACAAAGCTTATTTTTCAGATACTGAAGTTGATGCTCTACGTATACTCAATAAATTTGAGAATATACATACTTGGCTTTTTTCCGACTGCGCAACGCAAAGGGTGAATGTATTTATCAGCCTATCTATGCATGTTATGGTTTATCCACCTATGGTAGGACTAATAAAAGTTATTTAAATAATGTATATGCACTTCAACTGATTATATTAAAAACAATTGTTCCTTTAAAAATTAAACTTAAATATAAAAATAATTATGAGAAATTATTTAAACACTGTAAAATCATAAAAAAAATTGATAAACTACAAGTCACAATTGTATCATAATATAAAAATAAAATTGAATTGTTAGAGAAATATAATAGACCTAATAATCTGCGTCAGCTGTCGAATCTACCTAAATACAAAATTTCAAAATGCTACAATGTAATAATAATGCAGCAATACAAATCATTACAATCTAAAATTTACCCTCAATTTTTGTCAGACGTGGCGAAAGCGCCTGTTACGAGGCGTTTTACGCTCTGCCTACCCCGTATAGGATAAAGGCGTGATTTTATGGATGAATATATGCAACAATGTATATGGAATGAGACACTGGTGGTGCATCCTTCCTTCGGTATTTAACGACCTACCTATAGATATAATCAACAAAATTATTAATTGTAATAATACTAAGCAAGCTCATTCTATAGAGAAAATGTACTTCTTAAAACAACCCGAAAAGGAGGATGTACCCACTGCGACTTAAGTATAGATAAGTATACCGCGTCAACCTGTTAATTTAATAGACTAAACTATTTACTCAATAAGCTACCGCACTGCAAGCGGATCACTGGGCGCACATAATCTTCTTTGTAGGTTAAGCACCCTTATATTACATAATATTACTATATAATTTAATGAAATAAACAGTTTTTTTTTTTAAATATATGCGAGTGTCACTGAAGTCATGATGTAGTCAAAAAATCGATATGGCGACAATAAGTTACTATTTAGCGCAAATGGAAAAAATGAAAGTCGGCGAACTATGACGAGTGGGGTTATTACTGAATAGGTGTTTGAAAATTAATTCGAATTTAGTGACATATTTTTTTGTTTTGAATAACCGTTTAAGATCTATAACGATTTAAAGTTTTAAAGCTCACTTTGTATTCTACGCAGTTGGGATTTTTTAATTTTTTTTTTTATTTGGGGAGCTTACAGCAACATTTACAAACTATTCAAGTATATATATATTAAATAAATGCCAATTACAAGCTTCGACATATAGACTTGTCCCTTTACTTATATCTAAACCCTGTGACTTCAGACACATACGTGATGAGATCAAGAACACTCTTCTTCAGTAGAGCTGAAACATCGTAAGTTGATTTACTTCGTCTGATATCGCTTGGGATTTACGTCTAGATTTTGTTCAGATATTATATTTCAATTTTATTGTTATATATTTTTTATTTTCTAGGGAGGAGGTTCGGGTAGTATCAAAGCAATATTTTGAAACAGTGTTTTCACAATTTCATATTAAAATTAAATTCAATCAAAACTGGGAACCTTTAAAGGCCTTTAACCTTTAACATGTAATGGTCGTTAATTTTGGTGATAAAAGCAACTGTTCTGGATAGTAGAAGCTATTAGGAGACACATGCGTCACCCTGTTCGTTACCACGTAGATTAAGCTTGAAATTTGGTTATTTCCTAAGCCTAGTTTGAACTATGATTAGTATTTGAACTAGCTATAAAAAGAAGTATGGCTACTTTTATAATTTAATAGGTATATTTCGGAGATAAGAGCCATTGGCTTGGATAACAGAAGCTATTAGGAGACATATGCGTCACAATGTTCGTTACCACGCAGATTAAGCTTGAAATGTGGCTATTTCCTAAGCCTAGTATGAACTATGACCAGTATTTGAATTAACTATAATAAGAAGTATGGGTAGTTTTATAATTTAATGGCCATTTTCGGAGATAAGAGTCACTAGCCTGAATAGCAGATACTATTAGGAGGGACAGTGCCTCCGTTCGTTATTGTGCAGATTTAGTTTGAAACATGGCTATTTAGTAAGATTAGTTCCAACTGTGACCAGTATTTGAAATAGCTATAATAAGAAGTATGGCTACTTTTATACTTTAATGGGCATATTTCGGTGATAAGAGCCACTGGCCTGGATAACAGATGCTATTAGGGACGACATACCTCACCCTGCACGTTACCACGCAGATTTAGCTTGACACATGGCTGTTTCATAAGCCTAGTTCCAGCGACTAAAGCCATTTAAGAGCATTTATTCCTCAATTGTATTTATTGTCTGCACTTTACAGAAAAAAAGAGCGCTAATGAATAAAATATATCTTATTATTAGCCTGTCACCCAGTTTCATATAAATTGTGTTTAGTGCAAGACAAAAAAATGGTTTGTTAGTTTTAAATATAATGAAACCGTATATATAATGAAATAAATGGGCATAATAATAAAATCTACTATCCTATATATCTAGGACAAACACATATCTTTTTGATGAAGATAGCTTTTCCTCGCAGGTGGCGGTTTATGATTTAATTTCCCATTTAGGTATATCAAGTGCGCAACAAAACCTCTTTGAGTATGGTAATTTAAACTTGCGAAGAAGATAAACGGATCTTCGGTAATATAACTTCCGAACTCAACAGTAAAACTAATTAGTGCACAATATAGACGTACACTTGTGCGAAGTTAGCAACTAATAATTGAATAATGATAGCACCAAGTTCCGCCGAGAAACAGCTGATTATGTAACATGCAGGCAGATAACGCAAATTAGAGCTTTAAAGGATCTGAATCTCCGTCCCAAATTCACAATGAAGTGAGATTTCACTAACTGCCTCCGCGGAGCTCCGTAGTCTAGTGGTCAGAGCTATGGGGCTTACGATCCGGAGGTCCTGGGTACGATCAGCTGTGCGATCAAAATCGCTAAGAAGATTAAAATCCCACTATAATTTTGTGATGAGGTCAATAGTTAGTTTTGTAATTTGCCTAAGACACTATTTATTATTTGGTATAAAAAGTCCTGTGCCCTGTTGGCTTAGGCCCCACGTATGCCTCAAAGGACCGGGTCCCTGTGGGCCCGTGATACTGAAAAATATATCAACATAATAATAGTAGAGCAAGCTGGGAGTAATAAATAATGTAACGTGATGTCATCATCTCCCATCATCATCTCCCTAGCCTTATCCCATATCTCACGGGGTCGGCTTCCTAATCCAGGGGATTGAACGAAGGTACTGGTTTTTACACAGAGCGACTGCCATCTGACCTCCACAACCCAGAAGGGAAACCAGACCCAATCCTAGATTAGGTCAGAGTTTCAAGCCACCAATGCTTAGCACTGTCCTCTGATATGGCTTAACGACTAATATCTACGGTATTAAACGATATTAACCGGGACCAACGGCTTAACGTGCCTTCCGAAGCACGTATTATTATTACTATGCCATACCACTATATAAATTTCTCCCAGTTCATAGAATGTGCCAGCTGCATTTCCTCCCGGGCATGCTGTAAAAAACAGTATGGGTTCCGAGGGTTTCAGTGTATTGTAATGTAGACGATGGGCTGACAACCTGTAACTAAAGCAATTAAACTTACAAATCTATTTTACAACCCTTAAAACTTTGTTAGACGTAGCGGAATGATCCTTTGTTTAGGTAATTTACACTCTGCCAACCCAATTAGGGATAAAGGTGTGATTATATGTATGTCAGCAAGAAAGTAAATATTGTCACAAAAATAAATAACACGAAAACATAATATTATCATACCGTGTGGAATAAATTTCGCATCTTTTCGGTCTGGCTAAAAATTGCTGTGACAAAAAGCTTGATTTTGTGAAAATTTTCTGTGGCTTATCCCAAAGAATTTCTCTAACAAGACAGACTAAATTTTGGCTTCAGAATATAAAGACAGTTTGAGCATTTTAAATTAATTTATTATTAATTTTGTAAATCTTAAAGCAAACTTTGTTGTTTAAGCCCAATTGAAAATTTGTTTTGTCTAGTCTTATTAGGTTGGTGTCGCTGCCAAGTAAAGCCCCTATAGAAATCTCCGAACATCTTTCAATTTCTGTCAAGGTCGTTTTCTCTCTCTTATCTGGTGTCCTGAGTGGATTAACCTCGTCGAAAGTTTGAAGAGCTTCATAGACAAAGCCGTATAGTTACTTGGAAAGTAATTTACCTTCTTCTATCAATTAGGTCGCTTGTTTGCGTCACAATTTTTGTCCAGGAAGAGAAACTTTGGTTTAACGCTTTAAAAGCTTTCCGGATTTTCCCTATTACGAATCCATTAATATACCTACAAATCTGTCTTGGATAACCCTCAAAACTGTCAGACGAGGCGGAACGGCCTTTGTTTAGGTCGTTTACGCTCTGCTTACCCCATTAGGGGTACAGGCGTGATTATATGTATGTATGTATGTACGAATACATTATTGTGATTTTTTCTTTGTTTGTTATGATCTTTAAAATATTAATTTCGTAATATGTACGCTACTCTCGTTCTACGAAGTATATATCCTTATACCCACAAATGGCAAATAATACCTAACTAGACAAAAAATCTCCTATGACAATATACATGAAATTCCCTGCCATCGCGCATACTACACATAATTTCGCCTCCATACGTGATCACCGCATGAACCTCGCGAAATATTATTTCTGCGCGCACAATAAATATACCTACCCTACAAATTGAGCAACACGTTCATTCCTATGGAACGACCAGAATGCAAAACCACAGAATCCTTTAAGCTTTTATTTGGGTAAGTTAAGTATCTATCTACTACATTTCTTTTGACAGATAGAAACAATAGGTACGTTCTAATTCTAATGACTCTAAAAACAACTAAGGTCTAACAGAAAACAAGTACCTTAGTAGGTAACTTATAAAATTTTATAGATCACCAGCTATGTAATATGAATAAAATTACAAATAAATAAAGTAACTTTGACAGAGAGACAAAACGTTTAGCTAGGTCAATACTCGTATTAAGATGTAAACAGAACTGTCCTTCAAAAACTATAATTCTGCACCAAGAGATAAAACTGACTGGTGGAAGCTCCAATACGACGTAGGCCGCCTACAAAGCAAGAACAGCGGCTTAGAGTTTACTGTTGGTTTCCAAGGGTCAAATAAATTCTCTGAGGAGAACTTAAGCCAGGGACAATAGTGATTTGATTGACTGATTGATTAAATTTTTCATTGACTGACACAAAACAAGATAGGATTTGGAATGTTCGCTACGATTTGCAATACGACGTAGGCCTAGGCCGTCTACAAAGCACAAACAGCGGCTTTGAGTTTACTGTTAGTTTCGTTAAAATAAGTTAGGGTCAAATATATTATCTTACATGCTGGCCTGGTCTCTTCTATGCTGGTCTGGGAGCGAGAGAAAAACATAGAATGTGCCAGCTGCATTTCCTCCTGAGGGTTTCAGTATATTGTTATTTAGGCGATGGGCTGACAACCTGTCACTGCAGCAATATACCAACAAATCTATCTATTTAAGATACATTTGTAGGTATATTGCTGCAATAACCCTCAAAACTTTGTCAGACGTAACGACCTTTGTTTAGGTCGTTTACGCTCTGCCTTCCCCATTACGGATAAGGGCGTGATTATATGCATGTATGTATGTAATATATTCTCTGAGGAGAACTTAAGCCAGGCACAATAGTGATTCGGATCGTTCGCTAACAATGTACTGTCGTGCGTCTATCTATCAGGCATGGTAAATTGAGCACAATGTTTCTGTATAGTGTTGGGTCCGTACCGTATACCGTACTCAGGTTTATAGGGTATCGTGTCTTTTGTGAGGGTTTGTAATGGCAGCGTAGTCACCTTTACCCTTGAGTGCTTTATGCTATCATTGCCAAGGAAATAGTTATAAGGTATACATTATGGTTAATGCGACGACTCTAGATTTAATTATTTCGGTTTTATTTTTGATCAAGTTGAATGTACAGGTTCTTTGTACTTAGCATACGTCAAAGTATAAGTTTAGTATTTTGAAAACGTTTGATAAAGATAGGGCAGTGTCTTTTGTAACTCTATATCTTCTCCCATGCTGGCCTGGGAGCGAGAGAACAGCGTAAAATGTGCCGGCTGCATTTCCTTCCGGGCATGCTGTAAAAACCAGCTAAGGAATCTATCTATATATCAAGGCTGACAACCCGTCATTACCGCAATATACATCCAAATCTATCCTTAATGACCTTTGTTTAGGTCGTTTACGCTCTGCCTACCCCATTATTTCTTCACAAAGAAAGAAAGATCAAGCAATAGACGGCTTAAAGCTGGCAACACATTATGCGGCTGCCGGGAGCCTGAGTTTGCATAAATATTCGTTTATCGGCCTTACACAGATTCAACAGAAAATCTCTGCTAGGGAAAGAAAAGAAATCTAGTTGTTTTAGAGATACATACATACTATCACGCCTGTATCCCTAATGGGGTAGGCAAGGTGTCAACGACTAAAACAGGGGTCGTTCCGCCATGTCTGACAAGTTTTCAACGGTTGTTTAAGATAGATCTGTATATTTTTGTAGTGACAGTTTGTCGACCCATCGCCTATATTACAATGTACTGAAACCCTCGAATCCCTAATCTTGTTTTACAGCTTGCCCGGGAGCAGATGCAGCTTCTATGTTTCTATGTTTTTCTATCACTTCCATTCCAGCAAGGAAGTTTTTTTAGCGATAGGTAAGTTATATATACTTTTTCATCTAAATCTTGATACATAAAACAAATTATACAATCAAAATGTGCATAGGTATAAGAGGTACCAAAACACGTAAGAAAAAGAAAAAAGAAACATTTTTGTCCATAAGTATGGATTTGACAGGCTAGTTTGTACTGAAATGATATTTCTGATACAAACTGAAACTCGCTGTAGCTCTTGAGAGCTGATTACAAATACGGCCCTAAAAGATGCCACTTGATCACGGTCTTAACAAGACAATCGGTTATAAGGACTTCTCGGAAAAATCTGCGTACGAACCAAAGCGAAGTGTTCTTCAATAATCTTTGACGCGTCAAAAGAACTCATCCTTTAGGAAGTACCTACACTTTCGAGTGTTTCGAACATTCTTCCCTGTTAAAGTTGTCTATATCCCTTATTACAAAATTCCGGAAAAGTGCTGTCCGAGGGAATCCAATTATACCATGCGATTGAAAATGGGGATAAAATAAAACAGACAGTGCACAGAGTGCAGTTCAATAGGACTTTCAATAGCTGTTTCAGTTGCTCACTGCACTCTCACGTCTCGTGCTATGTCACTACTTGACATTCAGTTTTTTTATACAAATACCTACGATGGAAGCCAATATGATGATTGTCAATACGGATCTAAGACTTTTCGGATGACATCAACGGCGTCAATTATAAAAGTGTATTAAACAAATTCCAATAGAAGAGGAAATTGACATCTGAACCCATAATGCCCTAAGATGCTCTGCAGCCCCTTACAAAATATTGATGTCCAAGTTGATTCTAAAGCATTCGATAGTATTCACCATTCGGAAATTTTCAAAGCTTTACATAAACAGAATATTGATCCTACTAACATTAACATTTTAAAAAATATTTATAAATCAAGTACAGCCAACATTAAATTGCAAAGTTCTGGACAACCCTTCAATATCCACCGCGGTGTCAAGCAAGGAGACCCTTTATCACCGAAGCTGTTTACAGCTACTTTGGAGGAAGTCTTCAAAACACTTTCAGAATCCTGGTCGTCTAGAGGTATAAAAGTCGGCAGTAAACACCTGACCAATCTCCGGTTTGCGGACGACATTGTTCTATTCGCCACTTCAGCTACAGAGCTAGAACAAATGCTACAAGAATTATGCAAGGCAAGCTTTGAGGTTGGACTTCAAATGAACATGTCGAAAACCCAACTCATGTCTAACAGCACAAAACGTAGGGTCGAGGTTGATGGGCAGGTAATACACTATGTTAGCCAGTACACCTACTTGGGCCAGATAGCATCCTTCGAAAACAGACAGGACAAAGAAATCGAAAGACGCATCCAAAATGCCTGGAAGAGCTTCTGGTCCATGAAGGAACTAATGAAGGGTGATCTTCCGATTGCATTAAAAAGAAAGCTCGTTGACATGTGTATCCTGCCTATCCTAACCTACGGTGCACAGACATGGTCACTCACACAAGCACAGAAGTACAAGCTCAAAGTTTGCCAACGCGCAATGGAGCGCAGCATACTATGCGTGAAAAGAGACAGACCGCATAAGGAACACAGCTCTTCGCGCAAAAACCGGTATTACAGATGTAGGCAGAAAAATCGTGAAACTGAAGTGGGATTGGGCCGGACATGTCGTCCGCATGAGCTCCGAAAAATGGACAAACGCTGTCACCGAGCCGACGACGAGGAAGACCTCGTAGAAGATGGCGAGACGACTTGGATGTTTTCTGTGCACAATGGCCGACAGAGGCTGCAGATAGAAACGCCTGGAGAGATAAAGGGGAGGCCTTTGCCCAGCAGTGGGACGACCTATAGGCAATAAAATAAAATAAAAAAAGTTGACTAGCAGAAGAGTCAAAATTCACAAGACAGTTATAAGTCCGATCTTACTGTATGGATCCGAAGTTTGGACGCTAACCCTGAAGGAGGAGATAAAGCTCTTAGTAACTGAGAGAAAGATCTTCCGGAAAATACCGGGACCCACCAAAAGAGAGGACGAAACATGGAGTGTTTAGAAGAACCTGGAGATAGGGCAGCTGATATCTGAACCCAATATCATAGGGGAATTCAAATCTGCCCGACTTTCCTAGCTAGGACATGTCGAGAGAATGGAGGAAGGAAAGGAAAACGGCCAGTTGGGCGTCCTAGGTATCGCTGGATTGATGAAGTCCAAAAAGACCTGAGAGCGATTCAAAAGGCCGATTGGCGACAAGCTGCTCAGGATAGGGACGAATGGCGAAACTTGTTGTCGGAGGCCAAGATGCACTTCGGGTCGCTGAGGCCACGAAGTAAGTAAGCAACTAAGTAATCTTTATAAAATATATTGACGATTAGAAGTAGTTTTTTTCAAGCCAACAATCTAACATACAACACTGTCGGAAGTGCGCAGGATAGGATATCTGTTCACCTGTCACGTCGCCACCGATAGCTGTCATAGCGATTGAATCGTCGTCTCAGCCGATAAACGTCCACTGCAGGACATAGGCCTCCCCCAAGGAACTCCACGATAATTGGTCTAGCGCCTTCTGCATTCAGCAGCTTCCCGCGACCTTCACCAGATCGTCGGTCCACCTTTTTTTTTTTTACTTTTGCACAAAAATGTTACCTGGGCGGACTTAACGCCAAAGGCATTATCTACCAGTCTACCTTAGAGCATGTGGAAATGACAAGGCAGGTTTTGTTGTGGGAGGCCTGCCTACGCTGCGTCAACCGTACCAAGAAAGCCACTCCAGAACTTTCCTGCCCCAGCGGTAGTCGGTTCTGCGAGCGATTGGATCGCTCTCAATGTAACCTAGTCATTAGTTCCGAATATCGCCACCTGTACAGTTATTTCGGTCACACTGTAACTAAATTTTAAACAAAATGTTTGGTTCAAGTGTATTTTACTAAACAAACTTTAGATTCAGCATAATAATACTTATACTTATTGTAATAACTTGTATCATCATAAAACATAATCTGCCTAATACGTAACAGTGAAACACAAGGCGCCTCACGAGCTGTTATAAATTAAAATGATTTACAGAGGTGTCAAGGGCCTTACACTCATGAAAAATGTTTTCAGCGTTGGGTAAAGGTGGCATGAAAATTGTGTAAACACTCTCAATGATAATGTACATATTATATGAGACTTAGTTAAGAACAAACTGAAACCTTTTTATACCTAGTTTTGATTAGTCGACTGTGGAATACGAATACTGCTAAAACGCCACATTGCCAGTACTTGAAATTGAGCTTTATGTACAGTATATAAAGCTTATTTTACATTTTTGTTATGTGGCGTGTTAGCAGTTTACGCTTTCCGTTGCCGGCTTGTGTCTATTCAAATATCAATTTTGTATGGACGCTTTAATTATTAATGAAAATACTAATAGACTAAAACGAACTTTAGATACCCGCGAACGATAGAACCCACGACTGCGACAAAATGTACATTTTACCTGACTATTCTAATACCAAATAAAATATAATATTAGCTAACGCTAAAGAAGGGAACGCTTTCTTCCATGATGGCCTGGAAGTGAATTCTTCCATGCTGCCCTGGGAGTGAAAGAAAAACATAGAATGTGCCAGCTGCATTTCCTCCTGGGCATGCTGTAAAAGCCAAATAAGGGATTTCAGTATATTGTAATTTCGGCGATGGGCTGACAACCTGTTACTACAGCAGTATACCTACAAATCTATTTTAAATAACCCTCAAAACTTTGTCAGACGTGGCGGAACGACCTTTGTTTACGCTCTGCCTACTCCATTAGGGATAAAGGCTTGATTGTATGTATGCTAAAGGAGAGACACTCCCACCCCTGATCTGAAATCACCTTGTCTTCCCCGCGCGAAGCGGTACGGGTAAATCCACTTCAAACCTGTACGAACACGTTTTTGTGCTTGTATGGAGTGCCTGCCCTGTGCTAGTACAAAGTATGTATAGTTATACTATAAAAAACACAAGGCAAACAAAATAAAATGTATCAAAAATCCATAAAAACTGCATCTGTCACAGCTACCATCTTACAGTTTTTCAAGTATACGTACGTACGTTTCCGTGCTTTAGTGACGTAAGTACAGTTTTATTGACCTCTTATAAAAAATAAACATATATTTAGGTAAAGTTTTTACAAGTAGGTACTCTGAAAAAAAAAACATCTGAAAGTAAGTTTGAAAAAAAAAACCCAGAAAATCCAATTAAAACATTAACGAATACTTTATCGTTCGCGAGTTAGTACGAATACTTTGAACAAGTTGTTAACGATAACAAATCAGCCCTTCAACAACCTTCGCAGCCTTCAGTGAATCAATTTCATTTCATCCGACCGACCATTCGTTACAGGAGTTTTAGGTTTTAGGCAGTATAATACTAAGAAACCGAATGTTCTGAGAGTGTATTTGTCTAAGGATAACCTTAGGATAAGCTTTACGTTTAAATACCTAACACGTGTTTTACCTTTTCACTTTAAGGAAGATAATTATGTTGCATTTACCTGAAACAAAACAAAATTAAGATGTTAAGTACATGGATGTTATTCAGAAAAAAAAACTATTTTAGCGACGGTTAAAAATATTTTAGATATTGCACAAACATACATATTATCACGCCTTTATCCCTAATAGGGTAGGCAGAGCGTAAACGACCTATACAAATGTCGTTCCACCGCGTCTGACAAAGTTTTGAGGGATATTTAAGATAGGTATATTGCTGTAGTGACAGGTTGTCAACCCATCGCCTAAATTGCAATATACTGAAACCCTCGGATCCCTTAGCTGGTTTTTACACAGAAGAGTAAAGCTAGCGCTCCGCGACTTCTCAAATCAGTGGGTTTTTACAGCATGCCCGGGACGAAATGCAGCTGGCACATTCTATGTTTTTCTTTCGCTTCCAGTCCAGCATGGAAGTGACATGGAATAGACATTGCATGATATGTAATGTTTGAAATACCCGGCACTCAAAGCCACTCCAGAACTTTCCTGCCCCAGCGGTAGTCGGTTATGCGAGCGATTGGATCGCTCTCAATGTAACCTAGTCATTAGTTCCGAATATCGCCTCCTGTACAGTTATTTCGGTCACACTGTAACTAAATTTAAACAAAATGTTTGGTTCAAGTGTATTTTACTTCTTCTTAGCGAGTGGATTCTCGAGTCTTATGACCCGATGAACCCTGGTGTTAGTTTTCAAACCGCCTAGTAGCACAGCTAATAGGCCTCTGACATGGTTTGAGTAACGACCACCATCAAAGACAGCGACCGGGACCGACGGCTTAACGTGCCCTCCGAAGCACGGAATCTTTTTTCTTTTCGTACAATCAGGTAGATAGCCTGCAATGTCCTAACCAAACTGAGAAAAACCTCACAAAATGATAAATTAACAAATATCAACTTTGTGTTTCCCCCTTGGGAATCGAACCCAGGGCCTCCGGATCGTAAGCCCATAGCTCTAACCACTAGACCACCGAGGCAGTTATTTTACTAAACAAACTTTAGATTCAGCATAATAATACTTATTGTAATAACCTGTATCATCATAAAACATAATCTGCCTAATACGTAACAGTGAAACACAAGGCGCCTCACGAGCTGTTATAAATTAAAATGATTTACAGAGGTGTCAAGGGCCTTACACTCATGAAAAATGTTTTCAGCGTTGGGTAAAGGCGGCATGAAAATTGTGTAAACACTCTCAATGATAATGTACATATTATATGAGACTTAGTTAAGAACAAACTGAAACCTTTTTATACCTAGTTTTGATTAGTCGACTGTGGAAAACGAATACTGCTAAAACGCCACATTGCCAGTACTTGAAATTGAGCTTTATGTACAGTATATAAAGCTTATTTTACATTTTTGTTATGTGGCGTGTTAGCAGTTTACGCTTTCCGTTGCCGGCTTGTGTCTATTCAAATATCAATTTTGTATGGACGCTTTAATTATTAATGAAAATACTAACAGACTAAAACGAACTTTAGATACCCGCGAACGATAGAACCCACGACTGCGACAAAATGTACATTTTACCTGACTATTCTAATACCAAATAAAATATAATATTAGCGAACGCTAAACAAGGGAACGCTTTCTTCCATGATGGCCTGGGAGTGAATTCTTCCATGCTGCCCTGGGAGTGAAAGAAAAACATAGAATGTGCCAGCTGCATTTCCTCCTGGGCATGCTGTAAAAGCCAAATAAGGGATTTCAGTATATTGTAATTTAGGCGATGGGCTGACAACCTGTTACAAATCTATCTTAAATAACCCTCAAAACTTTGTCAGACGTGGCGGAACGACCTTTGTTTACGCTCTGCCCACTCCATTAGGGATAAAAGTTTGATTGTATGTATGCTAAAGGAGACACACTCCCACCCCTGATCTGAAATCACCTTGTCTTCCCCGCGCCAAGCGGTACGGGTAAATCCACTTCAAACCTGTACGAACACGATTTTGCGCTTGTATGGAGTGCCTGCCCTGTGCTAGTACAAAGTATGTATAGTTATACTCAAAAAACACAAGGCAAACAAAATAAAATGTATCAGAAATCCGTAAAAACTGCATCTGTCACAGCTACCATCTTACAGTTTTTCAAGTTTACGTACGTACGTTTCCGTGCTTTAGTGACGTAAGTACAGTTTTATTGACCTCTCATAGCAATATAAAAAATAAACATATATTTACGTAAAGTTTTTACAAGTAGGTACTCTGAAAAAAAAACATCTGAAAGTAAGTTTGAAAAAAAAAACCCAGAAAATCCAATTAAAACATTAACGAATACTTTATCGTTCGCGAGTTAGTACGAATACTTTGAACAAGTTGTTAACGATAACAAATCAGCCCTTCAACAACCTTCGCAGCCTTCAGTGAATCAATTTCATTTCATCCGACCGACCATTCGTTACAGGAGTTTTAGGTTTTAGGCTGCCTCCGTGGTCTAGTGGCTAGTGCCATGGACTCCTGATCCGGAGGTCCTGGGTTCGATTCCCAGGGGGGAAGCACAAAGTTTATATTTGAGAATTTATAACTTTGTGATTTTTTTCCCAGTTCAGTTAGGACATTGCAGGCTGAATCGCCTGATTGTCCGAAAAAGAAAAAAGATTTCGTGCTTCGGAGGGCACGTTAAGCCGTCGGTCCCGGTCGCTATCTTTGATAGTGGTCGTTACTCAAACCATGTCAGAGGCCTGATAGTTGTGCTACTAGGCGGTTTAAAAACTCTGACACCAGGGTTCATCGGGTCAATAGACTCGATACCCACTCGACAGAAGAAGAAGGTTTTAGGCAGTATAATACTAAGAAACCGAATGTTCTGTGAGTGTATTTGTCTAAGGATAACCTTAGGATAAGCTTTACGTTTAAATACCTAACACGTGTTTTACCTTTTCACTTTAAGGAAGATAATTATGTTGCATTTACCTGAAATAAAACAAAATTAAGATGTTAAGTACATGGATGTTATTCAGAAAAAAAAACTATTTTGGCGACAGTTAAAAATATTTTAGATATTGCACAAACATACATATTATCACGCCTTTATCCCTAATAGGGTAGGCAGAGCGTAAACGACCTATACAAATGTCGTTCTACCGCGTCTGACAAAGTTTTGAGGGTTATTTAAGATAGGTATATTGCTGTAGTGACAGGTTGTCAACCCATCGCCTAAATTGCAATATACTGAAACCCTCGGATCCCTTAGCTGGTTTTTACACAGAAGAGTAAAGCTAGCGCTCCGCGACTTCTCAAATCAGTGGGTTTTTACAGCATGCCCGGGACGAAATGCAGCTGGCACATTCTATGATTTTCTATAATAGACATTGCATGATATGTAATGTTTGAAATACCCGGCACTCAAAGGTAACTCGTTTCCTATCCATAAATAAGATATTTTTCTAAGACGTCCCTTGTGACTTTATTAATCTAGTAATTTAGGTAATTAGGTCGCTCTTTCATCCAGCCGACAATGTTTCATGTCATGATAGTGTTTGCGTGACCCACTCGTTATTATTATAAGACGCCCTGACCCTGGCTGACCCATCCCTGCAAATTTACCCTTATCATGTTAGCTTAGTAACCAACCTGGTAATGACGTGTTAGTTATTTCAGGATCACTGAAAATTCACAGTATAAAATATCTACCTAAGTTTGTCTGTTGCTAACGTTTTAATGAAACTTGTAGAAGTGAAAATTACCTTATTATACTAAGCTAGGCATAATTTTCCTTTAGATATTCTTTTCATTTATCATAATATATTGGGAGTAAAAAAAATAGCTGGCCATATTTAGGTGTGATTCTGTTGATAATGAACGCCTTGACGTCGGACATACAGAAAAAGGCACCCAAGTGTATGCTGTTCGCCGATGACATCGTTCTCGTCGGCCAAGATGGACTCGAGGTGCAGAGCAGATTGGGGAAATGGCAACAAAAACTGGAGAATGTAGGCTTGAAAATCAGCAGAACCAAGACTGAGTACATGTTCTGCGATTTCGGCGTTCTCTCCAGTTCTGTAGCTTTGACTCTGGATGGGGTAGCATTACCGGTCTGCTCCGACTTCAAGTACCTCGGGTCACATATCCAAGGTGATGGCGACATTGACCGAGTAGTTACGCACAGAATTAACACAGGGTGGATGAAATGGCGGCAGGTCACGGGAACAACTTGCGACTCCCGAATTCCCCTTAGGCTAAAGGGGAAAATATATAAGAGCATCATAAGCCCTGTCGTCATGTATGGATCAGAGTGTTGGGCGATGAAAGTGATGGATGAAAGAAAGCTTCATGCTGCTGAGATGCGAATGCTGAGATGGATGTGTAGAGTAACAAGAATGGACAAGATTAGGAATGAGTACATAAGAGGAAGCTTAAAAGTTGCGCCCATAACAGATAAAATGAGAGGAAATCGGCTTGCGTGGTATGGACATGTAATGCGGAGGTATGAAAGTTATATAGGTAAAAGGGTATTGAATTTGAATGTGGACGGATATGTTGGGAGAGGACGACCAAAGAAAAGATGGATGGACTGTGTGAAAGATGATATGTTGAAAACAGGTGTTAATGTCGAACTGACGGCTGACAGGGATGAATGGAAGAAGAAAACATACTCTGCCGACCCCAAATAATGGGATAAGGGCAAGGGAATGATGAATGAATGATGATTTAGGTGTGATTCTACCCATGAAACTGAACAACTTTTCCCAAGGAACATAGGTTGAAATATGTTCCTTATGTTAGTTTTTTCTTATTTCGACCTATGTTCCTTAGGGTAAGTGGTTCAGTTTCATGGCTAGAATCACACCCTAAAATATGGCCAGCATTTTTTTACTCTCTGTATGTTGCACTATGCAAAACAACACGCTATGTCATATTTCATTATAATCTTTTAAGAAAATCGTTTACTTTTATTATTATTTATTCTTATCTTATCTTATCTAGCCATTATTGTCCCACTGCTGGGCAAAGGCCTCTCTCCGGTCTCTCCACGACTCTCTGTCCTGTGCCTGTTCCGAAAAGTAAAGATTGACCTGATTCGTCGATAATTGAAATTACTGCTGTAGACAAGTCCGCAAATTCAAGAGGCGTATTTATTTTATTCTATTTAGAGATTGTTCTAATAATCCACAGATCTATACACTACTCTGGATTAGAGACACAATACACTGATGACCCTTGAACTAGTTATCCATTCATCTGTATCAAGCTTGATTTATGGACGAGACGTATCCATATATCATTTAGACTGCTGTGTATTCACACACACATACACACAGGCTAATGCGACACTGATGAACTGAATGGTTAATGTCTATACCTACAATGATTGCAATCTCATGTATCAAGGCTTTTGCATTAGAAAACTTTACGGGTTTCTAGTTATATGCGACTACGATTTATGAAATAAGTTTATAATGAATACTTACTAATCTAATTTATCGGTCGTTATATATCCTACAAAATAAAGATTAAATATATATAGGTATCTGGGAAATAAACCTTAAATTTTACGCTGAAAGCAGATAAACTATAGTACCAACTACATTATGTGGGTCGTCAACAGAGAAAACTTTCGTAAGTTGTAATAAATTGCCACCTACACTGATTAACAGCAGCCTCAATCTATTTTTAACTATTGTTGACAGTATTAAAATATTGAAAATAGCTACTCTAATTTTAAAACTTATTTATACCAGTAGCACCCAAAGACTGCCTCCGTGGTCTAGTGATTCGGAGGTCCTGGGTTCGATTCCCAGGGGGGAATCACAAAGTTGATATTTGAGAATTTATCACTTTGTGAATTTTTCCCCAGTTTGGTTCGGACATTGCAGGCTGAATCACCTGATTGTCCAAAAAGAAAAAGATTTCGTGCTTCGGAGGGCACGTTAAGCCGTCGGTCCCGGTCGCTGTCTTTGATAGTGGTCGTTACTCAAACCATGTCAGAGGCCTGATAGCTATTAGGCGGTTTAAAAACTCTGACACCAGGGTTCATCGGGTCAATAGACTCGATACCCACTCGACAGAAGAAGACCCAAAGATACAAACCTCTTTCGACAGAATGGAATGCTGGTCGCCAATATTCAAATTACGTTCGATTTTTTTTCGAATACTGCCCCGGTTTTTTTTTTATCTTTGACAAAAAATACGTCATTTTTATTTATTTTTGATCCAAGTTATCTTTATTGCATGTATTTCTATAAGATTGTATTGGATAAAATAGATATATTCAAGTATTCAGTGAAATTTATGTCAGTAAACAGTTATTTCAAAATTAGACTATATTTTCCGGTAAGTTAGTATTTAGGTATTATTTTCAGATTTCTGCTAGATGTGGTCTGATATTTTTAATTTACTTTACCTATATATTAAAATTTTGGCTCTCGGTGATTATTATAGTGTAATTACTTTAAAGTATAACAATTTTTTTTCAAGTGCAATAAATAATACTAACTTCCTCAAATATATATAACATAGATAACACAATTATTTGACATTAAAAATATTAAGACAAGACACTACTAATTAAAATTATAATACCAAAAAAAAAGTTGAATTTCTTCAAACGATATTAATTTAATGGTCCAAACCTAACAAAAAAGTGTATGGGGCCTGACTTGCGACCGAAGTTTATACTGTTTTCTTTTTTTTATTTTGTAAAACATCAGCTTTTGTACCGCTCTTGTACTTTATCATGGGCGCATAGGTTGAGGAAGTGCATCGGTGACTAAGCAAACTTTACTCACCAGCTTTAACAATTTCAATTATTTTATCTAACGGGTAGGGATGGAATCTACGTCCTAGTGGTTCACCCCGGGCAACGGCAACACAGGCTTGCCTGTGAATAAGTTCGGCTGAACGATCTCTACAAAGCGGTGGTAGGCTCCGCAGGGGCCCACCTGGCTTGTAACCACCCTCTCACCGGTGTCCGGCGCCAAACAGCTTGCTGTGTTCCGTCGGTGCGTGAGATTGTCCGTGCTACAACAGGCTTCTTCTGGGTGAGCTCGCCTAATCGTCGACTCTGTCACGGTCATCCCTGACCTAGTGCCTAGAGTCAAGAGCAAACCCATTTCTAATTTTAAGAAAATCTAAACACACACATGTTAGCTAGTAGCAACTTTACCTATAAAATAAAAATAACACCTTTGATAATATTCCACGATGACGCAAACAAAACGGGGTGTGGAAATTTCCTCTGTAGGTAATGGCCCTCGCCGTAAATCATGGTCGCGCGAAACCACGCAGGGACGTCATGAATTTAGTGCTTAGTAGAACAGTTGCTTGGATTAAAGGAAGACCTACGTATGATGAGTCTGCTCGTGACCAGGATGTATGTTACTGCGTCGAAATATCGAGGTATAAAGAAAAGGTATACAAAATACCTTTTCTTTATACCATATATTATATTTTATATTATTTATTGTTTTTGTTTCTATATTGTTTCTATTCTTACATTAAACACCCCTCCCTATCCTTTAATATTTATTTATAATACGCACTTCGTCCTTTTATTTATACTATTATTTAAACTTGTTAGTATATTTGTTAATTATAATTTTGTTCCTCGCACAAAATTTTATAATTTTTTTATGAATAGATACAACACAGACTTTGTTGGCAATTGTGATTTATATTTCACGTTTTTTTCGGCACTTAGATACTGACATTATTATCAGTGTTGCTAAGAGAGTACATGTTCTACTCTTCGCAACTAAATGCTGAGTCAGTCCCTTTTCCCTGGGCAGTAGTACTATACAGTTTACATTGATTTAATTATGACTTTTGCAATATGTTTTGTTGTAAACTTCCACAGTTTCCTGGAAATAAAGTTATTGTAGATATTCCGTTCAAAATAATATTCTTATTATCTTTGTAGGGAAAAAAATTGCTTTGCATCTGTCTCATACCGATAATCTTGAAATGAAACTTAGCTAATATTGCCCCGGAAAAATAAAAAATAGCTCTCCATCTTGATGCCTTACTTAAATATATTAGAAAATATCATATTATACTCAAAATAATGGATTCAAGTACTGTGTTATAGGTAATATTGCAAGTGAAGTCAAAAATATACGTAATTAACCCCATTTGCCTCTCAACGTCATGACGTAGGCGTAGTTTCTAAATGTGTTCTTAGGAATCTATTTGGAAATAAATGATTTGATTTTGACTTTGTTGCGTATGATGTATGTTTCGTATGACATTTTTACTCGGTTGTTTCCCTTGATAAACAATAAACTAACTAGATGCACAATCTCACTCAAAAAGTGTCCGCGGCAAAAATCTGCCCATCACGTCAATCGTGGAGAATTTCCATTCAGTATCTATCACCTTGCTCGCTCGCGGCTTTTGACGTGCCACAATGACGAAGTGCTCAGTCAAAATTATAGTATGTGCGAGTGCCATTGACTGTACCCTTTCTTTGACGCGTTAAGGTCCAAATTTGAATGAATATGTTTATGTTATAAATATAACAATAACTATACGTATGTGCAGTGCGGCTCAGACATTTTTTGGTCGGGGTTTCTTCGTGATTGTGCATCTAGTTTATTTATTGTTTATCAAAGGTTGTTTCTTCGTTATTTGGCGAAACAGCGAGTCGCCATCTTGACCGTTGCCACTTGGATAACTTTAAAAAACGTCATTTATTTGTTATTCAAGTAATATTATATAGACTGTTACTAGTATTGTTGCTGATACAGTTAATTCTATTACTATACTTAGTTGCTAATGATATTTCCATGCTGGACTGAATAAAATTGAATGTGCCAGCTGCATTTCCTCCCGGGCATGGGACCAGCTAAGGCATCCGAGGGTGTCAATACATTGTAATTTAGGCGATGCCCTGACAACCAGTCACTACAGCAATATACCTTCAAATCTATCTTAAATTACCCTAAAAGCTTTGTCAGACGTGTCGAAACGATCTTTGTTTAGATCGTTTACGCTCTACCTTACCCATTAGGGATAAAGGCTTGATTACAATATGTATGTATGACACAGTTGATTTGTCGCTTGTATTACATAAATACAAGATAAGTAGTTATACCTATTGGTACACTACTACACATTCTGAATATAAGCTGGTAGAAGTACCGTTACAAATAAGTACTTCGCTAGGTCTAGTCAGTCTAATCATTTCTAATATGAAAACATAACATCCATAAATAACATAATACAAAACTAAAACACAGCAAAAACCGGGAAAATAATTACTTAAGACAACAAGTCAAATTTATGACTGGCTTTTGACAGTTGCCAAGAAAGATGATGAAGGGTTCTTTGTCTTAAAAATCGTGGACACCGCATGAAAAATAGCCGTCGTCAAAACTTGGTGGATGGAACCTCCAACGTACTATGACCCGAATAATAATAAGGTGCGTGGTTAAAACTTTTCAAATTACATTTCTGCAGGCCTACATAAAAGTTCCTTACTAAAAAACATTATTTTGGTACCAATAGGTACCTTTTTTGGAAAGGTATTTATAAGTTTTGACCGAGTTGCATGATCTAGTCATGAACATTATCTGGTTTATTGAAAGATCTGTCTTAGCTCAAAGTTTAATGTACAGGGCGGCAACTTAAGAAGTAAACAAATTCTTTTGTAATAATTTTTATTCGGTACAGAATGTTACTATTGTTTGGTATCTATTAATTATCTTCTGTAGAAACGGCAAATTTGTAATAAATAGTTTCTGACAGAAGAGAGAGAAAATACATGAAAATAATACAATACATTTATTCCATGCTGGCCTGGGAGCTAGAGAAAAACATAGAATGCATTTCCTCCCGGGCATGCTGTAAAAACCAGTTAAGAGATCCGAGGGTTTGTCACTATAGCAATATACAACCTGTCACTATAGCAATATACCTACAAATCTATCGTAAAATAACCCCCAAAACTTTGTCAGACGTGGCGGAACAACCTTTGTTTAGGTAGTTTACGCTCTGCCTACCCCATTAGGGATAAAAGCGTGATTATATGTATGTATGGAAAATACAAAATGAAAAATAAAATTGCTTAAAATCAACTTCTTGCCATAATTAAGAAACACAAAAGTTCCTCATAGAAAACTAGAGCTAAAAGTTATGTAAATTGACTTCATATCGGAAAGTCGATCTAGCTGACTCATCCAAGACGTACTGCATTGTTCATAGTGAATAGCATACCGCAGTCCGATGGCTGACCAAGATAGTAGATTTTAATTAGTACTCTTTGTGCACTAGCCAAGCCAATATCATTGTTATTTCAGTATAGCGAATGTATGAAAGACCCTGCCTGCGAACTTCGGTAAATTCAAGAGTAATTAAAGTTTTTTATGATAGAGGATTTAAAGCCTTAATTTTAAGTTCAAATTAGCTCCAATAAATAGGTCTAAGGTATAACTAGAATATGTATTCTTAAAACCTTACGGGGAATTATGAATGAAAAGTCAAAAAATATGTTTTGTATGCTAAAATTCTGAATCAGGACAGGCCAAATTACTGTAGTCATATCAAATTGTATGTACATCGTTACCATAATAATATTAACACTAAAAATATAATGGGTATTATTAACCGATTTCCAGTTAAAATGGTGGCTCCATTTTATACATACATACATACATATAATCACGCATTTATCCCTAATGGGAGAGCGTAAACGACCTAAACAAAGGTCGCTCCGCCACGTCTGACAACGTTTTGAGAGTTATTTTAAGATAGATTTGTAGGTACATTGCTGTAGTGACAGGTTGTCAGCCAATCGCCTAAATTACAATATACTGAAACCCTCGGATCCCTTAGCTGGTTTTTACATCATGCCCGAAAGGATATGCAGCTGGCCCATTCTATGATTATCTCTCGCTCCCAGTCCAGCATGGAAGAATCACGGCAAGTGATACAAACAGTTTTTATCTGAAGGAAGAATAAGGTCCTAACGGTTAATTTAACTTAGTCAGTACATTCATAGCTAGTGTTGTACTCGTATATGAACTTACTGCCGTTTCTCAATAGTACTGGGTACTGCGTATGCGTGTACTGTTGAAAACAGTAGCTGGAACTGTCATTCAGTTAAAACAACTGTTTGTTTCAGTTGGCTCCATTTTAACTGGCAAATTGGTGATTATGTTTTATGTGTAGGTATAATTTTTATAATATACACAGTCAAAATTATATTTTTACATTAGCTTGAAATTTAAAACAAAATAAAGTATTCCACGTTGAAAATCTAATAAATCCACAGTGACATTGCTGGTTGTGTAGCGGCCATAAAACCGACCATCGCCAGTGACACGGCAATGTATGTCGCATGTAAATTGCCGCTTACGTCTGATACACGAGGAGGTACGTACTGCGGCTAGCTAAATGCAATTTCTGAACATAATAGGATACTAGAAATGTATGAGAAATGTAATTTCAGTACAGAATTAACTGTCAAATCTAAAAATATTTAATATTGCTCTTAATCTTGAGATTGCTTCACAAATACGAGCCTAGGTATCATGATTTGGCCGAAAATTTTAAATGCATCCCTAACTTCTAAATGGAGTCACATACTTTTTAAAAGTTGTGTACAAATAACATGTTTATTTATTTTTTTGTACCTATTTTGATCCAATGTTGCTTGTATTAAGAAAATGTATTTCAATTATGTGATTTCGATTACATAAACCATTAAGTAAATTGTGTTTTCATTTTACAACAATACAAAGCTGTAAAAAAAGTACCTAAAGTTTAACAAATGATTATTTTAAAAGAAATAAAATTCAAATAAATCTGAATCCGCTCCCAACAGCGTGACGCATTTTGACGGTAGTTGTCGAATTTATAACCGCACAGCGGATGAGCTTTTACGATCATTCACCGTATCGGACGCGGGTGGATAACGCGCGTTTATCTGCATTGCTGGCACGTGAGTTGTATACTGAGTATGAATGAAATTGCAACTGCCTCCGTGGTCTAGCGGTCTGAGCCATGGACCCTCAACCCGAAGGTCCCTGGTTCGATTCCCGGCGGGGGACAATGACTTTGAGATGTTATTTCTAGTTTGGTTAGGACATTGCAGGCTGATCACCGGCTGATTATCCAAAAAGTAAGATGATCCATGCTGTCGGATGGGCATGTCCATAGTCGGTCCTGCGCCTGATTTCTCTCTGATCGTGTCAGTCAATCTGTCCCATCAGAATAAAAAAATTAAGGAATAGAGAGTGCACATGTGTGTAGTGCAAACACTTAGGCACAAAAAAATCTCCTGTGCAGTTGGCCGATCTCTGGGAGATTGACCGCCATCACCGAAAATCGATGGGAGGACTATTATGAATGAAAATACTCACTATCGTGGGGCTTCATTTTCAAACTCATTATATTAAACACTTGTGAGTAATTCGATTAAATACGTTCACAAAAGTTACTTCGTATGGCAAATCATAGTACATGAAATAAATTTGATGGATCATGGAGATGATAAAATAACTGATGTATGGCAAATTTCTAAAGAACTTTCTTAGAATAATAGAATGAAATGAAAACGGTAAGTAGAAGGGAGACCATCAGGCATTGTTTTGTCAGGCTACGATTATATTTACGTAGCATTACGCTACGGAACTACGCCGTAGCGCGCTACGAGCTATAATATTCGTAGTAGGTATTAGCAGAGAATTGCCATCAGGTTCATTGACCTATTCTTACAATGCAAATGTTACAACTTGGATGTCATATTAAAATTATTTATTACACACACACATACATAAAATCACGCCTATATTCATAATGGGCTAGGCAGAGCGAAAACGATCTAAGCAAAGGTCGTTCCGCCACGTCTGACAAGTTTTGAGGGTTATTTATTACAGATGATTATACATACATACATATATCACGCCTTTATCCCTTATGGGGTAGGCAGAGCGTAAACGACCCAAACAAAGGTCGTCCCGCCTCGTCTGACAAGTTTTGAGGGTAGTTTAAAATAGATCTGTATATTGCTATAGCTGTAGCTGTAGGTTGCCAGCCCATCAAATTAACAGCCTCCGTGGTCTAGTGGCTAGTGCCATGGTCTCCCGATCCGGAGGTCCGGGGTTTGATTCTTAGGGGGGAAAACACAAAGTTGATATTTGAGAATTTATCACTTTGTGAATTTTTCCCCAGTTTGGTTCGGACATTGGAGGCTGAATCACCTGATTGTACGAAAAGAAAAAGAATTCGTGCTTCGGAGGGCACGTTAAGCCGTCGGTCCCGGTCGCTGTCTTTGATAGCGGTCGTTACTGAAAAACCATGTCAGAGGCCTGATAGTTGTGCTACTAGGCGGTTTAAAAACACTGACACCAGTGTTCATCGGGTCAATAGACTCGATACCCACTCGACAGAAGTAGAAGAAGCCAGCCCATCGCCTAAAATTACAATACACTGAAATTCGAATCCCGCAGCTGATTTTTACAGCATGCCCGGGAGGAAATGCAGCTGGTACAGATGATTATGGTGTACTTATATTGCTATAGTGACAGGTTGTTAGCCTATCGCCTAAAATTGCAATACTTACACTATAACCGTTGAATCCCTTAGCTGGTTTTTACAGCATGCCCATTCATTTTTATCATTCGGTTCCCAGTCCAGCAAAATTTAAGAATTATTTACTGTAGGTACTAAGTGTGAGGTATGAAATCTAAACTTACTTCCATGCTGGCCTGGGAGCAAGAGAAAAACATAGAATATGCTAGCTGCATTTCCTCCCGGGCATGCTGTGAGAATCAGCTGAGGGATCTGAGGGTTTCAGTATATTGTAATTTAGGCGATGGGCTGACAACCTGTCACTACAGCAATAAACCAACAAATCTCTCTGAAATAACCCTCAAAATTTATCAGACGTGGCGGAGCGACCTTTGTTTAGGTCGTTTACGCTCTGCCTACCCCATTAGGGATAAAGCCGTGATAATATGTATGTATGTATGAAAACTAAAAAGGGTTGCTCACTGCTCAGTCAAGGAAACTGGACAACATTCACAAAAAGAAACGTATTATATTAAAAGTACATTAAAAACTGATAAAGAAACCTTAATTTAATGATAAATTTTATTTAAAAGAGAAACCTAAGTCTTATTAAGATACTATTATCCTTAATTTTAATTGAGGGCTTGAGTTTCATTATGGTTGGTCGGGAAGTAATTTGTTTTGAAGTTTCCGATCTCTTTGAAAGCCACGGATCTTTTAATGATCAGTTATAATGAGATCCGCAGAATTTATAGATTGAAACCTATAATTATTATAAGATAGCGAAATCAAGTTAAAAAAAGCAGGGAAGACATGAAATTAAGTGTGTAAATATTGTTAGTTCAGTACTACAATACAATATAATACAAATTTACTTTATTGCACACAAGACAAGACATCACAAAGGAATAAAACATTACAAAATAGTTCAGTTTAGGCGGCCTTATTGCTAGGGTAGCCAAATTGTTTTGGCACCACTTTGTAAAGCGAGGCAATTTTGTTTCTTAATAATTTAGAATTACTATTTCCAAGTAGGATATAAGTGCTTTTATTGGTAGAAATAATCAACGCTACTTAATGGATAGTCTCTCTTTCCCGAAGTGGGCACAAAATGGGCAGCCACAAACTATGGTCGGCTATACATTTTTGTACTCCTGGGACAGACTCCTTCTAAACATGATTTGCTGGTAAATTAGCTAGAACGTGGGGTAATTATAATTACGCCAGAGTATTGACTTGACTGGGGTATAAGACCAATAAACAAAAGAAGGGTCCTTCACTTCTTGGTTGGGTTGTGGTCTTGTCACAGGAAAATATATTTACTAAACATGTTTCTAGGACGCAAAAACCAGTAGGTTTCTATTCAATGGCAAAGAATATTTAAAATCTACACCCTAAGTAAGATATCAGATTCGAAGCAGCTCACAGGAACTAAATCACTCATATGACGTCTTCAGTTCCTCCCTACGTAATCCTTCTCCTAAGCCGTTGTGATGAAGCATCTACGAGTATTGAGGCTAACCAATCAATGCTGGTCTAGGAGCGACGTGATCCTTACGCTAGGATCCGATGATCGATATAGCTTTCAAATATTTAATGAAAGATCCTTGAATACGTTTCGTCCTTCTTTTAGAACTAATAATAATTTTATGCTTAAAATTAAGCTCTGGACAAGTACTACACTTTTAACCTAATTTTTTAAATTAATTATGTTCTTGACAGTTAATTGATTTTGTGTTTTTTTTAGCATACAACTTCCTTCATTTAGCATGAACAATGTATTTGAGTACTTTTATTAAAAACTGCAAAGGAGTAAAAGTTGAGGTAAAAAATATCGAGTCTTCTTGTCAGAGTTTAAAACGGCGATAAATCTTCCAGATATTGGCGGTAAAACTCCTTAAATGCTTTTCCTGCTCATACTTAATCATACCACCAATCTTTTATAAGCTAAAAAGTATTAAAATGTATGTACGGCACAGCTGTTATTATTTTCCTAGTATGTAAAACCTTTTACAAAGCGAATGCGTTTAAATTTATCTAAACTACAGTATTCTCAATTAATTTTTAAAAAAAATGTCAGAAAGACGTGAGTCCACACGAAAAAAAAACTTCGTCATTCATCTATAGAATATGTTTATTGGACTGACTACGATATAGAATGATTGTAGTCGTCCGCGAAATATTACATATCATATATTATAAATGGTTAAATTTGCGTTATTTGTATTTGAGGTAGCTAGCAAGACCGAATTTGTCCGGTTTTGAACGCAACTCCATTTGTTTGAAGTAGCAATATTTAATGTAATGTAACGATTCAGGGCCTCGTTCTATTGTTATTCCACAAATATGTTTGCATTATGAGAGTAATTAAATATATATTGTAAACAAAACAGTTTTATTATTATAAAGGCATTTTCAGATAAAATCGGAAGAAGGAGAAGCAAAGGTAGAATACAAACTTCATTGGAATTGCGCGAATTTGGGTTGTAGCCGCACTTGATGTGGTTTGAAAATGTAGCCAGCGTGGACGTTTATTTGTGCGGAGGTGTTCATGAATAGCAGAAATTAGCGGTTAACTGTTGCTTTTGCAATTGTCAAAATAACAAGCAAAAGCTGATCATAAAATGTTCGATTACGAAGATAGTTATTGAAACTAAGCAAAACTGAGGATTATTTCTTGAGACATACGATTCATAATGAGTAGACGTTGTATTTGACATTACACAGGTCGAAAAGATTCATTTTATAAATCGGTTCAGGTGTTCCTTGAAAATGATCTTTATTTTCATAGTAGAAAGGTCTGACCCTTATCTCCATAAGAATAGGTTTCAGAAAATGAAAAGTTAGAGATTTTTCAAGAATTTTTCAAGAAATTTTCATGACAGCTGCCACTGATAATAGTAAATTTGACCGTGTCGTCATAGAAATAAGGTCTAAATTGAATTGAAGCTGTCGAATGCTGCTGAAAAATGAGAATGTTTTGAAATTTAAAACCGATTTGAAATAATGAGGTCAGATGGACATTATGGTTTAAAATTAAGACGTGTGTCTTTGTTATAAGGATCAAATTGGACTAAAGGTGGCAAATTTCAGAAATAAAAACGAGAATAGCGGACAAATTCTGTTGATAGTTTAAATCGAACTTTATTTCTATGATGTAAAGGCTGTGAATGGTTTGATTAAGCGAATTTTAGTAAAATGAATTTTAGAAAAGTGGATTTCATTAGTTTTTCAAGGAAATATTTGTGACAGCTGCAAACTTGAATCTTATGGACTAATAATATGGATGAAATTTGATTGACTGTAGGCCACATGAACAAAATACGGATTTGAATCGTAAAATTTAGACAGTTTTAGTTTAGGAAGACTGGAAGTGAACTTTGTCTTGTTGGTTGGAAGGTTGGAAATGGAAATTGACTAGATTCTTGGAAAAATAGTATTAAAGCGGAACGGACGAGTGCTCGGGGCTTTTTTTGTGTTAATCGTGCGTCAGTTCACACGTATTACTTCGTAAATTTTATGTCTTTTATGTGTTAATCGCTCATCAGTTCATACGTTTTACTTCGTAAATTTAGCTTTTTTACGCGTTTATCGTTCGTCAGTTCACACGTTATACTTGGTAAATTTGGGGTTTTATTTGTTTTGAGTTTTGAGAGATTAACTTTAAATTCAGTTACGTTTTGTATTGAAAGTTCTCTATGGTCGTAATTCCGGGGAGGTGCTTTCGGGCGCGCACTTGCAGCTGTTGCATTTGCGTGTTTCGGAGTGCATGTCTGGAGCTAGGGTCATATTGAATGGGAGATTCTTTTGACAGTATTCGTGTGAACCATGCTTTGGTCATTATACCTGTTCTCCGTACCCACTTCTCAGACCAGGAATTTTGGCTAAAGAACCTAGGAGATTGTATTGGTGCGTACGATCGGCTTGCCCCAAACGCAAGTTTTATGCGCCCAGGTATGGGATACTTAGCAAAACGGTGTAAGGAGTACCTAGAACCACCTCTAGCGAACTGTTCCGTCTCCAGCCCCGATACGGACGACTTACGACTGTTTGTTAAGGATTTCTTATCTGTCCCCCACACAACACACGCGATTATCGGCTTATCTCTTATCTTCGTCAAGCTGGTAATCATCCACACGGGTATAGGATGTAATAGGCACTCTAAATCGTGACAACCTCATCACGTACAAATTAGCAGAAATAGGGTTCTAAAAGTTTGAACTCAGGCTTTCTAGAACATCCACATTACACTACACACCTCACAATTAAATAATAAATGTCGGGATCTAATCCCTAGCTTTGCATCTTCACAGTAGAAAGAATTAGGATTAGACAAAGTTAGACTATAGGATTACTTAGTTCGATTTTATATCTACTAGGGAGGTACCTTAGGCATCAAGTAGGGGTATGTCTTATTAATAGATTCATTAGGATTGTAGGGATATATTTATTTACAGTCTTAAAGTAAAATTTGCTATTAAATTAACTTCAAAACTATTCTATTAAGTTTATAATACCTACTTTGTTACCCTACCTGCTTCCGAAGCGTGTCAGACGTGATTCATAGTAGTGTACCTTGAGTAGGTACTGGTGAATTCAATTCTCAGGAACCCTAAAGTAGATAGAGGCTAGATTTGGTTGAAGGGTCCTAAATTCCTTCCTCCGTCCTTGATAAAATTTATAAAGAAACTAAATTTATGTAAGAAAAGAATTACCTGTTGAAAACAATTGGTTAAAGTTATCCTGTATTGAATATTAATCATAAATCTTTGATATATAGGAATACATCAACAATTACTTTGATCTGACATTGGTGTGCTGACTGATGATAAGATGTAACAGTTGTTTGGCCATTTATTGAATAAAATATAATATTCTAGTAGAACGCTCAAAATAATAAGGGTAAACTACATTAATGGTTCAAATGATTTCTAATAATTGTGTATCTGGCAGTATAATTGATTGTCATGATTGGGAAATTGTTGATAACAAATAAATAGTATCAATAGTTGGGATAAAGGATATTCTTAACTGGTTGTTTGAAAGGAAACTGTACCTATGTTGAAAATGATATTTGTTATTTCCTGATAAATTCAGTCAGAGAAAGAATAGTTTGGAAAAGTAAGACAAACTGAATCTACATTAATGGTTCAAATGATTTCTAATAAAAATTATGTATGTATCTGGCAGTATAATTGATTGTCATGATTGGGAAATTGTTGATAACAAATAAATAGTATCAATAGTTGGGATAAAGGATATTCTTAACTGGTTGTTTGAAAGGAAACTGTACCTATGTTGAAAATGATATTTGTTATTTCCTGATAAATTCAGTCAGAGAAAGAATAGTTTGGAAAAGTAAGACAAACTGAATCTACATTAATGGTTCAAATGATATCTAATAAAATTATTTATCTGGCAGTATAATTGTCATGATTGGGAAATTGGTGATAATAAATAAATAGTATCAAATATTGGGATAAAGGATATTCTTAACTGGTTGTTTGAAGGGAAACTGTACCTATGTTAATAATGAAATTTATTATTTCCTGATAAATTCAGTCAGAGAAAGAATTGTTTGGAAAAGTAAGACAAACTGAGTGACAAATTAATACAGAATGTTGCTTTGGATTAAGATTTTGTCCATGACTATAGACTGACAAGTTTTACCTATATTTTGGAAGTTCCAAATAAATTCACTATTAAGTTAAATTAAGAAAAAAGAGATTTCCAATACAGTTGGCTATTCTTAGAATCATGTTTGCAACACCTTTATTGTTAGAAACCTATATGAAACAATGCTGAGTATTAAGGAACAATACTCTATGTAGCTTTTGATATAAAATATATATTTATTTATACTATAAAGTCCTCTCTATTAGAATAGCAAAAAGAATGTTGAAATTTTAATTACATAAAATAAAGGTGGTAATTTAAATTTAGTATAGGAGCAAAGTATTGGAAATATGTGGTGGGCTTCTATCCAAAGTCAATGGTTGAAAGGAGACAGGGTACCTGATCTGTTGTAGGGCTAGAGGTTATAATAAAATACAAAACATCCTCATTATTGATTGGCAGATTAGGGCATAGTCAAACTAAATCAATACCTATGCAGCGTATGGCCGGAGCTGATCCTCTAAAAACCACAATAAAAATGTCTAAAGGTTTCTAAGCATTAGTAAGTGACGCTATCTCAAAAATCTAGGACAGTATCTTAATTCAATAGCATATTCAATTACATTAGAACTGGTAGTATGTTCACAAACTCACTTCTGACTCCGAATGTAAATAAAGTAATATTTATAGAATAGCAACTCCTGGTACACATTTTTCTATTCAAACAAGCCAGAAATAATAAACCAAAACCATGAAAGAATTTAATCCAAGCCGAATATTAAATTGAATGACATAGGAATAATTTTATCAAATAATTGGTTTCCATAGTAGGTGTTCTTCCGTTGTTGTGTTTAGACTCATATCCTCTTTCTGTATTAATATGCAGGAACAACTGAAATTAAAACACATAGTTAGGTAAGGTACATACTTTAAATTCTAGTAGAATGAGCTTAGGGTGATACTTTAGAAAAGGAATTTATGTTATAAACATTCAAACTAACTCAGTAACTATGAGCTAAATTAAATCATGTTTTACCGTTGGAATCCTGATGAGAACTTGTGATCAGACGTAGAAGCTTGTCCTGAAGCGCAGACCAGTCTGAGAGTTATTGCGTTGACTGCATTATTTGTAGGTTTCATAACTGAAAGATCTTTCTCAGCAGCGGCTGGGACTGTAAGGAAAGTCATTTGATTTTGTTATCTTTACTGTTGAATGTTATGGAGTGATTTAGGTATTTAAAACATTAGTGATAGCAATTTTGACTGGAACCTATTGTTTCTATTACTAGCCAAACAAAACTTACCTAGGAATCCTAGTTGTAACCGCAATTCTTGTGTTGGTAACAATAGTTTTGTTGAGAAACTTATGTTGACAGAATCTTCAGCAAATCTTCTAGTTTCAGGGTTTATCCTGGAATTGGTAATGATAGGTTAGATAAGAGATTTAAATTATGGTGGTAAATATACATAATCTAACAAGTTTAGCAAAATAGTAGCAAGGAAAAGTTCATGTTTTGATCTGAAGTTATGATACTTGAAAAGTATTGCAGAAGTGTTCTTACCTGTTAAATTGGGAAGGGATTGAACTTGTGGAGTTGAGAACTTGTTGGTAGAACCTTGGCACAGCTTTTAGCCGAATGCTTTTCCTTTTTATAGTGGATTTTGTATTTTTCATTGTAAAACTATGCCGCCAATTCGAGTTAAGAAAATTACTTTTTAAATTTGTCGATGACAGTTTTGAGTTTAGGCATGGAAGATAGGATATTAATCCTTACGGGTTACGATGTAATTTTTGATTGTCGCACAAGAAATAACTTAGCCTTATGTAAATCAATTAATAAATTTGACGATTTTACTGCTATAATAATCTGAAATATTTTTAGAGGAATTTATGATTAATAGGGTTGAAAATTAAGTAAATATTTTTGATGTTATATGTGAATCTGAAGGATTAAAAATTAACGTTCCGTTTCAACTTTAAAATTCCAGAGAAATTAGTTAAATAGTTAGAGAGAGGAAGGAACGTAATCAACCTCTACTTAGTAGAAATAGGAAGGCTTATTGCCAAAATGTTTATTCTGACGTTCGATGCATTGGATATTATCTTACCTTTTTAAGGACCAGGGTTACTCTCTTTCACTTCGTAGACGTAGACGTATCACTCAAGGCGATAGAAACGTGAGTTTCTTATTTTAATCAAAGTTGAGTTTCTTCTTTAAGCTCTTCTTAAATATGAACAGAAAAATAAAAGGGGGGATTCGGTACAATTTGTTATACCGTGACCAGGATTATGGGATTAATGGGTTACTACGGCGTTTGTTTTATTATGTAATGATTTCTATTTTATTAAGTACTTTATTTAATTTTAATAATGTGACTATTTTATTAGTCACAATTTGTTGTCCGTGTGTTGGATGAAGGTGAGATATGTCTAATGCATTGAACATTCATGGTTTGGATTTTTCAGAAATAGGTAGTAAAGTATGTTTTCTAGTCTGGGAGTTGTTTAGAATATAATAGAATAGAATAGAAAAATCCTTATTTGTCACCATCAACATCAGAAATAGTAAAGTATGTTTTCTAGTCTGGGAGTTGTTTAGAATATAATAGAATAGAATAGAAAAATCCTTATTTGTCACCATCAATATAAATTTAGTTTAGGGTACATCTAATAATCCAATACTGTGTTCACATACTTACTGTACAATGAATGGGTTGGTATGAAGGTAAGCTGACAGACTATTTAAAGTTATTTTCATATTTAGGTATGGTAAAAATTGGTATAATAGGTAAAAGGTAAAGGTGTGCAAAGGTAATTTAAGTAAGTATGAACTTTTTCTAGGGTAAGAAATCAAACAAATAAGGTAAGATAAACAAACAAAATATATTTTAGTATGTACAATAGTAATAAAGAAAAAAAGAAGTAGATAATAAAAATAAAATATATATCTATTTACACTTCGATTCATTTAATTGTTGGACCTCTGCCTCTGTCAGTAAAGTAAAGATTTTTAATTTTGTCTGTGTCAGGAGGTGAGTTGAAAGTCTGGAGAGAGCTTGATCAACACAAAAAAGAAAAGGGAAGTAGTTAATGGTAAATTGTGGATATGTGGGAGACAGAGGAAGATAATTAGACGATTCGGGAATATGGAAAGCTGGGGAGTTGGTTAGGGAGGTTAAAGGGGTAGTCGTTATAACAGGAAGGTGCGGAGTCATAGAAGGTAATGTTGAGAAAATAGATGTAGTAATAGTAGGACAGGTCGTAGTAGGAGAGTCGGTCGTTGGTTGTCGTAGGGAAGAAGTAGAAGGAGTGATATCAACGATTGTAATTGGGGTGGTAGTAAAAATTTTGGAGTCTTTCGTTTTGGGGGTCGAAATGTTTGAGGGTGGGGGTAAGTCGAATAGGGAATCTAGGTTAAAAGGGGATATAGGGTTAAGGTGTGGGAAGGAGTCAAATGTAGGGTCTATGATTTTAATTATACGGCAGAGGTCCTCAATAAAATCAATTTTTATTGAAGGGTCACAGGTTTTTTTATACTTCAGCTGCAGCTTCAGCTTGCCAAGTATTCTGTTCCATGTGGCCTTACAAATATGAGCTGTGAACAAAGGAAAATAAAATTAGCGAAAAGGTAAAGGGAAAAGATTATGTACTGAAGAGAGTTTCAATACTATTAGGGGTTTGTAAGAGTGAATTTGATTTCTAAAGTGATTTGGAATGATTTACGAAATTTTATATAACATTTCGGTCTAGACTTCAATTTAGGAAAGTTTGGATTAAAAGTTGTAGCAAAGTACTTACCATCAGTATTGAGTTTCGCGGATATATCTTTCCAAGCTGCACTTTTCATAGCCGTGTCCTTGTACGAGGGGTTTATTTTATTATAAAGGTAGTCCCGCGAGGAGACGGCGTGTATTAATTTCGATTCGAAATTCATTTTCAAAACTTTTTTGTCCGCTCTATGCAAAGATTCAGGGGATTTAGAATGAAAATTTTATCAAGTGTTCGAAATTTAAAAGGGGACGCCGCGCCTAGATCAAGAAAATTTGAGCCATAAGTCCTTACTATTCAATTCAATACAAGAGCAATTAAAAAAAAATATACGTCAAGGTAAATCGTAAAGTCTAAAGACTAGGCTGTATGCGATTATGCTCTTTTGCTACCTATAGCATGGAAGAATTGAAAAAAAAAGTAAATCGGAAAGCGAAATGTATTTTGTGAAGTTATTTTATCTATTTTTATGTGTTTCAGGCAAATTTTAGGACTTAACGACAAAACAACTACATCCATAATAGCTGAACTACAGGAGACAGTACGAAGTACAGTGTTTTATAAGAAGAAAAGTTAAAAGACAAAACATTGGTTACCTGTTCAAGAATTTGTTTAATGGAAAACTGCTGAAGATAATAGTTTTACTAGTAGTCTTCTTCTGTCGATGGGGTGTCGAGTCTATGGACCCGATGAACCCTGGTGTCATAGTTTTAAAACCGCCTAGTAGCACAACTATCAGGCCTCTGACATAGTTTGAGTAAAGACCACTATAAAAGACGGCGACCGACACCGACCGTTTAACGTGCCCTCCAAAGCACGAAAATCTTTTTCTTTTCGGACAATCGGGTGATTCAGCCTGGAATGTCCTAACAAAAAAAACACAAAGTGATAAATTCTCAATTTCCCCCTTATGAATCGGAACCAGGACCTCCGGATCGGGAGTCCATGGCACTGGCCACTGGACCAAGGAGGCAGTCAGTATCAATTCGTTAAAGCTAGCTGTGTCTAATACTTTCATTCTTGATTTGGAGCAATAGAAAACTAGACAACGGAGGCAGCAGCAGGCATTACTGGTGGTGGAGTTCTATTATCACGACTTACTTAAAACATTACTAAAAGCAATTTACGTGGTGTTCATTATACCATGCTGGACAGACGGATGGATAGCTTATAGCCTATAGCTTATATATAGAAGTGCCAACTACATCACCCTCAGCTTGCTGTAAAGACTAGCTAAGGGATCCTAAGGGTTTTGTATTTGGGTGATGGTTTGACGGCAAGTAACTGCAGTGATTTGCCTGCAACTCTGTCTTGTGTAGCCCTGGACATTTTGTCAGACGAGATGAAGCCAAATTTGTTAGGTTATCTTCACTCTGCCTACCTCATTGGGGATGGGGGCGTGAATGTATGTATGTAATTGTATGTATGTCAGTTCATCAAGTTTTACCGTGAATAGATGGTAAAGTTCTCCAAAATAAACGTAAAGTTTACTTTTACATTTAAACCAAAATAATCTAATACAGATGCTACTATTAGATATAAGGAACTATAGTGGAATATTTGAACGAGACCTTGATGGTAACTTAGGGCTATTATTTAGTTGTTATGTGTAAAGTAAAAATGTACCATAAAAATTTACAACAAGTTTATTTGTTTTATTTCCCGTAGAGTAGGTACCTACTTGAGAAATTTATGACATAAATATTCAACTACTTTGAGAACTTTAGTGCGCATTCTTATAATGGGGCTTTGAGATTTTGTTGAGAGGAAAAATTCTGCGCAGAGGAATGATAAATGTTTTTAAAAGGTATTTAAATGGTCGAATGAAAGGCTCATTCAGAACTTCAAGGCTACTTACATTGAATGCAATTTATTGTGCGTCCTTTTATTAGACATTACACATGGCACATGAATTTATATGAAACTTTGGATTTGAGGTTAGGACAGATGTCATAAATCTGTGATTTCACAGCAGTTTCATAAAGATTCGAAACTCTACATGCCGCTAACAGGCAAAGCCAATGTTCCCCACACAATCATATCATAATGTGATTAACAGTCAGCTAAAGCGATAGCGAAATACCTAGAAAGTGGAATTCAAATAGAGAACCTTGATCAATATACCCAGCAAGTTGATTTAGCTATAGGATATCTGCACCGTAGCTATACAGGGGTTCTTATCTAAAGATCAGCATTCCAATTCAGAATAAATACGAGTCTTGATGTGGATCTTATAAGATCAATTCTTCTAATTCGTTGAATTCACAACTCGGCGCCTTGTCTGCGGTGTGATTTAATCCTGCGACAATACCTTGTTGTTTATTAATTTGAGGTTTTCAAAGATTTTGAATATCATGATTGAGTTATGGTTGTTAACGATTTAGTCATTTTACACAAACATAACAAATGAGCATCTATGAAAGGATGGACAATATCTCATAACAAACATATATGTGAAAATAAGATATCTTTGTGGTAGATAGGTAAACATTCTTCATTATTATTATCATTTCGAATGTTTAGGGAGTTGAATGTAACGATTCAGGGCCTCGTTCTATTGTTATTCCACAAATATGTTTGCATTATGAGAGTAATTAAATATATATTGTAAACAAAACAGTTTTATTATTATAAAGGCATTTTCAGATAAAATCGGAAGAAGGAGAAGCAAAGGTAGAATACAAACTTCATTGGAATTGCGCGAATTTGGGTTGTAGCCGCACTTGATGTGGTTTGAAAATGTAGCCAGCGTGGACGTTTATTTGTGCGGAGGTGTTCATGAATAGCAGAAATTAGCGGTTAACTGTTGCTTTTGCAATTGTCAAAATAACAAGCAAAAGCTGATCATAAAATGTTCGATTACGAAGATAGTTATTGAAACTAAGCAAAACTGAGGATTATTTCTTGAGACATACGATTCATAATGAGTAGACGTTGTATTTGACATTACACAGGTCGAAAAGATTCATTTTATAAATCGGTTCAGGTGTTCCTTGAAAATGATCTTTATTTTCATAGTAGAAAGGTCTGACCCTTATCTCCATAAGAATAGGTTTCAGAAAATGAAAAGTTAGAGATTTTTCAAGAATTTTTCAAGAAATTTTCATGACAGCTGCCACTGATAATAGTAAATTTGACCGTGTCGTCATAGAAATAAGGTCTAAATTGAATTGAAGCTGTCGAATGCTGCTGAAAAATGAGAATGTTTTGAAATTTAAAACCGATTTGAAATAATGAGGTCAGATGGACATTATGGTTTAAAATTAAGACGTGTGTCTTTGTTATAAGGATCAAATTGGACTAAAGGTGGCAAATTTCAGAAATAAAAACGAGAATAGCGGACAAATTCTGTTGATAGTTTAAATCGAACTTTATTTCTATGATGAAAAGGCTGTGAATGGTTTGATTAAGCGAATTTTAGTAAAATGAATTTTAGAAAAGTGGATTTCATTAGTTTTTCAAGGAAATATTTGTGACAGCTGCAAACTTGAATCTTATGGACTAATAATATGGATGAAATTTGATTGACTGTAGGCCACATGAACAAAATACGGATTTGAATCGTAAAATTTAGACAGTTTTAGTTTAGGAAGACTGGAAGTGAACTTTGTCTTGTTGGTTGGAAGGTTGGAAATGGAAATTGACTAGATTCTTGGAAAAATAGTATTAAAGCGGAACGGACGAGTGCTCGGGGCTTTTTTTGTGTTAATCGTGCGTCAGTTCACACGTATTACTTCGTAAATTTTATGTCTTTTATGTGTTAATCGCTCATCAGTTCATACGTTTTACTTCGTAAATTTAGCTTTTTTACGCGTTTATCGTTCGTCAGTTCACACGTTATACTTGGTAAATTTGGGGTTTTATTTGTTTTGAGTTTTGAGAGATTAACTTTAAATTCAGTTACGTTTTGTATTGAAAGTTCTCTATGGTCGTAATTCCGGGGAGGTGCTTTCGGGCGCGCACTTGCAGCTGTTGCATTTGCGTGTTTCGGAGTGCATGTCTGGAGCTAGGGTCATATTGAATGGGAGATTCTTTTGACAGTATTCGTGTGAACCATGCTTTGGTCATTATACCTGTTCTCCGTACCCACTTCTCAGACCAGGAATTTTGGCTAAAGAACCTAGGAGATTGTATTGGTGCGTACGATCGGCTTGCCCCAAACGCAAGTTTTATGCGCCCAGGTATGGGATACTTAGCAAAACGGTGTAAGGAGTACCTAGAACCACCTCTAGCGAACTGTTCCGTCTCCAGCCCCGATACGGACGACTTACGACTGTTTGTTAAGGATTTCTTATCTGTCCCCCACACAACACACGCGATTATCGGCTTATCTCTTATCTTCGTCAAGCTGGTAATCATCCACACGGGTATAGGATGTAATAGGCACTCTAAATCGTGACAACCTCATCACGTACAAATTAGCAGAAATAGGGTTCTAAAAGTTTGAACTCAGGCTTTCTAGAACATCCACATTACACTACACACCTCACAATTAAATAATAAATGTCGGGATCTAATCCCTAGCTTTGCATCTTCACAGTAGAAAGAATTAGGATTAGACAAAGTTAGACTATAGGATTACTTAGTTCGATTTTATATCTACTAGGGAGGTACCTTAGGCATCAAGTAGGGGTATGTCTTATTAATAGATTCATTAGGATTGTAGGGATATATTTATTTACAGTCTTAAAGTAAAATTTGCTATTAAATTAACTTCAAAACTATTCTATTAAGTTTATAATACCTACTTTGTTACCCTACCTGCTTCCGAAGCGTGTCAGACGTGATTCATAGTAGTGTACCTTGAGTAGGTACTGGTGAATTCAATTCTCAGGAACCCTAAAGTAGATAGAGGCTAGATTTGGTTGAAGGGTCCTAAATTCCTTCCTCCGTCCTTGATAAAATTTATAAAGAAACTAAATTTATGTAAGAAAAGAATTACCTGTTGAAAACAATTGGTTAAAGTTATCCTGTATTGAATATTAATCATAAATCTTTGATATATAGGAATACATCAACAATTACTTTGATCTGACATTGGTGTGCTGACTGATGATAAGATGTAACAGTTGTTTGGCCATTTATTGAATAAAATATAATATTCTAGTAGAACGCTCAAAATAATAAGGGTAAACTACATTAATGGTTCAAATGATTTCTAATAATTGTGTATCTGGCAGTATAATTGATTGTCATGATTGGGAAATTGTTGATAACAAATAAATAGTATCAATAGTTGGGATAAAGGATATTCTTAACTGGTTGTTTGAAAGGAAACTGTACCTATGTTGAAAATGATATTTGTTATTTCCTGATAAATTCAGTCAGAGAAAGAATAGTTTGGAAAAGTAAGACAAACTGAATCTACATTAATGGTTCAAATGATTTCTAATAAAAATTATGTATGTATCTGGCAGTATAATTGATTGTCATGATTGGGAAATTGTTGATAACAAATAAATAGTATCAATAGTTGGGATAAAGGATATTCTTAACTGGTTGTTTGAAAGGAAACTGTACCTATGTTGAAAATGATATTTGTTATTTCCTGATAAATTCAGTCAGAGAAAGAATAGTTTGGAAAAGTAAGACAAACTGAATCTACATTAATGGTTCAAATGATATCTAATAAAATTATTTATCTGGCAGTATAATTGTCATGATTGGGAAATTGGTGATAATAAATAAATAGTATCAAATATTGGGATAAAGGATATTCTTAACTGGTTGTTTGAAGGGAAACTGTACCTATGTTAATAATGAAATTTATTATTTCCTGATAAATTCAGTCAGAGAAAGAATTGTTTGGAAAAGTAAGACAAACTGAGTGACAAATTAATACAGAATGTTGCTTTGGATTAAGATTTTGTCCATGACTATAGACTGACAAGTTTTACCTATATTTTGGAAGTTCCAAATAAATTCACTATTAAGTTAAATTAAGAAAAAAGAGATTTCCAATACAGTTGGCTATTCTTAGAATCATGTTTGCAACACCTTTATTGTTAGAAACCTATATGAAACAATGCTGAGTATTAAGGAACAATACTCTATGTAGCTTTTGATATAAAATATATATTTATTTATACTATAAAGTCCTCTCTATTAGAATAGCAAAAAGAATGTTGAAATTTTAATTACATAAAATAAAGGTGGTAATTTAAATTTAGTATAGGAGCAAAGTATTGGAAATATGTGGTGGGCTTCTATCCAAAGTCAATGGTTGAAAGGAGACAGGGTACCTGATCTGTTGTAGGGCTAGAGGTTATAATAAAATACAAAACATCCTCATTATTGATTGGCAGATTAGGGCATAGTCAAACTAAATCAATACCTATGCAGCGTATGGCCGGAGCTGATCCTCTAAAAACCACAATAAAAATGTCTAAAGGTTTCTAAGCATTAGTAAGTGACGCTATCTCAAAAATCTAGGACAGTATCTTAATTCAATAGCATATTCAATTACATTAGAACTGGTAGTATGTTCACAAACTCACTTCTGACTCCGAATGTAAATAAAGTAATATTTATAGAATAGCAACTCCTGGTACACATTTTTCTATTCAAACAAGCCAGAAATAATAAACCAAAACCATGAAAGAATTTAATCCAAGCCGAATATTAAATTGAATGACATAGGAATAATTTTATCAAATAATTGGTTTCCATAGTAGGTGTTCTTCCGTTGTTGTGTTTAGACTCATATCCTCTTTCTGTATTAATATGCAGGAACAACTGAAATTAAAACACATAGTTAGGTAAGGTACATACTTTAAATTCTAGTAGAATGAGCTTAGGGTGATACTTTAGAAAAGGAATTTATGTTATAAACATTCAAACTAACTCAGTAACTATGAGCTAAATTAAATCATGTTTTACCGTTGGAATCCTGATGAGAACTTGTGATCAGACGTAGAAGCTTGTCCTGAAGCGCAGACCAGTCTGAGAGTTATTGCGTTGACTGCATTATTTGTAGGTTTCATAACTGAAAGATCTTTCTCAGCAGCGGCTGGGACTGTAAGGAAAGTCATTTGATTTTGTTATCTTTACTGTTGAATGTTATGGAGTGATTTAGGTATTTAAAACATTAGTGATAGCAATTTTGACTGGAACCTATTGTTTCTATTACTAGCCAAACAAAACTTACCTAGGAATCCTAGTTGTAACCGCAATTCTTGTGTTGGTAACAATAGTTTTGTTGAGAAACTTATGTTGACAGAATCTTCAGCAAATCTTCTAGTTTCAGGGTTTATCCTGGAATTGGTAATGATAGGTTAGATAAGAGATTTAAATTATGGTGGTAAATATACATAATCTAACAAGTTTAGCAAAATAGTAGCAAGGAAAAGTTCATGTTTTGATCTGAAGTTATGATACTTGAAAAGTATTGCAGAAGTGTTCTTACCTGTTAAATTGGGAAGGGATTGAACTTGTGGAGTTGAGAACTTGTTGGTAGAACCTTGGCACAGCTTTTAGCCGAATGCTTTTCCTTTTTATAGTGGATTTTGTATTTTTCATTGTAAAACTATGCCGCCAATTCGAGTTAAGAAAATTACTTTTTAAATTTGTCGATGACAGTTTTGAGTTTAGGCATGGAAGATAGGATATTAATCCTTACGGGTTACGATGTAATTTTTGATTGTCGCACAAGAAATAACTTAGCCTTATGTAAATCAATTAATAAATTTGACGATTTTACTGCTATAATAATCTGAAATATTTTTAGAGGAATTTATGATTAATAGGGTTGAAAATTAAGTAAATATTTTTGATGTTATATGTGAATCTGAAGGATTAAAAATTAACGTTCCGTTTCAACTTTAAAATTCCAGAGAAATTAGTTAAATAGTTAGAGAGAGGAAGGAACGTAATCAACCTCTACTTAGTAGAAATAGGAAGGCTTATTGCCAAAATGTTTATTCTGACGTTCGATGCATTGGATATTATCTTACCTTTTTAAGGACCAGGGTTACTCTCTTTCACTTCGTAGACGTAGACGTATCACTCAAGGCGATAGAAACGTGAGTTTCTTATTTTAATCAAAGTTTCTTATCTTCTTTAATTCTTCTTAAAGCTTAGCAAAAAACAAAAGGGGGGGATCGGTACAGTAGTTTCTGCAAAGCTGCACAGTTGCAGTTTTTAGCTGCTTTATTTGCTTTATTAAAAGGAACACGAGTATTTTTCAGTTAGTTTTTTTTTAAATACAAATGTAATAAATACTGTACTATATCCATATTTTACCCAACAGAATATAAAAGATGAAATATCAATATATTCTTTAAAGTATCTAAGTTTTTATCCTTACACTCTGTATAATAGTGTTTTTTTTTTTTTTTTTTGGAAAAAAATGTCTTTATTGATAAAAATATAAGATTATAAACATAAGTTTAAAATAAAACTTACTAGCTACTTAATTAAACTAAATCTAACATCCCGTCCCGACTCATACCATACATACATACATATAATAACGCCTTTATCCCTAATGGGGTAGGCAGAGCGTAAACGACCCAAACAAAGGTCGTTCCGCCACGTCTGACAAAGTTTTGTGGGTTATTTAAGATAGATTTGTAAGTATATTGCTGTAGTGACAGGTTGTCAGCCCATCGCCTAAATTACAATATACTGAAACCCTCGGATCCCTTAGCTGGTTTTTACAGCATGACCGGGAGGAAATGCAGCTGGCACATTCTATGTTTTTCTTTCGCTCCCAGGCCAGCCTGGAAGAACTCATACCAGGTCCAAATATAGTTATTGATTGAGGTTGGTTGGCATTTCGGCACATGAAGTAAATTCAATCAGTGTGATAGACGATTTAATTCAAATTGTCGATTTTTCTCATTGATTATGTTATCGTATGTTTGATTAATTATACGTACTTAAGTGAAACTTCTTTAGGCGCGATGAGAGTGAATTCAAGTTCGCATCACGGCAATACATGCGTCATGATGAGGCTGGGACGATTTTGGATTTTAATATAAAGTGCCAGAGATTTTTTTTTTTTTTTTTAAGTATATATAGGCGAGCATTTGTCCGCCATCTCACCTGGTGGAAAGCGACGATGCGGACTATGTTGAAGCATACTCACCTATGTAGTGCCTATTCACTCTCGCCTTGAAAAGGCCCAGGTTATATTGTAGTTTCACTTCTGACAGTCTCTTTTATATGTTTAAAAGACATGATATTTTCAATTTCACAAAGCAATAAACAAAATTGACTTTGGAATGAGTACTAGACATTTTTGTTAAATAATAAAATAGTTTGAAATAATCTGCAGACAACCTTTTCAAGTAAAAACCATTTCATATATTTTCTACAGAACAGTGACAAAAAAATTGTTCCAACTATGAAAAGAATGAAGCATTATGGAGTCATAAAACTGCAGTTGGGATTAATATTCCAAACTTTCATAGTTTTTTACCTTCCTGTTCCAGACACGACTCTCTTTCTAGCTTTCTTCAACACTCCTCTACTTTAATAACTTACTGAGACTTTAAGTCAAAAGCACTTACCTACTTATAAATACTGACTAATAACTCTTTGTGGCTACAATCATAGTAAAGAAACAGCAGGCGGGAGTATGGTGTCCAATATTACATAGGTATAGTATGTGGTGGGATGTGACATACCCCATTACAAAACAGAATTAAAATAAAAATTTCAGTGAAATTACCTAAATTTGTGTAATATGTATACTGCATTTGGGGATTTAAAGAGCGTATTAAATTAAAATAATATTCAGTATTTTTAGTTTTTTAATTATTTTACTCACAATACCTAAAACACCAGTTTTTGGGAAAATATAAGTCCTTATTTTGAAAAATCACTACAGTTGACCAGCTTCACTAATGCACATAAAACTCTAAAAAGTTAGAAGAACATGAATTCTTAAATTTATAATAAAAATATAATAATTTAGATAGTATTGAAGGATCACATTAACAACATGTATTAAAATCACTATACCATTGTATAGTGGTGAAAGCAATCAATTATAACATGAAGTTGAATAGTTTACCAACAAAAACTACGCCAGTCAAAAAGTAATAAAACAGACCTTAGGTATAAGTACTAATTACTCTCTGGTTCTGAAGACATTTTGTATTTTATAAAGCGGAGTCAAGTCTTTAAACCGTGTTAAGTATGCTGACTCCGTTTTAAATTACTTTCATAAAATAATAGCCATTGAAGATTCTAGTACGGGCTTCGCATGAATTATCTCAAAATTATAAAATCCCTAATATTAATATCATAAATTTCCTTTTAATTTACTGTATTATCTTTTAAGAATGCTGTGTTCACCTGTTATTGGTGCTCATATCAGGCTGTGTCCTAATATTTGTATTTTTTGTGTGATCTTAATAAATAAAATATAAATATAAAATGAAAATTTCTCGCTGCCACTGATTAAATCTATGTCAATCGACAGATAATATTATTACAAATAAAAATATCCATTTGTAAAATCTCAAAAAATGACTCCGAACAAAGTTACAAGCTTTTTTTGCATAATATTAATTTAAAAATCATCAAAACTGTAAATAACTTTCTTCAGAGTCACTTTTCGTGATTTTACAATAAAATATTGTTATTTGCCATAATAATATTATCTGTCGATTGGCATACGTATCGTCCAGTGGCCGTGGCTTTTCATTTTTATATCAACATTACCAAAACCATGCCAAAAATCTAAGTGGCTTTTGAAATGAACTTTCAAATGAAGTTGAATAAAATTGAATATTTATTAAGGCTAGGCAATTGTAGTATCTTTGAAATAGTTTTTATGATGATAACATAAAAAATATACATTACTTGTAGCGGGATTGTTGTCCATATTGGATACTTGAGCCACTTGTAATATCGTAATTAATTTTCACACTAACGTCGATTAGCAACGTGTTTGCCCTAGTCCGCCGCCACCCAATCACGTGCAAGCAGCCATATTGGCTTAAAGCAGACACGTGTGACTTTAAGCGCCAGCAAGGCAAAATCTGCCATTCCAAGTATATACGTATTTTTGATTTCACGTTTTTGTTCATTACTTTCCCATTTTTTTTACTTCCGTGTTGGACTGGGAGCAAGACAAAAACATAGAATGTGCCAGTTGCAATTTCTCCCCTGGGCATGCTGTAAAAACCAGCTAGGGGATCCAAGGGTTTCAGTGTATTACAATTTAGGCGATGGGCTGACAACCGGTCTCTACAGCAATACACCTACAAATCTATCTTAAACAACCCATAGCTCATGTAATAGATTTAAAATTATGACACATAATGTAAAAGGGGGTCCAACTATTACGGACTCTCTATTTAAATGTTTGAAACATTAAGTAAGTACATACGTCAGGCCAGTTCTTTTCCATCTTGCAATTATGGTTATCATTATCCTATAAATAATATATCTAAACATAAAAAGCGATATTTTTAAACTTTATGAAATTCCTTTACCTACAAGTTCTGTCCAAGGCAAGATTGCTTCCCTTCTAGGGGTATTTTATAGTTCCCAGTCCCACGTAAAGAGAAGTCTTAGGAACTCTTCGTATCTAAGTAATTAATTTTAAACGAAGTTGTAAGGTGCTCAAGAACGGGCGACACTGATGATATCAGACGTCGACTTGGGAATAAATAGGTTCACAAGTACCATAGAAAGAAATAAAGTATATGAAAAATGACATCTTACAAAAGATATATTTGACATCAAACTTTTTTTTACTAAAGTTTGTATACGAGTTTAGAGGGCTTTTGTACGAGTTAGCACTTAATATTGTTATCATTTTGCTAAATTTCTGTTGTGCACGAATCCTGCTGTCTGGAGAAAACTGTAACTAGAATATTCAAGCACGTAAAAGTTCTAATTACAATTAAACTCTTCCACGAGAGACTGTTCTAGTGCAAGAGCAATAAAATGAAACAAAGCGATCGGAATACTTTTGCAAGCTCCGCTATCGAGTGGGACATTAACTCGTTCCTAGAATTCTATAATCCTAGTACGTTTTGAATATTTTTAAAACTAAAAGTACCTTCAACGCTGTCAAATAATATCTTTACATGAATAAAATAAACATTATCAAATTCATTTTATCTGGAGTAGGTAGCAATATTTATCAAGCATAAAAATAATTTTGCAATTGGTTTAATATCCTGATAAAATTTCCTAAAACAGCAGAATAAATTCATGTTGTTTAGAAAATTGCTACAGTTATTCCTTGAGGTATCCAGATGAAGGTGTGGGGGGGGGGGGTTAAATTTCCGTTTTTCAGGTTTATACTCATAATAGTAAAACCTGCACGAATATCTTAACGTTACTTCTAGAAAAAATCATTTTACATAAAATTAACTTATACTTTTCTTTTTATGATTTAATGACTACTAGTATTGCCAAGTGTGGGTGCCCCTCTAGCGAAGCAAATAACCCTGTTTGCTTCGCTAGAGGGGCACTTAATTACCGTATTTCACAGATTGTGGGATAGTGCTCTAACTAAATGGGTAATTCTTAAATTTACGGTCCAAAATTCTTAAAATGGGTTAACCAGTTATTTTACGAAAAAAATATTAAATGACGATCGTACATGGTCTAGCTACACCAAAAAAAATAATTACCGAGCTCAGATCCTTTTTTTAGTCTAGATATTAGCGTATAAAAAAAATGTGTATCCATGGATGTGACATTACATCCATAGAAGTGATATTATATATCTTGGTAGTGACATCATGGACCATAGGTGTGACATTTTTAGATTGATGTGTCTATTTATTTGAAAGTTTCGATAAAATTAAATGAAATTTATAAGACAAAATCCACTTTAATGTGAAGTAATCATTTTTATAATTAAATTTTAAAAATCAGCCTTTCTTAAATCAACAAATTTTCTTAGATAATAAACTAGGCAAAAAGCAACGATAGTAATCAATCGAAAAAACTCTTTATCTTTCTCTTCTTCCTTTCAGTGAATATCTCTTCTTCACCATCCTCATTTAAGCTTTTACCCTTTTTTTCATTAACATTATATTCTTTTCCTTTAACATTCTGTACATTTTCTTGATCAGTATTTTCTTCTCCTTCCTCGCTTATGTCATATATTTCTTCTCCTTGTTCATAATTACCACCGTTTTCGTTACTACTTAATTCTTCCCCCTGGTCTTCATCCTCTTCACAACTTTCTTCCACTTCTTCACAATTGTCTCTTTCTTCTTCATCATTTTCTTCCTCCTCTACATATTTTCCGTCATCCTTATTATTGATTTGTTTGTCCTCCTCTACTTTTTTTTCATAATCGTCGTGTGTTTGTTTGTAGCTAGACAAATTTTCCATTTCATGTCTTGATACTGACTCAGAGCAGCTTTCCAGAAATTCAATCGTATGCATTGGCAGTTTTTTTTTTTTTACATATTTCGCCAGGAGCGCACATAACACAGGTTAATGTTGATTTTTCCAAGATCTTGTACCGACCAGCTGATTTGGTGAATTTTAGTAGTTCCGAGTACATTTTTGATAGTAACAAATTGTTCAGACACGACTGGCATTTTGATATTAAGGTAGCATTCTTCTAGTCGCTGTAGGAGTGTGGAACAGTCTGGTATGTCTTTGCCTTCACTGACAATGCGATCCGCAGTGCGCTTCACAACTGCGCTTACACCGTCCATTGGGCCCTTTCCGTGGCCCGCTTCACAGAAGTTCCATGTGGCGTATTCAATGTTGTATTTTCGTACTAGATGCTGTGTAAAAATATAAAACATCTTTCTGTTTCGATACTGAGAACTTGGACTGTCGCTTAGAATGTGTAAAGTATGTATCATATGCGAAAGTACAATCACATCAAGAATCGTAAGTAAATGAGCGCAAACTGCAGCTGTATCGTGTCTCAAGCATTCCGAAAAAGTGCAAAAGGATTTGCACTTTATTTCGTTGCTGTCTGAACATCTGTAATAGTAAACACCCGTATGAAGACTGACTTGATCTTTAGTCCAGTGTGCTGATTGGACCTCTGAAACATATTTGCACCCATAGTTTTCAGAAAAATCAATTTGTATTAATATTTCCCCCACAGTGAGATTTTCTTCGACAAGGATGTGGATTTGCACTGATGTTTTATCTTATATTCACGGTGCAAATATCCCTCCAATCCTTGTAGAGTAGGGAGCACCAATTCTTTCTTTTTAGTTTTTTTCTCATCTTTTACAGTTCTTCTTATTTCCTTACCTTGGGCTTTTTTTAAGCCGTAAACGAAAAGGATTTTCACTATAGTTGGATGATGTTGGGGTGGATAAATTAGACAAATTTTGTGTTGAGGATGCTGAGGCAGTAATACAAGATGCAGCAACTGCGCTACGTGATCTATTTGTTTGATGAGGCAAAGATTTGGAAGATGACGATTCAGGCACTGGTTGAATGGCAGAAACATAGCATGATGTTTTATCTACATCTGGAAACAATATAAAAGGTGAGCCAGATCGCACAATAGGAGATATAATCACTCTGTCTTCATCTTCAGTCGAAGTGTCTTGCGTGTTCTCTCTTAATCTTTTTAATAATCTTTGATTTTTCTTAATATTTGTTCGACTCCTGGCCTTACGTAATCTCCATTCTCTTCGTTGAATGCGCTGGCTATGAGTTTCACTGTCTCCTTACACTTTTTTCTTCATATCTTTCTCTTTCCTGTTTCTTATAATTTTCATCTAAAATAGGATCAGCCTTAATCAAGCTCTTTTTCTTCGTTCACACTCCATATTTCTCAGCTGGATTTCTTCTGCCGTCCTCGTCATCTTCTTTTTTCCCATCTTAAAAGCAACAAAAAGAAATAAGCTTCCACAACAGTTCAAGTCAAACAAAACTTATTAAATATGTGCAAAGCATAAGGTTGTGTCCCTAAAATTCCGTGTTATTTTTTTATTGACACAAAATATAAACAGATACGTGCAATACTCTCTAATACTAGGGTCCTAAGAATAAAAACTCTTAGCTCAGACTAGTAAGTTCACATCCGTGGCAGTTAAGTCACTTCCATGGATAATTAAAATCCACGGCGTCAATGGAAGTGACATCCACGGAAGGGACAAAAAACGTTTCAAAAATTAAAAAGTTACTTCAAAATTGGTGTATTAGGCTAGGCATTTTGGCAACAATGATTTCATACAGCGTACTATAACAACCACAAAAAAAATTGTAAAATTAACAAATTCTTACCTTTACCGACGATCACAGAAGTGACCTATTATGCTTGACGAAATTTGAGAACGTCCTTCTCAACACAATTTTATTAAAACCTCCAGCGATATTTTCACATTTAACTGTTGAAATGCAAATGGCAGATCATCTATTATCTATTAACAATTTGCGTTTGAATACACGCATTACATTTTACGTTAAAAACTTGGTGTGACATTTGCCCATGGAAGTGTCAAATTTAGTGCTCACATTTTCTAACCACAGTATTTATATCAAAGAAATCACTTTATACAAATAGTAAGATGCTTATTTCATTGATTTATAAGTACAATAGCAAACGTATTTGTTAATTTTTGTAAGATACATTCATTTATAACTTAAATATATTTTTTTATGTTTGAAATTGGGTTTGTCACATCCACGGAGGGGACGTTTTTGGATACGTTTTTAATTATAGCGATTAGTAACTTACTTGATGAAGAAGTATTTCATGCTTGCCTTATGCGTTTATTATTGAAGGTCTAAGAAAAAAATAGAAAATAAATAAAATCGTATTTTGGGTCTGAATAAAATCATGTCAACACATTTTTTTCATGCAAATGAGAATTACCCAAATCTTTTTCACACCCTGAGCAAAGTTCAAAGGTTCGTAGCTCAAAAGTCGATTCAGCAAATTTTGCCTTTGACAAAAAACGGCGGGTGTGCAAAGACTGCACGTAGAGATACGACAAAGTCACACGTAATGAGCACACAGGATAAGACAAATGCACTGAATTCTAATTTCTGCTTGCATTTCCAAAGGTATGTTTGTCATGCTCATTTCTTTTTCCTTAGGTATGTTTGTCTATCTCTGTACATGTTTGGGGAACTAATTTTACAATTTTTATTTTCTCATTTAGGTATTTTGGTTCGAATCCCACCACGTACCAATGTGTTTTTCGGTTTTCGAATTTCATATGTACGTTTATTCGGCGCTTTTTCCGTGCTTCGGAAGGCACGTTAAGCCGTTGGTCCCGGTTAATATCGTTTAATACCATAGATATTAGTCGTTAAGCCATGACAGAGGCCAATGCTAAGCATTGGCGGCTTGAAAACTCTGACCTAATCTAGGATTGGGTCTGGTTTCCCTTCTGGGTTGCGAAGGTCAGATGGCAGTCGCTCTGTGTAAAAACCAGCAGCCTCGTTCAATCCCCTAGATTAGGTAGCCGACCCCGTGAGATACGGGATAAGGCTAGGGAGATGATTTAGGTATTTTGTTACACAAAGTCGAATTACACAAGTAAGTACGTATTTTAACAAATTCGTTCTAGTATAATTTTGAAAAGGCTATGTGCAGATGGTTGAACCCATTACCAATTTATCGTCATCGGTTGGAAGGACAACCACTGTGTTCAGTAACTTTATAGAAGAGAAGTCCATTTTATAACATACTAATTTGCCAAAACCACTCATTTGTTATGGATATTGGGTCTCGCAATTATGTATTGTGCTACCTAATAATTTGGTTAGTAACGACTTTATACACACACTCCTTCTTCCTTTTATACCTGATCGTATCAAACTCAATAGTTAGAAGCTATTAAAATCCCTAAATTGTCAATGATGAACCAATTTATATGTAAATTTAATGGAAATGGACAAATGGACATCAGTAGAGCACTTTGGAATAGAATTGTTGATTATAAATGAATGACTTCGTGGTATCATCCGATAAATAGTTTACAAATGTCATGTTTCATGCTGGAATGGGAGTGATAGAAAAACATAGAATGTGCCAGCTGCATGCTATGAAAACCAGCTAAGGGATTTAAGGGTTTCAGTTTATTGCAATTTAGGCGATGGGCTGACAACATCTGTAATAAAAAACCCTTTAAACTTGTCAGACGTGGCGGAACGACCTTTGTTTAGGTCGTTTTTGTTCTGCATACCCTATTAGGGATAGAGGTGTGTTTATATGTATGTTGTAATTCCTCGATTCATAATTTGATCGAAATTTAAGAATTTAAATTAGGTATTCTATTCTTTAAAACTTCAATTCAGAGAAGTTCTAAAACGAGTTAAATAGTTTTTTTCAAGGTTATTTTTTTATCGATAGGTAGGTAGTTATAATTTTGCCATGTAATCTAGAGCGAGTAATTTACTTGCAGTGTACCTACTTAGTTGCTGTCATAAGGCTTCATAAACGTTAAACATCTCAGCATTAACCTACAGAAATGTAGGTTTTACCAATACGTTTTAGTTTTTAATCTGCTCACAGAAAACTGGTGCATGTACTATTTATTGGTATCAAGGTAAGTAAATATAAACAAAAAAAAACCTTTCTATCCAGACCCAATCCTAGTTTAAGTCAGAGTTTTCAAGCCGCCAATGCTTAGCACTGGCCTCTGGCATGGCTTAATGACTAATATCTACGGTATTAATTATATTAACCGTGACGTTAAGCACCGAATGAACGTGCATATGAAATTCGAAAACCAAAAAACACATTGGTACGTAGTGGGATTCGAACCACGACTTCCCGCTCAGGAGACAGCGGCCCTATCCACTACACCATCGGGCTCCCCCTATGCGGTAGTAGGTGCTTCAAAATATTATGCCTCTACATTTCAGCAGGACTTTTCCGTTACAGGTAGGTAATTTCAAACTTTTTAGCCAAATATTAGTTAATTTCTGATACTTTTGTTAAAAGTTCTAACATTTGTAACATTTAACTTTAAATAATTTCCTTTAAAAATAGTGCTCTTAACAGAAATCGCATGCAGTACAAAAAAGCATTTGCTAGGAGGACGCAAACTAACGATACAAAGCGACCAAAACTACTTTGCCGAAGAAAGGAAAGGAAAATATCTAGGAAGAGAAACATTCTACAATATAGTTTGCTATAAAAAACAAAATCTTGGCCTTAGCTTTTTCATGTCATATTTATTGGATGTAGCTAGTGGACCCATGTCCCATATATCCTTCATAATTTACCTATTTACATTCTTGTAAAATAAGTAATATATCATTTATTATGTTATGTCACAGGCCACATTAAATTCCATTTGAAAACAATGAAGGTGAGAGTGTTTTTACCATATTTACAGACCGTTGACGCTTCGTCTATCCCGTAAATAATTTACATATTATAGACGGTATTCGGTGTTTTATTTCTAAATAAGAGTATTGACATTTTATATACCTACGTTGTTTGTATTCAGAAACTGATAATGTTTGAAACATGAAGAACAGAGCTACGCGTTGCACCTGCACAGAACCAATTCAATTTCCATGTGACATCATAAATTTAATATTTCTCTATCGGTAGTTTGAATTTGAATTGAAATAAAATTAATATTTTATGTACTAGAGACTTTACCTAACATGCTTGCCTATATTCGAAAAAACACAAAACACACAGGCGTCACTTACTGCGCGCAAGGTTGCGCTCAACACGCTGTCAATGCTTTTTGCATTGCTTACAACACAAATGCGTCACCTTACGCGCTACGCGGATGCCCTGACGTAGAGTTTCTCGCTACGCGCACATAGTGCGTAAGGTAACGCATGTGTGTTCTACATACATATAATCACGCCTTCATCCTTGATGAGGTAGCCAGAGCGAAAACGACCTAAACAAAGGTCGTTCCGCCACATCTGACAAAGTTTTGAGGATTATATAAGATAGATTTGTTTGAATTACAATATACTGAAACCCTCGGATCCCTTAGCTGGTTTCTACAGCATGTCTAGGAGGACATGCAGCTGGAACATTCTATGTTTTTCTCTCGCTCTCAGTCCAGAGAGTCATGGAAGAATGTGTATTATATGTGTGTTTGCATTATCAAAAAGCATTGACTATGTATTAAGCATTTAAACTTACTTAACTGAATCCGTCGTCTAATGGTCAGAGCCGTGGGCTTACGATCCAGAGGGCCTGGGTTCGATTCCCAGGGGGGGGACAAAGTTGATATTTGACAATTTATCACTTTATAAGATTTTTCCCAGTTTGGATAGAACAATGCAGGAATCACCTGATTGTCTGGAAGAAAAAGTTACCGTGCTTCGGAGGGCACGTTAAGCCGTCGGTCCCGGTCGCTGTCTTTGATATTGGTCGTTACACAAACCATATCAGAGGCCTTTTAGCTGTGCTATTAGGTGGTTTAAAAACTCTGAAACCAGGGTTCATCAGGTCGATTGACTCGATACCCACACGACAGAAGAAAAAGCGCAACCTTTGCGCGCAGAGAGTAATGACTGTGTGTTGCTGCACTTAGTTATATTATGCATTACGATAATAACGTAGGAACTGAGATTTATGTAGTACCAACGTATTTTACTAGATCTCTTTTCAAATATTCATTTCAGTCTAGTGAACACGAGTGGTGAGTTGAGTAAAAAGTAAAAGAAACTGTTCCTTTTAAGATTATATTTATTTAAATAATAAAATCTTGCTGAACTTACAGTTTTCAACTAAGTATGTTTTTACCTTTCAAAGCAGGAAAAGTAGTGTTAATAAACATGACTTCGTTAAAGTACTTCTTTTTAAAATAAACTAACGTATTCGCTTTGAAGTAAAAATACACTTATTTTGGTATTGCAAAGAAAGTTGTTTTTTGAAGATTAAATATTATTCACAACTTATGATTATGTGTCAAAATTAATGCAATAAATCTCTAACAGACGCGAAATTAGAACAAAAACTTTAGGTTGATTTTCTAAAAATATTTGTTTTTTCCTAAATATTTTTTTCCAAATTTCCATTACCTAATACCGGGACATTTTACTGAAGTGCAGACTTCTTCTTCTTCTGTCGAGTGGGTATCGAGTCTATGGACCCTATGAACCCTGGTGTCAGAGTTTTTAAACCGCCTCGTAGAACAACTATCAGGCCTCTGACATGGTTTAAGTAACGACCACTGTCAAAGACAGCAACCGACGGCTTAACGTACCCTCCGAAGCACGAAGTGCAGACTAAAATAATCAAAGTCTATTGAATAATAATATGATTTTAAGCAAGATAATATTTTTCAATATCCGAATTAAATAAAATAGCGGTAATCTTGCAGTCTGTTTTCGTTTTATTACTAAACGTTGGAGTAGAAAGAAGCGCAAACTTATACCTACTAATGGTTTAGACGCCTAGCACTGAATATTAGGCAGTTTAAAATCCATTTACTTTTCCCGACGGATGCTGATCGAAGAATTATTTAGCTCTCACTTTGAATAAATAAATAATTTTCGATGCATAGACTTACCTATAGCCTTACGCTGTTTTTAGTGGCTTTTAAATATTAGATCAATTTAAAGCATTATGTGGCATAACTCCAGTCTTGACCAAAGAAGACAACTGAAGTATTGACAAAGAAGCGAGCTAATTAGGTAGTAGCCTCAAGTAGATTAGCATTTGCATAAACTCAAGATACACAAGTCAATGGAAGATTGGCTGTTTTTTCACTAAACGGCACGTCTCAGGTACGGCAACTTCACGATACGATGACGTTATCGTAGCTATGTTTTTATTACCGTAGCTTTAGTTCTACGTACGTGTACAAAACAGATGCAGTTTGGAAGACCGGCAACGATACCAGTGGGATTCAATGCCGTGCCGGAAAGTATATTGTCACTGATTTCCGTACATTATCTCATCCACGATACCGTCGACAATATCGTGCTGCCGTTGCCTTTGCCGTGGACATGCCGTCTAGCTAGTGGAAAAACGCCCAATGAATCGTTGGAAATTATAAAAAAAATCAGAAGTTTTAAAATATGCCAATTAAGGATACATACATACATACATATAATCACGCCTTTATCCCTAATGGGGTAGGCAGAGCGTAAACGACCCAAACAAAGGTCGTTCCGCCACGTCTGACAAAGTTTTGAGGGTTATTTAAGATAGATTTGTAAGTATATTGCTGTAGTGACAGGTTGTCAGCCCATCGCCTAAATTACAATATACTGAAACCCTCGGATCCCTTAGCTGGTTTTTACAGCATACCCGGGAGGAAATGCAGCTGGCACATTCTATGTTTTTCTCTCGCTCCCCGGCCAGCATGGAAGAATTAAGGATATATGTGTACAAATATTAGCTTACTAAGTTAACGTTACCACACATTTGCTAACCATTTCCAATTAGCTAAGTGAGCTAATAGTGCAACAACCCTTATCTAACAACAATGTAGAATTATATGGTTTACGCTGAAGACTTCCAAGTAATTGCTAGTAAAGTGGATGACGAAGATGAGCAAATGATGACGAGAAACAAACACTAAAACAGAGTACATTTAAAATAATTTACATTTGCAAAGTAAGTTACCTATAAAATAATAATTAATTCCGTTTTTAGGAGGTGGCGATATTGCCGAAGTGGCGCCCCCGTCAGTAAAAAAAATCATAACTCACTAAAAACACAGTGAATCGAAAAATCGGTCCAACAGACTCAAGTAATAGTAATTAAGATAAAATGAAAATATTTTTTTAAAATATTTATTTACCAGAAAAGGAGTTGTACAAAAAAGAAAATAATGACAATTCGACTTACAAATAAAAACAGTTTAGTACAAAACAACAACACTTAACAGCGGACCCTGCACTAAGCACAGCTTGTATCGCAGGGGCCCGAACTTGGTTGCCAATCTCAATAGGACGCTTGTTATCTTTGTCATCATGGCAGTAATTATACAAAAATAGCAAAGTCTGACTTTTTCAAACAGAAGTACAGAAAAGTTTTATTAAATTACATACATACATACATACATATAATCACGCCTTTATCCCTAATGGGGTAGGCAGAGCGTAAACGACCTAAACAAAGGTCGTCCCGCCACGTCAGACAAAGTTTTGAGGGTTATTTAAGATAGAATTCTAGGAATATTGCTGTAGTGACAGGTTGTCAGCCCATCGCCTAAATTACAATATACTGAAACCCTAGGATCCCTTAGCTGGATTTTACAGCATGCCCGGGAGGAAATGCAGCTGGCACATTCTATGTTTTTCTCTCGCTCCCAGACCAGCATGGAAGTTATTTGTGTTTTATTAAATTAAATGAAAAATTTATATTATTTTTCTACAACCTTAAATAAGTAGAGTAAAAACTCTACTTTATACTTTATGATAATTTAGAACTTTATAAATTCTTTATAAGTTCTTCCATGCTGGACTGGGAGAGATAGAAAAACATAGAATGTTCCAGCTGCCCTTCCTCCCGGGCATGCTGTTGAAGTCAGCAAAAGGGACTCGAGGGTTACAGTGTATTGTAATTTAGGCGATGGGCTGACAACCTGTCACTAAAGCAATACGTATTACAATCTAAAATTGCTCTCAATTTTTGTCAGACGTGGCGAAAGCGCCTTTTACGAGGCGTTAAACGCTCTGCCTACCCCGTAAGGGATAAAGGCGTGATTTATGTATGTATGTATGTATGTATAAATTAGCAATTCATAGTTCGTTGTAGTAACAGGTAGAAAAAATGCGGATAACGGCCACCTACGGCCATTTTTCTTTCTATTACTACAACGAACTAAAAATCGCTAATTTATAAGGTCTTAATAACTATTGCTTGAGTTTGTTGGACCAGATTTTGGATCCATTGTGTTTTTAGTGAGATATGACTTTTTTACTGATGGGGGCGTCATTTAGCTTCTATAGTCACCTCAAATGTTGTTTTTTCTTTTCTTTCTTTTCTTTACAAATGTTATGTGTTTACAAAAAAAAAATATCACAAAACGAATCACTGATACTACAGAAATTATACTATGGCTGTGTTTGATTCGCTCTGACTCGTCAGGGGCACCATTTAAGGCCCCAAATAGGTAATAAAGAGCCAAAACAAAATCACCTTTATCATAAAAATCTGTATCTTGATGATCTCACAGGCACCTTTCAGACCATAGTACCTACACAAATACGAATAGAACATACCTACTTACTTAATTTAGTAGAAATATGCTTACCATCTTCAATACTAGACTGGGAGCGAGAAGAAATCATATAATGTGCCAGCTGCATTTCCTCCCCGGCATGCTGTAAAAATCTGCTAAGGGATCCAAGGGTTTCAGTATATTGCAATTTACGCGGTGCACCTGTCCTGTCACTACAGTAATATACGTACAAATCTATCTTAAATAACCCTCATCACTTTGTCAGACGTGGCGGAACGACCTTTGTTTAGGTGGTTTACGCTCTGCCTACCCATTAGGGATATAGGCCTGATTATATGTATGAAAGCAGAAATATATTTACCCTACCTTAATTACTTACATAAGTAGATATATTGCATTAAAAAAAATACATTGCAGCAAAAAAAAAAAAAGTAAACCTTTCTTTGGGTTATCTACTTTTCGAAACTGATTTTGCATAGTAGTCAATGTTTTTAATTACTTACAGACTCGTAAAACAATAAAAGAGGAGTTTAACAATTAAACGGGCTTAACGTTGACCATAAACATTATTAATTGTTTGGAAACTGCTCCCAGCAGCCAGAAGCGGCGGAAAAAGTACATTATGGTGAGTGGCGCCACCTGCCGGCGCTATTATACGAGTTATAACTGCTCAGCATTATAAGGTTTTAATAGTTCGTAGGACAGAAGGACAAATGAAGCTAGAAAAACAAATCGTGAGTTTGATTGTCGGTGGGGCAGAGGTGGGGCAATTGACATATATTCCTACGTGACGAAAATTCCATGCTGGACTGGGAGCGAGAGAAGAACATGGAGTGTGCCAGCTGCATTTCCTCCCGGGCATGCTGTAAAAACCAGCTAAGGGATCCGAGGGTTTCTATATATTGCAATTTAGGCGATGGGCTGGTTGTCAACCTGTCACTATAGCAATATACATTCAAGTCTATCTTAAATAATCCTCAAAACTTTGTCAAACGTGGCGGAACGACCTTTGTTTAGGTTGTTTGCGCTCTGCCTACCCCATTAGGGATAAAGGCGTGATTATATGTATGTATGTATGTATGTGACGAAAATTCTTGATAATAATAATGCAGGCCAAATAAAATAAACATTGTGAGATATCAACACGACAGTTCAGTGTCTGTAATGGGAACCAAGAAGGTGGTTTGATGAATAAAATTTCAAGATCAAATCTAACCCTACAATTTTCTAGAAAGTGTGTCAAGTTATAATCGGATGAAGCACTTGTAATTGTAAAGGCTTAAGTCGCGAACATCACGTTTACAATATGCAACACTTAGCACTCTCTGCTCTTTTACATACATATACACATATAATCACGCCTATATCCCTAATGGGGTAGGCACAGCATAAACGACCTCAACAAAAGTCATTCCACCACGTCTGACAAAGTTTTAAGGGTTATTTAAGATAGATTTGTAGGTATATTGCTGTAGTATCAGGTTGTCAGCCCTTCGCCTAAATTACAATATACTGAAACCCTCGGATCCCTAAGCTGGTTTTTACAGCATGCCTGGGAAAAAATGCAGCGGGCACATTCTATATTTTGCTCTCGCTCCCAGACCAGCATGGAAGAAACTATTAAAACACTCCGCATATTACAGTTATTTTTCACCGTATAACGTGATATGTGGTTCAATAAAAATAAAAATGATTTATTTTAAATTGCTCCATAGTTGCAATAAATAAATTGACAAATAAATAAATTAATTACAATGCTTACAGAAAAAATAAACATATTTTTGGGGATTTTTATTTCATTTAATATGTTCGAGTCCTGCCAAAAACGAATCTATTTTTTTTTCTTTTATACTATGTTTGTTAATTTGAACGGGAATGTTGCTGATACTGGTAGCCAAGGTAAGCTAACCTTTTTAGTAGTAGAAAACGATATACAAAAGAGGTTTACTTACTTTGGCTGCCAGTATTAGCAAAAGGGGTTATTACCGTGATTTTAAGTATTTATTGCTACCTCGATACATCAATTATTACTTATTACGAGCGTTTTAAGCGTTAACAACAGAGCGCTTTAAACACTTTTGGCCAGTTTTTTTTTATTTCAACTTTTTGTTCCAGCTATATGCAATATAAAATCGGATTAATGTAGTTAGAACGTCGAGCATAGGTTCAATAACTGATACGTAATTTGATACAATCCTTTACATGATAGGTAAATAGCATTATTCCACTTGAGTACGCGTATTCTATTTCGGAAAGGGGACTCTGAGATCTAATACTTAAGGGGCTTCCCTGGGCTAAGAGGCGCCCTCGTCAGTCAAAAAAATATAATTCGCTGAAGATACAATTAATCGGAAATCCGGTTAATCTTTTACAATCCCATAAAGTTGCAACTTATAGTTCGTTGTAGTAACAGATATAAAATTTGCGAAAAACGGCCCCTTTTAGCACTTTCGCTATCTGTAACTGCAGTGACAACTTGATTCTTTATTCATAACGCTAACAATAAACTTCAGTACCTATACTTTAATCTGATCTACCGGATTTTCGATTAATTGCGTTTTCAGTGAGTAATGATGATTTAACTGATTAGGGCGCTGGCGTGCACCGGGGTTCACCTTAAAGGCACTTAACTATACGTAAGTACGCATCTTTCTAAGTGAAGCCCAAACTCAAAGTGTATCAAATAACAAATTAGCAAAACCGATACCGCGTCAGGTGTCGTCTGCCGACTTTAATAAATGTTTTTTTTATCGATACTACAAAACAGGTGGCGGCTTATTGAAGAAAATTGATTTAAATATCAATTTTAAAGGCGACGGCTAACGTTGGTCTTGTTGGTAAGATAAGGCACTTTTTAATAAGAAAGCGGAAAGACAAATGCGATTTTGTAGAAAAGCTGTTTGAATAATGGTATTGGAAGTGAACTAGGCATATTTCCTTATGAAAATTTTGATGACAAAGCAATATTTTTAATGCTGCTATATCTTTTAAAATGATCATTCTGGAGGCAAAAAAGAAAGAAAGTAAAAATAAAATGTGCCAGCCTCTTAGGCATACTGTAACGATCGTTTATCATTACATATAGAATAATTAGTTTATAAAATCGACCCAACACTTAAACAAATAGCATTTAGATTTTTCGTTCAAAAATTGAGACATCTTTACCTGACATGACCCAGCATTTAAACAAGAGTATCAAATGCGTAAATACCCATACTTGTTTCTTGGAAATAGAGTTAAATTTTGAATGTTACAAAAGATATTTTACTTTGTCTTAATAAAGCATAGAACTTGGAAGATTAGTGGGGGTTGGCAGTTGCTGACGGGCCGGGACGATGTTCTAACGCGGAAATTGGCGATTCCGAACATCGTGTGTTCTTTATTTTCGGCGTTATGTTTTATTCGAAGTCCATCGTTGTGATTATTACTGTAAGTGTTTCTTAACCTTACAGATAGACGATTTCGTAATAAAGTGATAGTTTCAGCTTTCTGTACCTGCAGCGTTGTGAGTTTTCAAACATCATTCAATGATAATCGTAGGGAAATGTGTTATTAGAATAGGAAATAGGAGGTGTGTGTTATGTATAAAATATCAGTGTGCGTGAGTGTGAAGTATGTTACACGTTAAAACAAAACACGGTGTTTTAAAGATCATCATCATCATCAGCCTGTATCAGTCCTGTTTTAAAGATATTAGTAGTTAAAATCAATTACTTGTATTTTTATTTGTTTATTTTATTTTATATTCAGGATAACACTTTACATACATTAAATACACATCGACAAGGCTTATGGGCTCCGAGAGTAGCTGGCCCATAATCCCTCTCGAGAATTCATTCGAATAGGTATTCATACAAGCCTCTAATGGTCTATTTCTCAGCTGACGTAGCGAGCTATAAAGGTGATCATTTCTTGACACAGTCTCTATCATTTGAACTGACTTCTTAGCGCATATCATGTGATTTTGGTACAGCAGTCCTTAAAAATTACACCAAATAACTATAACATAACGCAACACATGAAACAAATAAAAGATTAATCGAATACTGAAATTAAGTAAAACGAATTAATTCGAAAATAATACACAATGTCATCATCATAAACTCAAACTTAGATTAATTAATAATTTAATATCAGTATCATTTAAATATTCTTCCAATTTATAATAACATTTTGTCACCAAAAAGACTTAGAGTAGTCGTTTGAAATTCGATATGATATCAGTTTTGTATTTCTTCATTATTATAAATATGTGGAATCCTACTGAATACGCTCTTATGCATTAGTGCTGTCTGTGTTTTTGTTAACCTTAATCGGTTTTGTAACCGTTTTCGTGTGAAGAATTGAAATAAGTTTGAGTTACACTTCATAAAAACACAGCATTCATAGATAAACATACTTATCACTGTCAAAATATTTAATTCTTTAAAGTAAAGCTTACATGAATCAGTACTTTTAATATTACAAATTGATCTGGTACATCTTTTTTGAGATCTCATAACAAGTTCGACATCTGTTGACTTTCCCCAAAATATCAAACCGTACCGTGCTTCATCCGATTATAACTTGACATACTTTCTAGAAAATTGTATGTGTGTGTTAATTCAAATGCAAGCCAAATTGTTCTACTCTACAATCTTTGTTGGAACAGTACGGAAAGTTTTAACAAACCGGAGTATAGAGCCCCAGGTAGACACTGACAATTACACTATCGCTTCTCGAAAGTTCCGATACCAAAATTTTGCGTGTTTCTGCATACATACATACCTATTATCACGCCTTTATCCCTAATGGGGTAGGCAGAGCAAAACTTTATAAGACGTGGCGGAACGACCTTTGTTTAGGTTGATTACGCTCTGCCTACTCCATTAGGAATAAAGGCGTGATTATATGCATGTATGTATGTGCTAAAATTGTATTCATATCATACGTTAAATAAACGTATTAAAACAATAATTTTGTGCTTCTTACTTTTTGTTGGTTTAATTCAAAAGTTAGTACAGATAATTTAAATTATATGGCCACCTGAAGCAAATGACTGACACCCAATAACGTCAATAATGTTATTAGAAAAGGTTCTCAATCATTGGCGACCCAGCTCACCCGCCTGACACGCCAGGCCTCTAAAATTTTGCCAATAGGAGGTAAAACAAACATTTCAAAATTCATCTGTGACAGCTTCATAAAAGTGAAAAATCAAGGGAATCTGTGCAGAAATTAACGCGACTCAGCGGCTGTCATCGGAATAATTTTATTTTTTAGAGGGGATCGTTTGGTGTGCCCATGTCAAATACGCTTTTTAATTTCGTTTGAAGCGTTGACGACATGACGTGCCGGAACCAAATTGACTTTTTACGGGATACGTCAAAGTTGGGTTGCCTTTAATTTCTTTAAATTGAGCTGCAGTGAAATCGAGCATGGATTTTCGACGTGGCTGGAAATTAATTCAGAATTATGGGGTCTGGCAATGCGATTAGTGATATTTGACGTGGATGGACTAGAGTATGTTCCATCATAAATTGGACAGTCTTTGTAAGATGGAATTTGAATTTTTAAATGAACAATAAAACGAGAGAAGGTAGAAATGTATAAAATAAATATAAACTGAATTCACATTCTCTCAGTATCTTAAGCTTAACGGAGTTTTACACTTCATGAATATACTGAACTATACATTTCAGTCCATAACCGCTTAAAAGTGATAGTACGATAATACTAATAAATTGACGACTACTCACTTGTTCGTTCAATGGAGGTGTTGGACTAATTATTCTTTAAACATCTGAAGTCCTATCTAATTAGTAAATACTAATATTACAGAATTCTTTAATGATATAAATTAATTTAAAAGTGGAAAAAAACTAAGACTGTTACTCTCATGCTGGTGTTAAATAGATTAAATATTACTGATTTATTTAGATTTATTAGTTTTAGTTTTATATATTTTAAGTTAATTTGAATTGTTATCCTATTTAACTAAGCTCTCTCTCTAAATTGCTGTGCCCTTGCAGGGCGTCACATGAGACTGAAACTGTTATTTATGTATCTGTGAGGTATATTTTTAAGATCTTTTGTGTTGTGACTTGTAATAAACATTTGAATTTGAATTTGACTCTCAATTAGTGATAAAATACGGTAGTACTATTATACAGCGTGTGAAAAAAGTAGTGTGTTCCTTTAAACCACGTAACGTATTAGTGACATACAAAACAAAACACACATTAAATAAAATAATTAAATATATTTAAATTTTATTAAATTCGTAAAACTTAAACAAGTGTGCCAACTGTAGTCACACGTATTACGGCTTTCGTCTCAGCCCCGCGCCCCGCGCCCGTCGTAGTGTGAATGACTACGTTTGGCCTACTTTTATCTGTTTTACGAATTTAATAAAATAATAACTTTAATGTTTTGATAAATTTTATTATACATATATATGTGGTTTGTATATCACGAATACATTACATGGTTTAAAGGAACGTAGTACTTTTTATTACACCATGTATATTCTGTGGTGATAGGTAAACAGCTTCAAATATTCTTTCTGTTTCTGGAAACACTGTAGAAGTCAGAGTCATCATAACTTATCTTATAAAAGACAATGCCATCATAGATAATCCTGACGGAAACTCAATAGCCAAAGTTGAAAGAGACTTTCCCCGGCTCCTGCAAATACATTTCACAGGCGCTTCTCACTACAGGGGCAAGTTAGGATATTGGATTATGCTGCGAACATTGACCGAACACATCAGCATATTTGAGCGAGCGATTGTAGGTTCTGCAATATTGGTTCAGAGGCAGGCACTAGGTAGTACAGTCAATAACAAAACTCTACACATACCTATAGATGGTTCATAATTTACCATTTAGTCTATCAATGTAATTATCATAACATTCATAACTCATAATCATAACCAATTTTTCGATCTGAATATAAAATTAATATGGCCTTCAAAAAGTTACAGAATTATGAATAATCGTACACAATGATTAAAATCCATGTGTTACTTGCTTAAAAGATAGGTAGGTATTACTGTTTGCTATTACTACTATTGACTTAGTTTACTGGTGACTTTTTTTTGCAACTTCTTCTTCTGTCGAGTGGGTATCGACAGAAGAAGACATTTTTTGCAACTGAAATGTAAAGAGTATCAAAGTTGTAAAGACTATTATCTTGCAACATACAACTGGCATCATATTTATAATGATTTATTTATTTAACAGTTTATACATACATACACGCCTTTATCCCTAAAGGGGTAGGCAGAGTGTAAATGACCTAAACAAAGGTCGTTCCACCACGTCTGACCAAGTTTTGATGGTTATTTATGATAGATTTGTAGGTATATTGTTGTAGTGACAGGTTGTCAGCTCATCGCCTAAATTACAATATACTGAAACGGTCAGATATTTAAGCTGTTTTTACAGCATGCCCGGGAGGATATGCAGCTGGCACATTCTATTTTTTTTTCTCGCTCCCAGGCCAGCTTGGAAGCAAAATATTTTAAATATCTACTTAATACGTCAAACTTCCGCAAGCATGACTTGTAGTAAAGGCGGATGATAAGTCTGATGCATCATACATAATGGATAACAGATAAAAGTTAAATTATAAATGCGATATAAAAAAAGAACCTAGCTTATAAAGATAAACATCAAATATACATTTAGATCTTTATCTTTATCAAAATATACACGTGTGAACATTGAACGATACTGCACTTCAAACATTGGTCATATCTATATTTTTTTTCAATTTAACTGATTGCATACATACATACATATAATCACGCTTTTATCCCTAATGGGGTCGGCAGAGCGTAGGCCAGCATGGAAGATTAAAACAAACATAACATTTAAGATTTTAACAGTTTATTGTACACAATAAAATACAAAGACACAACAGGCACAGCTTATTTCTATAAATAAATCTCTTCCAGCAGACCTATCATAACTTATGTTGCTGTCGAAACTCGCTCTTGTCTAAGCGCATACAATTGAGTGAACCGCGAATGCCTAAGCAGCTTTGCTACCTACCTGCTTAGGTAGCTCCATAGCTATTATAGGTACCTACCGCATATACAAATTACAATATGTAGATGCCTTCATACTGTACATAAGTATAAGGGATACGTTGTGTGTCCACAAACATGTCTCTGCGAGTTTAGTGAGACAGAAATTCTGCACTGTCCTACTTATTGCGTATACGGCATCCTTCTAAGTATTATCTACGTTACCATCTTGCTATTTCTATAAACAAATAATAATAATGTCTTCCATGCTGGCCTGGGAGCGAGAGAAAAACATAGAATGTGCCAGCTGCATTTCCTCCCGGGCATGCTGTAAAAATCAGCTAAGGGATCCGAGGGTTTCAGTATATTGTAATTTAGGCGATGGGCTGACAACCTGTCACTACAGCAATATACATACAAGTCTATCTTGAATAACCCTCAGAACTATGTCAGACGTGGCGGAACGACCTTTGTTAGGTCGTTTGCGCTCTGCCTACCCCATTAGGGATAAAGGCGTGACTATATGTATGTAATAAATTTTAAACTACAAAGTTAAGGTTAGTAGCACACTCTTCCTTATGTTTAATGGAGGCTTACAAATATTTATGATCTACGTCTAATAAAAAGTAAAAATTGGTAGAAATTCTACCAAATCATGATTTTTTAAAATTCTCTGCAATACTAACAACAATTATTACAGGAGATATCGAGTGGCATTTACCTGCAAATAAACATAAAATTTACATTACAATGTAATGTTATTAAAAAAATCATTTGGCTCCATTCTAGATTTGCGGAATAAAAGTAAAAATAAAATCAATTTGTCACTTTCAATCTTAAACCGTTGGAAAAAGAGAGTAGATCTATTCTCTCCGGTTTTTGATTTTGGTCGATGGTTTTATGCGTTTTTTCTGTTTTATGTGTTTGTTTTGTAATGTTTGTTCCTGTACAATGTGTTGTTTATGTGCAATAAAGAATATTTGTATTTTATTGTATTGTTATCTGTCATTTTTATCCGCCGTCATATGATATGGCGGATAAAATTGACAGAAATACTGGGGAAACGTGCAAAAGTGCGTCAAAGTCTAGCGGACAAAGTGTGAAACCACAGAAAATCAATCGCCTGTCCTTTTACAATTTTATTATTTTGAAAATGACAGAGAGAATTTAATTTTAGTTTTAGCCGGTGGTATGTAGAATCGAGCCCATTATACACATACCAACTAGTGTACTTTGTTGGTGTTCATATAGTACACTAGCACCTAACACATTCAAATTAGTTTCATTCACTTGTATTGCAATGACGTAACAGAATGCTGTGGCCTACACCGGTTTTTTATTAGAATACAAAGCTAGATTGCAACTCTATGAACACGATAAGCATTGTTTGTACATACATACATACATATATTCACGCCTGTATCCCTAATGGGGTAGGCAGAGCGTAAACAACCTAAACAAAGGTGTCCCGCCACGTCTGACAAAGTTTTGAGGATTATTTAAGATAGAATTCTAGGTATATTGCTGTAGTGACAGGTTGTCAGCCCATCGCCTAAATTACAATATACTGAAACCCTCGGATCCCTTAGCTGGATTTTGCAGCATGCCCGGGAGGAAATGCAGCTGGCACATTCTATGTTTTTCTCTCGCTCCCAGACCAGCATGGAAGTATTGTTTGTGCCTGAATAAAAAAAAAACTATGCATAGAAAAACCACGAACACTCTTTCTTTTGTCGAGTGGATATCGAGTCGGTCTACCCGATAAAGCCTGTTGTCAGAGTTCTTAAACCGCCTAGTAGCACATCTAATCGGCCTCTGACCACAAGCACTAAATAAGAAAAAATATTTTTCCTATGGAAAGAACTAGCGTAATTAATGTCTATCGGAAATAATTGTAACTAAGTATTCCAGCGGATCCAAAGATTATCCTCTACAAAAAAATAATAGGACATTTTACTAATAGAAACAACTAATGTTGCAATTCAATCTAAATCATCCTAATTATTGAAAATCATTTATTGCACATAAGAAACAAGCAACAAGGTATAAGAACCATACAGCCTGTGCTAGCTATGAAACAACTGTGTTACAGGCTATAGTGTCTTCCCTACAATTCTAGTACAAAGGTAAGTAGGAATGTTTGAAATCACTTCATAGTATAAAACAAAGTCACTTTCTCTGTCCCTATATACCTATGTATGCAAGATCTTTAAAATTACGCAACGGATTTTGATGCGGTTTCTTTTATTGGATATAGTGATTCAAGAGAAAGGTTTATATGTATACTACATGCATAATATAGTAGAGAAACACTGATGATTTCCGTGCGAAGCCGGGGCGGGTCGCTAGTAGGTTTATAAAATAAATTAAATTAGCCCGTCGCCTAAATTGCAATATACTGAAACCCTCGGATCCCTTAGCTAATTTTTAGAGCATGCCCGGGATGTAATGTTTCTGGCATATTTTTCTCTCGCTCCCGGTCCAGCATGGAAGAATCTCGATTACTGCAATGAAATCTGAAAAGACCTTGTGACATTCATGATTACTTCGTTTAGCCACAGGAATTCGCCATAAAAGTCGTATGAGACAAGTTCCAGGACAGCCTCAAGGACGTTGCCAAATTCAGGCGACTCCGGGACGCGACAGGTCGGCGTCTGTGACGTCACGGTATCGTCTACCTTCTAGGTTATTGGGGCGATTGAGATGGAAGATTCGTATACAACGAGGAACATAAAGGGTATATACATACATACATAAATCACGCCTTTATCCCTTACGGGGTAGGCAGAGCGTTTAACGCCTCGTGAAAGGCGCTTTCGCCACGTCTGACAAAAATTAAGGGGACTATTTTAGATTGTAATATGTATTGCTTTAGTGACAGGTTGTCAGCCCATCGCCTAAATTAAGGGTATATGCGGCGTGAAATGTTTGAATCTACCCATGAAACTGAACTTCTTTCTCTAAAGAACATAGATAAAAACGTATAAAAAAAAAAGTTATACAAAAGCTGATGCATTTTGTATAAAAAATAATAATTAAATAAGTATTTATTTCGCTAAAAGCATACATATAAAAAGGTTGTATGGACAGTCAACATTTCTTTTTTCTTTTTTCGGACTATGTTCCTTAGGGAAAGTTGTTCAGTTCCATGGGTATATTCACACCTTTCTCGATGCATATACCCTTTCTGTTACACGTTGTAGACATCTTACTTTAAAGATAGGGAAAGATTGAGCATTTAAGTGTTTATTCTTTTCTTTTGTCGAGTGGGTATCGAGTCTATCGACCCGATGAACCCTGGTGTCGGAGTTTTGAAACCGCCTAGTAGCACAACTATCAGGCCTCTGACACGGTTTGAATAACGACCACTATCAAAGACAGCGACCGGGACCGACGCCTTAACGTGCCCTCCGAAGCACGAAATCTTTTTCTTTTTCGGACAATCAGGTGATTCAGCCTGCAATGTCCTAGCCAAACTGGGGAAAAATTCACAAAGTAATAAATTTTCAAATATCAACTTTTGTGTTTCCCCCCTGGGAATCGAACCCAGGACCTCCGGATCAGGAGTCCATGGCACTAGCCACTAAGTGTTTATATGTTAAGCAGAAAGTCCTCTTTCGTTCAGTCTAAATTAATAACTCTGCAATTCTGTAACTTCCATGCTGGCCTGGGAGCGATAGAAAAATATAGAATGTGCCAGCTGCGTTTTCTCCCGAGCATGCTGTAAAAACCAGCTAAGGAATCCAAGGGTTTCCGTATATTGCAATTTAGGGGATGGGCTGACAACCTGTCACTACAGCAATATACCTACAAATTTATCTTAAATAACCCTCAAAACTTTGTCAGACGTGGCGGAACGACCTTTGTTTAGGTCGTTTACGCTCTGCCTACCCCATTAGGGATGAAGGTGTGATTATGTGTGTGTGTGTGTGTGTGTGTGTGTGTATTTTAAAGATAGTGAAAGATTAAGGAGCCAAGTGTTTAAAAGTTGAGCAGAATATCCCCTTCAGTTCAGTCAAAATTAATAACTCAACCCGAATGAATCGCTCGGACCCCCTAAGTAAATCCCAGAAAATTGTTACAAGAAGTTTTATTGTTTCAATTTCTCAATTCAATGCCTTATCATTACTCTCATAGGGCAGTATTAATAAACATCACTTGAGACTGACAGTAAGTTTGAGGTCGTATCAGAAATGTTATTGAAGTACTAAACGACCTGTCAAATCCGTACTTATTATTGCTCTCAGCCTTGAGATCGCTTTATAAATACGAGCCTTAGTGTTCCCACCCTGGCATTGTGCGTGGGGTAAGTGAGGGAGGTTTCCTTTTTTTGACTGTTTTTGTTATTCCTATCATGCGCTGTATCAAATGAAAGGGCGTATTGCGCTGATTCTTAAAAAAATGTCATGATTACATTAAAGTCACCGATATAAAATTGAAATTTCTAAACATACTAAGTTTGGGCTACTCCAGATACGAAATTGATCAATATTTTTTTGTGATATCTGGCCTACTTTGGTTGTTGGTTTGCCTAAAATCACGAAGCTAAAGGTGTAAAAATAATACAATATCAAGTACTGTTTACAGACGACCGACTTATCAAATTGTTGTAAATCTCTCCACATTCGTGGGTGAAAGGCAGAGCAATAAATACAGTTTCTCGAAGGCAGACTGTAAAACAGAAATCTGTGTTGTTTCTGGAGCCAAGTAGGCTAGGGATTGAGGCGTCGGGGCGTCGCGACGGCTCGGCGCCTGCTGTGACGTCAGGGGAATCGATGCCAGCAGATGATACTACCTACATCTTAGTCACCGGCTTTTGGAGAAACAATACCTTTTAGTTATACAAGCTATTTTAAGTTTCATTTGCAGTCTTTGATTCGGCGATGGAGTCATAATCTGACTGAATAAATCCAATCGTCCATTGTTTTGCTCTATTCAAAGTAAACATTATATGTATTTAAACAATTAAAACAAAATGCATAATATTTATACCTACTGTACTGATATATACATATTGAATTTTCTTCCATGCTGGCCTGGGAGTGAGAGAAAAACATAGAATATGCCAGCTGCATTTCCTCCCGGGTATGCTGTGAAAACCAGCTAAAAGATCCGAGGGTATCGCTATATTGTAATTTAGACGATGGGCTGACAACCTGTCACTACAGCAGTATACCTACAAATCTATCTTAAATAACCCTTAATATTTTGGCAAACGTGGCTGAGCGACCTTTAGGTCGTTTACGCTTTGCCTACACCATTAGGGATAAAAGCGTTTTATGTATGTATGTATAGATATTAGTTAAATCATATGATAAATACATGGGATATCCAATATCTTAACATCATAATGGATATCCATTAAATACATAATAGGTAAATGACAGGCTATTTTCACCAATTTCTTCTTCAGCTATTGTTTGTAAGATGACTGTCCTAGACAGGCGACCGACCCGACGACGTCCATATTAATAGAATTTTCCAGACTACCCAAAAAATGCGATACGTATAAGTGCAGCAACACACAGGCGTCACTTACTTCCGAATTTCCTTATTAATTTAATCCTTATTAATATACTGCGCGTAAGGTCGCGCTCAACATGCTGTCAATGCTTTTTGCATTGCCTACAACACACATGCGTCACCTAATTCTACGTCGGCGTATCCGTCTGCCAGTACGCGCCTGACGCCTGTGACGCCTGTGTGTTGCTGCGCTAAGACTCTAAGTTGTGTAGAAATGTTATTGGATAAGTTTGAACCCAGGTCGGGTGAGTTAAGATACAATATAAAGTTTGTGTTTCTTTCTGCTGGGGGTAAAAATGGATAAAATGTGTTATCACGTCAGCAGCGAATATGGATGTTTTTTTTTATTTACAGTACCTATTGTCTGTATCGAAAGTTCTTTAGGGCAATTTACTTTAAGAGTTATCTGTAATAAATAACTTAATGTGGCATTTTTATTGTTAGGAATGTTAGTTAGTATTATGTAAATTACTTATGTAAAGTTCAGTTAAACCTCTTTTTTCCTTGGACGAATAAACCATGACGTTTTGTCCAAGGTTTTTTTCCTACAGCACGGACGGGATTTCAGGCAAACGCTAGCGCAAACTAGTTTCTAAATATTATTTTACTATTTGGACTAGTTATCAGAAAAAATCTTCCATGCTGGCCTGGAAGCGAGAGAAAAACATAGAATGTGCCAGCTGTATTTCCTCCCGGGCATGCTGTGGAAACCATCTAAGGATCCGAGGATTTCAGTATATTGCAATTTAGGCGATGGGCTAAAAACCTGTCACTACAGCAATATACCTACAAATCTATTTTAAATAACCCTCAAAACTTTTTCAGACGTGGCGGAACGATTCTTTTTAGGTCGTTTACGCTCTGCCTACCACATTAGGGATAAAGGCGTGACTATATGTATGTATGTACGTATCAGAAAATTCTCGACGTCATGCCGTTTAGAGCATTTATAACACTCGCAGCCAGTAAGTAGCAATAGAAAAGCAATATTCGATACGTAGTAGACTCGATCAATCATGGAAATTGCATGGAGTAAGCCGATTTGTATGAACTGGTAAGAACTATATTTTTGATGGTCGCAAATTGCATTTATATCTAAACGGAAGACATAAAAGGTTTTTTTTAAAGCATAGTCAAATAAGTAATACAGTCTAATACTTACATTAGAATCAATTTAATTAAATGTTTCATGCAAGCGAAGTAAAATTTCATACCGTTTTAGTTTCTGACAATTGTAAAAACCTGTCTTCCATGCTGGCCTGGGAGCGAGAGAAAGACATAGAATGTGCCAGCTGCATTTCCTCCCGGGCATGCTGTAAAAATCAGCTAAGGGATCCGAGGGTTTCAGTATATTGTAATTTAGGCGATGGGCTGACAACCTGTCACTACAGCAATATACATACAAGTATATCTTGAATAACCCTCAGAACTGTGTCAGACGTGGCGAAAAGACCTTTGTTAGGTCGTTTGCGCTCTGTCTACCCCATCGGGGATAAAGGCGTGACTATATGTATGTATGTAAAAACTGATCAAAAAGTTAAGTGTGGCTTGTTTCGGTCAGAATTTGCTATCCAAAAATATGAAAATCAGGAAAGCATTGAAAGTATTTTTATTATCGACGGGTGCCTGCTGGGGTCACGATTTGAAACATCTGCGAAGGGCGAAAACTTGGTGCTTTATCCCCGCCACGACCTTGTGATTGCCTGTTTAACATACTGAAGCCTTTTGTGAAGAAGAATGTGTAAATATTTTGTTCCATCTATAGATGATTTGATTTTTGATGATTTGTATATGATTTGGTCTTGGTATCGCTAATAATGAATGTCGCAATTATTTTTTCATAATAATATTCAATTTACAGCCACGACCCTTCTAGAGATTCATTAATATGTATACATACTTCGTAATAATTTTCAATTTACAGACACGACCTTTCTAGAGATTCATTAATATGTATACATATACAAATTGAATATTATTACGAAAAAATAATTGCGACAGGCATTATTAAATTGAACTTTAATAATGCCTGTCACTACACCAATATCTTTATATTAGCGATACCAAGACCAAATCACTCTCATATTAGAAGGCAGCAAATTTATTTTTGATTGTTTTATAACTGATTTTGAATGGACTAATTTTATTCAACTGAGTGTTTTTTTTATTTACCTGGAATCCAACGTAGGATAGAAAAATTAGAGAATAGACTCATTGAATAGGGTCTAACATTGAGTTTGTATGTAAAAAATGCAGTGTCGAACATACTGAAAACGTTTCTCCGCACATAGAAGCGAGATCTGCTAGCGTGAGTGCGGAAACGTTTTTTCCATAAATAGACAAAGATCAGACAATGAGAAACTCGCTTCCGCGCGCAGGCTAGTAGAGTCCGAGTATGTTCGACACTGCGTATTTTTCATACAAACCGGGCGTACGGAGCCGCGGACACAGCTAGTTTTAAAATAAATGTCATTCCTGTAATTATTTAGTTTGACTTTTGAATATGATTGCAATTCTTAGCAGCAGCGTTTGTTATCCCTCGTATCGCAATTTTTCTACCTGTTATTACAACGAACTAAGAATCGCAAATTTATAAGGTTCTTGTATGGGCACTTGTTAGCTCAATACATTAAATTGCTTGTTTGATGATGTGTCACAGGAAAAGTCTTGATTTAACTTGATAAAAGAACTTTATTTGAAATAGTTCGATACAATCTTGTTATTGTATGTAATTAGTGTGCGCACACAATGAGGGGCGAACGTGAACTGGTAAAATTGCAGTATAAACTAAAATATACAATTGAAGGAAATGCTGAGTACAGTAAATGTGTGATCGTACATATTCCGGGGCACGAGATAAGGAGTACAGGAAAATCATTTTCAACCGCATGTTCCATCACACAAATACTGAACCATTTACAAATTAATCTTTACAACTATTATTTTAGCCTTTTCGACCGGACTTTCAATTCAATGTGTTCTTAAGTGAGTTATTATTTTTTTACTGACGGGGCGCCACTACTGTGCAATTGCTCATCTACTGTGTAACCGCTCAATATAAAACAATGGATTTTCGCCTGCATTAAAAAAAAATATATTCATTACGTCACGTACAATACGAAACTAAATGTTTATTTTTGTCACCTTGACAAGTTTAATCTCTGTGCGGTTCATTGAGGTAAAATTTAATTGTATTGTTTCTTTTGTATCAATTTTATCTGATTATTGGTCATTATCATTACAATAGCTTTTCTTTTAGGAAGTGGGCTATCCCGAAATCTTAAATAAGTTTAATGTTGGCAATCATAAAGATAAGGAATACAATAGACCCCTTTCCCTTAATTTGCGTGAGAATATTTGCAACAACTTTCTAATTAAAAATACATTATCGTAAAAACCTTATTTATTTCAATGATTAAAACATTGATAATTCCTTATGGTTATTATTAGTTAAATACGTTTGTGTATGTAGGTACTTTTGAGTATGAACCTAATATCTATCCTAAGTACTTTATAAGTAATTTACTCGAAACCTACACGACAGGAAGAAGAAGTACTCTTCTTCGAGTGGATTCTCGAGTCGAATGTCCCGATGAACCCTGGTGTCAGAGTTTTCAAACCGCCTAGAGCCACAGCTAATAGGCCTCTGGCATGGTCTGAGTAACGACCTCTATCAAAGATCGGGACCGACGGCTTAACGTGCCCTACGAAACACGGAATATTATCTTTTCGGACAATCAGGTGATTCAGCCTACAATGTCCTAACCAAACTGGGAAAAACCTCACGAAGTGATAAATTGACAAATATCAACTTTGTGTTTCCCCCCTGGGAATTTTAACCAAGACCTCTGGATCGTAAGCCCATCGCTCTAACGACTAGACCACGGAGGCAGTTAGTTTAAAGAAGTACTTAATCTATGATAATGTATGTTTTTTATTCTTTAATCAAGGGCCCAAGGTATTCAAATGGTTAATAATGGATGATACCATCCAGAATGAGATGACATAACACAGACAAAGGGTTAAGATGAACAAAAACCTCCATGCTGGACTGGGAGAGATAGAAAAACATAGAATGTTAAAGCTGCCCTTCCTCCCAGGCATGCTATAGAAGACAGCAAAAGGGACTCGAGGGTTACAGTGTATTGTAAATTAGGCGATGGGCTGACAACCTGTCACTACACATTAGCAATACACATTACAATATAAAATTGCCCTCAATTCTTGTCAGACGCGGCGAAAGCGCCTTTTACGAGGCGTTTAACGCTCTGCCTACCCCGTAAGGGATAAAGGCGTGATTTTATGTATGTATGTATGTATGAACAAAAATGGCAGAATAACAATTTTTTTAACTGACAACTTGATTGAATTATTGCATCCATCTGAATTTCCACCAGATCTAATTGGGTCCAGTTTGTAGAGAGGCGAAGTGCCCTCATTTAACCTACGACCTTTGTAATAAAATTAGTCGAGATTCCTTCGCTTTGTTCCTCTACCTAATTTCATCCAGATGAAAGCATTACTAATCTAATTTACTGTAGTATTAAAATACTGCAATGATCAAATAGATTTTATGAACGCGATGGAAAATGGGACGTGTAGTAAGGTAGTTAGTTAAGTGTTATGAAAATCTCTGTAACCAAAAGGTCATCTAGAAGTCCTGCTCATAGACTTAGTCGGTTTTAAAAGTATATAGTAATTTGTAAAGAGTCCGCGCAGCAAGTTTGATGCCAGTTATGAAAGGATAAAGCTAATCTGCCTTCGCCCTTTGTGCCGCTGTCGGAAAATCTCCCGCCTGGACTCAATCTGGCGAGGCCGACTTGAAAGTTTTTAAATAGGCTCCGAACTTAAGTCAGCCTCAGGAAGGATAACCGCTTCAGGCGACCTTCGGTGCAAATGCGGAGTTGACCCACAAACCATGGCCTACCTAATATCGTGTTCAATGTTTCCTACCAGGTGGTGGGGAACCTGCACGGGAGAGCAATTTAATGCAAGTCACAGAAGATGCGGTGAAGGTTGCTGACAATGGGATAGAGAAATTTGAGATAGGGTTTGACTTGCCGTCAACTCGATAGAAGAAGAAAGTACATAGCTTTGTGTGTGGAAGCGAGGTAAAAGTACTAATGAGCTGAGCTCCTACACGTGACGAACCAGCTGGAACTCAGATTAACGAGGCGCCTAGCATTCACTTGACATTGTTCCGTTTTAGACTCTCTACCTCAACAGAAACAGAAAACAAGTATCTAAGCGTTTTGCGATACATTGCCGGTATACAAAGCTCAATTATCCTAACAGTCATTACACTACGCAATGTAGTGCGAAACGCAGAACGCATGAACAAACTGTCGGTTGAAACTTGACAAAGCCTATTAGAGAACACTTACAGGTTGAAGGTGAACGCTAGTAGAAGATTGTCTAAACACGTAACAGATTAGTTAAATATAGTAGTTAGGTAATGAAAATTATTTTCAACGAACTTTTAACGATAATTCTCTCCAGATTTTATATTGTTTTCCTAATCTTTCCTGTATTATATTATAACAATATAATATAAGTAAAAAGTGTAGAATAGTGTAACGTTTATTCTATACTAGCGACCCGCCCCGGCTTTGCACGGAGATTATCAGTATTTCTCTTCTATATTTTGCATGTATTATACATTTAAACCTTCCACTTGAATCACTCTACCCATTAAAAGAAACCGCATCACAATCTGTTGGATATAGGGGACAGAGAAAGCGACTTTGTTTTATACTATGTAGTGATGAAATGTTGTTTTAAGACTTAATTTATTTACAAATGTATGTGTCTGTATGTGTATGTGCCAGCTGCATTTCTTCCCAGGCATGCTGTAAAAACCAGCTAAGGGATCCGAGGGTTACAGTATATTGCAATATAGGAGATGGGCTGACAACCAGTCACTACAGCAATATACCTACAAATCTATCTTAAATAACCCACAAAACTTTTTCAGACTTGGCGGAACGATATTTAGAACGTTTACGCTCTGCCTACCACATTAGGGATAAAGCGTGATTATATATATGTTTGTATTCTATTATCACATATTTGCAGCATTTAGTTTATATCATTAAGTGCTACTATTTCAGTGCTATTCAAACGACGCCACAATTATTCACCCATCGAATCTTCTATTCCATTTCATCATCATCGACAGCCTGCAGTTTTATCCGTTTTATCGTCCGGAACGTCAAATACACACCAAATTTCATTAATTTATGCCTGCAGGCTTTGATGTCGGAGTTTGTGCCAAAAACTGTAAATAATGGCACAAACTTTGGGAGAAATATCCTGCAATATCCCCTAGTCCAGTGATGGCGAACCTTTTATGGTGACGTCTCATAGGGCAGATCCCAGCTTTGGATTTAGGTTTAGGCTATAATCAAAATTGGCGTCACGAAAATAGAGAAATAGGTACGCAGAATAATGATAACACGAGCGAAGCAGCTTGACATTTTACGAAAGCAATAGATTACGCAAAGCATAAAAACGACAATGTAATTTCTGCCATGCTGGCCTGAGAGCGAGAGAGAAACATAGAATGTGCCAGCTGCTTTACCTCCCGGGCATGCTGTAAAAACCAGCTAAGGGATCCGAGGGTTTCAGTATATTATAATTTAGGCGATGGGCTGACACCCTGTCACTACGGCAATTATATACCTACATACTCGTATCTATCTTGAATGACCCTTAAAACTTTGTCAGACGTGGCGGAGCCACCTTTGTTAGGGTCATTTACGCTCTGCCTACCCCGTTGATTATAGAGGCGTGATTATATATATGTATGTATGTTATCTTAAATAACCCTCGTGGCGGATTGACGTTTGTTTAGTTCGTTAACGATCTGCCTACCCCTACCCTATTTGGGATAAAGGCATGATTATATGTATGTATAAAAATGGCACGCAAGAGAAGCGAGCTTGACTGTTTAAAAAAATAAATGGATACATTTTGAATATTGTTTCTTTATCTATCGGTAACGTGCCCGAAATATGTTTTCGCGTCCCAATGGTTCGCCATTCCTGCCCTAGTCCGGTGGATTGTGAATTGTTCTCAACTTTTATTTTGCAGTCCTGTTAGGTGTTGTTAGTTCAATGACGTTGTGTGGTTTAACGAGACCGTAGGCAGTTAGAAAGTCGCTCCGTTGTTTTCAGTTGTGTGCGTATTGAATGTAAGTTAAAAAAAATATATTTGTTTCGTCCATGCTAGACTGGGAGCGATAGAAAAACAAAGAATGTGCCAACTACATTTCCTCCCGGGCATGCTGTAAAAAACAACTAAGGGATTTGGTGGTTCCAGTATATTGTAATTTAGGTGATGGGGATACAGGTGTAAGTTTTAAGACTTTCACACAGATTGATTTAAATTGGTACCTATTAAAATATAAAGTACCTTTGCCCAACGTTTCGATTGTGTTACAACAATCGTGGTCGCGAGCTGACTGGCGCGGCGAGATGAAGTTCGCTGTGACATAAGGCAAAGGTATTATAGCAGGTGTAAGGGACAGCATCCCGCAAACTAACAGGGTTTTCTCAGTCAACGACACTGAACAACTATCAGCAATTCTTTTTTTTTTTAGGAAGTGAAAAAACAAGGCTTTTCCATACAAAATGTTCACCTCGATCAGATAATTTGTATGGAAAAGTCAATATGCTTTTTTCACTTCCTAAACAAAAATCTTGCTGATAGTTGTTCAGTGTCGTAGACTGAGCAACCCCTATCAGCATGCGGAACACTGTCGCCTACAACTGGTATATTTGAATACCTATTTAAAAAAATCCGTGATTGGACCCGAATAATAATTATTTTTTAAGTTTTAATAAATATAATAAACTGTTTGTTTACAGTGATAAGTTTTCAGTCCATAATAATCTTATTATTCTTCTTGCAGTGCCTGTCCATTACACTAACCGTTAAAGAAGTGTTATTCACAATGAAAACTGCTCCGCTTACTTGTTTATATTGAAAGGGTTAGGTTTTGTTGATGACTGTTTCGACCCTATACTAGGATCTTCATTAGGAGAGAAGAAAATCACGAGCAGCGAACTGCAGTCGAAGGTTGCACTTGGCGGGCGGTGGAGTGTAATTTCCTTCTCTCTTGATGAAGATCCTCGTATAAGATCGAAATGTTGTTTATCTGATCGCAGTTTTCATTTCATTGATTACCTCGTCTCTTGCTACTACTTCTTTTCGTGTGGTCTTCTGCTACTAATTTCTACAGTACCTAATTATGCTTGAAAACGAATGATACCTGGAACATTCTGTTTTTATTACTCGAAGTCTAGCCTGGCAGAGATATTGCCTAGATTATTTGAATTAAACACCTACTCAAATAGTAGAATGGTTTCGATTGTATCATTATTAAATGACAAAAGAGCAGTGACCTGTCTACACATCATCCAAGCTGCGTCATCAATTAGCGACGCAAGAGTTGAGAGCGATGGAATGCTCCAATTTATACTTAGGTCATTCACGCTACTATTATACCGGTAACATTACATTTTCGAAAAACGAACATCCGAATTATAATATTCCGAAAACGATTCGGACATTTTACCATTTCCATTATTATATTTTGTATTTTTTTTTCATACCGCTATAAGATTTTACCTCAGTATTCTATCTCCGAACAATGTTACTCCGCTTTACAGAATTCTTATTTGTCAGCTATATTAAATTTCCGAATGACATTCAAACCGACTCAGGGCACCCTGACACAGATAGATTTAGGTTCAAAGGGTATGGCGGATGCGCGCCCAGCTCGCTTCCGTCATACCCTTTGGGATTAGGTTGCTAGTGATGCATGCCTGCATTCCTGCATATATGCTTGCTTGCTTGTCTGCTACTGTCGGCTACTTGTCTGCTTGCTTGCATATATGCGTGCATGTATGTTTGTTTGCTTGTTTGCGAGCTTGTTTTTGACAGAATCGAATCTGTCAACCCCGAGTTCTCTTTCCTCTAGAGTGTATATAAAAATCTAGAGCGCGGGCACCGTACGAGCCGTAGCGGCTGAGGCTAGCCAATAGATGTTTCGGAAATACAATTAAATGTTATGTCGGGTTTTCGGTATTGCGGAAATATGAAACATCGGGGAACAAGTAAGAAGGTAAATCAAAATGCGGAAAATTAATAAAAAACGAAATTCAAAATCAGAAAATTATAAAAATGACCAAATAATAAATGTCAAAAAGTTTACGGGTTGACGTAATCCGAAACGTATAATTTTGGATTTACGATAGGTAACCCTTTTAACAGGAAATTAATTTTATCTTTCATACAAATTGTCTGATCGAGGTGGACATTTTGTATCGAAGAGCTTTTTTTTTCACTGCCTGAATCAAAATCTTGGCGTAAGTTGTTCAGTGTTGTGACTGTACAACCCCTATCAGTTTGTGGGTCATTTAAAATCATTTATTGCTAGCTATGAAATAACTGTGTTACAGGCTGCAGTAAATAATAATAGCTAATGCACTATTTTTGTAGTTCAAAATAAATGTAAAATTTGTTTTACTTAAAAGACAGTACGGGCCGAAATTTGAAAATAGGTTTAGCTACACTATTTTTCTGTTTTTTAAGTGTTTCCTTCTTTTGCTGCAAAACGCAAATGTGCCCAACTATTTTCCATACAAATCATGCTAGTATAATGCAACATTACATATTTCAAAAACTTATAGGCTATAGCTATAATTTTGCTGGACACTCCCTTTCCACAAACATATAAAACTGTTTACGAAGTTCACTTCAGTAATGGATGTAATAAAGTTGATAGTCAAACATGAAATTGGTATTGTATTACATTTTACCCTATATGTAAGTTCAAGAAAGAAAGAAGGTAAATAGAAATACTCTCAAGAAGAAATTGTTTTGGAACCTGAAACCGTATTCTTAAATCACTAGAAATTAAATTCGCATATAAAAGAGTAACTAACATTTACATGCCAAAAAATATTGCACTCTTTCGTATGTGAATTTCTATTAATGTTTTCTATTCATTTATTTTACTTTTGTTATAAAAAAAATACGGGACCTGTGCTGTCCCATAAACACCGAAGAGAATCCTTCAAACTTACTTTTTTTTCTCCGAACAAATCGTTTAATAGAATGCATTTACAAAGGTAAATCAATGAATGGATTTAAAACAAAAATGTTTAACAATTCAGCAACGACTACTAAAAATACCACGTAATTGCTACGAAATGCTAAACACCCCGAAGATTCGAAAGTATAATTGCTGAATTTAAAGCAGAAGCGCACAGAAACGGCATTTTATTCTACTGGATTGGCAAATGTAGGTAGGTAGCCTCTCGTAGCTTAATTGTAAGAATTCTAATTGAACTTTCAATTACTTAGCCAGTTTGCACAGGTCATTAAACCCTAGTGCCCTTCAGGGCTTGGCCGGCACACCCACATAATGCCTTCGTAAACTTCATAGCCGGCAGAATGCTATCAAGTGTTTTGATCACCCGTACTATACCCTAAAGATTTGCAGAGGTGTAAAAATACGATACTATCACATTTTACTACCACACTATTCGACAGTAAAGTTTCTCAAATATACGCATTTTAGTTAGTTATACAGGGGTGTAAGCCGTGTAAGGGACAACTTCCTACACAATGATAAACTGCAGAACGTTCAATGTTCACAAGGAAATTCTGACAGATTTTTTTCAAAAATGTCATAATTAATGCGTGACCAGCAGTTAATTTGTATAGGGAAGTAACTTAAAAGTACTTAGGTACTTAATCTTATTCTTGAACAGATTTCCAGTTTGGGAGCTGATGCTCAATCAACCATAACGGAAAGCTGTTACGTCTTTGTGTCTTTCTTTCCTTTGTTTTGTCCTTTGTATATTTCTGTGTACAATAAATTGAATAAATAAATAAAGCTCAGAAGTTTCATAAAATTTCCCGAAGTCAACTCTAATATTGAATGTTGGACAGTTTTAAGCAAGAGATAAGGCATTTTATACAATTTTAATGGAATATTTTGTTGCTTACAGGGTTGGTAATATTTTTAAGAGTTAATATTAAGCTGTTAAGTCAATCTTCCATACTGGACTGGGAGAGAAAGAAAAACATAGAATGTTCCAGTTGCCCTTCCTCCCGGGCAGGCTGTAGAAGTCAGCAAAAGGGATTCGAGGGTTACAGTGTATTGTAATTTAGGCGATGGGCTGACAACCTGTCACTACAGCAATACACATTACAATCTAAAATTGCCCTCAATTTATGTCAGACGTGGCTCAATTTATGTTTTACGCTCTGCCTACCCCGTAAGGGATAAAGGCGTGATTTTATGTATGTATGTTAAGTCAAAGATCTATTAATCAAATGTGAACAATTATTGTACTGCAATATTATTAAATTGTTGATTTATCATTCAGGCTGTAAGTTTAACATTGCCGTAGTGAAACAGCTAGCTAAGCTTTTAACCAAAATACTAATTTAGCTAGTTGGCTACGATAATCAAATGTTGAACATTTCACATGAAAATTACCTTTAATTTACCCGAAATTCAGCTACAGGGAGTCATGCTGATGATTTTGATATGGCCATGTTTGTATAAATACTAAAATTAAATTTGATTTTAGCTTATAAAATTATTGCGCAAATTGAACTTAGTTACCATCTGAACCAAACTGCCTCCGTGGTCTAGTGGCTAGTCCCATGGACTCCCGATCCGGAGGTCCTGGGTTTGATTTCCAGGGGAGAAACACAAAGTTAATATTTGAGAATTTTTCACTATGTGAATTTTTCCCCAGTTTGGTTAGGACATTACAGGCTGAATCACCTGATTGTCCGAAAAAGAAAAAGATTTCATGCTTCGGAGGGCACGTTAAGCCGTCGGTCCCGGTTGCTGTCTTTGATAGTGGTCGTTACTCAAACCATGTCAGAGGCCTGATAGTTGTGCTACTAGGCGGTTTAAAAACTCTGACACCAGGGTTCATCGGGTCCATAGACTCGATACCCAAAAGAAGATCTGAACCAAAGATTGATATACGTTGTTACAGAAATAAACTCAAACCAAAAATACTAGAATGACTCATGAACTTTGAAGGAAAATTAACTAAAAGTCTTCCGTCTCCAGTCGCCGACGTCGCTACGTAAAGAAAATTCAGATTTCTCAAAGAATAAAGCACTCTGAATTTCTCTTGCTATGAAAAGGCAGTAAAGTGAGAGTTTGAGTTTTAAACACAGTTATAAAATGCCAGTTCTGTACCCAAAGTAAGTTCTTTACTTTACGGTTCGTTATTTAATATGGACATCTTATTTAATTAGATTAAACCTAAATTTGTTCCATGCTGGACTGGGAGCGAAAGAAAATTATAGAATGTGCCCGCTGCACTTCCTCCCGGGCATGCTGTAAAAACCAGCTAAGGGATCCGAGGGTTTCAGTATATTGCAATTTAGGCGATGGGCTGACAACCTGTCACTACAGCAATATACCTACAAATTACATACATACATATAATCACGCCTTTATCCCTAATGGGGTAGGCAGAGCGTAAACGACCCAAACAAAGGTCGTTCCGCCACGTCTGACAAAGTTTTGAGGGTTATTTAAGATAGATTTGTAAGCATATTGCTGTAGTGACAGGTTGTCAGCCCATCGCCTAAATTACAATATACTGAAACCCTCGGATCCCTTAACTGGTTTTTACAGCATGCCCGGGAGGAAATGCAGCTGGCACATTCTATGTTTTTCTCTCGCTTTCCAGGCCAGCATGGAAGGTACCTACAAATTGAACTTAAATAACCCTCAAATCTTTGTCAGACGTGGCGAAACGACCTTTGTTTAGGTCGTTTACGCTCTGCCTACCCCATTAGGGATAAAGGCGTGATTATATGTATATATGAATGTAAACCTAAAACTACAAATATGCTTTTTATGCCAGAAAGGAAATTAAGACCATTCTGTACGACGACCCTAATCCTAATTTAGATTTGGATTAATATGTCTTTTCAGAATGACATAAGTGAGAAGATTCTCTATATTGCCGATAGGTGGTTTTTCTAAAGATGAGGTGTCAATGTCATCTGTTTGAATTGTATATAATTATTATCCAACTTACATACATACATACATAAATCACGCCTTTATCCCTTACGGGGTAGGCAGAGCGTTTAACGCCTCGTAAAAGGCGCTTTCGCCACGTCTGACAAAAATTGAGGGCAATTTTAGATTGTAATATGTATTGCTTTAGTGACAGGTTGTCAGCCCATCGCCTAAATTACAATACACTGTAACCCTCGAGTCCCTTTTGCTGACTTCAACAGCATGCCTGGGAGGAAGGGCAGCTGGAACATTCTATGTTTTTCTATCTCTCCCAGTCCAGCATGGAAGAAACAACTTAACCAACTTACATGCATGTTTGAATTGTTTGTTATTACAAGCATTTTATTAAAAACCTATCCTTGTCCATGTCATTTATCTTGTTGCTATGATACTCTTGTTATTCTTTTTCTTCCACGCTGGACTGGGAGCGAGAGAAAAACATAGAATGTGCCAGCTGCATTTCCTCCCGGGCATGCTGTAAAAACTAGCTAAGGGATCTGAGGGTTTCAGTATATTGCGATTTGGGCGATGGGCTGACAACCTGTCACTACAGCAATATACGTACAAAACCATCTTGAATAACCCTCAAAACTTTGTCAGACGTGGCGGAACGACCTTTGTTTAGGTCGTTTACGCTCTACCTACCCCATTAGAGATAAAGGCGTGATTATATGTATGTATGTATGTCTTGTGAATGTTTTGGGAAAAACATAGAATAAAAGAATAAACTGTTCTCGCACGCTTTTAACTAAGAAATAGGTGCTTGATAACATGCTAGCCTACGGTAGTTCTGGCGTAAAAATCTTAATTTCACGTAAAGTAATATTTATTTTCTTCCATGCTGGACTGGGAGCTAAAACAAATCGTAGAATGTGCCAGCTGCACTTTTTCCCGGGCATGCTGTAAAATCCAGATAAGGGATCCGAGGGTTTCAGTATATTGCAATTTACGCGATGGGCTGACAACGTGTCACTACAGCAATATACCTACAAATCTATCTTAAATAACCCCTATCAGACGTGGCGGAACGACCTATTGGTTAAGTAGTTTACGGTCTGCCTACCCCATTAGGGATAAAGGCGTGATTGTGTGTATGTATGTGTGAGTGTGTGTATTATTAAGCGTAATGGTATTCCTCGAATTTATTGAGGCGTCACCGCGCCAGTGGCCGGCCATACTCGTAATTGACACACCGGCTGACCTCCCTATTAAACGCGCTACTGAGTGCTGAGCCACTGCCCGCCAGCACTCACTACTGTTTCCTATTATATCGTCGTGTGAAATTAAATACATTCATGAAAATAATACATACATACCATCACGCCTGTATCCGTAATAGGGTACGCAGAGCGTCAACGACCTAAACAAACAAACAAAGGTCGTTTCGCCACGTCTGACAAATTTTGAGGGTTGTTTAAGATAGATTCAGCCCATCGCCTAAATTACAATATACTAAAACCCACGAATCCCTTAGGTAGTTTAGGTAGTTTTAACAGTACGCCCGGGGAAAAATGCACTTGGTACAAACTATGTTTTTGTATCGCTCCCAGTCCAGCATGGAAGTATGAAATAATTATACCTATATATTTCATTAATTTCGTAACAGAATCTCTTAAAGGATGTTGTAATACAATAAAATTTACTGCAAAAATTAAACCGCATTGCATTATATTATCACACTAGTTAATATATAAACAGGAAGTCCGATAAAAATATTTATGAAAAGTAAGTAAGTACTTTATAAAACCAGTTTTAAGTGTTCTTTCAATATTAACCTGTATGTCAAATTTTATTTCCATGCTGGACAGGGAGAGGGAGAAAAACTTAGAATTTGAAAGCTGCATTTCCTTCCGGGCATGCTGTAAAAGCAGCTAAGGGATCCGAGGGCTTCCGTATATTGCAATTTAGGCGATAGGCTTACAACTTGTCACTACAGCAATATACCTACAAATCTACCTTAAATAACCCTCAAAACATTGTCACGCGAGGCGAAACGACCATTGTTTAGGTCGTTTACGCTCTTACTCGGGATAACCACCCATTAGGGATAAAGGAGTGATAACCGTTTTTACAGCATGCCCGGGAGGAAATGCAGCTGGTACATTCTAAGTTTTTCTGTCGCTACTAGGCCATCATGGGAGTACCAAAACATACATACATACATACATAAAATCACGCCTTTATCCCTTACGGGGTAGGCAGAGCGTTAAACGCCTCGTAAAAGGCGCTTTCGCCGCGTCTGACAATAATTGAGGGTAATTTTAGATTGTAATGTGTATTGCCATAGTGACAGGTTGTCAGCCCATCGAGTAAATTACAATACACTGTAACCCTCGAGTCCCTTTTGCTGTCTTCTACAGCATGCCCGGGAGGAAGGGCAGCTGGAACATTCTATGTTTTTCTATCTCTCCCAGTCCAGCATGGAAGTAACCAAAACATATGAGGCAAATTAATCATTTTATGTGCAGTTCTTCATATTGCTCCCTGGTACGTTGTATAATTAACTTCTCTCCCAACACAAGCAACTAATCATAATATGTTATAGTAAATTCTTTCCTCTCTTCTATATTACGAACACGTACCTCACAAGCTCTGCACAAGATTTACTGAGCTTGACTGATGTACATACATATAGTCACGCCTTTATCCCTAATGGGGTAGGCAGAGCGTAAATGTCTTAAACAAAGGTCGTTCCGCCACGTCTGACAAAGTTTTGAGGGTTATTTAAGATAGATTTTTAGATTGCTGTAGTGACAGGTTGTCAGCCCATCGCCTAAATTGCAATATACTGAAACCCTCGAATCATTTAGCTGTTTTTACAGCATGCCCGGGAGGAGATGCAGCTGGTACATTCTATGTTTTTCTCTCGCTCCCAGTCCAGCATGGAAGAAACTTGACTGACTACGCAATATTAATTCCCAAATTAATATTTGCACTCAGATTTTATGTCGTTGGAATTAATACGTTTTTGAGATCGTGGCAGTCTTGTTGACTTTATTCTTGATTAAGTTGAAAATCGAAGTTTTACGCTTTGGATTTACTCAAAGAAGTTGCAAAAGTTCAGCAGTGATGTTTGACTCTCGTGATTCTCGGAAAGTATTTGGCAGCATTCTCTGTAATTAAATACAAAATCGCACTGCCCTCACTAATACGCCTGATGAAGTATGGCAATTACCCCTTAATGAAAATAAATGCAGGGTCAGTCGCGAAGGTTTTGCAGTTCAAATAGCTTGCTCTGTTCTATTGTATTCGTAAAATGATGTTTTCTCTCACTTTCTCGGAAATAGCTTCATTATAAAAAATAAACATACTTACATTCACTCTTTTCGGTACTCAACTTCGTAGCAGCCGGCAATTTCACCAAACGACGATAATGACAATTACTGTCCGCTACGCGAAGTCTTTAAAGTGTACACTTTTTTTTTAAGGTCGCAATAAAATTTTTTTACTTGCGTTTTTTTAAAGAATGCACATTTCTGTCAAAGGCGCCATGCAAATTATAAATGGAAAAACTTTATGGAGGAATCGCAAGTTTATCTTTAGTTTTAAGTGTATTGTTGTTGTTTCCTCGCAAAATGAGAGAAAAGTACCTACTATACTTCGCTCAACTGATATAGCAATGTATGGTCTCGTTCACAATAACTCGACCATACATTGTTTTTTTTCGGAATTTAGTATAATGTACTATTGGTAGCATAAGCTAAGATATGTTCTGCAGTTTTTGTACTCCCATTAATACATACATATAATCACGCCCTTATCCCTAATGGGGTAGACAGAGCGTAAACGACCTAAACAATGGTCGTCCCGCCACGTCTGACAAAGTTTTGAGGGTTATTTAAGATAGATATGTAGGTATATTGCTATAGTGACAGGTTGTCAGCCCATCGCCTAAATTACAATATACTAAACCCTCGGATCCCTTAGCTTGTTTTTTACAACATGCCCGGGAGGAAATGCAGCTGGCACATTCTATATGTTTCTCTCGCTCCCAGCCCAGCATGGAAGAAATGAGTTGTACAAAAATGATAATTACCTTATTCATTTAAATTAAATTAAAAGAGCCCGACGGAGTAGTGGATAGGGCCGCTGCCCCTACGTCCCAATTTGTGTTTTTCGGTTTTCGAATTTGATATGTACGTTTATTTGGCGCTTTTTCCGTGCTTTGGAAGGCATGTTAAGCCTTTGGTCTCGGTTAATATCGTTCAATACCGTAGATTTATATACATTAAACCATGTCAGAGGTCAGTGCTAAGCGTTAGCGGCTTGAAAACTCTGACCTTATCTAGGAGTGGGCCTGGTTTCCCTTCTGTGTTGCGGAGGTCAGTTGACAGTCGTTCTGTGTAAAAACCAGTATCCTCGTTCATTCCCGGAGATTGATTAGCCCACCCCGTGAGATACTGGACAAGGCTAGGGAGATGATTATAATTAGTACCATACCAATTAGCAATGGTCAGTGTCATGCCAGGGATTAAATCCGCCCCAAGATTTGGTTTGCTCGTAGTAGGCTGATAAGGGTTGAACACTTTTGGAATTCTTTGTATAAATTATTGGGACTAATTGCAATAAAAGACGTTCGTTTTCACCAGTTTTCTCCTTTTAGGCCCTACGTGACGGCAGGCTCAGCATTTTTCCTTCTCCAACTAGACGTGACTAGAATTATTTTTAGATCGGTAGCAATAAGGCCCTTATTGAATTTGTGATTTAGGATTTGGTATTTTATTAGAGTATTTCTTGAGGTAAAGGGACATAAGAATACCTTGTTACTCTAAGATATCAAATGCTCCTTCTGAATTCAGTAATATAGTATAACAAAGCCTTCAAACCTTCTCTACTATTCGGGGTGTAAGGGACAGCGTCTCGTAAACTGATACGGGTTGCTCAGTCAACGACACTGAACAACTTCCACCAGGAAATTCTTACAGGATGTGAAAAGAAAATTTTGGCTTTTCCATACAAATTGTCTGATTGAGAACATTTTGTATGGAATTACCTCTTTTTATCTTTACTTCCTGAAATTATTTCTTGATGGAATTTGTATTTTTTTACACCCGGTATTTCCACCAAATTTTTGTATTTTAATTTGCGATTTTAAAGTACATGAATGTTTTTTACCGTCGATAAAATTGACTGATAAACACACCTATTTCTTTTTTTATTAGTTTAATTTAAAATGACCATTATTATATAGGTAAATCGAACAATGATAAGATTCTTGACAACTTTATTATCCTAAGAAACACCTACATACAAATCCCATAGCGTCTGAAAAACTTTGAAAAGTAACCGAAAAAACTTTCCTCACCTGAATAAATAAGGGTGAAGAAAGCTACTGCAACCAGCCACCGCATGGTGAACACCTCACGCAATCACTCCACTTATCATCGACTCACAGAACTTCCCTCTTCCTCTCTTTCCTCTTCCAGCTTCCTTTAGCACAGGAGAAGTCGTATAACTTATCCGCGAGTTTCGCCGCGCACTGTGACGCGACTGCGAGGGTCAGGATGTACGGACAGACTGGTCTGAATGGAGAACTGCGGCTCAACGGGGCAAACTCTCCACGCATGCGCTGTTGACCTCTTCAACTTTTGAACTTGGTTATAATAAGTATTTTAAAAGACAAAGTATGTCAATTCTTATGAATTTGATTAAATGTAATAAAAGTATTCAAATTACTTTTAATCTTACACTAAAATTTAAGGGATGTTTTTAGAAATTTTATACACTGTAACAGCTTGGAAAATATTTATGATCGTCTCAGATCATCCCATATCAAGATGATTTTTTAGGTGCTACCAATGTTGTCAACGTAGTATGCTCATTGTAGAAACAATTTGGCAGATAGCTACAGTGTTAATTTATATGGTGCGAGAATTATGTTGATCAAACAATTTATATGAGGAAGTAATTTTTTTGGGAAAGTTGTTTAGTTTCGTTGAGTTAAGGTTAGGTTTTGGGACACTTACACCCTGTATTACACTAGTATGGAAGTCTGGCGCCGAAAGAACTGGGACGCTCCGTGGGGATGGCAAATTTTATTGGCAAGCGCGATTCTGGGTTAATAGTTAGGGTGTTTGTGCTCTACTCTGGTTTGTAGGTACAAGACAAACCAGAACAGAGGATTGGGATCCATGAATTGTGAACAATTAGCCTTCGTGCAGCAATACAAAGGCGTCACTTACTGCGCGTAAGGTTTCTCTCAACCCACTGTCAATGGTTTTTGCATTGTCTACAACACACATGCGTCACCTTACACGCTCCTCGCGCGTATTGACAGCAGGATGCGCCGACGTAGAGTTCCTCGCTATGCACGCGTAGTTTGTAAGGTGACACATGTGTGTTGTAGGAATGCGAAAAGCATTGACAGCGTGTTGAGCAGAACCTTTAAGTGACGCCTGTGTGTTGCTGTCCTTAGTTGTATGTGAAAAAACCTCTTTAACACATGCTTTTCTTAGTATACTCGTCCAGTCTTTTTGGTATTTATTTAAATTCAAATTTAAACGTTTATGAAAGTCACAACACAAAATCCTGGTTAATTGCCAATGTAAACCAATTGAGAAAGTAGACTGTGTAACCTATCTTGGAGTTAAGTTAGATACTAATTTCTCCTGGTCCCACCACAAAGATTATATCTGTAATAAACTTAGAATACTTTTAGGTAAGTTTTATCACTTAAGCTTTAAGGTGCCTACAAGCACTTTAAAATGTTTATATCTGTCACTTGTGGACTCAATCATAGGATATGGTCTTGATAGTTATGGACATACATTTAAAACTTACATAGATAAAATTGAATCATTACAAATAAGGTTTTTAAAATTACTTGTCAATAGAAAAACAAAAGCAAAATGTAAAGTTAACTATTATAAATTATTTAAAATATGTGAAATTCTTCCAGCTAGTTTAAAACACAAATATATGTTAGCAGTTAACAATTAAGTATAATAATCAAGAGCATAGCTTGTCATCGGTCCAACATAGTCATGACACCCGTTCGGTATCTGCAGGCAAATTTGATGTACCCAGGGTTAGTAATTACTATGGAGATAGAACATTAAAGAAACGGCTACCATATATACTTAATAGTTTGCCTGAGGACAGCAGACGGGAGCCTAACATTAATAGGTTCAGAAGATTATTAAAAATACATCTGCTGTCTTCATTAGATGATATAGATTAGTGAATATAAATTGATCTCATTAATTCTAACTAAACCTTATGTGATAAAAAATCTTATAATGTATGCCGTAACTAGCATAGTTAGCTTAATAAGTTAAATAATTAATTAATTATTAAGGTTATTGAGACTCGTCGATCTCTCAGACAAACTGTTCATACAGTTTTGAGGGAGTATTTATTAGTTCTTAAGATTTATGTAAATGTTTGTAATAATAAATAATAATAAAGATTTACACTAACACACATCAATACGTTCCTAATTGAAGGTGATTCCTCCCGGCATATGGTTGTTTGAAAGAGCTCATCTCTCCTAAACGAATCATTGGAAAAAATATACATCTCAGAAATTAGTTCATGACTTACAATTGCAACATATAAAAATATTCTAATTCATAAATGAGTACGCTAAAAAAAATTAAAATATTCTTTTTATCTGTAAATTTGATATTCCTTAGTGAGCGCTTTCACAGTTCATTTGAGAAAATATCCATATTATGATTATCTAAAATTGCAACATAACTTTTTTAAATTCGCCTCGTAGTTTTTATGGAATTACCTTGTTTGTGTGTTTTTCGCACATTTTTGACGTGGCCACGGACGTAACCGCCACGCAGTCTCTGCTAAAATCTACCTGCTCATCTGCCGGGGACACCTTAAGGTAATTTTAATAAGCGCTGCATCACCCGATTGCCGCAGAATAATTTGATTGATCCTCATTAGCATAGTATCTCCCACTTCAGTGTATTCATAGTTGCACTGCCACAGTGCAGGGAAATGAAACAAACACGGCAAACAAATGCGAAAACTTTAGGACATTAGTCTCAACTTAGTGTTGCAGATCCTGTGTAGCTGTTTTTGTGCGATTAACAGTGAATCAGTAAACGTTTCCACTTATTCTGCGGCCATTTTCTGAAACTCTGCAATTTATTGGATGCAAGTTTTTACGTACGATTTTCCACTGTACGTACTTGATTGTAATCAGCTTTCTATCTCAATATTGACAATGAGTTTCCCAAGATAATGAAATTAGTACGTTTTGTAGGTAAAATGAAGCCTGTGTCCAAATTCATCATGTCATTGATATGCTTCAGTTTAATTAGTATTGATATATAAAAGACAGCAATGTGGCTTAGTAACATTTACACATTGTGACCTAATAACCTTTATTCTATATCTATTATTTCAGTTGTAATATAATAGCATCTGGCAAACTCATGCCAAGCTATTCCAGGCCAGTGAGTAGCATAAGTTACCGTACTGGGGCGTGTCTTGTCTTGTACCAAAGTCCTGCCAAATGCCTAAGGCGCAATCTACATGAAACAGGTCATGTGGCGAAAATCGCGACATGTATCGCTTTTCAATGCTAGCCCATTCCAGGCCGGTGAGTAGCATAAATTACCGTACTGGGGCGTGCCTTGTCTTTTACCAAAGTCCTGCCAAATGCCTAAGGCGCAATCTACAAGAAACAGGTCATGTGGCGAAAATCGCGACATGTATCGCTTTTCAATGCTGGCATATTCCAGGCCAGTGAGTAGCATAAGTTACGATATTGGGGCGTGCCTTGTCTTGTACCAAAGTCCTGCCAAGTACCTAGGGCGCAATCTACAAGAAACAGATCATGTGGCGAAAATCGCGACATGTATCTCTTTTCAATGCTGGCCTATTCCAGGCCAGTAAGTAGCATAAGTTACGATATTGGGGCGTGCCCTGTCTTATACCGTAGTCCTGCCAAATGCCTAAGGCGCAATCTACATGAAACAGGGAATGCGGCGGAAAACGCGACGTACGTACCTAGTATACATGGGACAGCGTCCCGAAACTGATAGGGGTTGCTCAGTCAACAATACTGAACAACTTCCACCAAGAAATTATTTCAGGGAGTGAAAATAAGAATTGGTTTTTCCATACAAAATGTCCACTTCGATCAAACAATTTGTATGGAAAAGCTAAAATCTCTTTTTCACTTCCTGAAAGAAGCGCAGCCGCAATAAGGCCGCGATTGTATTTTTACACAATTGGCGTCGATTCTCTGGCGACATAATCCTAATTCGTATTCTTGACTTTGGTAACAAATAAACACATGACTTTGACTTTCCTAATCTGACATAAGACTGCATATTTGACGTAAAATACTGAAAAATGCTCTATGCTCAGTTCTTATTTAAAGCGTCTTACGTCAAATTAGTTTAGGAAAGTCAAAGTCGTGTGTTCATTTACTATCCTGTTCTAACTGCCTCCGTGGTCTAGTGGCTAGTGCCATGGACTCCCGATCCGGAGGTCCCGGGTTCGATTCCCAGGGGGGAAACACAAAGTTGATATTTGAGAATTTGTCACTTCGTGAATTTTTCCCCAGTTTGGTTAGGACATTGCAGGCTGAATCACCTGATTGTCCGAAAAAAGAAAAAGATTTCGTGCTTCGGACGGCACGTTAAGCCGTCGGTCTCGGTCGCTATCTTTGATAGTGGTCGTTACTCAACCATGTCAGAGGCCTGATAGTTGTGCTACTAGGCGGTTTTAGAACTCTGACACCAGGGTTCATCAGGTCGATAGACTCGATACCCACTCGACAGAAGAAGACTATCCTGTTCTTATGTCAAACTTAAGACGGTGACTAGATAAAGAATAGTGCGTTAACAACTAGATACTGGTGAAATCATAGTGGAAACGCGCTAAACTAAAAGATTGATTGATTGAATAATGCGTTCAGAATTGCTGCCACTATATTCGTCAAACTGTTGAATTTGTATGATAGTTTTTTTTTTTATTCAAACTTTTACATAAATCTTAAACACTAATACACAGTCCCTCAAAACTGTATGAACAGTTTGTTTGAGAGATCAACGAGTCTCAATAACCTTACTAATTAATTAATTATTTAACTTATTAAGCTAACTATGCAAATTACAGATTACAGCATAAGATTTTTATCACATAACAGTGAGATCAAAGCTTAGAAATAATGAGATCAATTTATATTCACTAATCTATATCATCTAATGAAGATAGCAATTTGACAGATAGATGCGATATAATTATATGTTCGTACAACGAGTTCATCGTTTTCCAATGCTGCCCCTTAGAGATAAATAATGTAAGGAAACGCTTCCCGCAAACTGATTGGGGTTTTTCAGTCAACAAAAGTGCTCTTGTTTAAAATTTATATTGCCAGTTTTTATTAAAAAGTAAAGCGCTGACATTTTTATTTTACAAATACTTTTCTCAAAATTAATATAGATATGAATCTGAGTCTGTAACCACTGTCCCAAAACAGAAGTTAAAGTATTAATGAATTTATACGTAAATAAAATAAAATACATTTTTTTTTTTTTCGATATTGTTAACTGGCGGTTGAAATTTTATACAGGGCGGCAGGGTAGTTCTCCTGATTGACGGAAATGACACGAGTATGCATTTATACATACATATAATAACGCCTTTATCCCTAACGGGTAAACGACCTAAACAAATATCCTTCGGTTACGTCTGACAAAGTTTTGAGGGATATTTAAATGTGTAGGCATATTGCTATAGTGGCAGGTTTTCAGTCCATCGCTTAAATTACAATATACTGAAGCCCTCGGATCTCTTAGCTGGTTTTTACAGCATGCCCGGGAGGAAAAGCAGCTGGCACATTCTATACTTTTCTCTCGCTCCCAGGCCAGCACGAAAACTTTCCAAGTGGAAAGTATCGTGAATGATTCACGATAGTACATTACGTTAGGATAATTTTACAGATACAAGCTTTTAAATGTGAATAATATATAGCTTTTGGTCTTATATTTGTAAAAAAAAATGTTTTTATATAAGAGATAATAAATTCCGCCCAATCATTTCCGTCAAGAAAGTACCCGGCAATAAGAGATACTGCTGTTTTATCCAAAAACTTCAAGTCAAGGCTAGTCGTAGTTTGTGATTTTAAAAATATATTTGCGCCCTTTTTTGAATTTTATCATAAGGATTGTGTCTGGTTTCCCTTCTGGGTTGCGGAGATCAGATGGCAGTCGCTCTGTATACAAACCAATATCCTCGATCAATCCCCTGGATTAGGTAGCCGACCCCGTAAGGTACGGGATAAGGCTAGGGAGATGATGATGATGATGATTTGCATTTATCATATAAAAGATTTATGTTATGGTTTTCTTTCCATTTTGAAAAGGAAACCATAACCTTGGGCTTACTATCTAGCTAATATGTTTTTCCCCTTTATCCTTATATTTTTTTATAAACTAAGTTTTACACATTTATATCTCTCACATCATTATTATCATTTTAATCATTATTTTCATGATAATCTATTTTTCGGCGTAACATCAATCGTAATCTGAGAGAGAAATCATATTTATTATCAAAACTAAAGTCTATATAAGACATACAATGAACTGATTTGCCTATTATTAGGTGTCTTAATCAAGGAACTTGAAACAATAAAGGTTACATTTTACTAGCTGTAATGGCTCGTTATAATATTTTCTGCTTATTTGCAGTTGTTCTGTGTAAGTGTACATACATGCATTTAATCACGTCTTTATCCCTAATGAGGTAGGCAGAGCGTAAACAACCTAAACAAAAGTCATTCCGCCATGTCTGACAAAGTTTTGAGGGTTATTTAAGATGGATTTGTAGGTATATTGCTAAAGTGACAGGTTGTCAGCCCATCGCCTAAATTACAATATACTAAATCTCTCGGATTCCTTAGCTGGTTTATACAACATGCCCGGGAGGAAATGCAGCTGGCACATTCTGTGTTTTTTTATTGCTCCCAGGCTAGCATGTAAGTGTAAAGTTATTAAATAGTAATTAAAATGATTTTCCCATAGAAAATTACCACCTCAATCAGAAAATTTGTAAGGAATCGGAAGGAAGAAATTTATTTATTTGCCAGAAACAATTTCCTGGTGAAAGTTCAGTTGCGTTGACTGCTCAACCCGTAACACTTTGCTTCGAGCTCATCATCTCCCTAGCTGTATCCCGTATCTCACGGGTCGTCTACCTAATCTAGGGGATTGAACGAGGGTACTGGTTTTACACAGAACGACTGCCATCTGACCTCCGCAACCCAGAAGGGAAACCAGACCCAATCCTAGATTAGGTCAGAGTTTTCAAGCCGCCAATGCTTAGCAATGGCCTCTGACATGGCTTAACGACTAATATCTATGGTATTAAACGATATTAACCGGGACCAACGGCTTAACGTGCCTTCCGAAGCACGGAAAAATCGCCGAATAAACGTACATATGAAATTCGTAAACCGAAAAACACATTGGTACGTGGTGGGGTTCGAACCACGACCTCCCGCTCAGGAGGCAGTGGCCCTATCCACTGCACCATCGGGCTCTCAACACTTTGATTCGAGCTATCCCCCACTAAATGGTATTATATCAACATGTGGTAAATCTTTACTTTTGGATATTCAGTTTTCAGTGGGTGCCAGGGAAATGAAACAAAAGCTGGACTTGCCACTCGTTTTGGTGACAACAACCGTTATTATGTTTATTCACGGTACGTACATCCTTTTATTAAATCAGAAATAGGTTTGCTCTTGACTCTAAACAAGGTCAGGGAGTGACAAATTCAACGATGGAGCCAGCTCACCTAGGAGATGCTTTGGCACTCTAATGTACCGACGGAACACAGCCAGCTGTTTGGCGCCGGACTCCGGTGAGAGAATGGTCACATGCTAACCTTACATCTCTCTTGTTAATAAATAGGTTCTTTTTTTTAAAACACGAGTAGTACCCTATAAAACAGCTTTCGCTCAAGTACGATTTTGCCTTAGTATAAACTTTACAACTCTATTATATCACATAGATACACCTCATAAGACAAAGTTACAATTTACATCCAAGTACTCGAGCAGTCACTTTTAAAGAGAAGCTAATGGTGTAAATACGAGTATATAAGGATTTCTTTTTATTCCATACCATCAGGGTAAACAAAAAGTATTTTTATTTTTTTGTGTAGGTATCCTACTTAAATCGCATCTAAGACAGATTTAAATATAAAAGGAACTCTGAGTGTTTATAATATTTGTGTCGAATTTGTTTTACAGTGACAACCCTAGGACTGCAATAAATTTTGATCCGAACGCAGTCTCAGTGAACCAAACCCGTGTTCTTAGAGAGAAGACAGCCATCCTCATTCATGATGTACGGGGCAGCTACATAAGCCCTATCAATCCGAACGTGAGGGATGGTACGACTAAAATTTTCTCTTCTAATAAAAAAAAAATAGTATTATGTTACGATCAATTCTCAATTCTTTTATACAGGGTGTAAAAAAGTACTACGTTTTTTAATCCACGTATTGTATTAGTGATATACAAAACAAACCACATATAAAAAAATTACTAAATTCGTAAAACAGAAACAAGTAGGCCAAACGTTGTCTTGTACTTTACGGCAGGCGGTGCGGTGGTGCGGCCGGGTGGGCGTCAGCCGCGGGGCGCGAGGCTATGACAAATGCCGTAATGTGTGTGACTACAGTTGGCTCACTTGGTTCTGTATTACGAACTTAATAAAATTTTAATATGTTCATTTATTTATTCTATTTGTGGTTTTGGTCGTATATCACTAATGCAATGCGTGGTTTAGAGGAACTTTACGTTTACTTTTTTTACACCCTGTATGCTTATTTCTTATTTTATTTTATAACTTTTTTTTAGCTTTCCTAACTGCGGAAAACGTGAGCATCATAGTAGTAGACTGGTCGTTTGTTGCCATGAGGGATAACCAATTCATCGTCGCAGCAGCGCCAGATGTTGGTGCAGACATAGCTAAGTTGATCCGGGTTCTGGTGAACGCCAGAAAGGTATCTTTGGAAAACTTGCACCTGATCGGCTTTGGCGTTGGTGCCCACATCGCAGCCTTCGCGGCAAGAGCCATCACTACCGGCAAAGTCGCTAGGATCACTGGTGAGTTGTTCAAACTGAAAAGTGACATGACGAGGCGCGAAACTACTTGCATAAGCTAAAGTATTCGTGTTCGCGCAGTGAAGTGGTGGTGAATCGACTTATCAATATAACTTCTTGTCTTTCTTGTTCGTGGACTTCGCGGCAATTGCTTAGTATGGTGGCGTCATTATTTATATCTGTAGTTTGTGTCTTGGTAGTACTCAGTTGAATAAAAAAAATCCCCTTCGAAATCGGTTAAAAACACTAACTAAATTCAGTTCCCTGCCTAATGCCTAACCCCTAAACACAGGGGAGTGATTATTTGTATCCTTGGCTTTTGTCTATGTAACAATTAGTTCAATAAAAAAGTCTCATCAAAAATAATTAAAAATCACTAACTATTTTCAGTTCCCTGCCTACTATCTACCCCCTAAGTACGATTGCGTGATTATATATAGCTTTTGTCCGTTTTCAAGATACCATTTATCACCATACCAAACTTTATCAAAACCCGTTTAGCTGTTTAGGCGTGAAAGAAATCACTAATTAAATTCAGTTCCCTGCTTACTACCTACCCCCTAAGTACGGTGGCGTGATTACATATTACCTATGTCCGTCTCTAGGTTACCATCTCTCGTCATACCAAATTTCATCAAAATCCGTTAAGCGGTTTAAGTGTGAAAGAGCAACAGACAGACAGACAGAGTTACTTTCGCATTTATAATATTAGTATGGATAGTATAGATTACATTTGAAGTCACCTACTGCAACATTACAAAAAAATGTGGAGATGTATTTTTTTATACATATACATAAGATAAGATAAGATAAGAATATACTTTATTGCACAGAAAAGACACAAGTGAAAATTAAATTAAATGAAACAAATAGTAGTACAAATAGGCGGCCTTATTGCTATGCAGCAATTTCTTCCAGGCAACCTTAGGGTACAGGAAAATAAAAAGTTGAACTAGTGGGCTGGTATACATTTTAGGCAATGTATTGTATATACATACATACATATAATCACGCCTTTATCCCTGAAAGAGTAGGCAGAGCGTAAACAACCTACACAGAGGTCATTCTGCCACTTCTGACAAAGTTTTGAGGGTTATTTAAGATAGATTTGTAGGTATATTGCTTTAGTGACAGGTTGTCAGCCTATCGCCTAAATTGCAATATACAGAAACCCTCGGATCCCTTAGCTGGTTTTTGCATCATGAAAGTATGCCGACCTATTTTTTTTTTTTTATGCTCCATCATAATTCCTTTGACCCTTTAAGACATTATAAACCTCGTATTAAATAGCCCGTGTGAAGAGAAACGGAAAATACTAAAACCTCTACCATAACTATTCTCAAGCTCATAATCTGAGTGCATTTTCTTGCAAGCTTTTTACCTTAGATGGTAAAGTTTTGTTCCGCAAAGGATAACGATGAAAAATAACGCTTTCGGCATCTACTTTAGCTTTTATTAAAAATATAACGTTAAATATTGCGTTACTTATAGGTACTATACTTACTTGGAAAATCTGCGGACAAATATAGAAAAACTTAGAAGTAGAATCATAATGTTTGATTAAGTCATAATAAGGTATGAATAATGTTTCATACTATTTAGAAAGAAAAGTTTCAAAACTTATTTATAAATAAATTTTAACAGTACAAAGATAAATTAAGGCTTTCGGCTGACATATCTGTGGGTATTTGGATGTTTGTTACTCAATCAAGCTTCAGTCACTAAAAGGATCAGGATAAAATTGGGACACTAACGGCTTAATAAGATAAGGGTTAGGTTCTGGCATACACCACAGGATATTTTATTACTACAAGAAAACTACGACAATCTGCAATTTAGCGCGCGTGAAACCGCGGGCGGAAAGTGAGTATATTATTTTTTATTTTTTTTATATATAAATTATTTTTCCTACAGCTCTGGACCCAGCTGGTGCCAATTTACTATGGACCAGTAACTCCGGTCGTCTCCAAGCATCTGATGCGGACTACGTGGAGGTCATCCATACCGACTCCGAAACCACCGGAACTCGAGACCTGATTGGTCATGTGGACTTCTTCCCCAATGCTGGAACTAAACAGACAGGTAGGAAATTCATTTGCCCAGTTCTTACGGATCACCATCTTTGAATTTCTTCGCAGATTAGAGTAGGTTTGTGTAGACCAGACGTTTCGACGACGATTCATGGAGGGACTGCTATACGATTCGATGATGATTACCCAAATACATACACAGATACATATAATCACGTCTTTATCTCTAATGGGGTAGGCAGAGTGTAAACGACCTAAATAAAGATTGTTCCGCCACGTCTGACAAAGTTACTAGGGGTATTTATCCCCTTAACAGTAATCGCACGAATAACTAGTAAACATATTTTATTAGCACATTTTGATATTTAAGTCTTTATTGGAGGACAATTTGTTAAGAAATTTACAACATACGAGTATATTGATAGTCTTTCTCAGTACAAGCGATCAAATTATGGAACGCCCTGACGGTTGAAATTAAACGATCTCCATCACAGGCAATATTTAAGGAGCGTGTTAAGAAACACTTAATAGAATTCCCATAGAATACATGTTTTCTATTCCTTTCTATATCATTTGTGTATCCGTCATTCCTTTTCATATCAATCTGAATTATTTATTTATATCCTTTCCTCCAAAATGTATGTATTAGTTTATTATATATGGTACATAGTAGTTTATTATCTATTATAATAATTTATGTATATCATATATGTATTTTATGTAGATTTGTCTATATTAATTAGTTTTTAGTAAGATGCACACTATCCCGCATTATCTAAATTTGATTTCCTCTACCCAAGGTTGCCTGGTACAAATTGCTACCATAGCAATAAGGCCGCCTTCATTGTACTTTAATTTTTATTCATTTGTTCTCAATTCCTATTGTTTTTGTTTTATGTGCAATAAAGAATATATCTATCTATCTATAGAGTCTCCTCTCTTCACCTTTCCCACCTCTGTTTTTTCGATAGTCAGGGTACATTCATTAAAATAGATACCAAAACTATTTCAGGATGCGAGGTTGATCAGTGCAACCACGACCGAGCCTGGGAGCTGTTTGCTGCCTCCCTGACCCACGGCGGCCTGGAGGGTAACAAGTGCTCCAGCGACCAGCCCAGCAAGGCCAACTGCAAAGGATATATCCTAAACATGGGCAACAATCAATTAATCAAATACGGGTAAAAAATAAGCAATATCAATCGCGTTGACATCACCCTAAAAGATGTTGCCGTTTTTTTAAATCATACATACATATAATCACGCCTTTATCCCTAATGGGGTAGGCAGAGCGTAAACTACCTAAACAAAGGTCGTTCCGCCACGTCTGACAAAGTTTTGAGGGTTGTTTATGGTATATTGCTGTAGTGACATCGCCTAAATTGCAATTTACAGAAACCCTTGGATCCCTTAGCTGGTTTTTACAGCATGCCTGGGAGGAAATCCAGCTGGAACATTCTATGTTTTTCTCGGTCCCAGTCCAGCATGGATGTAGTTTATTTAATCATTCGAACTTATGTTCGCATTCACCATTTTCATTTTGATTCGGGTGATTCAAAAATACCATTTTTATTTGATAAGGGATCCGTGGGTTTCAGTATATTGTAATTAAGGCGATGGGCTGACAACATGTCACTACAGCAATATACTTACAAATCTATCTTAAATAACCCTCAAAACTTTGTCAGACGTGGCGAAACGACCTTTGTTTGGGTCGTTTACGCTCTGCCTACCCCATTAGGGATAAAGGCGTGATTATATGTATGTATGTATGTGATTCAAAAATACGGCTCTTTACTCCTTAAATACGGAAAAGTCTGACTGAATAAATTATTAGAATCTTAAATAATATTAATTCAGTAATATGGGTATATTTTTAAGCATGCTGCCTGTTGTTTGTTAACATCTATTGGTGCCTACATGAAATTTAATATTGAGGAAATGAAATTATGTAAAATGTGTTTTTATCTCTTTCAGAGTTGGTTCTTATTTCTTCGAAACAAGCGACATATATCCCTATAATAAGGAGTGTGCTTGTGACTGTAGTGTGGACGAACAACCAGAAGCAACGCCACAAACAGAAGCAAATAAGTACTAATATTAATTGATTTTACAAGTTACAGAAATTAATTATTTGTTCGGACATGAAAAAAGTATAATAATTGTAATTAATAAAGCATTTTTAATACTATCTGTGTTTTATTGAGGATGCAAAGATCCTAAATAAAGAAATATTCATACTTCTTCTCCTTCTTGTTGTGTGGGTTTCGAGTCGATCGACCCGAGAAACCCTTCAGAGACCCTAATATTCGGCTAATATGCGTCTGACATGGTTTATAAACTGATATCTGGACAAGGAGCAATTGAAATTTAGAAAAACATAGAATGTTCCAGCTGCGTCTCTTCCCGAGCACACTATAAAAATCAGTAGTTAGCGACGAGAGTTTCTGTGTATTGCAGTTTATGTGAGCATTTCGTATTTTTTACATGACAAATACGCCCTTTTATGAGGTCGCTGTCGCTCTGTCTGCCACGTAAGGGGGAGGGGGAGAAGATGGAATTTATCAATTCTTCTCATATATATTTTTTAAAACTATCGAGTTTAGCGCAAAAAGTCAGGAACAAAAATAATGTACATTAAATTGCAAATATAACTGTGGTACTAAACTTTTTACTTGCGTTAATACTTAAAAAGTTACGGACGAATAAAATACACGTAAATCTAAAATTAATGTCCTTACTGTCAGATTAATTGACTAGTTCATCAACGTAGAGCCGTAATTACTAAAGCTAGAATCATGAAATTGAAAAGAAAGTTCCTTTTATGACATAACCTCTCTACAAAAGTATATTTGGATTTTCCATCCCCAAGGGGGTTAAATAAGGGTGGAAATTTGTATGGAAGTCTGTCAATTATGAAGTTAGGATTCTTAAAAAATAATAGACACGTGTTTCAGAAATTTTGATACTTCCTTCCCGAATCCGGTGAAAAAGGAAAAGACCGTAATTACATCAAATTTGTATCCACTTTTTTACCCCTTTGGTATTGGAAATGTCAAAAACACTGAAATATGTGTCCATATTTTTTATATCCTTACTTCAAAATTGGCAGACTACCATACCAACCTCCATCCCCTATTTAACCCTCTTGAAGGTGGAAAATCCAAATATCCTTTCGCATAGGAAGGTTACGTTATAAAAGGAACTTACTTTCCAAATTTCATTATTCAAGCTTTAGGCGCATGGCAAATAGCAAAAGGCGAGACGGCGGAGCGGCGGAGGCGAGGCGCTATCAGTTTACAAGAGGCAAAAACTCTGTTTACACGCATTCAAAATTTGGGAACATCTTACTAGCTTATGCAAGTAGGTACTTAATTTCTAGTAATTGACTCATAACATTTTAACACTTTTGACCTCTTTATAACTCCAAAACAATTCAATCAATTTAAATACACCAAATTTGGTTTATATATTTAGATTTTCTAGATAAACAAGTACTTCAAATTTTATAAACATAGATCAAACGGTTATTTAAATATTAATTCTGAAAAATCGTATTTTTTATGACTGATTGACTGACTGACATACATATCAAAAACCCAATGACCTAGGAAGCTGATATTTGGAATGAAGATTGATTATAATGACAGAAAGTTAGATATGTAAAAAAAAAAAATATGTATTGTACCCCCTCTCCCATACAAGTAAAAGGGGGCAATTTTTTTAACTACTATATGCATGCCGTGGCAATCTTTAAGTAAGGCTCCACTAAGCATATAATTTAAGTTTTGTTTTGTTATCACGAATTGTATGAGTGTGTGTCCTTGTTGATTGACCTTAAATAAATAAAATAAACCAAGAAATTTTATGAGACCTGTCCAACGATACCCCACTCAATTTATATATATAAATTGTATATAATATATATATATATATATATATATATATATATATAAATTGAGTGGGGTATCGTTGGACAGGTCTCATAAAATTTGGTAGATATTTCTTTGAAAATAAGTGCATTAAATGGGTCCTTCTCAAGATATCTGCATTTAAAGTCGCCGTTCTTAAAAACAAAAAAAATAACTAAAAACCTAACCAACTTCCAAATGATCTAGTAAGCTGATATTTGGTATAAAGATTGATTATAATGCAACATTAGAAATGTAAAAATACAAGTGATAGGGGCATTTTTTTCTTTTTTTTATCAACTTTACAGTTTTTAGAGGACCTATGTCGGGAGGAGAGACCAGGAGGCCCATAGCACAGGGTCTACCTAGTTTGGGACTCCTGTCTTTCCATAATTATAAACTTGACACGCTATTATTTTGTAAACTAAATTATAAGTACCTACTATTGTGGAAAGAAAATAAAAAATATTATTATTAAAAAAAATATTATTACTATATTGAGTGAGGTATCGTTAGACAGGTCTTATAAAATTTTTGTTTAAAAAAAAGTGCCTTCAATGGGTTCTTCTCGAGATATTTGCATTTAATGCCGCCGTTCTTAAAAACAAAAAAAATATCAATAACCTAACCCACTTCCAAGTGACCTAGGAAGTTGATATTTGGTATAAAGATTGATTATAATGACGCAAGGTTCAAAATGTAAATAAAAAATTCAATCAAAAATTAGGATACATCCCATACAAGTGAAAGGAGGGCATTTTTTATTTTTTTTTACTTACCACATTGAGTGGGATATCATTTGACAGGTCTTTTAAAATTAGGAAGAGGTTTCTTAAAGGAGAAGTGCCTTAAATGGGTCCTTCTCGAGATATTTGCATTTAAAGTCGCCGCTCTTAAGAACAGAATAAAAAATCAAAAACGCATCCCACATTCAGAAGACCTAGAAAATAAAAATTTGATACAAAGATAGCTTATAATGATACCATAATGGAAACATAAAAAAACTTATGTTTTTGGACGCCTTACAAGTGTTTTTTTTTACCCTACAAAATTTAAGTGGGTAAGATGACACCATCTTGGACGAATAAATCTCTGGACACGTCACAAAACGAAAATGTATGAGAACTCATTCAACCAAAAGTGGGTATGACGGATAGTACCCAAACAAATATAGAAAGTACGCGCTTCCTAACATGTTTGTTTATTTTTGACACTTTTTAAATATTCGTGTTAGATGACTTTTTTGATCGTGTCATAGATAGTGTTGTACCCCAGTCGATAATCGATAAGGAATGAATGATTGAGTGAATGATGTTACCTTAATCATAGAAATATGAACACGTATTTTTATTAAATTATTTTTTGAATAAAAGTAAAGTCGAATTTTCAAATCGATCACAATTCATTGAATTTATACCATTATCTATCTATACATTAATAAATCTCTAGAACTATTACTGCTACTTCTCTGTACTTTGAATATTTTCAAGAAAATATTATTGCAAAAGGCATTATAGCGATACCACAAGACCAATACAATAAATTTGAAATTATGTATCTATGTATCTGTCTGTATGTTATCACATGACGCCAAAATTACTAAACAGATTTCGATAGGAGTTTTTTTTATTCAACCAAGCGACATTGGACTCAACAAAGGATATATATATCATACTACCTTACTTATAGGGTCGGCAGGTAATTGAATTTTGGTTGTATTTCAACCGATTTTGATGAAAAAAAAAAAATCAAATTTTGTCTGTCTGTCTGTTGTTTAAAAATATATATTAAAAAAAAAATGTCTGTCTGTCTGTATGTTACCACATCACGCCAAAACTACTGAACCGATTTCGATGGGAATTTTTTTATTCAACTGTGTGTTACCCGGGTTGCAACTGAGGGTACTTAAAATCACGCTACCTAATTTAGGGAGTAGGCAGGAAATTGAATTTTGGCTGTTTCTTATCCTGCTATTTCTTATTTTTATGGAACTTTTTCTTTCGACTGAACATTATTTAAAATCAAAGTTACGATACAAATAATCACGCCACCTGACTTAGGGGGTAGGCCGGAAATTGAACTCTGATCGTTTTAACCGATCTTAAATGGTCTTTTTATTTGACAGAGTTTTTTTAATTGCCTGGTGTACAGGCGGTCGTTTTTAACCTATTTTTATGGAAATTTTATATTTGACTAAGCAGTACTTAATCTCAAAATTACTATACAAATAATAACGCCACCTGACTTAGGGGGTAGGCAGGAAATTGAACTCTGATCGTTTTAACCGATTTTAAAGGGACTTTTTATTTGACTGAGTTTTAATTACCTGGTGTCCAGCCTAGGTTAGAAATAATCACGCAAACCATTCTATATTGAGTAAGTACCTCAGTTAACCCGCGCGCGGAATTGTGTTTCGCATTGTCTGATCTTTGTTTTTGTATGGAAAAACGATTAAATTAAAATTAGTATTGTGAGTGCTAAAAATCCTCAAAAACAAAAGATTTTATTTAAATAAAGGCATATAAAGAAAGAAAAAAAAATCATTATATTCTGCATGTTTCCTTTGAGCAAATCTTTTGATAATAATTTTATTTAATTTTTGTTTATTTAGAACACAAACAGTCATACATAAACATCATTCTTAGATATACGAGTCAGTAATAAACAGACCTGGAGGTTCATTACTGTAATTTAACAATAATAAAGGTACGAGCATTCGGTAAACAACTTGGCAGTACTGTTACCAAGGTCCAATCACAATAAAAAACGGAACACTAAAATTAATACACGGATCAGTTTGCCAAAATCTTGGTTTTAGCACTTTTTTGATCGTAAACAGAGAATCATGAAAAGGATCTTTTTCCTTTAAACTTATAATATTCTAATAGTTACAGACTCGTCTGAAAAACTTTTGTTGAACATAGTTAGCACGAGCAAAACTTACTGAAAATAATTCGCGTGGGCGCAGACGTTGAGGAAACGTTGTTTAAACAAGCGTACGAGGTGTAAGGAACCGCGTCCCACAAATTGATAGGGATTGCTACAACAACTTCCACCAGGAAATCCTTTCAGGAAGAGAAAAAAAAGGCTTTTCCATACATAATGTTCACCTCGATCAAACAATTTGTATGGAAAAGGCACAATTTTTCACTTTCCGAAAATAAATCCTGCTGAAAGTTGTTTTGCGTCGTTGACTGAGTAGCCCCTATCAGTTTGCAGGACGCTGTCCGTTACACCTTGTATAACTCCATATCTCCACCATGTGCATCGACATTTTTTATTTTAATACTAGCTGTGCACGCGACTTCGTACGCCCGGTTTGTATGGAAAACACGCAGTGTCGAATAAACTGAAAATGCTTCTCTGAACGTAGAAGCGGGATCCGCTAACCCGCGCGCGGTAGCGTGATTGGCATTTTCTGATCATTGTTTTTGAATGGAAAACACGATTCCGCGCGCGAGCTAGCAGATCCCGCTCCTACGCGCGGAGAAGCGTTTGCAGTATGTTCAACACTACGTGTTTTCCACGCAAACTCGGGTACTTACTTAATATTAGAATGGATTGCGTAATTATTTCTAACCTAGGCTGGACTGGTTAATTAAAAAAACTCAGTCAAATATGAGGGGCGGCTGATATAAAATCTACTTTGTTAAAGAAAGTTTTGAAAATCGAACTGGCCATTGCAAAATCATATTCTATATTTATTCCTTTTTCAAAATTATGACGCTTATTTTTTTTTCGCTTGCTTTTGTTTTTTTGGCGCGGCTTTGATTTCACCATGTCGAAAGAAAATTGCAAAATGATGAAATTTGAGCATCGAGCAGTGATTAAATTCCTAAGTAAAGAAGGAAATACGCCTACGCAGATCAGAGAGCGCATGTTAAAGGTGTTTGGTGATTCAAGTCCTTCTGAATTCGTCATAAAGTTTTGGTCGAAGCAATTTAAACATGGCCGTGAGAGCCTGGAAGACGACACACGTAGTGGAAGGCCAATTTCTGCTGTTACCGCAGATAATGTTGAAAAGGTGAAGAACCTGATTCTTGCAGATCGGCGAATCAAGCAGTGGGAGATAGCCAGAGATGTGGGCATTAGCAAGGAACGAGTTCATGAAATTATTTACGAACATTTGGGCATGTCCAAGGTGAGCGCGCGTTGGGTCCCTAGAATGTTGACCACCTTTGACAAACAAAGGCGAGTAGAATGTTGTCAGGCATTTTTAGACCTGGTCAAAGGTAAAGAAGAAGAGACTATCTCTCGAATTGTGACCTGTGATGAAACTTGGATTCGCCAGTGGGATCCGAAAAGCAAACAAGAGTCAATGCAATGGAAATTTAAAGGAAAAAAGCCGCCAAGGAAGTTCAAGGTTCGGCCGTCGGCTGGAAAACTAATGGCCACCGTATTTTGGGATGTCGAAGGGATTTTAATGATAGATTATTTGTCTAAAAATACAACAATGAATGCTGAATATTATGCAAACTTGCTTGACCAGCTTCGTGAAAAAATTAAAGAAAAGCGGAGAGGCAAACTCAGCAAAGGTGTTCTGATTTTACAAGACAATGCTCCTGTACACACAGCCTTAACGGCGAGGTCAGCACTGACCAAAAACGGCTTCCCAGAAATTAACCATCCACCTTATAGTCCAGATCTGGCTCCCTGTGACTATTTCTTATTCAAAGAAAAAATTGAGGGGTCGCAGATTTTCGACGGACGAAGAAATGAAAGAGGCTGTGACTGACCATTTTGACGAGCAAAATAAAAATTACTATTATAACGGCATGATGTCACTTATTTGCAAATGTCATAAGTGTATTTCACTTGCAGGAGACTATATAGAAAAATAAAAAATAAAATAGCCATCAAAGTCTATTCTTTCATAGTTAGGTAGATTACTTATCAGCCACCCCTCGTATAACATAATAATAAATATAATATAATATGTCCCTTTAGGATCAGTTAAAACGATCAGAGTTCAATTTCCTGTCTACTCCCTTAGTTAGGTGGCGTGATTATTTGTATCGTAACTTTTGAGTTTAAGTAATGCTCAGTCAAATAAAAAAAAATCATCAAAATCGGTTAAAAACGACACAAAATATTTTTTTTACCTACCTCCTTAGTCATGAGACGTGATTATTTGTTTCGTAACTTTGAGTTTTAGTAATGTCGCACAAAAAAAACATCAAAATCGGTTAAGAACTACTCAAATTCAATATTCTACCTACCTCTTAAGTCATGAGTCGTGATTATTTGTTTCGTAACTTTCATTTTAAATAATGCTGCGTCGAATAAAAAAAGTTTCATAAAAATCGGTTTAAAAACAGCCAAATTTCAATTTCCTGCCTACTCCCTAAGTCAGGTAGCGTGATTATAGGTATCCTTAGTTGCAACACGGGTAACACATAGTTGAATAAAAAAAGTCCCATCGAAATCGGTTCACTAGTTTCGACGTGATGTGTAGTCCGATAGCGCTAGGTTTTGAGGTTTCAAAACTCTTAAAGTTGTTTGTTTTTTGCATACAGTTTCCGGACCATTTTCCCAACCTAATACATTATTTTGTGCCATCCTAGGTACTTGCATAGGTAGAAATTTAGGTATTTGTCTTTTCGATCAGTATTGGACGAAAAGATAATTAGAGATGAAAATATTACTTTCATGGTAATAACGAGATAGTAATTGATGTACATATGCATTTCGTGCCATATATGTCCACGAGAATCCTAATATTTAACCAGTACCTAATACGTCGCCAACTAGATCTCAAATAATATTACAATAGGTTAAATAGGTGTTACGCGGTTCAGAATACTGATATCTGTTGTTTAAAATATTATCGACGACGTTTATAGATATTTATTTTTTTCATTACTAAGTACAGCCTGTAAAATCCACAAAAGAAATGGCAAGTTATTAGAGTTTACGTGTTCTTTGTTATTATGGTGTAACAAAACACTATTCATAATTTGTGTTGTTTTTATCCACGAACTTCTACTTTTAGGTACCTACCTACATAAGAATGGCGAGCGCAGGGACCATCGAGCGCGCGGAACGTCACGCGCGGGCGCGGGCGGCGGGGAGCACCGGCCAGCTAGAAGCGCGGACGCGTGCATTTTGTTTACATTCTGTCTTCTTGGTGCAAGTTGCGACAAGCAATTATGAAACTGTGACTGACTAAAATGAAAATCGAAACTGGGTTATTACCCGACTGGACCAACGAAGAATAAAGAGATTTTTGTTCGTTTTTTACTGTAAATCACGCCTGTTTTTACTAAATTGTTACTCCTGTGTTTGTTTTTTTCGAAATTGAACACTGAGATCTTTTATAGGTACCTTATTAAATCAAATCCGAAAAAAAAATGTCATTCATCATTAAAAAATACATCAGGGCTATGTAGGTATGTACCAGTGTTGTTGCAATAGCGATAGTTTCACAATGGATAGTTGACCTTGAAAAAAAGTATAAGTAGACTATCGCTATCGCAATAACACTGGTATGCAGGTACTAAGTGATAATAAGGTTTAGATAGGTAGGTATTTGTTTGATACACTTCTTCTAACTTACTGTCATAAAATCTTTCGTTTGCAAAGTAAGGTATGTTTCATTCCACTGCATAACAAGGAGAGGCTGCGGGAGGGAGGGTATAAGTGAGGGGCGGGGCGGGGAGCGCGCTCAGTTGCCACTTTGCACGGCACAACATAACCAGCAAAAAGGCAAGCTCGTAATCACAATCAAAATATGTAGGTATTTTAACGTACATATTTACTGCCTACTTACAATATATTATGTGTTAGATACATAATTATACTAAAACAAAAAACTGTTTATTAGATAATCGACGGGAACAGTAGCCTCCAAAAAAAAACGAATAGATAAACGTTCATCTCATACTTAGGTATTAAGTAATAGAAACTGGTTTGTTTTGATGTTAAAACTTATATTTAATGCAAAAACCATAAAATAATCTTAGTTTTTGGAATAAAGTTTATATATATAGCTATTTATAAACAACCGTTTCTACCCGGCTACATTCGCCCAAAATGGTTTTAGCCGATTTCGACGTTTTAAACCGCTTGGTTGAACCGGCTTTACATCTATAGTAGTGGGTAAAAACCCATTCAATCCACCCGATTATCACGAAATTTTTGGGGCTAAAACCGGATAATGACCCAAATCACCCGTTTTAATCCCTTATCACCCAATATGTCGGGTGAAAACAAGGGTCAATAGTCGATAAAAGCTATGGAAACTCAGCCAATTTTGAAGTTAGGATCTTCCAATTTTGTGTTACTACTCTTACTCAACTCTTATTCTATTACTTTTCTTCTTCTCCTAAGCCTTCTTCTCATCATCTGGGGTCGGTTTTCCTTGTCTGCCTCTTCCATTTATGTCTATCTTGTGCTGTTTCGGCGTCTATGTCGGATTCTTTCAGGTCTTTTTGTACCGTCATCAGCCAAAAGGCGGGGTGACTTTCGCGGCGTCGCGTCGTCGTGGGTAAGTTTATGACTATTCGTGCTATTGTATGGTCCTCAGGGCGGCGAAGCACATGTCCATACCATGGTAGGCGTCGTTCTTCGGCCTTGTCTGTAATTGGGTAAATTTTTTATCTTCCTCTGATGTGGACATCGCGAACTTAGTCCAGCAGTGTGACAACCACTGACCAGCGTAACATGCGCATTTCTGTAGTGTGAAGCTTTGACAGGTGTTGTTTAGTAGATGCCCAACATTCTGTATCGTAGAGGTGGCAGGTCTTATGGCCGTTTGGTACAGTTTGCCTTTAAGCACAGCTCGGACACTCCTAACTACCATGTCATTTCGGTCATACATCGTCAGACGGCATGTTGCACCTGGCATGGGTTTGTGTGTGTGTTATAAGGGTTGATAAAAAAATTGTTATACCGGTCATAATCATCACTTGATTAATCTGGTTTTTGATTAAACCAACGTTTTAAAGTAGTTTACTGTAACTGAATAGTTAGAATAGATTAGGTTCCATATTTTGTATGAATTTACTTACCGTCTCTCATCACTGTGGAATATAAAAAAGTTCCTATTGGAGTCATCTCTTGTAGTCGAAAAACATCCGTACTCGGAACAGTACCTAACCTTTGGAACACAAAACTTTATTATATCCGTTACACTGGGAAACATGCGTGCGCCATACCCACTAAGCGTACGCTCAATGTGGCCCACAATCCGGCGCGGAGTGTGACGTATGTCGGACAGGGGTAGGGAGGTGAATGTCCATTCTGTATGTAGTACTATTATATATTCTTTGCTTTAAGTTTAATGGGCATCTTCCTGTCACACATTACACTTGTGAGTTGTCTCAACCATCCATCCCGTTGTTGTTCTATGGGTTACATCTCGCAAAAGTTTTCCGTCATTGCTAATGATTGATCCCAAATATTTATGTATGGACGCCGCCCCGTCTATGAAAAGTTTTATCTGGCTCCGTGTGACCATCAAATATACACGACATATGCTTTGAATTTTTTGCGACTAATCTTAAGACAATTATTATTATTATTATTTTTTTATTAGAATTTTATTACAATAAATGATCCTTATACAATCTATAAGACATCGCTAAACCCGTAATAGGTTTGTCTCGATGACTATAAAAGTATACATCTTCAAGTGACTTCAGCCAGAGATTGAAATCAGTCTGTAGGTCTTCCACTGAGTCTGATATCAGAGCAACGTCATTTGCATACAGTATATTCTATGGTACTAGTTTTTGGCAGCGGTTTGTGATATAGTCCTTAGTGACATTGGTGACGTTAAATAACAAAGGGCTCAATGCCGACCCTTGATCAACGCCAACTGCAATTTCAAATTTGTTACAGATGCCTGCTGGACAAATGACTTGTATATATCCTGAATGAAGGCGATGTATTGTTCTGGGACATTTTGGGCTCTAAGTACATTCCAAAAAAGTTCTCGGGGCACGTGATCGAAAGCCTTTTCTAGATGAAAAAAGATCATGTGTAGATTTGTGTTACGTGCTCTGGCCTTTTCCTTTTTGTATCGGAAAGACGAGTTGAGTGCCTTTCGAAGCTTAGCCGTCTTGGTAAAAAAAAAGGTTGGTTCTGTCCTGCTTCTCTTCATCATGGCTAACCTTCAGTCGTGTACGCTTTTGCATCCAGAAATTTCTGGACTTCACAGGGCCGACGATAGCTGCCAGGAGAGATATTGTAAACAAATTGTGTAAATACCACATGGACTTGTCCGGATGGGATATTGATGGGAAGGTGATGCCAACCTTAACAGACAACTGGTCTTGGGGTCGGTGACTTCAACTCACTAGCCGCACAACCAAACAAATCCCCATAACTGATAGATCTTGCGGTGGTCAAGCTAGAGGTCGGTCTTGTCATTTAGATCACGTTTAAACCTTCGACAACCATGTATGCTCCGACCATCTCACACCAGCCGGCAAATTCCAGGCTGCTGCCGTCGGCAGAAGATACTCACACGGCATACGGCACGAGGTACAGAATACTCCCGGGAACCATTCTCAACACTAAAGGATGTAGATGAGCTCACAAGCGAGTTCGCGACTGCAATTCAGCGAGCAAAGGAATATGCTGCCGTTCTCTGCTAGAAGCTCCTGTTGCGCATGAGGATTGGCGTCCATAACGCGTACGTGAGAACCCGTCTTGCGTATATCGCTTTAGCATGGTATGCGTTGGTGTCTGAGACTAATTGACAGGGACTGCGGGCTCAGGAGTCGAAGGTGGAGCGTGCCATTACTTTACATCACATACTCGGAGAGACCTAAGAGACCTTGGGTGAGTTCGTGTCCAAGCTCTCAACCGAAATGTTTGTGCGCTGTGACTAGTCACATTTCAAATACTTTCAAAATCTGGCCCTGGTACCACGTTCATACCCTGATAAAAAAAAACAGAGTTATGGAGAGACAGAGGTAGGGATAAGAGCGGAGGGACGTTATGCTGGGATGGATGGGAGCAACGGGAGGGACGAGAGCGGAGGGAAAGAGGGATGCTTGGACATTGAGGCAGGAGGGACAGATAGGATTGGTAGAATGGGTAAGACGAGAGAAAGGGAATTAGATTAGATAGTGGTAACAGACAGACAAATATCCTAAAAAAAATCGTTTTGATCTTTATATCGTTAATTATGCCTGCTGCAATTATTTTACACGACCCTTCTAGAGATTTATTATATGTATTATATTTATTTATCGACAACAACTCCAGGGTCTTTGCTGAATTGCTACTCTGCAGAAGCCATTTTTTTTAAAGTGGAAGAGTCCTAGTGACGATCCGATACATACATACATATAATCACGCCTTTATCCCTAATGCGGTAGGCAGAGCGTAAATAACCTAAACAAAGGTAATTTCGCCAAGTCTTACAAGGTTTTGAGGGTTGTTTAAGAGAGATTTGTAGGTAAATTGCTGTAGTGACAGGTTGTCAGCCCATCGCCTAAATTACAGTACACTTATTTATTTTTATGGCATGCCCGGGAGGAAATGCAGCTGACACATTCTATGTTTTTCTCTGCTCCCAGGCCAGTATGAAATAACTTTTTCACACGATCCGATAGAGTTTGTGTGAAAAAGAAGAAGAAATTTAATAACAAATGTGGGTCTTTGCAGCAGAAATCTGATGTTCTATTAAGTGCTGAATTATTTATGTTTGAACATACGGAGTGTAAGGGTCAGAGTCCCGCAAACTGATAGGGGTTGCTCAGTCAACGGAACTGAACAACTATCAACAGATTTTTTTCGCGAAGTGAATAAAAATATTTTTTATCTCCTGAAAGAAATTCCGGGTGATAGTTGTTCAGTTTCATTAATTGAGCAACCCCTATCAGTTTGCGAGATGCTGTCCCTTACACATACATACATACATAAATCACGCCTTTATCCCTTACGGGGTAGGCAGAGCGTTTAACGTCTCGTAAAAGGCGCTTTCGCCACGTCTGACAAAAATTGAGGGCAATTTTAGATTGTAATATGTATTGCTATAGTGACAGGTTGTCAGCCAGTCCTCTAAATTACAATACACTATAACCCTCGAGTCCCTTTTGCTGACTTCAACAGCATGCCCGGGAGGAAGGGCAGCTGGAACATTCTATGTTTTTCTATCTCTCCCAGTCCAGCATGGAAGTAACACCCTTACCCTTACACTTTACCCTTACACACGGTAGAAAAGAGTATATATGGTAATAATTTAGGTTTAAAGATTCTTTATTCTCATTAAAGACAACGTCACTTACATGAGAACAGATATAAAACATAAAAATAATAGTCGTTCGCACTGCACTTTACAATGTTTTTTTGTTGATAATACATATAAATAAACATTGAGTTATTAACTGTTGTTGGACTGGGAGTGAGAGAAAAACATAGAATGTGCCAGCTGCATTTCCTATCGAGCATGCTGTAAAAACCAGCTAAGGGATCTGAGGGTTTCAGTATATTGTAATTTAGGCGATAGGCTGACAACCTGTCACTACAGCAATATACGTACAAATCTTCCTTGAATGGCCCTCAAGACTTTGTCAGACGCGGCGGAACGGCCTTAGTTTAGGTCGTCTACGCTCTGCCTACCCCATTAGGTATAAAGGCGTGATTATATGTATGTATGTATGTTGAGTTATTAAACTGCCTCTCAATAACAAAATACATAATTATTTAGCTAATTAATAATATATGCTGAGCTAGTTTACTTTTAAATTGGTTAAAAGATGTATATCTCAATAAGTGGCTATAATATCATTATTATGATAGGTATGCAATCATTTCTTCAATGCTAGCCTGGGAGTGAGAGAAAAACATAGAATGTGCCAGCTGCATTTCATCCTGGGCATGTTGTTTCAGTATATTGTAATTTTAGCGATAGGCTGACAACCTGTCACTACAGCAATATACCTACAAATCTATCTCTGCCTGCGGATCTATTTCCGGAACGTTATAACCTGGGCCTTTTCAAGGCGAGAGTGAACAGGCATTTTCTAGGCAATCATGCTCCATCATAGTCTACATCATCACTTACCATCACGTGAGATGGCGGACAAATGATTGCCTATCAAATATTTAAAAAAAAAAAAACTTAAATAACCCTCGAAAGTTCGTCAGACGTGGCGGAACGACCTTTGTTTAGGTCGTTTACGCTCTGCCTACCCCATAATGGATAAAGGCGTGATAATATGTATGTATGGATGCAATCGTTATTTTTTTTTTCAATCAATATGTATTTAAAGAGGGTTTTTTTAATGCCACCATCAATCAGATAAATTAAAAAAAAGATGTAGATTTTACCAATGCTTGAAGTGCATTATCGTTCAATGTTCACACGTGTATATTTTAATAAAGATAAAGATCTAAATGTATATTTGATGTTTATCTTGATAAGCTAGGTTCTTTTTTTATATCGCATTTATAATTTAACTTTTATCTGTTATCCATTATTTATGATGCATCAGACTTATCATCCGCCTTTACTACAAGCCATGCTTGCGGAAGTTCTTCGACGTATTAACTAGATATTTAACATATTTTGCTTTCATGGAGCGAGTGAAAAACATAGAATGCGCCAGCTGCATTTCCTCCCGGGCATGCTGTAAAAACCAGCTAAGGGATCTGAAAGTTTTGGTATATTGTAATTTAGCCGAAAGGCTGACAACCGATCACTTCAGCAGTATATTTACAAATCTATCTTAAATAATCCTCAAAAGTTTGTCAAATGTGAATGAGCTTTGTTTAGGTCGTTTACGCTCTCCCTTCCCCTATAGGGATAGAGGCCTGATTATATGTATGTATTAAAACCATGCTGGTCTGGGAGCGAGAGAAAAGCATAGAATGTGCCAGCTGCATTTCCTCCCGGGCATGCTGTAAGATCCAGCTAAGGGATCTGAGGGTTTCAGTATATTGTAATATAGGCGATGGGCTGACAACCTGTCACTACAGCAATATACCTAGAATTCAATCTTAAATAACCCTCAAAACTTTGTCAGACGTGGCGGAACGATTGTTGTTTAGGTCGTTTACGCTCTGCCTACCCCATTAGGGATAAAGGCGTGATTACATGTATGTATGTATGTATTAAAATATTTTTCTTGGTATGTTAAACTCTGTGTAATAATGATTAGAAAAAAGTGTGCTGATTGAACAAGCTTTAACATACCTACAGTGAAAGAAATAATTAATGCTAAACTTCCGTTGCCAAAGGCAAATATATTGAACTTTTGCACATACGTATCCAAAATATTATTTTGATGCCAAGATTTAGATCGATCATTAAAAAACATAGGTTAGGCTATTGTCGTCCAAACAATTTCACATAGCAGTAAGATTCTTTTTTATATGTCTCTACAATAACATCTTGTGCCTACATCCACCCACTGCTGAGTATACTATTATTTCACTATCACTACATAGTATAAAACAATACGCTTTCTCTGTCCCTATATCCCTATGTGTGCATAAATCTTTAAAACTACGCAACCGATTTTGATATGGTTTCTTTTAATGGATAGAGTGATTCAAGAGGAAGGTTTATATTATGTGTGACACATGCATAGTATAGTAGAGGCACACTGATAATTTCCGTGCGAAGCCGGGGCGGGTCGCTAGTCTAAAATAAGAAAGTTCATTATGACATTGGACCGCTGAAGTTTCATTTAAAAGTTACTCGCCTCACGTATAAGTTTGCCCTCCGAGCGACAGTGCCAGCACATATATATCTATGGCCACCAATAAGAGTTTCACAAGAAGGATCCTTGGTGAAAAGACTTTATTAAAAGACACCGCAGTTAAAGTTATTCGTCCCTTCCTTTAGAAGATGACACTGTATTCTTGAGATTTAAAAAACCCTTCAGGACTACGAGTGGCCCTGAGTTGTACCACCGGGGATGAGATTAGGCTGGGCCGATGATGTATGGAGATTTTTTTGGTTTTCGCTTTCGCTTACCCAAGAGGTGTAAAAAGTTGTAGTTTCTTATGAATATTTTAAAAATATATAGATATTGAGCCCTCAATCAAGAACAAAATCAATTTCAAGTAAAATCGAAAAAATATTGGACAACTTAATTTTGAATTTTCGTCTTTTGTTATAGTTATTTGGTGATTTTATTGGGACCGGGTACATTATTAGTGAAAAGCATTTAATATAGTAAGATTTCAGCAAATTGCTTCACATAGTCATTTTGCTCCAGAGAGCATATCAAAATTCAATTTGTTTGATCTTTTAAACAGGTCTGAATTTGCATGTAATTAATTAACGCCTAAATAAAAGGTCTGTTACAGCATATAAAACAATCAAATTTTCAAAATGCTAACTATATGGAGAAATGAGAGGAAAGTAGGGTTTTTTTTGCAAAAGAATACCGCTGACTGGCTTAAAATTGTATAGGTGTATTTTTTGTATTTTGGGTTGGGAAAATTTGATTCGCTGCGACACGTAAAGAAGAAGAAGAAACAAAAAAAAGCTAAGCCATAGATTGGTTAGATATCTACATACCCTAAGGAAACTTTCAAGTGGTCTTGTCAAACGAAATTCTGAAATGAGTGAAATTGGCCTAGCCTAATGTAGACGCCCTATTAAACTTGTGCCACCACAATTTCCCGGTGGTACACATATACCATCACGCATGGTTCCGCAATGAGGTAGACAGAGCGTCAACGCCCCAAAAAAGGGGCTTATCTACCCCCTAGTACCCCGGTGATAGATTTAAAAATTTGACGTTTTAATTTTGAATGTACATTATATCCACAAGACCAAACTAAAGGATGTAAACCTACCCATGAAACTAAAAAACAAAACTTTCCCCAAGGAATATAGATGAAAATATAAAAATTAATAAAAAAAACCCGTACAATATTATTCAAGACGATGATGACACCGTTTTTATTTGAGAGACGATATATTTTTTTGTTTTCAAATTTCAACCTATTCTTCCTTAGTAATTTAGCTAGAGTAGCTGTTTAGGAATTGATCTCTTGTGGCACCATGAAACCTATAATATGACAATGATAATTATGACGAGAAAAGAAGTTTACCTACATAACCAGTAATGTTGAACATTGGACTCATATTTCTTGGACTTACATTTCTTGGTACTATTTTTTAATAATACCATGTTTTTTACATCATAACTGTTTTTCCTGCAATAAGAAAACATAATCACACTCAAAGCCCCCCTGTATCGGGGTGTGATGGACATACACAAAAACAACCACAAAGAATGCCCAGACCCAGAAACAGACATTTAAATTCATCATTCAAAATGTCTGCCCCGGCCGGGAATCGAACCCGAGGACCCACAGCATAGCAGGCAGCCAGGCAGATACACTGCCAACTAGGCTGTGTGGGCCGTCAAAAACATCTATATTAAAAAAAAACAACTTTGCACTTCTTCGTTCAGGCATCATCGAAATGATCGTACAAATTCTGACTTGTTCCGTTCGCTTCTCTGAATGTCCCATGTTCTTCCCCGTTATCCGTATCAATCTTATCGGTATGTAAAGTTTTTAGTATTGTAAGTATCGCATCATCATCTCATTAGTTATCGTTAATTTTACGATAATCTTTTTTTCGGCATTTTATCAATCATAATCGGAAAAGTTAATCAAAAGGCAATCTAAACTAAATAGTATATAAGACACAATGAATTGATTTGTGTTACAGTTGTGATAAAGATTAAAGTGGGTTTAGTAATTATTGCACTTTAAATCGGTTTACTATTACTAGCTATGATGGCTCGTAATATTCTCTGCTTATTTGCAGTTGCACTGCGTAAGTAATTAAGTAAAGTAACAGGGTATAAAAAAAAATAAACAACTTTAACGAAATAAATCATTCAGGAAATAAAAAAGTTTTGCCTTACCCATACACTTCAGTGTCTGACCGATCGGGTTTGTTATTTTGTATAAGAAGATTTTTTTTATTTCCTGAAAGAATCTCATTGTGAAAGTAGTTCAGTATCGTTGACTACCGTTGGCAACTCCTATAAGTTTTTAATATTTTATTAATTATAACACAAAAAGAAAGTAAAAATACTTATTTAAGTTGTTCTTTTTTTTTGTAACAATAGAACAAGTATTGTAAAAAAGATATAAAACTTAATCAAACTATTTCAGTTTTCAGTGCCAGTCAGGGGAAAACAATATCAGGACGCGCCGCGCGTTTTGGTAATGACAACCGTTATTTTGTTTATACACGGTTCGTACAATTTTATTATCTATTTTAATTATTTAATTTCTACTTCATTAAGTAAATAAGCAGTATAAATAAATAAATAATTTAATTAATTCTACAGAGATTTTTCCAATCCGTCCATGGCTCATTTCAAAAGATAAATAATGTTAACATTTCATTTATTTTTTTCTGTTTAAAGAGAGTCATTAATGTCGATTCTGGTGGCACCATTCCTTAAGTAACTTTAATATAGCGCTGTCATATTCTCAACTTTGACATTATATGGCAGATAAAGCGATAAACTCATTGACATCCCTAAATTGATGTAAGATTGCTTTTATGATGTAAAATAAGAGAGCAGGTCAGCTCCAGCTCACTATTTATATTATAATAACATTCCTCATGTAAAGCGTGTTATGTTAGATCTTACGTCAGTTTAGGTATGTAAATATCATGTGCTCGTTTACTATGTCTGTAATATTTTTTAAAAATCGAGAAAGTAACTATCTTAAAATAAGTAAAGGCTATTAGTAAAATGACGCCAGAATTACCACTAAGTATTGACTCTTTTTAATATTTCTATCATGTTTTGCAGTGACAATCATAGGGAAAGAGTCATCGTAGAACCGACGGTAGCCTCGGCGAACCAGATCCGCATTCTGCGGGCGAAGACAGTCATCCTCATTCATGATGCAAAGGGCTCATATCTGAGTCCTTTCAATCCTACCGTGAGGGATGGTACGACTTAAATCGTCACTTCTACTAAGCAATAATGATTTACTTTCGAAATACTGACATAAGATATCGGTTATTTTATATTATTTTCTATATATAGGTGTTCGGAAGTAGGTAGAACATACAGTAATGGCAGATAGGTGGGGTCGTTTGCTATCTACCCAGCCCAAATTATTTGACATGGGCTCCAACGATTTTTTATTTTGTTTTTTTATCTATCTGCCATTTTCGAATGTTCAACGTTCTGCCGAACACCCTGTAGATTCTTTTCCATAATACCTGATTTATTTTCAGCTCTCCTGACTGCGGAAGACGTGAGCGTCATAGTGGTAGACTGGTCGAGGGTATCCATGATGGATAACCCGTTTATCGTCCAAACAGCATCAGACGTAGGTGGAAACATCGCTGACTTGATCCGAGTTCTGGTGAACGCCAGAAAGGTATCTTTGGAAAACCTTCACCTGGTCGGCTTTGGCGTTGGTGCCCACATCGCAGCATTCGCGGCAAGAGCCATCACTACCGGCAAAGTCGCTAGGATCACTGGTGAGTTGATAAAAACAAATATATAGATTCTTTGCCTTTGTGTGAAAAGGATGTGATTTTACTGAATTAACTAAATGTTAAATATTACATTAAAGGCGATTTCTTGAACTTGAACAAGCATCAAAACCTGTGTCGGCAGCGCTGCACAGCTCCTTCACAAAATGTTGTAGATATAAGGCAAGGCGAAAGAGTAATAGTGTGGTTTAGGGATCACTTTCGCCCCTTTTTTATGACTTTCTCCGTAATACAATTTGTTAACAGCTTTGGACCCGGCTGGTGATAGTTTACTGTGGACCAGCAACTCAGGTCGTCTCAGTTCCTCTGATGCGGACTACGTGGAGGTCATCCATACTGACGGTGACATCGGCATTCCAGAACCGATTGGACTTGTGGACTTCTTCCCTAATGGAGGGCTTACCCAAGAAGGTACGAAAATAAATGTCTATTTCTATGTTAAAAAAGTAAGTATTAGTTATTAGTAAATCACACTACGTTGTGATCCAAAAAGAAAATAGTACTTAAATGTGGATGTAAAAGCAAGATTCTATTGGGACTGAGTTCAATGGGCTAACATAGCCGTATGCTAGAGCGGCGGGCCGAAGGTGACATTCAATGGGTTCTGATAGTAGGTTATATCACAGAAGAGTAAAGGTTGCTCAAATCAGTGGGTTATATCATGATTTTCTGAGAAAAGCGACTTTGTAGAACCTATATTGGGTAATTATTTACAAATACTTCCACTTCCATACTTCCATGCTGGACTGGGAGCGAGAGAAAAACATAGAATATACCAGCTGCATTTCATCCTGGGCATGCTGTAAAAACCAGCTAGGCGATAGGCTGACAACCTGTCACTACAGCAGTATACCTACAAATCTATCTTAAATAACCCTCAAAACTTTGTCAGACGTGGCGGCACGACCTCTGTTTAAGTCGTTTACGCTCTGCCTACCCCATTATATATTATACGTATGTATGTATTTATAAATACAGCTAATTTTCTAAATAGTTCCTTTTCTAAACCTAAAATAAATGCCTCAATTTTCCAGGATGCACTGATAGTAATGCAAATCCAGCTAGTCCGTGCCACCACGACCGAGCCTGGGAGCTGTTTGCTGCCTCCCTGACCCACGGCGGCCTGGAGGGTAACAAGTGCCTTGCAAACAGCCCACCTACTGAAGCCGACTGCAAAGGATATGTCCTCAGCATGGGCACCAGCCAGCCAATTAAATATGGGTAACAATATATTTTTGATCGACACCTTGATTTTTGATAATCATGATCACGAACCAAGAAAGCAACCAATCTGACCAACCGTAACAGACAAGCCAGTCACAACTTGTTACATCTATTATTCTACTTTTTATGTAACACGGGTCGACAGACTCGATACCCACTCGACAGAAGAAGAGGGACAGCGTCCCGCAAAGTGATAGGGGTTGCTCAGTCAACCGAACTGAACAACAATCACCTGGATTTTTTTTCAGTAAGTGAAAAAAAACCATGATTTTTCCATACTAATTGTCTGATCGAGGTGGTCATTTTGTATGGAAGTTAATTTTTTTTTTCATGTCCTTTAAGAATTTCCCGGTGATAGTTGTTCAGTGCCGTTGACTGAACAATAGACCGCACTAGGACGTAGCTGCAGGAGAGGCGCGGCACTGCGCGACAAATGATTCTTTGTGAAAATGTATGAGATGTATCATATTGAAGCGGCACTGAAGCTGCAGCGCAGCGGCAATGTTATATACTTTGACAGATTTTGTCGCGCAGTGCCGTGCCGCACCGCGAAACGCCGCTCCGCTGCAGCTACGTCATATTGCGGTCGAACCTTTATACCTATGTCTTTTTTTAGTAATATTAATTTTAATTCTATTTTGATGCCTGGCAATGTATATGAAATTAACTTATGTATTTCTTTCAGAGATGGTTCTTACTTCTTCAAAACAAGTGACAAGTATCCTTATAACGTTTAAACTGTATAAGTAACCGCGGTGTGGACCCATACTTTAGTGATTATATTCACATGATTAACAAATTGTTTTTTTCTATAATTTAATAAAGCATTTCTAAACTATCTGTGCTTTTCTTTTAATTTAATCTTTTATGGATGCAAGTATTCTGAAAGATAGTTCAGTTTTATAGCTCCGAAGGTGACTAGCAGTAGAAACCTCAATTATTACGCCTCTGTATGTTTTGTTCATACATACATACATACATATAATCACGCCTTTATCCCTATTTGGGTAGACAGAGCGTAAACGACCCAAACAAAGGTCGTTCCGCCACGTCCGACAAAGTTTTGAGGGTTTTTTAAGATAGATTTGTAAGTATATTGCTTTAGTGACAGGTTGTCAGCCCATCGCCTAAATTACAATATACTGAAACCCTCGGATCCCTTAGCTGGTTTTTACAGCATGCCCGGGAGGAAATACAGCTGGCACATTCGATGTTTTTCTCTCGCTCCTAGGCCAGCATGGAAGAAATGTTTTGTTTCTGTTGATAATTTTACAGTTTTTGTTATAGTTTTTATTCCAAGTATTCTAATTACGTTTTAAATGGGTGTATTTATATTTCATACAAATTTACATTAAAAAGGACAAAATTGGTTCATTCTACGTGTATATCGATAAGTAGTTTTGTTATTGCTTGCTTTTAGACAGTTAGTGATATGATAAGATAAGATTTTTTTTAACTTGATAATTACTAACTAATACGACGGAATGGAAGGCCGTGTTGCTCTAGAATAGAATAGAATAATTTTATTCGCATCAAACATGGTAGTAAAGGTGGTCATCAAAATCGTACAATTTCTCACAGTACACGCATAGTGCTGGGTAAGAAATATTTTGGCGATTTACTGAGTTATCCGATTGGACTTTTAGGCCCGTAATTATAAACATTACTTGAGACTGACAGATAGTTTGAGTTCATATCAGAAACGTCATTTCAGTACAACGCCGGCTGTCAAATCCATACTTAATATTGCTCCCAATCTTGAGATCGCTTCATAATTACATGCCTTAAACCAAATAGAAGCATTTTTTTATTTCAAAGTAAAATAAGTACAGTGTTATTTTTGTCAGCATGCAAACTAATGCGGGACGGATGTTGCTCAGATATAAATTATTCTGAGAAATTGAAAAAAATCTTGCCTTCCGATAAAATTTGTAGATATATGAATGCAATATTCCTACAAATCTATCTTAAATAATTCTCAAGACTTTGTCAGACGTGGCGAGCGACCTTTGTTAAGGTGGTTAACGCTCTGCCTACCCTATTAGGGATAAAGGCGTGATTATATGTGTAATGTGTATATGAATGCAAGAACAAATGTTAATGTATAAGAAGAATTACTTTTCGAAGGTTGTACAGACTAATAAATAGTACCTTGATATTATTACTTATTTTGCGTACGGACAAGAAATTCCCCTGAAAATATAACTACATACATACATATAATCACGCCTTTATCCCTAATGGGGTAGGCAAAGCGTACACGACCTAATCAAAGGTAGTTCCGCCACGTCTGACAAAGTTTTGAGGGTTATTTAAAACAGATTCGTAGGTATATTGCTGTTGTAACAGGTTGTCAGCCCATCGCCTAAATTGCAGTATACAGAAACCCTCGGACCCCTTAGCTGGTTTTTACAGCATGCCCAGGAGGAAATACAGCTGGGACATATTATGTTTTTCTTACATACATACATACATATAATCACGCCTTTATCCCTAATGGGGTAGGCAGAGCGTAAGCGACCTAAACAAAGGTCGTTTCGCCACGTCTGACAAAGTTTTGAGGGTTATTCAAGATGGATTTGTACGTATATTGCTGTAGTGACAGGTTGTCAGCCCATCGCCTAAATCGCAGTATACAGAAACCCTCAGATATCTTAGCTGTTCTTTACAGCATGACATGAAATGCAACTGAGACATTTTATGTTTTTCTTTCGCTCCCTACATAAGGTATACTTATTCCTCTTTATCCTACAACTTGACGTCTGTCGCACGTATTACCGGACCTGCTAACGGCGTCGGCCTAATCCTCGAGGATAACTTTACTCACTTAACCTGGCTTCTTACTTATCTCACTTAAAGCCTTTTAGCTGGTCACCGAACTGTGCACCGGGCTTTATATGGCTAGATAGTAAACGTTGCACTTCTTTCTGTAACTTTTTGAAATGAAACGGACTTTCTTAGGGATCGGATAGATTAAAAAAAGTAAAGTACTTAATTGGCTCGATTCTAGATACTACCGACTAAAATTAAAATGTAATCTGTCAGTTTCAAAATAAATTGATAAAGGACAGGCGATTTTTACTATATGGTTTTACACTTTATTTGCTATATTTTGACGCGCTTTTGCATATCATATGACGGCGGATAAAAATGACAGATAACGCATAAAGCCACCAACTATAAATTAAAAACCGGAGAGAATAGATCACCTGTCCTTTGTTTTTAGTCTGAAAGTGACGAATAGATTTTAATTTCAGTTTTAGCCGTTAAATCTAGAATCTACTGAATACTTAGTAGTTTTTCATGGCACTAGTTCAACTTTGTGCCAGTGTCAAAAATAAGATTCATAACATTTTTTTTAAAGTAAAAGGTGGGGAAACGAAACGCGCTTATACTAAACAATGACATCAAAGGACAAATGATAAGGATAGTCAGAACAGGAGATACAAAAATTCAATAAAAATAAGATAATTATTTACAAAATACATACATACAATACTAAATTTAGTAACGCAGAAAAGATCAAGACGTCAAAATGACATTTATATGTTAAAGTTGAGAGAATGGTCGGAATCGATACTATTACTCGTATAAATCGCTTTCTCTGTCCCTATATCCCTATGTATGCATAAATATTTAAAACTACTCAACGGATTTTGATGCGGTTTCTTTTAAAGAATAGAGTGATTCAAGAGGAAGGTTTATATGTATAATACATGCATAATATACTAGAGAAACACTGATAATTTCCGTGCGAAGCCGGGGCGGGTCGCTAGTTATTAATAACTTAAAGAGAAACCAGTTGTCCTATTACAATATATGAAGCTGCACCGTGTCGTCGTTTGTATGTAAAACTTCCTTAGAGGTACGTTACAACATGCCTTCATAGTTCCACTTGGAAATAGTCAGTGGAAGTAGTGACTGGAAAAACAATTGGAACGCCTGCCGCTAGAGATATAGCAGATGCGGCGGCCCCTTTGTTCCAACGTTCAAAGGAACTTCTCGGACGCAGGCATAATATGTAGACACTTTTAAAAGTAGTGTAGAATGCACTATACTCTGCCTCCGTAGTCTAGTCAACTGTCTCCGTGGCCTAGTGGTCTGATCCATGCGCTCCCGATCCGGGAGTCATGAGTTCGATTCTCAGGGGAACACAAAGTTGATATTTGTCAATTTATAACTATGTGAGATTTTTCCCTCTCTGGTTTCTGAGGACAATGCAGGCTGAATCACCTTGTTATCTGGAAGAAAAAAGATTCATTGCTTCGGGGGGCACGTACTTGTGCTTTTTGATGGGACGGCTGCGATGCACACAGACGGGTGATCAGCTCCAGAACCATTTCACCCAATTCCCAGTGGTGGAGCACTGGGTTCACTGGTGCTCTGTGAGCGTCACCTCCTCGAATCTACCGGTGGCCCTGCAGAAGTGCAGAATGTCTATTAAGGAAATATTTTCTAAATCCTTTTTTCTAGCTTGTCAGTTCCTAAGTATTCCCATCTTGACGTAAAGCCGTCGGTCCGGTCGCTGTCTTTGATAGTGGTCGTTACACAAACCATATCAGGGGCCAATTAGCTGTGCTATTAGATAATTTAAAACCTCTGCCACCAGGGTTCATCGGGTCGATCGACTCAGATCCCACACGACAGAAGAAGACTAAGGCACGTATTTATAAAGCAATGTCAAGATCGACAGCCAGTTTGATTTCGTAAGAAAAATGAAAATTTCTTAAAACGTAACCGTCCAATACCGGGCGTAAGGGACAGCATACCAGAAAGTTGCTCAGTCAACGCAACTGAACAACATTTAGCAGGAAATCATTTTAGAATATTAATTCATATCAGCTTTCCCATGCAAATGATTGATGTGGTCATTTTATATGGGAAATGCTCAATATCGTTGACTGAGCAACCTCTAGCAGTTTCTAGTACGCTGTCCCTTACACCCTGTATTTTTACTTATGCACTGTAAACTGCTCTATAATAATAAAAAAAAAACCTCTTCTTTTCATGATAAAGAAAAATTGGGCCGGTTTTCCAAAGACATACATACATACATATAATCACGCCTTTATCCCTAATGGGGCAGGCAGAGCGTAAACGACCCAAACAAAGGTCGTTCCGCTACGTCTGACAAAGTTTTGAGGGTTATTTAGGATAGATTTGTAAGTATATTGCTGTAGTGACAGGTTGTCAGCCCATCGCCTAAATTACAATATACTGAAACCCTCGGATCCCTTAGCTGGTTTTTACAGCATACCCGGGAGGAAATGCAGCGGGCACATTCTATGTTTTTCTCTCGCTCCCAGGCATACAGTTTTTTTAGTCATACAGTATTATAGTTACTCTGTGGTCATACGAAATACCATAAAGCAGTTTGCATTCTGCCAGAAATATCTAGTTGTCCAGCCGATTCGAAAAATATACCGTTAATATATCTGTTAGCTAAATCCCCATGTTCCGGAGCTAGGGTTGCCGATTGATCCAGAAGATAAAATTACTTTTTGTTATGTTGCCCTAGCTACCTAAAATAAGTAAAATGCACACTAGTAAGTACTTATTTACCACTAACTCTTTATTTAGGAAAATTTCATGTAGTCTTGTTTGTTGTACAGAACTAAGGCTCGTATTTGTAAAGATATCTTAAGATTGAGAGCAATATTAAGTATGCATGATTTATATATTATATGATTTTTTATTGTTTTTGTGGAAATGGTGTACCTAGAAAGGTAGCAACATTTAATATTACGATCTAGCCTACTAAGGCTAATTACATCTAACTTATTTTGCTAGGTTGAGTAATTCTAAGCATGTGTCCATTAACACTTTTCTTATTGTCTCTATTAAGGGGAAGACACTTTGTTCTTGTGTTCTTTATGAATAGTAGCACTTACTATTGTTGTCCTCTTCAGTCTTTTCACTATGTCCGTGTTATCGAGGAGCTGGATGGCCTCGACATTCACATGATGATGAAGTCTGCGTTCGTGAGCTTCGGCGTTCTTTTTAATTATGTCAGTGACGAGGTCTACTTTGAGGTCCCGATGTAGGTCGTCATTTCTTATGTACCAGGAAGCATTTACGATTCCTCTGAGTACTTTGTTTTGAAATCGTTGTATGATACTAATATTACTTTGTTTGGTGCAGCCCCAAAGCTGGCTACCATAAGTCCAAACAGGCATGAGGACTTGTTTATACAGAAGTATTTTGTTTTGAACTGATAATGAAGACCGCTTTCCAATAAGCCAGTACATGGCATTGTAGCGAAGTTCTAGCTCTTCTCGTTTTTTTTGACATGTGCTTTCCAGCGAAGCTTCGCGTCTAATGTCATTCCCAGGTATTTGGCTTTATTTTCATAAGGTATTACATGATTGTTTATGTAAACCGGATGATAATTGAGATTTTTATTTGTGAAGTCTATGTGGACAGATTTTGTTTCGTTGAGTTTCACTCGCCATTTCTTTGTCCAGTCAAATACGGTATTGACGGCTATTTGCACCTTCTCCACTGCTTCTTTATGATAGGCACCTGTAGCCATTATAGCTGTATCATCAGCAAATGTTGCGATGATGCTATTTTCTAACTCAGGAATATCACAAATGTACAATAAGTACAGGACGGGACCTAGGACGCTTCCTTGCGGTACTCCAGCTTTTATATTATATGATAATCTACAAAGTTTATTCGGTGCTTTTCCGTGCTTCGGAAGGCACGTTAAGCCGTTGGTCCCGGTCAATATCGATTAATACCGTAGATATTAGTCGTTAAGCCATATCAGAGGCCAGTGCTAAGCATTGGCGGCTTGAAAACTCTGACCTAATCTAGGATTGGATCTGGTTTCCCTTCTGGGTTGCGGAGGTGAGATGGCAGTCGCTCTGTGTAAAAACTAGTACCCTCGTTCAATCCCCTAGATTAGGAAGCCGACCCCGTGAGATACGGGATAAGGCTAGGGAGATGATGATATGATAATCTACAAAGTTTATTTATTTCATTGTACACAAGTTACATGAACCGTGTAGTGGATAGGGCCGCTGCAAGTTACATGAACCGTGTAGTTGGGGGGTCGTGGTTCATATCCCACCAAGTACTAATGTGTTTTTCGGTTTTCGAAATTCATATGTACGTTTGGCGTTTTTTTCCGTTCTTCGGAAGGCACGTTAAGCCGTTGGTCCCAGTAATATCGTTTAACACCGTAGATATTAGTCGTTAAGCTATGTGAGAGTCAGAAGCCAGTAGCATTGGCGGCTAGAAAACTCTGACCTGGTCTAGGATTTAATGTGGTTTCCTTTCTGGGTTGCGGAGGTCAGGTGGCAGTCGCTCTGAGTAAAAACCAGTACCCTCGCTCAAATCCCCTAGATTAGGTAGCCGACCCGTGAGGTACGAGATAAGGCTAGGGAGATGATGAACACAAGTTACATGAAAAACAAAGTTATTATTGTACCTAAATAATACACTTATAGTATACCTACTTAGTTAGCGGTAAAGTTCTTGAGCATTGAATGGCGTAGACAGAAACAGCTTTCGCATCTACGAGTATAATTCATCTGAAAATTGCTGCTCATCTCAATACCATCATACCAATATCAGGTTTAAGTCAAAATAGACTCTACAGCATTGCACAGTAGTGAAACTTGGACTATGACTCAAAGGGATATTTATTTATTTAACAATTTATTGTACACAAAAAACATCATAAACACAGGACATAAAAAAACAAAGACACAACAGGCACTGCTTATTTCTAAAAAGAAATTTCTTACAGCAGACCTATAGAAGTGATAATTTTAACGAAACGCGGATAAAACGTGCACAAAATTTAATACCTATCAATAAAATAATACTACTGTAAAATACTTATATAATGTAAATATTTTACATAAATATAAACAAGAAATAAATAAATACTTCTAATTATATACATAATCAAAAATAAATAAATACTTATAGCTATTTATATACAAATATATACATAAATATATGCCCTAAACACGGATTACTTTGACAGGGAAAGATAATGTTCTTTAACTCGTCTTTTGAAGATGGCGATAGACGAGCTATCACGAACTGTCGGTGGAAGAGAGTTCCATAATCGGACAGCATGAACAGTAAAAGAGTAGGAGTAGAAATCGGTACGGTGGGAGGGGATGGAAAGAAGAGTCCTGACGTTTGAACGACAGGGCTTATCCAAGGGACGTGAGAAAGTAAAACAGTCACGGAGATAGGGAGGGGAAGAAGGATTGTAGAGGATATTATAAAGGGTACAAAGGATATGAGTATTCCTGCGGAAACGGATTGGGAGCCACTTGAGTTGGAAACGAATAAGTTTTTGAAAAAGGAATAAGTGTGCCATTGTAAAGAATGCCAGTCGTAGTCCCATCTATTTGGTTACACATATAAGAACTACCAACTATCATGGCTTGCGATTTTTTGGGATTGACCAAAAGTCCAAAGGATTTAGCCCAATCAGCAATATGATTAAGATCATCATTGATTTCCTCAACAGCACGATCAATATCACAGATGTTGAAGTGACGGAAAAGTTGTAGGTCGTCTGCATAGAGATGGAAGTTCGAGGAAATAACTGACGTAACAGTGTTGATGAAAATTGAAAAAAGAAGATGAGAGAGTACGCCACCCTGCGGCACACCCACAGCAAGATCACACCAATCCGAGCATAGCTCATCAGAGCGGATCCGCTGCGAACGGCCACGACGGTATGAATCAAACCAAGCTACATTTGAGGATGAAATATTAAAAGAGCGAAGAATTGTGAGAAGTACATCAAAGTCTACGGAATTGAAGGCACTGCTAAAATCTAGCAGAATCAGGATTGTCACTAACTTATTTTCCATTGCAAAACGGATATCATCAGTGACTTTTAGAAGTGCCGTAACAGTGCTGTGACCAGGGCGAAACCCTGATTGAAATTGTGATAGTAGACTATTAGATGTAATAAAAGTTGCTAACTGCTTGTGGACAATGTGTTTGAGGACTTTGGAAAGGAACGGTAAAATAGAGATAGGTCGGAAATCGGAAAAGGCGGAAGGATTGGACATTTTAGGCAGAGGAATGACGTCGGCCCGTTTCCAGGCTGATGGTAAGGAGCTCGTTACCAAGGAATGGTTGCATATATGAGTAAGGATAGGTAAGAGCTCGGGGAGAATGAGGGAGATCATACGGGATGACAGGTTGTCATTGCCCACAGCGGTTGAAGTTATAGAAAGAACATGCTTTTTAACATCATCCTCAGAGACAACAGTGAAACAAAAGGAAGAGAACGCTGGCAACGGTTGTCTGCAAAGAAGAGATATTGTTTTGGATTTAACAACATCGTCCAAAATCGTAGGTGGAGAAGAAAAATGAGTGTTAAGAGCATTGAAATCTACAGATCCATTAGACGATGTTACAATTTTTCCAATGCCAAGCGTTTTTAGGAACTGCCACACTTGTGTAGGACTACAATCTTCAATGGATTTGTGAATGTGGCGTCTTTTGGCATCTCTACACAGACGACTACAATAATTTCTTAAAGACTTAAACCGAGCCAAGTTCCGGTCAGTTGGGAATCTCCTATACCTTATTTTAGCCCTATCGCGTTTAGCCATTATGTTTTTAATGTCAGTGGTTAGCCAAGGAGCAGGAGTATGTCTAACTTTGATCTTTTTGACAGGTGCATGAATATCGTACAATTTAATAATAGCCTGTTGTAGTTCTAGAACCTTTAAGTCAATGTCTTGAGTAGCGAGCACAGGATTCCAATCTACACTCGATACATCTCGCCTTAAAGCCTCCAAATTTATACCCCGAAAACTGCGTAAGAGAAGAAATTTAGTTTTACGCCTGGGAGGACGAATCTTGAAAGATAAATAGATAAGATCATGATAAGAGAAGCTAGCTGGAAATTGATCATGGGTGGCAATTTTCTCCACAGATGATGTGATAATGAGATCTAAAAGAGAAGAAGTGAAATTTGGAATGTGATGCGTAGCAGAAAGGGAAAGAATGTGAAGATTGACCACGGACAAGAGGGATTGGAGTTCGTGAGTACGGTAATCATTTTTAATTAAGCTGGTATTAAAGTCACCAAGCAAAATCGTATGGTCGTAACTTGGGCTATAAGTGCATAATAGATTTTCTAGTGAGCTAAAATAATCAATCCGCTTATTCGGGCTATACAACATACCCAGCAGCATTTTTTTTGTGATGAAGAGTTATTTCTATGAAAAGGTGTTCAGCTGAGTGTGAGTAAGCACTAGGTGAGTCATTGATGACCTTGTGTACTATATCGGCACGTAAATAGATGGCAACTCCCCCATATCCCTTGCCGGTACAATCATTGCGTATAAGTTTGAAACCAGGTAACGGAAATTGGTAAGATGAAAGAGAGGGTTTGAAAAGAGTTTCTGAAATGAGAATAGCATCTACAGGGGTACCGCTAGGGATAGGGAAAGGCTAGAAGCATTTGAAATGTGGTGTTGGAGGCGAATGGAAAGATTTTGTTGGATGGAAAGGAAAACAAATGAAGCGGTACTGAGAATGATAAAGAAGAAGAGAAATATACTGACGCCAATGTAGAACCGAAGAGGAAGAATGATAGGTCACGTGATACGACATGACGAATTCTTAAAAAAACATCATAGAAGGGAAACTAGAAGGCAAGAGAGGAAGGGGAAGACCGAGACGCAGTTACTTTGACCAAATTAAAGAGAAGGTGAATGTTAAGTCGTATCAGAAAGCGAAATCGTTGGCAGAAGACAGAGACATTTAGCAATTACTCCACCTACAAGTGCCCAGCACTTAAATTTAAGAAAAATTATTTTAATATTTTATTCCAATTAGTAAAAAAGCAATGTGGCAAATGCAGCCCCTAACTGGGCTTGTAACTGTACGCAAGAGATAATATAATCCGGTGAGTTACTGAAGCCGCGCTTCGTTCGGTTTAGACCTGGGGTGCGTTCAGAGCCGCTTCACCGATCGATAGTTTTACCTCGGTGAAAAAATATCCTGCTAGTTCAGAGACGCCTGTCAGACGAAATTTTGAGTAGGTGAAGTTTTTTCCGACTCGTTCAGAGACACACCTTCCGTCAGTTTTATCTGACAGCGACAAAGGTGCACGTTCAGCGCGTCCCGGTAGTCTAAAATTCGGTCTAAATTACGGTACAAATTTTATACTGGGCCGTTTGAACGCACCCCAGGCTATTATCACACACCTAATAGGATTGCACTGTTTTAAACTTTCAAGCACCGGCTATCATAATACATTATTTTTTTATTGAGAAATCGTGTTTTGTTTTTGTAAAAATGATTGATGATTATAATATCATGAAAAAAAAATTGTAAAGCGAGATGGTGTTGTCTTTCCCGTTGGAATATGTTGTATTGCCATTTACAAATTACGATAATTATGTCAGTCTGAAATTATCCGTTCAGCCATGAAGGTCTATTATCTAAAGGAAAGGGACAGCGTTGGTATTGAACAACTTTCTTTCAGGAAATGATTAAATAATTTTGTCGATCAGACAGTTGTATGAAAAAGGAAAAAAAAAACCGGTGAAAGTTGTTCAGTTTCGTTATCATTATCAGTTTCTGGTACGCTGTCTCTTACACTTGGTATACTAATCAGCAAACAGACAAGAATACAAAGTCAACTTCGCATACTAGATTTCCTCCCCGCGATTTCAACTACGTTTTGAATGTTTTTTCCCATGGGAATTAACTATTTTCCAAAAGATTCAGAATTTCCCAATTTTACACAGCAGCACCACCTACATCATTCATAATGAACCGTATGTACTGTGTTCGAATGTATGGCTATTAGTCAGTGGTGAGGGGTTTAGTACGAACGGTCAGTTTCTGTTTCTCTAGCGTTGCTGTTGCCCTCCGATAGATGTGGACACTGGTCACTGTTTCTCCTACAATACATACGGGGTGTAAGGGACAGTGTCTCGCAAACCGATAGGGGTTGCTCAGTCAACGTAACTGAGCAATTATCAGGAGGTTTTTTTTTCAGGAAGTGAAAATAAAATTATGCTCTTTCATACAAATTGTCTGATCGAGGTGGTCATTTAGTATGGGGAGGTCAACTTTTTATTTCATCTCCTGAAAGAATTTCCTGTTATTTTATATCGTTAACTGAGCAACCCCTATCCGTTTTGCGGGATGCTGTCCCTGAGACCTGGTATATCATAGGATGATTTGATAATTCGAATCTTCGCGAAAATCCTAGGGATTTTGCGATAACACGGATAATTAGACAATGGTGAAATCATTATCAAATTTTACTTGAAACAGTCAGGATTTTTTGTGTACCCTTAACTGAAATAAAAACGCTGATAAGTCGGTTAGCGCGCTCAAAATTAAGATTTCCTATGATTTGTGGACGTTTTAAATGTCAATCATAAACGCATGTTATTTACCCAATCAGAATAAGATTAAATGAGTAAGTAAAAATCCAGCCAATCAGAGTTAAGAATATCAAATGTTACTAGAACGACGAGTCAGGAGGCCGATTCTCGTTCGATAGAGATAATGTCGCATGCGACATCATCATCATCTCCCTAGCCTTATCCCGTATCTCACGGGGTCGGCTTCCTAATCTAGGGGATTGAACGAGGGTACTGGTTTTTACACAGAGCGACTGCCATCTGACCTCCGCAACCCAGAAGGGAAACCAGACCCAATCCTAGATTAGGTCAGAGTTTTCAAGCCGCCAATGCTTAGCACTGGCCTCTGATATGGCTTAGCGACTAATATCTACGGTATTAAACGATATTAACCGGGACCAACGGCTTAACGTGCCATCCGAAGCACGGAAAAAGCACCGAATAAACGTACATATGAAATTCGAAAACCGAAAAACACATTGGTACGTGGTGGGATTCGAACCACGACCTCCCGCTTAGGAGGCAGCGGCCCTATCCACTACACCATCGGGCCCTGCTGCGCATGCGACATATGTCGAAAAAAAATGGCGGATGTTGCATGAAAACATAATAAATAGCTTATTCTCAAAATCTCACGATAGACTTATGTCTATTGCTAGCATTCGACATGCAACGCATGGTCCATTGTAGTGGACATGACATGTCGTGTGCGACTTGTTATGTCATCTCCTTCTGCTTTGAGGTTATTTACGTGCATTTAAGATAATTGAGCTGTAAAATTAACAAGTGAAAGTGAGTGAAGTAAACTAAATTCGGAGTTGAAAAATAAGAAAAATAAGAAAAATATGGCCGAAGACGATTTTATAGCAGCTTTCGTAAATGATGTGGTGGAGGCAGAAATAGCAGCTGCATTGCCTCTTCGTCGGCAATGCCAATATATAAAGGATGCATTTTCAGAACGGGAGCGATTGTTTCAAAAAACTTTCGTCTTAGCAAAGAATTGACTCAAAACTTGATGAGAATTATTGAAACATCTGTAAACTGTCTTTTCTTTACACGCATAATTTACAAGACAACTTTTATCAAAACTATCAAAATATTTTCTTCGATTATGAAAACAACACAATCGAGAAAACGGAACGTAATTACACAGTGAATTTTATTTGTCTATGGTAAATTGTAAGGTAGTGCACGACATTAATGTCTGGTACTTTCGAGAATAGGCTTTTTAATTTTAATAGAGATTTTGCGTGACATGTCGGTAGACATTTGATGACAGAGATTAAGTCGATTACGACATTATGTCTGCTAAAACGAGAATCGGCCTCCTGTTCGCAAAAATCCTGACTGTCTCCAGAAAGATTTTTTATTTCACATTTGTCTAATTCTTTATTTACACAAACAAAACAAAATATTTACATTGAAAAACATAAACTTAAAAATTAAAACCTAAAAACTAAACAGGCCCCCAGTGCGTCCCCACCAAACATGGTTCCCAACATGCTGACAGCATTCCCCCGTTGTAGACTAATACGCTGGGCGAGAAAGCTGCCAGCTCTGCGGTCACCAGATGTCTTGTGGAAGCGCACTGAGATCTACATTACTGAGGCCCCAGGGGCCTAAGGTTTCGAACCCTATTGGTGTAAATAGGTGTGACTGAAATTTCGGCGTATTTCCGGACTTATAGTGCCTCAGCATTCGCCGCCGCAGACCCCACTTGGGTGCTAGTCGCCTGAACATGGGACGGGTCTAGCGTGTCCACACACGTGACGTCCCAGACCAAGCATCTCCCTTTCTGCCAGGGAATGAGTGTCACGCCGTCGGGTCTCTTGCCGTCTGAACGAACGATACCATTTGGCTCCAACTTTGCCGGAACGTTCGCTGAGACAAGAGCCCAACGAATGACATAATTTAAGGCAGCATGGCGAGAGATGCGGCCGGCACTTCTGCGGCAAGAAAGACCGTGGCACTATGTTTTTTTTACCCCAAAAAAGTGACATCCGCCTTTTATTGAATATATCTATTATAAACATAATTACAAATGCAAGAGTAGAACTCCCATGTGTCAATTTTCCATACTTGATTTTTAAAAAAATATCTAAATTTTCGTGACCTATCCACTGAAAATACTGAAAAAAATCATAAAAAAGGAAATAATAAATAAATAAATAAATTTGTATTGCAGTTTTATGAAGTCCTTCTCGATGCGTATTATCCAGTTTTGTTTGATTAAAAATGTTGAAAAATGCCTTGTACAACAAATGTTTTATCGAAATTAGTATTTATTTTTTTATATTTTTTCTAGCACGAAGTAGAACCTGTGTCTAGCACAAAAAGATTCCTCATACTAAGGTTTATCACCCACAAAAATATCACATTCAACTTGGGCCTAGGTTTTGAGAAAATGATTTTTAAGTACTGAGGTCAAAATTCCAAATTTAGGGTTACCACAAAAAGGTCAAAATTTTTTTTTATTTTGACTGTTAAGTTTTTATGTCAATGTAACAAAACCTAAATTTTGTATTAACTATTATTATTCAATAAGATTTAGTTCGTTACTTAAGATGGTTGAATCCATATTTGACTCGTTAATCTCGTCCTGCGAATACTCTTGTTCATTTTCTGACTGTAAACTTTCTGATTGCATATTCTCATCTGAATGCCAAGTATTTTCTACTTCAACAGCTTTAAGAAGATCCCGCACAGCAGATGGCAGAGGAAGTTTTTTACAAAATTTCTGTCGACGATGAAGGCGAAGCATTGAAATTGCCGGATCTGATGATTCTAGTGCACGATGGAAGAGATCAATCATTGTCTTTTTCCCAACCATTTTCCGACAGTGTTGCTCTCGGTCTCTACGCCAGAATTTATTTCTCGATTCTGCTGCTTGCTCGGAGAGCATACCTAACGGGAGGGGGTTCGATTCGATGATCTCTTGACCGTGCACTAGAATTTTATGTACTGTCACCGTCATCGGATGCCAGTTATATGTCGCTACATATTTTTCGGCAACTGCCTTGCAGAAGTTACCAAACTTTGGTGCGTTTATTGGCAACTCACAATTTATTGTGACCAGGATAATATGAAGGTCATCCAATAACCCTGACTCAAGGCCTAAGATGTCTGCAAACATATGCCTGTATTTATCTGACAGCGCAGTTCGGGCAGTGTTTCCATCGTTTGTAGTGCCCGCATTTGGCCTTACCACATCGACCAATAACCCCATCTTGTTCCTTATTTCAGCCTGGATACGCCCTTTTCGTATTTGTACTATGCGGCTCTCTTCTGTGTTTTTATTGATTCGCCATTTTTGTACAGCTGGATCATTTTTATATCCAAGATGTAGCAAAAACTCAAAGATACGTATCCAAGCGTGTAGTGGATTTATACCGTATTTTAAATTTTCTTTTGTAGAAGGTTTTGAATAACACAACTCTAAATCGTTTAAATAACTTGACGTCAACTGACAAAAAGGGCATCGTAATTGTGATGAGGTCCCGGTTATTGCGTGTAACACTTTTCCATCTATGATACTCAATGTTAATTCACACGTAAATATAATTGTGTGCCCTTTAGTCGTCTGTATAGTTATAGGTGTTAAGTCTTTGATCTGATCTTCTATCCAAGCCTTTTCCGTAAGAATAAGGTCATTTGTTTCCTTTTTGTATTGAATGTGTATGGGGCGGCAAAATCGATAAGATTGGGATGTTGGATTAAGCCAAATAACGTAAGTATTATCAGCGTGGACACGCAAAGGTATAAACGTGGTAGCGAATAGGCTATTTTCAGTCATGGAAGGATCTTGAGGTGACTGATCAAAGCTCTGTTTATAAAGACTGGCCTGTGCTACCGTCGAATCCCCAGGATCCTTCGAATACACATGTCAATTCTTTTGTTCCTTTGCGATCACTAAATTCGACAAAACTCTCTTCGCAACTTTGCACTATCCTTTTTAAAGTATGTGTAATTATTCCTTTTAGTGAAACTGATGCTTCAACATCCGATACTCTTATGTCTTCTGACGGATAGCATGCTTTTCGTGCATGAAGCACTTGGGAATATGGAGGATAAACATTATACCCCCGACTTTTAAGATCTTGCTGTCTATCTTTGTAGGTCTCGACATTAAATTTCCTGTCAATTATAACCCCCAGTGCCTCTTCAGCAGTATAAGGCTGTGGCTCTATTGTTACGGTTTTTTTAACTTTGGATGCCCGAGAAGGAGATTCAAGACATAATTGAATAACATCTTCCAGATCTTTCGCAGCTTTAGGTACAATTTTATCTTCAGCAGACAATTTTGAAACTAAACCGTGTATTATTTTTGATATTTTTATTTATTTATGCTTTCTACATCTCAGTTGCTGTCTATAACCCAAAATTTTATTTCGACTTTCTGAAGTTTCTGGCATCAAAGAAAGAGTTGACTGTTCTGTACTAGTACTAGCGCCACTTGGTTCACCAATTACGCAAATATCAGGCACGTGGCAAATTGATATATTCGTGGGCCGATCATCGTTAACATTAATTTTTAAGTTATCGGGTAGATCATCAAGGAACGAACTTTTTAAATATATTTAATGTCTTTTCTCAAAAAGTTTTTTGTTACTTTTGCAAGCCCTGAACATCTTCATTGTGTTAGTCAGGAAGAAGCTGATTTTATCTATGATTAGATTCTTGTCAACAGACGACAGCGGCTTTAAGTTATGCCCAATCTCTCTAAGAAATTACAAATACACATATTTATAAATATGTAACCGACTGATTCCTCCTTGCCTATTTTACCTCCGGAGGTCGTGAGGTACCGGCTGTAGCGAGTTCCACAGCTTCGTTTGCCTGTCGTGTACCAACATGAGGGTTGGCGCCCTCATGCCCCCCTAACATTAAGTCCTCCGGTCGGGGCCCGGAAGGACATCCCCCAGCAGGTTGGGTAAGCCCCTGCTGAGGCAAAGTGGCGCCATGGGTCTGTAACGGCTCCATGGTGCCTCGCCCCCGTCCCTCTAGATCACGTGTACTAGCGCGGGGTTTTAGCATTAGCCTATCGAGGGTGGACCGCTTCCCGCGCCACACGTGGCCCTTCATTGGGAATAAATATATAAGGCCTTTTTAAATCAAGTGCAAATATTTTAAGGGTACATTTCTATCAGAATACTGAACAACTTTCCCCAAGGAACATATGAAAAAATGGCCCTCTCATACAAATTGACTCGAGCCGCTGACACCACTAGTATGGGAAGGTAATTTTTTTTCGTTTTTCGACCTATATTCCTTGGGGAAAGTTGTTCAGTATGATGATAGAAATTCACCCTTAAAATATTTGCACTTCATTTAAAAAGGCTTTATATATCCAAACTATTTGCTTACCAAAACAAAATAACAAAATTTACATAGATGCATACATTCTCTAAAGAATATAACCCACATTCGTTAGTAAAGTGAAAAAACTACTAATGCGAGGTAAAAAAAAAATTAAAACGAAAGGTCATATTAGTGGCAACCCTGATACAAATATTTAAAAATCATTTTCTCAAAACCTAGGCCCGAGTTGAATGTGATATTTTTGTGGGTGATAAACCTTAGTATGAGGAATCTTTTTGTACTAGACACAGGTTCTACTTCGTTCTAGAAAAAATATAAAAAAATAAATACTAATTTCGATAAAACATTTGTTGTACAAGACATTTTTCAACATTTTTAATCAAACAAAACTGGATAATACGCATCGAGAAGGACTTCATAAAACTGCAATACAAATTTATTTATTTATTTATTATTTCCTTTTTTATGATTTTTTTCAGTATTTTCAGTGTAAAGGTCACGAAAATTTAGATATTTTTTTAAAAATCAAGTATGGAAAATTGACACATGGGAGTTCTACTCTTGCATTTGTAATTATGTTTATAATAGATATATTCAATAAAAGGCGGATGTCACTTTTTTGGGGTAAAAAAAACATAGTGCGTGGTGGCCAAACTCGTTCACCTGCGCGCCGCAACTGCAGTCATGAGGCTGGTTGGTTTGGCTAATTAATTACCCACATTTACGCAAATCCGTAAAACTTTCGCAAGATTCGAATTATGAAATCATCCTACGATACATACATAGTCATGTCGGGTCGGTATAATATTAATTTAATATGTTTTGTTTATGACAAGAGTTAAGCTCTTAAATAAATGATGATGTTTATGATATTATGACGTTGCCAGATAAACGCAAAGGAATTGGAACTAATGTTTGATTGTTTAGCGATTAACCGTGATCAATCCCTACAAACTTTTGTTTCATTATTGTGAACGATATCTAAAATTCATAAATAATAAATCTAAATTCTGAAATCAATGATTTATTAACTGTCAACGGCGAAGATTTTGCGTCTACGGGAACGTTGTTTTAAAATGTGGGAAGAAGGTAGACGTATTTTTTTTATTATCGATACCTACTGTTGCATGCTTTATGGTGTTGAATGCTTCAGCAGTTTTTATGCTATCGCTTAATTGAAATTATCTTTATGAATCAGTGCTGATGTCCAAATATCTTGGTTTACATTTAAAATTGTTAATGGGACTGTGTTTGAATACAACAATGACTTCTAATAGTGCTGATAATAATGGTGAGTAATTCTAATTACCTATAATAAATATTAAAGTGTAAGGGACCGCTGCTGATGTAGATTTGACAATGAGCTCAATTCTATATTTGCCGGCTAAAACGAAAATTATAATCTATTTGTCACTTTCAGACTAAAAATATTTGAAAAGGACAGGGTTTTTAATTTAAATTCGGTGGTTTGATGCGTTATTGGACATTTTTATGATATGGCGGATAAAATTAAAAGAAATACTGGGGAAACGTGCAAAAGCGAGTCAAAATCTAGTGGACAAAGTGTAAAACCATAAAGTATAAATCGCCGGCCCTTTTGCAATTTTATTATTTTGATAGCGACAGATTTAGTTTTAGCCGTAATTTTAGTTTTAGCCGGTGGTATGTTATGAATTTTACATATACTTATAATCACGCATCACCCTAATGGGGTAGGCAGAGCGTAAACGACCTAAACAAAGATCGTTCCGCCACGTCTGACAAAGTTTTGAGGATTATTTAAGATAGATTTGTAGGTATATTGCTATAGTGACAAATCGTCAACCCATCGCCTAAACTACAATATACTGTAGCCCTCGGATCCCTTAGCTGGTTTTTACAGCACACCCGGGAGGAAATGCAGCTGACACCTTTTATGTTTTTCTCTCGCTCCCAGGTCAGCATACAATATTTAATAAAACTGACAATGACAATTCGATGTAGATTGCGTAGCTGATAATCTTCCTCGTATCATGTCGCAAGTAAACTACGCAATGTACGCCGAATTGTCACTGTCAAATTGACAGTTTTATTAAACAAGCCTTGTTCTGCAAGTAATATTAATTATATTCTGGTTTTCTAGCATAGCATCAGATTAATGATGGTAGAATAACACAGATTAAAACTAAGGGTGGAAATGCAGCTGGCACATTCTATGTTTTTCTCTCGCTCCCAGTCCAGCATGGAACAATTAAAACTCGCTCTTTGTTTATCCATTTTCAATATATACACCAGCTGCCAGTTATATTTATAGCTATGCATATCTGTGCACAGTTGACCTGAATTTCAGTGGAAACGCCTCTGACACCCTTGGTGCTGTCAGCTTTCCATTTACCCTGATGACAGCCCAGTGATATAAAATCCGCCTCTCCTCTACATTAAGAGCACTCTCGACTCTAATTAGAGATTAATTGAATCACGGAGCGAGGAAGCTCATTGTCACGCACCACCTCTCCCATTAAACTACACCGCAAAACAGGGAAGCATAATTCACTCCTAATGGTGTCTACTTATCCAGCCAGTGTTTCAGGAAAAAGATTTTCGAAATTTTTATTCGAAAATCAAAAGTAAACCCGCGGTTTGATCAGATGAGATGAGCCAGTCAGCCGGCACGCGTAGTCGGCGCCGCACGTCATGTTCCGCGCAGTCACCGACGGCTGGAAGCGATATTGGTGGGGAACAGGTACGGAACAACCAATCACCATTTCCTCAATAAACTGCCTACCAAATTGTCTATTCCGATGTGAAATATCTACGCCGCTACAGTGATTCGGGACGAGACTCCTATCCGCGCGAAATGTTACATTTTCTTTTCTTCATTTACATAACTTTGCTAGTGTTTTTCCGAGATAAATGACGAAAGAGTTTTAATTATGGTGTGATCGATTTATAGTGTCGTGAACAAGGGCTATTTCTGTGATGGAAATTTTGCTCAGTTTCTGTCAAGAACTTTTTGTTATGGTGTTGTAAATGTTTTTGTGCAATGTAAACTAGTTCGCTGGCGTGCGAAGTACAGTTGGCCGGACTATTTACGTACGCGTTCGTTCAACTCCGGTGCGCTGTCGGGAGTTTCCGGCGCACGTGGGGAAGCTAGGAAGCTACCCATTTTGACAGGTGTAAAGAATTCGCCAGCCCTTCGGCTTGACATGCGGAACCAGACCTTTCTTTTGTATCTTTTGGCCCTTCAATAGTGACTTGGCAATCTGTTCTATTGAATTGTACCGACTGGCAGCCGATATTGGTACTAAGTATCTGTTATATATTAAAATATCATTTAAACCTTTATTTTTCAACTCATTATTTTCACATATAAAAGTTTCAATAGGTACATTAATATTTTGTCTGTCGTGCCATGTCTAAGTATACGTATTTTCGTAAAGATAAGCTATCTTAAATTACTACAATTTCCGTGCAAACTTCTCGAGGAACGTGTTATTGATAAATAATGATTTTGTCTAAGAAGATAAAAAATCAAGGTTTGATAAGATAACCAGACACACATTATTCATACTTATATCAATACTATTTAATATCTGCCAAAATATATTTCCAGCAAAAGATAGCCGTTTCAGTAACAAGTAAACATTACAAACTATAGTATTTCCAATTCGGTTTTAGAATAGAGATAAAAAAATGCATGTCTCTTTATTCAAAAAATCATTTCTAAAATAAATTATAGGTGTTGGAAAATTATTTATATTACTAAAACTACTATTTCATTATGTTGTTATATCTAATAGCTAAAACTTGTTTTAGAAGCAAGATCTTCCGTTAAAAGGCATAAAACTTTGTTTACCCTTATTCTAAAACTGAGTTGGAAATATTATGCCATAGTACTTTATGGATACATTTAATAGTAAATGCATAAAAATATAGTAATGTTCAATTAAATTGACTGCGGAAAACTTCCTACAAATAAATAAATAACAAAAATTTTAAGATTTTGATTCAACATTTATCGTTTTTAAATAAAAAAAAAAACCGTATTTAAGTAGTAACATACACCAAATCTAAGCAAAATAAAGTACCTATATACATACATATAATCACGCTTTTATCCCTAATCGGGTCGATAGACTCGATACCCACTCGACAGAAGAAGATCCCTAATGGAGTAGGCAGAGCGTAAACGACATAAACAAAGGTCATTCCGCCACGTCTGACCAAGTTTTGAGGATTATTTATGATGTAGGTAGGTAATATATTGCTGTAGTGCAAGTTGTCAGTCCATCGCCTAAATTACAATACACTGAAACCCTCGGATCCCTCAGCTGGTTTTTTCAGGGATGAAATGCAGCTGGCACATTCTATGTTTTTCTCTCGCTTCTAGGCAAGCATGGAAGAAAACTCGTCAAATTAAGATAATGGAGTTTATAAAACTAATCAGCGAGCGAGATCTTGCTGTCCAGCCATCCGACAGAATTCTATTAGACATGGACCGTCGAGAGATTACTAATTTGACGTTAAAACTTGAAACACTATTTCCTAGTAAATTCTAAAGTCATAATTTTGAAAACTGTATCTAAACCGATAATTTCTAATCTACCTATAAGCCAAATGTACTGTTGCTCCAAACAAATTTTAATTTAAACACCCGTGGCGATACTACATTCATTCGTAAAATTATTTAAAATACTTAGGGTCGTATTTGTAATCAGCTCTCATGAGTGACAGCGAGCTTGTTTGTGAGTTCGTATCAGAAATGACATTTCAGTACAAACTGGCCCACAGTGGGCTGAAATTAGCGTTTCATAGACATTCAATATATATTTTTTAAGTGACGCTTTTTTTGCTTGTAAACGATTGAGGATACCTACTATATGCCTTATATAATGAACTTTCAGGTTTATAATTGTAAACAGCGCAGTCAGAATTTTTTTCTAAAAAATTTGTATGGAGTCGGCATAATAAATGATGATATCTCCATTATCGCACAATTGCGCGTTATATCCTCTTAGGTTATTGATAAGTGAATTATTTTGGATTTTTTGACATACTCCATGTCGAGGCCAAACTTGCGCCTTTTTTTAAAAAAATCTTTCAAAGTTTTTTTTTTTGTTGTTGTTTTTTTTTCATTTTAAACTAATATTAAGCTTAACATGGATGTATGTATACAGACTAGCGCCTTTAAAAAAAAATCTTTTCCAAAATTACCATTTTTTTTTTCTGTTTATGTTTTGTTTTTAACTAATATTAAAGCTTAACATGGATTTACATAGACTGGATATTTACGAAAATTAATTGTGTGCAATATTAGATAGTGAAAATTGCTTAAAAACTCATTAGCTGTAATTAAAAATAGTAATTATCTAATTATTCTCAAAATCCCCGACAACATTAAGGAAACTATTGTTTGTTTATGACATTTTAACTATCTACTGATTTATTGAATAGGTACCAATATCTATTATGTAATTGGGTTCTCATTTGTTAGCAATTAAGAGGGTAGTTAGTAAATTAGTTGTTCGGGCACATACATTAAATTCGATCACCATAAATAGGAACGTACTGAAAGAAAATTATTTAGTAATCTTCAATCATTGAAAGTACAAACATCATGGCAAGCTTTGTAACAAACTTGGATTTGTTCGTTATTCTGGAAAACGCTAAAAAACTAAGTGACTACAATTTTTTGTTTGAAACCATGCTATCTCGTTTAAACAACAGTGTATCTGAAGAAGATTGTGTGACTTTAAAAGAATTTTGCCGGAGATTCACCAGGGCTGCACAGATATGAATTGTCACATCGGAAATTTGAGAGGTTCCAAACTAATTACGAAAGTTGGCTTGAGGCTGATGTTGATTGGCCGAGTTGCTTAAAAGAAAATATAAAATCAATTACTCAGCATGAGGGAAGCCCTATAGTGCTACTTTCGGAGCCATCATCAAGCGCTACTGCTTCTCTTTTTAGAGCCATCTACATCATCAATTGGAACTATGACGAAAAGAAAATTCTTAAATCGTAAACCTTTTGAAGACTTGGCAACAAAGCAGAAAAAGAGGCGAAGTGGAGACCTAACAACGAACAGAGATTCCAGTGAGCTCGTATTTGCAACTATTTCTAAGTTGAAAGATGAAGGCCAAAACAACATTGCTTCTGTGATTGAATATATGGTGAAGCACCCAGAATCAGTCGAAAATCTTCTAGATTTAATTACAAAACCAACCAGTAAAGAAACGTTTTCACCCCAAAAAGCACTTGGTTTACTGATATCTCTGAAATTATCAAAGTGGCAATATATAACTTTGCGAGAATCAGCAATTCGAGAAGGCCTTAAGCACTTGTAGCCTTCGTATTACCACGTGCAAAAAGAGAAGAATGTGTGCTTTCCACCTGAACCAAAAAAAACAATTACGGTGACAGATTCTTCAGCAAAAATTTCACTGCAAGCATTGCTAGATCTGACAGCAAATAGAATAATTAAATCTTTGCCAGAAAGTATACAAAATAAAGAACTCATTTTAATATCAAAATACGGTTTCGACGGAGCATCCAGTCAAAGCAGATACAAACAGAAGATGGATTCTATACAAGATGACTCTAGTATCTTCATGACTTCGTTATCACCACTGAAAATGACATGTGAAGACATCACAGTTTGGGAGAACCCGAAACCGTGCTCAACAGCGTATTGTCGTCCAGTACAGTTTACCTTTGTTAAAGAAAGTGAAACAGTGGTGAAGGTAGAAAATGAAAGAGTCAAAGCTGAGATATCAGCTCTCCAACCATCTGATTGTGATAGCAATATGGTGAGTCATAAGCTGATGCTCACCATGGTTGATGCTAAAATAAAAACATACCTTTCTCCTAAAGTAAGATCATGCAGTGTGCTACATTTGTATGGCGAAGCCCACGGAGATGAACAACTTGGACGAAGTTAAAAAGAAATCAACAGAAGATGACTTGATGGAGCTCGGACTTTCTTCACTACATGCGCGCATAAACATGATGGAATGTCTCTTGCATATAGCATATAAATTAGATATTAAGACGTGGTCTGCTAGAGGGGAAAGTGACAAAGCCGCAGTGGATGCAAGAAAGAAAGCTATCCAAGCCAGGTTCAAAACGGAGCTCAACCTATTAATCGATATTGTAAAAGAACGTCATGGCACAACTAACGACGGCAACACTGCACGACGATTCTTTGAATTTCCTGAAAAGACTGCGGCTATCACTGGACTAGATGAAGATCTGATCCGAAGATTTGCTGTAATTTTGCAAGCCATAACTTCAGGTGAACCCATCAATGTTTCAAAATTTAAAGAATATGCGTACATTACTACTGAGAAGTATGTTGAATTGTACAACTGGTACTACATGTCAGCAACAGTGCACACGATACTGCTTCATGGGGCCGAAATTATCGCTTTTAACGCAATAGTACCGATTGGAAGTTTATCTGAAGAGGCTTCAGAAGCAAGGAACAAGGATTTCAGAAGTTTCAGAGAACATCACTCACGTAAGAAGAGCAGAGTGAATTCCAATGAAGATATTTTCAATTTCCTTCTGCTTTCGTCTGATCCGCTTATATCAGCAGAAAGACCAACGATGGATGCAAAGAAAAAAGAAACCTTTCTTTGATGAAACATTGGATCTGCTGAATCTTCAAAAACCTGAATTCGAGTTTAGGGATATTGCTCAAATAAACTCTGACTCTGAGTTCGACTCTGAAGATAGTGATTCAGAATAAGCAATATTTTTAATTAATATATTTATTGTTTTATTTAATTTTATAACATAAATTTATATTGTATTCATTTTAATATATTTTTTACCTTTATATTCATTTTTTTTTATTTTAATGGGATCATTTATTTTTACGATTATTTGTATTGAAAAACTACTAAAATTTAGTTTTTAGGGCATTTCTACAACTTCTGGTCATCTGCCACCAACTAATAATCACAAAATGCATTTTATGTATGATGTTTAAAATTTAAATATTTGACAAGTATTACCAATGTATAATTAAAAGCTAGTATAAATTTAAAAGTCAGTAGATAGTTAGTTTATTGTTAAATATTTTACTTAATTAGGGATGTTGAGAGTCGCAAAATAATTACTTTATTAGTTCACCACTTACTTCTTAGTTCACTACTTAGTTGTTCATTAAATTTAAGTCGTTGTGTGTAAATGTTTCTATGATATAAATATAAAGAATAAAGATAATAAGCCGTTTGTATTGGTTTTTAAATAATTTCATTTTCAACAATTAATTTTCGTAAATGACCAGTCTATGTAAATCCATGTTAAGCTTTAATATTAGTTAAAAACAAAAACATAAACAAAAAAAATGGTAATTTTGGAATAGATTTTTTTTAAAAGCGCTAGTCTGTATACATACATCCATGTTAAGCTTAATATTAGTTTAAAATGAAAAAAAAAACAACAAAAAAAAAAAACTTTGAAAGATTTTTTAAAAAAAAGGCGCAAGTTTGGCCTCAACATGGAGTATGTCAAAAAATCCAAAATAATTCACTTATTAATAACCTAAGAGGATATAACGCGCAATTGTGCGATAATGGAGATATCATCATTTATTATGCCGACTCCATACAATTTTTTTAGAAAAAAATTCTGAGTGCGCTGTTTACAATTATAAACCTGAAAGTTCATTATATAAGGCATATAGTAGGTATCCTCAATCGTTTACAAGCATAAAAAGCGTCACTTAAAAAATATATATTGAATGTCTATGAAACGCTAATTTCAGCCCACTGTGATGGCCTGTCAAATCCATACTTGATATTGCTCTCAAGTTTGAGTTGGCTTCATAAATACGAGCCTTAGTTCGCTGGAATTTTTCCTTCCTGTTCATGAACACAAAAAAATACTCTTTCCGAAATAATATTAAAGTTAAAATGAACACAAAGTTGTACGAATTGTGTATGAAACACATACATTGTGGTGAACATGAACAATTTAGATTGCGTATACTTAGCACGTAAGATAAGCAACTAGAGCGTAAAGGAAGGTATGAAACAGGATCCGTTTAAAAAAAATAAACTTGCTCCACATACTGACTTGGATAATGTAACGGTTTAAAAAGTGCCCTGTTTATTACACAATCTATTCAAAATAATTTTCTGTCAAACACTTTTTTTAAATTAGAAATGGGTTTGCTCTTGACGCTAGACACTAGGTCAGGAATGAGCGAGCTCGCCCAGAAGATGCCTGTTATGGCACTGGCAATCTCACGCACGGACGGCACACAGCAAGCTGTTTGGCGCCGGACTCCGGTGTGAGGGTGGTTGCGAGCCAGGCGGCCCCTTGCGGAGCGTACCACCGCGTTGTTGGGATCGTTCAGCCGGACTTATTCACAGGAGAGCCTGTTTTGCCATTGCCCAGGGTGGACCACAAGGAGGTAGATCCCATTCCACCCCAAAATCTGTATTAGTATAGTTAGGTATAATTATGTCAAAGTTATTTTACAACTGGTTATAGGAGTAAATTAAATTCAGCTTCAAGGCGATTTACATACATACATATAATCACGCCTTTATCCCTAATGCGATTACATCTAATCATAATAATAGTGTGGATTGTTCGTTATAAAATATCATATGAAACAAGTACTTTTTCGAGGCATCGTAATGACAGATGTCATTACGATGCCTCGAAAAAGTACTTGTTTTAAAAAGGTTCTGATACATACCTAATTAAAGTTTCAGTTCTCTCAGTTTCAGTTTCAATTCTTCCATGCTGGACTGGGAGCGAAAGAAAAACATAGAATGTGCCAGCTGCATTTCCTCCCGGGCATGCTGTAAAAACCAGCTAAGGGATCCGAGGGTTTCAGTATACTGTAATTTAGGCGATGGGCTGACAACCCGTTACTACAGCTATATACCTACAAATCTTTCTTAAATAACCCTCAAAACTGTCAGATGTGGCGGAATGACGTTTATTTAGGTCGTTTACGCTCTGCCTACCCCATTAGGGATAAAGGCGTGATTATATGAATGAATGAATGAAGTTTCAGTAATGGAGGATGTTTTCAGGGTCTTCCTCTTTAATTGGACTAAAACTAGAAGGTGTAATGAGCATTTTAGTTCTAGGTTTCGTATCGCGCCATTGTTCGCAGTAATTCTCTTAAAATACCTTGAATGCAGGCTAGTTTAATATACATTGCTACTAATATATTATATAAAAAAATATTGGAATAAACATGTCAAATACAATATAATGTCACTTAAAACTAAGCTACACTAGTAAGCTAAAACTGGTTTATTTAGTTTAGTCTATTTTAACAACTGTACGGATAGGCCAAGTGCATCGCCTAACTAGTAAAAGGCAGTTTTGCCGCATTTGACAAATATTGAGGGCAATTTCAAATTGACTTTACCTATTCGCTCAGCGACATAATTTTTGCGAAATCCGTAGATTAATTTCCAGTGTACTCGATAGTCACGTGAGGCACGAAATCTGTATAATCACTACATAGTATAAAACAAAGTCGCTTTCTCTGTCCCTATATCCCTATGTATGTATAAATATTTAAAACTACGGAACGGATTTTGATGCGGTATCTTTTAATGGATAAGAGTGATTCAAGAGGAAGGTTTATATGTATATTACATGCATAATATAGTAGAGAAACACTGATGATTTCCGTGCGAAGCCGGGGCGGGTCGCTAGTCTGAAATATGTGAATCTTCTTCTTAGTGATTTCTCGAGGCGAACAACGACCCAAAGAACCCTGGTGTCAGAGTTTTCAAACCGCCTAGTAGCACAGCTATTAGGCCTCTTGAGATGCTTTGAGTAACGACCACTATCAAAGACAGCGACCAGGACCGACGGCTTAACGTGCCCTCCGAAGCAAGATTTTTTTGGACAATCAGGTGAATCAACTTGCTATGTCCTAACCAAACTGGGAAAACCTCACAAGTGATAGATTGACAAATATCAACTTTGTGTCCGCCCCTGGGAATCGAACTCGGGACCCCCGGATCGTGAGCCACTAGACTACGGAGGCAGTTAGTTGCTCCCATTCCGGCATGGAAGCAATGTATATTAAATCAGTGTATTGAGAAACACGTTATAAATGGTGTAGTGACTCCCAGTGCAGGTGAACTGACACCAATATGCACCACACACCGTACTGAATTGCAAATACCCGCAAACCGGTCCAGTTAAGTACTAATTGTTTCTGATCAACGCTATTTACATACATATAATCACGCCTAATGGGTAAGGCAGAGCGTGAACAACCCAAACAAAGGTCGTTCCGCCAAGTCTGACAAAGTTTATTTAAGATAGATTTGTAGGTATATTGCTGTAGTGACGGGTTATCAGCCCATCGCCTATTTTGCAACAAACAGATACCCTCGGATCCCTTGGCTGTTTTTTACAGCATGCCCGGGAAGATATGTACCTGGAACATCTATGTCTTTCTTTCGCTCCCAGTCCAGCATGGAAGATCAACGCTACTATCCTTACTACTACAATACCAGTACCACAGAACAATAATTAGTACCTTAATGATATTAGCATCGGGTGTAAGGGACAGCTTCCATGCAGGACTGGGAGCGAGAGAAAAACATAGAATGAGCCAGCTGCATTAACTGCATTTCCTCCCGGGCATGCTGGAAAAACCAGCTAAGAGATCCGAGGGTTTTTGTATATTGCAATTTAGGCGATAGGCTGACAGCCTGGCACTACAGCAATATACCTACAAATCTATCTTAAATAACCCTCAAAACTTTGTTAGACGTGGCGCAACCACCTTTTTTAGGTCGATTATGCTCTGCCTACAAGAATAGGGATAAAGGTGTGGTTTAGGCGTGGTGGTATGTTTGTAGGGACAGCTTTCCGCCAACTGGTAGAAAAGGGTTGCTCACTCAACGACACTGAACTATTTTTACCAGGAAATTCTTTGCAAAAGCAAAAAAAAAAAACACTTCCTGAAAGATTTTCTTGGTGGAACTTCTTCAGTGTCGTTGACTGAACAACCTCTATCAGCTGGCGGGATGCTGTCTCTTCCACCCGTATCACTACATTGTATAAAACAAAGTCGCTTTTTCTGTCCCTATATCCCTATGTATTCATAAATCTTTAAATTTACGCACCGGATTTTGATGCGGTTTCTTTTAATCGATTGAGTGTTTCAAGAGGAAGGTTTATATATATATATATAATACTTGCATAATATTGTGGAGAAACACTGATCATTTCTGTGCGAAGCCGGGGCGTTTCGCTTGTTATACATAAAAGCAAAAGTAACTCTGTCCGTCTGTTCTACTTTAAAGGCTAAACAATTTGGTATGACTATAGGTGAGACCTTGGTGGGATCTTAGAAATGGTCATAGGCTACTATTTACCGCGGAAAATATCTCATTCCTACGGGTAAAATCTTTTAGCGCGGATGAAACCGCGGGCGAAAAGATAGTGGTTAATAATTAGTTACCAAATAACAAAGAAGTATAAGTATGAAGAAATTAGCCTCGATTCTAGCAGACGTAGTAATTAAATTTAGCACTAGAATCAAATTAGAATTACAGGTATATCTCAGCCTGTGCATCAACCTTCCCATGAAACTGAACAACTTAAGTGCAGATTTCTCAGAATATCATCCATTAATATAGACCCTCAGACACACTTCTCCTGAACTGATAAATGGACACCCAGCACCTCTGTAATTGCCCCTCACCGCCACCTGAATTAGGTACGAAATTAATATTGTCATGTCACAATTTAATTAAGGTACACTTCCTTTCTGATTTAGGTACGAATAATGGTGAGAAATAGTATTAAATTTGTAGCTATTTTGAATTAATTTAGCCATAGCTATAGCGAATTTATAACAATAGAACTAACTAGGTAGGTATACAGTATTAAATAAATATCAATATTTTTATTAAGGTAAGTAGTACTTATAGGCAATTTTGCATGCATCATGAAAAGCTTCTTTTACCTATAAACTTTTCATTTTCTTAAGTGCTTGTCATTGACTCGTATTAATAAAGCAATCTAAAGAATGAGAGCAATATTAAGTTTGGATTTGAGAGGTCATATTGTACTGAAATGACATTTCTGATACGAACTCAAACTAGCTGTCAATCTCAAGTGCTGTTTAACAATACGGATATAACCTAATCTTTCTTTTACACGAAAAGGATCGAAGCATTTGGATAAAGTTGTGTACAATAGATAATCGCACGATATCGATAATTAAAGACGCAATTGTTTCAGAAAATACCAACCGAAACGGAAAAAAGCACGTGACATTAAATTTGCGCATTTTTTTCAATACAGGAATTAAATTCAGAATGACGAAAATTCTCATCACGTGCCGATAAAAAAATACTGACATTCTGCCCCTAATTTTTTTAAATGCTTAATTACGTAATATCCACAAGATAAATGTTGTTTTTAAATTACAAAAACTTACAATAAAATTTTAGATTGGCGTATTTTATGCATTATTCAATTACTTGTTAGAGATTCTTTCATGCTGGACTGGGGGCAAGAGGAAAACATATGCCAGCTGCATTTCCTCTCGGGCATACTCTAAAAAACCAGCTATGGGATCCGAGGGTTTCTGTATTTTGCAATTTAGGCGATAGGCTGGCAACCTGTCACTACCGCAGTATACCTACAAAATTAAATTCATACTTTATTTTTATACTTTTTTATAATTTAAGTTATATAGTGTTTACTGTAAAAATTGTTAAACTACAGTTAAATAACCAACCTACATTCTTGTTTTGTATTTTAATTTAGTTAGATTTTTTTCTTTTTAGTTATGGAATAATGGAAACAAGTTAGCTGTCCACATTCCACTTTTAATGTTGGCTTCACAGAATACCAGCGCTGTAGCACAGAATATATAATAGCATACAGAAGGCTCACTCCCTAAGAAACAGCAAGTTTAGGTATGATTAGATACCTACACTTCCCAGCGCCGCTTGCCTGCAAGCTAAATTGTACCTTATGTCAGCGCGCGAACTATGAACGTTGTTTGCGCGCCGCAGTTCAAGGACGTTGCCCCCGGCGATCGCAAAGGTTGTCACTTGCGAACTTTTTGAATCTTATTCATAAATGCGATTTTGATTTTAAACTAAGACATTATTATGTGTAACTAAGAAAACTACGAATCATTAAATTATTTAGCATAATAAATACACAACGAATCCATAACCTAGCCTTATTATGAATACGAATAAGTAGGTACAGTGGGCAGCAGGTCGAGTTATCTACTTGGCGGACCAATATATACTGGTTGTATCTACCTGGTTATACTGTATAACCAGTATAAATTTCCTTAAGTAATTTGTGAAACTATAATTATTATTGACAAAACCCACGACTCATGAAGTCACGCATTATAGTTCTAATAATTATATTATTAGCTGCCATATTGCTTGTTGATTTTAGCAGCAAAATCACGAAAAAGAAATTGACGCAACGCGACTAGCGTGCGAACTGCGTGCCGCGCGGCAGCCCACTGACATTAGCCGCTCTTAGCGGCAGTTCGGCCGAACCTACCTAAACTCGCGAGTGAACCAGGCCTGGCTGTAGGTAGCCTTCCTACTTACACACATGCTGAGTGGATACCTTTTTTGTTCCCATTACACAGTATAAGTATAATTTTACACTAAGTATGTAATATTTGTGTTATGGAACGAAATAAATTTATTTATATTTCTATATTTCTAAATCTATCTTAAATAATCCTCAAAACTGTGTCAGACGTGGCGGAACGACCTATGTTTAGGTCGTTTACGATTTGCCTTCCCCATAAGGGATAAAGGCGCGATAATATGTATGTATGTTAGCAAAAAATTATTTTAGACATACTAAATAAATAACGAATCAAATGGCAATTTATTTGGAACACTGTGTTTTTATCAAATAACCGGCGATCACGAGATATGAAATTCTCACTTTTGTATGAGTACAATCAGATGACATCTCCTAACAAAGTCGCTGCTTTGATAAAATGCAGTAGGTATTTTATCACACTAAAAGGTCATAAATATTGCATACAGGCTAGAACCATAGTTCGACTTTGTAGACCGTTATCTTTGTCGTACTTGAACTAAACGTCAATGTTTCTATTCAAGGGACGATGTATAGTATCTATGGCCTTGTATTTTACTTATATTACGTATACGTACATTCGCAGTCCGATATTTTAGAGGACTCATCGTGGCGGCACGTTCTTACGATGACTAATGATGGCTGCCACGTCATTCTGACGATTATCAATGACCTTAAACTCAATGCCACGAAATTGGTTTAAATCGGTGCTTTGCTTGTAAATGCCCTTTTTAGTTGCGATTTCCTGTTACTAGAAATAAGTACCTACCCAGGTATTATTATTTAACTGTAATTACCTATATTGTAACTAGCTTTCCGCCTCGTAGTTTTATTCCCGTTCGTGTTAGCTATTTTCCGCGGTAAAATTTATCCTTGTTATTCCAAGCCATAACCTAATCGTTGTATCAATTCCCGTCTTTATCAAAATACCGCGTGGGAGAGGAATACTTTATTACCGTGGGAATTAAATATGTTCCAATTTCATTGATTCAGCATAGAATAGAGAAGGCCTAGATCCACTTCAGGTCGCTGAGCCAGCAAAGTCAATTTCATTATCAAAATCCTGTCAAATTTCATTGAAGTTCGTTTCGATTAGTTTGGTCTGTTGGAATCACGAATTTAGTTGAAGTTTAGACAACACCAGGTCCTTGACTGGGGTCAGCCAGTTCAAAACAAATACATGGAAAAATATATTTTAACAATTTATCAGACCAAAATAAAAACATGAATTATAAGTATTTATGTAATAAATAGTTCAACTTCCTTGTTTATATTTTTATGTATTGTAATGCGATGACGTGATGCATGAAATCGTATAAATCATTATTTAGATACACTTTTAGTTAAAACCAAAGAATTATACCAGGTGTAAGGGACACCGTCCCGCAAACTGATAGGAGTTGCTCAGTCAATGATACTGAACAGCTTCCACCAGTTTTTATTTGGCTGTGTTAAGTGAAATATAAAATTGGTTTTTCATACAAAATGTTCACCTTGACCTGACAATTTCACTTCCTGAAAAAAAATCCTGGTGGAAGTTGTTCAGTGTCATTGACTGAGCAACCCCTATCAGTTTGCGGGACGCTGTCCCTTACACCCGGTGCAGATTCTATGGAATTTATTACAGTTTGTTATAAAAAACAAATAAACTACAAATGCATTACACAGAAAAGTAGTACAATTGGCGACCTTATTGCTAAAATCGCAATATCTTTTAGGCAACGGCAAACGCAGGCAGTAGGAAACAGCCGGATAGATAAATTGACGCGGGTCAGTGCAACGAAAATAGAATAAAAACATATTTTAATATACGTACTTGAGAATAATAATATAATAATGCCTCCCATGCTGGCCTGGAAGCGAGAGAAAAGTATAGAATATGCCAGCTCAAATCATTCCGGTCATGCTGTAAAAACCAGCTAAGGGACCCGAGGATTTCAGTATATTGTATTTTAGGTGATGGGCTGACAACCTGTCACTACAGCAATATACATACAAATCCATCTTAATTAACTCTCAAAACTATGTTAGACGTGGCGGAACGACCTTTGTTTCGGTCGTTTACGCTATGCCTACCCCATTACGGATAAAGGCGTGATTATATGTAAGTATGTAAGAATAATAAGCAAATACACAATTATGAAAACTATACCTAAATGGTAATAAAAGTTGTACATGTTTCGGAAGGCACGTTAAGCCGTTGGTCCCGGTTAATATCATTTAATACCGTAGATTTTAGTCGTTAAGCCATATCAGAGGCCAGTGCTAAGCATTGGCGGCTTGAAATTTCTGACCTAATCTAGGATTGGGTCTGGTTTCCCTTCTGGGTTGCGGAGGTCAGATGGCAGTCGCTCTGTGTAAAAACCAGTACCCTCGTTCAATCCCCTGGATTAGGTAGCCGACCCCGTAAGATACGGAATAAGGCTAGGGAGATGATGGTAATAGAAGTTGTACTAGGAAAGTATATTGAAACTTATTGAAAAAGAAAACTACTTCAAAAGACTTCTTACTCAAAGACTCCTAATTTAACCGGCTGATAGTCGTACACAAATTTATAATGGTTGTCAAGCCTCTCGACTTTGATGAAGCAGAGAGTTCATCGCACAATGCTGTTTTAATTAATTTTGTATTATGGTTTCACTCATTTTTCTTTTTCTTTATTATTATTAGCTATTGGTTCCTTAATAGAGCTTCCATGCTGGACTGGGAGCGACAGAAGAACGTAGAATGTGCCAGCTGCATCTCCTCCCGGGCATGCTGTAAAAACCAGCTAAGGGATTCGAGGGTATATTGTAATTTAGGCGATGGGCTGACAACCTGTCACTACAGCAATATCCAGTTCTATCTTAAACAACCCTCAAAACTTGTCAGACGTGGCGGAACGACCTTTGTTTGGGTTGTTCACGCTCTGCCTAACCCATTAGGTATACAGGCGTGATAGTATGTATGTATGTATGTGTGGTTCCTTAATAATAATGGATGACATAGACCTCTATGCATAAAGTTTCAGTACTTTTTTGCTTATATGGGTGTAAGGGACAGCGTCCTGGAAATTGATGGGGGTTGCTTAACGAAGGAAGTAAAAAAAATGGATATTCCATACAAATTGTCTAATCGAGGTGGACATTTTGTATGGAACAGCCAATATTTATTTTCACATCCTGAAAGACTTTCTCGGTGGAAGTTGTTCAGTAACGATGTCCGGTATTAACATTTTTACAAAATCACGTCATAATATATTTATCATTGTTAAAATAATACATACATACATACATAAAATCACGCCTTTATCCCTTACGGGGTAGGCAGAGCGTTAAACGCCTCGTAAAAGGCGCTTTCGCCACGTCTAACATAGTTTTGAGAGTTAATTAAGATGGATTTGTATGTATATTGCTGTAGTGACAGGTTGTCAGCCCATCACCTAAAATACAATATACTGAAATCCTCGGGTCCCTTAGCTGGTTTTTACAGCATGACCGGAATGATTTGAGCTGGCATATTCTATACTTTTCTCTCGCTTCCAGGCCAGCATGGAAGGCATTATTATATTATTATTCTTAAGTACGTATATTAAAATATGTTTTTATTCTATTTTCGTTGCACTGACCCGCGTCAATTTATCTATCCGGCTGTTTCCTACTGCCTGCGTTTGCCGTTGCCTAAAAGATATTGCGATCTTATAAGGCCGGAAATTGTACTACTTTTCTGTGTAATGCATTTGTAGTTTATTTGTTTTTTATAACAAACTGTAATAAATTCCATAGAATCTGCACCGGGTGTAAGGGACAGCGTCCCGCAAACTGATAGGGGTTGCTCAGTCAATGACACTGAACAACTTCCACCAGGATTTTTTTTCAGGAAGTGAAATTGTCAGGTCAAGGTGAACATTTTGTATGAAAAACCAATTTTATATTTCACTTACATACATACATAAAATCACGCCTTTATCCCTTACGGGGTAGGCAGAGCGTTAAACGCCTCGTAAAAGGCGCTTTCGCCGCGTCTGACAATAATTGAGGGTAATTTTAGATTGTAATGTGTATTGCCATAGTGACAGGTTGTCAGCCCATCGCCTAAATTACAATACACTGTAACCCTCGAGTCCCTTTTGCTGTCTTCTACAGCATGCCCGGGAGGAAGGGCAGCTGGAACATTCTATGTTTTTCTATCTCTCCCAGTCCAGCATGGAAGAAAAAATAATAATTTGATTTAAAAAATACTAGAGGACATCTTGTATCATGGCTTCTTGTTTTCAAACTAAATGATAAACATTGCAATGTTTCTTTACTGGTGAGTGGAATGCATCAAGTAATTGACTCCATCAAGCAGAGGAGCTAAGTAGTCAATCGACGGAAGGGTATTTCGGAATGAGGACGTTTTCGATACATATCAATTGAGGCAATTGTCCACTTCATAACTAAGGTGATGCCTAACGGCAAATGGTAGTTTTTAAGAGCGTATTTCTCCTAAACGAATCATTAGAATTTTCTAAAAAATATACATGTAAGAAATTTGTTCATGGCACGCAATTGTAATATTTAAAATATACAATTTAAAATATTATAGTTCATAAATAAGTATGCTAAAAAAACTAGAAGTTAAGCTGTTTTTTATCAGTAAAGTTGATATTCCTTCTAAACTATTAGGAGCGCTTTCACGGTTCCTTCGGTAAAAATATCCGTATTATGATTATCTAAAATCGCAACATAACAGCAGTGGGACAGATCAGGCTAGAAAAAAAAAAAAACTCTTTTTAATCCGACTCGTAGTTTTTATGAACTTTTTTGTGCGTTTTCCGCACATTTTTGGCGCGGCCACGGATGTAACCGTCACGCCGTACCGCGCGCTGATTTGAACGATATTCTAAGGTATTACGGGCGATGGTTGCATATCTTGAAATCTACGTAAGTACCAGCTGTTAGTAGCAACCGTTTTTTTTATTCTTAGTTAATACAGAAAATGAAAAGTGTAGAAGCAAGAAACTGGAAAACTAAGTTGTAATAACATTATTAAAATGCGAAAGAATTAAATTCCACCAGTAGGACCAAAGTGTGAGCCAGCGAAGTAAATAAGTACTTACTACCTACCTACCTAATACCTACCTACCTACCTACTACCTACTTAGGACCAAAACTAAAGTAGCGTCGATTTTATTTTACGTCACATTTTTATCTCTTAAAAGTTACTATTATAAATATAAAATTATATTATCTAATTAAAGGAAATATAAAAAAAAACGAATTATAAAAAGTATGTAGGTTTTATTTCCACAACACGCAGGTTGTACCTATAACGAAATTCACAGAAAATTATCAATCATATTTTTGAAACTGCAGACAAAAGCTTGTAAAACTATATTATAATTTAACAACACCTCAGTATGATTACGTTACACAAGGAAAACTCACAGTTTACCTCTACTAATATTTTTAGCATCGCATGTCAAGATATCATCAACATAAATTCTTTTACTGCTATTGATCTTTGTTAATTAATTGTGCTCCGATGGTCCTCCGAGAACAGCTAAATGGATGAGGAGGGCATCGGTTATACACATACAGGGTGTTAATTTAAATGCGTGCCATTACTGAATTTCAGTTAATAACTAAGTACTTACAAATATTTAAACAAGACCTACTTATCTCTCATTTTTTACTTCCCCATTTACTTATTTGATCACACACACTTTTGGGGTTGGATGGGATTTACCTCCTGGCTACTAGTGGTCCGCCCCGGACAACGGCAACACAGGCTTGCCTGTGGATAAGTCCGGCTGAATGGCTGATCCCAACAAAACGGTGGGTAGGCTCCTCAAGGGGCCGCTAAGAACAATCCCATAAATATTTTTTTTTTTCAAACAAACACATTTTGTATTGGGAAACCTATTTTATAGTCGCTTTTTTTATACTTTTTTTCCGATTTTTTTATTTTTACCTAGTAATTAAAATAACACTCTGTATAGAATATACTTCTTCATATGATGGCAACTACTCGCATATTATATTACTAAACAACGAATCACAGTATGACCTATTACGACTATTGACAGGCGATGGTGTGTAACCCCCGAACCTACAACTCGTTAGAAATGAAGACCTAGGCATGTCCTTACCGACGGCGAAGACCCAATTACTCGTGCAATGAACGATGCCAATGCAAGTCAAGCCACACTCAACACAAGCTCTTTTTTAGCAACCACGCACCCCACCGGCGGGGTCGCGGATGCCCTTCCTTTACCGGCATGTACCGGATAGATTCTCTCCGATAATGAATTCCCAAGGCAACGCCATAAGCCGATGTTCGAGCCCTAGGCCTAGTGAGCCCTTAGCAAACTATTATCTAATCTGTGCCCTTAGGCTGTTGACATTTGCATATAAGGGTGTAGATTGCGTATAGCAACTCCCCGCCTTTAGTCCGGTGACGCATTATTATACACTTTGTAGTATGGTGCGAAAAGGTCTACTAGAAAAAAAGCTGTGTGTCCTGAAAATGACCCTGGTATACGCTTGAAACGTCGAGGTCAAAACCTCCGCACAATTTAACAAGCTAGCGTCTCGTTTATTATTCAAGAACTTGTCTGTTACATATCAGATAGAAGCTATTTCAGCCTGGTTTTAGTGGTGTCTTGTACAATGAGTTCGAAGAAGCCTCTCAAATGTGTGTCATGATGTTAAGGTTTCCAGTGTTCTTATTTTGTCGGGCCTTTTTATACTCACAGAGTAAAATGTACGTACACACTTACAGAGTTATTTACGTTAGTTTTACTTGGTAAGCATAATTATAAGACCATGACGTAGCTATAAAGTCACTTTCGACGTCCATATTTTGTTAGCTTCTATTATAATCTTATTATAATGCCTCCGTGGACTAGCAATCTGAGCCATAGGCTCACGACCTGGAGGTCCCGGGTTCGATTCCCGGCGGGGGCCAACTCTTTGACTTTGTGTCGTTGTTTATAGTTTGGTTAAGACATTGCAGGCTGATCACCTGATTGTCCGGAAAGTAAGATGATCCATGCTGACGGATGGGCATGTTAATAGTCTAGCGCCTGAGTTCTCTCTGGTCGTGTCAGTCAATCTGTTCCATCAGAATTAGAGATTGAATAGTAGAGTGTGCACTTGTGTCTTGCACAAACACTTGAGCACTAAAAACTAATCCTGCGCAGTTGGCCTATCTCTGAGAGATTCGCCGCCATCACCGAAAATCGGTGGGAAGACTATAATTACTATTTGAACCTAAGAAATACATTTTCAAAATTATGGAAGATTTTTAAGGTACTTGCTTTGCCGTCATCTTAGCGTTCTTTGACCCAAAATATTATGATGATTATGATGAACGTAAACGTTTATTTATCACTATGGTTCTGCGTAAGGACCGTCTGAAAACCGTCTCTATGTGAAAAGGTATATTTTCTGAGTAAAGATTTATATTTAATTTTATTATATTTATTATTAAATAAATAAAATCTTTTTTTGGCGAACAATAAATTATTTAGTAAAGTAGGAATAGTAGTACCAAGGGCGGATCCAGTGCTTTAAGTACGTACTGTGATGGCATCTCCGCAGTACACAAAAATACCATTTAATGTGCCCCCGAAATCGGAATCGGAATCGGATGGCGGAACGACCTTTCGTTTAGGTCGTATACGCTCTGCCTACCCCATCAGGGATAAAGGCGTGATTATATGTATGTATGTATGTAGTTTTTAGTGCCCAAGTGTTTCCGCATCACGGAAGTGCACTCTCTATTCCTTCTATCTCATATTTTGAAGACACGACCGGAGAGAAATCAGGCGCAGAACAGACTATTCACATGCCCATCCGACAGCACGAATCATCTTACTTTTCGGACAATCAGGTGATAAGCCCGCAATGTCCTAACCAAACAAGAAACAACAACACAAAGTCATAGTCACCCGCCGAGAATTGAACCCGGGACCTCCGGGTCGTGAGCCCAGACCGCTAGACCACGGAGCCAGTTACTATACTAGAGTGAACACATGTGGGGAACAACCTTAGCGTCAATCAAAATGTCGCTTACATATCGTCCGCGGTATGATTAATTGATTAAACATCGTGCATATCGTTGATGAAGAGGAAGTGGAACTTTCCGTAATGAACCCCGTATTAATCTTTATTATTTTCTTATACAGCAAAGTTGACTGAAATGAAAAACAAATTGACTTTCCCATACAAAATTACCACTTCGACTATTTGTATTGGAGGTTGAAAGATTTGTTTCTCTAGATATTTTTTTGTAAACTAGCTTTTAATTTTCGGGACACCGTCGTCCCTTTATCATCAGCTCATATAAGTCACCAGCCTACCCTGAAGGCGTCAGTAGTCTATTAGATCCGGTTGATACGGGCGTGATAGTATGTATGTAAATTCTTTCACGAAATGAAATAAAAAATGCTTTTCCATACAAATTGTCTGATTGAGGTAAAAATTTTGTATGGCAAGGCCGAATTGCTTTTTCATCTTCTGTATGAATTTTCTGGTGAAAGTTGTCCAGTTTCGTTGGCTGAGCAACCCCTATCAGTATTGCGGGACGCTGTCCCTTACACCCCGTATACCAACCTAGTGATTTAAATGTCTATTGTCGTCGTTGTGTTGTGGCGCAATGTTAATCATTTAAAATGTTTGTAAAGTTGTTAAAACATTTACAATCATAGGCAGGCTCTGAATAAATAGGAACAATCGATATGACCTTGGAATAATGGAATGGAATAGTAATTCCAGTGAGTGGAAGTAACAAATGTAAACAAACTTTTATGGCTTTTCACTTTTTAAATTTTAATCAATAATACGAAGTTGTTTTATTATCAATTTTCTTGAATCAATTGCTTAATTTACAGTACTGCTTCTTTTCACTTTTGAAAATATAGGTACTTATGCAATATTCTTCAGTGTTTTTATTTCCTCTCATACAGATAAAAACAATTCACTTTCACTTATAAATAAAATAATAAAGATGATACGTGATACTTAGATTTAGACCTAACGTTTTGTTTAGAAGTAATGGATTGAGGAGCAAATAGTACCAGGCAGTTACTATCGAAATTGCTAAAGGCGGCACTTTTGGCGGAAATTTTGATAAGTTACTATCAGGGGTCTATTTGTTCCTCAATTCATTACCTCTAAGAAAGTGACAGATAAATATTTTGCGAGTTATGATTTATAAAAGAGTAAGGGCTCCACCGTTTGCGGTGAGGCCGCTTAAGGGTCTTTTATGTACTACTAGCGACCCGCCCCGGCTTCGCATGGAAATCATCAGTGTTTCTCGACTACATTTTGCATGTATTATACATATAGACCTTCCTCTTGAATCACTCTTTCCATTAAAAGAAACCGCATCAAAATCCGTTGCGTAGTTTTAAAGATCCAAGCATACATAGGGACAGAGAAAGCGACTTTGTTTTATACTATGTAGTGATGAAATATATTTTCTATTCGAAAACGATTCGATCAGCTGGTATAAAAGAAACGAAAAGTTTCTACCATTACAGTTTGTAGCTATACCTACCTACCTACCTGCTACACGAAAATTATTTAATCTGAATCAGAACTTTATTTGTAGTTATGGGAACAATAGAAAACGTTCATGCACGCTACTTAACCAATTGTGGCAAATTTTCCATAGGGTGATTACTGTTTAGTACAGCAAACTTATAGCAGATTCTAGCTGACTTAAATTTTGACCTAGGTTTCGAAAAAAATGTCGGTATGGTAATTGACGTACGTCTTTTGTTCTTTGATTTGCTTTAAATTATTTTTACATGTTACATGATCGTTTCCATGATTGATTTAATTTCTTCCATGCTGGACTGGGAGCGAGAGAAAAACATAGAATGTGCCAGCTGCATTTCCACCCGGGCATGCTGTAAAAATCAGCGAAGGGTTCGAGGGTTTAAGTATATTGTAATTTAGGTGATGGGCTGACAACCTGTCACTACAGCAATATACCTACATATCTATCTTAAATAACCCTCAAAACTTTGTCAGACGTGGCGAAACGACCTTTGTTTAGATCGTTTACGCTCTGCCTACCCCATCAGGGATAAAGGCGTGATTATATGTATGTATGTACTAATAGACGCGTGACGCATATTTATACAGATGAAGATACGACAATGGTAAGCGAAAACTGCTAACACGCCCAATGTCAACATATATACATACGTACATATAATCACGCCTTTATCCCTATTGGGGTAGGCAGAGCGTAAACGACCTAAACAAAAGGTGGTTCCGCCACGTCTGATAAAGTTTTGAGGGTGATTTAAGATAGATTTGTAGGTATATTGCTGTAGTGACAGGTTGTCAGCCAATCGCCTAAATTGCAATATACTGAAACCCTCGGATCCCTTAGCTGGTTTTTACAGCATGCCCGGGAGGAAATGCAGCTGGCACTTTCTATGTTTTTCTTTCGCTCCCAGTCCAGCATGGAAGAAATGTCAAACATGTCAAATTGAGCTTTGTAATAAAGCTCATTTTCAAATACCGGCGATATGGGGCTTTACCAGTATTCGCTTTCCATAGTCGTATGATTTAGACATTTAAAAATAAAACGCCTTCAAAAACAAATTATTACAATGAAATGCATATCTCATTGCCCATTCTAAGCGCTTTTAATTCAATTACAAAAAGTAACAAACATCCGTTTGAGAAATGAACTTTGTGTCATGTTAATAAGTACACTAATGACAAGCGACTTATATTCTTTTAAATTCGCGGTTGCCTGTACTTCTGGGTACCTACTTAAATAAATTGCGTTGAAGATCTTCGTCATTCAATCGTATTACGAATGTGTTTCGAGTAACATGGTTTTATTTTACATAGTAATCCTAACGTTAGCTTCTCTAGGAAAATGCGAACGAGGAGATGATAATACAAGTAAGTGCGTTTGAGAGCTTTGGTTAAACTGAAACTTCACTAAGGCCCGTATTTATTAGCTCTCAAGAGTGATATCGAGTTTGAGTTCATATCAGAAATTTCATTTTAATTCAAAACGTCCTGTCAAATCCGTACTTAATATTGCTCTAAATCTTGAGATCGCTTTATAAAGACGAGCCTATCAATTTATTTTTTTATCAGAATAATTTGTGGTATGATACAGGTGTTAGTATTTGGCACGTCAGTTAAGGAACGCATCTTAGGGCAACAACACACAGCCGTCACGTTGCGCTCAACACGCTGTCAATGCTTTCTGCATTGATTACAACACAGATGCGTCACCTTACGCTCTACGCACGCGTAGCGATGAACTCTACGTCGGCGTATCCCTCTGCCAGTACGCTCGCGTAGAGCGTAAGGTGACGCATGTGTGTTGTAAGCAATACAAAACGCATTGACAGCGTGTTGAGCGCAACCTTGCGCGCAGTAAGTGACGCCTATGTGTTGCTGCCCTTAGGTATACCTAGCTAGGTGTCAAGGTTTAACACCTGCTTCGCGGTCCCATTTCATGAGTCGCAAAAGCGTCCATAGTTTCGGAGTTTTGAGGGTTGTTCAGAGTTCTTGGGTGTATTATGATGTTGGTAGGGTTTCTGAAGTTGGTCAAGATTTCTGTGGTTGGCAGTTAGTCCAAAAATGTTCAGATTAAAAAAAAAATGGTGTTTTTAGGAATTAGTTTAAATGCTCATTTTAAATAAACATTCTCTTTTTTCAGGTATTTTACCAGACAGAACAAACAAAATAGAAGATATCTACTTACGATACTATAATGGGTGAGTTTTTATTATTTACTAATTAAATTGTGTAAAAATAAGTTAAGAGTAATTCATTTTATGCTGGTCTGGGAGCGAGAGAAAAACATAGAATGTGCCAGCTGCATTTCCTACCGAGCATGCTGTAAAAATCTGCTAAGGGATCCGAGGGTTTGAGTATATTTTGGCGTTATTTAGGTGATGGACAACCTGTCGCTACAGCAATATACCTACAAATCTATCTTAAATAACCCTCAAAACTTTGTCAGACGTGCCGGATCGACCTTTGCTTAGGTCGTTAACGCTCTGCCTACCCCATTAGAGATAAAGGCGTGATTATATGTATGTATGTAGTAATTCATTTTATTTAATTTGAGTTTATCTGAAGAGTGTAAACGGAGTTCTCTTCGAAAGGCAGAGCTGACTATTGAACCTTGTGCGAGCTTAAGTACATTATACCGGGTGTAAGAGTGATAAGAGTTGCTCAGTGAACAAAACTGAACAACTATTGGCTTTTCCATACAAATTGTCTGATAGAGGTGGTCATTTTGTATGGGAAAGTCTTTTTTTTTCGTATTCTGAAATAAATTCTTGGTGATAGTTGTCCAGTTTCGTTGACTGAGCAACCCCTATCAGTTTGCGGGACGCTGTCCCTTACACCCCCAATATCAATGGTGTTAGCACTTAAATTATTAAAAGTAATTGTGTTGGTATGGTCAATATATACAAGTAAAAAATAAACGATAAAATGACGTACGAAATCTGAATTGATGTAACCTGTTTTTTACGACATTAATCTTTGACCCACCTTGAAGTAAACTAAATGAACTAACGACCCATGTTTTTTTTATCTTCTGAACATACAAGCATACATATAATCACGCCTTTATCCCTAATGGGGTAGGAAGAGCGTAAACGACTTAAACAAAGGTAATTCCGCTACGTCTGACAAAGTTTTAGGGCTATTTAAGATAGATTTGTAGGTATATTGCTGTAGTGACAGGTTGTCAGCCCATCGCCTAAATTACAGTATACTGAAACCCTCGAATCCCTTAGGTGACTTTTACAGCATGCCTTGGAGGAAATGCAGCTGGCACTTTCCGTGTTTTTCTCTCGCTCCCAGGCCAGCATGGAAGAAATCTTATTATTTATCTTCAATACGTATAACTATTATAAAAAATTAAGTCCATTAGCATTTATTTATCGACATGGAGTCAGAAAGAAAGACAGTAGATAATATCTACTTATATTATAATACTACTTCTATATCACAATAGAATGTGCCAGCTTCATTTCGTCCCGAGCATGCTGCAAAAATCTGCTAAGGGATCCGAGGGTTTGAGTATATTGAGGCGTTATTTAGGCGATGGGCTGACAACCTGTCACTACAGCAATATACCTACAAATATATCTAAAATATCCCTCTTAACTTTATCAGACGTGGCGGAATGTCCCTTGTTTAGGTCATTTACGCTTTGCCTACCATATTAGCGATAAAGGCGTGATTATATGTACTATAATAAATACATACATACATAACGTCACGCCTCTTTCCCGGAGGGGTAGACAGAGATTACATCCTTCCATTTGCTACGATCCTTGCAAATACATGTCAAAAAAGCGTTGAAAGCGTTGACATGGTGAAACTAAAATAACTTTAACTGGTAACATCTTATGTCCCTATTTAAAATAGCGGCATGTGTTGCCATTAAATACTAAAAAATATTTAATTTGCCCTGCACAGGAAAATCAGTCTCTTATCAACGAATAAATCCATAAAGCCGGAGAGGAAACCAGTACATACAGTCGAAAAGCTAGTATTTTTATACTAATAATTGAATTATTTCCGTATTCATTTGTATTTATTAACAACAACAACAAGATGATTCTAACAAATATTCTTCTCATTGCCTTAGCGACTTTGTAGTAACCACATGTGATTTTGATATATTCCGAATGTTTTGTTACCATCAAATTGTTCTGATGATGGACCTAGATGGGTAGTGAAAACAAAAGTCCTCCCACCGTTTTTCGGTGATAGCGGCCAATCTCCCAGAGATGGGCCAACTGCGCAGGACTAGTTTTTAGTGCCAAAGTGTTTGCGCTACACACAGGTGCACTGTCTATTCCTCAATCTCTTATTCTGATGGGACAGATTGACTGACTCGACCAGTGAAAAATCAGCCGCACGACCTACTATTTACATGCCCATCCGACAGCATGGATCATCTTACTTTTCGGATAATCAGGTCCTAACCAAACTAGAAACAACAACACAAAATCATTCTCCCCCGCCGGGAATCGAACCCGGGACCTCCAGGTCGAGAGCCCATGGCTCAGACCGCTAGACGACGGAGGTAGTGATAATAGCTACTATTCAACCATTGGCTAATTCGTTTTCCTTTGACACGAACTATACAATACACTAGACGACAAGTGTGAAATCGTATTAACTCTTGTGTGTATTTAGGGCCGTATTTATAATCAGGTCTCATGAGTGACAGTGACTTTGAGTTCGTATCAGAAATGTCATTTCAGTACAAACTGGCCTGTCAAATCCATACTTAATATTGCTCTCAAGTTTGTATCGCTTCATAAATACGACCCTTAGTTGTTCTGACCTTTGTCTTAACTGCAATGCGTTTTTATTTACAATGGATCCATTTTTTGGTCTTCTGTTTAATACAAAATGTTTTCTTTACCAGGGCTACGGTGGAAGAGTATGTGGACTTGCCCCTTAGCCAGGCCTGCCAGCTCCTCGACATCAAGGGTTTTGACAGGAACAACCCGACCGTCCTGTACATGCACGGCTTCATCGAGACTGCGCAACAGGAGAGTGTCCAGGTATTTCAAAGACTTTTGGGAGATTTGAGGGGATTATCTTTCTTTTGGAACAGAGCCCGATGGTGTAGTGGATAGGGCCGCTGCCCCCTGAGCAGGAGGTCGTGGTTCAAATCCCACCACGTAAAAATGTGTTTTACGATTTTCGAATTTCATGTGTACGTTTATGCGGTGCTTTTTCCGTGCTTCGGCAGGCACGTTAAGCCGTTGGTCCCGGTAAATATCGTTTAATACCATTATTTATTATAGATATTAGTCGTTAAGCCATGACAGAGGCCAATGCTAAACATTGGCGGCTTGAAAACTCTGACCTAATCTAGGATTGGATCTGGTTTCCCTTCTGGGTTGCGGAGGTCAGATGGCAGTCGCTCTGTGTAAAAACCAATACCCTCATTCAATCTCCTAGATTAGGTAGGTGACCCCGTAAGATACGGGATAAGGCTAGAGAGATAATGATATTTCTTTTGGTTAAAAGGCTCACCGGCGGCGCAATGTATATCTGACCATCTTATACATGAATTGCTTCTTCGAGACTGCGTAACAGAAATGTGTCCAAGTATTTATATCTCTGTGGGGCAATTTGAGGTACATTCATCATCTCCCTAGCCTTATCCCGTATCTTTCGGGGTTGGCTACCTAATCTAGGGGATTGAACGAGGGTACTGGTTTTTACACAGAGCGACTGCCATCTGACCTCCGCAACCCAGAAGGGAAACCAGACCCAATCCTAGATTAGGTCAGAGTTTTTTCAAGCCGCCAATGCTTAGCACTGGCCTCTGTCATGGCTTAACGACTAATATCTATGGTATTAAACGATATTAACCGGGACCAACGGCTTAACGTGCCTTCCGAAGCACGGAAAAAGCACCGAATAAACGTACATATGAAATTCGAAAACCGAAAAACACATTGGTACGTGGTGGGATTCGAACCACGACCTCCCGCTCAGGAGGTAGCGGCCCTATCCACTACACCATCGGGCTCTCTCGGTACATTATGGGTTGAATAAAAAAGTTAAATCAGAAGGTTAACCTGAGTGATCGAGATGACGACCCGCGCAGCCTAGTTGGCAGTGTCTGCTAAGCAGAAGGTCCCGGGTTCGATTCTCGGCCAGGGCAGACATTTGAATGATGAGTTTAAATATCTGTTTCTGGGTCTGGGTGTTCTTTGTGGTTGTTTCTGTGTATGTCCATGGCACCCCGATACAGGGAATCCTAGTGGGGGCTATAAGTGTGATCATCATTTTTTTTATGGTGAGCAATAATCTCGTCCCAAGGACACCTACAACACCCATTGATTTCCAACGGGAACCTTACCCCTTGTATTGAGGACCAAAAATAAGACCTGGCTACGTGGGTGTGTTGCTTAAATTACAACCGCATATGTACTACCTATTCAATCACCTAGATTAGGTAGCCGACCCGGTGAGATACGGGATAAGGCTAGGAAGATGATGATGATGATGATGACATATGAAACTGTTAGTACCGAAAGCTGGCTAGGGCAGTATATACGCGCATTGCATGACTGCATGATTTGTGTAATGAACGGTCGGAATTGCCGTCAAACCGGACCTACACAGTGTCATGCAGCCGGTTTAATATGTAGGTTTAAGTTAAGCAAGAAAAGGTTTTTGGTGTATTTCAAATTTAGGAGATATATAGGCTGATATTTCGTTGCTACAGTAATACACAACAACCTTGATCGTTACTCTACTACTTAATTAGCATACTGGGTATGTTTTTTTTATATAATGTTGCATGCACATTATTTAAATTATAATAATTTATACATATTGTACAATCGCGCCACATAAATAGCTATGACACTTGCTGCATTATTTTATTACGGCGGTCTGTGACGTTGGATAACATTTTCACCCACTTTTTATAATTTGACTAGTCCGCGTAAGCCTATGGGAATATAGAATCTATGCAAAGACGAAGATCAGACAACGAGAAACACGCTTCCGCGCGCGGGCTAGCAGATCCTACGCGCGGAGAAGCGTTTTCTGTTCGACACTGCGTGTTTTTCATACAAACAGGGCATACGAAATTACGAAGCCGCGGGCACAGCTAGTCTTTTATAATTTGAATAAAATAAATCTTAATACCATGAGTTTTTAAATACTGATTTCTACATAAAAACACTTTTCAGACAAAAGTCTTCTTTAAACTAAATGTTGTATTAACACACCAATTATATAACACATCCTCTATCATATCCACATACATACTCGTATCAATATCTGCTCAGAATCTAGTGGAAAAGTTCATAGAATTTTTCGGAGCAACATTTTTCCGTACTTGGTTCATTAGACGCGCCTGGAATTTCAAGAAAATACCTACCAGTACCAATGGTTAAGAATGCGCATAATTTAATGGTTAAGCAATACGCAGGAACTTAATCAGTCGGTAATAATTATTAATATGTAGAAAATAACTTCAAAAACAGTTTTTAACTTTAAAATTATGTAAATATGAAAAGCTTTATTTCTAAACGTTAATGATGGTTGTATAAAGTAAAAAAGTAACCATAGGATGACAGAACGGAGGGAAAGAGATGGCGAAATAAAAAGGTTCCTGTCCATCACGGGACTGGGAAATGATAGTTTTGCATGTTTTGAGTTAAATAAAATCTTACTGGCATCAGTTCATCAGATATATTCATAAGTTCACAACATTCGTTTCTCCGCAATAATCTTTATATCACAAACGTTATTAACATAAACTGGTGTTGGTTTCCAGGTCATGGTGAGTGCGTACTTGGAAGCCAGGCCCGGCACCAACGTCATCCTGCTGGACTGGTCGAACATGTCCCACGGATCATACTTGTTCAACGCTGCCAGAAATACTAAGAAGGTATGTTGCTACTTTATGTTATGACCTAAAAAATTGTGACTGATAGTTTTGTACCAAACTTAGAAGCTGTCACTTTAATATAGTGGACCGAGTTGACCAGCTGACGAAATATAAATTTGAGCCGATATGTCATTTGATTTGTATGTCACACAGTTCAAATTAGTAGGTCATATATTTCGTTAACTATGATCACGGTTGTTCCGGGCATTGGGCGTTTTCTACTAGACGGTACGGTGATGGCACGGTGATGGTGCCGTCACGATGCCGTGGCTCTGTGTTTCCATTAGACGGCACAGCAACAACACGGCAACGCCACGGCAACGACCCAAAAACGCGTACAGTACGCATGTGTGTGGCATGCTGCGTACGAATACAAAACACATGCAGTTTGGCAGGTCGGCGACGGTACCGGTGGAAATCAATGCCGTGACGTTGCCGTGCCGTCTAGCCGAAAAACGCCCATGAGCATGAAAAGAGGTTTTTTTACAACTCTATATTTCTACAAAATCGAACGCTTCCGAAACGTGGCTTAGGTGTTATTCTTACTGAGTGGTGAATCTATGATTCTTAAGCTATGCATGTACTTTTGAATTTCAATGAAGCATATCTATGATATAAAAATAGAACACGAATACTAAAAGATGTGGTAAGTCATGCCTTCTCTGTTACGAAGTATGTTTTTATGGCTTGAACAAAAAGCCCGTACCACAAAAAACATAAAATAGTTAAAATAACATTCCACGATAAAAAATAATAACCAGTTTGAATTCGACCTTCATTCACCTTTTTATTTAATGCTCTGAATAGGTACCTGTTGAGTGGATAGGTAAGCAGCCCGATGGTGTAGTGGATAGGGCCGCTGCCTCCTGAGCGGGGAGGTCGTGGTTCTAATCCCACCACGAACCAATGTGTTTTTCGGTTTTCGAATTTCATATGTACGTTTATTCGGCGCTTTTTCCGTGCTTCGGAAGGCATGTTAAGCCGTTGGTCCCGGTTAATATCGTTTAATACCGTAGATATTAGTCTTTAAGCCATGTCAGAGGCCAGTGCTAGATTAGGTAGCCGACCCCGTGAGATAAGGCTAGGGAGATGTGAGTAGATAGGTAAGCTACTTAGGTGCCTTTAGTTTTATATCTAACTGCGTGTTGTATTGTGTTATCATATAATAATGATAATATCTATAGTTCAGAAAATCTACATTAAACCTTCATCTTACAAGGCCAGAAAGTGCATCATCGTTCATACAAGTTATCAACTTGGTATAAAGTGTTTCCTTGTAATTGAAATATTGTTTCTTTTTATTGCAATTTTGTTGTTCATTTTACGACCAACAAAATTTTGGAATGTTAGCAGAAGCACACAAATTTAGTTCATAGGGTTTTCTTGCCACATAGTTTGATTCTTGTTGACTGTAGGTACATTATTAGAACAGTAGATACTTGCTAAGCGGCTGTTATTTCAAGCAGTTTATTATAAGGTACATATTATTATAATAATGATGCTGGCTTGAAATTGTTGCATATAACTTCTTATTAGCATAATAAGTAAATTACAAGATTTGCAAAAGATAAAGTTTAATGTAATCGCAGGTAGGTAATTCTGTATAAAAATTATATTATACTTGTTTCAAGGGGACGAACTGTTAAAAAATAATGTCATTCTCCATTCTTCGGACCTCTAAACAAAATCCTTACAAATTCATTCATAAAGTTTTCAAACTAAGTTTCTACGAGGAGCAAACAAAAAAGTTACTTCTGTTAACACCATTCTTTATTTGACCAAGTTGTGTCAAAAAGTCAGATTAGACCTACTCTACTTCTCCGGCGCAGTCGGTCAATAATGAATAAAATAATATGTGATGTTTATGCAAGGGACAAGCCTTGTGCTTGTACAAGTGACTTGGCTACGTCAGGTCGCATGTTGTGCGTGGCTGAACTTGAACAGATGTCACGTGTTATTAAGGTGCTCATGCGCAGATGTTGCTGCGAATCTACTTCATACAAAAGTGACCCCGTTTAAAGCAGAATACCTAGCATCGCTTATCGTTTTTTCCAGTTTTTTTAAAGTTGTTGAGTAAATTATAAACATACAGCGAGATTAGGTTAATAGTCATCACTATATAGTATAAAACAAAGTCGCTTTCTCTGTCCCTATATCCTTATGTATGCTTAAATCTACGCAACGGATTTTGATGCGATTTATTTTGTTGGATAGAGTGATTCAAGAGGAAGGTTTATATGTATAATACATGCATAATATAGTAGAGAAGCACTGATGATTTCCGTGCGAAGCCGGGGTGGGTCGCTAGTATAATATATTCAGGGAACGGTCAACAGCGCTTCCTGTATATGTACCGCATACGATGATGATTCCACAGGTGGTGAGGGTCAAATGAGGACTCCCTCTGGAAAGGCCATTACCTACCACCCGTAGCAAATATGGCCCGTTTAAAAATTTCGCTATCCTAACGATGTACGTATATGTACGTGACATAAAATAGCCTTGTAGGTATTCACTAATCATGTTTATAGTAAAAGATCTACGAATGTAAGAATGTGGTATATTCACACAATAACATTTTTATCGTTACAATCATAGATAGTATCATAATTATGTAAATCCAATGAGTAAGAAGTTACGTCTAAGATAATCAAAAATAATATATATAGGCGTAAAATTTTAAATCTTGGACGTAAAGTCTTAGTACCCTAACCCGTACCCGAACTTATAATTATAAGTAATGAAATTGATTGAATAAGACTACACGTGAATAAACATTTCACGCATACGTAAGTAGTGAGAACTTGGCGCCGCCGATTTTATTTATTCTGAATAAATAAATCCCTGACATGCCGCCGTTAAGTTTAACATTCTATCGCATACTAATTATAAGATCTCTCTTATATATGAACTGATCAAAAAGTATTTGGGGAAAACTCTTGGCTGATGATTTTATTGAACTTTCTCAAATAATAGTTTTACTATCTGTGTTAATACAAGTTTAGTCTAACCTTGTTTTTTTTCATCTTCCAGGTAGGCCAAGCAGCAGCTGAGCAGATAAACAATTTAATCTCAGCTGGGTTAGTTCAAGATAAGCTTCACCTGATCGGACACTCTCTCGGTAGCCACGTGGCCGGCTACACTGCAAGAGAGCTCAAGAACAAGTACAACAAACCTGTCAAAAGGTAAGAACACAGTAGTACCTACACTGCTAGTTAGCTCAAGAACAAATACAACAAACCTGTCAAAAGGTAAGAACACAGTAGTACCTACACTGATAGATAGCTCAAGAACAAATAAAACAAACCTGTCAAAAGGTAAGAACACAGTAGTACCTACACTGCTAGATAGCTCAAGAACAAATATAACAAACCTGTCAAAAGGTAAGAAAGAACACAGTAGTACCTACACTGCTAGATAGCTCAAGAACAAATACAACAGAACTGTCAAAAGGTAAGAACACAGTAGTACCTGCACTGCTAGGGAGCTAAAGAACAAATATAACAAACCTGTCAAAAGGTAAGAACACAGTAGTACCTATCTATACTGCTAGATATCTCAAGAACAAATACAGAAACCTGTCAAAAGGTAAGAACACAGTAGTACCTACACTGCTAAGGAGCTCAAGAACAATTACAACAGAACTGTCAAAAGGTAAGAACACTGTAGTACTGCTAGGGAGCTCAAGAACAAATACAACAAATCTTTCAAAAGGTAAGAACACAGTAGTACCTACACTGCTAGGGAGCTCAAGAACAAATACAACAGAACTATCAAAAGGTAAAAACATGGTAGTACCTACACAGCTAGATAGCTTAAGAACCAATAAAACAGAACGGTCAAAAGGTAACAACACAGAAGTACTGCTAAGAAACTCAAGAACCAATACAACTAACCTTTCAAAAGGTAAAAACAGTACACAGTACAGTAGTACCTACACTGCTAGGGAGCTCAAGAACAAATACAACAAACCTGTCATAAAGTAAGAAACTTGTGAGAAAGAAACCTGTCGAAATTTAGAAACTTGTAAAGAAGCTCTTGGTTGCTTACGTACCAACAAACTTTTAAGATATCTACCATGCACGCAGTGCGTGTCAAATAAATTTTGAAATAGAGTAGGAAGAGCTACAATCAAATCGCCAACTCTCTATTGTAATTTCAAAATACTTTTACTTCAATCTTATTTACCTTTCCTTGCAAGTTTTCCATTGTTGTTTATCTCAAGAACATCTAGAAACAGAAACCGTCAAATAAGTGAAACAATTACGTCATTTACGTCAACATAAGCAATAGAAACCGATTTTTTTTTAAATAGCACTGTGAGTCCAAATGACTCCCCAGAAAATATATTAACTGATTTGTTTTGCCCTCTATTTTCCAGACTAACAGCGTTAGACCCAGCATTCCCTGCGTTCTACCCGAATGGAGTAGTCATGGACCACGTGACGTCTGCGGACGCAGAGTTCGTTGACGTCATCCACACTGATGCGGGAGGGTATGGAGCACCAGTGCGGACAGGCACCGTGGACTTCTGGCCCAATGGTGGCAACAGCGTCCAGCCGGGCTGCCCGAGATTCGCGCCCATACCGCTCTCTGATGACAGTGAGTATACTTGCGTACTTTTTTTATTCAGATAGACAAGTATATTTTGTCTGCTATTTCACCTTTCAATCAGTAGCGCTTAGTCAGTGAAAAATGCTCGCTTTGACATAGTACATTCACCCCTAATTTTCAGGGGATATTTTGTAGATATTCAGAAGAAGATCTGAAGAACTACGCTTCGGTCTGAATACGTATTATTGTAGACGTCTTCAGGCCAAAAACATATGGCTACTCTGAAAAGAATAAAATTAAGCTAAGTATTCATAACTTGCTCTCCATGTATACCAGTCAATAAATCGCCTTTTGATTTGGCCGATGGTATTACAGTATAGAATGTAGACCTCCCCTTTTGCATGTTTGCTCAGGTTCACCGATTGCTGTTGGAAGCAGCATTCCGGCGGAAAGCGAGGACGTGATCATACACATAGTGACGACACAGGATATACAATTAGAGAATGACATCAATAAAAAACTAAATGAGACTGTTAAGTCAAAGGACCAGACCTGCACGGTTGGTCGTAGCGTTGCTTCTGCCCGGGCCTTTAGGAAAAGTTGGAAAGACGGAGGTGGGTCGAACGGGCAACCTTCTTTGGTCGAAGTCTGCACAAAGGTTGATGGAGTGCTTGGTGCATGGGATGCGTCTTTACAAAGTGATTAGTCAGTGAGAGAGTGTTGTCTGCTCCAGGTCTTTATAGAGGTTGATGGGATGCTTTTATCCATCGGTATAAAATTGGGCACTAAATATTTGCAACTTCACCCGCACTTTACGTTAAGCGTTGATAGATGCCGACACCACAAACAGGGACAGGTGACAGCACAGCACCTGGCCCGGCCTCAATCTACACCTGAATGACTTGACTAAAGAATAGTCACGATCTTAGAAGTTTAATCGGTACATTGGTGTAGGAAGCATGGTGTTGTACGATCCGGGCTCACGCGGCTAGTTAAACGGTTTGGGTTGTAATGGTTCGAGTGACGATTTTCGATCGTCTGACAGAAGAAAGTGCGTTTTGTAGTGGTGTAGTTCACAATCCGTCCTCGAAAGGATGTATTTTTTGAGCTTTTGTGATGTGCTCTTGGCGAGTGCTATCGTAAATCTATGTGGGTTATATGAATTCTTATGTTTGCTTGCTTAAGGGGGTACCAATGCGATGTCATCAGGATACTTTGAACATCACTTTCTCGATCATGTCTTTGAAAATCCTAGCAATTAATAATTGTATGATTCTTTCAATAAACAACAACAAGAAAACAGATACATCTGCTAAAAGTTTTACTTATAGTTTAAGCTAATATAGTAAAAATCAACTTTACAATTCCAGATCTGTGCAGTCACTGGCGATCGTGGAGGTTCTACGCTGAGTCCGTGCGGAATCCAGAAGCGTTTCCGGCCTCACCAGCCAGCTCTTACCAGAAATTTCTGGACAACCCCACTCCGGAAACCGGCATGATCTATATGGGCTACAACTGTGATACTAGGTAATCAATCAACGTCAATGATAAAGCAAAACGGAATACAAAGTTTGACAGACGTGTCTAAATTGTGACTTCAATAATTGTATTATATTATGTAATTTCATTTACTTTCAAAACACCGGGTACAATCTAGTAATTTTCAAATATATCATGGGTACTTCATCATCGAAAAAAAATATTTGTTATTCGTTATGTGTAATTAATCGTTATTTGTGACGGATGAAACATAAAAGCTGGACCAACTTTAAACACCATTAGACGCTACATTGAACAGGTCTAACATAGACTTCTTTATACCTTAGGTTTTTATTTACATTCGCAGGAAATCTTCGGTGTCTTTAAATTCTAGTATTTAATATATTTATTGTCTTGTTTCAGTGCCGAAGGATCTTACTACTTAACAACAAATGGCCAGTCACCATTTGGCAAAGGCATCGATGGACTCTATCCGAAAAGAAAGAAAAGCAAAAACTAAATGAGCTTTCCGTCTATTTTACTTGTTATAACTAGATTTTACGAAACACAAATTAGTATTTTCTGGGATAAAATAGCTTTACTAGGATACACAAAAAAGGGACCTATAGATGTAAAAATGTAATAGATTAACCTGGGCCTTCAATTGTATGTGAAGAATCTTCCCAGTCACATGTCATGTCACGTATATTTTTTTGGTAACATCAGTTCAACAAAGAAATATCTATCGAACGTAGAGCTCAAACTACTAAATTTTGTTACAAATATTATGTCCCTACAAACCTACAAAATATCCGTCCAGAAATTTTCAGAAAATATTCACGAAAGATACAGTTTGATTATACTTGACCAAGTACCTTTCTTTAGATAAAGTCAAGTATAAGAATTTATTCAGTTATAGCATGTTATATCTACTGATCACAATTTACATTCCTTGCGGTAATAAAAATGAGACCATAGAGGAATGTAACAAAGAAGGAAGGCATAAAAGAAAAATAATAAATGATAGTTGATAACGTTTAAAAATATATTCTGGTTTTGTCTGTCAAAATACAGGGCACCACCACCATAGAAATTAGGTTTTAGACTCAACATTCTGTAGTCATAACAACGGGTCAAAAATACAATGAATTATTTAGATTTAATTTCTTATTCTGTCTATCGAAGTGTTATACGCTTACCTTATAAATAAATGTTACCATAAATTAAAAGATGGTGATGAAAGTATGTAAAGGTAGGTACTTAAAATGCTTTAATTTTACCATTATTACTTATTAGGTACATAATGGCGTCGATTCTCGTGACATAATCCTAATTATAATTCTTAGCTAGCGCTGTTTCTTTCTTGACTTTTGACATAATAACAGGATTGCAAAATATACATGACTTTGTACATTCCTAATCTGACATAAGACTGCTTATTTGATGTAAAATAAGGAAGCCTGATCTATACTCAGTTCTTATTTAAATCGTCTTACGTTAAAAAAGAAACGTCAAACTCTTGTGTTGATTTACTATCCTGTTCTTATGTCAAAGTAATACAAAATAAAATAAATAAAGTTATGAAAGTGACAGTGCTAGCTAAGAATTAGTTAAGGAATAGTGCGTCCAGAATTTCCGCCAATGTAGATTTTGCCTAAATCTTTATAAAACGTACAATCTAATATTACGAAATTATTAATATCAAATTAAAAATATAAATTTGTAAAAAATAAAAAAGTAAATGTAAACTATAATAACAAAAGAATGAAATAAAATATTTACTTGAATATTCTTCATGTAATCTATGACATAAAATAAAAAGATGTAACACATCATTTTACATAAAGTGACGAAATGTGATAGTATTGATAAAGCATCACATTATTCTAATAAACCTAATCTTAAACAAAATTTGAAATAAAACATTCTTAATTTTATATTTCGCCGTTTTACTCAGAATTCCTGTATGCAAGATCTTATTAGGATAAATGTAATGAAATAACTTTCCCCCACAGGAAACTTTTCAGGATCACATTAGCAAAATATGCATAGATTCTCATCTTCGCCAAAGGAGTTTCAAGATCTTAAATGGTACAGAGTAGACTTTTAGTGCCTAAAATAAAAAAGTTTTCATCCTTTCTGCAAGACCTGTATCGTATTCAGGATAATTTCTGCAAAGAAAAACAAATAACCTGAGCAACCCATATCAGTTGATAGGAAGCTGGGGCTTACACTGTATAATATTTAGGATGTTTAATTTAATTAGTTTATTTACATACTTAGTTTCAGGCAAATGCTGAGATGGATGAGTGGAGTAACAATAATGGGTAAGATAAGGAATGAGTACATAAGAGGAAGTCTGAAAGTTGCGCCAATTACCAACAAAGTAAGAGGAAATCGCCTTGCCTGGTATGGCCATGTTATGCGGAGGGATGAAAGTCATATAGGCAAAAGGGTAATGAATTTGAGTGTGGATGGATATGTTGGGAGAGGACGACCAAAGAAAAGATGGATGGACTGCGTGAAAGATGATATGACTAAAACAAGTGTGAGTATTGAAATGACGGCTGACAGGGTTGACAGGAAGAAAAAAACGTACTGCGCTGACACCAAGTAAGTGGGATAAGGGCAAGCGAATGATTTCAGAAAATCCCCGTGAAAGTTATTCAGTTTCAACCCTTCAATTTATTTATATTCTAACTAGGTACGTACCCGTTCCAAGTGCTTCTTCTCTTGTATGTTCGTTTCCAGTCCTTCCAGGACAGAGTGTCTACGCTTCTTCTGTGAAGAAGAAGTAGGTACAAGATAGAAAAAAAAACGAAAATAATCAATCAAATCAGCCAAGAACGGATATTCTAGCAAGAAAAAATTAAGGGATTCCCAATATTTCCCATGCGTGATAATAGCGTTAATATTACGAGTATAATTTATGATAACAATTAGTCACCATCTTAGAGCAACAAGACCTTCCGTTCCGTCCCAAGGCTGTGTTGCTATAAGGTAACCATAATATAGGTAATTTATCGAATCAAAATACCTGGTGTAAGGGACAGCGTCCCGCAAACTGATAGGGGTTGCTCAGCCACCGACACTAAACAACTATCAGCAGGTTTTTTTCAGGAAGTAGAAAAAAATATGGCTTTTCCATACAAAATGTTCACCTCGATCAGACAATTTTTTTTTTCGCTACCTGAAAAAATATCCTGCTGATAGATGTTCAGTGTCGTTGACTGAGCAACCTCTATTAGTTTCTGTCTGGTATAGTTGACGATTGACGAAATACATATTATAGTACCTAATTTGAATCAAAATTCTCATAATGGATTTGTGTGTCAAATCGGCTCGAATTATAATATGTCCATGCTGGCCTGGAAGCGAGAGAAAAACATAGAATGTGCCAGCTGCATTTCCTCCCTGGCATGTTGTAGAAACCAGCTAAGGGATCCGAGAGTTTCTGTATATTGCAATTTACTCGATGGATTGACAGCCTGTCACTACAGCAATATACCTACTAGTCTATCTTAAATAACCCTCAAAACTTTGTCAGACGTAGCGGTTAAGATCGTTTACGCTCTAGCTACCCCACTAGGGATAAAGGCGTGATTATATGTATGTATATCATAGTACCAGGTACTTAATTTGAATCAAATTCTCATAATACATTTGTGTGTCAAATCAGCCAAATAGAGAACGTGCATATAACACATTTTCAGTACCTGAACTTATTTTCTAAAAACATCTTAAATTATGAAAAGAACAGTGAAAACAGAAATATAATTTATCAAGAAATCACCGAGATATACCATTATAAAGATAGACTATCTATCTCTCTCTTCGAAACTACAATTTATATGGAATTAGTATAGCGCTCCTGTCTTATGACGTCACATGACAGTTCGGACCTCTCTTTTTAACTAACCACTGTAAGGCATTATAACTCTTAAACTAATGAATATTTTGCGAAAATTCCTTTACATCCGTTCATCTATGGTGACAATAATTCTTACTAATAGTTTTTAAAAAATCATGAGTATTCCCTATTATAATATGTCCTCAAGTATAAGTACCTTGTTTGACTCTTGTAGTATAATGATGGTGTTTGTTGATTTTGTGTGTAGTCTTCTTGGGAGCCATATTGTCGCCGGCGCCCAATACTCGGCTCAATATCATCCCCGCTATTACACAAAAAAATAACATACAGGCTCGTATTTGTAAAGCTATCTCAAGATTGAGACCAATATTAAGTATGGATTTGACAAACCATTTTGTACTGAAATGACATTTCTGATATGAATTCAAACTGGCTGTCTATCTCAAGTGCCGATTATTAATACGGGCCTCACGTAGCCAGATTGTGTGGTCTCAATATTCCTTAGCTCAAGGACATACTGATCAATCATCAGAAAAATCTTAAAAAAGTAATATTATAAGGTAGATTATAGATCTACTTACCGATTCCAAATTGTCTTATTTCGTTCCTGTCGATACACTTTCCAGGTAGACCAAGGACTCTTGGTAGAAATTTCCGTCCTGTGAAAAACAAAATAGTATCACCCACTGTAAATTAAATTTAGGAAATTATACAAAGCCTACCCCATTTGGGATAAAGGCGTGATTATAATTATGTAAGTATACCAATATTACCCATAATTTGCTGGCTGTACTAAATACCTGGCTAGATACCCCAGGCGTGTTTGCGAATAAACCTACATTACCTTCGTTGAGGTATTCGCCTGCTTTTGCCATTAGGAGGTGTTACGGGAAGGGTGATGCCTATTTTGTCATCATTATCATCATTGTAGTCGCCGTCGTCGTAAGAAATACACCAGGCTTGTTTGCTAATAAACCTACATTACCATCGTTGAGGTAAACTCTTGCTTGTGCAATGGGGGGTGTTACGGGAAGGGTGATGCCTATTTTGTCATCATCATCGTTGCCGTCATAGATGCCCCAAAGTTTGCTAATAAACCTACATATATCGATTCGTGAATGGCACAACCTAACTAAATCTTCGTCTTCGTCTCTTTCTGTTCTCTGATAATAGAAAATGATAGGTATAAACATCTGTTAGTTAAGTTGTGATTTTTGCAACTATGAATTGCTAGTAATACCGTCGTTGAGGTATTCGCCTACTGTTGCTATTAGGAGGTGTCACGGGAAGGGTGATGCCTATTTCGCCATCATTATCGTCATCGTCGTCGTCGTCTTCGTCAGAGATACCCCAGGCTTGTTTGCGAATAAATGTAGGTTTATCGATTCGTGAATGGCACAACCTAACTAAATCTTCGTCTTCGTCTCTTTCTGTTCTCTGATAATAGAAAATGATAGGTATAGACATCGATTAGTTAAGTTGTAATTTTTGCAATTACGAATTGCTAGTAATACCTTCGTTGAGGTATTCGCCTGCTGTTGCCATTAGTAGGTGCCACGGGAAGGGTGATGCCTATTTCGTCATCATTATCATCATAGTCGTCGGTTCCGTCGTCAGAGATACCCCAGGCTTGTTTGCGAATAAACCTACATTACCTCCGTTGAGGTATTCGCCTGCTGTTTCCATTAGGAGGTGCCACGGGAAGGGTGATGCCTATTTTGCCATCACCATCATCGTGGTCGGCGTCGTCGTCGTCGTAAGAAATACCCCAGGCTTGTTTGCTAATAAACCTACATTACCTTCGTTGAGGTAAACTCCTGCTTGTGCAATGGGGGGGTGTCACGGGAAGGGTGATGCCTATTTTGTCATCATCATCGTTGCCGTCATAGATACCCCAAATTTGTTTGCTAATAAACCTACATATATCAATTCGTGAATGGCACAACCTAACTAAATCTTCGTCTTCGTCTCTTTCTGTTCTCTGATAATAGAAAATGATAGGTATAGACATCTATTAGTTAAGTTGTGATTTTTGCAACTACGAATTGCTCGTAATACCTTCGTTGAGGTATTCGCCTACTGTTGCTATTAGGAGGTGCCACGGGAAGGGTGATGCCTATTTCGCCATCATTATTGTCATCGTCGTCGTCGTCGTCGTCAGAGATACCCCAGGCTTGTTTGCGAATAAACCTACATTACCTTCGTTGAGGTATTCGCCTGCTGTTTCCATTAGGAGGTGTCACGGGAAGGGTGATGCCTATTTCGCCATCATTATCGTCATCGTCGTCATCGTCGTCATCGTCGTCGTCGTCTTCGTCAGAGATACCCCAGGCTTGTTTGCGAATAAACCAACATTACCTTCGTTGAGGTATTCGCCTGCTGTTTCCATCAGGAGGTGTCACGGGAAGGGTGATGCCTATTTCGCCATCATTATCGTCATCGTCGTCATCGTCGTCATCGTCGTCATCGTCGTCGTCGTCTTCGTCAGAGATACTCCAGGCTTGTTTGCGAATAAACCAACATTACCTTCGTTGAGGTATTCGCCTGCTGTTTCCATTAGGAGGTGTCACGGGAAGGGTGATGCCTATTTTGCCATCACCATCATCGTCGTCGTAATCGCGACCCCAAGCGTGTTTCCGTTTTCGTCCAGGTGCAGGGCCGGGTGCAGGCTCTGGGACCTTTCTCCTGGAAAAATTTCAATATAACGATAAGAGCATTTTAAACTAAGAGCAAATGTTTTAAGGTGTGTTCTACTCGTGAGACTAAACAATTTTTCCTAATAAGATGAGATGAGATAAAAACACTTTATTGCACACAAGACATAACACAGAAACAACAGATAACACAGAAACAAGTACACCATAGGTTGCCCTATTGCTAAGGTAGCAATTTCTTGCGGGCAACCATTGTTTGAAAGACCTGGACCTTCCATACTAAGTAACGAACGAATAAGAAAAGTTGTTCAGTTTCATGAGTAGAACACACCCTTAAAATGTTTATATTTGATTTGAAATAACCCTATTCTATTATATATTTAATAGATATGATTATGCAAAATACTTATAATATTACACTAATATATTTATATTTAGGATTACCTACCACAAATATAAGGTAAAGAAGTAAAAAGATGCAAGTAGGTTCAAGCGTCTATAATTTTCATCTACCCTCTACACTTAATAAAAACACACGCAAAAGCAATGATATTTAATTACTTCGTTCAAAATACTTACGTCCTGTTTCTCCTGAAAAAAAAACATCCCGTATGTTTCAGTTTTAAATCTTATAAAGTTTGTGAATCAGTTTTATTTCCTCATAAGTGTTACACTCGTAAGTGTACCTAATTAAATGTACCTATATTGTAATTTGTAAGGGACCGCGTCTCGCAAACTGATAGGGGCTGCTCAGTCAATGAAACTTTCACCAGGAAATTCTTTCAGGAAATGGATTAAAACATAGAAATAGTCTTATCGGCGTGGTCATTTTGAATAGGAAAGTCAAATAGTAGTTTATGCAACTGTTGCATAATGAAGGGTATTGCAATGCGAGTGTGGTTTGTGAAACGAGCGAAGCGAGTATCACGAGCATTGTAATACCTAGTTATGTGCAGTTGCATACACCATTTTATCTACTCTCATACACATCTCATACGCATTTTTTTGCATTTTACATAGCCTGAATTCTTGGTAGCATTTCTCGTACAGTTTTCTTGACTTGGCGGGCAATAAATTATTGGTAATTTCCGTAGCGGCATCTAAAATATCCGGTGGACTATTAATATATTCCTAGACTAGAGTCGCACATTTTTAGCAAACAGTCAATTAATTAACAGAGCCCGATGGTGTAGTGGATAGGGCCGCTGCCTCCTGAGCGGGGAGGTCGTGGTTCGAATCCCACCACGTACCAATGTGTTTTTCGGTTTTCGAATTTCATATGTACGTTTATTCGGTGCTTTTTCCGTGCTTCGGAAGGCACGTTAAGCCGTTGTTCCCGGTTAATATCGCTAAATACCGTAGATATTAGTCGTTAACCCATATCAGAGGCCAGTGCTAAGCATTGGCGGCTTGAACACTCTAGACCTAATCTAGTATTGGGTCTGGTTTCCCTTCTGGGTTGCGGAGGTCAGATGGCAGTCGCTCTGTGTAAAAACCAGAACCCTCGTTCAATCCTCTAGATTAGGAAGCCGACCCCGTGAGATACGGGATAAGGCTAGGGAGATGAGATGATGAGTCAATTAATTCTTCCTTGAGTTGCGCGATAAACAAACAATAAAAACCTTTCACCGTAGAAATTGGCGGCAAAATTAAGCGCGCAGGAAAACCGTAACCGCGCATGCGCCGTTACCATAGATTATTATAATTTTACAAATTTGTGGCTTGGAATCGGGATTTTTTGGTATTTACTGTGTGATTTTTATCTTTCCTTGCTTCCAGCAAATAAATTTTACTTTTCGTTGCATCTTTGTTAGAATTTGCTAGGGCAGGTGCAATGAAAAGTAAACTAAGGGCCGTATTTGTAATCAGCTCTCATGAGTGACAGCGAGTTTGAGTTCGTATCAGAAATGTCATTTCACATGTACAAACTGACCTGTCAAATCCATACTTAATATTGCTCTCAAGTTTGATATCGCTTCATAAATACGACCCTAAGATGCAACGAAAAGTAAACTTTTTAATTTTTACATTATTCTGTTTAAAAAGTATGCTATTATAAAACCGTTTAGAAGTTTATAATTCGAACATTACTATATGAGAGTAGATAAATGAGTTTTCATTTCCTGAAAGAATTTTCTGGTATGGTTAAGTTACGTTCACAAAGCAATCCCTATCCGTACACCCGGCATAGGTATGTTATAATTTGATCCAAGTAAAAAAATAACATACTTACTTTTTTTTCGTCCTTTTCCTAAAAAAATATACAATGTTATCAATTTCGTGATCTGCAAACTAACTTAAAAAAATATCTAAGATATTTAAAGTAAATTAAAAAAGACTGTCATTTGCGCATAGAAAAATATCACTGATGTAGTATTACTGATAAACTTATTATGATTAACTGCCTCCGTGGTCTAGTGGCTAGTGCCATGGACTCCTGATCCGGAGGTCCTGGGTTCGATTCCCAGGGGGGAAACACAAAGTTGATATTTGAGAATTTATCACTTTGTGAATTTTTCCCCAGTTTGGTTAGGACATTGCAGGCTGAATCACCTGATTGTCCGAAAAAGAAAAAGATTTCGTACTTCGGAGGGCACGTTAAGCCGTCGGTCCCGGTCGCTGTCTTTGATAGTGGTCGTTACTCAAACCATGTCAGAGGCCTGATAGTTGTGCTACTAGGCGGTTTAAAAACTCTGACACCAGGGTTCATCGGGTCGATAGACTCGATACCCTCTCGACAGAAGAAGAAGACTGATGAATAACTTAATAATTTGCAAAGTTGAATGGTTTTAATGTACTTACGTGGTCGTTGGTCTGAAAAAATATAAAAGGATGTGTATTCATCAACTTTATTAACTGCAAATCGCTGGAAACACTACATTCCCACTTAAGTTTATGTGTAAAAATGTAATTCTGAGTTGTAGTTGGAGTATGTATGTTAACATACATATAATCACGCCTTTATCCCTAATGGTGTAGGCAGAGCGTAAATGACCTAAACAAAGTTCGTTCCGCCACGTCTCACAAAGTTTTGAGGGGTACTTAAGATTTTTTTATTTATTTATTTTATTCATAGAAAAATCTCACAGCATATACAGAGTTCATTAAAAGAGTATTAATACATTAACAAGCCAGATTAAGAGATTCTTACAGATTAAAATATAAATTATTTGGACTTTGGGCTAAATTACAAGAAAGAAAAAATAAAAAGAAAAGTAAAGAATAGTAGTTACGTAAACGAGTAAAAATAACAATAAAACAAAAACAAGTTTAAGCCTATTTTGCTAAGTGCAGTGCAAGATGTATGAATAGAATGTGTATGCGTGTGTGTGTAGGTGTGTGTGTGTGTGTGTGTGTGTGTGTGTAAGATAGATTAGTAAGTATATTCCTGTAGTGACAGGTGTTCAGTCCATTGCTGAAATTACAGTATGCTGAAACCTCGGATCCCTTAGCTGGTTTTTACTGCATGCCCGGGAGGAAAAGTAGCTGGCACATTTTATGTTATTCTTTCGCTCCTAGGCCAGCATGGAAGATTTTTTTCTGAGTTTACAACTGTCTAATCTAAAGAATGAAGCCAAGAGCCGACCAATAAAAATAAACATAGTGATCAGAGTTACTATTGGAAACACTATTTTATTTTACGGGTAGTTTTTGTGTTTGTATAGTCAGCTAAGGTGAGTGCTGGTCAGGGCCGCTCTAAAAGGATGAAATTATTAAGGATTTTAATGAAATTTCGTATATTTGTTGCAGTAAAGCAATTGTGCAAACATACGAAATTTCATAAAAACCCATACACAATTTCCTGAAATAATCTCATCCGTTTCGACCGGGTCTGCACCAGGATTTTCTTTCAGGAAATGAAAAAATTAATGGCTTTTCCATACGAAATGTCCACCTCGATCAGACAATTTGTATGAAAAAACCAATATATTTTTTCACTTCCTGAAAAATATTCCTGGTGGAAGTTTTTCAGTGTCGCTGACTGAGCAAACCCCTATCAGATTCCGGGACGCTGTCCCTTACACCCGGTATACCTCACGTATCTTATCCTTCTTCTATTTCGGTTCGATATAAGTATTAGCCGGAGGAATACCGAGGAGGTATAATTTTTAAGTTGTCCTTACCCAGTCCATTCTTTTTTCGTAGGTCTGTAAAAAAAAAAAAAAATATTTTCTACAATCAATGATAATTTGTTATGGAATATATAATTTACCTAGGTTATTTATTAACCTAAAACAGTGGCCGTGAATGTAATATACATAGAAAATTTTGAAGCAGTATAATTTACTAACTTGAGTCCTGGAAGAGTAGCCTCTACTTCGGCTTCCACATAGTCACCTGGTTTCCAAATAGCACTGAAAAATAAAATGATCTAGATATTTCTCTAATACATCTTGATCTAAACAAAGGCTTCTCCAATAGCAACATATTAAAATTAAAACAATGCCAAGGTACAAAAAATGGATAGGTATTTTAAGAATAGCACTATAAATATAACTTCAAACATTCGCCTGTCAAAAAGACGAAATTTATTTATAAAAATAACACGTCAAGATATATACAATTTAAGGCAAAAAGCCCGCCTAGAAATGGTACCCGATGCAAATGTGCCCATGAAATGCGCTGCACCATTCGGCGCGAGGTTCTGCGTTTTGGTCCGTCAAACGTCGCCCCAACTGTTAAACAAAGGCCCTCGCCGCCTTACACCAGGGGCCACTTACTTCGACTGCGAAGGGTACAAATAGATAAGTACCCTTTAGTAGAGAAGCAATTAGTTCCGCGAAAAGCCACAAACCAGGCGCCTCTTTGTATTATTTCTATAGTTAAAATGGTCGGTGTGACTTCAGCCTCGTTATATCCTTGCGTTAGCCAATCACAATCGCCGGCCGACATGTTGTTACGTCGTTTCATGACATCCTCATCCGACAGTTTTGACAGTTGCCTTGAGATAAATTAGGCGCCATGTTGAGCATTTTATAACAGATTTGTTCGTAAAGGGTCTCATAATGCACCTATTTCAATATCGTATTGTATCTCATTACACACTTGTGCGTTATTGTGATGTAAAACGCACATAAGCGATAATTTAATGTAAAACGCACGTTTTTTTTACTAAAGTAAAACGCACGATCTAAAACGAATGGTAGTTTTTTAAATCGTAACTAAGAGATTGTTTTTTAAATCGTAACTAAGAGATTTTATGTCAGAAAAGTGCTAAAAATTTTATGAATTAAATTAACTTTGGGAGATAAAATATAATAAATAAATATGAAATTCTTTAATTTAATTAATTTTGACAATAAATTACAACCATTTATTTGTAACAAAAACACAAAATAATAATTTATTTTATTAGTAATACTGGCTGGTTGTTGTGCTGATGCGCGCGAAAAATTTGTAGACAAGTGAAAATTTTACCGCGTGCTTTTTTTTCACTGTTTTATTTGTTTGGTTTTTGTTTTATTTATTTTCTCACAAATATGTTATAAAATGTCGTATGATATGACATGTCGTGCACATTGATAATTACTGCCTCTGGTTTCTTATAGTAATATCGCCTTGACTGTAGTTTTCAACTTAGCGCACTTGTATCATAATGTAGGTACTATTGATAAATGGATTCTAGGATAAATCAGATAAAATCTCAACTTCTGGCACAGAATATATAATAGTACTACATACAGAATGGACATTCACCTCCGTTCCCCAGTCCGACATACGTCACACTCCGCGCCGGATTGTGGGCCACATTGAGCGTACGCTTAGCGGGTATGGCGCACGCATGTTTCCCAGTGTAACGGAAATAATAAAGTTTTGGTGTTCCAAAGCTGGTTAGGTACTGTTCCGCGTACGGATGTCTTTCTACCAAAAGATATGACTCCAATAGGAACTTTTTAAGATTCCACAGTGATGAGAGACGGTATGTAAATTCATACAAAATATGCAACCTAATCTATTCTAACTATTCAGTTACAGTGAACTACTTTAAAACGTTGTTTTAATCAAGAACCAGATTAATCAAGTGATGATTATGACCGGTATAACCAATTTTATCAACCCTTATAACACGCACACAAACGCACGCCAAGTGCAACATGCCGTCTGTCGATGTGTGACCAAAATTACATGATAATTAGGAGTGTCCGAGCTGTGCTTCTGGTCTCCAAAAGCATATAATAAAATTATCAGAAGACAAAAGCTCTCTCACCCAGGTTCACGTTTTCTTGTAGCCCTGGTTGTAGTGGTAGTAGGCGTAGGAGGCTGCGGCGTTTGTCTGAACAGAACGTAATGGTACAGGCCCAGAGCCACGAAAAAAACAAACATCACACTGTAAAAAAAAGTATAAGTTACAGTTAGTTCTTTTTAATGTGACCTGAATAGTTTCAAAAACTCCATCAGATGGCTTTAGCTGTACATGAACTGTCAAAGTTTTGTTTACGTTCACACGATCGCCATGCATAATAAATATTTTTTACGTGAAATTAAGATTTTTATGGCAGAACTAGCGCAGGCTACCAAAGACTTTTCTTTAATACCCAAAACCCAAAATTAACAGTTTATTGTATTGTTATAATTTTTTTCTCAAAATCATTTTAAAAAATCATAGATAATACATTTTATACTGAGCCGTCTGAACGCAGCCCTTTTTAAAAAAGACAACATGACATTGACAGCTCATCTTACAGCCACCTATCGGAAATATAAAGAATCTTACCACTTATGTCATTTTATAAAGCCTTATTTGTAAGAAATTTTCAAAAAATCACAAATGTTTTTAATTCAGTCTTCGTTCAAACAAAAATTATCATGTCTTAATTATTATTAATTTTGTCCCGCAAAAAATATAATATTATTCAATACTTACATTCCAGCGGCCATAGCTTTCGTATACGCTTATCAATCTATAATCATAAAACTAGCGAAATATTGAATATCATGCTGTGAAAACGAAATATCATTAATTATTGAACGTAAGCGTTTATTTTTCAAATAGACTTAAAATATATTTCTGATAGTTTCACTAGAAACGTAATAGAAACCAGGTTACCCTAGACAAATACCTCATTGCTATGGAACTTATATTATGTAAAATAAAACCACTTTTCATATTGAGAACTGCCAACCATTTAACTGCTATGCTATTGAACTTTCCGAGATGCTTAGGTAGGATAATGATTGGTAGTTGTATACTTAGATTTGGAAACAATACTCGAGTTTGTTGTTCCTGCTTACTTTAATAGGATGAAGTCACACCGGAGGCAAATACAATATATTTTTTTTACCTTACTAAGCTGGATCTGTTCACAGGCAGAACAACTTTTGAAAATGTTGGTACCTACCACCACTACATCCACAAAATTACATTCACCAATATGTCGCATCTTTGTGCATTAGGTATTCTATAGAGAGTAAAAAAATAGCTGACCATAGTTTAGGGTGTGATTACATACATACATACATATAATCACGCCTTTATCCCTAATGGGGTAGGCAGAGCGTAAACGACCTAAACAAAGGTCGTTCCGCCACATCTGACAGAGTTTTGAGGGATATTTAAATTTGTAGGCATATTGCTATAGTGACAGGTTGTCAGCCCTAGATTGCAATATACTGAAACCCTCGAATCCCTTAGCTGGTTTTTACAGCATGCCCGGAAGGAAAAGCAGCTGGCACATTCTATGTTTTTCTCTCACTCCCAGGCCAGCATGGAAGTAATTAGTAGTAGGTAGTAGGGTGTGATTCTACCAATGAAACAGAATAACTTTCCTCAAGGAACATAGGTCGAAATATCAAAAAGAAAATGGCCGTCCCATACAAATTGACTTGAGCCGCTGCGCTGACATCATTTGTATAGGAGGGCCAATTATTATTTTTATGTTTCGACCTATGTTCCTTGTTGTTTTTTTTTACACATTGTATATTTTTATCTCATCTTTTGCGATACAAAAAAGGCGGTGCCTATCATCTATATTTTTTTTACTGTGGTCACTACATGCAAAATGTTTTTTTTCTGTAGTATAAACTAGACCTATAAACTAAACTTGGTGGTTGTCTGTTCGATCACCTCATAATCTGAATACAATGTGATGTTGAATTAAACAAGAAGAAAATCGTAAACACCCGAACTATAGATGGCGTGGGAACTTCTTTGATCGATCATATTGCATGACAGTGTCAAATCATTTTGACAGATTATGGCAGTATATTCTTTTAGTTTTGGCATGGTTTTGGCCTTACAGCTTGTATGTGTGAGTGAGTGTTTTGACTTGAGTGAGCCATACCTGCAGATGTTTTAAAAAAATACAATAAATTGAACTAAATATTTAGGCTCGTATTTATAAAGCGATATCACTTGAGAGCAATATTAAGTATGGCCAGTTTGTACTGAAATGACATTTCTGATACTAACTCAAACTCGCTGTCACTCATGCGAGCAAATTATAAATATGGCCCTAAATAATTCTTACTTTTAATGGGTTGTGTTAAATCGGTTTACTTGAAATAAATTATAAGTAATCATTTAATTGTAATAATACTGTAACTCGTTTCTTTGACAGCGGGAGGACATTAATCTCATTTCTTTGTAGAATACATTTTGAAAAAGAACATAAGACAATAACAAAATTATAGGTTAACTAGGAATCGTTAACCAAAATCCTTTACGGCAACTATTTAAAGTCAAACAGATAGAGCAGTTGTATTTTCCAACAAACGTCAGTGGTAGCAATTCGTAGTTGCGAAAATCACGACATCATTTATATAAGTCAATACATGTCGTTTTCTATCGTGAGAGAACAGAAAGAGACGGCCATCATTTTCATTAAGATTTAGTTAAGTTGTGCGCTCTACGAATCGATAGCGTTGTAGAGATTTACAGAGTACTAATATTAGTTTGATTTTGTTTAATCTCCCTCTTGAAGTTAATCCTTTCAGTCACTTCGTTAACAGTTCTCCATTCTCGCTTAGCTACTTCATCATTTTGAATACTTCTTTCTTGACGAGAGCTTTCGTCCTGCTTCATAAAATCAGGCATATAGCCTTTTCTCTTTTTATTCAGTTGGTAATAAACATTTCCTAGTCGTAGAATATTAGGCGGTGGAGCTTTTCTTCGTACGATGTATATTATAGTTGTTTTCATAGTGGTTGGTTCTGTGGGGACTCTGAATTCCCTTCGCACGGCGTCCACGAGTTGAAGATGCTCCTCCACTTCGTTGAGGATCAGATATGCCGTGTACATCAGAACACCAGTCAGCAGGAAACTGAAAGGTCAAAAACATACGGAGCTGAGAAGCAAGGAAAAATCTATAGTATTTCCAACTCGGTTTTAGAATAAAGGTGAACAAAGTTTCATGTCTTTTTATTGAAGATTTTGTTTCTAAAACAAGTTTTAGCTATTAGATATGATAACATAATGAAAAAGTAGTTTTAGTACTTTAACTAATTTGCCAACACATATTCATTTTTTTGAAATGTGTTTTTGAATATATAGACATGAAATGTAGATAATGTATCTTCCATGCTGGACTGGGAGTGAGAGAAAAGTATAGAATGTGCCTGCTGCATTTTCTCCCGAGCATGCTGTAAAAACCAGCTAAGGGATCTGAGGGTTTCAGTATATCGTAATTTAGGCGATGGGCGTATATACGTACAAATCTTTCTTAAATGGCCCTCACGACTTTGTCAGACGTGGCGTAACGGCCTTTGTTTGGGTTGTTTACGGTTTGCCTACCCCATTAGGGATAAAGGCGTGATTATATGTATGTATGTATGTAAATGTTGTTTACCTTTATTATAAAACTGAGTTGGAAATACTATAGTTGTAGGTTTTCAAATAATAGAGCGTGACTTACTTTCTCATCGGTATTTGCGTTATCTTTGAAGTACCAGATGTAAGGGACAGCTTCTAGTAAACTGATAGCGGATAGTTGCTTTGTCAACGAAACTGAACAACTTCCACCAGAAAATTCTTTCAGGAGTAAATTTAAAAAATGACTTTCCCATACTAAATGAACACGTCGACCAGACAATTTGTATTGAAAAGCAACCATTTTGTTTTATTTCCCGAAAGAATTTCCTTTTGATAGAGTTGTCCAGTATCGTTCCCTGAACAACCCTTATAGTTTTTGGTAAAGTGACCCTTACACCCTGTTTGTTATTAAAAAAAATGTGTGATTGTCTGTACAAAAAAAATAAGGACTTACTTACATGTGTATGTAGCTAACAATTTGTGCAATCCCATACGTTGATGTGAGAAGTATTATTTAGTGCAGAATTTTACTTACAAAAGAGTCTAATACTATTTAAAGTACTTATTTATTATTCCATTTACATTATTTTAAAAGTGTCACAGTTCTACTACTTAACATATTTACATACCTAAACAAAGTACCTATACTTATAGCTATACAAATAAAACATAACTGCCAAAACATAATAATAACAAATTCACCTTTTATGCAAGATCAACAGGATAATTACAAGTTTACTATCCGTGGTAGGTGAGTGTATATGACAATGTACCTACTAAAAAATTGATAGAATACTGCATAGCATACTCTTACAAATAATTTCCTGTTTTGAAAAATATGTAGATTTCACGACAAGTGCACAATACAAGTCATTTTTAGTCGATGACAAAAATGGCTTTGTGCACGAGTTATAAACTCTGCTTTTCACTTCGATTGCGAGAAAATTCTGAATTGAGGAAATTTTACAAAAATATTGTAAACTTAACAATTCTATCCCGTCATTTAACTTTTTAAATCTTTTGACATGAAATATTAGGCCTGGGCTGGAGATCTATACACCCTACAATCAAATTAGTATTGTAATAAAAAATAAATACACTATCGTACTTGAATTTAAATTTGATTGTTTTTAGCTGTAGGGCCTAATTATATTTGCCTCGGAAGAGATGCGTTAATGAGTAGATACGTTTTGTCCCTTCTGAGCAAAATACAATTTTGTGCAGCCTACACCCTCAAAAAATTATTAATGTTTACGTTGAGCCAAAGTTTTGTTTTGTTTCCTAACTTTACGTAATATCTTCTTAACCACTTTAGTGCCATTGACATTGCGTCTTTTTTTCTGAGCATTATTTATCGCATTTCTAACGACATCTGGCGGATTTTTCCGTTGTTTATTTACTTTGTAAAACACGTTCCCATATCTCAACACTGTGTTTGGTATTTCCGATTCGTTTTGGACGAATACATATACGACTGATGTCCGTACAGTTGTTTTTTCGTCTACAAATTCGAACTCCCTTGCGATACTGTCAATGAAGCCTAAGCGTTCGTCGATTTCGGCGACCAGCAGATAGATGGAGTATACTAGAACTCCAGTCAGCAAGTATCTAAAAGAAGAGAAAATAAATATTTAACTATCCCGATCTACAACTCTCATCTTCTGTTTAAATTAAATCTTAAATATTTGTAAGCTGAAGAAAAAAAATACTATTAAATAGTACATTTTAATATTATCAGGTTGTGTTAAATTATAAGATAATACATTATGATCGTTAGGGTAAAATAGGATTTCATGGTCTTACAGTTTGTTTTTATTTATATATATTAAACTATCGTGATTTTTATTTTTGACTAAAGCGTATTATTTATTTCCAATAATATTGTTTGATTTACTAATATTCCTAAATTATAATTTTATTAATTATAAAATTGGTTAAATTGATTATCCCATCCTACATGCCGAGACCAGCTAAGATATTCGAGGGTTTCAATGTATTTAGTAATTTAGGCGATGGGCTGACAACCTGTCACTATTACAGCAATACATATATCTATCTAAATAACCCTCAATACTTGTCAGCCGTGGCGAAACGTTCAGATCGTTGACGCTCTGCCTACCCCGTTAGGGATAAAGGCGTGATTTAAGTATGTATGTATGCCGGGACATAAGTTATCCCCCTCCACAATATGCCATTAATTTGACAAATTATGCTCGTCTATGGAACCGGAATTTGCCTTATTAGACTGTTTTGGAATTAATAAAAAACTTACGATCATAATTATCATAAACCATATAGGTACCTACATAAACAATGATTTATAATTATTTTACTAAACGATTGAGTCTCCTTGAGCGTATAATGATATGGTTTACTAACGTTCTGTGGGAGACCATTACGGGCGTGTTAAAAACAAAATTATAACACAAATAACAAATGAATACTTACCAGGTTATTAAAAGTAGGTACATTAGTTCATAATCTATGTACAATATGTACAATCAAACATCTATGACTTAATCAGGATACTCAAGGAATTCTCCACGTAACGTCGTCGTTGTTTCGCTGAAGACGCTAATATTACTTTTATTTGGCTTTGTAATCTCATCATCGCCAAAAGCTGATTGATATACTTCTAAAATAAACTTGGTGGTCCAGAATAATGAGAAGGCGAGCGCGCCAAATACGAGAACTCTGTAAAATTGGAAAGAACTGTCATGTTTAAACCTTAGTTTGAAAACTGAAACATTTTTTTCCCTATTCGTCTTAACGTAATTCTTCCATGGTGGACTGGGAGCGAGAGAAATACAAAGAATGTGCCATCTGCATTTCCTCCCGAGCATGCTGTAAAAACCAGCTAAGGGATCTGAGAGTTTTTGTATATGGCAATTTAGGCGATAGGCTGACATTATGTCACTACAGCAATATACCTTAAGTAACCCTCAAAATTTTGTCAGACGTGGCGGAACGATCTTTTTTAGGTCGACTACGCTCTGCCTACTCCATTACGGATAAAGGCTTGATCATATGTATGTATGTTTTAACATACTATACGATTAACGACCTCTGAAACGTTTGATATGTTTTTTTGCCTGTAACTTGTCCCTGCTGGGCAAGGGCCTGCCCTTTATCTCTCCGTGTATCTGCTGATAGGTTATACTATAAAATTTCATTAAATAATTTGTATGATTTTACCACAAGTCATATATGATATGGCATCTTAAAATATAATTCATACTAAAAACGCAGTGAAGCTCGTTGTAGTAACAGGAAAAAAGAATTACCGTTGGTGGCGGTTATTCGCAATTTTTCTTACTGTTACTACAACGAGCTATGAATCGCTAATTTATAAGGTTCTAAATTATCTTAAATACTATAACTTGATTCTGTTGGATCGGTTTTTCGATTCACTTTAAGTGAATTATGGTTTTTTACTAATGGGGGCGCCACTTGGCTAGTACTTTATGTAAAACGGTCAAAAAATAAATAAATGAATTAATGATATTACTTCACGACGCGACATGATAGCAATCTACCAGTCGGATTGAAATATTTTTCAATTAATACTTTCATATTTACAAATTAAACTATGTATTACACAAGGAGTGCAAGAAGGAAATATGTTAAATAAAATAATATGTACAGTTTTTTACATTTTCAATCATAATTTATACAAGTACTTACAGTCCAGCCATTGTTTTTTTCTTAGGTCCGTAACAAACAAAATTAGCGGACAAAAATGAAACTACGTTCTTTAGGGCCGTATTTATAATCAGCTCTCAAGAGTGACAGCGAGTTTGAGTTTGTATCAGAATTGTCATTTCAGTACAAAACGACCTGTCAAATCCAAACTTAATATTGCTCTAAATTTTGAGATTGCTTTATAAATACGAGCCTTAGTTTTGTTTTGGTATCACTCCAATATGATTAGCAGTAGTTTCCAGGCCCACAACCAACACTAGACTATCCTTCTTCAGTACCTTCATCTCGAAGTTATGTTTGATAAATACAATACCAACCTATAATGACTCAAACGTATGTAGCAACTTCCACATAATAATATGACTCGTTATTGTTCTTCAAATTAGGTCATAGGCACAGCAAAACATATAAACAACTTCTTCATTGTTGTATCAATATAAATCTGCGTTATCATTATTAAGCCGTGTGATGCTGGGTTAGGTTAGCATTAACCCATGATAACTAATATTTTATTAGTATTACCTAATGGTGTATTTGTGCCTTAGTGCAGCAACACACAGGCGTCACTTACTTTGCGCAAGGTTGCGCTCAACACGCTGTTAATGATTTTTGCATTGCCTACAACACACATGCGTCACTTTACGCTCCACGCGCGTGTATTGGTAGAGGGATGCGCCAACGTAGAGTTCATCGCTATGCGCGCGTAGGGCGTAAGGTGACGCATTTTTGTGTTGTAGGAAATGCATAAAGCATTGACAGCGTGTTGAGCAGAAGGTGTAGTGGATAGGGCCGCTGCCTCCACAGCGGGAGGTCGTGGTTCGAATCCCACCACGTACCAATGTGTTTTTCAGTTTTCGAATTTCATATGTACATTTATTCGGCGTTTTTTCCGTACTCCGTTAAGCCGTTGGTCCCGGTAAATATCGTTTAATACCGTAGATATTAGTCGTTAAGCCATGTCAGAGGTCAGTACTAAGCATTGGCGGCTTGAAAACTCTGACCTAATCTAGGATTGGTCTGGTTTCCCCAGAAGGGGTTGCGGAGGTCAGATGGCAGTCGCTCTGTGTAAGAACCAGTACCCTCATTCAATCCCGTGGATTAGGTAGCCGGCCCCGTAAGATACGGGATGAGGCTTGGGAGATGATGAGCGTGTTGAGCAGAACCTTGCGTGCAGTAAATGACGCCTGTGTATTGCTGCCCTGTGTTCAATTCAGAGAATGTTCATCAGCTTTGGTTATACGATCTTGCACAGCCCTCGCCAAATCACCTGCCTAGTTAATATATCTATATCTAATAATATATACATCTGAATCACTTGTATATGTCGCAGGATTATGATGAAATCGGTTTTTTGAGCTTAAAACTAGGATTTTGATCAAAACCCTGACTTTGACAAAATAATGGTTATAATCCAGAGAATAGTCTAGGATTTGTCAAAGTTCTGAGACATCCAGTTTTTTTATGAAAAGACTACTTACGTACTTTTTCAAAGTCCGGGTTTTGAAAAATTAATTCAATATATTTTTATACATTCAGATGTGTTAAAAAGTGGTAAAATAAAGCCAAGCGTTACCCATTATTTTTTTTATTTTTTTTTAATAATATCATCTCTATTGTTTTATCCAAATATAAAATAACAACCGAGATTGATTTTATCATAAAACCATAAAGTAATAAAATTTATCAAAACCCGGACTTTGACAAAGTACCTACTAGTTTTTTGATTAAAAAAATCTGGACGTTTCTCGGGATTATGACCAGTGTTTTGTTACTCCGTGTTTTGATCAAAATCCTAGTTTTTTGGTAAAACCGATTTAATGCGATCATAATGCGATATATACAATAATATTTATAACGACATTAATATTATTGTAGTAATATTACATTATTATTATTATTGTAATATTAATAACGACATTAATATTATTGTATATATGCCAAGCTGGACTAGAATGTTCCAGTTGCCCTTCTTCCCGGGCATGCTGTAGAAGTCAGCAAAAGGGACTCGAGGGTTAGGGGCTGAGGGGTGTATTATAATTTAAGCGATGGGCTGACAACCTGTCACTATAGCAATACAAATTACAATCTAAAATTGCCCTCAATTTTTATCAGTCGTTTCAAGCGCCTTTTACGAGGCGTTTAACGCTCTGCCTACCCCGTAGGGGATAAAGACGTGATTTTATGTATGTATGTATTAATAACGACGTTTTTATTAGTCGCTAGGTGACGACTAAAACTTATTTAATAGCGATATGTATGTATGCTGGACTGGGACCGAGAGAAAAACATAGAATGTGCCAGCTGTATTTCCTCCTGAGCATGCTGTAAAAACCAGCTAAGAAACCCGAGGGTTTTAGTATATTGCAATTTAGGCGATGGGCTAACAACCTGTCACTACAGCAAAATACCTACAAATCTATCTTAAACAACACTCAAAACTTTGTCAGACGTGCTGGAACAACCTTTGTTTAGGTCGTTTACGCTCTGCCTACCCCATTAGGAATAAAGGCGTGATTATGTGAATGTATGTATAATGCCAGTAGTGCCTTGAAAGTTTCTGTATAGGAGAGCTCACTATGGTTCTGTCTACGAAGTAATTGAGTAGAAAGAGTGGCCATAACCTATCGACTTATTTCAGCTTTTGTAGAGTATTAACTACTAAATATATTTATTCTTCCATGCTGGCCTAAGAGCAAGAGAACAACATAGAATGTGTTAGCTGCATTTCCTCCCGGGCATGCTGTATAAACCAGCTAAGGGATCCGAGGGTTTCAGTATATTGTAATATAGGCGATGGGCTGACAACCTGTCACTACAGCATTATACCTACATTTTCAAAACTAATAAACTGATTTTTTAAAGTAGGTAGAGAGGTTATAAAATATCAGAAACATGTTAAAAAATTGATGGTTTTAGATACGAGTATGTATCGTTCATTAAAATAAATTCCAAATGCAGCAATATACCTACAAATCTATCTTAAACAACCCTCAAAACTTTGTTAGACGTGGCGTAACGACCTTTGTTTCGGTCGTTTACGCTCTGTCTACCCCATTAGGGATAAAGGCGTAATTATTTGTATGTATGTATTAAACGAAAATAAAGTAGCCATCACAGCAGTTTACAGACATGACTAACGAACGACGTAACATAGAAAATAGTGTACATATGTCGTAGAAAAATTTGATAATTCGAATTTTCGCAATAGTCCTACGAATTTTGCAAAAGCACGGATAATTAGACAATGGTGAAACCATTGTTGAATCTTACCGAAAATAGTCAGGCATTTTGCGAAAAACTTGTCACTATATAGTTACATGACGAAACGAAACGTTGGCTATCACTACATAGTATAAAACAAAGTCGCTTTCTCTGTCCCTATATCCCTATGTATGCTTCGATCTTTAAAACTGCACAACGGATTTTGATAAGGTTTCTTTTAATGGATAGAGTGATTCATGAGGAAGGTTTATATGTATAAAACATGCATAATATAGTAGAGAAACACTGATAATTTCCGTGCGAAGCCGGGGCGGGTCGCTAGTTATGAAATAAGAATGTTGATTGGTCGGTCAGCGCGTCAAAAACAAAATCTCATCTGATTGGTTGTCATCTTTTAAATAACAACCATTAACGCATGTTATTTACCCGATCGGAAAAAGATCAATTCAGTGACCACAAATGTAGCCAATCACAGGTAAGCATAATCAAATTTTACCAGAACAACGAGCTTTTTAGCAAAAAAAACTGACTTTTACCAGTAAGATTTGACATTGTTTTCACCATTGTCTAAAAAAAAATGTGTTTTCGCAATAAATACATACATACATATAATCACGGTTTTATCCCTAATGGGGTAGGCAGAGCGTAAACGACATAAACAAGGTCGTTCCGCCACGTCTGACAAAGTTTTGAGGGTTATTTAAGGAAGATTTGTAGTTAGACAGGTTATCAGCCCATCGCCTAAATTGCAAAATATAGAAACCCTCTGATCCCTTAGCTGGTTTTTACAGCATACCCGGGAGGAAATTCAGCTGTCACATTCTATGTTTTTCTCTTGCTCCCAGTCCAGCATGGAAGAACCCTAACGCAATATTCCTAGTATTTTCGCTTAGAATCGAATTATCAAATCATCCTAAGACATACATATGGTCACGCATTTAACCCTTACATGATAGGCAGTGCATAACAGCAGAGAAAAGCTGTACGTACGTACCATGCCTTTTACGTTGGAAAAATAAAACCAATTGAATTATGTAAAAGTAATTTATTTTTAACAAGAAACAAACAAATTTAGCAAATTTATGTATCAATTCCTCTTAAAATATACATTACTGAATACGGTGTGTAAGGGACAGCGTCCCGCAAACTGATAGGGGTTGCTCTGTCAACGACACTGAACAACTTACACCAGGAAGTGAAAAAAATGCTTTTCCGTACAAAATGTCCACCTTGATCAGACAATTTGTATGGAAAATCCAAATAGGTTTTTTTTACTTTCTGAAAGAATTTCCTGGTGGATGTTGTTCAGTGTCATTGACTGAACAACCCCTGTCAATTTGCGGAAATCTGTCCCTTACACCCGGTATAATATTATAACGGAAATACTAAGGTAGTAGTTAGGCTTTATGCTACCACGTGTACTTATTGTACACTAAAAGTTTGCACACAAAATTTGCACTCCCAGTCAACCGCAAATATTTGAATACGGAGTCCGGTAAAATAAAAAAAATATTTTTCGCTATAGACACAATTTAAAACACTAAATATTTTTTTTATTTTTAATTTACAAGTATCACCCTAAATGGAATTGCAGTGACGAGAAATTTGGAGCAAAATTTTTTGCTTATTTTAAATTGACATTAACTCCAAATGACTTCTGTTGAGGCTTTCGACATATATTTTGTCTTAAAGCATCACATTTCAGCTCTATAAAAAGTTTGTATTTTTAAACTTGGACAAGGTTTGTAATGCAAAACTTTTGGACCCGTAATTAGGAACAGCACTTGAGACTGACAGCTAGTTTAAGTCCGTATCAGAAATGTCATTTCAGTACAGAAGGACCTGTCAAATCCATACTTAATATTACTCTTAATCTTAAGATCGCTTTATAAATACGAGCCATAGTGTGACCCACGAACATCGTAGCAACGACATTACGTTCTTTCCTTATGAATAATCGTATTACTAAAGAATTGCGATGAAAGAGCTTCAAATAAATCTAATAGAAATAGTGAGCTCGATTCTAGATTTGCCGGCTAAAATTAAAATTAAAATCAATTTGTCACTTTCAGACTTAAAACATTTGAAAAGGGCAGGAGATCTATTCTCTCCGGTTTTTGATTTATTGAAGGTGGTTATATCTGTCATTTTTATCTGCCGTCATATGATACGGCGGATTAAATTGACAAAAATACTAGAAACGTGCAAAAGCGCGTCAAAATCTAGCGGACGAAACCATAATAAATAATAAGAGTATAAATCACCTGTCCTTTTTCAATTTTATTATTTTGAAAGTGATAGATGTATTAAATTTTAGTATTAGCCGGTTGTATCTAGAAACGAGGCCATTGTATTTATTTAGTTCCCATCTTCGTCGAACATCCACGCTGTGGTATGCAAGCCTCTGACCACTAAAGGTGGCGATCTTGTAGTTATCACCTCATTCATTCTTTGAGTAGTTTCTGTAAAAAAAATACAACATTATGTATTATTATATACATACATTTAATCACGCCTTTATCCCTAATGAGGTAGGCAGAGCGTAAACGACCTACATAAAGGTCGTTCTGCCACGTCTGACAAAGTTTTGAGGGTTATTTAAGATATATTTGTGTGTATATTGCTGTAGTGACAGGTTGTCAGCCCATCGCCTAAATTGCAGTATACTGAAACTCTCGGATCCCTTAGCTGGTTTAGTACAGAATGCCCGGGAGGAAATGCAGCTGGCACATTCTATGGTTTTCTCTCGCTTCCAGTCCAGCATGGAAGAATTATTAGACCCGATTTTATAAGAAAAATGGTTTGTTTGCATATGGTGTCCCTTATGCTTGCTGCTCGCGCACCACAACTTTTATTATTACTAGTTAAGATTCAAAATCTTAAACAGTTGCAACATTCTAAAAAAGTGGTTTGTTTGCATACGGTCCACCTGATGGTAAGCAGGCATCATAACGTTGTTGTTACGAGCAAAGCTACAAAATCTAAAACAGTTTTCTAAAATATATAAACCGGATGTAAGGGACAGCATCCCACAAACTGATAAGGATTGCTCAGTCAACGATACTTCTTCTTCTTTCGAGTGGGTATTGAGTCTATCGACCCGATGAACCCTGGTGTCAGAGTTTTTAAACCGCCTAGTAGCACAACTATCAGGCCTCTGACATGGTTTGAGTAACGACCACTATCAAAGACAGCGACCGGGACCGACGGCTTAACGTGCCCTCCGAAGCACGAAATCTTTTTTTCTTTTCGGACAATCAGGTGATTCAGCCTGCAATGTCCTAACCAAACTGGGGAAAAATACACAAAGTGATAAATTCTCAAATATCAACTTTGTGTTTCCCCCCTGGGAATCGAACCCAGGACCTCCGGATCGGGAGTCCATGGCACTAGCCACTAGACCACGGAGGCAGTTACTGAACAACTTTCACTAGAAAATTCGTTCAGAAAGTGAAAAACAACTGGCTTTTCCATAATTCTCGAGGTGGACATTTTGTATATATCTTTTATTGCATAAACACAAGATAAATATTATTTATAAACATGGTGTGCAAGGGCGAACAAACCTCTATGAAGAGATCTATTCCAGCCAACCCAGTGAATAAACATATATAATAAATAATATGTTGATACATATACAAATAAATTAATTATTTCCATGCTGGACTGGAAGCGAGAGAAAAACATAGAATGTGCCAGCTGCATTTCCTCCCGGGCATGCTGTAAAAACCAGCTAAGGGATCCGAGGGTACCAGTATATTGTAATTTAGGCGATGGGCTGACAACCTGTCACTACAGCAATATACTTACAAATATACTTACAAATCTATCTTAAATAACCCTCAAAACTTTGTCAGACGTGGCGGAAAGAATTTTGTTGGGTCGTATGCGTTCTGCCTACCCCATTAGGGATAAATGCGTGATTATATGTATGTATGTATGTATACAAATAAAAGTTGTTTAGATAAGAAGTGCTCTTTTACTCTTTTTTTGTATGGAAAAGTCAAAAAGAAATTCACGTCTCAAAAGAATTTTCTGCTTGATCAGTGTCGTTGACTGAGCAACCCTGACATCAGAGGCGTGTGTGATAAGGAATTATGATTACCAGCAGCATGGTGAGGTATGCTCATCAAGTATTTCGCAGTCCAATATGCTCCAAAAGCTAGCAGACCGGTGATCACTAGGCTGGAAACAGTACAAAATATTGCATTACAGAAAATCTGTAACAACTTGACTCTTGCTCTATTTACAGTAATCGAAAAAGGGAAAATATTACAGTTTAATTGAAACTGAATCTGAAAATAGACAACATTGTATTATAAAGCTGGTACCTAGTGGGCTAGTCAAAGTCAAAGAGCCCGATGGTGTAGTGGATAGGATCGCTGCCTCCTGAGAAGGAGAGGTCATGGTTCGAATCCTACCACGTACCAATGTGTTTATCGAATTTCATTCGGTGCTTTTCCCGTGCTTTTGAAGGCACGTTAATCTGTCGGGCCCGGATAATATCGTTTAATACCGTATATATAAGTCGTTAAGCCATATCATAGGCTAGTGCTAAGTATTGGCGGCTTGAAAAATCTGACCTAATCTAGGAGTCTGGTTTCCATTCTGAGTTGCGGAGGTCAGATGGTAGTCGCTCTGTGTAAAAACCAGTACCCTCGTTCAACCCCCTAGATAAGGAAGCCGACCCCGTGAGATACTGGATAAGGCTAGAAAGACGATGATGATGATCTAGTGGACTAGTCAATGTTTCTATTTTTCATACATACATACATAAAATCACGCCTTTAACCCTAATGGGGTAGGCAGAGCGCACACGACCTAAACTAAGGTCATTCCGCCACGTCTGACAAAGTTTTGAGGGTTATTCAAGATAGATTTGTAGGTATATTGCTGTAGTGACAGGTTGTCAGCCCATCGCCTAAATCACAATATACCGAAACCCTCGGATCCCATAGCTGGTTTTTACAGCATGCTCGGGAGGAAATGCAGCCGGCACATTCTATGTTTTACTCTTGCTCCCAGGCCAGCATGGAAGAAACTCTTGCTCCCAGGCCGGCATGGAAGAAATTCTATTCTATTTTTCTTTTTCATTAATTTAATAATTTACATTGCCTAATTATCACCTTCTTCCTCTTCTTAGCGTGTGGGTTTTTGAGTTGAACAACGACCCGATGAACCCTGGTGTCAAAATTTTCAAACCGCCTAATAGCACAGCTATACCTCTGATATGGTTTGGATAACGACCACTATCAAAAACAGCGATCGGAACCGACGGCTTAACGTGCTCTCCGAAGCACGGAATCAAATTACTGGTCACAAAGAAGCTCCAGTTTTATTTTTTTCAAATGCAAGAGACTATAAATATTGTTTAAATAATTCGGTACTCACAATCCAAACGACATTTCACTTGTAACCTATCTATTTGAGAAAGCACTTTTCGAAGACTTCCACCTTCTTAGCATGACCTTGCCGAAATGAAAGGTAACGTAACAGACAAGATTCTATTATATTTTCTTCGTTGTGTTAAGGGAAAGACAACAATTACTATTTTTTGCGTTGCAATAATAGTAGTAGACTTATATGAGGTGCAGTAAGCGTGGGCTGTTTGTTTCGACACTATGAATGAGCCATAGCTACGAGACTGAGGGCCGTATTTATAATCAGCTCTCAAAAGTGACAGTTTGTATCAGAAATGTCATTTCAGTACAAAACGGCCTGTCGAATCCAAACTTAATATTGCTCTTAATTTTGAGATCACTTTATAAATACGAGCCTGACTTCTGTTTGTATATACCATAGCTATATATTTATTAATTTTCACTCGCAGAATCTATCATAAACAAACATTATGAGGCTAGAGGTATGATGATATAATGACCTTATAAATGCCATGATATTCTTCCATGCTGGACTGGGAGCAAGAGAAAAACATAGAATGTGAGTGCTGCATTTCCTCCCGGGCATGCTGTTGAAACCAGCTAAGGGATCCGAAGTTTTTTGTATATTGCAATTTAGGCGATGAGCTGACACAACAAATTTATCTTAAATAATCCTCAATCTTTTGTCAGACGTGGCGGAACGACATTAGGGATAAAAGCGTGATTATTTAGTATGTGTTTGTATATTATTCAAACAACTACGTTTAAAAAGAAAGCTTTTCATACTAATTGTTCTCAGGTTTAAGTTGAAATAAACGATTTAAAACAGCTAAAGATTTAAAAACAACAGGTTATCTACTGGTAACTATTTATAAAAAATAGATATTAGATTAATCCCTGCCAAAAAGAGTGTAAAATCAACTGATACATTTCAAGACATCGGCTTAACATGACCAAGAAAAAGACGAACTGTTTGATTACTGTAATATAAACACGAATTGAAACAAAGGATAACTATTTGGACACCATTAACAAAGTTATGATACAAATGATGTAATACTTGCTGATTTGTGGGTCAAAGTGCAAAGTAAAACAAAATAAGAAAGGTCTTGTGTGACCAGTGATCTACTTACATACATACATATAATCACGCCTTTATCTCTAATGGGGTAGGCAGAGCATAAACGACCTAATCAAAGGTCGTTCCGCCACGGCTGACAAAGTTTTGAGGGTTGTTTAAGATTTGTAGGTATATTGCTGTAGTGACAGATTGTCAGCCTATCGTCTGAATTGCAATATGCAGAAACCCTTGGATCCCTTAGCTGGTTTTTACAGCATACCCTGGAGGAAATCCAGCTGGCACATTCTATGTTTTTCTCTCACTCCCAGTCCAGCATGGCAGTAAGTGATCTACTTGGAGCTGGTTTTCTCGTCCAAGGTCACCTATCATCACAAACCTTCGGAAATCTTGATACCACAATCAATGAGGATCAATCAATCAAACATATGGGGTGTAAGGGACAGCGTCCCGCAAACTGATAGGGGTTGCTCAGTCAATGAAGCTGAACAACTATCACCAGAAAATTCGTTCAGGCGCTTAAAAAAATGTCTTTTCCATTCAAGGTGACCACCTCAATCAGACAATTTGTATGGAATAGCATTTTTTTTTTCATTTCCTAAAGTAAATTCCTAGTGTTAGCTGTTCAGTTTCGTTGACTGAGCAACTCTTATCAGTTTGCGGGACGCTGTCTCTTACACCCCGTATAAGCACGGCGGTCTCTACAATCCGTACATCTCACAACTGTCTATTCCACAAAATTATTCACTACTGAGATAAGGACTAATTTTCGTCAACTTGTGAATACCTAATTTATGGTCTCTATAACAGAAAAAGTGAATCTTCGTTATTTCTCGTATCGTAATACATATCACCAGAGAACTTATAACGGGTGTAAGATACAGCGTCCTGCAAACTGATAGGGGTTGCTCAGTCAACGATACTGAACAATTTCAATAAGGATGTTTTTCAGGACATGAAAAATGAAATGGCTTTTCCATACAAAATGTCCACCTCGATCAGACAATTTCTAAAGTCAATTTCTTTTTTCACTTCCTGAAAGGATATCCTGCTAGTATTTGTTCAGTGTCGTTGACTGAGCAACCCCTATTAGTTAGCGTGATGCTGTCCCTTACACACAGTATATCTCCAGTCACTATATACTATACTTCCGCAGGTCAGTCAAATGACAACACTATGGTGAATAATATATATGTATGTATGGTGTATTTTAGTCCAACAATACAAACAATATCATTATCTTTTCCTGTCAAGGTAATCTGTGTTTAGGGTATATAATTATGTATCTATATATTTGTATTTATATATAAATAGCTATACGTATTTATTTATATCTTGTTTATATTTATGTAATACTTTTACATTATATAAGTTTTTTACAGTAGTATTATTTTATTAGTAGGGATAAAAATTTTGTGCACGTTTTATCCGCGTATCATTAAAAATTTCACTTCTGTAAGTCTGCTGTAAGAAATTTCTTTTTAGAAATAAGCAGTGCCTGTTTTGTCTTTGTTTTGTTTGTCCTGTTTTTATGATGTTTTTGTGTACAATAAATTGTTAAATAAATAAATAAATAAGGGTTGTGTGAGTGGTATGATGGGTCCTCAGAGGTCAGCGTTTCCAAATGCATAGAAGTTAAATATTTTTAGGTCTTTTCAGATCTTAGCAGAAATCTTTGTTCAAGAATAGATTGAAGATTTCAAACACTAAATATATTGAACCGTTGTATCACTATTTACTCATCATTCGCTTGCCCTTATCCCATTTACTTGAGGTCAGCGCAGTAAGTTTTCTTCTTCCATTCTTCCCTGTCAGCCGCCAGTACAATACTCACACCTTTTCTTTGGTTGTCCTCTCAAACATCCACATTCAAATTCATTACTCTTTTGCCTATATGACTTTCATCGCTTTCATCCCTCCACATAACATGGCCATACCACGCAAGGCGATTTCCTCTTACTTTGTTGGTAATTGGCGCAACTTTCAGACTTCCTATTTACTATCCGGTAAATAAAAATAAAACAAGCGTAAGTTTTGGTTTTATTATACGATACAATTACTAAAATGAATAGTACGATTTTACAAAGTCCGGCACCTATAATAAGTCCTCCTGTGACAAAATTCAGGGTGTCGATCTGTAATAAAATAAATCATTTAGTTTTTAATAAAAATCTTATCAACATTAAGGTATGTACAGGTAAAGATACATTTTTTTAGTTAGATTGCAAGTGTTTCGCTCTTGTGAGCTTAGCTTGTTTGCATCCGAACGAAATCGAACTCTTTAGGAGCAGCCGTTAAGCATGATCGCCGCAGAGTGGTCCTCCCCGCAAGGGGTCCCGTTCCCACGTGTATCCCTGTCGAGATACTGCAATGTCTAGTGTAATGGCACTTTGATCTTTGTAAGCTCACAAGAGCAAAGCCCTTGCAAACCAACAGTAATGCGGACATTTTTGCCTCTGATGAGTCGAAACAGTGGTCAACAAGCGACGAACCGATGCGTTTCGTTTTCTCTCACAGTCATCACAAAGGCCACAGTGCTTTAACACTACTTTTTATTTAACTTTTGTAGTTAGTGGTGCGCTTTACTACACCTGCATTTACGCTCATCTGGTGAAAAGTCAGCTGTCTTGCAGACTTTGATCAGACGTTTTGGAAATACTACAAAAAATGGCATGTTCCAGCTGCCCTTCCGCCCGGGCATGCTGTAGAAGTCAGCAAAAGGGACTCGAGGTTTACAGTGTATTGTAATTTAGGCGATGGGCTGACAACCTGTCACTATAGCAATACACTTTTCAATCTAAAATTGCCCTCAATTTTTGTCAGACGTGGCGAAAGCGCCTTTTACGAGGCGTTTATCGCTCTGCCTACCCCGTAAGGGATAAAGGCGTGATTTTATGTATGTATGTATGTATGTACAAAAAATGTACGCACTATATCCATATTTAATTTATCAGCATCTCCACTCTCTCTTGCTTGTATAGCCCTTCTTGTGAGCACATAAAACTGTACGATTACCTGCAACAAAATTAAAGGGAGCAGACTAAATGACTGACTGACAGACTTTGGGCCTCCCCTAGAAAATAACTCCATGTGCCATTTAGAAGGGTCAATAATTTATCATATTTAAACTTTTGTTCCTTGGAAAAGCTTGATATCTTTGGATCTTTATTATTTTATTTTGTTTAAAACACTGATAACTTTACCTAAAATCTTTACCATAAATTATTTAGAAAGACACTGCTCAATAAAAGTATCAAATGTCTATCATTGTCCTTATCCCAGGGTTATTGCTAGGTTATGTATGATCGACGGATTTGCATTAAAAATCATCATCATCTCTCTAGCCTATCCCGTATCTCACGGGGTCGGCTTCCAAATCTAGGTCATTAAACGAGGGTACTGATTTTTACACAGAGCGACTGCCATCTGACCTCTGAAACCAGACCCAATCCTAGATTATGTCAGAGTTTTCAAGCCGCCAATGTTAGCACTAGCCTCTGACATGGCTTGACAACTAATATCTACAGTATTAAACGATATCTTCCATGCTGGACTGGGAGCGAGAGAAAAACATAGAAATGTGCCAGCTGCATTTCCTCCCATGCAGTAAAAATCGATTAAGGGATCCGAGGGTTTTAGTATATTGCAATTTACGCGATGGGCTGACAATCTGTCACTACAGCATTATACCCACAAATCTATCTTAAATAACCCGCATAACTTTGTCAGACGTGGCGGAACGACCTTTGTTTAGGTCGTTTGCGCTCTGCCTACCCCATTAGGCATAAAGGCGTGATTATATATATGTATGTATTAAACGATATTAGCGACCAACGGCTTAACGTGCCTACCAAAGCACGGAAAAAGCGCCGAATAAACAAAAACCTAATAACACATTGGTACGTGATGGGATTTGAACCACGTCCTCCTGCACAGGAGGCAGCAGCCCTATCCTCTACACCATCGGGCTCATTTGCATTAAACATATCATTGCAATTTTATAATCCCTTACCAAAGATATTCCTCCAACTAACAAAATCAGAGCACCAGTTCCTAGTAGGTACAAGTACAGATTATGCAAAATCGGTTCTCCGACAATCTTCGACAAGATTATACCAGAAGGTATGATGATTTGGCTCCAAATGGCTCCTCCGACCAGGCTATTAACATCAGGCATGTCTTTAAACCTAAAAAAAAACGTTTATTTCAAATTGATTCTCATAACATTTGTGTTACTACGACATCTAATCATAAAATTGAAGATTATGTTAGTCTTGCAATTTTAATAAACCTTCATTAAACGTCATTACAAGTTATTATTAGTTTCAATTTATTATTGTCATAATTATCAAGTTAGTTATAATTTTGTTGTCCTGCTGATGGTCCTAGTATGTAGTACTATTATATATAATAGTACTACATACTAGGACAATCAGCAGATACGACGAAGACACAGAATATATTCTGTGGTCCTAGTAAGGTGGTCGTACCTTCGTCCGGCGTAAACCCCAGCACTGATCCATGTAGAGGCAGCTGCTACCACTATGCCAAATGATACGAAACTTAAAAGTAGTTTCGTGATATACAGAAACATTTGCAAACTTCTAGAGTCTTGGTACTACTTTGCCGGTGCATGACGGCTTGTATTTAATATACTTGACGAGTTTTTTAATATTAATTGTATGAAGCGTTTAAATTAATTCCTTTCTCTAATATTATACGGGGTGTAAGGGACAGCGTCCCGCAAACTGATACGGGTTGTTTAGTCAACGAAAATGAACATCTACCAACAGGATTATATTTTTCAGGATGTGAAAAAATAACTGGTTTTCCATACAAATTGTCTGGTCGAGTTGTTAATTTTGTATGGGAAGGTCTCTTTTTTTTCATCTCCTGAAAAGCATTTCCGGTGAAAATTGATCACTTTGATCAGTTTCGTTTACTGAACAACCCCTATCAGTTTGCGGGATGCTGTCCCTTACACCCGGTATATCAAGCACATCTCAGTTCACCTCTTCATGATTTCATTATTTTGGTTTGTTTATTTCTGTTTATTTACATTGGATTTGAACTGTCTGTCAAACAGTTTAAAAAGACAGTGACTGTCGTCTAGGTATTATTACTTTCTTCATTGGTGATTTTTTTTTTCTCAGAATAAAAACTTAGTTGAAATTTGGCACAGAATAGAGAAGAATGGCGCACAGTTTATTGAAGAATGGTGGACAGTTTATGAGTTTTGTATGATGACCATTATGATCAGATCATATACAAAATGTAAATAATCATGGGTACAAATGTATGGGCCGTGCACCCAGGAGCTTCATTGGTTTGTTGCTAACACAGGAGGGTAGCCCTGTGCCAATGCGCATCAAAATCTGACTACTCATTATTAATATATTCCAAAGAGCTCCCATTTCATACAAATTGGTAGCGACCGAAGGTCAGGCTCGAGTTGGTTTTTTCTACACTCATGAAACTAGTGTGGGTCGAAGGAACTGACAAAACTGAGAATATTTTGTTAAGGCACTGAAAAGTCCGTCGCAGTGGTCATGAGATAAAAAAGAAAACATTTTGAGTGGTTTTTTTTCTCCACTATTGAAATTCTCAATAACTCAGGATCCATTGGAGATTTTTTTGCCGCCATTATGAAAAATGCTCATATTTATAATCTCTTTTAGGACCAGCTAGTGAAGTAACAAATGGAGCTGGCTGCAATATGCTCATCATCCTTTGAAATTGCTGCTATTAATGCTGTTTAACTTCAATTATCCAGTTTATCTTCACAACAATCTGTCAGTAAATAAAAAAGCTATTATCTCGTACACTTAACCAAAACCAGTCAAATCAATCCTAACCATCGCTGAAATTAAATGAAGTGAAATCGTATTTAAGTTTATTTTATTGAAATACTGCATAATTTATTGTTTATTTATAGCTTAAGAATTATTAAATGAAGTCGCGAATATTAACTCAGTTTTTATTAGAATTTGTGTTAAAATTAGTACTTAAAATTGTAATCAGCAATTTATAATGATTGTGTCAGCAATTTATGTTTTACTTTTAATTGAAGTCACCTCTCAAAACTCAGCACCCGCCTATGTAAGTAGCAACTTAGCAATATGAATATTCTCTTAGTTTATAAAGTGAAAATCTTTTAACTAACAAAACTTGTCATACGTGACGAAACGCTCCTTCTTTTGACCGTTGACACTCTGCCTATCAATATCCTGTAAGGGATACATGCGAGGCTAATATTTGTATGTATGTAAGTATATATTCATCACGTAATGCATCTGTAACTGCCTCCGTGGTCTAGCGGTCTGAGCCATGGGCTCTCGATCCGGAGGTCCAGGGTTCGATTCCCGGCGGGGGACAACGACTTTGTGTTGTTGTTCTAGTTTGGTTAGGACATTGCAGGCTGATCACCTGATTGTCCGAAAAGTAAGATGTTCCATGCTGTCGGATGGGTATGTAAATAGTCGGTCCTGCGCCTGATTCTCTCTGGTCGTGTCAGTCAGTCTCTCCCATCAGAATAAGAGATTGAAGGAATAGAGAGTGCACCTGTGTGTAGCGCAAACACTTGGGCACTAGTCCAACGCAGTTGGCCGACCTCTGGAAGATGGGCCGCCATCACCGAAAATCGGCGGGAGGACTATTATTATATATGCATATTACTTCCATGCTGGCCTGGGAGCGAGAGAAAAACAGAGAATGTACCAGCTGCATTTCCTCCCGGGCAAGCTGTATAAGCCAGCTAAGGGATTCGAGAGTTTAAGTCTATTGTAATTTAGGCGATGGGCTGACAACCTGTCAGTACAGTAATATACTTATAAACCTATCTTAAATAACCCTCAAAACTTTGGACGTGGCGGAACGATCTTTGTTTAGGTCGTTTACGCTCTGCCTACCCCATAAGGGATAATGGCGTGATTATATGTATGTATCTGTGTTTCAGGGTGCGTTCGATTTAGCAATTGAAAAGTTTGAACCTTGTAAAGGTCCCAAACGCGACAACTGTGCTATGATCAACGCGCATATTATAGATTCATGTAGAATTTCATACGACATGGTTGTTACACAGAACATGAAGGTCACTAAAGTAAGTATGTCCACTTATAGGCCAGAATTATGTAAAGAATACTGAAGAAGAAGAAGATTGATTTGGTCTAGTGGTCAGAGCCACGACCACTATTTTGATAGTGACAGCGACTGGGACCGACAGTTTAACGTGCCCTCCGAAACACGAAATCTTTTTCTTTTCGGACAATCAGGTGATTCAGCCTGCAATGTCCTAACCAAACTGGGGAAAAATTCACAAAGTTATAAATTCTCAAATATCAACTTTGTGTTTCCCCCTTGGGAATCGAACCCAGGACATCCGGATCGGAACTCCATGGCACTAGCCACTAGACCACAGAGGCAGTTAAATCCACCTTGTTTTATGTTTTATTATAATACCAGGTGTAAAGGACAGCGTCCCGCAAACTGATAGGGGTTTGATCAGTAAACAACACTGAACAAATATCAGCAGGATTATTTTTTAGGTAGTGAATAATAATGGCTTTTCCATACAAATTGTCTGATCGAGGTAAACATTTTGTATGGAAAAGCCAGTTTTTTTTTCACTTAGGAAAAGAAATCCTGTTGATAGTTGTTCAGTGTCGTTGACTGAGCAACCCCCATCAATTGCTGGACGCTATCCCTTACACCTGGCATTTCTTATGTGTGTTCAGTTTTATAAATATACTGCTTTTGTTTGTTCTTTTTTAGTTTCAAATGTTTGGGAATGTGTGTAGTTTCCGTTTGTAAATGTGTATAATGAATGTATTTGTATGTTGGTTATCAAGATAAAATCTACTGCTGCCAAACACTATGGGAATAATTTACTTAACTAGCGACTTGCCTCGGCTTCCCACGGAAATTATCAGTGTTTCTCTACTATATTATGCTTGTATTATACATATAAACCTTCCTCTTGAATCACTCTATCCAATAAAAGAAACCGCATCAAAATACGTTGCATAGTTTTTAAAGATTTATGCATACATAGGGACATAGGGACAGAGAATGCGACTTTGTTTTATACTATGTAGTGAAGTGCCTGCGTGAAAGAGACTATAGCCACTAAATTGATATTGTATGAATTTTATCAGGCATTTACTTTATGCTTTTTTCTTCCATGCCGGACTGGCAGCTAGAGAAAAACACAGAATGTGCCAGCTGCATTTCCTACCGAGCATGCTGTAAAAACCAGCTTAGGGATCCGAGGGTTTTAGTATATTGCAATTTAGGCGATGGGCTGACGACCTGTCACACCAACAAATCTATCTTAAACAACCCTCAAGTCTTTGTCAGACGTGGCGGAACGACCTTTGTTTAGGTCGTTTACGCTCTGCCTACCCCATTAGAGATAAAGGCGTGAATATATGTATGTACAACAATGGTACCGATTCCTTGAAACAACGTAACAAAGTCCTGATTAAAATTGTTGCCGACCCTCTTTGACAGAAAACGGCGGGTAACGATTTTAGTCCAGATCTGGTAGAGTAGTCAAAATTTTGTGAGCATTCGAACTGTGTTGCAGAGTAAGATTACAGCATCATCGAATGGGAAACCACTAGTGAGGCTCCAGACAAGCTACCCTTGTAATCACCTATTTCTGAAACCATTGCTGCAGTCGCTGGTAAACATTACAGACAACTGTGAAGTTCGAAAAGTGAGTATTTTAGGTTGTACCTATAATTTTCTATACAAATTATTGAAAAAATCATAACCTTCTTATACTTATAAATTAACGACTACTTACTTGTTTGTTTAATGGAGATGATAGACCTCTACGTTTCGAGTCTTTACGAGAGTCTTATTCATAGAGAGTGAAAATCACACAAGACCGACGGCCGTGCGTGATCTCGAAGATCGGTGTTGTGTGATCTTCGAGGTCACACACGGCGGGTAGTGTTATGTCAAAAGTCAAAAGTCAAAAAAAGTCAAATCATTTATTTCCAAATAGATTCCCAAGAACACTTTTAGAAAGTCACAAGCGAGTCTATTACAAAAAAAAATAAATTATATCTGTGTCACAAAATAAAATAAAACTATATCACAATGAAGAAGAAGCATGAGAAACTTGCATTTTGCGCCTCTCCCTTCGTTTTATCTGATTCTTACTTTTGTCCTTCTTTTTGTTCAAAATAGGGTTTGTGACCGCAATGTGTGCCAATTTCTTAGGCTTCACTGAAATATCAGAGCCCCATACATCTTTGTCATTAGTATACTCATCTAACTTATAATAGGCTTTCCGACATAATGTGTTTTTAATAGTATCTTTAAATTTATTTTCTGACAAATTTAATATATGGTCAGATATTTTGTTATAGTATTGTATACTTAGACCTAAAAAATATTTTTTTACTTTAACTAACCTAAACGGGGGTTGGTCAATTTTATTTTTGCTTCTTAGGACATAATGCTGTGAAAATAACTAAAATATACAAGTCTTGCTGTAGCAACATCCGTGAGCTCTCGGATTCTTCGCACAGCAAATGCGGCTGAACTTAGTCTCCCCGATATAGATGTAATGGGAGCCATTGAAGTTTTGAGTCAAATGTAATCCCTAAGAAAACTGTGCTTTCGGTGAACTTAAATTTTTCATTATTAAGTACAACATCATTATTGGAAGAATGTACATTAGGCAAAGTAAATTTTATACATTTGGTTTTTTTCCCATTCAACATTAAATTATTAACAGTGAACCAATTATGAATTTATCCAAGAGTGTTATTTACGTTGTCATAATTTTGGATACGTCTATCAACTTTAAATATAAGAGATGCATCATCTGCAAATAATACAAGCTTTGACAAATTCTCTATCATGTAGGGCAAATCATTAATATACACTAGAAATAGAAATGGACCTAATATCGAACCTTGAGGTACACCTATTTTAACACGAGACCCTGATGACTTAGCTCCGTTTACATTTACCTTCTGGATCCTATCGTCCAAATACGAATTTAAAATTCTCAAGGCTTGATTTTTTAATTTCTGTAATTTTCACTTTCTATGAAGAAAACTCTCGTAAAGAGTCGAAACGTAGAGGTCTAACACCGCCTTTAAACAAACGTGTAGTCATTAATTTATCAGTATGAATAACACTTGTTCGTCATTTAGTGATAAAACTTTCTTATGCTATTGCATTAGAAAGATATGGAAATACTCGTATATGATAAGGTCAAATCTAAATATGAGTAGGTCCCAAATTATTCAATTAGATTAGTAAGCGACGTCTTCATAACTCAATCATGATCATCTCCCTAGCCTCCTAGCCTTATCCAGTATCTCATGGGTCGGCTACCTAATATAGGGGATTGATGGACGGTACAGGGTTTTACACAGAGCAACTGCCATCTGACCACTGCAACCCAGAAGGGAATCCAGACCCAATCCTAGATTAGATCAGAGTTTTCAAGCCGCCAATGCTTAGCACTGGCCTCAGACATGGCTTAACGACTTATATCTAAGGTATTAAACGATATTAGCCGGGACCAACGGCCTTCCTAAGCAAGGAAAAAGCGCCGAATAAACGTTCATATGAAATTCGAAAACAAAAAAAAACACATTCGTAAGTGGCCCACCCATAGATTTAGAATGGTTCGCTACATCCTATATCTATGGGCCCACCACAGGAGGCAGCAGCCCTATCTACTACACCATCGGGTTTTTAACTCATTTTTTGTTTCAGAAGTATAGGTAGGTAAACCATCCTTTTAATTATTGCTATTCATCAAGGTTAACATTTTTATCTGCTTGACCGAACGAATAAAATCCGTATCAGCTACAGGATGTTCACTGTGATTTTTTGACATATAAGAATGGGAACATTTAACAGAAACATTTGTACATAACTAAGCTAACATAATTTAAGCTTAACTTATTATAAAATTTTATGTACATATGTTTTTGTATTTAAGCTTAAATTATTATAATATTTTATGTACAAATGTTTTTGTTAAATTTGCAGGGGCACTACAAGTTCCAGGTGAATATCGAAGAGATAGCCAAAACTTACTACCAGGGGGCGTTCATATACGGCAAGATAACCTTCAAATCAATATTTTTTAATAACGATTGTAACCTCTCGTGCACTGTGGTGAAAGTCACTTTGTCTCCTAAAAAAACAAACAATAATTAAAAAACATTGTGATAAACAAATTGTTTTACTTAGTTATTCACTTTTTTACGCTCTGATGTACAGTACCACTCAACTATCGCTAGATTTCGAAACGGAATATTTTGAAGACTGTCTCTCCTCCAATGCATTTTTTAAAATAACGAAACAATAAACTGCTGAAGCTAGTTCATAAAAAATACTTGCGTAGTACTTAATATCACTGAACTGTCTCAAGTATAAATATTACCGTATTTATACTTGAACCAGTTCATTGATATAGACACTTTTAACAGATAGATAGCCTGATTTCGCATCAGGAATGTAATTTTAGATGCCAAACCCATACTTGATATCGCTCACAATCTTGAGATCGCTTTATAAATACGAGCTCCAAAATGTATTTTAATGTAACATAACATAAAAATACTTTAAAGCACGTAATAATACAACATACAACACAACAGATAACAAAAAAACAAGTACAACATAGGCGGCCTTATTGCTAAGGTAGCAATTTCTTCCAGACAACCTTTGGGTGAAAGAAAAAAGTGTAGCGGTAAGCGGGAAGTGCAAAGCTAGTCAAATAGGTATCCTAAATATATTACATTACATATAATACATAAACTAAGTACAAGCTACTACATAGATATTTGTAAAATAAACTAATACATAATATATAATAAACTAATACATAAACTAATGGAAGATAGGATAATGCAAACTACAATCAGAACTAGTCGAAGGAAATGACAGCAACAGTATCTACAGCACAGGATAAAAGTGAAGGAAACTAAAGATCAGACAGTAATTATTTGTTCCAAGGAACGTTTTTTTTTAATTTCGCTCTTAGAAGTCTCAAGAGACGGTGCACGTCGAATGTCTACGGGAAATTAATTCCACAGCTTGATAGCTCGCACTATGTACCCGTGTTTAATAAGATTTCTATTATTAAAAAAAATATAAAAATGCATTGTCAATATCTGCTCGAAAAAAGTACTACGCAAGTATTTTTTATGAACTAGCTTGAGCAGTTTATTGTTTCATCATTTAAAAAAATGCATTGGAAGAGAGACAGAGTCTTCAAAATATGCAATATCAAATAGCCCACACAGTCAAAAAAATATCGTCAAATACTCTATCCACTTAGTTAGGGCTGAGCTGTACGCTACTAACGGGGTCCACAGTTGGCGGATAGAGGAACGGCCATCAATATATGGTGGTAAGCTGCGAATATATCGCATAAGCAGTCCCCGACCAAACAGCGGCAGGAACATCAGGATGTGGTGGGGAGTCCAGTTCCTTAAAGAAAGTTACAAATGTCCGAAAAAGATCTTGTGACGTAGCGAGTCAAGGCCGCCACTAAATAAGCATTTCCCTGGTGTCAGGCAGCGGTGACACCAGTACTGGTAGGAGGCCGAGGAAATGGATTCTGGAAGGGCTCGTGTCCAGACTTTATGACGCGGAATAGCTTCGCTAAATATACTGCGGTGAGGAAGGCCAGAGGGAAACCACCACACTAAGTTTCCCTAAGGCAGGAGTAATATGTACAGGATTAAAGCTGGCGATTACTCCACCGACAAGAGCAAAGCTCTTAAATTGATGATCACTCTAACCACTATCTTTAAGTATATTGAATCAGCTAGTTTAACTCTTTAACTAGACAGACTAAAGTAAAATACGTCTGATCTGTTCATTAAGTCGTTGAAAGTTTTACTTTCATAGCATTTCAAGTGCATAAATAAAACAGATATTAAATATAGTCATTCATAGACAAATACCATAAAAGTGAGCTAAGATTGTAAGAGATATGTAATAATCATAGGATTTTAGAATGTGAAGATCAAGATTATGATATTATATACAGTATCATAAAATCTAATTACTACTCAAACAGTCGTCAGGCAGTATATAGGTACGAGTACTTTAGTGACAAATTGATAAATTTTGTCCATTTTTTTTTATTTTAAATGGTATTAGCCTAAACGTCCTAAGCAAAGGTCATTCCGCCACGTCTGACAAAGTATTGAGGGTTATTCAAAATTTATTTGCATGTAGTGACAGGTTGTCAGCCAACGCAATGGCCTAAATTACGATATACTGAAACCTTCTTCTCCCTTAGCTGGTTTTAACAGCATGCCCGGGAGGAAATGCAGCTGCATATTCTTAGTTTTTCTCTCGCTTCTACTCCAGCATGGTCGTTTACAATATAGTAAAAAAACAGTAAACTTAGTATATTTTAATTAACAAAATAAATGTGACATGATCAGTTATGGTCAATGACTCTGATTTTGTTGTTTTAAGACTAGATTTGTTTATTAAAATAAATGCAAAACATATTTTTAATTAATATCTACATACACCTACCAAGTTGCTGATAAATGTAATGTCACAAAATGTGTAGGACGTCTGTTGGCATCAATCATAACATAAGATTGTTCCATGCTGGCCTGGAAGCGAGAGAAAAACATATAATGTGCATTTCCTTCTGGGCATGCTGTTAAAACCAGCTAAGGGATCCGAGGGTTTCAGTATATTGCAATTTAGGCGATGGGCTGACAAACTGTCACTACAGCAATATACCTACAAATCTATCTTAAATAATTCTCAAAACTTTGTCAGATGTGGCGGAATGACCTTTGTTTAGGTCATTTACACTCTGCTTACCCCGATAAAGGCGTGATTATATGAATGTATGTATGTAAGATATGAAACTGCGCCATAATGTCGACAATTTGGACGCGGCTACTCTCCTCTTGTAGCACAATCCAGACTTCCTTGCAAAAAAGCTATGAAAAAAATGGCTAGGTACTTACTTTAAATTACTCTGAAACTGAGGGCCTTTTAGAGATACTTCGTTAAAATAAATCAAACAAGTATGTCCCATATACGTACACACACACACTTAGTAAATAATTGTAATAAGTCTGTATTTTAGTGCCTAATGGACTGTAGTAATAAATTACCATGTAATTCATCCCAAGGGAAGAGGCTGATATCCCGCAACACAGGGAATCCTAGTGTGGGTGTCAGTGCGCTATCTGAACTAATGTAATACTTTTTATTATACTTTAAAAGAAGAAACTGTAACGATCGTTTATCATTACATATAGAATAATTAGTTTATAAAATCGACCCAATACTTAAACAAATAGCATTTAGATTATTCGTTTAAAAATTGAGACATCTTTACCTGACATGACCCAGCATTTAAACAAGAGTATCAAATGCATAAATACCCATACTTGTTTCTTGGAAATAGAGTTAAATTTTGAATGTTACAAACGATATTTTACTTTGTCTTAATATAGCATAGAACTTGGAAGATTTAAAAAAACAGAGGAACAGCGGGCATGCAGTGGGGGTTGGCAGTTGCTGACGGGCCGGGACGACGTTCTAACGCGGAAATTGGCGATGCCGAGCATCATGTGTTGTTTATTTTCGGCGTTGTGTTTTAATTCGAAGTCCATCGTTGTTGTGATTATTACTGTAAGTGTTTCTTAACCTTACAGATAGACGATTTCGTAATAAAGTGATAGTTTCAGCTTTCTGTACCTGCAGCGTTGCGAGTTTTCAAACATCATTCAATGATAATCGTAGGGAAATGTGTTATTAGAATAGGAAATAGTAGGTGTGTGTTATGTGTAAAATATCAGTGTGCGAGAGTGTGAGGATGAATAAATGCAATAAAAACTAATAGGAATATTTTGATATGTCTTTAAGATACAGTGTTACACGTTAAAACAAAACACGGTGTTTTAATGATATTAGTGGTTAAAATCAATTACTTGTATTTTGAAATATTTAATTATTTTTATATTCAGGATAACACTTTACATACATTAACTACACATCGACAAGGCTTATGGGCTCCGAGAGTAGCTGGCCCATAATCCCTCTCGAGAATTCATTCGAATAGGTATTCATACAAACCTCTAATGGTCTATTTCTCAGCTGACGTAGCGAGCTATAAAGGTGATAATTTCTTGACACAGTCTCTATCATTTGAACTGACTTCTTAGCGCATATCATGTGATTTTGGTACAGCAGTCCTTGAAAATTATACCATATTGCAAACTGAACAGAGAAATTGATTATTAAAAGGTTTGAACATTAGTACACCGTCACAGGTGACCAAAACTGCAGTTAATAGGTAACTTGTATGACTTTGATGAATGATTGGTAGTATGAAAGAAGTTTGTGAATGAATTAAGATGATCGGAATGTTTGATGGAAGGTTTGCAAGTTAGATAAGACTAGGGTTTAGTGTTAGTCTGTGCAAGGTTTTCGCGCGTTGGCATGGTCTGTAGGTTGGAAGGGAGGGCCATTTCATTTGCCTAAGTATCCTAATTCTAAGATCTTAAAGATCTTTATTCAAATTCCCTTCCCTGGTTATTGAGTCTTTGTACCTTTCAGCACGCTACATTAGCCGGGAGATTTAATATTTAGTATGTTTGGTTTTATTTTATTTGGGTTAGTTATGCGCAAGAAGAAAGAAGATGGAGATTCCTGATTCCTGAATTTCAGCTGAAAATATTTTATGTGAGTCGCATGTTTTATATTACTCATTTATATTTTATTTTTTGTCATTTTGTGTTATTTTTCAGCTGAATTTGATTCTGAACTTTTTTATTAATCATATATTTACTTACGTCATAATTTCAATTACGATTACCCTATTCAAACTTTACTTAAATTTGTCTTCAATTTTCTATTTGAATACACAACGTATGGGTCTTTTAATTTGATATAAAATATTTTTTTAGACGATCACATATTTATCTTTGGCCATATTAATTTTATCAGATTATTATTTAATTAGGGATAGGGTGTTACAAAACGTTCTGAGGATAATGAACTCAAAGAAGCAGCCCGAGTAGCAAGTTGCATCGATAAGGCCGCGATGACCATCATTTATCACGGCTATATGTCAAATTGTATTGAAATTTGACATACGTAGCTGCCTTTTAAGTTGTGTCGTTTGAAATAAGTACACACAATCGAATAGATTATTACCATTTATTGTTTTTCAAAGAACTCTCCGCGATATTTAATACACTTTAGCATGCGTTCAAACCAGTTTCTAAAACACTTATTCCACTCCGAAGTGGGGATAGTCAAAATGGCCGATATGTATGCTTCTTTGGGTGAGCTGAAACGTTGACCACGAAGACCTTGCTTAATTTTGGGGAACGTAAAGAAATCGTTAGGGCTTAAATCAGGGCTGTAAGGCGGATGATCTAAAATTTCGACATTTTGGGTGCTCAAAAACGTCTTTGTTTGGGAGGCGGTGTGCGAACTTGCATTGTCATGGTGCAGTATCATACGACGTCTTGGATTGTTTTTTCGAAATTCGGTGATGACTTGTGGTAAACAAACAGTGGTATACCAGTCAGCGGTAACCGTTTTGCGATCTTCTAGTACAATAGTGGCAACGTGACCACCCTTTGCCACAAACGAGGCAACCATGGTTTTTGAAGTGCTTCGTGAGCGCATGACTTTGGTCGGTTTTGGCTCTTCCTGGAAGACCCAGACAGTTGACTGCTGCTTAGAATCTGGATCATAAGCATATATCCAAGACTCGTCACCACTAACCACATCGTAAACATGCTTTGACTCTCCTCGGCTGAATCGCTGCAAAGTTTTGCGACACCAACTAACACGGGCTGCTTTTTGGTCGTCGCTAAGCAAATGTGGTATCCAAAGAGATCAACTTTCTTACGCCAAGTTCTTCGTGTAGGATGTTTTGGACAGTGGTCCCTGAAATGCCCACGGATGCCTCTATTTCACGGTATGTCACATGCCGATCTTCGAGGATCAGCTGCCGCACAGCTTCGATATTCTCTCGCGTCATGGCGGTTCTTGGACGACCTTCACGTGGCTTGTCACTAAGGCTAGAGTGCCCACGTTGAAATTCTAAATACCAGCGTTCTACAGTCCTAAGACATGGTGCTGCATCATTAAACATAGAAGTTATCTCCACAAAGCACTGAAGTCGCGATAATCCCCTTTGAAAGTTGTAGAAAATTATCGCACGCAAATTTTCCTTAGATAATTTCATTTTAACAAGCGACTTATCACCTTTGAATAGACGCTGCAATAAAACTATTCGATTAATTTGAAAACATTCTTTTGTTTTCGAATTCTAAATTCAAAAAGATGAAAATGCCATAAGATTTTTTTTTTAATTATTGCAGGAGGTTGGCAAACGACACAACTTAAAAGGCAACCTTACGTATAGTTGCAATACTTAAACCGGGTGTAAAGGGACAGCCTCCCGCAAACTGATAGGAGTTGCTCACTCAACGAAACTGAACAACTTTCACTTGGAAATTCTTTCAGGAGATGAACGATACAAAATCTATAGGTCTAATTTATTTGTAGTGTATTTATATTATTGTTTATTAGATTGAAATTTATAATGTATAGTATTTTATGTATTGATATGGGCCTCAGTTGCCTGAAATACAATAATAAATAGAAAAATTACCACCTCGATCAGGCAATTTGTATGGAAAATCAATATTTTTTCACTTCTTGAAGAACAATCCTGCTGATAGTGGATCAGTTTCGTTGACTGAGTAACCCCTATCAGTTTGCGGGACGCTGTCCCTTACACCACGTACTCACTATCGCGCGGCAGCATGCTTCAGGAGCAGGGCTTTCGTGACACGAAGATCAAAAAATCGCAAAGGACCTTGAAGCTAGGACCAGGATCGGCTTAGAGAAACTGGTTGGGACTTTATTCACTAGTCTCATAAACCTTAAAACAACAACATCAATCTTTGCTTTGACAAAAGCTATTTAGCATAAATCATATTAGTAAATAAACTGGCTCTGCGTCTTTTAACTGACATAGGATAAAAAATACAAATATACATACATATGTATGAAAACTACTATTTAAGTAATTAAATCACTGTAAACGGTGAATTTATTATGCATTTAGTGGTTCGTAAGAGGCGGAATCGTGTCTATTCGTGATTTTGTTAATTATATAGGGGTAACTATATGTATGTACATATAGTCACGCCTATATCCTTAAGATAAGATAAGATAAGTCTTTATTGATAACTGTGTACATAAGATCTTATAAGTAAGAAGGTTCGACCCAACAGTTTATCAATTTCGGATGTACAATAATGTTTTTACTTTAAAATAACAATCAATTTAAACATTTACAATTAACATTAATTCTAGCAAATTAATGGGGTAGGCAGAGCGTAAACTACCTAAACAAAGGCCGCTCCGCCACGTCTGACAAAATTTTGAGCACTGGTTTTGTGGGTTATTTATGATAGATTTGTAGTGACAGGCGTAAAAAATATATCCATGGAGAATATTTGAAGTTTTTTTATTTTAAATTGATGTACTTTGTTTTCTTCGGAATATTTGGTTTCAAAATTATAAATTATGTAAAATCTAGAAGTATGATATCCAGGTATCGATTTATACAAAAAAAAATACTGTTTCTAGCGAATACAGACTGACACTTACGCCGGGTGAAAGGCACAGCGTCCCGCAAATTGATAGGGGTTGCTCAGTCTACTAAACTGAACAACGTTCACCAGGAAGTTCTTTCTTATTGTATTTTATCAAATCTTTTATCTACGTACTTGAAAATAATACACCTATCAAAGAATTTATCAAAGAAAAATCATAGTGACAGATAAATAACTTAAAGTAATAACTTTCCATAGGATGAGAACTGCTTCCATGCTGGACTGGGATTCTTCCATGCTGGACTGGGAGCGATAGAAAAGCAAAGAATGTGCCAGCTGCATCTCCTCCCGGGCATGCTGTAAAAAACAGCTAAGGGATTCGAGGGTTTCAGTGTATTGTAATTTAGGCGATAGGCTGACATCCTGTCACTATAGCAATACATAGATCTATCTGAAATGACTCTCAATACTTGTCAGACGTGGCGCAACGATCTTTGATTGGGTCGTTGACGCTCTGCCTACCCCATTAGGGATAAAGACGTGGTTATATGTAGGTATGTATGTATGAGAACTGCTGATGCTGCAAAAATTTGCTAAGGGATCCGAGGTTTTCAGTATATTGCAATTTAGGCGATAGGCTGACAACCTATCACTACAGTCTCACCATTATTAAGGTCGTTTACGCTCTGCATACCCCATTAGGGATAAAGGCGTGATTATATGTATGTATGTACGAGAACCATAACTGCTGAAAAGTCCCAAAAAGGTGTTCTTAGGTGCCAAGCTAATTAATTATTTCCATTTTTTATGATTAATTGTGATATTCTAATACCTACAACCTTTTACCCAATATTATGCAATAAGTTGCCTAGTTAGTTTAAGAGTTTATTTTTATTAAAATACTTTGCCTGTACCACAGAATAATAAATAGTATCTTAACGGTACAGAATTGTCACTCCCCTACAATATTTGCCTAAAAAACTAAAGACATATCTAGAATTATAAATTCATGTTAAATTATACCAACCTTATGCATAACACGGAAAATCGCCTAAACCTACACATCCGATAATCACTACATAGTATAAAACAAAGTCGCTTTCTCTGTCCCTATATCCCTATGTATGCTTAGATCTTTAAAAGTACGCAACGGATTTTGATGCGGTTTCTTTTAACGGATAGAGCGATTCAAGAGGAAGGTTTATATGTATTATACATGCATAATATAGTAGAGAAACATTGATGATTTCCGTGCGAAGCCGGGGCGGGTCGCTAGTGGGATAATAAATAATTATGCAATTCAAAAACCGGAGCTAAGCCCGTCACTTTTAATCGCGTATCGCTTATCATCGAACCATAATACAAGTACATAACATACACTTGTACACACAATCAGAAGTACACACTTACATTACAGTCCGAATCTGTTTACGTACACCCAAACCATCTTGTGATGCCGGCAGACGCCGGTTTTACTATATCCACACGCCATTTTGACCACTACAGCTAGAACCATAGCTGATAAATTTCCTTGTATGTTTCTGGAATGCGTGTATGGACGTATGTGGATGGTTGTATGAGTAGTTAAAGCCGGGTGGCGTGTATTATAGCACACTTCGCGGGAGACCACGGCAGGAGACGAACGTGTAACAGGATCAGGTCTTAATCAAAATGGTGAAAGTTGACATCAAATATACCAAGGTATGTGACTGCAAATTTTAATTTGATTGGTACCATAAACTAATAATATTTAACTTGAATCCATTATGTTCTCTTTATATATTTTCGTAATTTGTGAATAAAATAAATATTAATTATAAAAAATATAATAAACACTTAATTTTAGTATAAATGTTTGTTAGAAAATATTTAAGGTTTTACAGTACGTAGTCGTAGGTACAGTCAACAACACATTCAGGGTCACAGGGCTGCTCCAAAGCAATAGAGATTTATGTACATGTAACATATTCTAGTAGCTATTGAAAAAAATCTTCACTGCATTAATACTTATTATACCGAGTGTAAGGGACAGCGTCCCGCAAACTATAGGGGTTACTCAGTGGACGAAACTGAACAACTTTCATCAGGAAATTATTTCAGGAGATGAAAAGAAACTTTTACCTTCCTATACAAATTATACATCAAAGTTATTTTACATTTAAACTCTTCGAAATAGATCTAAGTCAAAGAAATACTATTTATACATATTATGTGAACACGTACCTATGTCATGTATGTTAGATAAAATCCATTCACCTAGGTGATAAGATATATAACATAATACAGATTGTCAAAATCTCTTTGCAAACTTATTTTTTTGCATTGTTTTATATATCCAAGTTTTATATTCAAGTACATTTCGTCATACACAATAAATGCATAAGAGCTGAAAATATTTATACTCATATTATTTTCTCCTTCTATTCGATATATAATATTATATTATAACTCTATCAGTCCGCATGATTTAATTTCACATAATTACTTGAAAGAGGTTCACCATGCTAGAACATCATAAATAACCTTATTTAAATAAGTACATAATACAGGCAGCCAAACGTCAAAAAAATTATGAACCGTAGCCATTAGTAGCCATTTAATAAATTTTAAAAATAACTTTTCTTTTTATGAATTTAATAGAGCGATTTCATCTTTTTTTTTTTTTTATGAAACCAGCCAGGTTTCTCGCAATAAAATTTATACATACTTTTTAGTTATACCTTTTTTTACCTGTAAATTATTGCATGTTTCAGTGCTTCAACCTCTTCCATTAAAACTCTTTAGAAAGCTAAATATTTCTTTTTTACAAATTAAAAGGCCATTAATTTTTATTTCGGTGAAGTGGTTAGTAACTATTGAATACAGTTGGATATCCAATAGCTACTAACCATATTGGATACAGTGTGGAGCAAGGAGCAACACTTGCCTTTAGTATTTCAAACAAAACACTTTTTAATTTGGATAACGAATTAAATCTAAATATAATTATCTAATATTTTAAAATAGGTGGATAAATGTTCTTTCACTAAAACTATCAAAAGCTGCCTACTTGAAATACGATAGCAGATTTGTAACCGACTTCACTGTCAGAGAATTTGTGAAACGCGGAAAAATATCACATTCCATGTAATTGATACTTCCACTAAGCACTGACCATACACCAACCCACCTATTGTTGTGTGTGTATTGTATGGAGTGTATGACATCGGATGCACAACATAGACTATTGTGCGGGAGATATCGCAATTGACTGAAATAGCATGTTATGTTGTTCACAGTACGATATTTGTACCAGTAAATGGTTAAAACGGTGAAGCCGGCATAGGACTTTAATTCTCTCAATTGGCTCAAATTGTCGGATGACTTGCTCTATTCTTGCTTCTTTGTAGAGACTGGGCTGTTAGATTAATATAATTCTGGGTATTGTTAAAAACGTTTAACTAATAATCTTTCATAAGAAAATAATGACCTAAGTTTATGAATTAACATAACAAGCAAAATTTCTTATGATTATATAAAAACCACGATTCATAATAACATTATTATCAAATATCAAAAACCTAAATATACTCGAAGGTTAGGTCTCACTGTTTTCAAGTTCAAGATTAAGCTATTTTGGTCACACACAATGAGATCTTGTCAGTTGTTTTTTTAGTTCTGACTGAGTTTTCCTACTCGGAGATATTTTGAATTGAAGTAAGTTTAGCTTCTAGTAACGTTTGATTTAATTCTTTTCTCTTTTTCTATCTTTCCATACACTCTGTAATCGAAGTTTTTTTTCTAGTTGTTCATCAACAACGAGTGGGTGGATGCTGTCAGCAAGAAGACTTTCCCCACCATCAACCCTCAGGATGAGACCGTCATCACACAGGTTGCTGAGGGCGACAAGGTACACAGCGTATTCCTTCTACTTCTTCAAACTGTAGAAAAATATATCGTAAGAATCCTACAGGACAGAAATCCATGGAGATTCTTGAGGGAGACCTTTGCCCAGCAGTAGGCCAGTACACCAATGGCTAGACAAGATGAGAATCCCACAGTTTCTTCTTCATCTTCAACCTGTCTGTAGTCATCCACAATTTATGTAACATTAATTTTAATATTAACAGGCCGATGTGGACATAGCCGTTGAAGCCGCTAAGAAAGCTTTCCACCGCTACTCAGAATGGCGTACCCTGGACGCCTCCCAAAGAGGCCGTCTGCTCTACAAGCTGGCTGACCTCATCGAGAGGGATGCCAAGTACCTGGGAGAACTGGAAACCCTCGACTGTGGAAAGCCAGTAAAGCAAGCGGAAGGCGAAGCTCACTGGTCAGCCGCTGTCATCAGATACTTTGCTGGCAAAGCTGATAAGATCCTGGGAAACACTATTCCTGCTGGTTAGTAAAAGAAGTAGTAGAAACCAAAAGCAAATGCCCTTTGACATAAAGAGCAGAATATAGAATGTGTTTATGTATTTTCAGATGGTGAAGTCCTCTCTTTCACCATGAAGGAGCCTGTGGGTATCTGCGGACAGATCCTGCCGTGGAACTACCCTATCCCCATGTTTGTGTGGAAGATCGCTCCTGCTCTGGCAGCTGGTAAGTAGTTAAAGAAGAAAAAGAAATAAACCTTTTCATTAATAGAGTTGAATCATAGGCAATTTTTTATCAGTATAATTTCTTCTTCCATGCTAGCCTGGGAGCGAGAGAAAAACATAGAATGTGCAAGCTGCATTTAATCTTAGGCGATGGGCTGACAACCTGTCACTACAGCAATATACATCCAAATCTATCTTAAATAACTCTGAAAACTGTCATATGTGGCGGAATGACCTTTGTTTAGGTCGTTAACGCTCTTCCTACCCCATTAGGGATAAAGGCGTGATTATATGTATGTAAGTAGTTAGCCAGGTGGGGCCCTAAATTCGGTAAACCTGTTCTATAGTCAGTAAAATATATTAATCAGTGAACACCCACAGTTGATTAGAGATGCTAAACTATTCAAATAACAAGACACACTGCTTAGATTATAGGTTTTCGTTTATTATCTGAGCTCGTTCAAAATATTTTAACTGAGATACCTATACAAGGAAAAGAAAACAATATTTTAGGTCATGATAAAATTGGACTTATTGCTTGGCACCTTTTTTATGGGCAGTCATTTTGTTTTATATTATTTTGAACCATGAGGAAACTTAATCACTTTAATGAGTATGTTCATTATTATTGTTTTATGTCTTCATCTCAAATTTCTCAATCCCAGTAGTCGACAACTCTCACCGCATCTTCTGTGGCTTGCATTAATTGCTCTCCGTGCAGATGGTATGACACATAGAACACGATATTAGGCGAGCCTCACATTCTGTTCATATTTTTCTCAGGTTGTGTGGTAATCGTGAAGCCCGCTGAACAGACGCCCCTCACCGCTTTGGCAGTGGCAGCCCTGTGCAAGGAAGCTGGCTTCCCAGCAGGTGTCCTCAACGTCATCCCTGGATACGGGCCCACGGCCGGGGCTGCCATCACCCACCACCCTCACATCGACAAAGTTGCATTCACTGGATCCACTGAGGTAAGTTCTTGACTCATAGAGTCCAAAAAAGAGTACGTTAAGCAGTCGGCACCGGTCCTTGTTTTTGATTGTGGTCATTGTACAAACCATACGTCTTTTAGCTATGTTAATAAGCGGTTTTAAAACTATGTCACCAGCTTTAATCGGGTGTGAGTTAAAAACCCACTCGACAGAAGAAGAAAAAGTATTGGAATATATGATTGTACCTCTAATATTGACAAGGCATCAGTTCCCTGAACAAGTATTTGACAAAGATTTTCTGCATACCAATTTTTCTAAGAATAGATCCATAGACATTTCGGTTGCAGACAAAAATAGCGACTATTGTTATGCCTTGTGTAAATAAAACATTAATAAAACATTATATTCCTAGCAAACATACATGTCTCAAGGACAAAGTTGTGCTTGGCACAATGTGTTTGCACTGCTGATGATTTTTGCATCCATAATAAAGTTTATTTACAATGCCAACGTGAATTAGTTAGCAGAATACAAATGCTACTATAATGTTTCACTACACATGTATGTTTTATTTTCCCATTTGTTTATGCCATGTTACTGATAACTTAAAAAAAGATTATATTCTGCCTGTACATGTTTAGATCCATCAAAATTTAGCCTTCATAGCCTACTTCATAACCTACTTCGTATCACATTTTTTATGTGCAGCATTTTATTATTATGACTTGGCTGGTTTTATTTCTGTTGATGATAATATGATAATGCCTAATGATATTGCATGTTTGTCTACCAGATTGGTCGTATCATCATGCAAGTGGCGTCTGCTGTGAACCTCAAGCGAGTCACCCTCGAGCTCGGCGGAAAGAGCCCCCTCGTCATCTTCAATGATGCTGATGGTAAGTTCTGGAACTATTGTACTTATACTAGGTGTAAGGGACAGCTTCCCGCAAACTGATAGGGGTTGCTTAGTCAACGACACTATCAACAGGATTTTTATTTTCAGAAAGTGACAAATAATATTGCTTTTTCATACCAAATGTTCACCTCGAATTTGTATGGAAAAGCCATATTTTTCACATCCCGAAACAAGTCCTGCTGATAGTTGTTCAGTGTTGTAGACTGAGCATGAGCAACTCCTATCAGTTTGCCGGATGCTGTCCCTTACACCTGGTATTCTGTAATTTTATTTCATTTATGTTAGTGCTACAGTTGCGTTGATTATTTTATACATTGTTGTAGGACTTTCACTAAATATAATAAAATTACTGCTACACTATAACCAAAATTTTAAGTTAGGTTAGGTAACTCTAAATTTATACTAATTAAGTAGATACAATTCTTCTATGTCATAGGTTATCATTATTTATTTCACTTGCATCGTTTAATCTTTCTACTTGAATCACTTATTTATATACTTTTATTCTGTGTTTGTTTAAGTTGAGTATGATGATACCGTTATCGAAGAAAGGTCTTAAGTTATCAGTATGAAAGTTCTTGAATATCATTGTCATAACATATATTATATCAAAACACTGTACATACTTAAAACCTACTGAAGCGAATTTGAAAATGTATGAAAAATAAATGATTCACGAAATGAATCAAATAATAATTTTATAAAGTGACTTAAATTTTTTTTTTTGCATTTTTTTCACTTTAATATTATTGTGTAGTAGACTATATTTTATATCTACATAATAAATCAAGTGTTTTCAGTAAATAATTATCTACATCAAGTATTGGCTACCGATAGCGATTAGATAGGTACGTGACAAAGATAAAATATAATCACTAAAGAATAATTATGGTATTACTAGCAAAATGGTATATTTATAATATCTAAAAATAAAGTAAGAATTCTTCCATGCTGGTCTGGGAGCGAGAGAAAAACATAGAATGTGCCAGCTGCATTTCCTCCCGGGCATGCTGTAAAATCCAGCTAAGGGATCCGAGGGTTTCAGTATATTGTAATTTAGGCGATGGGCTGACAACCTGTCACTACAGCAATATACCTAGAATTCTATCTTAAATAACCCTCTAAACTTTGTCAGACGTGGCGGGACGACCTTTGTTTAGGTCGTTTACGCTCTGCCTACCCCATTAGGGATAAAGGCGTGATTATATGTATGTATGTATGTAAAAATAGAGTTTGTTGCTGTATTTTTGCTATATTTCACCATGATTGAAGTTAACTTTTATACACCAGGTGTAAGAGACAGCGTCCCGCAAACTAATAGGGGTTGCTCAGACAATGATATTGAACAACTTCCATCAGTTTTTTTTTCAGAAAGTGAAAATTATATTCGGCTTTTCCATACAAAATGTTCACCTCGATCAGACAATTTGTATGGGAAAGCCAACTTTTTTTTGATTTCCCTAAAAAAACTGGTGGAAGTTGTTGAAATCAGTGGCATTGCCCAAACAACCCCTATCAGTTTGCGAGACGCTGTCCTCTACACCCGGCGTTGATATTTCTACCGTGCAAAAATGTTCAAAATGTTTTTTGTTTTCCAGTGTCCACCGCTGCTGAGATCGCTCACCGCGCCGCCTTTGCCAACGCTGGTCAATGCTGCGTTGCTGCCACCAGGACCTACGTCCAGTCCGGCATCTACGACAAGTTCGTCGCTAAAGCCGCCGAGATCGCCAAGAAGAGGACAGTTGGCAACCCGTACGAGGATGTCCAGCAGGGACCTCAGGTAGGTGAAAACTTTACAAAGACAACTAATCTTCCAGCCAGTGCTGAGTGGCTGTCACTAGGGCCTACGTTCAGTCCGGAATTTACAACCAGTTTATCGCTAAGGTCGCTGAGATCGCCAAGTTAGAGGACAGTTAGCAACCCCTACGAGGATGTACAGCAGCAGGGAACTGACAACTTTACAAATCGTAACAAACAACAATTTCAAATTCTGACGTAAACCAAGCAACAATTTTAAACGGGAAGTACAAAATTACTTATTTCCTAAAGGATATAACTCAACTCCATGCTGGCCTGGGAGCGAGAGAAAAACATAGAATGTGCCAGCTGCATTTCCTCTATTAGGGATAAAGGCGTGACTATATGTATGTATGTATGTATGTACATATAATCACGCCTTTATCCCTAATGGGGTAGACAGAGCGTAAACGGCCTAAACAAAGGTCGTTCCGCCACGTCTGACATAGTTTTGAGGGTTATTTAGGATAGAATTGTAGGTATATTGCTGTAGTGACAGGTTGTCAGCCCATCGCCTAAATTGCAATATACTGAAACCCTCGGATCCCTTAGCTGATTTTTACAGCATGCCCGGGAGGAAATGCAGCTGGCACATTCTATGTTTTTCTCTCGCTCCCAGCCCAGCCCGGAAGCATTACGGTGATTATATGTATGTATGTATGTATAACTCAACAATCACAGAAAACTAATTCTAATTCACAATCAATAAGTAAAACATTACCTTTGGTAGCAGGATAGATAAAGCATCTTAGAATGATCGATACATACATACATACATAAAATCACGCCTTTATCCCTTACGGGGTAGGCAGAGCGTTAAACGCCTCGTAAAAGGCGCTTTCGCCGCGTCTGACAAAAATTGAGGGCAATTTTAGATTGTAATGTGTATTGCTAATGTGTAGTGACAGGTTGTCAGCCCATCGCCTAAATTACAATACACTGTAACCCTCGAGTCCCTTTTGCTGTCTTCTACAGCATGCCCGGGAGGAAGGGCAGCTGGAACATTCTATGTTTTTCTATCTCTCCCAGTCCAGCATGGAAGATAGAATGATCGATCGTTATTTCAAAATGTTCGCCATTTACTGAAATGGAAATTTGGTAGGCTTTTAATAATACTGTAATGTTTATTGAACATAAGTAATAAATTACCATTGATTTCACGGTTGCTTGATCATAAACGACACTTGTAAATTTTAGGTATATTCTGATGAATATGAAAATCTATAACTTGATATCTCGGATATCATCAAATCATATCAAAATTACTCGTATCATTGACAGATTGACAAGGAAATGTTTGACAAAGTCATGGGCTACATCGACGCTGGCAAGAAATCTGGAGCCAAGTGCATCGCTGGTGGCAACAGACAGGGCAAGATTGGATTCTTCGTCGAGCCCACTGTCTTCGCTGACGTCCAGGAAGACATGAAGATCTGCAGGGAAGAGGTTAGTACATCGAGATATCACTATAGCGGCACAACATAGACGTCAATTTTACGCAGAGAATTCTAACATCCTAACCATTGTGATCCAAAAACATTGACACCGGGTGTAAGGGACGGCGTCCCGCAAACTGATAGGGGTTGCTCAGTTAACGAAAGTGAAAAACTACCACCAGGGAGTTCTTTCAAGAGATGAAAATAAAACATACAAAATGATCACCTCGATCAGATAATTTGTATGGAAAACAAAATTATTATTTTTTCACTTCCTAGTAAAAATAGTCCTGCTGATAGTTGTTCAGTTCCGTTGACTGAGCAACCCGTATCAGTTTGCGGGACGCTGTCCCTTACACTCCGTACACAATGATTGCAAGTGTCCTTGGGTGACGAAGATCACTTACCATCAGGTGACTTTTATTGTAAGCTGGTTGCCACCCACTTTAATAAAGATAACTAACAACACCTCTTAATATTTTTTAACGCTATATTTTATATTAATTATCTGCCTTCTGAATGAAACATAATGATAAATAGTCAACCACACGTGGTAGCGTGACGCAAATAAATACAAGAATTTTCTAGATCATCTTTTCTTCCTTAGCAGCTTCAGTTTTATAAAATGGGGAACTTCCATGCTGGACTAGGAGCGAGAGAATAACATAGAATGTGCCAGCTGCATTTCCTCCCGGGCATGCTGTAAAAACCAGCTAAGGGATCCGAGGGTCTCTGTATATTGCAATTTAGGCGAAGACAACATGTCACTACAACAATATACCTACAAATCTATTTTAAATAACCCTCAAAACTTTGTCAGACGTGGCGGAACAAGCTTTTTTTAGGTCGTTTACGCCTACACCATTAGGGATAAAGGCGTGATTATGTGGATGGTTCCCTCTTGAACAGATCTTCGGACCCGTCCAAAGCATCCTCAAGTTTGAGTCCTTCGAGGAGGTTATTGACCGCGCTAACGACTCCAACTACGGCCTGGGCGCTGGAGTGGTCACCAATGACGTCACCACTGCTCTTTCCTTCATCAAGCACATCCGTGCCGGATCTGTCTGGTAAGTTCTAACCTTTTTGTCTGGACGAAATTCATAGCAGAAATTAATTAATTACTCAATTTCTGTAATTTATTATCCCATAGGCAGTGTGCTTCCATGCTGAACTGGGAGCGAAAGAAAAACATAGAATGTACCAGCTGCATTTCCCCGGGCATGCTGTAAAAAACAGCTAAGGAATCCGAGGGTTTCAGTATATTTTAATTTAGGCGATGGGCTGACAACCTGTCCCTATAACAGTATACCAACAAATCTATCTTAAATAACCCTCAAAACTTTGTCAGACGTGGCGGAAAGACCTTTGTTTAGGTCGTTTGCGCTCTGCCTACCCCATTAGGGATAAAGGCGTCATTATATGTATGTATAGACAGTGTGGTATGCTTCACTGAACCCCTATCAGAGTCCGGTATTCAGTAGTTTGCTGAGTCACGTCTACCGGTCGCCTTAATAGGCATTTGACCTACCTTCATGGTCGATTCTGTATCTGTTAGACTCTGATCTCATCATTATAATATGTTTTTATTTATAATAATTAAAAAACACTTACTTATTGTATGCAATGTAACAGGGTGAACACCTACGAGCACGTCACTCCTCAGACACCATTCGGAGGATTCAGGGAGTCTGGTATTGGACGCGAGTTGTAAGTATACGTTGTTATTTTTATTTACTACAGCTACAGCCGACTATGCTGCGGTTGTAATCTGAAGATATCTGACAATTCACTAAAATCATCATCATCTCCCTAGCCTTATCCCGTATCTCACAGGGTCGGCTACCTAATCTAGGGGATTGAACGAGGGCACTGGTTTTTACACAGAGCGACTGCCATCTGACCTCCGCAAGAAGGGAAACCAGACCCAATCCTAGATTAGGTCAGAGTTTTCAAGCTTAGAAAGCTTAGCTTAGAACTGGCCTCTGATATGGCTTAACGACTAATATCTACGGTATTAAACGATATTAACCGGGACCAACGGCTTAACGTGCCTTCCGACGCACGGAAAAAGCGCCGAATAAACGTACATATGAAATTCGAAAACCGAAAAACACATTGGTACGTGGTGGGATTCGAACCACGACCTCCCGCTCAGGAGGCAGCCTGTCCACTACACCATCGGGCTCTTCTGACAATTCACTTAAATATTATGCAAGAAATGCCGAGGTCAGATGGCAGTCGCTTTGTGCAAAAACCAGTACCCTCGTTCAATCCCCTAGATTAGAATGCCGACCCCTTGAGATACAAGATAATGCTAGGGAGATGATGATTATGCAAGAAATGTTATTTTAGTAAGATACCTTCAAAGAATTGAAAAGCCTTACGCTTGTATAACCTTGTCTTATTTATATAAGTTTTCCCGCAAGGTACGACGTATTTTTCCGCTGTAATAGCAACCTATGTCCTATTTCAGGACCCTTCCTAAATGTATGCCAAGTTTCATCCCGATCTGTCCACTGATTGAGTAACAAACATTCAAACTTACAACTTTCTCATTTTATAATATTCATAGGTTATAGGATGACATCTGTTTTAAATTAATAATTTCCTTCTTTTTACTTTAATTATTGTTGTCCCTTAGTTCATTTTTGATCACTTGTGTCTGGACTAAAGTTCACTTTCTTTAATATGATTTTTATTCTATTTCCAGGGGAGAGGAAGGCATCCAGCAATACCTGGAGAACAAGACTGTGACCCTCAACCTTCCCAAGAAGCCTCAACTGTAAACCAACCACAAACCAACCAAAGACTCGCCAGTACGTTTTGAAAATGTAACCAAAGTGTGCTTACTCATTGTAATTTTATTTTTGTGTATCTAAGTCAAAAATGTAACAATAAAAACAATATAATAATATTTTTAATGTTTTATTGTACGTAATAAATAACTAACCCAAATTTTATGTACAAAATCAATAAATTACTTATAAATAAGTATAAAATTAAAACTATTGTTTAGTCAAACGGACAGACTTCCTCGTGATCCAAGCTTACGCAATACATTCCTCGGGCACTGAAAGTAAAAAATAACTTTGAATGAATAACATTTTTTTTATTATTATAAAAATACAAGTAAGTTCTTTCATGCTGGACATGAGTGAGAGAAAAACATAGAATGTGCCAGCTGCATTTCCTCCCGAGCATGCTGTAAAAACAAGCTAAGGGATTCGAGGGTTTCTGTATATTGTAATTTAAGCGTTGGGCTGACAACCTGTCACTACAGTAATATACCTACAAATCTATCTTAAATAACCCTCAAGACTTTGTCAGTCGTGGTGAATCGACTTTTGTTTAGGTCGTTTACGCCTAGCCCATTAGGGATAAAGGCGTGATTATATGTAAGTATATGTACAAGTAATGGGCTCTATTCTAGATTTGCCGGCTAAAATTAAAATCTATTTGTCACTTTCACACTTCTTCTTCTGTCGAGTGGGTATCGAGTCTATGGACCCGATGAACCCTGGTGTCTGAGTTTTTAAACCGCCTAGTAGCACAACTATCAGGCCTCTGACATGGTTTAAGTGACGACCACTATCAAAGACAGCGACCGGGACCGACGGCTTAACGTGCCCTCCGAAGCACGAAATCTTTTTCTTTTCGGACAATCAGGTGATTCAGCCTGCAATGTCCTAACCAAACTGGGGGAAAATTCACAAAGTGATAAATTCTCAACTATCAACTTTCACACTAAAAACAGGGACAGGAGATCTGTTTTCTCCAGTTTCTGATTCATACTCGGTGGTTTTTTGCGTTATCTGTAATTTTTATACGCAGTCATATGGTATGGCGGATAAAATTGACAGAAATACTGGGAAATCCAGCGGACAAAATGTAAAATCATAGAGTATAAATGGTTATAATTATTTTGAAAGTGACAGATAATTTTAGATATAGCCGGTGGTATCTAGAATCGAGCCCATTGATAAAATATAATAAAATGTGGAAGTTTCTTAGTACTAATAGTACCTAATTAATACTACGTAGTTCTCATTGCACTTCATACGATTTTAAAAGCATTTTTACTTTCTTTCTTCAATATGAAAAATTATAATTAGTCCAAACACTTACTGGTCCGGAGTTCCTTCTCCAATAGGCATCGCTCGTCCAGACAAGATGCCACATGATACTGATCTTTAGGCAGGTGGTGTCACAGGGCGACCCCACTATCCTCACGTGTTTCTTCCATCTTATTACTAAAGAAATAGCGCAAACACTCACTGGTCAGGAGTTTCTTCTCCATTAGGCAACGCTCGTCAAGGCCGGATGCCCCACTTGCTGCTGGTTTTTGGGCAGGTGGTGTCACAGGGCACCCCTACGATCCTTACATGTTTCTTCCGTCTGAAGGAATGTTCCAAACACTTACTGGTCAGGAGTTTCTTCTGCAATAGGCATTGCCCGTCCAGGCAAGATGCTCCACTTGCTGCTGTTCTTTAGGCAGGTGGTCTTATAAGGCACGCCCACGATCCTCACGTGTTTCTTCCTTAAGGTATACTCTAAATACTTACTGGTCAGGAGTTTCTTCTCCAATAGGCATCGCTCGTCCAGGCCGGATGCCCCACCTGATACTGATCTTTGGGCAGGTGGTGTCACAGGGCACACCTACAATCCTCACGTGTTTCTTCCATCTTATTACTAAAGATTTCCTCCAAACACTTACTGGTCAGGAGTTTCTTCTCCAATAGGCATCGCTCTTCCAGGTCGGATGCCCCACCTGCTACTGGTCTTTGGGCAGGTGGTGTCATAGGGCACCCCCACGATCCTCACGTGTTTCTTCCATCTTATTACTAAAGAAATAGCGCAAACACTTACTGGTCAGGAGTTTCTTCTCCAATAGGCATCGCTCTTCCAGGTCGGATGCCCCACCTGCTACTGGTCTTTGGGCAGGTGGTGTCACAGGGTACACCCACGATCTTCACGTGTTTCTTTCGTCTGACGCTGGCTGCGAAGTAGCAGGAGCTCATGAAGTGACTGCACCGGGATATGCCTGCGGAAAATAGTAGAGCAAATGGATTGAACTGTGCGGTTTCTATTATTTAGGTAGGCGCTGGAGTTATAGCAGTTTTTTATCAAATTAAATCTTGAACAATAATATCAAACATATCATAAAAATCGATCTTCACAAATGGGTGAGGTCTTTCTGTGCTAAATGCACTGATGAATATAATGAATGAAATGTAAGCCGTTGATGGATCCGCCTACCCCGTAACAGATATGTACCTATGGATGAAATGAAAATGTGGAAAAGAAAATCATTGAAGAAAGGAATATTCATGTCATTAGATGAAGTTTTTGATGTCGATGTTGGTAAAATAGGTAAATGGGCGTTTTTCCACAGGCGACATGGCGACGGAGCCGTCAAGATGCCGTGGCTCTGTTTTTCCACTAGACGGCACGGCAACATCCCGATAACGTCCACCTTATCTCAGCGCACACATACCATACGCATGCTGCGTACGAATACAAAACACACGCAGTGTGGAAGGCTGGCGACGACGGTACTGGTGGGAATGAATGCCGTTACGTTGTCATGCCATTGCCGTGCCGGCAATTGGAAAAGCGTTACATATAATTTAATTTATTTTCGTAGATAATCTCTTCCGTGCCGTCGCCGTGCCGTCTAGTCGGCAAACGCCTAATGTATGACAATGAACACAGATTCCTATTAATTTTATGAACCCAGTAAGTAGTAGTAAGAGAAGTTATGGATGTAAAAAAAAAGATGTGGATGTTGGTATAAATATTCATGTTATATGTCAATGAACACGATTTCCCGTGAAGTTATGTCCCGCGTCCATGATAGCCCAGTAGTTGAGAAGGTAAGAATCCTACCCGGATTAATCATCGTAAGAAATCGCATCGCAGTCTTGTCCTCAGTTCCAAGTTGTCTCATTCCTGTACCATGTTGATAAATATTAATAAGTAAAAACAAGTAACATATTGATATATATACTACCTAATTATATGAATAAAATATAAGTAAGTACCGACTGGATATTTATGGAAAAAGGATATTTTTAGGTGGAAAGTGTGGGCATAGCTTATCTGTGGTACAGACATAAGAATAAATACAAACAGAATCAATAATAATAATATAATAATAACATAGAATATACCCAACAGTGTCACTTGACACAGTCCGTGACACTGGATGTTTGCCCCAGAAATGGGAGAAAAAATAATGTACCAAAACCAAATAATAATTTTTATTTTCTTTCCAGAATAGTAGGTACTATTGTGGAAAGAAAATAATTACAATTAAATAGGGAAGCGTCCACAAAGTTAAGGCAGATATATTTGAAACTTATAAAAAATAAGTCAAAAGTATAGAAAGCTATGTATAGGTTGGTATATCAATATAATTTAGGTGTCAGAGCAGGTTTGAATCTGCTGGTTACAAATAAATAATCAAAACATTCACTCGCGCATAAGGTGTCCCTTGCAGATGAAGAAAGGCTGTCTGCCCCCCTTGATGCAGAAATTAGCGTGCCCGATCAGACCGGTTTCCCCAGGAAACCAGCGTTCGTGTGTATGACCTGCACCACGTGGGCATCACCACGGCCCAGATGGAGCAACCAGGATGAACCGGGTCTAAACCTGGAAGGATTCAAATATCCACTCACGCATAAGATGCCCCTTGCATCCAGGCTGTAGTCTGCCCCCGTTGACGCAGAAATCAGCGTGCCCGACCAGACCGGTCTCCCCCAGGAAACCAGCATTCGTGTGGATGACCTGTACCACGTGGGCATCATCTCGCCCCAGACGGAAGAGCCGAGAGCCGTATGCTGACACTAGGGGGCGAGCTGGGTCCAATCCTGGAAATATTAAAAACGTATTCATATTCTTTTCTAATCATACTGCCGATAATTTTTATCTATGTTTTTGTAATATTTTAATTTATTTTCTTTATCTACAAAATATTTTTTTCGTTGGAAGAAAAGAACAGGTTGTCAATTTATCAGTCCATCATGCCCCTGAAACAATCTAGCCCCTTTTGCAATATTTCCCATAGTGTTTTGGTTTTGTATCGCACAAAAACAAAACACATCGTTTTCCTAGAACTTGAAATATCAATACTACCGCCCATACATAACATGTGGATTTCTTATGTAATTAAGTGACTTTATTAATTTAATATGCAATATTATATTATTCGTAGTATAGTATTTTCCATGCTGGACTGGGAGCGAGAGAAAAACATAGAATGTGCCAGCTGCATTTCCTCACGGGCATGCTGTAAAAACCAGCTAAGGGGTCCGAGGGTTTCAGTATATTGCGATTTAGGCGATGGGCTAGCAACCTGTCACTACAGCAATATATCAACAAATTTATCTTAAACTGCCCTCAAAACATTGTCAGACGTGGCGGCATGACATTTGTTTAGGTCGTTTACGCTCTGCCTATCCCATTAGGAATTATTCGTACTACAAATGATTGATTTCCGTTTCTCCCTGTCTCTCCCATACAACTCAAACGTTTTGTGATTCATACAAACAAATATTGCCATCGTCTGAAGAATCTTTGTATTGTATTACCCGGGAATAAGAACTGTATTGCGATATATCACTTTTCCATATCGATTACGTAAATTTGTATCATTCTACGTGAAGGGCAATCATTTGGGCCTAGCCACAGCAATTTGAACTCTATTCATATTAACTTAAGTCGTGTTCTTTTCAAGTTCAAGTTCAACTCGTATGTGTGTACTTATCAGTCTGGTAGTAGCTACGGGCTGGGCAGGACGTCTAGAAGTTGTAGACAAGGAAAATGGTGAAAGTTGAAGTCAAACACACAAAGGTAGGTGAATCTTCAATATTTTTAGTAATAACAGGTGCTCATGCATGCTAAATAGAAAAGGACGTGGGTTATAAAAAAGAACTTATCACTACATACCTAGGGAAAAACCCAAAATACTTAAGTAAATATCTAGGCATAGATCAATTTTTTCACACTGTATCGTGTGTGGAAAAAGAAAATATTAAGGGAAAAAAAAGCTCAGAAAGATAAATTAATTATAGATGAGGGTAATAGTTGATTTTCGTGGTCACAGAACACTAGTTACTCTAGGGCGGGGTCGTGGTTTCTGTTTGCATTATACTGGCAATTTTTAAATCGCAAACAATCGTAGCATTTCTTATACTAACCAACGTGCTAGTTTACATTATCATTTATCTTATTTACAAAGATAACATTATAATTCTTTAGACTTATTTATGTAAGATAGGAGGGTAGGTACATTTCTCAGGGAACTTGACTTTCTACAGTAAACCATTTCCTTTTGTTCTAGTCTAGTCCAATTTTATTGCAAACGCTGTGTAAAAATCTCATAATGAAAAGTAAAAATACTGTATTTTAACATATCTGTTTTTAAATTATTTAAACTCGCGTACAAAACAATAATTATCGATATTATTATTGTGCTACTAGGCGGTTTCAAAACTCTGACACCAGGGTTCATCGGGTCGACAGACTCGATACCCACTCGACAGAAGAAGATGTAATTTTTGATAGTCTTTCTTTCATTCATATCTTATCAATCTTATCATGTGCGAAACGGTAGAATACTCGTATACGGATAAGTAAACAAATTACGCCTATTATTACTCTTGGAATCAACATCAGCCACAACACTCCACTGCTGTACATGATCCTCCCCAAAATTGGGGGTATGACAGGTTGGTGAGCGCAGTAGAAGTTGTCCATTCACAGGGAACGCTGCTGCCCATACCTTGGGTTTATCCCTTAGTCCCCTTTTACGACACCCACGGGAAGTTATTGGATGATGCTATTCTAACCCGGCACCACACGGGGATAAATTTATTGGAATAAATGGATCATACTCGTACAATACTCAAAAAACTGTAAGATGATGACTGTGATGCAATTTGTATGGATTTTAGATATTTTTTTATTGTTTTCCTCTAGTGCAGTCCGAGGGGGATTTTTCTTAACAAAAGGTGGTGCAGTAAAAGATTTTACAGTTTGTTGTTAAGGTATAGAGGCCTAATTAGAATGCAAGTTTTTGACATAGAGGAGCACTCGCGTTAGCCGCCATCTTGAATTTAATGTACCAGTGTTTGTTTTTTTATTAATAACTCCACCGTTGGCTCTGTGACAAAGGTAAGAAGTGAAAATAAGATAAAAATACTTGCATTCTTTACCTATATATTTATACTGTGAGTTTTATAGGTAAAAAGTTACAAGAGTTATCTCTAACTGAAAAACACTTACAAAAATCAATAATTTTGATTGCTAGGTCAACTAATATTGGCTACCAAATTATCATTGGCACCTGTTGTTATAGTTAAACTTTTAATAGACAATAGAAATACAATGAGCTTTTATAAAAGTATGGCATATAAACACCTACAAAAATAGAATTTATCTGAATAAAAAACGTGTTGAAAACCGTTCGAAATAAAAAGTTATCAAAGGTAAATGTGATGAAACTTAATAACAAAATTAATATTTAAAAAATAGATAACTTATAACGGAACATTTCATTTAGTATCCGATACAAAAAAAAACATGTTTGTAAACATTTATATTCTCGGTGTTTATCGAATGTCTACGCCATATGATTGAATACATCTCATTGAGTTATTGTGCAAGTAAGTAATTAACAATATTTATATTTTGTTTTCCTCTTTGAATATTTTTATAATGATAGAATTACAATATTGTCAAGAAAATATGGTCCTTTTACTTACATCATAAATTTTGATTCATATTTTCTAAGAAGGAAATAACTTTGAATACCTTCAACTCTAATATCTTTAGAAAGATATAGAACAGGCATTTTCTATGAGTTTGATATTTCGTTGACTATCTCTGGTAGATATGTTAAATGTTGTTGTATCAGTGAAAACCTGTAATTGGCTGTAAAATAAAATAAACTAGGCTCACCAAAATTAAACATAATTAAAACATCTTTTTTTACATACAGTTGTTCATCAACAACGATTGGGTGGATGCTGTCAGCAAGAAGACCTTCCCCACCATCAACCCTCAGGATGAGACCGTCATCACACAGGTGGCTGAGGGCGACAAGGTAATATATGAATATGACACACCTACTACTATTAAAATTAAACTAGCCACGAGTAAAATATACCCGGTATAAAGGACAGCGTCCCGCAAACTGATAGGGGTTGCTCAGTCAACGACACTGAACAACAATCAGCAGGATTTTTTATTTGTGCGCCCTATTAGTTTGCGGGACGCTGTCTCTTACACCTGGTACATACATAGGCTGACAATTTTGCTGCATTTACATTAAGTAATCCATTTATCCAATCAAGTATCTTCTTCTTGTACCAGTTACTCTAGTTTGTACTAGTTACCAGGAACGGTAACTATTTTCAATCTCAATCATACAATACGATACAATACTGTGTTCATATTGCGTGAACATTTTAAATACAAATGTTCACGATTGTGCAAATCTCAAGCAGCCATGAATCATGTATGAGCGATCTTAATAAATGGTTACAATTTACTATTAGTAATAAATCAGGCGAAAGAGTTATTAGGGTAGCTTTCTTAGATACTCTGGCCCGTTCTTTTTCTAAGCGTCTCGATGAAACACGAGAAATGAAACGGCCTCGGTAGTTCATGTCCAGGAGGGAGATTCTTGGCAAGCGGGACAAAGGGAGTAGGCAGAGAAGCTTTTTCTCGCCTAAGTTTACATCTGGCCTGTGCAGTAATGAGCAGGTTCTTTAGAGAGCAGGACGATACACTTAATAAAACTGCGGCGAGTTTTTAGTCTTTGTGGCACTGAGACGTAGCCGTGCATAGGATGTCGCGATTCGCCCCTAACTTCAATACTCATCAAAACACACTTCTTCACAGGCTGACATCGACCTAGCCGTAGCAGCAGCAAAGAAAGCTTTCCACCGTTATTCAGAATGGCGCACCATGGACGCTTCCCAACGTGGACGCCTGCTACTCAAACTGGCTGACTTGCTAGAATCCCAAGCACGCTACCTGGCTGAACTAGAGACCCTGGACTGTGGGAAGCCGGTTAAGGTGTCTGAGGAGGAGGTATACCATGCTGCTACCGTCTTCAGGTTCTTCGCTGGTAAAGCAGACAAGATCACGGGAAGCACAATCCCTGCAGGTATGATAATGAGAAATATGTTTCGGGCTAAGATATCAATGTTGGTCAAAGAAATACTAAGACCCGTATTGATAAACAGCACTTGAGATTGACAGCTAGTTTGGGTTAGTATCCGAAATATCATTTCAGTACAATGTGAACTGTCATATCCATACTAAATTAAATAATGCTCTCAATCTTGATACCGCTTTAAAAATACGAGCCTAAGAAACCCGACCTGACATTTTGAAAATTTACATGCAATCATTAGGGCTATTCAATTGATAAGATTAGCGAAAATATGGATTATTAGATGAATACCAATGATAAAATTTAAATATCATCATATTTATATGATAAGTGATAACTTAATTCCTTCTAACTCTAAAAATATCTCTTGATTATAAAAAAGAAGAAATTAACATAACTTTACAGTATCGAGAACGCAAAGTACATTCAGTACAACGTGATAAATAGTTCTTACTTATATAAATTTGTATTCTATGGAGATAATAAGAAGTTTACACTATTTGATGATAAAATTGTAATTGTTGTGTGTACTATCATTGTCTGGTATAGAGATAAACGTGTACATACTCGTGGCTGCTTCGCAATGGCTGCTATGATCACGAGGTTAAAAAATGGGTCACCAGTCAATAATGTATGATACCAATAATATATTATGTATTTATTAAAGTATATAGCTAGCACGTGTGATGATAGAAGTATAATGTACTTTTAATCAGAACATTTTGAAAAATAAAATGCGATATACCGAAATGTCTTTGCCAAGTCGAGGAAATAGACGCGGCAGCCGTACCATCCTTTTCTCGAATATTACTTCAAAGTCTAAGTCAAAAAGAAGTCAAGAGTAAATCAAAGTCCGTCTTTGAACTATCTTTGATAGGGGTCGTTACTCAAACCATGTCAGAGGCCTAATAGCTGTGCTACTAGGCGGTTTGAAAAGTCTGACACCAGGGTTCATTGGGTCGTTCGACTCGAGAATCCACTCGCTAAGAAAGAAGACTTCAAACTGGCTTCCGAAAACTAAGAAGATTTGCTAGCTTGTACAAATTGCATCGATCGAAAACAGTGCCAATTTTGTTTCACAGATGGCGATGTCCTGTCTTTCACCATCAAGGAGCCAGTGGGAGTGTGTGGTCAGATCATCCCGTGGAACTATCCTATCGTGATGCTGACTTGGAAGGTGGCCCCTGCCCTGGCCGCTGGTAGGTAATTCGATATTTTTTTATTCATAAACTGACATTAATAAAGACCACGAAAAAGAAGACGTAACTTAGGGCGTCCTGAAACTATAAATAGGTGGGGCGAAGATATTTGTAAAAGAGTAGGGAAGATCAGCTGAGAACGGCTGAAGACCGAGCTAAGTGGCGTGCCTATGCCTATCTATTTACAGCATTGGACTGACACAGGTTGATAATGAGCCAGGTGGAGCTATATTCTATGACTGCTGGCTGGTAGGAACTGGTTACAAAGGGACGAAAAGTGGGATCATGCCCTGCGATCCTACACCTGCACGCATTAAGACCTCATGACAGCGGCTAATAATGCTGTTAACGTGGTCAAATTCTATCCTGCAACAGTGTAGTGACTGAAATTTAAACGCTAAGAAGAAGTGGAATCAGTTTGTGAAAAAAAAAGACCTGATGATGAAAGCACGGAGGATCATTCAAAAATATTTTGTTTAAAGACAGAGTCAATCATCTATTGATTTATTATACTTCAAGGTTGCACGATAGTCCTGAAACCAGCAGAGCAGACTCCACTGACAGCCCTAGCAGTGGGTGCCCTCATCAGGGAGGCAGGCTTTCCCCCAGGAGTGGTCAACATTGTTCCCGGCTACGGACCCACAGCTGGAGCTGCTTTGACCAACCACCCGGATGTGGATAAAATTGCCTTCACTGGATCTACTGAGGTTTGTAATTTCTTTATACTTCCTTTATAGTGTACTAGCGACCCGCCCCGGCTTTTACACGGAAATTATCAGTGTTTCTCTACTATATTATGCATGTATTATACATATAAACCTTCCTCTTGAATCACTCTATCCATTAAAAGAAACCGCATCAGAATCCGTTGCGTAGTTTTAAAGATTTATGCATACATATGCATTTAGGGATATAGGGACAGAGAAAGCGACTTTGTTTTATACTATGTAGTGATGATGTCAGAGATGTGCCTCTCGAGATCGAGCCAGCTTTGGTAAAAGTTCCTTTTTTGAGATGACATCGAGCAAATAATTTATTTTGATATAAGTAAAAAGTTAAATAGCTAAGTGTACCTCGGCAATTTTAGTCATTAGCGTATACATATTCATATACTTCCATGCTGGAGTGGGAGCGAGAGAATGTCTACCCTCGGCTTTTAGTCATGGACGTATACTCATTTATCCCCTGTTTTTTCTGAATGGTTTATTATTTGGCTGCAGATTGGGCGCGTGATAATGAAGGCAGCATCTGCTGTGAACCTGAAGAGGGTTACCCTCGAGTTGGGTGGCAAGAGCCCCTTAGTTGTGTTCAATGATGCTGATGGTGAGATTTATTATTAATTCTTGCTTATTTTATAAGATAAGATAAGAATATACTTTATTGCACAGAAAATAAAATGAAACGAATAGTAGTACAAATGGGCGGCCTTATGGCTAAGCAGCAATTTCTTCCAGGCAACCTTAATAATTTTATACGAAACAAGAGCTGTATAATATTTTAGTATTCATGGACATAAATGATCCAAATATTTTGAACCATGAACTATGATAAATTCTGTGACCATGACATGGAGTCTTAAGTATAGTATTCAAACAACTTCAGGATATTTCCCACCTTTCCAAAAACATTTGCATATCCTTAATATTTTTACCCAATCATAGGACTGTTTTATCTGTCCTCATTTAAAATTGAACAACTGTTTCTTTAGATTTATTTATATGTAATAAATAAGTAGTATTTATTTACATTTACTTTCATGCTGGACTGAAAGCGAGAGAGAAACATAGAATGTGCCAGCCGCATTTCCTCCCGAGCATGCTGTAAAAACCAGCTAAGGGATCCGAGGGTACCTGTATACCTATTGCAATTTAGGCGATAGGCTTACAGCCTGTCACTACAGAAATATATCTACAAATCTATCTAAAATAACCCTCAAAACTTTGTCAGACGTGGCAGAACGACCTTTGTTTAGGTTCTTTACTCTCTGCCTACCCCATTAGGGATACTTTATCCCTGTTTATATGTATGTATCCGTGATTATATGTATGTAGTATTTATGTAGGATGAGGGGCCGGCACGGAGGCAAGGAAACACTCTTTTAACTTGAAATAGACTTTTTTATTCTTTATTCTTGACATAACCTCACCATCCGTCGCCTTGGCCAGCTCTATCCATACTTCCCTGCCATACTCATGCGGTCACTCTTTCACACCCGTACAACGTAACTCTATCATCATCTCTTTCACACATCTTCGTCTAAAAACTATTATACTTCATCGTTCGGAAATAGATCATTCACCATAGAGATCCAATCCCACACTCGGCCATCCTGCACCATGTCTGCCCTCAGACATGCACCACATACCACACTCGGCCTTCCTCTGCTGTACATCTTCTGCAATCATCATCTTCTTCATCATCATCATCTTAGACATGGACATCCAATCACATATTTATTTATATTATTCCTTTAACACCAAAAATATGTTTCCTCCAGTGGAGACAGCAGCTCAAATAGCCCACGCAGCAGCATTCACCAACGGTGGTCAGTGCTGCTGTGCTGGAACTAGGACCTACGTCCAGTCAGGAGTCTACGACCAGTTCGTCAAGAAATCCACCGAAATTGCGAAGAACAGATTAGTGGGGAATCCCTTCGATAATGTTCAGCAGGGACCTCAGGTAAATATCAAAATGACTAGGATCCCTTATACAAGCACGTGATTATTTTGAAATGTTAAGTCCTTTATATTGATCTACTAGCGACCCACCCCGGCTTCGCACGGAAATTATCAGTGTTTCTCTACTATATTATGCATGTGTTACTCATATAAACCTTTCTCTTGAAACACTCCATCCATTAAAAGAAACTGCATCAAAATCCGTTGCATAGTTTTAAAGATTTATGCATACATAGGGATATAGGGACAGAAAAAGCGACTTTGTTTTATACTATGTAGTGAAGACACCGTATATTTTTCTTTAAATAATCTGCGGCGGAATTTGAGTGTCGTAAAAATATTGACTTATCGGCTTACTAATGAGTATTCATAAATACCTGTATTTTTATTCATTATATACTGTCTCAAATAAATCTTTTTAATTTCCAGATCGACAAAGAAATGTTCGAAAAAGTGTTGAGATATATCGAACTCGGTAAGAAAGAAGGAGCAAAATGCGTCACTGGTGGAGAAAGAATTGGTGAAAAGGGATACTACGTTAAACCTACTGTCTTCGCTGATGTTACCGATGATATGAAAATCGCTAGAGAAGAGGTGAATATTGAATCAAAGTTTTTAAATCTAGAACTAGTAATAAAATAAATGTGACAGTAACAAAGAAAAACTTCTACATTTACCACAATTGTTGTCAGATAATAATTATCATATCACCATTTTAAGGGACATGTAGTAAGAGGCTGTTTAAATAATTAGTGAACTATATAAGTAATACTTTGTTCAATAAAATATTAAATGTTTTCCGAATGAAGGGGAGGAATTAAATTTACGCACCCACTTAGGCTCACATAATCTTGGCTTGACTTGACAAGAGAAGTTATTCATGCCAATGGCAATGTTTTCCAGATCTTCGGCCCCGTCCAGAGCATCCTCAAGTTCGATACCTTCGACGAGGTGGTTGACCGCGCCAACGACACCAACTACGGCCTGGCTGCTGGAGTCATCACCAACGACATCACTACTGCAATGAGCTTCGCCAAGTTTGTCAGAGCTGGATCTCTTTGGTGAGAAACTATGTATATATTTGCTGGATCGTTCGAAATTGACAGTGAGCTCGTTGTCTACCCCTATGCCTGTTCTTATTCTATGGTCTACGCTAAAAAATATTATGGTATTCATGATTTTCGTCATAACAAACCATAGTTATGACAAAAATCATTCTAGAAATAGAACTTTTCTTCAAACATGAAAATAAACATGCTAAAAGTTAAACTTGGGTGGAATTTGAACCCACAATCTTCGGCATACCGTGCCGTGGCTTCAAATCCCACCCAAGTGTCAAATATTGAGAACTTTTCTTTATTACGGCAAAGTACGTATGTATGTTCATCTGTTCCCTCATAACTTTTAAAGTACTCATTAGGATTTGACAAGTGTGGTATCGTCAGAAGCGTCTCAATTGTACGCTGGTTATAGGCTACGTGACGTCACTATAAATTGCATGTGGTTCCCTCTAGAGGACATCCAGTAATGAAATAAAATAAAAATCATTTTTATAATGCCGAGTGGAGCTTCAGCTGAAAAATATATAATATTGATTACTTTTGCCCGCGGCTTCGTTTGCGTTTACTCGATAAATGAGAATATTTTCTAAAATCACTCCACAGGTCGAACTGCCAATGACAATATGGTGGATATTGCCAGCCGGGTCTATAGCTGCGCCAGTTAATACATTATTGTTATGTTCAGAGGATAGCCGTGGTCGTATGCCACCCATCCTAAGTAAACAATGTATTCTAACCACAAAAAACATTTTAACGGCGGTAAGCTATGATTTTACTTTACGCGTAGACCATAGGTGGCATACAACCACGGCTATGCTCTGAACATAACTATAATGTATTAAATATTAATTCAGATAACAATATTTTCCTGTCTCATACTTTTCAGTAGTCGGGTTTTAGTTTTTGAACTCAATTTTTATTTCCTTATTTTGATTTTCATACATACATACATACATATAATCACGCCTTTATCCCTAATGGGGTAGGCAGAGCGTAAACGTCCAAAACAAAGGTCGTTTCGCCACGTCTGACAAATTTGGAGGGTTATTTAAGATAGATTTGTAGGTATATTGCTGTAGTGACAGGTTGTCAGCCCATCGCCTAAATTACAATATACCGATACCCTCGGATCCCTTAGCTGGTTTTTACAGCATGCCCGGGAGGAAAAGCAGCTGGCACATTCTATGTTTTTCTCTCGCTCCCAGTCCAGCATGGAAGTATATATTGATTTTCTCTCTCTACAATACGTCAAAATATTTTTTGTTATAATAAAATGATCTTTCTCTTCAGGATCAACACCTACGACTATGCTACTAGCCAGACTCCTTTCGGTGGATTTAAGGATTCGGGAATCGGTAGAGAATTGTAAGTACCAACTAGGCAACCTACTCTATTTCTTCCAGAATTTTGCCGATTTAGAATTGAATAAAACAAATTTATTTTCTTTTCCAGGGGTGAAGACGGTGTTAACCAATATTTAGAAATCAAGACTGTTACTATGGCCCTGCCAAAATTGCCTCAGCTTTAAAATTTATTTGATGTTCTGTTATTTCCTTGATTTTTTACATTAAAATATTTTCTTTATGGTGTAGTTTCTCTCGTTCTCATTACTGGACATTCTAAAAACTATACTTTATGTAGAAAAACTCTTACATCTGTCAAATCATGTACTTATGACACTCTTAGTAAAAGTTAGGTAGGGCGCAGTGGAAACTAATTAGACCCTGTAAAATATTCCAGTACTCTTCTCGCTGATATGGTAAGATGTCGCATATTAGGGCCCCACGCGTGTGGCCCCACGCGTCTTCCTCGAGGGAACCAGCTCTTCTAGACTACAAGAATATTCTAATAATAATGATTCTACTCACCGATAATCTTGTAAGTACTGCTTCGCAGTGAGATGGTTGGAGATCATACAGCACATGTGGGCCCCCAGCGAGTGCCCCACACAGGTGATCTTCCACACGAAAGCCCTCGTGTCTAGATTACTGTTCTTCTAATAACTCACCGATAATCTTGTACTGCTTCTCGGTGAGATGGTTGGAGATCATGCCGCAGATGTGGGCTCCCAGCGAGTGCCCCACGCAGGTGATCTTCCTCGCGAGGGCCCCCGCTTGTGTTATGTAGGAGTATAGCTGGGCTGTGCACTGGGATGCTAACCTGGAAAAAAAATGTTTTTATTTGAGGATAATGTCAACGTAAAAAAGGAAGAACTATTAAAAAAAATATATTAAACTAATTTTGATCATCCATAGACGACTATTGAAAGTTTTACTGGCTTTTCGATTAAATTAAATTATATTAAAAAAATATATATATAATATGATTATATTTAAAAAAGCCTTATGCTTGAAATCAACTTCGGTAATACCCAGAAATTATAATTTACTTATAATCCGCCAGAAACTTATATAGTGAAACTAGGCATTTTTAAAACCTGCGAAGTCAAACAACCAATTAATAATTAATGTATGGGCAAAAACGTGTTTCTCTTTAGCAGAAAGTGATGCTATGTTTTGTGAAATATGCACATAAACAATATGGGAACCAAATAATAATGGTAACATCAGTTTCTCTCCTCGCGTGCTGTTGAAGGGAAAATTATTGTTATTGTTACAACACAAAGCTATTACACGGTGTTTAACTCAAAAACTGAGTGAGATAATCATGATTCTATGGGATTTCTTCAAAATGACCAATGATTTGCTCGAATTAAATGAAGTATCGTGTAAGGTTTCGTCTTGGCCCTATACGTTTGTGCGGACCTGTGGACTCACAACGCTTTAGTTTCCTGTGGTTCAGTCTATAATTATTATCCTAAACAAACCAAACTAATAAATTTGACATCATCATCATCTCCCTAGCCTTATCCCGTATTTCACGGGGTCGGCTTCCTAATCTAGGGGATTGAACGAGGGTACTGGTTTTTACACAGAGCGACTGCCATCTGACCTCCTCAACCCAGAAGGGAAACCAGACCCAATCCTAGATTAGGTCAGAGTTTTCAAGCCGCCAATGCTTAGCACTGGCCTCTGATATGGCTTTACGACTAATATCTACGGTATTAAACGATATTAACCGGGACCAACGGCTTAACGTGCCTTCCGAAGCACGGAAAAAGCACCGAATAAACGTACATATGAAATTCGAAAACCGAAAAACACATTAGTACGTGGTGGGGTTCGAACCACGACCTCCCGCTCAGGAGGCAGCCGCCCTATCCACTACACCATCGGGCTCTCCCAAATAAATTAAACCAAATTAATTAATTATAAATTTGACATCATCAACTGCTTAAACATATTTAGGACCCTTGGGGCTCAAACCCATGGAAGAGATCAACCATAGGCAATGGAGTACCCTAGCCATTCTGATTACTACTACTTACTTCATATTGGAGAGTGATGACAGGTAGCAAGGGAACCTGGTCAATGGAGACCAGTCCACCATGAACACATTGTAGTCCTTACGAGACAGGTACGCTGCGAAAATAACAGACAATTCAATCACTATAGTAATAATAATAATAGTCCTCCCACCGATTTTCGGTGATGGCGGCCAATCTCCCAGAGATCACCCAAGTGCGCAACGCTAGTTTTTAGTGTCCATGTGTTTGCGCTACATAAATTCCGCACTCTCTATTCCTTCAATCTTTTATTCTGATGGGACAGATTGACTGACACGGCCATAGAGAAATCAAGCGCAGGACCGTCTATAAACATGCCCCTCCGACAGCATGGATCATCTTACTTTCAGATAATCAGGTGATCAGTCTGCAATGTCCTAACCAAACTATACACAACAACACTAAGTAATTGTCCCCCGTCGTGAATCGAACCCATGGCATGGCTCAGACCGCTAGGCCACTGAAGCAGTGGTATCATTAATCATTATAATCATTCTAGTAGAACCGAGTAAAGAGAAAGGATCTAATTTGACATCTCTTTATCGCTCACCTTACAGGTTCAATTTCTATGCTGATATATTTTACTAGCTCTCGGCTGTCAAATTTAATATGAAATGTCCATTTTAATTATATCATTTCTGTAATACCCTTTATGAATAATGGGTGGTAATTTAAACAAGTGAAACTCTTTCTAATGTGCCAGTTCTAGCGACAGGGCATTCCATCATAGACAGATATGGCAGAATTAACTGTAGATTAGCCGTAACACTCCTTAGAAAAACACCGACTATAACCAAGTTCAAGATCTGGGGTACGATTAATTAAAATTCCAATTCACAAATTACAAGCACAATACGATGTACATTGCCAAGCCAGTCAGCTATTATACCAGGTGTAAGGGACAGCGTCCCGCAAACTGATAGGGGTACCTCAGTCAACGGAACTGAACAACTATCAGAATTATTTTCTTTAGGAAGTGAAAAAATTGTCTGATTGAGTTGATCATTTTGTATGGGAAGTTTAACTTTTTTTTACATCTCCTGAAAGAATTTCCTATTGATAGTTGTTCAGTTTCGTTGACTGTGCAACCCCTATCAGTTTGCGGGACGCTGTCCCTTACACCCGGTATAGGATAGGATACAGAGATAATTGATTTGCCTAGTGTGGGAACTATTGTAACTGCTTCATGTGAGACTTTATTCATCAAAATGATGAATAAATTATTTATTTAATTGACCAAACTGGCTACTCAGTGTACATCAAATTGTACTTTGATGAAATTTGCCCACCATGTGGTGTGGGGCTCAGATTGCAGGTCACCGGGTAAACTGGTTTCTCGAAAGTTGTACGAGTTATATTGGGTCCAAGATCATTTCCGTAATGAGGGCTTTGGTCAAAAATAAAAGAAATTGTTACTTCTTAAAAATAGTTGCAATTCGAGGAAGTGGGCGATGGTGTTGACAACCATAGAATAAGTCAGTTTAGATGCAAAAGGAATTTCCTTTAGGTCTCTCTCTTGGGTAGGCAGAAACGTCCTAAACAAAGGTCGTTCCGCCACATGTGACTAAGTTTTGAGGGTCATTTAAGATAGATTTGTACGTATATTGCTGCAGTGACAGTTTGTCAGGCCATCGCATACAATTTCAAAATACTGAAACCCTCGGATCTCTTAGCTGGTTTTTACAGCATGCTTGAGAGGAAATGCAGCTAGCACATTCTATGTTTTTCTTTCACACAGTACAGCATGGAAGACCTCTCTCTTACTGTGCCTTTTTCGCGATCATGCTCTAGATAAAGCGATCGATCGATCGCATAAAATGAATATAGCACAAAATATGTACTAAGTAGTATATTTAGCATGCTTACATACGATTGAAATACTTTATCGAAACGTTCTATGTAAAAACATTCTAAGTATTAAAATCCGACTGGCTATAAATGCAGAACAAATCCGTGTTTAATCGCAAAATGTTTATGAACTTGAACATTCATTGGCACAGTTCGTATGATTTAAATTCCCATTCATGGTTTCACTACATTCATAGTTTTGAATTAAGTGCGCTTTAAGGTGATTCCTAACGGCAAATGGTTGTTTCTAAGAGTTTATTTCTCCTAAACGAATCATAGGAAAATTCTAAAAAATACGAATATTCATCTAAGAAATTAGTTCATGGCCTGCAATTGCAACAGTTGAAAATTGATGTTTAATCAGTAAAATTGATATTCCTTCTAAACTATTAGAAGCGCTTTCACGGTCTCTTCGGAAAAATATCCGTATTATGATTACCTAAACTCGCAACATAGCTTTTTTTAATCCGACTCGTAGTATTCACGGAATTAGCTTTTTTGTGCGTTTTTCGCACAATTTTGACGCGGCCACGGACGTAACCGCCACGTCGTAGCGCGCGCTGATTTGAACGATATTCTAAGGCATCACGGGCGACGATTGCGTATCTTGAAATCTACCTGCTCATCTGCCGTTGGAATACACCTTAAGCGTACGTGTTAAATCAGGCGTGTAACTCTTTCTTGTTACCTAGTGAACAATTTATCGAAATCGAAATGAAAGATCATCATGAATGGTCATCGGCGCCTGCGCACGCAGCCATCAATGCGTGGAAGCACGCAACGTCTGACGTTTGTTATAAAAATGTAACAACTTTCTGTCTTTGTGATAAGGTGTAGTGCAGCTCTAAAAACTATAAGAAACGGCGACAAAATATTGTAAATGATGATTATTTACTTATTTCACTTATAATTTTAATTTAATTTCTTTATTGAGAACCCAACAGCAATTATATCACTATTACAAACAGTAATCTTAAAAAACTTATATAGCCAATAACAGAGTTCAAAACCCCTAGCAAAAACATATACTTACGTCTGTGGCAAGCCGTGTACTTGCTTACTCCTTAAGAATATGGGCGACTGTCATTATAAGCATTTATCTTCCGACTCTTATCAAAAACAATTTTGGATCAAGTGTAAGACAGTGGTAGCAATTCATAGTTGCAAAAATCACGACTTAACTAATATAAGTCTATACCTACCTGTCATTTTCAGACATGAGACAACAGAAAGGGACGCCAATAATTTTAGTCAAGATTTTGTTAAGTTGTGCGCTCCACGAATCGATAGCATTATCTTACCATATCGTACGAAACTCAATAAAGTCTTAGAATGTGTTCCGTTGAAATTAAACCGTGTATAATGAAGACGTTTTTCCTGTCCATCTTCCATCCATAAGCTACAAGGAGTTGCCTGTGCCTCATATCCACTCATTGTATATGAGGCATTATTGTATTTCTTACCACCTCGTAGGAAATTCATAGGAGTCTTGGAATGTGTCCCGTTGAAGCCGTGTATGATGAGAACGTTTTTCCTGTCTGGTTACCATTCATAAGCTGCCAGAAGATACCTGTGTCTGACGACCAGCCATTGCTTAAAGGGCCTTTGGCATAAGAGTAATTACAAACTATTAAAAATAATGGTTTCTTACCATCTCGTAGGAAACTCATAGGAGTCTTGGAATGTGTCCCGTTGAACCCGTGTATGATGAGAACGTTCTTCCTGTCTGGTTTCCATCCATAAGCTGCCAGGAGATGCCTGTGTCAGACGTCCAGCCATTGCTTAAAGGGCCTTTGGCATAAGAGTAAGAACAAACTATTAAAAATAATGGTTTCTTACCATCTCGTAGGAAACTCATAGGAGTCTTGGAATGTGTCCCGTTGAACCCGTGTATGATGAGAACGTTCTTCCTGTCTGGTTTCCATCCATAAGCTGCCAGGAGATGCCTGTGTCAGACGTCCAGCCATTGCTTAAAGGGCCTTTGGCATAAGAGTAAGAACAAACTATTAAAAATAATGGTTTCTTACCATCTCGTAGGAAACTCATAGGAGTCTTGGAATGTGTCCCGTTGAACCCGTGTATGATCAGGACATTCTTCCTGTCTGGTTTCCATCCATAAGCTGCCAGGAGATGCCTGTGCCTGACGTCCACCCATTGCTTGAACGGCCGTTCCCTGCTCACAACACACTGATATACATAAGATCGCTCTGCTGTTAACAGGCGGTACTTGAGGGTAAATTCTATGAATTTCTAGTCATGATAATTTCAATGTAACCTGATTTGATTACTAAGCAAAATAATAACCAGACAGTAAAACTGAAGATGAAAAGAATATGTATATTAAGGAATTGCCAAGCCACCACAAAACTTATATACATTATTTTATGAATTGAATTTAAGTAGACTGTGCTGCGTTATTGAAGAAGTGATCTAAAGCCCGTAATTATAATCCGCACTTGATATTGACAGCCAGTTTGAGTTTGTGTCAGAAATGTAATTTCAGTACAAAATGGTTTGTCAAATCCATACTTAATATTTTTATTATATAATTGCTCTCAATCTTGAGATAAATACGAGCCTAAATAAAAGACAGTTTGACCCCCTCTTTTGAGTTAAATGTGGTATGAAAAACACCGCTGGTGATCCCAATCTTCTTAGAACAGAACATCTTGGACCCTTTACATATTATGCCTGTTTTAAATGTTTATAAATTCTCGGTAAAATTACAAAAAACTACATTTACATATTGTAAGTTTTCTGTTTATTTATAAAACAATCACCTACTTTTAACAACCGGACTACATACATACATAAAACCACGCCTTTATCTCTAATGGGATAGGCAGGGCGTAAACGACCTAAACAAAGGTCGTTCCGCCACGACTGACAAAGTTTTGAGGGTTATTTAAGATGAGTTTGTAGGTATATTGCTGTAGTGACAAGTTGTCAGCTCATTGCCTAAATTGCAATATACAGAAACCCTCGGATCACTTAGCTGGTTTTTACAGCATGCCCGGGAGGAAATGCAGATGGGATGTTCTATGCTTTTTTCCAGTCCAGCATGGAAGTATTACAGTATTTTTAACTACAGTAAAATAATAACAGGTAGAGTAGATCACTATCAGGACACTTTCACTCGCTTCTAGCCTTTCCTCGGAAACATGTTGTTATAACTTACGTACGTATACGTATAATCAGGCCTTTATTCCTAATTGGGGTAGGCAGAGCGTAAACGACCTAAACGAAGGTCGTTCCTCCACGTCTGATAAAGTTTTGAGGGTTGTTTAAGATAGATTTGTAATGTGACAGGTTGTCAGCCCATCGCCTAAATAACAATATACTGAGACCCTTGGATCCCTTAGCTGGTTTTTACAGCATGCCCGGGAGCAAATGCAGCTGGCACATTCTATGTTTTTCTATCGCTCCCAGGCCGGCATGGAAGACATGCTAATAATAAAATAATGCTATGTACTGTGCCAGAGAAAAGGAACTGACTCAGCATAAGAGGCAGCAGAAGCCACGACGCTGGTATTCTGCCAGCACCACATGGTGACAATCGGTTGGCATCGCAATGAGTCCCTTTCTGTTCTCTCATGGTAGAAAATGACTAGTCAAGATTATTGATCAACCGCGAAATCTTTTCACGTGTCGCTACTATAGCTGTCATTGCTTCAATTGCTGTCAGTGTAACCATGGCCAAATTTTAGTTCCTAATATCGCCGCCTGAACAAAGCAACCACGCACTATACCGGCTGGAAGTTCACTCTGCATACCCCATTAAGGATAAAGGCGTGATTATATGTATGAATGTATGTACATAGCACAGCAATTATAATCATGGTTATACGTTGTTTATATACTTCAAACGTTGTAGTAATTAATAGTGTTACCTATTTTAATGTTATATCTTTTATATACTGTTCTATGATTATGCTGTGTTTTGTACTGTGAACTGGAGAATAAAGCTTTTTCTATTTTATATATTGAGATAAAAATAATAGTAACAAAGTGTAGTGTAGGACCTTATATGTACAAACGAGTACGGACTACGGACGAATTTTATCACAAACCTAAGATCGACATCCTCTTGGCTGAACTGACAAAACTTATGGGGTAGGCAGAGCTAAACAGAGGTACTGATACGGTCTGACAAAGTTTTGAGGGTTATTTAAGATAGATTTGTAAGTATATTGCTGTAGCGAGGATATGCAGCTGGCACATTCTATGTTTTTCTTTACCTTTTACCTGATTCACTATAAATATTAACAACAATCAAAAATAAATAATTCTGCCATCAAAGGCCGAATGTTTGGGCTCTCTTAGCATTAATCTGCATTTGTCATGACAGAAAATGACGGGTATAGTCTTAGTTTGTTCGTGTTTCCGCCGAATCGGGGCCAATTTCCTACAATAACTAAAGTTTCCTTTTAGATAATTATTAAATTCCTGACAGTTCCTGATAATTTTGGGTATAATATAAGATACTGATAACTTCCATGCTGGACTGGGAACGAGAGAAAAACATAGAATGTGCCATCTGCATTACTTCCCGGGCATGCTGTAAAAATCAGCTAAGGGATCCGAGGGTTTTTCTTTATTGCAATTTAGGCGATAGGCTGACAACCTGTCACTATAGCAATATACCTAGAAATTTATCCCTCCTAAATATTCTTATAAAAATATAACCCTCAAAACTTTGTCGGACGTGGCGGAGTGACCTTTGTTTAGGTCGTTTACGCTCTGCCTACCCCATTAGGGATAAAGGCGTGATTATGATTATGTATATATAAGATACTTACGGCGTGAATAAGAAGAAATTAATCTCACTATCTGGACACTTCCACTCTCGCTTCATCACGCATCGCCAATACCGGAAGTCGATCATAGACATCAACCCGCTGCCTTCCGCTTCCGGCACTGAAAAAAAATTATATTTTATTTGCCAATGTGCCCGCATTTCCTCCCTGGCATGCTGTTAAAATCAGCTAAGGGATCCGAGGGTTTAAGTATATTGTAATTTAGGTGATGGGCTGACAACCTGTCACTACAGCAATATACATACAAATCTATCTTCAATAACCCTTAAAACTTTGTCAGACGTTGCGGAACGACCTTTTGTTTAGGTCGTTTACGCTCTGCCTACCCTATTAGGGACAAAGGCGTGATTATATGTATGTATGTATATATATGAAAGGTGTATCCCATCCCTTGTTTAACCCCCTTAAGGGTGCAAAATCCAAATATCCTTTCTCACTGGAGAGTAACGTTATAAAAGGAACCTGCTGTTCGAATTTCATGCTTATAGCTGTGAAGAGCATGCAACCGGTTCTAAACGGTTCCAAAAAACCCGGGTATACCCGGTTCCTAGCTATCTAAAAGAACCGGGTTTAAAACCGTTGTACCTGGTTCTACCCAGCTCTTATCGAATAGAGTATATTTGCATAAATTCGTGAAAAGGGCGTGGTTATATGTATGTCTGTATGTTAAACTTCGCTAGCCAAGACAATATAAACATACATATATACACATAATCACGCCTTTATCCCTAATGAGGTAAGCAGTGCGTAAAAAACCTGAACAAAGGTCGATCCGCCACGTCTGACAAAGTTTTGAGGGTTATTTAAGATAGCTTTGTAGGTATATTGCTGTAGGGACAGGTTGTCAGCCCATCGCCTAAATTACAATATACAGAAACCCTCGGATCCCTTAGCTGGTTTTTACATATATACCTGTCTTAATTATTTTTAGTGTAAAAGCCCAATTTATTTCTGTGCATACTCTCATTTTCTCATTTAAAATGTCCAAAACTATCGATTTATCAAACGCGTCCTTCCAGGTTTTGGATTAAGCTTTGCTATTAGAGATAATACCACTCAGCGTTACAAAAGACTAAAGAGTTACTAATATTATATAAGTCAATAGGTAATAGAAGACGTTAATCAAGTAAATAAACTTAAACTGCATTGGCTTTATTAAAATAACTGAGGCCCGTAATTATAATCAGCTCCCGAAACTGACAGCAGGTTTGAGTTCGTATCAGAAATGTCATTTCAGATCTACAATGAAGATTGCTCTCAATCTAGAGATCGCTTTATAAATACGACCCTAAGTAACTGATAAGCTATTGATTTTATTTGAACCAATTTGCAGTTGTTTGAAAATTGTTTAAAAGATAAGACGTAAAAAAATATGTAAGAAATCCGCTTTCGTACTGCCGTAGAGAAACTGTGCTTTGATTAATTGCGGTTTCTGATCTAGTGCGATCGTCTAAAATAAAAAGTATTGTGAAATTACCGTTAGAAATCGCACGAGTTCAAAAATAGAAGAATTTTATCTAGCTTTCTAGCCGGTACTAGAGTAAATAGTTCACAAATTATGTGCTACACTTTCAAATTTCTTAATCGAAGTTAAAAAACTGTATAGAATTTCGACAAAACTAGCTAATTTTAAGAAGGCCTTAACATAAAGACCTTTTTTGTTGCCTGGTAGAAATTGCGGCTTTAGCGATATAGCCTCCTATATTGTACTGTTTTGTTCCTTACTTTTCTGTTGTATGTATTTGTGTTTCTTTGTGCAATAAAGTATCTTGTTTTGTATTGTATTGTAAAGATCTAAAAGGTTTCAATATTAATAGTCTTGGTAAATAAGATAAGTATAAGATTTATAAATATTTTTTACTTTATCTATACCAGGTGTAAGGGATAGCGTCCCTAAACTGATAGGGGTTGCTCAGTCAACGACACTGAACAACTATCAGCAGGTTTTTTTTCAGGACTTTTTTTTTCAGTGAAAAAACAAGACAATTCCATACACTTTGTCCGATTGAGGTGAACATTTTGCTATTATTTTTTCACTTTCTGAAAAAAAAACCTGCTGATAGTTGTGCAGTGTCGTTTACTGAGCAACCCCTATCAGCTTGCGGGATGCTGTCCATTACACCTGATATTATGAACTGGAATGTACGAACATCTCTAAAGGTAAGAGCAAAATATAATTATTGGAGTTATTGTAACCAAAGATTGTGACCCACTCCAGGCACCAAAATTTATATGAAAATTGGGTTAGAGTTTCACTAGCTAGTTTCATTGCATTAGACAATTGGCGTGGCAAATGGAACTCTACCGATGTGCAAGGGACGAACAATAGAGAGTAATTTAATTTTTGGAAATACTTCTGCCTACATAACCGACCAACCGTATCAATGATCAATGTTGCAGTTTTAAAACTCTGACACCAGGGCAGGGTTCATCGGGTCGATAGACTCGATACCCACTCGACAGAAGAAGAATAAAGAAAAGCTTCTTCCTCTAAATAATATCAAATAATTGAACTTTACACATCATTAGCTTTTTGAAAAATGTAAAAAGAACTGAGAAGATTTTTTATCATTTAGATAAAATAATACGATCAGCTGATTGTTTCACTATGAGAGTTCAAAATAAAAATACATTATATTTTTCGTGTTCGGACCTATTTAACCTATGTATTTAACTGTCTCCGTGTTCTAGTGGTCTAAGTCATGTGCTCACGGTCCGGAGATGCCGGGTTCGATCCCGTGCAGAGAACAATGACTTTGAGTTTTTTGTTTCTAGTTTGATTGCAGGCTGATCACCTGAGTGTCCGAAAAGTAAGATGATCCATGCTGTCGGATGAGCATGTAAATAGTCGGTCCCCCGCCTGACTATTATTATATTTATTTATCTTCAGGGAAACATCGTTGTCAATAGATCACAAATAAAAAGACAGGTGACCACAGATGAGGAAATAATGCAACTGACTAACAAAAGCAAATTCTACACTTCCTTCCACTTATACTTAGGTCTTACGCGGCGACGCACTGAGTTGTTAGGCGGGTAAACGCCTGGATGCGAGCAAGGGGGCAATCTAACCACTTTCACTGCTTACCAGACATGGTCATTGGCCAGAAAGATCCACCTTGCCCTGTTAGGTTTTCCTTTTATAGGTGCGGCATAACAGTCATAAATTTGAATAAATAGCTGGCTAATAAAGTAGATATAATTTAAACTACCTCTGTGGTTAAATGATCTGAGCCTCGGGGTATGGATCTGGAAGACGTGGATTCAATTTCTAAGAAGAAAACTAAAAGTTATCCCTTCGTGAGGTTGTTTTGCACTGGGAACAACTTCAAGAAGGAATAATATCAACTTTGTTTGGACAAAGCAAGTTAAATCGTTATATTTTCCCCATGATACATTGATTCAGTGCTCCAGAGAGCACGTTAAAGTTTCGACCCGATTGTTGTTTACGTAGTCCTTTCGCAAAATACGCATTTAGATTAGAGTATTTTCTTTAGGTAGGTACTCATCATGATCGTCTTCAATTTCTACGATACTAGAATCGCTTAAATAAGTTAGTAATTTATATTACATTTTTACATTGTGATTTATATCAAAACATTTAACCTAATCGAATAATAATGTGTAAAGTCGATACAATCTTAAGTATTAGAGTTCGCACTTCCGTGTTCGGGTCCGGAATACTTAGAAATAAATAATTTGTTCAGAATATACAAATCTTACATACATATAATCAGGCCTTTGTCCCCAATGGGGTAGGCAGATCGTAACCAAAGGTCTGATTTAATATAGATTTGTACGTATATTGCTATAGTGACAGGTTTACAGCCTATCGCCTAAATTCCAATATACAGAAACCCTCGGATCCCTTAGCTGGTTTTTACAGAATGCTCGGGAGGAAATGCAGCTGGTACATTCTATGTTTTTCTGTCACTCCCTAAGTAAGTAATAGAAAAAAAAACAAAAGTGTTTCACCACAAACCAACTGACCTGGTTAATCTCGTAAAGAAAAGTTCGATAGAAAGTCAATAAATAAAAAAAGACGTTTAAGCGTAACGAAAAAAAACACTAAAATGCACGGATCTGTTTCTGTTTTAGTAAAACTCAATAGCAAATTAATATCTAATATAATTGGCCTACCGAATTGGTCTTAATGACAAATATTTAGGATCCAAACTATTCAATCTGTCAATCATTATTACAGTAATGATTAAATTCTTCCATGCAGCTGCATTCTATCGAACTTTTCTTTACGAGATTAACCAGGTCAGTGAGTATGTGGTGAAACACTTCTGTTTTTTTTCTATTTTATGCCCAACTATTCTTAAAAAAGAGACTAGGTAATGATTCGAATATTGTAGCTAATGGTTAATTAAATAACAGGAATAATTTAACTAATCAAACACCGTTATGTTCTAACATTTAGAGTACCTACCAACGGCATAAACGTTAACGATAATTTTAGTATTTACATACATACATACATAAATCACGCCTTTATCCCTTACGGGGTAGGCAGAGCGTTTAACGCCTCGTAAAAGGCGCTTTCGCCATGTCTGACAAAAATTGAGGGCAATTTTAGATTGTAATATGTATTGCTATAGTGACAGGTTGTCAGCCCATCGCCTAAATTACAATACACTGTAACCCTCGAGTCCCTTTTGCTGACTTCAACAGCATGCCCGGGAGGAAGGGCAGCTGGAACATTCCATGTTTTTCTATCTCTCCCAGTCCAGCATGGAATAGTATTTAACTCTACAAATTACCAATTTATATGTAACTTATTATTAGAAATCGTTATTTGTGAAAGTATCATGGTGCTTTTCCGATTTAATTAAAGAATCTTTAAATAAATCGTCGCGTAGAAATAAGAAGTTTTTGTACTATTTGTACATAAGGAACTTTGTAATTTGTAAATTAACCGTCTCTATTCTACCACAATTATTAACGAGATCATCGTAACAATTTGCGTGACAAAATTGTATCTCGATTTTCTCTCGAAGCGCGCTCTTGCTAGAGCAGAAAGTGTCATCAATATATTGATAGGAAATCTCTATCGATTTATAAGTAAGCGATCAATTTATACCTAGTAATGTAATGTTTAATTTAAACTTACCGTTCTGTGTCATAAAAACAAGCAATCCAAATAAAATTATACCACATTTAGACACACACATTTTTAAATCTACATGCAATTTATTAAACCACTAAACACAACACATGTTATTAACTTTTTTCTTCACTAGCATTCATAGTAAACTGTTCTTTTCACGAAGAGCGATTACTGTTGATCTTTTGAGCGGCGCGCGCGCAGGGTTGCTAGTGAAACCAGTTCAGTGATGGTTGTCAGACAGTCACCATCGCCGAAAGATACATCGAAACGTGCACCTGTGGTCGCCGGAGAAATGGCAATGGCAGTGGCACAGACTGCTCAAGGTAGCATTCGGGGATTCGCGACCGCGAACAGCGACACTGCTTTGTTTCAATTTATATGAAGAACGGTTGCGCGACCAAGGCAGTGCCGTGGCGCGATCCGTACAAATGTGTTCTTCTCATACCTATATAGCGTTTTCCCGGACTAGGATTCGGTTCCCGGCTTTTTCTACTTCGCTTTGCCCGCTGAACCATACAAACAATATCTGTTGAGAAATTCAACAGTAGTGGGATTAGAACTAGCGAGACTCGGTCGCGAAGATCGGTATGCTAGTGAGTGGTCGTGCTACCAATGTCGTGGTCGCTGGTAGCTGTCGCGTGGATCCGAATGCTACCTTTTGTTCAAAATACCAGCGAACCGTGCCTATGTGCCCATGCAATCCAAGGCGAACGGACCAAATCAGACGATTTGTACGGCGAAACGATTTTAGAAAATATGCTAATCGACTGTTAATCGGTTTTGGGCGCGCACCGAATAAAATAACATTTTGGATACTTTCGCTTTCGATAGGCTTGTGTTTGGTAAAAGTAGACAAATCTATTATCTCTTACGGTAAATGTATGTTTTTAAGAGCTTATTTCTCCTAAACAAATCACTGGAAAATTCTAAAACAATAAACATCTAAGAAATTTAGTCATCGCCTGAAAATGCAAAATTCATAAATAAGTATGCTAAAAAGAACTAGAAGTAAAGCTGTTTTTATCAGTAAATTTGACATTCCTTCTAAACTATTAGGCTTTCATTCACGGTTACTTTGGACAAATATCCGTATTATTATTATCTAAAATCGCAAGATAGCATTTTTTTAATCCGAATCGTAGTTTTTATGGAATAAGCATTTTTAAGCGTTTTTCGCACATTTTTGACGCGGCTATTTATATATGGCATTACGATATATTAGACGATATTTTATATTTCAAGATATGCAAGCTTGAAATCTTGAATCTTGAAATCTCCCTGCTCATCTGCCGTTGGGATACATCTTAACTTACCAGCCAGCTTAGAAGGTCTACTGAAAGACGTGTTGGTATTCATGGTCATGGCTAATACTATCGCTAATACAAAGCCTAGGGGTGTTTGTTATCCTGTAGGTAGCTAAAAAATGTATTATGACGAAACATTTTACTTAGCTACGTTCTACTGGAGGGATCCAGTGGCGTAATTATACCATCTGAGGCCAGTGGCAATTGTTTCGGATGGGGTCCTCCGACGTCCCAGTGAAAATAATATTTTAATTTCCTCAAGCGTGATCATAGGTAACGGAAACAGAATTAATACATTACGCGAGCAAAGCGAGGACGACTTTTCAAACAACCAAACACACGAACACGCAGAACAATTAAAACGTAACGCGAGCGCCTTCGCTCGGTTTTTGGTTAAACATGCAAAAAAAAGGAAAATACAAAGCGAGCGCAGCAAGTTTGACTTTTCATAAAAACAAACAGATAAACACGCAAATTTTTTGTTAAAAATGTAAGGTTGCGGCCTCTTCGGCCGGGGCCCTCTTGGGTCGGGGGCCCGTGGCATTTTGCCAGTCCTGCCACCCTATAGTTACGCCACTGGTTCCCTCAGGAACAAAACTTGAAACATTACGTGACAAAATTTCAAGCTGACCAAATAAATAAATAAAAGAATTAATATTCACTTATTAAATTGAAATTGAGAATTGTTATCTAAAATTAAATCAACAACTTATCCTTCTAAAGATTAATCAATGCAAACAATATTCTTCGCTGCTGGCCTGGGAGCGAGAGAAAAACATAGAATGTGCCAGCTGCATTTCCTCCCGGGCATGCTGTAGGAACCAGGTAGGGATCCGAGGGTTTCTGTATATTGCAATTTAGGCGATGGGCTGACAACCTGTCACTACAGCAATGTACCTAAAAACTAATCTTAAATAACACTCAAAACTTTGTCAGACGTGGCGGAACGACCTTTGTTTAGATCGTTTACGCTCTGCCTACCCCATTAGGGATTATATGTATCAATATGCTAAAAAATACTTCTGTAGCCTTATAGATAATTATTCCTCTGTGGTAGAGCATACCTAATCATACTATTTAAACTTAAGTGAGACATTCTAAATAAAATTTAATAACGGGCACTCACTGGAAACTGACATGTTTTAGACTGAATTGTTTTCAACCTGATGATGGGATTCGAATGTCCCGAAACATGTGGTGAAGTAAGCGACTGATATTCCAAAGTGAGTGCCCGTTATTAAATTTTCTCTGAAGTATGACCAATAATCTGTCTGCAAAATTGTATACACAGAGAAACTCTGCTTACAGCTCTACTCTGTAGGTAATTGCTTTATGTAGGTTAATTTCTTATGTTTTATTTATGCAGCTAAACTGAGACTAGGGGAGGAAAACATCAAACATGCATGCAAACTGCGATTTCAGCTTGGGTTCCACAGCGAAAGTTTAGAACACCTGTATAATGTCTTTATTTTCATTAAAATGTTCTGTACAACTAGCGACATCTATCGAGTTGACCCAGAAATTTAAAGCATAAACATTCCTCTGACTGCTACCGATTACAGCGCCCGGGGTACGTTCATGACTGTTGTCTGAATCGTTATTTCATCGATGACAGTTTTTATATTTATATTTTTGATTTTATGTAGAAGGGTATGTATGGATGGATTGCCTTGCAAACTCTTGCTAGCATACGACCTAATTTTCATCATTTCTAACAAAACACTGTCAAATAGAGATAGTTTCGATTTCATGTTAACCCTTTTTCGTATTCTATTCTTTTAACGTTTTATTTTTAAATTACATTACGTTTTATAAAATCAGTTCACAACTTCATGCTGGTTATTCAGAAAAAAAGCAAGTTAATTTTTCTCTCTGACTGACAAGTCTGAACCTACACATACATTAATAGTTTGTTGTCAAAATAGGTCAATGTCAAACCAAACGTCAATAGTAGTTTTAGTAGTTTATATTATAACCTAAAACTTGCACTACTGTTTACAAAATAGATCTGATTTTGGTGTAGCGGTACAATAATTTTGTAAAAATATATATAGAATTAAGTACCTACATTGTGATAAAACGTTTCTTGGGTAAGTGCGTAACGTAAATTCTATGCAGCTTTATTTAATTAATTCAGTCAGCAGGGTGATATGATAAGATAGTTAACTCATACATAGGTAGTATAGGGGTTAAGATGGGGTTATGCTCCTAACTTCGCAAAACTTCACAAATTATTCTAAGGTTTTTTTTTATCCACTAAGTCATGAAAAGAGTTTGTATCTTGTTTTTATTTTTACTTAGGTATTTAATTATTATTACGTAAAACCTTAAAACAATCTATTTTCAGAAAACAAGCAATTATTGTTCCAAAGCTAAAGGAAAAGATAGTGTTATATAAAAATAATAAGAATAATTATTCAAAAACCGATTTTTGTTTAGTTTTATATTTTCAATTTAAGTGTTATTTAAATTGTAAATTTTGTTAATAAAGAGTATTTGTCATATTCTAGCAATCGGTATTTTTTACTGTTCTGTTGCTGCAAATGAAAAAAGTGTCAGTAGCTCAGTTGGCAGAGCGATGGAACGGCATTCCGATTCGAAAGGTCGCAGGTTCAAATCCTATGCTGCCTGAGGCGAATTTATTATTTCTTTCTTTTCACATTATATGAAATAAAATATCACCAAGTGCAAAAAAATACAAAAATATTCTAAAATCTGTATTATGCCGGATAGGATCCTCATAAAAGTAATTTTAACTATCTACTAGGTAGGTAGGATATAACAGTTCCAATTTCAAGACACAGGGATACTAAAGTAGGCCGCAATGGTACCACGAAAAGTAGGTATGGCCTGGACTGCTTGCTTCGCTCAAGATCTTTACTTGTTAAATTACCCCAGATAAGTCCGTGATCATTGTCAATGACACAAAATTATGAAAATTTACGCGTCACTTGACGGAAATAACATGTTTGTTATTACCATTTAGAACTAAGTGGAAGCGTATACAATCTTGTTGACTTATGACTCATCCACCGACATCACTAATATAAACAATCGTTTCGCTGAAGAGAAGATACTCTACATTACATTACAACAGAATACTAAACAATACTACTGCATAAAAAATAGTTAAACGAAATTCTTAGTAAGTAAATTCTTCTTTACCAAGTAGTGTAAGTATCCAAGCAAAAATAATTTTCCTTGTGACTTTGACTTGGGCACATTTTTTCTGGGACTCTGCCGGAAGTCTTTACTTCATTCATTATTTACTTTTCGGCCATAACAGTTTATCACAAATATTATCAGCTTATCTATCAATTGTTAGTTTAATTCATACAATATTAGTTGACTTTTAGTTGCTGTATTTACCGTATCGCCTGTGCATATTGATCTTACCACACTTAATTTACTTACCTTTTGTGTTTGCCACTTATACCACTAAAATGTTTTCAGGGAAACGTATTGGTTATATAGATTTAGACATGGAACAGAGCTCACGCGAAGCAGGTTTGAATTTAAGTTATTTTTTTGTCTTTATCTTTGTTCAACATAAATGTTGTCCGTGTTAATTTCATAACAAAAAGCATCTAAATTGTGAAACTAATTACATTGTAAAAAATAATAATGGCATAATTGAAAGAGCTTATTGTAATCATTTTAAATCTTTGTTGTGTTTTAGGTACTCGTGTATACTTTTTCGTAGGTAAAACATTATTATTATAACAGTTGTTGCACTGCTTCACTACTAACAGAGTTTTCACTGCTTGGGATTTGTGCACTCTACAATATCCCTAGCCATATCCCGTATTTCACGGGGTTGGTTACCTAATCTAGGGGATTGAACGAGGGTACTGGTTTTTACACAGAGCGACTGACATCTGACCTCCGCAACCCAGAAGGGAAACCAGACCCAATCCTAGATAAGGTCAGAGTTTTTAAGCCGCCAATGCTTAAAACTGGCCTGTGACATGACTTAACAACTAATATTTACGGTATCAATCGATATTGAGCGGGACCAACAGCTTAACGTGCCTTCCGAAGCACGAAAAAGCGCCAAATAAACGTACATATGAAATCGAAATAGAAAACCGAAAAAAATATTGGTACGTGGTGGGATTCGAACCACGACCTCCCGCTTAGGAGGCAGCAGCCCTATCCACTACACCATCAGGTTCTGCGTTTTATTTATGCACTCTACTGAGCGTTTTTATTTATTTTTGTCAAAAACACAGCACGGCTTCATTTTGAGGCCATTACATTATAATATGTTTTCTGATTGCTTAGCATTGATAAAAAAAACAGATACATATGCAAAAAAAAATTACGAGATATCAAAACGATAAGAAATATTTTTAATATTGCATTTGTGTACTGCACCACACCAAGTACAACTTCCTAAGTAATAAAATTCAAAAGTTACTATTTTCTATGAATTCATAAGCACATAGTTGTTAGACCATAGATACTGGGACCTAAATTATGGAATACAAAAAGATGAGCATGAAAGTAATAAAATCATCTACGTAAATACTAATACTAATAGTCATTTTTATCCCACAGATGAGAACCGCAAGGTGACAAACAATGGGTGAGTACTTTCTTTAATAGAAATAGTAAGTGATACCTTGATACGATTACTCATTAAGCCTTGATACTTTTTTGTAGTCGTTGGTGGGAAAAATTCTGCCTACGATGCCATCAAGCCGAAACGACATCGTCTTGGGAACCAACATGGTGGTCCAAAGTTTTCCCTTTTCCAATTTTCTCCACATACAGACAGACAGCTCAGCAGTTGTGTATCATTATGTTTTGTGAGTATAAACGTATAAACTTGGTGCAGGTACCAGAGTTATTCAATTGATTCAAATACGTAACTTTTTGTTTAATTTAATTTCAGCTTTATTGCACAATGTAGCATTCTTATGGTGTTATAAGTATTTTTAGAATTAAATGCATTATTTTTAACATTCTTATTTTCAGTTCTCCTATCCTGGGGTATCTTATACGCAGAACTGGGCGAAACAGTAGGTTTAAACGGAGAGTTACTTAGTATGACTATACTAGTCATTGCATCGTACTTGGTCGGCTGGGTTTGGTTGAAGGTGACGACTCTGCCAGCACTCATCGGGATGTTGCTGACAGGAATCATGTTCCAGAATTTACAGCTGGTGCATATGACAGATCAGTATAGGAAGCTTAATCAGGACTTAAGGTTTATTGGATTTGGAATCATCAAAAGTTCAGCTTTCAAAACGAAATGTTTTACAATACAAAAAAATAGCAGCTTTTTCAAATGTTTCTTTAATAATCTGTAATGTATTTTTTTCTACACCTCCGTTGTTAATTTTTAGAAAAATAGCGCTTGTGATAATTTTAACTCGAGCCGGACTGGGACTTAATGCTGCTGTACTTAGGAAACATTATACTGCAGTTTTACAACTTGGATTACTTCCTTGGCTGGGTGAATGCATTGCGATTGCTATCTCTACGCACTACCTGTTGCGTCTTCCGTGGATATGGGGTAAATATACCTCACCTAGTATTTCTAATAATCTAATGGGATTCTTTGGGTATTTCGTAGACTTTAATAAATCCATTTAATTGAAGGAGCTGGTGTGAGTTGACGTCAATTTCCATGAAGCTTTTAGGCCCAGCCAATACTGTTTTATTTATTTACTTAAAACAGCTTATATTTCCTCAACAGGTGTGTTTATCAACAGAAAATAAATTTAAGCATTAATCACCAGGTTTCCTCCTCGGATCCATGATAGCTTCTGTATCACCAGCAGTGGTAGTACCATGTCTTTTCAGACTCAAGGATTCTGGTTACGGAGAGAACAAAGGCATACCAACCATAGTTGTTGCTGCTGCAGCAATAGATGACTCTATCAGCGTCGCTATATTCGCCATAATTCTAAATGCTATGTTCTCTTCTTCGTCCCTCACTTACAATATCATCAAGGTATGATTTTTGTTTCTTTACATAGACGATATTATGATCCGGAGCAAGAACAATCAAGTATGTTTTTTTATTTCAGGGCCCTGTGTCAATACTGGCTGGAGTAGGGTTAGGTTCATTATGGGGAGCAATGCTTTCAGTTATACCTGAAAAAGGTGATAAATATGTGGTGCCTATAAGATTCCTGGCATTATTTTTAGGAGGACTGTTTGCATATTTTATATCAAGCATGATCGAGTGGAGTGGTGCAGGTAATAGTCTAACATTTTGTCTTACCGTAAGACATAATGTTTCCCAACTATGTATTTTTATCGATTCATTTTTCTTACGAGTATTTAATTTTCTCATTCGTGGAACAACATAAGTTCCATAAGACAAATTAGCTAGTTTAGTTAGTGTTGTTATGGAGTACTCCTTTTGGTTTTAAAACTAATAGAATTCACCTGTGCAAATGTACCTGTGCACGTGTATGTAACTATTTACATATCTTTCAGGTCCTCTGGCAATTGTATCATCAGGGTTTGTAGCAGCATACTACTGGGAGAAACAGGGATGGCCAGTTAACAACAACCCAGTCACTCATACTTTTAGAATCTTGTGGATTTTCTTCGAGCCAATATTATTTGCTTTTACAGGAGCTCAAATCACGGTACATATTTTATTATTTACTTAATTATTTTGTTACCATAGAAATACCAGGTTATTTTTCAGTCAGTATGGAAACTGATGAGCTCAGTCAAATTAAGAGAAAAGGGATAAAAAAATATTTGTTAAATCTTTAATTAAGTTAAGTAAAGACATAAAATACTTACTTACACCTTTTCTTCCATGCTGGACTGGGAGCGAGAGAAAAACTTAGAATGTGCCAGCTGCATTTCCTCCCGGGCATTCTGTAAAAATCAGCTAAGGGATCTGAGGGTTACAGTGTATTTCAATTTAGGCGATGGGCTGACAACCTGTCACTACAGCAATATACCTACAAATCTATCTTGAATAACCCTCAAAACTTTGTCAGACGTGGCGAAGCGACCTTTGTTTGGGTCGTTTGCGCTCTGCCTACCCCATCAGGGATACAGGCGTGACTATATGTATGTATGTATAAAATACTTAGTACTTGCCTACTTAAAAATGGGGCTGGCTAGCTACGAGTACATTAGTATTTTAATTTAATACCTTGTCTCGCATTCGAATCTCAAATTGTTTGTAAGTTAGGTAGGTAGTACAATACGTCTTTTTTCAAAAGTTATCTGTTTTGTTATTTTCCTTGTAGATAAGCAACTTGGATCCCCATGTTATCTATATGGGTTTAGTGTGCCTTCTGTCCTGTCTACTTCTGCGTGGTATCATCACATTCGCAGTCAGTTTCGGATGTAACCTGAATACCAAGGAGAAACTCTTCATTGCTGTCACATGGGTAGCTAAAGCTACTGTGCAAGTAAGTGTCAACTATTTTTATCTCATTATAAACTATCACATCTATAAATATAATCACCCCTTTATCCTATCCTATTATAGGCATACCGTAAATGACCTAAACAAAGGTCGTTCCGCCACGTCTGACAAAGTTTTGAGGGTAAGATAGATTTGTAAGTATATTGCTTAAGTGACTGGTTGGCAGCCTATCGCCTAAATTGCAATATACAGAAACCCTTGGATCCCTTAGCTGGTTTTTATAGCATGCCCGGGAGGAAATGCAGCTTGCACATTTCATTCCAGCATGGAACATTAAACTATTGATTTGGCTTTATTAGTGCCGATACTGTTGTAGAGATACAACTGAACTTATTTTAGTTTGGCCCTGTCACTTACTATCAATTGAAATAAATAGAGATAATAATACAACAGGTGATTAATAATTCAGTCAAAGAAGCGTCTATTTAGATAAGATAACACCATCTAGCATGCGATCTTATCTGAAGAGCGTAACGTCACTTTGACGGGATTATAATCAGCTGTTGTGTTGCTGCCTCTTATTTTTTCAAATTATAGAAACACAGAACCATATTAAGAAAAGCAATCTGTCTCTGAACTTTTATTAACATTTTAAACTTCAACATTTTTGTTTAGGCTGCTCTGGGTCCAGCAGCTCTAGACCTAGTCAGCAATGGACAGACAGCAGGGTTGCCAACAGAAGACGAGAGGTACTATGCTGAAACACTGCTAGCAGTGAGCGTGTTAAGCGTGGTCATATCAGCACCAGCTGGAGCCATCCTCATAGCTTTGACTGGGCCTAAACTGTTGACTAAAACTGAACGTAAGTTTTTTCAAATGTATTCAGATTTTCAGATGTGATGTTACCCAAGATATTCCATTTTAAGACACACATTACTAACCAAGTCTCTTGATTTAATTATATTTTTTATGTTTTACTTCTATTTTACAGCGAATGCTGTGGCTTTGACCGACATTGAACACAACGACAGCGCACCGAAAGGATCCTAATAATTAGGATTATTGTAAACTAGCTTTCCGCCCGCGGTTTCTCTTGCATTTAATAAGTTTTCCGAGATGTTATAAAGTGTTTTCCAGTGTAAAATGTCTTAATTCCAGGATCTAACCTAGGTATAAGTGTGCTAAGTTTCGTCCCAGTCACTCCAGTAGTTAAGTAACAAAACAATACTCAAACAATCATGCATGGACCACTTGTTAAGCCGTGACTCCAGCGCACCAAAAATACCCCCGTGGGGCAGAGAGGGGAAGGGAAATGTTTGTGAAACTCTTTCCCTCTCTGCCCCACGGGGGTATTTTTCGCGGGGGTATGTTTCGGGTAATCTTTCAGAGCAGGAGTCACGGTCTTTATAGGTCTTAGCTACGAAAAGATGGCGCTAGTGGTACCTCATGCGCTTTCTAAAATCAAAAAACATTTTCTTTCATATGGTATCCCATAGCATGTAGAACAGACAAAAAATCTAAAAACGGTATTTTTGGCTTCTATATTTCTTATTTATCTCCCATGTACAGACATCCACCTGTTAAAATTCTATTATTTTAAATCATAAATTTTATATTTCGTACCTATAGATAAATAAGTAATGAAATACCTATAATCTATATAGATAAGAAATCAAACTATTCTTAAGCCTTGGGTGGAAGATCTATATAGTTTTTATCGAACGCTCTGCTGAGTGCTGACCTGACTGATCTACCGTAGTTTCAATCGATCCCGTTGCTTGATATTTTTCGTCTTTAAATGTCATATTTTATTTTATTACTGACTTGATTGATCAAACATTCTGTAATGACTACTAAGTCGTAGTCTATGTTAAATATAAGTAATTAAATATAAGGTTTGGTAATGGTAGCAATTCGTAGTTGCAAAAATGCGACTTTAACTAATACCCGCTGTAAGGGACAGCATCCCGCAAACTGATAGGGGTTGCTCGGTCGACGAAACTGAACAACTATAAATCTATAACTGTAATTTTCTATCATGAGAGAACAGAAAGGGATATGTCCTCCACGAATCGATCAGCAATGTATTTCATGGTTCAGATCTGGTGCCTATGCCGAATATTTTGATATACTTATTATTTATTATAAAATTTTCTTTGATGTAGGTATGTGATGTAATTAGTTCAGTAGTTGTAAATATCTCAAATAGTACTTACACTTAAGTAAAAAAAATGTTCTTTTAACAGATTAAAATACTATAATAACTAACTCTTACAGTTCTGTTAGAAAAGTGCCTTGTTACAATTAATAATTTATGGCTGGCACTCTGTTGAAGTTAATTTTATATACAGATTTATTAGGACCTAAGCAAGCAACTATCTACAAAATAAGCACCAAGCAATAATATTATTATGTTTCTAAGTTATACTTAATATTTACCTTGATGTTATAAGCATTTATATTATAATTAGGTACTACCTTTATCCGATAGGGAATTTAAGTTTGTTTTTAGTAAAATCTAATTTAGATGGCTACTTATGTTACCTACTCAACTAGTTTCCATTTTATTTTTTGTTGGGGCCTTAAAATATTATTACTTGTTAAATAAAATTTGTAAAAAGATTACTTCTTTATTTATTTTTTGGCAAACATTTGTTATCGTTAAAAATATGCACCCGTCGTCCATGAACGCGCTTCTTATGAAACTTTGTTTTACGCAGAATATAAAAAGTTTAGTTTTGAGATGAACGAGATAGCTCTACAAATAATCATAACAGAAGACAGAGATAGCAACTTATTTGACATTTGCTCAGGAATTCAAGAAACGAAACGTAATTTCTTTGTAAACAAAGTTTTAGCGAAGTAATTTACGTGTTTTTCTTATAATTTATAAGAAATAGTACTGAATAGTTGGATAATTATAAGTAAAAATGTCCGTTATTATAATAGCAGTGGCTACTGATAGTGGTGTTCCTATATTTTCAAGGAAACGTGGCTGTCATGAGGGCGTAAGTATTTACATTTTAAACTGTAAATGCCTTTAAATTAATTGAAATTTTACTAACAAGGCCTAGCCTAGACCATACCCTCAGTTCTCTCTAGAAGGCTCTGCAAGATTACAAACACAACAGACGTGAAACTACCCAACACCTGATAATTTATTAATTTCCAGGTCCAGTTCTCTACCATAGCTTCTTTACATAGCATCAACATGTTCAGCAAATGCCATAATTTGTCCATGGTAAATACACATGTAGACAATGGTAAAATACTATGGAAGGAGTATTGTAAAAGGTTGGTTGATCCATGGTTGGGTCAGAGTCAAGTTCAGGGTAGAGTGTAGGAGTTGGAGTATAAATTTTGGGCACCATGAAAAGCATAGACAAATTTGTAAAAAAAATATTAGAAATAATACATTTGTTTACAAAGCGGTTCCCCAATGACGCATGAATGGGTCTCCATTTGTTTTAAACAATTATTTCTTTATGTTTTAGAGGATCAACATCGGGGTTTTTTAAACTTAATATTGATTATATACAAATACATTTATTATCCACATTTACAAACAGAAACTAGTTACACACATTCACAGACATTTAAAACAAACTAAATTAGTACATTTACAAACATAATACATATAAGATATACCTATTATTATAATACACAAACAAATTGGACAAATACCTATAAAACTTCAATAAGACAAGCAAATCGTGAACAATGGGATACAGGCACTATTAGTTGCTACAACTGGCTGCCTGATTAAATAATATAATAATAATAATAAAGTGAATAAATGGTGTGGGCACAGCGCATTGCTGATTTTAAGCCCACCCAAAGTCAGATGGCTACCAAGAATGAGAAAATAAAATAAATAAGTAAAATATAAAACAGAAAGACAAATAGTATAACAACAATTAGGTACATACGAGAGGTAATTTATTGACAATATAAAGTATAAATACTTTGAAAAAAACAGATATTTGCAGTAGACAAACCTATTCTGTATGGGACAACTTATGTTTTGAAACTCTTTTTGGAGGCAGAAAAGAAATCCTTTTAGTTTAACCTTAAATTGATGAAGTGTATTGCTAGTTTGTATGGGTGGTGGAATATCATTCCATATTTTTGCTGCGGCAATACGAAAGGAGCCTCGGGCCGCAGCGGTGCGGTGAGGCGGCTCCAGCAGCTAATTATATTATATTATTATGTTTCATCTATATAAATTAAATAACATTTTTCAGTGTTACATTAATAGGCATAGCAACAGGTGGCCTAGAATGTGACCTGGAGCTTCTCCTGTCTTGCGTCCATGATGTTATGATATTCTGCATTGGCAAGAAAGAACTGGACAACTTGAAGAACATTGATCAGATAAAGAGGGACCTCAGACAGTGCTACCCAATCTTGGACTATCTTTTGGAGTCACTAGACCCTAATGCTGTGTCTAGCCCATTGCCGACTTTAGTTCTGGATTTGATTCAGAGTATTTTGTGTCCTCAAGCTCAGCAATTACAGGTGGGTGTCTTTCTTCCCAGAAACATGTCGGGTTACGTAAATAAAAAAAAAAGGTTAAAAGAAAAAACAGTAGTGAAAATTTGGTAAAATGTACCCCAACATAATAATTAGTCTTCTTTGACACCCATGGGGTTGGCTGGAAGAGAATTCTAACAGTGTAAGCTTGCCTTTGCCCCTTGATTACTCTTAACACAGTAAAGAATTTAATAGAAAATATTTTGAGGATTTTAACACTCACAATGCTATTTTTATTTCATATAATATATAATGGACCAGCTTTCCAGAGACGCAGGTTCGAATCCTGCCAGAAACGAATTTATGAATAGAAAATATTTATTTTTCTTCAATATCTTACAGCAAGCTCTAGACCATTACGCAGAAAGAGTGACCGGTCGATGGGCGTGTCTGAGCATCCACGGGCACCTGGTGGCCACCAGCTCGGACTTCATTGAGCTGGACCCGAGAGAAGCCCGGCTCCTGCAGCTGCTAGCTGCTGCACAGGATGGAGCACCACTGAGAGATACTCCTGTGTACTTGCCTCACATGAGCCCTAATGTAAGGTATATTTTATACATCTATCTTTTTTTTTAATGTCTGCACATCTTTATATTTAGGAGAGACGTATATCGCCAAAAACGAGTAGGAAATCACTCAAAAAGAGACTGTTCGGTAGAATAATTTTGACAACAGGAGAGGATCAAGTCAGGATCACCTAAAACAAAATCTATCTTAAATAACCCTGAAAAATTTGTCAGACATGGCGGAACGACCTTTGTTTAGGTCGTTTACGCTCTGCCTACCCGATTAGGGATAAAGGCGTGATTATATGTATGATTGTATGTATATACATTTATGTTCATAGCAGTTTTAGTATCCAATTGAAAATTTAATTGAATTAAGCTATACACTGAACACATTTCTCTTCCATGTGTTTTTGCACTCAGTGTGCACTATTTTATTGCTATACTATAGAAAAAAATAAACTCTTCTCCAATTTTTTTGTCTACTTACTACAAAATATGTTGGAAGAAATGTCTTTTGTTGTTATCTGTTGTGTTGTATTATTTGTATTCTTACATGCAATAAAGTATTTTTATGTTAACATGTTCCTTTTCCCAGGTGGCATTCAGAGCAGTTACCTGCAAACTCTTAGCAGACGTGTACATTCTAGTAATATGCGGCGCAACACCAACCTTGTCAGAGATAGACGAGATTGTCCTGCAATGTTGGGAGGGACATGCACAGCTGATCAAAGAAGCGAAGCTTATTCATCCAAGGAACTTCCCAGTGAGCATCACTTTCGAAAACTGCGTTCTAGGGTATGCGCCTTTTTATTTTTAAATAGTCTTACCATAATATCCTGGTTTGACCGTTGTATTTTATAAGTTATTTTCTAGTAAAATTTAATACAATTAGGTATTTTAATGTTTTTAAGGGGGCATTTATCTAATGTCGTAAAGAGCCCGATGGTGTAGTGGATAGAGAGAGCCCGATGGTGTAGTGGATAGGGCCGCTGCCTCCTGAGCGGGAGGCCGTGGTTCGAATCCCACCACGTACCAATGTGTTTTTCGGTTTTCGAATTTCATATGTACGTTTATTCGGTGCTTTTTCCGTGCTTCGGAAGGCACGTTAAGCTGTTGGTCCCAGTTAATGTCGTTTAATACCGTAGATATTAGTCGTTAAGTCATATCAGAGGCCAGTGCTAAGCATTGGCGGATTGAAAACTCTGACCTAATCTAGGATTGGGTCTGGTTTCCCTTCTGGGTTGCGGAGGTCAGATGGCAGTCGCTCTGTGTAAAAACCAGTACCCTCGTTCAATCCCCTAGATTAGGAAGCCGACCCCGAGAGATACGGGATAAGGCTAGGGAGAGATGATTTATCTAATGTCGTAAAAATGTCGGGCTCGCTTCGTTCGCGTAGCATACTGAACAACTTTCTTGATATATCACGTCTATGTCGCGCTCGCTTCGCTTGCGTATCGTTTCGTTTCCACTGAAGTATTAAATGTCACCCTGGCTTCGCTCGCGTAACGTATTCTTTTTTTCGTGATTCTCTGTTTTTGCTCCAGCATCCTCGTGATAAACATAAGCCGTCGCCGCTGCGTGTTCTCGCGGCACTTGCACGCGGCGAGTCAGAAGGGCCGCGCGATCTCCGGAGCGCATCGGCTGGACATATTGCGGACCTTCTACGTCACCACCGCTAGACAACTGGCGCCTGAGCTCAAACTACATAATGGGGACAACACAGGTTCGTACTTTATTCAGAATTCTGTAAACGTAAGCCGTCGCCGTTTCAGTTACGTTACATTTAAGAGGCCACACCGCGAGCAGTGGCGCCCTCGCTCGTTAAAAAATCATAATTCGCAAAATATAGACATTTCAAATATTTTTTTGTTACTTCCTTAGATTCAGCCCTAAGGAATTTTAGAACTAATGAATTGTGGAGCAAATAGTACCCTGGAGTTACTATCAAAATTTCCGCCAAAAGTGGCCGTTTTTAGCAATAATTTCAATATTAACTGCCCGGTACTATTTGCAAATTGCAAATTTAAATTCATTACTTCTAAAAAAATCTTAGGTCTAAATCTAAGGAAGAAACAGAGAAAAGTTTTGAAAATGTCTATATTTTGCGAGTTATGATTTTTAACGAGTGAGGGCGCCACCGCTCTCGGTGAGGCCTCTTAATGTATGTTCTTCTCATAGGACACGTGAGCGAAGCGAGCGCGACATTTAACTAAAGCCGGGTCAGTAGTTACGCGAACGACGCGAGCGCGGCTTCATAGCATCTTCTGCTCCGAAATTTGAAATTTACATTTAACTAAAGCCAAAGAATTAATACGTTGTGTCACCGAAGCGAGCGCAACATACCTACGAAAAATCAGTCAATATTCTACGCGAGCGAAGCAAGTTTCGACATTTTACGAAAACAGATTTAGAAGCGAACACCATTGTATATTTTTTCTATTTTTATTCATAGTGGAAGATGATTTACTTGGTCTACAAGAAGCGTACTGGTGCTCTGATTATCACAACTGCCACGCTCAACGGTCGGGTCATCTGCTGAGCTGCGTTTTATATTCATCTACGGTCCCCACTCACACTATGAGGTAAGATATACACGAGCACAGCTCGGACACTCCTAACTACAATGTCATTTTGGTCATACATCGACAGACGGCATGTTAACGGCATGTCGCATGTGTTTGTGTGCGTGTTATAAGGGTTGACAAATTTTGTTATACCTCTATATCTCTCATCACTTGGGAATCTAAAAAAGTTCCTATTGGAGTCATATCTTGTGGTAGAAAGACATCCGTACACGGAGCAGTACCGAACCATCTTTGGAACACATACATACACATAATCACGCCTTTATCCCTATGGGGTAGGCTAAGCGTAAACGACCTAAACAAAGGTCGTTCCGCCACGTCTGACAAAGTTTTGAGGGTTATTTAAGATTTTATGTGTACGTATAATACTGTAGTGACAGGTTGTCAGCCCATCACCTAAATTACAACATACTGAAACCCTCGGATCCCTTAGCTGGTTTTTACAGCATGCTCGGGAGGAAATGCAGCGTGCACATTCTATGTTTTCTCTCACTCCCAGTCCGGCATGGAAGAACACAAAACTTGATTATTTCCGTTACACTGGGAAACATGCGCGCACCATGCCCGCTAAGCGTACCCACAATGTGACCCACAATCCAGCGCGGAGTGTGACGTATATCGGACTGGGGAGGGGAGGTGATGGCCATTCTGTATTTAGTACTATTATATATTCTGTGACACGAGTAAGAAAAATAATATAGACTAGAGTCAAGAGCAAACCATAACTCAAGTACAATACAAATTCATTTCCTTTTGTTTCAGACTAATATCGAGTCAAATATTACAAGAATTAAACACAAATAAGGATATTTATTGGTGAGAAGATTTTAGATAAGAATTTCCTTGTGCTTCCTGATTCCGTCCAATACGATTTATTTAGGTTTTTAAGGTGTATTTTACTGAAATAAAACATGTAAATAATTTAATTGCTTTTATTATCAGAACATTCAAACTAGTACACACAATGTGTTATCTATTCACTATATATAAGTAGTAATTATTATGTCACTAAAAAGGCATACGTTCTTTTACCAAATATACACATTTCATTTAAATATACAATTTCGTCACGTCCATGTTGTGATTGGCTAAGCGTTTGTTGGTTCGTATTTATAAATAACATGATTAAGTAATACAATGTGATTTTGTTTGTAACTGATTGGTTTGGTTTCAACTTGGGCTTATTTAAAAAATAAAATTTAACTAGATAATTTACCAATGCTGATTATTACATCGTCATAAGAAAACATAAAATAAGGAATAAAAATAAAACATATTTCATTAAGTATAAATTGATTGTTTATCTGTATTCAAGCTATTAATCCGTTATAAAATCCAAACAAAACTACGTAAGCAAAATAGAAAAAAATATCCTAATTTACGTACATAAATAAACATTTTTTCTGTAAACAACACCACTGTGTTTCTTCCTATTAATTCCATTCCGTTGATTCCCGACTATTCTGCTCAGGCGCATTCCTTTCTCAAAATGGGCCACATATAACATGATACTCCTGTTCCATAACGATCCTTCTATGGTTTATGGATTTCCCCCCTCTTTTTCATATGAAAATTATGTCCACCTTAAGGGAACATTTTGCGCTTCGAAAATATTTAACAAACATTGAAATAAGACCATTTTTAAAACCAAGTGAAAGCCCACGAAACCCATTCTAAGCACCATAACATTATTACTTACTGATAGTTTGTATATCACAAGATTTGTAAAGCTACTTATGTATCCTATTTGATAATAGCAAGCTTCTTATAAAGCTATGATCTTATGAATATATAAAACTGGCTCATTTTTTAACTGTTTAGCTAAAGTTGGTACTTTTGTAAACGATCTGTATACTTAAGATATCTAGATCTGTATTATATGTTGGTATCTGAATAAATAATAATAATTCGTTAAATATTGGATGTGAATAAAGGTCAGTTCGCACTAGGACGTAGCTGCAGCGGAGCGGCGCGACACTGCGCGACAAAAACTGTCAAAATGTATGAACTGACATTGCCGCGCCGTGCCGCGCTGCGCCGCTCCGCTGCAACTTCAGTGCGATACATCTCATACATTACCATACAAAGAATCATTTGTAGCGCAGTGTCGCGCCGCTTACGACCTACTGCGGTCTAACCTTTACAGTACAGTAGGTATAATAAATTTGAAACAATAAATTTTGATAATTGTCTTGTGATTTATATTAAGTTTTACTTTTCAAAAGTACCGGCTCATGCTAAACTCTTACAAAGATTTGTACTTATTGCTGAAACACTCACATTCGATAATTTTATAATCACCATACACCTATTGTAGATAAAGTATAAGCTCAGTAAATATAAATGATTGTACTGCTAAAGATTACACGAAGAATAAACACGCAAAAGAATAAATATAATATAGTAAAATCAATCACTCTAGGTTTTTAAAACAGTTCATTTATACTAAAGTTAAAATAAAATGATTCTAACATAGCAATACGGATGTACTAAAGATAGGCGGTAGAAGGTACTAAATAAAATTGTAAAGTTGCCATTGAGGGCAAGTGTCTCATTTTTTGGTTTGAATTTAAATACACGACAACATACAAAGAAGTTTACGCACATTAAGTAGAAAAATTCGAAAGATAAAAGGCCACTGTAATCACTATTATTTGGTTATGTGAATTATGAACACATTCATTTCATCATTGCTTTTAATTTTAAAGGGGGTTTGATTTATGACTAGCAAGTATTTTTTGTAAGATTTACTGAAGAAGGAAAAGATGTTTTCGGAAAGCGTTAATGAAGAAGTTTCCTATAAGTTAAACAAAACAGTTCTAGATAACTGCAGAAATCGTTAAACCCCTTACAAAATGTTGATGATTCGATGTGTGTTTTTGTGTCTAATACTTGTACGTAAGTATATTATGTTACTCCATGTTAATACGGAGTTTAATTCGTCACCCAATTTTATTGTTTTTCATGGCAGTTATCGTGAAATTAATGCAACAACAGAATACGTAGTACTAATGTAACTAACGTTCTGTATCAAAATTTGTAAATAGCCAGCCTTGATCGTTTAAAATGGAGATCCCTAAGCGACGCCGATTCGCTTTTGATGATTTTACCTACATGTCTTTCATAATCTACCATTGAAAAGTTATCATTACTTTTCTAACTCACGGCTGACAATATAGCCGGCTACATATATTTCGAAAACGGTTCGTTATCGAACGCAGCAAATTCCTACAAAATGACTTAGTCACACACGGAATAATTCCGCGCGAAATTCCCCTTTCCCACGCATTCAAAATCAGAATTTCCGAATGAGATCATTCCAAATGTATGTAGCCGGCATGCAACAACCGCCTTAAATGCGCTACTTATTATAACTACCCAACAATCTGCATTGTGGCTGCTTAATCTTACACTTCAACTGTTGTATCAGGTCGAAGATTTTCAACGAGGGTCCAACTTTCATCTCTAACAGTTCAATGATTTCATCTTTAGTGAGTTGAATCATCATGGGGCCGGTGATGTTGGCGAAATTGATGCAATAGGGTTGGCAGTCGTTCACGGTGAGAAATTTGGCGACGTCGTCTGTCGTCCAGGTTTTTAGGTCGACGGAGTTGAGTACATCTAAGGGTACGGTGGTGTTGACTAGTCTAGGGATGACCTTGTCGTCGGCTTGGGGCGATGGCGTGATAACTATTGAAGGTGTGTCTTCCGACATTTCACTTTCCTCTGGTTCGGGCGGATCTGCCGATATTTCTGTGTTCTGGAAATGAGTAATTGAATTAGGTTACCATTTTTGTTTCGAGGCTATTGACCGACCGTTCGACTTGACAATAACCAGATAGCCACTACTTATCTGGGCTAGCGTGGTATAGCACGTGACCTTGCCGACACGAAAGCAGAAGTACTGGGTGACACCTACACTAAAATGGGTCGTTCTATTAACGAAACCGAATAACTTTCACAAAGAAATTCTTTCAGACACCGCCCCTTTTCATTTCACCCCATATTGTATTAAGCAGTGTGTCCAGCGAACTAAACCATACCCCCGCGGGGCAGAGAGGGGAAGGGTTTGACAAACATTCCCTTCCCCTCTCTGCCCCGCGTTTCGTGTAATCTTTAAAAGCAGGAGTCACGGCTTTAGATGAAGAATTTCAGTTAACTACTTACCGCATCATCCTCTTTGTCAGCCAACCTCTCGTCATCCATTTTAACTTGTTTCCCACCCCTTCTTTCTCTCACCAGCTGTGTCCCACCCCTTTTTTCTTCCACCAGCTGTTTCCCACTCCTGGCTTTCTCGAGATGTTTCCCACTCCTGACTCTCTCCAGCTGTTTCCCACTCCTGGCTTCCTCCACCACCATCTTGTGTGGTTCAGGCTCGGGGGCGGTATCAGCTGACACTTCAGACACGCTGGTGTGGGGAGATGTACTGCTCTTTGTATCCCCCATGTCCGAGTTCTGGGAGCTTTCTTCGGTTGTGTTCGGAGGGAGAAAATGCACTTTCGGAGCTGAAAAGACGATTAGCCCGTTAATTATGTTATGTATGTATACCATGCTGGACTGGGAGTGAGAGAAAAACATAGAATGTGCCAGCTGCATTTCCTCCCGAGCATGCTGTAAAATCCAGTTAAGGGATCCGAGGGTTTCAGTACATTGCAATTTAGGCGATGGGCTGACAACCTGTTACTACAGCAATATATATACAAATCCATCTTAAACAACCTTCAAAACTTTGTCAGATGTGGCGAAACGACCTTTGTTAAGGTCGTTTACGCTCTGCCTACCCCATTAGGGATAAAGGCGTGATTATATGTGTATGTACACCACATCAGTCGGTGCTCATTTGACAGGTTGCTTGGCGAGCAAAGCGAGCAGTGCAGATTGTTTGGGCCCCAGAGTGCCAGCCGCCTGCGCTCGTACAACTTGTGGGTCGGACTACCCGCGCGCACTTGCACGGCGCAGAATGCGCCTGCTTCTCATGCCATCAGATTACCCAATTCCATGATTTTTAATATTATTGGGTCTCGCGGAAGACAAGCGCTTTGAAAGTGTATTACTGAAAGTATGCACCTTCGCAGCATAAAGCTGAGCTAGACCTTTTTGTCGCCTTAGGTTAAGTTTTTTAAGTATGTTTCATTTTAAAATGTGTGTTCATGGTGACAAATAAAGATTTTTCTATTCTATTCAATCCTTTGTTGACATTTTTAATGATAATTTTTCTTTATTTTTAAATAATTGTATTAGTTTTCTAAGTTAATTTTGTGTTTGTCTTATTTTTTACCTGACTGTCGAAGAAGTGTTATTTAATTTATGTTTAATCTTTGTTGTATTGTCTTTGTATCTTTTTAATTTACTACACGCATTGGTTTTACTGTAAGTGTAGTCAATAAGTTATTATCAATAAATAAAATAAATAACTTATGAGGCCAAATTCGAAACTGGTCTCGTAAGACAAATTTTGTATTCCAATTCCAAATAGCATGAATATCAAACGGCTATTGAGAGCGAAACAAGCGCGAAATCCGTGAAAATCTGGGTGAGTCTGGGCAACCTTAGCATAGCAGGGACCTGCGCAGACCTCCCATCGTACCCATTACCTGGCTTGGGGCACGGCTGGCTAGGCACCCTGAATTTGCCAGTCCGACCCTGAATCTGCCAGTCTGACCCTGAATCTGCCAGTCCGACCCTGAATCTGCCAGTCCGACCCTGAATTTGCCAGTCCGACCCTGAATTTGCCAGTCCGACCCTGAATCTGCCAGTCTGACCCTGAATCTGCCAGGCCGACCCTGAATCTGCCAGTCCGACCCTGAATCTGCCAGTCCGACGCTAGTTGCTGCTCACTGAATGCTTTACTGAAGCTGGAACCTGAGGGTTTCTTCCATGGTAGCCTGGGAGCTAGAGAAGAACAAACAATGTGCCAGCTGCATTTCCTCCCGGGCATGCTGTAAAACCCAGCTAAGTGATCCGAGGGTTTCAGTATATTGTAATTTAGGCGATGGGCTGACAAACTGTCACAACAGCAATATACCTACAAATCTATCTCAAATTAGCCTCCAAACTTGGTGAGACGTGGCGGAACGACCTTTGTTTAGATTGTTTACGCTCTGCCTACCCCATTAGGGATAAAAGCGTGATTATATATGTATGTATTTATTTATTTACTGTTTATTGTACACAAGTAACATGAGAAAGACAATACACCAGGAATAACGACACAACAGGTACAGCTTATTTGTACTAAGAAATTTCTTCCAGCTGACCTACGGAAGTGAGACTTAAATACTTGTATGTATGTAAAACCTGAGGGTTTTATAATGTACTTGTTTTCTTCCTGCGTCGCGGCGGCCTGGCTGCCGGCTTGTGCGGCTTTATAAAGTACCTTTATAACGTAGCTTTATAAAGTAAGAATAAGATAAAACGAGGGGAGGGGCGCAAGGTGGGAATTTCTCATGTTTCTTCATTACAATACAATATACTTTATTGCACAAAAACAGAAATTACAAATTGCTTTAAAGAAAAGTAGTACAATTGTCTTATTGCTTATGTAGCAATATCTTCCAGGCAACCAGGCAATAGGAAACAGGAGTAAAATAAATTGACGCAAATGTTTAATATAACAAAGTTATTGAAAAGAGCCTTAATATATAATAATTGAGAAAATCCTACATAAAAAGGGAGATAAGTGCTTAATACAAAACTAGCGACCCATCAGCCTTCTTTCCCAGGTATATAAACTATTTGCGAAGGTCCTGTGCAACCGACTGACCCGGACATTAGACGAGTACCAGCCAGCGAAGCAAGCGGGCTTCAGGAGTCGATACTCGACTGTCGACCATATACACACGATCAAGCAATTGATGGAGAGATGCAGGGAGTACGACCGGCCGTTATGTTTCGCTTTTGTCGATTATGAAAAAGCATTCGACAGTGTCGAGCATTGGGCCGTGTTTCATTCTCTCCATCGTTGCGGGGTTGACAACAGATACGTGAGGGTCCTCCAGAAGCTGTACAGCTCAGCGACAATGCAGGTGCAAATGCATGAACTAACCAGTCCTGTTCTTTTAGGCCGGGGCGTACGCCAAGGAGACACCATTTCCCCAAAGCTCTTCACAAATGTTTTGGAAGACGTATTGAAGACTGTTTACTGGGAGGAGAGGGGAGTCAGTATCAATGGCGCTATGCTAACGCATCTAAGATTCGCAGATGACCTGATACTCGTAGCTGAAGACGTCACCAATCTCACAAACATGCTGGAAGAGCTGCACGCAGCATCACTAAAAGTTGGCTTTAGGATGAACATGTCCAAAACAAAAATTATGTTGAGTCACTCAACTGTACCAAACATAATAGTTGGTAATAGCCCTATAGAGGCAGTAGACCACTATGTATATCTTGGACATTATTTATCCTTTAGTCAAAAAGCACAGGTCAAAGAGGTTGAAAGGCGTATTCAGCCAGCAGGGTTGGGCCGCATTTGGAAAACTTAAAGACGTCTTTAAATCTAAAATCCCGCAAAACTTGAAGACCAGAGTTTTTGTCCAATATGTCTTGCCCGCGCTCACATATGCAACATGAACGCTAACGAAGGAAAGCGTGCACAAAATCAAAGTTGCACAAAGAGCCATGGAGCGCTCTATGTTAGGCATCAGACTTCAGGATCGTATTCGTAACGAGGAGATAAGACGCCGAACCAGAGTCGTCGATGTCGGTAAACGAATCACAAAACTGAAGTGGGGGTGGGCGGGACACTTGGCTCGTCGGGCGACGGACGGTGGACCAAGGCGGTAACGTAGTGGCTGCCGTTATCATCAAAACGACTAGTAGGCAGACCACCAGCCAGATGATATAGTAGCGATTGAGGGAAGACAGTGGATGCGGGAAACACAGGATCGGTGTAGATGGCGTATAAATGAAGAGGCCTATACTCAGCAGTGGGTAGAAATAGGCTGATATAGATAGATATAGAAATGTATGTAGATATATAACGTACTTGTTTCCTTCCTGCGTCGCGGCGGCTTGGCTGCCGGCTTGTGAAGCTATAACGTACCTGTTTTCTTCCTGCGTCGCGGCGGCTTAGCTGCCGGCTTGTGAAGCTATAACGTACCTGTTTTCTTCTTGCGTCGCGGCGACTTGGCTGCCGGCTTGTGCGGCTATAACGTACCTGTTTTCTTCCTGCGTCGCGGCGGCTTAGCTGCCGGCTTGTGAAGCTATAACGTACCTGTTTTCTTCTTGCGTCGCGGCGACTTGGCTGCCGGCTTGTGCGGCTATAACGTACCTGTTTTCTTCCTGCGTCGCGGCGACTTGGCTGCCGGCTTGTGCGTCTATAACGTACCTGTTTTCTTCCTGCGTCGCGGCGGCTTAGCTGCCGGCTTGTGAAGCTATAACGTACCTGTTTTTTTCTTGCGTCGCGGCGACTTGGCTGCCGGCTTGTGCGGCTATAACGTACCTGTTTTCTTCCTGCGTCGCGGCGGCTTAGCTGCCGGCTTGTGAAGCTATAACGTACCTGTTTTCTTCCTGCGTCGCGGCGGCTTAGCTGCCGGCTATAACGTACCTGTTTTCTTTTTGCGTCGCGGCGGCTTGGCTGCCGGCTTGTGCGGCTATAACGTACCTGTTTTCTTCCTGCGTCGCGGCGGCTTAGCTGCCGGCTTGTGAAGCTATAACGTACCTGTTTTCTTCTTGCGTCGCGGCGACTTGGCTGCCGGCTTGTGCGGCTATAACGTATATGTTTTCTTCTTGCGTCGCGGCGACTTGGCTGCCGGCTTGTGCGGCTATAACGTACCTGTTTTCTTCCTGCGTCGCGGCGGCTTAGCTGCCGGCTTGTGAAGCTATAACGTACCTGTTTTCTTCTTGCGTCGCGGCGACTTGGCTGCCGGCTTGTGAAGCTATAACGTACCTGTTTTCTTCTTGCGTCGCGGCAGCTTGGCTGCCGGCTTGTGAAGCTATAACGTACCTGTTTTCTTCTTGCGTCGCGGCGACTTGGCTGCCGGCTTGTGAAGCTATAACGTACCTGTTTTCTTCTTGCGTCGCGGCGACTTGGCTGCCGGCTTGTGAAGCTATAACGTGCCTGTTTTCTTCTTGCGTCGCGGCGGCTTGGCTGCCGGCTTGTGAAGCTATAACGTACCTGTTTTCTTCTTGCGTCGCGGCGGCTTGGCTGCCGGCTTGTAAAGCTATAACGTACCTGTTTTCTTCTTGCGTCGCGGCGGCTTGGCTGCCGGCTTGTGAAGCTATAACGTACCTGTTTTCTTCTTGCGTCGCGGCGTCTTGGCTGCCGGCTTGTGCGGCTATAACGTACCTGTTTTCTTTTTGCGTCGCGGCGGCTTGGCTGCCGGCTTGTGCGACTATAACGTACCTGTTTTCTTCTTGCGTCGCGGCGGCTTGGCTGCCGGCTTGTGCGGCTATAACGTACCTGTTTTCTTCTTGCGTCGCGGCGGCTTGGCTGCCGGCTTGTGCGGCTTTATAACGTATCTGTTTTCTTCCTGCGTCGCGGCGGCTTGGCTGCCAGCTTGTGCGGCTATAACGTACCTGTTTTCTTATTACGTCGCGGCGGCTTGGCTGCCGGCTTGTGCGGCTATAACGTACCTGTTTTCTTCTTGCGTCGCGGCGGCTTGGCTGCCGGCTTGTGCGGCTTTATAACGTATCTGTTTTCTTTCTGCGTCGCTGCGGCTTGGCTGCCAGCTTGTGCGGCTATAACGTACCTGTTTTCTTATTACGTCACGGCGGCTTGGCTGCCGGCTTGTGCGGCTATAACGTACCTGTTTTCTTCTTGCGTCGCGGCGGCTTGGCTGCCGGCTTGTGCGGCTTTATAATGTACCTGTTTTCTTCTTGCATCGCGGCGGCTTGGCTGCCGGCTTGTGCGGCTATAACGTACCTGTTTTCTTCTTGCGTCGCGGCGGCTTGGCTGCCGGCTTGTGCGGCTATAACGTACCTGTTTTCTTCTTGCGTCGCGGCGGCTTGGCTGCCGGCTTGTGCGACTATAACGTACCTGTTTTCTTCTTGCGTCGCGGCGGCTTGGCTGCCGGCTTGTGCGGCTATAACGTACCTGTTTTCTTCTTGCGTCGCGGCGGCTTGGCTGCCGGCTTGTGCGGCTTTATAACGTATCTGTTTTCTTCCTGCGTCGCGGCGGCTTGGCTGCCAGCTTGTGCGGCTATAACGTACCTGTTTTCTTATTACGTCGCGGCGGCTTGGCTGCCGGCTTGTGCGGCTATAACGTACCTGTTTTCTTCTTGCGTCGCGCCGGCTTGGCTGCCGGCTTGTGCGGCTATAACAAACCTGTTTTCTTCTTGCGTCGCGGCGGCTTGGCTGCAGGCTTGTGCGGCTATAACGTACCTGTTTTTTTCTTGCGTCGCGGCGGCTTGGCTGCCGGCTTGTGCGGCTTGCGGGGCGCCGGCTGCAGGGGCCCCTCGAGCCGGTGCCCCACGGCGCGGCACCACCCCACCGGGTACATATCCGTGCTGTGCGCCCACAGCCACTGGTCGTACTCCGTGCCCCAACCGTCGAAGTGGACCTGGAGCGAAACATGTGAAATTAAGGCGATGAATAAGGACGCCTTCATCGTATACTTGTGTGGGAGTATGTTTGTGTGTGTGAGAGAGAGAGAGAGACAGTGAGAGACAGTGAGAGAGAGAGAGGAGGGAGAGAGGGAGAGAGGGAGAGAGAGAGAGAGAGAGAGAGAGAGAAAAGAGAGAGAGAGAGACAGTGAGAGAGAGAGAGCTAGAGTAAGTTTATTGTTTATTTGTTTGAGTGAATGTTTATGTGTGTTTGTTTGTGAATTTGTGTGTGTGTGTGTATGTGTGTGTGTTTGTTTGTGAATTTGTGTGTGTGTGTGTATGTGTGTGTGTTTGTTTGTGAATTTGTGTGAGCTAGTGAGTGAATGTTTAAGTGAGTAAGTGTGTGTGTATGTATATGTGTACGGTATATGTACCTTTCGTAGATCAGCGACGACCCTGGCGACAGTGGCGACGCAGACGAGCCGCGGGTCCATGAGGTCGGCGCACTCTAACCGCATGCCGGCCACAAACCCGTGCGAGACCATCTTGCCGCGCGCCGCGAACACGCCGCCGTTTGCACCAAGTAACTGTGTCTTACAGTGTGTGTGTGTGTGTGTGTGTGTGTGTGTGTGTGTGTGTGTGTGTGTGTGTGTGTGTGTGTAGTATATGTACCTTTAGTAGATCAGCGACGACCCTGGCGACAGTGGCGACGCAGACGAGCCGCGGGTCCACGAGGTCGGCGCACTCTAACCGCATGCCGGCCACAAACCCGTGCGAGACCATCTTGCCGCGCGCCGCGAACACGCCGCCGTTTGCACCAAGTAACCGTGTCTTACAGTGTGTGTGTGCGTGTGTGAGCTAGTGAGTGAATGTTTATGTAAGTAAGTGTGTGTGTGTGTGTATCTGTGTGCGGTATATGTACCTTTAGTAGATCAGCGACGACCCTGGCGACAGTGGCGACGCAGACGAGCCGCGGGTCCATGAGGTCGGCGCACTCTAACCGCATGCCGGCCACAAACCCGTGCGAGACCATCTTGCCGCGCGCAGCGAACACGCCGCCGTTTGCACCAAGTAACTGTGTCTTACAGTGTGTGTGTGTGTGTGTGTGTGTGTGTGTGTGTGTGTGTGTGTGTGTGTGTGTGTGTGTATGTATCTGTGTGCGGTATATGTACCTTTAGTAGATCAGCGACGACCCTGGCGACAGTGGCGACGCAGACGAGCCGCGGGTCCACGAGGTCGGCGCACTCTAACCGCATGTCGGCCACAAACCCGTGCGAGACCATCTTGCCGCGCGCCGCGAACACGCCGCCGTTTGCACCAAGTAACCGTGTCTTACAGTGTGTGTGTGCGTGTGTGAGCTAGTGAGTGAATGTTTATGTAACTAAGTGTGTGTGTGTGTGTATCTGTGTGCGGTATATGTACCTTTAGTAGATCAGCGACGACCCTGGCGACAGTGGCGACGCAGACGAGCCGCGGGTCCATGAGGTCGGCGCACTCTAACCGCATGCCGGCCACAAACCCGTGCGAGACCATCTTGCCGCGCGCCGCGAACACGCCGTTGTTTGCCGCGCGACTGCCTGTCATTACCAAGTAGCTGTCCCACGAGAATTCTTCTATTGTGAAACTGAAACAATTTTTGTCAAATTTTATTACAACTTTTTTTCCCATCAAGTGGGTTTTTGAATCTTCGTTAGATAGATAGATAAAAGGTTTATTGCAAAAAATCATCACACACGTAACAAAAAAAAACAAGTAAGAGACATAAACATGAAAAATTTAAAGTAACACACTTTATAAATACAGTTACATATGCGCTGAACCGATGCAGAGGGTCAGAGCTCAGTGTATTATTGCCCATAGAGAGCAACACAGATTTTCAGCTCTCACCCAAAATGAGATAACGCAGGTACCAAATCAAACATGAGTGTTATATAACAGCTATAATAAATAAATAATATTGCCCATAATTGTATGTCAGAGCGTGTTTGTGCAACAATAATTATAAAATTACAATAATTATTAAAATAAATCAAGAACGACATCTATAATTGATTAATTACCATTATATTGAAATAATTGTGTATAAATATTAATAATAATAAAAAATAAGCAAAATTTAATATAATAATAATAGTGATTATAATAAATATAAAGAAAAGTCCAACCAGTAAAGACGCGATAAATCCTGTTTTTAAACTGCTTAATAGAACAGCTAAAAAGCCTCTGCAAGGGTTTGTGTAACAACCACAATCAAAGAAATCTACCGTGATTGACGGCTTCACGTGCCAGGTACCAGGTAATTCAGCTTGCATTGACAAATTATGATCTTTGTAATCTATACCCACCTATGGAAATCTAAACCTACTAACTGCCTCCGTCGTCTAGTGGTCAGAGTCATGGGCTTACGATCCGGAGGCCTGGGTTTGATTCCCAGGGGGGAACACAAAGTTGTTGTTGTGTGTACACAAAGTATTTGTCAATTTATCACATTGTGAGGTTTTCCTTAGTTTAGTTAGGACATTGTAGACTGAATCATCTGATTGTCCGAAAAGAAAAAAGATTTCGTGCTTCGAAGGGCACGCCAAGCCGTCGGTCCCGGTCGTAGTCTTTGATAGTGGTCGTTACTCAAAAACCATATCAGAGGCCTAATAGTTGTGGTAGGAAATGCAGCTGACACACTCTATGTTTTTCTTTTGCTCCCAGTCCAGCATGGAAGAAAAACAGTAACAATTAGCTAATAAATAACTTACCCAGTAGGAGGGATCAGCGGTATACCATTCGCCATGGCAAATCCAACGGGAAATATGCAGGGAGATCTCTGATGGTAGCAGAACCAATCAGCGCCCGTCGCGTCGGCCGGGTAACAATCTATCCTGATCATCATGTACCTGAGGAATTGTACATACATATAACATACATACATACATAAATCACGCCTTTATCCCTTACGGGGTAGGCAGAGCGTTTAACGCCTCGTAAAAGGCGCTTTCGCCACGTCTGACAAAAATTGAGAGCAATTTTAGATTGTAATATGTATTGCTTTAGTGACAGGTTGTCAGCCCATCGCCTAAATTACAATACACTGTAACCCTCGAGTCCCTTTGGCTGACTTCAACAGCATGCCCGGAAGGAAGGGCAGCTGGAACATTCTATGTTTTTCTATCTCTCCCAGTCCAGCATGGAAGAATACATACATATAATCACGCCTTTATCCCTAATGGGGTAGGCAGAGCGTAATTAAAGACATGTCTTTAGCTTCTTAAGCGAGCGTTGTAGGGAAGTGATTTTTCTGTACCGTTAAGGTATAAAGGTACTATATATTATTCTGTAGTTATAGATGCTTTATATTGTACAATTGTTTTATCTCACGACTGCAGCTAAGTCATTCATGTAGTTGTGCACACTGACACGTGCCTTTGTGTGACTACCGGTTTACACATACACACACACATAATCACGCCTTTATCCCTAATGGGATAAGCAGAGCGTAAGCTACCTAACCAAAGGTAGTCCCGCCACGTGTAACCAAGTTTTAAGGGTTATTTAAGATACATTTGTAGGTTACTGTAGTGAGAGGTTGTCAGCCCATCGCCTAAATTACAATATGCTGAAACCCTCGGATCCTTTAGTCGGTTTTTACAGCATGCCCGGGAGGAAATGCAGCTGGCACAATCTATGTTTTCTCTCGCTCCCAGTCCAGCATAGAGGAATGGTTCATGAACATAAACATGTCCTCTGCGAATGTGATGCTCTCGCTCACACAAGGAATAGAGCAGCTATCAGCTGAGCCCTCAAGATGCCAACTCTAGGCCCCAAACAGATCGTGGCCTTTTTAAACGGGCCTGGCTGGATGAGGCCCTATAAAAATAGGACGATTAGCTATAATAGAGAGCCCGATGGTGTAGTGGGATTCGAATCGTACTAATGTGTTTCTCGGTTTTCAAATTTCATATGTACGTTTATTCGGTGCCTTTTCCGTGCTTCGGAAGGCACGTTAAGCCGTTGGTCCCGGTTAATATCGTTTAACACCGTAGATATAAATCGTTAAGCCATATCGGAGGCCAGTGCTAAGCATTGGCGGCTTGAAAACTCTGCCCTAATCTAGAATTGGTTCTGGTTTCCCTTCTGGGTTGCGGAGGTCAGATGGCAGTCGCTCTGTGTAAAAACCAGTACCCTCGTTCAATCTCCTAGATTAGGAAGTCGACCCCGTGAGATACGGGATAAGGCTAGGGAGATGATGTTTAGCTATAATAGATCTACGCAGTGGTTGTTGGGCTGTAGGCGCAACCCCTTATTTCCAAATCATAATCATAAACTGAATTATTTATTTCACAGTTTAATGCAAACTTGATCATCAGGAGGACACACAAATATAAAAAACAATAGCAAAACAGGTACAGCTTATCTCTAAAAAGAAATCTCTTCCAAATAGAATTGGGAATTACCTATTAATAAACAACCTATTAGTTCATGCTAGTCTGGGAGCGAGAAAAAAACATAGAATGTGCCAGATGCATCTCCTCCCGGGCATGCTGTATAAACCAGCTAAGGGATCCGAGGTTTTCAGTATATTGTAATTTAGGCGATGGGCTGACAACCTGTCACTACAGCAATATACCTACAAATCTATCTTAAATAACCCTCCAAATTTGTCAGACGTAGCGGAACGACCTTTGTTAAGTCGTTTACGCTCTGCTTACCCCATTAGGAAAAAAGGCGTGATTATATGTATGTATGTATGATCATACAGAGGACACAAACATAAAAACAATAGCAAAAGAGGTACAGCTTATCTCTAAAAAAAATATCTTCCAAATAATATTGGAAATTACCTATAACCTATTAATAAACAACCTATTAGTTCAGTCCCGATTGGGCGTCAGTGTGGATCACACAGGTATTAGTTTTATAACCACTTTTTATATTGCCATTTTTCATTTCTTTTTTACGCTATCTTACTGTGGGGTAATCTTTTATTTGCTCTTCAAATCAAGTTTGAAGCGTTTGTACCTATACTCAGAAAGGAGGTGTTGATTATCTTAATATCTATTCTACACACATACATATAACCACGCCTTTATCCCTAACTAGCGACCCGCCCCGGCTTCGCACGGAAATCATCAGTGTTTCTCTACTATATTATGCATGTATTATACATATAAACCTTCCTCTTTAATCACTCTATCCATTAAAACAAACCGCATCAAAATCTGTTGCGTGGTTTTAAAGATCTAAGCATACATAGGGATATAGGGACAGAAAAAAACTAATTTGTTTTATACTATGTAGTGATGGGGTAGGCAGAGCGTAAACGACGTAAACAAAGGTCGTTTCGCCACGGCTGACAAAGTTTTGAGGGTTATTAAAAATAGATTCGTAGGTACATTGCTGTAGTGACAGGTTGCCAGCCCATCGCCTAAATTACAATATACTGAAACCCTCGGATCCCTTAGCTGGCTTTACAGCATGCCCTGGAGGAAATGCAGCTGGCATATTCTTTTATTTTCTCTCGCTCCCAGGCCAGCATGGAAGAAATTTCTATTCTATTAAATAAAATAAGAATGTTACCCTTCATTTAATATCTGCATAACGGTAGCGGCACAGATAGCTGAGAGATTTAACGGATCTATTGCTTCTAGTTTCATCCCTTCCTCAAATAATGGTGGTTCGTTTGATGGATATTTGAAAAACATTTCTAGGGTAGTATCATTTGATTGCAATCTTCCTGCGGCGACTCTTTGGTAATAGCTTTGTGGCGCGTCTAATGGATGACCAGCCCTGAAATAATTCAATAAATAATGAACACTTTAATACAATACTTCTTCTTCTTCTTCTCCTTCTGTCGAGTGGGTATCGAGTCTATCGACGCGATGAACCCTGGTGTCAGAGTTTTTAAACCGCCTAGTAGCACAACTATCAGGCCTCTGACATGGTTTGAGTAACGACCACTATCAAAGACAGCGACCGGGACCAACGGCTTAACGTGCCCTCCGAAGCACGAAATCTTTTTCTTTTTCGGACAATCAGGTGCTTCAGCCTGCAATGTCCTAACCAAACTGGGGAAAAATTTACAAGGTGATAAATTCTCAAATATCAACTTTGTGTTTTCCCCCCCGGAATCGAACCCAGGACCTCCGGATCAGGAGTCCATGGCACTAGCCACTAGACCACGGAGGCAGTTAGTACAATACTTATACAATACAATACAAATATTCTTTATTGCACATAAACAACACATTGTACAGGAACAAACATTACAAAACAAACAAAGTATAATTACTAGGGTAGCAATTTCTGCCAGGCAACGTTTGGGTAAAGGAGTAGTTTTCTAATATTATGCGGGATAGTGCAGTTACTTTAATACCAGGTGTAAGGGACAGCGGCACGTAAACTGATAGGGGTTGATCAGTCAATGATACTGAACAACTTCCACCGAATAGAATAATCTGAAAAATTAATTCGGCTTTTCCATTCAAAATGTTCACCTCGATCAGACACGTTGTATGGAAAAGCCATTTTTTTTCACTTCCTGATAAAAATATCCTGGTGGAAGTTGTTCAATATCATTCATGTCAACTACACTGAACAACTATGAGCAGGTTTATTTTTCAAGACGTGCAAAAAACAATGTCTTTTCCATATGAAATGTTTATCTCGATCAGACAATTTGTATGGAAATGCCAATTTTTTTTGCAAAAATCTTGCTGATAGTTGTTCAGTGTCGTTGACTGAGCAACCCCTATCAGTTTGCGGGGCGCTGTCCTTTACACCCTATATAGTACCTAGATAAAATAGATATTGTATACTCAGACCAATATCATATAATAATATGAATATGGATATGTTGGGAGAGGACGACCAAAGAAAAGATGGATGGACTGCGTGAAAGATGATATGTCTAAAACAGGTGTGAGTGTTGAACTGACAGCTGACAGGGATGAATGGAAGAAGAAAACGTACTGCGCCGAACCCAAGTAAATGGGATATGGGCAAGCGAATGATGATGATATACTCAGACCAATGAAACAAGTTTAGACTTTACCTGAACGCCCATCCGACTGGATGGATCAATGGGGAATCTTCGTGGCACCAAAATCCGTTGTCCTCGGGTGAACTATCGTAGTATTTTATGTGCAATCGCTTTCCTACTATTTCGCATACACTTGCAACCTGTCAAATGTAACAGAATGACTCTTTGAATACTTCAATTCAATTCATTTATTAAATACGGCTTACATGGCTTACAGTTTAAAAACCAGGCGCACACAATGTCAAAGGGGGTCGGGGGGCGCAGTCCCACGATATTAAAAAAAATAACATCCCGCTATAGATCCGACTCAGTAGGTTAGGTTAGAACGGTGACCCTTTGGAACGAACGAAGTGAGCGACCGAGCCGCGGAAGTGGTAAAATGGAAATTAAACTAGAAGAAAAGTATTTCTAGTATTTTAAGTATTTTTTTACTTCCATGCTGGACTGGGAGCGAGAGAAAAACATAGAATGTGCCAGCTGCATTTCCTCCCAGGCATGCTGTAAAAACCAGCTAAGGGATCCGAGGGTTTCTGTATATTGCAATTTAGGCGACAGGCTGACAACCTGTCACTACAGCAATATACCTACAAATCTATCTTAAACAACCCTCAAAACTTTGTCAGACGTGGCGGAACTACCTTTGTTTAGGTCGTGTACGCTCTGCCTACCCCATTAGGGATAAAGGCGTGATTATATGTATGTATGTATGAAAAGTATTTCCTTCAGTAAATTACGAAATAATTGTTCGCAACTTTCAGTTTTTTTTATCATGCGAATAATGAATAAAATGATGTATTATATTTTTTGATAAAATGGAAATCACTTGCAACCTGTCAAATGTAACAGAATGAATCTTTGAATACTTCAATTCAATTCATTTATTAAATACGACACATATGGCTTACAATTTAAAACCAGGCGCACACAATGTTGAGTCAATTAGAAATTACAGTACAGACTTATAATATTAAAACATAGAACATGAAAAATATCATTATTTAAGTTGTAACTTGATAAAAAAAAAAGAAAAAAACAACTTATGAAATTTAATTCTGTATTTTAAAACTTTGCCTGTTTGAAAGAAGACAACTTTGGAACTCAATGTCACCCGTGGTTTTAAAGAATTTTCCCAAGGTAATAAAACAAGATGAGAACATTGTCACAGTAAAAATAGCCTATGAATGTATGTGACAGAATTTTACATAAAATAGGTATAGTATTTTTTAAATTTACCATCCATAGCAAAGAAACATACAAGTTACATTATACTTCCATGCTGGACTAGAAGTGAGAGAAAAACATAGAATGTGCCACCTGCATTTCCTCCCGGGCATGCTGTAAAAACCAGCTTATGTATCCGAGGGTTTCAGTATATTGTAATTTAGGCGATCGGCTGACAACCTGTCACTACAGCAATATACCTACAAATCTATCTTAAATAGCCCTCAAAACTTTGTCAGACGTGGCGGAACGACCTATGTTTGGGTCGTTCATGCTCTGCCTACCCCATTAGGGATAAGGCCTGATTATATGCATGCATACATTATTCTGTACACTACCTCCGTGGTCTAGTGGCTAGTGCCATGGGCTCCCGATCCGGAGGTCCTGGGTTCGATTCCCAGGAGGTAAAACACAAAGTTGATATTTGAGAATTTATCACTTTGTGAATTTTTCCCCAGTTTGGGTAGGACATTGCAGGCTGAATCACCTGATTGTCCGAAAAGAAAAAGATTTCGTGCTTCGGAGGGCACGTTAAGCCGTCGGTCCCGGTCGCTGTCTTTGATAGTGGTCGTTACACAAAACCATGTCAGAGGCCTGATAGTTGTGCTACTAGGCGGTTTAAAAACTCTGACACCAGGGTTCATCGGGTCCATACACTCGATACCCACTCGACAGAAGAAGATGATTCTGTACATACCTTAACTTGGGAGATCCTATTCTTATCAACCACCTCCATGATAGATCCTATGGAAAATCTGGAGACAAGGCTATCATTGAGTTTGGTATAAAAGTTTGCTGGCAAGGTCCTCGCTCCAGTTAGCTGTTTGACAAGGAATCTGAAAAATAAATTGAAGATAATTATTAAAACCCACAAAAAAGATAAATTGGAATCTTCTAAAATGTATTTATTTATTTACTGTTTATTGTACACAAGTAACATGAGAAAGACAATACACAAGGAATACCGACACAACAGGTACAGCTTATTTCTACTAATAAATTTCTTCCAGCTGACCTACGGAAGTGAGACTTAAATTGAGAGGCAAATTAGACGTGCACAAATAAAGCATAATATTAAAATAATAAAAATAATTAATATGATAGAACCCATAATTAAGGCGCTGTTTAGAATAATATTTTTAGTTACAGGATAATAATAAAGGTTCCGAACAACAAATGAATCTCTAGCGGAATGTGTCTGATTGTAATTCTAACTAAGCTGCGTTTAAATGAATTACTCGAAAATAAACACAAAACGTGCAGACAAATAATTACATAATTAACTAACAAACACAACCTTTCTCAAACTATAATTTTATGAACAAAGATCTAAAGTTCCAACGAAAATTCTAAACTTGTGAACAAAATACTGAACTTTCAGCTGCACATGTACTGCTACAATAATCGTTTTCTTACTCACTTCATTTATATTTCTGGTTATAAAATAAATATTTTTACTCTAAATTTTAATGAAAATCCGATAAAATATTGGTAAAATGACAGTCGGACAACTAATTTACGCTAAAATTATTAAAACTTTCGCGAACTACGAAGTTCAAAGGGGGTCAAAGGGGCTCGGGGGGCGCAGTCCCACGCGATAAACAAAATAGCATCCCACCATAGATCCGACTAAGTAGGTTAGGTTAGAACGGTGACCCTTTGGAACGAACGAAGTGAGCGACCGAGCCGCGGAAGTGGTAAAATGGAAATTAAACTAGAAGAAAAGTATTTCCTTCAGTAAATTACGAAATAATTGTTCGCAACTTCAGTTTTTTTTTATCATGCGAATAATGAATAAAATGATGTATTATATTTTTTGATAAAATGGAAATCAAGCTGGAAGAATAGTATTTCCGTCAGTACGTTACGAATTAATTAGTTCGCAATTTTACGTATTATTTACACGCAGCTTTTAGTTTTTCGGTCAGTCGTTACATTATTTTTTATTCGCACAAATGTGGTCTGCAGGTAGGGTTGTCGATCGTCTCGATGAACGTACAGTCGTGTGCCTCCCTTTACTTCGAATATTTGTCGCGCGTTAGCTAACCCTAACACGTGTAATTGTGTGCGTTATCTTGAGTGATTACGGGATTCCGACTTTCCGCCTTACGCGTAAGGTATAAATTAACATAAATTTAAAATTAAAGATATGTCTTTAGCTTCTTGAGCGAGCGTTGTAGGGAAGTGATTTTTCTGTACCGTTAAGGTATAAAGGTACTATTTATTATTCTGTAGTTATAAAAACATACATACATATAGTCACGCCTTCATCCCTTACGGGGTAGGCAGAGCGTGAAACGCCTCGTAAAAGGCGCTTCCGCCACGTCTGACAAAAATTGAGGGCAATTTTAGATTGTATTTTGTATTGCTATAGTGACAGGTTGTCAGCCCATCGCCTAAATTACAATACACTGTAACCCTCGAATCCCTTTTGCTGACTTCTACAGCATGCCCGGGAGGAAGGGCAGCTGGAACATTCTATGTTTTTCTATCTCTCTCAGTCCAGCATGGAAGAAAAGAAGGTAGTTATAGATGCTTTATATTTTACAATTGTTTAATGTCACAACTGCAGCTATGTCATTCATGTAGTTGTGCACACTGACACGTTCCTGTGTGCGAACTACCGGTTTACACATACACACACACATAATCACGCCTTTATCCCTAATGGGATAAGCAGAGCGTAAGCTAACTAAACGAAGGTCGTTCCGCCACGTCTGACAAAGTTTTGAGGGTTATTTAAGATAGATTTGTAGCTATATTGCTGTAGTGACAGGTTGTCAGCCTATAGCCTAAATTGCAATATACAGACACCCTCGGATCTCTAGCTGGTTTTTACAGCATGCCCTGGAGGAAATGCAGCTGGCACATTCTTTGTTTTTCTCTCGATCCCAGTCCAGCATGGAAGTACCGGTTTACTATGCCGAAATTACGCATACTAATACAATGAGGTAGATTTACATACACTATGAGTGTGAGATAAAACATCTATTCTGTTCTTCTTCTTCTGTCGTGTCGATGGTTCAAATATATTTTGACCAGTACCACAGAATAGTACTACATACAGAATGCACATTCACCTCCCCTCCCCAGTCCGACATACGTCACACTCCGCGCCGGATTGTGGGCCACATTGAGCGTACGCTTAGCGGGTATGGCGAGCGCATGTTTCCCAGTGTAACGGAAATAATAAAGTTTGTGTTCCAAAGATGGTTAGGTACTGTTCCGTGTACGGATGTCATTCTACCACAAGATATGGCTCCAATAGGAACGTTTTTAGATTCCACAGTGATGAGAGACGGTAAGTAAATTCATACAAAATATGCAACCTAATCTATTCTAACTATTCAGTTACAGTAAACTACTTTAAAACGTTGGTTTAATCAAGAACCAGATTAATCAAGTGCTGATTATGACCGGTATAACAAAATTTGTCAACCCTTATAACACGCACACAAACGCATGCCAAGTGCAACATGCCGTCTGTCGATGTGTGACCAAAATTACATTGTAGTTAGGAGTGTCCGAGCTGTGCCAGTACTCTGCCACGGCGACAGCATTTTTTGTGGCATCATATTCTGTAATACAATACTTTACTTACTTCTTCCAATCTGTGTATTTATCTTCAATACTCCGCGGTGGAATGAGAGGTTTGCCGCGAGTGGCACACCAGCCCACTGGATGTACTTCAGAACAACATAGATTCACCCAAAAGTCTTTGGACTCGTCGCTTCCAAAACCTTCGTACCGCAATAGACCCATGTAGCCTTTCACCTGGAATAAAATTAGATCTTAAATAATACTAGGTGTAAAAAAAATACCTGATCAAACTAATGTACAGTTCGTTTCTTTAACATTGAGTTATCGATACCAACTTGTTTTGCAGGAAATAAACTGCTTTTTCTTTACAACTTTAGAGAATGTCGAACGCAAAACACACATTTGTAACAAAGTTAGTCTTATGTAATATAACGTTTGTATAGTCTGCGGTTCCGAAATTTGAACCTCTGCTAAGTTGCAAATAAAAAGCTGTTTACAGGCCGCAAAACACGTTGGTTGGAAATAATTTGAGACTCCCATTCTAAATGAAAAACGACTCAAACAGCTGACACTATTTGTATGGAAGGCCTAATTTACTTTTGTCATATTTTGACCAATGTTCTTTAGGGAAAGTTGTTCAGTTTGGGAAGGTTCATACCACTGTAAAAAAATCTCTTAAATACCTTTAACACAGAAGCCACCCAGAAATAATCGCTCAACTTCTCAGAGTAGGTATCATAGTCAGTATTCTTCACTTCCACCTTCATACCCTCGAATGTGGTGTCCCACATCTCATGCAACGGAGCATGTTTGAACAAGCTGACAGGAGCTGCTAAGAAATCACAGCCGAACAACTCGTCCTTCCACTCATAGCTGTTGGCTATGAGAGCAGCGGACTGCTTTATGGGTCCAGCCTGAAAACAAATTATTTTTATAAATATATATTTAAAAGTTGGCAAGTGCTTCGCTCTTGTGAGCTTAGCTTGTTTGGATCGGAACAGAATCCAACTCTTTAGGAGCAGCCGTTAGGTATGATCTCCGCAGAGTGGTCCTCCCTGCAAGGAGGCCCGTTCCCACGTGTATCCCTGTCGGGACAATGCAATGTTTACCTGTGTAGGCACTTTGGCCTTTGTACACACACTACACTTCCGCATCTGATAAGTCGAAATGAAGACGAAAGAGTGGTTAACAAACAACGAACCGATGCGATTCGTCTTCTCTCACAGTCATTACAAAGACTTTGTTCTTGCCTTTACAGTATTTATTTAAAATGTGTTAAAAAAAAAACACAATAAATTGGTATGAAGGAAGAGCTTTATTTTCAATATAATAAACCATGCAAATTTCATGAAAATCATAGGATAAGGAACTTTATATACACTGCATAAAACTAACCAAATATAATGAAAGGGGTTGCGCAATCAACGAAACTGGACACAAACATTTTTTTACTGTAAATATGTTTTGAAAATTTGTCTATTATACAGTGTATAAAAAAAGTATTGCGTTCCTTTAAACCATGTAATAAATGTACTAGTAATATACAACACAAAGCACACACTAAATAAAATAAACAAAAATATATTATACTATTAAGAAAACACTTTTTACAATAGTTCTACTATATATTATTTATTAAAAAAGCTTTTTCTTAATAGTTTACTATGGAGTTCCATCAAGAAATAACAAAACAAAGTATAAAATATTTGAAAAATATTTAATTCAACAAGCAACCCTATCTCTTATGCTCCCACACTAAGACGCGGGGCGCGGCGGCGACAGTGTAATTGACGAACGTCGTATTGTGATGCGTTACTTATTTTTGTTTTACAAATTTTATAAAAATAAAACTGTTTTATTTAATGTGTTCTTGGTGTCGTATATCACTGATACATTACGTGGTTTAAAGGAACGCAGTACTTTTTTTACATCCTGTATACAAATTGTCTGATTGATGTTGTACAGTTTGTTGCACTATCCCTTACAAAAATTATTAGGTGACCAGACCTGTAAATCATTAAGCGTAGCATGCCACTGTTGTAGTTGAGGCAAAGGCTCCAATGGAATCATGCCTTCCATATGCTCACTACTCTCCATCAGTTTAAATTTCCAGTTGAACTTGTGTTTTTTCCTCACGCTACTTTTCTGACATTGTGGTGAGCAGAAGTTTGTGTTCTTTATGTAGAAATTATTGCGGCGGCCAACTCTTCCACAAAACTCACATAATGCTGAAATAGTATAAGATGTAAAAATAATTACTGATCAAATTATAGATTATAGGGCATGGAAGTGAACAACATCTTCAATGCTGGACTGAGAGCAAAAGAAAAATCTGCCATGCTAGTCTAGGAGCGAGAGAAAAACTTAGAATGTGGCAGCTGCATTTCCTCCTGGGCACCCGGGATCTGCGGGTGTCTGTATTTTGCATATTAGGTGATGGGATGACAACCTGTCACTACAGCTAAAAATCTATCTTAAATAACCCCTTAAAATTTTGTCTGACTTGGAGTAACAACCTTTGTTTAAGGTCTGCCTACCCCATTAGAGATAACGCGTGATTATATGTATGTATGTATGTATATATGTGTAAAAATTATTACTGATCAAACTATAGATTATAAGGTATGAAACTGAACACTGTCCCAAAGGAACATAGGTCCAAATATTAAAAAGAATTTGGACCTCCCATACAAATTGACTGACTCTCTTTGTATGGGAGGCTCAATTTTTTTTTCGTGTTTCGACCTATGTTCCTTGGGGAAAGTTGCTTAGTTTCATGTGTCAAATCAAACCCTAAAAATGTGGTAAGCTATTTTCTTACTCTCTGTATAAATATGTGGCATTTGCTACGGTTTGAGTCTCAATACTATTCAATGAATAATGCCAGCTCATGTGCTCATTTAAATTCATGAAGTATGGACATTGAACACACACATTATTGCAAAGACTGTTTCGATTCGGACGGTAATGTCCCTTTCGCAAAATGTCCCGCTTGCTGAAAACGGCCCGTTATCGAAATGGCCCGTTATCAAAACGGCCCGTTAGCAAAACGGCCCGTTATGAAAACGGCCCGTTATGAAAAAGGCCCGTTATCGAAATGGCCCGTTATTAAAACGGCCCGTTATCGAAATGAAAATTGAACTTTCCGGACCTGAAGGTCAAAACCCTTCAGGTCACCACCTTCTCGGCAGTTTTACTACCAAATATATAATTTCTACTCTGACTGAATCTGTATATAGCCTAATTACAATCCCACTTGGAAACCAAACGAATCACATGGATCCTCTTTGCTTAGATTAATACTGGCTATAAATAACAATAACATTATCCTTCACGTTTCAATGACACTTTATATTGTCAATGAGTCACATTCCCCATTCTCATAGTAAACCCTGCTATTAGAAAATACTTATTTGTGAGAAATTAACGAATCTGCGATAATTATGGAATTTGCCACATCTCAAAAAGGAAAAGAAACCATCATGATTGATGGTTTTCGCTACACTAAAAATCGGATTAATAAAGATGAATCCACTCAGTGGAAATGTACCAAGAGAGACATATGTACTGCATCTATCACTATTGATAAAAAGAAGGAAAATATAATACGCCGGACGAATCATACTTGTGAGCCTGATTTAATTGGAAATCATGTATTCCAAACTATCGACAAAATTAAAAAAAAAGTATGTGAAGATTTTGGTCCAATAATGAAGATATATGAAGAAAGTATGGCAGGCGTATCTAAAAAATATCGTGAGCATACTGACCGAATACCTGACTTCTTGTCGAAAAAAGACTCTCTATACAGAGCAAGGAAAAAATATTTAAATTCAGAACGCTTGGTATTTAATAAGTTATCGGAAGTGTACGTTCCAAATGGTTTAGGGGAACATTTTTTGATAGCTGAAGACGGCGATGATGATAAAATTTTAGTTTTTGCAAGTAATAGTGCCAGAAAAATTATGCATACATTGAAAAATGGCTCATATTATGGAGATGGCACATTTAAATCTGCTCCACGTCCTTGTTTTCAGGTTTATTCGATTCATTTAGACTTATATTCGAACTCTGAGTCTACCAACATTATTCCGGTAATATATGCTCTATTACCCGATAAGAGTGAGATCACGTATACAAGGCTATTTGAAATCATCAAAAATAGATTGGGTATAACAATGCATTCATTCAAATGTGATTATGAAAAAGCCGCTATGAATGCATATTTGAAAATATATCCTCAGGGAAAATTAAGCGGCTGTTTCTTTCACTACCACAAAGCGATATGGAAAAAGGCAAAAGAATTCAATACTTCCTACAGAGCCAGTGGTCGAAAAGTTGTAAGACGATGTGCTATCCTAGCATTGTTACCACCACAATCTATTGCCCAAGGATGGGAAATTATACACAAAGATGCTCCAAAAACATATGAGGTCACCAAATTTCTTGAATATTATCAAAAGACTTGGTATCCAAATCTATCTCCATCAATATTAAGCTGTGCCCACGAAGCTCACAGAACCACAAATGTCGTAGAAGGTTGGAATCATCGTTTAAACACTCGTATCGAAAAAAGACCAACGCTTTTCTCTTTTATTCATAAAATTAAAAAAGAAGCAAAGCACCAAGACCTGAATATTAACCATTTTTTGTTTGGCAAATTGAAAAAAAATAAAAGGAAGCGCAACCAAATATTCAACAAGAAATATATAAAAGCTCTTAACAAATTAGAAAGCGGAAAAATATCCGTAAAACAATTTATAACAAGAGTAACATTCATTCGACTCTCATCAGGATATTGATAACTTTTATGGAAAGGAAATATCCCTCCTAGTTTAACAATTAATGTTTTAGTGCAAAAGTATGTTTTAGTTCTTTTTAGTTTAAGAATAAATGTATGTTTAAGTTATTTTTTTTTATAATCTAATTAGGCAAGTTGGTAAGATTACAGAAAAATTAATAAAACATTTTGTCCATATTATATGGTTTTTATTGTAGGAAACGAGCTAATAGGTATACAGCACACGGGTTGATTGCCTCGGGTAAATTGATTCATAACCCATTCAGCCCGCGGGATTTGCCTAACACTTTATAGCTTCCAGATCTACTCAGCCCACGGGCTAAGTTAGATGTGGGGCCAGTTGACCCATATGAGGGTTTGATTTCGTGTAAGGGACATTTCGCGAACGGGACATTTTGCGAACGGGACATTTCGCGAACGGGACATTTCGCGAACGGGACATTTCGCGAACGGGACATTTCGCGAACGGGACATTTCGCGAAAAGGTCTTGTTTTTAGAAGCGGGACATTTTGCGAAAGGGACATTACCGTCCGAATCGGACTGTTTTGTTATTCTTGAACATAGAATAATTTTCAGGCAAAGTTTGATCTGTTGTTGATACATAGTAAATATTTAATTTCTTTCATCTGCTTGTAATGTAAGTTGACAAAAATGCACATATGGGCATATATAGGGTTGCCAGGTATTCAGATAAAGCCGGACATAAGTAGGCTTTTTGATTGCATGTCCGGCCAAAATAAACAGTGTCCGGCTTTATTAGACTTATTACATTTCACAAAGAAGTGTGGCCAACACACAAGATTGACAGAGCGCAAGTCACAGTCGACTAGTCTGTGCACTTGCGCTCTGTCAATCTTGTGTGTTCATTCCTCAATTGATAGAGCATGTGCCATATTTATATCTATTATTTCATTCTAATGAACATTTACATTAACAAAATACATGATAATAATAAAAAAGAGCTTGATTTTAGATTTATTTTTTCGTAGAATCAATTTAATACTGAGGCAAAAATTGTCAACAATGTAGGGTGACCAGCCTATCTCCCCAAACGTCTGGCAAAACTGGCTGGTTTGTCCGGCTATTGGGTTTCGCGACCTGGGAACTCTAGGCATAAATATATCTGCATATGGGGTGTGCTCAGCTGATACATGAACATTATGCAGTTCATGTAAAACTGTTTCGAGGTTGATTTTATTGCCATACCTCGATGTTCAGAATTAAGTAAACATCTTGTTACTGTGTGATGTAATATGCACATCTAAAAAGGGCCCGGCCGGCGAATTTACATGTACGAAGACTTATGCGCTAAGTTAAAGGTGGTGTTCATACTTACTGAAGCCATCTTTTTCCAAAGGCACAATGGTTAAATCATCCACAATATTTTGTTCATCAGTTAATTCACTCGTGTTCGTATTCACATTGCCACCGACATCGTAATAAGCCATTATTCAATGCTAGACACTGAATAAAAATCGAAGAGCATCCTTTTTGTAAACACAGCAACAGTCATGACTTACAAGTGTTGATACACACTTCATTGAGTTGTTATTGCAGTCTTAATTAAATCCAATAAACCATGGATATATTGTGCACATATAAACTATAAAAATGTATGGAAACTTAAAATACAACGCTTTAATGCATATATTTATCTTGTAAAAACCCCTAGGTACTGTTCGCTTCACATCACAGAGTCCAGTTAATGTACGGCCACGTATTGTACAGGCAGATATTACGAAGCCAATGTTATGTACATGTAATATCGGGCTGTGCATTATCTGCCGTTCAATATTTGGACTTCAATTATCATCACGTACTGATATTGTACAGCCAGTATTTGGAAGCCAAGGAAAGCACACCCAATAATTGAAGTACATGTACATGAAATATCAGCCCGTGCTTTCCTTGGCCTCCAAATACGGGCTGTACAATATCGGTACAGGGGATAAGGTACGCCCCGGATTACGTGTACATCAGGTGTTATTGGTCAACTCAAGGTCAGTTCATATCGTTTTCTATTGGTCAAGACACCGTTCTTTTGTTTATGCTCGGAGCCTCGTTCAGACGCAAAAAAAAAGTACTCTTAAAAAGAAACGCAATTGAACACTGCCTATACAGCCTTGTTTGGCGAGTTGTTTGGGTGGAGCATGGCGGGAATCCGCAGAAAACTAGCAAAACAGAAAAAAAATGAGTTTCTTTTGGATGAGGTAAATTAGGATTTGTTTCTTGTAATGTTTTTGTTGTCGATTCTAAAATGTAGATGTCACTGTTCCATTTATTAAGATAAAATAAGATAAGGGCCCATATTGGGCGGTTTCGCCTTTTTTGATTTCGCCTATTTGTTTTAGCATGTTGATAAAAATGCGTCTAAAGGTGAGTCTCAAGCGTTTTGTTTCGAAACAAAACATCGCAACAAGACAGAAACACAACATTGTATGATTTGTTTGCGTAGGAAAATGTTTCTGGCTAAAACAAAACATTTGTGTAGAAGCTATCATGAATTCTGACGAGGAAGACGTGACGTGCTCTCTATTTTAGCAAACGCAAATGCAATTTCAAGGCGAATCCTGACAACCCATCAACAAAGCTATTTCATCAACTGATCCTATTTTAATGAGAATTAAACCAAAAAGTCATTAAATTTTATGGAGAAACCAGTACAATCGACGACCACCGACAACATTTCCCACGCTTTTTTGGATTTTTTGTTAGATAGAATAGAACACTATTTGCGTATTGCCACAGACAAAAACGTAGGAAATCGAGGAAATCAAATTTTTAATCATCTGTGTAGGAAATCAACAAAGCGCGAAAGGTCCCGGACTTTCTTGTAAGAAAAGTTAGAGTGACCAATAATCAAAGAGTATAATGATTAATGACAATGAACCATCTAGTATGCCAATTTTCAAAACTACCGGTTTGATTCCCGCGTCAAAATTCCGAATTACTGGTTTAGTTATGACGTTTTCAAAATCTTGATTACGCAGTGGAATTGTCAATGACGAAATTGATTTTTGCATGCATGCCAAGTTTTGAGCGTGATTTAAGATAGATTTGTAGGTATATTGCTGTAGTGACAGGTTGTCAGTCCATCGTCTAAATTGCAATGTACAGAGAAACCCTCAGATCCCTTAAAATTTTAGTTGGTTTCTACAGCATGCCCGGAATGAAATGCAGCTGGCACATTCTATGTTTTTCTGTCGCTCCTAGTCCAGCATGGAAGAATTTAATAGGATAAATAATATGTTAATTTATGTTAGTAGGTATTTATGGTTTTGTTATACATATCGAGCCATAATAGGCAGAACATCAACTATTCAGGAGATGTTTTTATTATTTTTCTCATAAACTACAACTGCTTTCGCATCCATTTTAAGACAGAAAAAACAATTTTAATTACAGGTATGAAAAGGTTTACACTGTTTTTTAATAATAAGAGCAGTTTCATAGATAGGGGCGGTTACGATAAAAAAACATTTACCAAAACTATGCATTTAATTAAAATGGTGGTTACGATCATACGATACTTCAAAAAACCTACAGGTGCGTTCAAAATTTGCATTTAAAATATTTAATAATGTGATTATTTTCTACACTAAATTGTTTAGTTCTGGGCATTTTATTGAAATTAAACAGTTTTGAGAATTTTAACAATTCTACGGACGATGCCTTTAAGCCTTCTTTGGAGGCGTAGCGTATGCCGAGAAGAACTAATGGCAGTATCTCAGACCAGTTACTGTTCTCATGTCACATGATTGCTGCTTTCATTTGTCTGTGAAATATCTCTATCATGCCATTGGCAGCTGGATGGTAAGCTGTTGTTCGCTTCTGCTGGAAGCCTGCTATTTTTGAAAAATATTTGAAAAGGGCTGATTTAAATTATCGTCCTCTGTCAGTTACAATTCCGATAGGGCATCCAAAACGTGCAATCTAACCAGATAGAGAGCGATAAAGCGATAAAGTATTAAATTGCTTGCTGGCTCTCAACAAAAAACTATTTTGCCTATAATTAGTACCTGCCGAAGGTACAATAAGTGGAACCTTATGTATATATCTGCGAGGTGTATGATGTAGTTGATTTTGAAAAGAAGTTCGGGATAATCCACAATACACAGCAGGCAGATCATCCAGACCAGCTGCCTTATAGGGATCTAGGATCTATTTAGAACAGTTTGTTCATTTATACTAACACTAAAGATATCTGATACTGAAATAGAAGAGTCTACAGTAATAGGAGAAAACTTAAAGTATCTACACGAAATTACCAAATTATTGTAACGACCCCCCCCCCCCTTTTTTTTCTTGTTTAATATTAAGAAGTTATGTACCTTTGATTAAAATAAGAAACTTAGTTTTGGCCTTTAGTGATACGTCTACATCTACGAAGTGAAAGAGTAAACCCAGTCCTTAAAAAGGTAAGATAATATCCAATCCATCGAACGTGAGATTAAATAATTTTGTCAATAAGCCTTTCTTATTCTACTAAGTAGAGGTTGATAACGTTCCTTCCTCTCTCAAACTGTTTAACTAATTTCTCTGGAATAAATCTAAGTTGAAACAGAACGTAAATTTTTCAGATTCACACAAAACATCAAACATATTCATCTAATTTTCTACCCTGTTAAGCATAAATTCCTCTAAAAATGTTTCAGATTATTATAGCGGTAAAATCGTCAAATTTACGAATTGATTTACATAAAGCTAATTTTTTTATTTCGCGACAATCAAAACTTACTTTGTACCCGTAGGGACTAATGTCCTATCTTCCAAGCTTAAACTTAAAACTGTCATCGACAAATTTAAAAAGTAAATTCCTAACTCGAATTGGCGGCTTAGTTTTACAATGAAAAATACAAAATCCACTATAAAAAGGAAAGGCATGCGGCCAAAAGCTGCCCCAAGGTTCTACCAACAAGTTCTCTACTCCAGGAATCCCTTTCCAAGTTAACAGGTAAGAACACTTCTGCAATACTTTCCAAGTACTTATCATAACCTCAGATCAAAACATGAACTTTCCGTTGCAACTATTTTGCTAAACTTGTTAGATTATGTATACTTACCACCATAATTTAAATTTCTTATCTAACCTATCATTACCATTTCCAGGAAAAACCCTGAAACTAGAAGATTTGCAGAAGATTCTGTCAAAATAAGTTAGTCAACAAAACTATTGTTACCAACTTAAGAATCGCGGTTACAACTAGTATTCCTAGGTAAGTTTTGTTTGGCTAGTAATAGAAACAATATTTCCAGTCAAAACTACTGTCACTAATGTTCTAAATACCTAAATCACTCCATAACATTCTAACAGTAAAGATAACCAAATCCAATAACTTTTTTTACAGTCCCAGTCATTGCAGAGAAAGATCTTTCAGTTGTGAAACCTACAACTAATGCAGTCAGCGCAATAATTCTCTGACCGGCCTGCGCTAAAGGAAAAGCTTCTACGTCTGATCTCAAGTTCTCGTCAGGATTCCAACGGTAAAACATAATTTAATTTAGTTCATAGTTACTGAGTTAGTTTGAATGTTTATATCACAAATTCCTTTTCTAAAGTACCACCCTAAGCTCATTCTACTAGAATTTAAAGTATGTACCTTACCTAACTATGTGTTTTAAATTCAGTTGTTCCTGCATTAATACAGAAAGAGGATATGAGATTAAACACAACAACAGAAGAACACCCACTATGGAAACCAATTATTTGATAAAATTATTCCTATGTCACAAATTAATATTCGGCTTGGATTAAATTCTTTCATGGTTTTGGTTTATTATTTCTGGTTTGTTTGAATTGAAAAATGTGTAGTAGAAGTTGCTATTCTATAAATATTACTTTATTTACATTCAGAGTCAGAAGTGAGTTTGTGAACATACAACCAGTTCTAATTAAATTGGATGTGCTATTAAATTAAGATACCATCCTAGATTTTTGAGATAGCGTCACATACTAATGCTTAGAAACCTTTAGACATATTTTTTTTTTGTTTGAGAGGATCATCTCCGGCCATACGCTGCATAGGTATTGATTTAGTTTGACTATGCCCTAATCTGTCAATTAATAATGAGGCTGTATTGTATTTTATTATAGCCTCTAGCCCTACTGCAGATCAGGTACCCTGTCTCCTTTCAAACATTGACTTTGAATAGAAGCCCACCACATATTTCCAATACTTTGCTCGTACGCTAAATTTAAATTACCACCTTTATTTTAAGTAATCAATATGTCAACATTCTTGTTGCTATTCTAATTGAGACGTCTTTATGGTATAAATACATATATATTTTATATTAAAAGCTACATAAGAAATTCCTTAATATAAATAAAGGTGTTGCAAACATGATTCTAAAAATAGCCAACTGTATTGGAAATCTCTTTTTCTGAATTTAATTTTTAGTGAATTTATTTGGAACTTCAAAAATATAGGTAAAAGCTGTTGTCAGTTTAAAAGTCATGGACAAAATCTTAATCCAAAGCAATATTCTGTATTAACTTGTCACCCTAATTCAGTTTGTCTTACTTTTCCAAAAAAATCTTTCTCTGACTGAATTTATCAAAAAAATAACAAATCTCATCAACATAGGTACAATTTCCTTTCAAACAACCAGTTAAGAATATCCTTTATCCCAACATTGAAACTATTTATTTGTTATCATCAACAATTTCCCAATCATGACAATCAATTATACTGCCAGATATATCATTTTTATTAGATATCATTTGAACCATTAATATAGTTACTCTTATTGTTCTGAGCGTTCTACTAGAATATTATATTTTATTCAATAAATGGCCAAACAACTGTTACATCTTATCATCAGTCAGCACACCACTGTCAGATCAAAGTAATTGTTAGTGCAGTCCTATATATCAAAGATTTATGTTTAATATTCAATACAGGATAACTTTAACTAATTGTTTTCAATAGGTAATTCTTTCTTACATAAATTTAGTTTCTTTATAAATAATTATTAACTTTAGGACCCTTCAACCAAATCTAGCCTCTATCTACTATAGGGTTCCTGAGAATTGAATTCACCAGTACCTACTTAGTGTATACTACTACGATTCACGTCTGACCCGCTTCGGGAGCAGGTAATGTGACAAAGTAGATATTATAAACTTAATAGAGCAGTTTTGAAGTTAATTTTATAGCAAATTTTACTTAAAGACTATAAATAAATATATCCCTACAATGAATACATATATTAAACACTTTATTTTTCGCATTTCCCCATACCTTTTCACTGTAACGATTTTTCTATTATTGCTGCTATTGTTAAACAATATTTGTTTTGTTTCACTTAACATTCCACATCCAACTGTAGCTTTAGCTATATACGATGAAATAGACCGGTTACTTCATTCTCTTCCTAAGCCTTACATTATACTTGGTGAAATTAACGCTCATGACCCATTTTCTACTGACTAATACTAAAATTGCTCTTGCAAATAGGCCTTGCTTTTACCTATTCTTGATTACGGTGATATCTTTTATCCCGATCTAACAAAAGAATTGCTCAATAAACTGGAGCGGCTTTAGAATTTCTGCATTCGTTTCATATTCGGCTTAAGAAAATATGATCATGTCTCAGCCTACAGATCTAAGCTCAAATGGCCCATCCCATTCCACCTAAGTACTGTAGCGTATGTACGTTGTATATCCTATCATATCGTATATGTCCGTCTCCGTGTTCAGCCGCTTAGGCGTGAAAGAGCAACAAACAGACAGACAGAGTTACTTTGGCATTTATAATATTAGTATGGATGTGTGGGTTAGTACATGAACGCTTTATTAGAAATATGAGTTTATATTTTTTCGTTTGTCTTATGCAGCATAGTACATAATTGCTTATTTATAATGATGGATATTGTATTAAGCAAAAATGTAACTAGGAAATTGTGGGAAATCTAGAAAAGTTAGCCTAATTTGAGCTAGATAGGATAAACTTATTTTTTTAGAGCAAAACTGCATTCATAACTCAATTTCAGTCATGGTGTGGGTTGATTTGATACATAAACGCTAAACACGGTCCCTATAACTAGCTATGTAACAAACAACCCACAACTACTCGACACCTACCTACTGTTTTTTTTCTAAAATATTTGACCCTGTCATTCGCGTACAAGTAAAAAATTAACCCTACTAGAAAATACCTTCTTCTTCCTAGGCTTATCCCGTATCTCACGGGGTTGGCTACCTAATCTAGGGAATTGAACGAGGGTACTGGTTTTTACACAGAGCGACTGTCATCTGACCTCCACAACCAAGAAGGGAAACCAAACCCAATCCTAGATTAGGTCAAGAGTTTTCAAGCCGCCAATGCACTGGCCTCTGATATGGCTTAACGACTAATATCTACGGTATTAAACGATATTAACCGGGACCAACGGCTTAACGTGCCTTCCGAAGCACGGAAAAAGCACCGAATAAACGTACATATGAAATTCGAAAACCGAAAAACACATTGGTACGTGGGATTTGAACCACGACCTCCCGCTCAGGAGGCAGCGGCCCTATCCACTACACCATCGGGCCCTAGGAAATACCATGTACCTATTAATAATCGTTAAAATATGGCCAATGTAATCGTGAAAGAACCCGAAACGTTGTATCGCAGCAACCCAGGACACCAATAGAAAGAATAAGGTACTTAAGTAGCAGCTATCACCTAATCCTACTAATAAATCCCCAAGTACTTAGTAACACAATGAAACGAACACGTCTAAAATAATGAAATGAATGGCGCCAATTTTATAAAGGTAATTAAGATCTTATACTATTAATTTGGCCTGTAAACTTTTGATAGCAAACTATATAAATATCCTTCCTACTATTGAATTTACTAGTCATTTAAACATTTCCAACATTACGATATTATTATTCAGTGAATAAAAATAAATTAGAATTAAATGTTTTTCTAACCTTGGCTGCATAGCGGCAACCTACGCTAAAAGGATAATTTAAAAATCTACGACCGTCTGTCAAGCAGTGCTGCCAAGTGCGGCGATTTATCGCCATGTAGGCTATCTCGGAGGGTGCTGTGCCGACCAAAAATACTGGTCGCAATTTAGGCTATCTGGAAAAAAATATTAGGCGATAATAGGCTACTTCAAAAATAATTAGGAGAAGTAGGATATTTTCATCATATAGGGTACTAATACGAACAAAATTGGTCCAAACACATAGGTTTTCTTAATAATCATTGGGAATTTCTACCATCTACCCATAGTCCACCCTCTTTGACTCAAGATTTTTCGATCGAACCAAATTATTTAAATAAAATCCCTACTAAATAGAGTCTTAATGGATAGGTCTCAAGCATTTAAAATAGTAGCTATTTATACTATTCGTAAGTTATTTAGGCGATTTTAGGCTACTTTACCTTGGGTGACTTTTAGGCGACTTGAAATTGACTTTTCGGCGATTTCGTACCAAAAAGACTTGGCAACACTGCTGTCAAGTGTCAACTTAGCCGTTATTTTTCCCCAAAGTAGTTCGGCATAAAAACGTGATAAAACCCCTAATTTAAAGGTGTAAAAATACTAGCTAACCTTTAATCATAAGTTCGGAAACCCCCCACGAAAGCTAGTAAAGTAATTCCTACGAAACTTGGATTTTTCACCCATAAACAAGGTTTGTTAACTTAGTAATTTTTTTCTGTTAGAGTTTACACTTTATTGGTCTAAATACTTACTAAAAGTCTACTTTGAACCGTACACGTATGATACTATAGTGATATAATCATTTCAACCATGCTTTAATACAGTTCTGTCTTATTTTCAGAATGGAAAATTGACGCAACAACAAATCTTAACCTTGAGCATTACAAGCATAGTTGTCTCGCGAACCCACCTCTAAGCTGTGGAAATCTACAAGAGTACCCAGCAAGATAGTATTAGTATTAAAAGTTGATAATGCTAAGTTACTAACAGCATTTTGTTTGCAAACATAACCTCTTTGAAAAACCCATCACTACTAAATTTAAATGGTCAGAGTGTCAAGTTCAGGGCGGAGCATACATACATATAATCACGCCTTTATCCCTAATGGGGTAGGCAGAGCGTAAACGACCTAAACAAAGGTCGTTCCGCCACATCTGACAAAGTTTTGAGGGTTATTCAAGATGGTTTTGTACGTATATTGCTGTAGTGACAGGTTGTCAGCCCATCGCCTAAATTGCAATATACTAAATTTAAACTCCCAACTTAGTATACCCTAACAATGTAAGAAACATAACCTTATTACGTATTTTCCTGTTCCAGGCTTATCCCTGAGCAACCTACAAAGAATGTTCTTCTATCATACAATCCAGTTCATTCAAAGAGTTTTAAATATCTGAGTAGAAACATCTAAATTCAAACTGCCAACTAAGTATACCCTAATAATGTAAGAACACAAACAAACATAAACATATAGTCACGCCTTTATTCCGAATGGGGTAGGCAGAGCGTAATCGACTTAAACAAAGGTCTTTCTGCCACGTATGATCAAGTTTTGAAGGTTATTTAAGATAGATTTGTAGGTGCCTGCCTCCGTGGTCTAGTGACTTGTGTCATGGACTCCTGATCCGGAGGTCCTGGGTTCGATTCCCAGGGGGGAATCACAAAGTTGATATTTGAGAATTTATCACTTTGTGAATTTTTCCCCAGTTTGGTTAGGACATTGCAGGCTGAATCACCTGATTGTCTGAAAAAGAAAAAGATTTCGTGCTTCGGAGGGCACGTTAAGCCGTCGGTCCCGGTCGCTGTCTTTGATAGTGGTCGTTACTCAAACCATGTCAGAGGCCTGGTAGTTGTGCTACTAGGCGGTTTAAAAACTCTGACACCAGGGTTCATCGGGTCGATAGACTCGATACCCACTCGACAGAAGAAGAATCGACTTAAACAAAGGTCTTTCTGCCACGTATGATCAAGTTTTGAAGGTTATTTAAGATAGATTTGTAGGTATATTGCTGTAGTGACAGGTTGTCAGCCCTAAATTTCAATACACTGTAACCCTGGAATCCCTTTTGCTAACTTCTACAGCATGCCCAGGAGGAAGGGCAGCTGGAATATTCTATGTTTTTCTATCTCAGCATGGAAGAAACATAACCTAAATTGGTATTTTCCTGTTCCAGACTTATCCCCGAGCGACCTACAAAGAAAGTTCTTCTATCATACAATCCAGTTCATTCAAAGAGGTTAAAATATCTGAGTAGAAACACCTAAATGAAGAGCAATCTGAGTTTTGACTAATAGTATCTAATACTAACTTGGAATATTTACCTACATGAAGCCATCCTTCGGTAAGTTACCATATTAGATTTAATCTTTCATAATTATAGTCTTTGGAAACGTTTTGTCTAACTATGAGATAATTTATCATGCGGAATAGAGTTATTTACTGCCAAAAACAAGATTAACTAAAGAAATTACTTGCAATCAAATGCTTGACATGAAATAACCTTATTTACACATTTTTTTTACTTAATGTTGAACCATAAATTCTTATTGTAATTTAAATAACTATTATAACTGTATTTATTTTGTTTCAGATGATAAATTTTTCAAAAAGGATATTTCTACCAGAAAATGGTCAAGCATCCCAATAATTAATTTATTTCTTTGTTTAGTAATTAGACTTCTTTGCAGAATGTCTGTGATTTTTTTTATAGTTTCTCTATAGTATTGTGAATACCTTTACAAAGTTTGAGCCCGCAGAAATTCTTAATTTTAGAGTTATGAATTTGTAAAGTTTTGAATTTTAGTATTGTAATAAAGTTACTTTTTACACTCTAATGATAAAGGACAACTTTGCAATACTAATTTAGATATTAACTTAAACATTATGTAGCGCAGAATTAAGTTTTAAAACATTTTTAAAATAAATAACCTAATAGTTATAAGATACTACAAGGTGAGATAGTGAAAGATTGATTAAGGGCTATGGCTGGTTTTGCTTTCTTTTCATATAAAAATAATATGTGATAAAATATAAATATGTAAAATAGCCAGTTCTAAATCTGTCAGAATTTACCTAGACCTAGAATTTGTACATTTTTATTTATCGCTATAAAAGCTCCTTCCCCGCTCTTTGTAAGTGTTGAATGTTGTTGTTCTTATAGTTCTTCATTATGTTATTATTTTATTGTTGAAGAGGGTTTATTTACTTTGTTTTCCTATCTGCAATGAAGACATGTAGCCAAACAACCTCCATACATTGGGCTAGCTCCCACGGTAAGCTTTCAATACTGCACCTACATACTATTCAATTAAGCACCTTTGAATTAGCAAAGCAAACAACATAATAGCTCATAATAGCTGCCTAACATGCTGGCCTGGGAGCGAAAGAAAAACATAGACTGTGCCAGCAGCATTTCCTCCCGGGCATGCTGTAAAAACCAGCTAAGGGATCCGAGGGTTTCAGTATAATTTAATTTAGGCGATGGTCTGACAACCTGTCACTACAGCAGTATACCTACAAATGAAGCTTAAAGTGACCCTCGAAACTTTGTCAGTCATGGTGGAATGACCTTTGTTTAGGTCGTTTACGCTCTGCCTACCCCATTAGGGATGAAGGCGTGATTATATGTATGTATGTATGTATGTATATAACAACATAATAGTTGTATCTACTAAGAGAGGTTTAGAATAAACTTACATAATATTACTAACAAAACAGCTTTCTACTGAGTGTTCCAGAATCTCAGTTTATCATTCTAGGTTTTCTGTCAACTATAAATCTACAAGGTGCTGATAATAATAAAACAAAAAAGTTATTTGTTGCCAAATGTATGAAAGCATTTCGCATATTATGACTACATAATTTACTAAGCAAGTGACTCTAGGTGGAACAAAGCTTTAAGTCCATAAGAATAAATAATTGTAAACATATGTTTTTGTCTGTTTGTAAATCTGCAATTAAAAATATGAAATAAATATGAATTTAACATAGACATTATATATTAAATATTTGAGCTGATTGAAAATTTACATTTAGAATATTAATTAAATATTATAAGTATTGGGTCGTTGACGCTCTGCCTACCCCATTAGGGATAAAGGCGTGATTATATATGTATATATGTATATTATAAGTAGATTCTATTTCTATTTCCACTTTAAACTATGTTTGTTTAGAACTGTTTGATATACTGTCTGAATCTTACAGTACTTTGTATCCAAAATGAGTTCTTTTATTTGAACTATGTTTGAAAACAGATATGTAGGCAGCTTTAATTCGCTAAAGATACATTTTATATTCATAACTTAGCATCTTCAAGGTCTCAGATTATCAAGTAAGTCTTACTTCATGAAACACTTGTGTTTGTATGATGTAATATAAAACTCTTATCACTATGGTAAAGAAGCATTTCTACATAGAATGTTTTCATTCTACGAGTATTGTTTAAGGTAATCTACTTACAAAATGTTTCATATCAGCAAATCTCTTTCTTTTCTAAGACATTGTTACATACATACATACATATAATCACGTCTTTATCCCTAATGGGGTAGGCAGAGCGTAAACGACCTAAACAAAGGTCGTCCCGCCACTTCTGACAAAGTTTAGAGGGTCATCCAAGATAGATCTAAGACATTGTTAATGCAGTATTAATTTTATTTTATTGCTCAGATAAAGCCATCTATTATTTTATTTTTCCAAAGATTTAGTTTTCTACAAAGCTCATACAACAGAATGAGAAGTATCTTTCACCATTTAATTTATCATTCTCTTCTCTATTAATTAAAAGAGATCAAAAATGTGCCACTAAAATCTAAGCAAAAGCTAGAGTTATCTATATACAGCCTCTTAGAGAATTTATGTTTAATCTTATTTGAGTATTTTCTATCAAAATAGAAGTGACTTGTTCAACGGATTCTACGTGTAATCACGCCCTACACACAGGCTGGTTTAGCAGAGCATCAAACTAAGTATAAGTTTAATATTTTGGAATGGAAAGTTAGTTCTTTGAGAATTTAATTTAGGTACATTTATGGAATTTAATAATTTAAAATATATTAACTTTACTAGTTGAATTTAAACACTAAATGCCAAGAAATGTTCTATATGGAGACCTTCCTCACTACGCGTTACCTAAAGTCCCTCCCTACTAGGTATAAAAGTGGAACTAAGTAAACCTAATACTTTCTAACTTTGTCTAACTCCTAACTTTTCTACTGTGATCATCACTGATGATTCAAGGCTAGGGTAAGGGCCCAATATTTAGAATTCTAATCGTGTGGTGTTTGAATGTGTGGCGTTCATTGCATTTTAGCCAAAATGCTTTGAAAGCAAAAGGGATTCGAGGGTAACAGTGTATTTTAATTTAGGCGATGGGCTGACAACCTGTCACTACAGCAATATACATTACAATCTAAAATTGCCCTCAATTTATGTCAGACGTGGCGAAAGCGCCTTTTAGGGATTAAGGCGTTGTAAGGGATAAAGGCGTGATTTTATGTATGTATGTATGCTTTGAACCCTAAAACTAGCTATTTGTACGAGATGAGTGGTCTCGGTTTATGGCCTATCAACATAGTAGAAAGATGGGTCTACTATGCTAAAAGTCTTTCTACTATGCTATCAACCTATACTCGTGTGGCGGCTATTTACTTGCAAATCTCACGAATGAGATTAAGGAAGCAAGATAAATTGCCAAGTGTAATGTGAATAGACAGACTGACCATCTATATCTGAGCATCCCCTATCGGTTTGCGGGACGCTGTCCCTTACACCCAGTATTAATTACAAAGAATCTGGTTTCATCTTCCATGCTAGACTGGGAGCGAGAGAAAAACATAGAGCCAGCTGCAATTCCTCTCAAGAATTCTGTAAACACCAGCTAAGAGATCCGAGGGTTGTATACTGCAATTTATACAATGGGCTGACAACCTGTCACAACAGCAGTATACCTACAAATCTATCTTAAATAACCCTCAAAACTTTGTCAGACGTGACGTAGCAGAACAACCTTTGTTTAGGTGGTTTACGCTCTGCCTACCCCATTAGGGATAAAGGAGTGATTGAATGTATGTATGAAGGATCTGGTGAACTCTGGTTACACACATATTGTATGAAAATAGAGGTCAAGCAAAATGGCCGGGTAGAAATGACTAATATGTTACCATTATTCGTTGGCCTCTACTTTCATATAAATTGTAAGTTGCTAAATTGTGACTTACTAAAATCAAAATCAAATCATTTATAATAAAATAATATAGGTTCTTTATTCCATATCATAAATAATAAGTTTTGGGCTTAAATTAAATTTCTTTTTGGGCTTAGTTTTTCTTCCAAGTACAGTTAGTTGATCCTTCTGTCTACTTCTTCTTCATTGTTTCCAGGATTTAATTTTTACGTGATTTGTCATTATTTTGGTTTTGCTCGTATTCATGTGTAGACCAACTTTCTGCTTTGGGTGTCCAGCAATTGCATCATTCCTTCGAGTTGACTTGGCGATTCTGCGAATGGACTCAAATCAAATCATTTATTTAACCATACATATAATCACGCCTTTATCCTTAATGGGGTGGGCAGAGCATAAACAACCTAAACAAAGATTGTTCCATCACAACTGACAAAGTTTTGAGGGTCATTTAAGATACATTTGTAAGTAGGTTTGCTGTAGTGACAGGTAGTAAACCCTCAAAACCCTTAGTTGGTTTTTACAGCATGCCCGGGTGGAAATGCAGCACATTCTATGTTTTTCTCTCACTACCAGGCCAGCATGGAAGAAGGACTCATCATAAAGTCACATAATCCCTTCCTAACCTTTCATGTTTAAAGTTAGAAAGCAACATAAACCTTATGAATGTTGAAAAATTGAACTGAAGGATAAATAGTAAAAAGTTAAATTAGTAAATTGAGCAAGCAGCAATTGACATTTTGGGATTATGATGTCCACTAAATATTGGTAAATTTTTATTAATGTTACTTACTCCACTTTTAAATAATTACAAAGCTCACCTTGCAGAAATCTATTACAAATACAGTCCGGTCTGCTGCTGCTGCGGGTTTCTTCTTGATGGCCGGCGGAGAGACGCCTTCGGGGCTAAGCCCCCTGGGCGTTGGATCTACAGGCCGCCTTGCCGTATTAGACTTGGTTGTCTCCAGGAGGTTGTTTCACATCGCGGCGAGACTCGAGCCAGCCGGATGATTCCCATAGGGGGAGGCCCAGCTAGCGAACTCCAGCACGCGATGGCTTGTACTCCTGTATCCTGTTATTTACATTATAATGTTATGTACTCCATAATAAATAATAAATCTAGTGATTAACGGCTTTTGTGTTTTCACAAATCTATCTGTTTATATAAAAAAACTTTATAATCCTTTATCACGACTATGACACTCATGACACTTGTGTTTATGATGACGTTAATGAAGCAGAGCACAAGCTGTAGAAGAAGATCGAACGATGACTCTTGTCAATTCTTGCCTATATTTTATCTCTCTCTAGCTTGTCGCTATCGCTACTAGCTTGGTAAATCTAAAAGTCAAAACAAAGCATACAGAGTTTATTGTCTACGATCCATTGCTACTGATTGGCTGGTGGAATTTTGACATGAGGAATAGCCGCCATGTTGGTTCCCAAATACGGGCTGTACAATACGGATCGGACAATAACTGTCCGGGCTGATAATTCACGGCCAGATAAAGCACAGACAATATTACGTGTACCTGTCATTCAGGACGTGAAATGTTGGTCGTGAAATATCTGTCCGGTCAAATATTGTACAGCCAATAATTGAAAGCCATGGAATGCACAACCAATAATTCGTGTACATGCCTGGACTCGTAATATTGGTGCGTACTTTATCGGGTCGTGAATTATCATGGTCGTACATTATTGGCTCCCACATCACAAAGCAAGTTTGTTTTTTAATTTATGATCGGGCTTGATTTGTTCTTTGGCTACTAGATTTTTCGGCCCGGCGATTCGCACACTGCCTCGCACTACGTGGACGTGGATTGTGGTGTGCATGTTGTTGGCTGGTCATAACGATTATGATTATGGGCGGATTCCCCTTTTTGATTTCGCCTATTTATAATAACATGTTTTTTAAAACTTGATACAAATGCGTCTTAGTGATATAAATTAAAAGATACGTGAATAAGCTACCTTCCATGCTGGACTGGGAGCAAGAAAAATATAGAATGTGCCAGCTGCATTTCCTCCCGGGCATGATGTAAAAACCAGCTAAGGGATCCGAAGGTTTCAGTATGTTGCATTTTAGGTGACGGGCTGACAACCTGTCACTACAGCTATATACATAGAGTACAAATCAATCATAAATAACCTTCAAAACTTTGTCAGAAGTGGCAGAACTACTTTTGTTTAGGTCATTTACGCTCTGCCTACCCCATTAGGAGGATAAAGGCGTGATTATATGTATGTATGTTAATAAGCTACATAGTACAAGGCACCATTATCCAATAACAAACTTAGAAAGAAGAAACTTTGTTGAAGACATACTAGTATAATATGCAGTACATAAATGAAGTTATATTTATATAATCAAAATAAGCGATTGATAGATAAATTCTTAACCAGTATTTTAAAAACAATAGGAGAAGGTAAAGACGTAGGTACTTTACCCAAATGTATTTTCAAGCACGATATCTTGATCTAATAATATGGGTATTTATTTTCAGCCCCTTTTTTTTTAAAGCTTTAAAAATATAAATATCAAAATTTGTTTTGTCACTGTTTAAGAAGAATAAGGATTCATTTACCGGTGATGCTTTATAAAAATAACTAAGGAAAAATATTGGCTATATAAAAGACGGTGGCACCATCGTTTCTTGTCAACTCAAAGTTGTTGCACTTTAATTAAGGTTCAAACTTTTTGTCGTGGAATGGCGATGACGCGAGACCAATGTTAATGACGTTTTCAAAATTGTGATGACGCTGTGGAAATCCATCCATCAGGTGATGGTGAAGGACGGACGAAGAACTCGAATCCGATCCAGAGTCGGAGCTGGAACCATGCGCCACAGGGGGCGCGGCGTAGGCTCGGGCTCGTGCGCGGGCGAGCCGGCACGGGACGGCGCACGTGACGAGGCGGCTGACGACGACGACGATCCACTTCCAGGAGGTATCGGTGATGGCGGCTTCTCACTTTCGTGTTTTCTTTGTGCGTGCAGGAACACCCCTTTTTTGTCATATACTCGTAATCGTATTCACTAGGTTCATTTCTAGCGCGTTTACTCATTTCGAGTTAGTTTTGAATTTGTCGAAAAAAATAAATAAGCACTTAGGTAACACTACACGGCACAAAATAATCTTGCGACGTGGTGGAGCACTGAAATGTGAATGACGGCCTATTGGCTGCCAGGGAAGGAGAAAAAATATATTAGAGTGTAAACAAATACTACCCTTAACTTCAGTGCGTTATGGCGACATTGTATGTGGTACAACATATGATCTATTAAACTATGCTAATCTCGAGGACAAAGCTTGAGTTTAATATAGATTATGAGTTTATGACCTCTGGTGTTAGTTCTCTATTCTCTAATTCACCAGCGCATTTCAAGATGGCTTGCACCTTAGCTTGAAAGACGACGGCGAATTTCTCAGGTATTGTTCTATTCAGACGTGGCGAGTTTTCTATGTAATTGCCCGAACCGACAGTTTGGTGTTTCTTTTTTTTTATCCGTCAGTTAAGGAAATCTTTGTCGGGTTGTCTGTATTGATTTTCCAGTCATATCTTGGGCCCATATATATTTTGTACTTCTTGTCAAAAATCTCTTGTTTCTGTATCAAATCATCGAGATATTTTGTCCTATCACCGAGTCTATCTTAGCGTGAATAGAATATAATATAATTTATTTGCACAAAAGTACATAGGAATAGTAGTAGGAATCTTTCTTAAAGCCTTCCCTTGCTTCTACTCAATTTCCTCTTCCAGGATATAAACTTATTCGCAACGATCGCACGGACAAGGGATGTGGTGGGGTTGCTATTTATCTTCGCGGGGACATAGTGCACACTGTAGTCAGTGTTTCTCCATCGGCTTATTCTCGGTCAGCAGAACATTTATTTCTTGAGATTACATTGCACCACAAAAAAATGCTACTTGCCGTATTTTACAGTCCAGATTTACATATTAATTATTTTAACGCTCTGGAAAGTCTTTTGTCAACTCACTGTCCAAATTATGAACATGTTCTACTGCTTGGCGATTTTAACACGTGCCTAATTAAAAATGACCCCCGGTCTCGTAAGCTTACCTCTCTCTTGTCCACGTTCAACCTAAACATCCTTCCACTTTCTGCTACTCACCATAAGCCTGGTTACCAGCCTTCCCTTCTCGATCTCATTATAACTTCATCTCTTGAAAATATTGCTGTTCATGGCCAACTCTCTGCTAATTTCTCTCATCATGATCTCATTTATCTTTCTTATAAGATCCGTCCCCCTCGGCGTAAATCTAAATTTCTTTATCTACGTAGCTTTAGGGGTATAAATTTGGAGGCACTGAGACAGGATGCATCCAGTATTGACTGGACTCCAGTTCTTTCTGCTGACCACATTGACATGAAAGTTAGGGAACTTCAGGATGCTATACTCAAACTATATGATTACCATGCACCCGTGAAAAAAGTCAGAGTTAAACATGCACCTGCGCCCTGGCTTACTGACCACATCAAGAGTTACATGGCAAAACGAGACAAGGCAAATTCGAGGTATAGAAAGTGTCCATCAGATCAAAACTTGGAGCGTTATAAATATTTACGAAATCACTGCAATCGTCTGTGTAGGGAAGCTAAACGACGCCACATACATTCATCCGTTCTAGATTGCAATCCTGCACAGATGTGGAGGTTTCTTAAATCTCTTGGCATCGGCAAAGTCTCACCATCGTCTAGCGGTCTAGTAGATCTAAACCTTCTTAATAATCACTTTTCTTTTCCACCTGTGACCCTAGATGATGGAGTGAAGGCTAATACCATTGCTTCTATTTGTAGCCAAGTATTACCTAATTGTTCTTCTTTCTGCTTCACCACGATTGCTGAGAGTGATGTTAAAAAGCATATTCTCTCCATCACTTCAACAGCTGTGGGCAATGATAACCTGTGTTCCCGAATGATCTCGCTCATTCTTCCTGAACTCTTACCAATACTCACCCATGTATTCAACCACTCCTTGGTAATGAGTTCCTTCCCATCTGCTTGGAAACGAGCAGATGTTATCGCCCTTCCCAAAACGTCCAATCCGACCTCCTTTTCAGACTTACGTCCTATTTCCATCCTACCTTTTCTATCCAAGGTCCTCGAACACATTGCCTATAAACAACTTGCTGACTACATAACATCAAATAGTTTACTTTCTCAGTTTCAATCCGGTTTTCGACCAGGGCATAGCACTGTTACAGCACTGCTTAAAGTCACTGATGATATCCGTTCCGCAATGGAAAATAAATCTGTAACTATTCTTGTATTGCTTGACTTTAGCAGTGCCTTCAACTCAGTAGACTTCGATGTGCTTCTTTCCATTCTTCGCTCATTTAACATTTCCTGCTCAGCAATCATGTGGTTCGATTCCTATCTTCGCGGTCGGTCCCAGCGGATCCGCTCTGATGAGGCTTTCTCGGATTGGTGTGATCTCGTTGCAGGCGTACCGCAGGGTGGCGTTCTATCTCCTCTTCTTTTCTCTATATTTATTAATACTGTTACTTCTATAATTTCCTCTAATTTCCATCTTTACGCAGACGACTTGCAAATTTACCAACATGCTAAAGTGGATGATATCAGCAACGCTTTTGATGTAATAAATAGGGACCTTAATAACATCTCAATTTGGGCTAAATGTTTTGGCCTTTTGGTCAATCCAAATAAATCCAAAGCATTAATTATTGGTAGTCCCTACATGAAGAAACAATTAATTGGTGTTCCCGCTATTATTTACGATGGTACTTCTATCAGTATTTCCAATACTGCTAAAAATCTTGGTGTGGTGTTGGACTCGACTTTATCTTGGGTTGCTCATGTCAATGAGGTCAGTAAAAAGATGCATTTCTCTTTTCATTCGCTCAAACGCCTACAATATTTTTTACCTCTAAGCACTAAGATTACTTTGGCCCAGTCCCTTCTCTTACCTATTCTCGATTACGCCGACACTTGCTACTTGGACGCCACTGAGGAGCTTCTTAGTAAACTTGAGCGCCTTCAAAATCTGTGCATTCGATTCATTTTCGGACTGCGCAAATATGACCACGTATCTCATTTTCGATCACAGCTCAAGTGGCTCCCAATTCGTCTTCGCAGGAATACTCATATACTCTCTGTTCTCTATAACATTCTTCACAATCCTTCTTCTCCTTCATATCTACGTGAGCGTTTTGAATTTTCACGTCCGCAAGACAAACCCTGCCGCTCGAGCGTCAGGACGCTTTTATCTATACCCCCACATAAAACTGATTTCTACTCATACTCCTTCACAGTCCATGCAGCTAGGTTGTGGAATGCTCTCCCGCACACTATTCGCGACAGCCCATCAATCGCTGTTTTCAAAAAGAGAATCAAAGAACATTATCTTTCTCTGCGTAATCCGTAGTATGTATTTATATATTGTATATATATGTATCTATGGTATGTATATATTTATTTATTTCAGTTATATTTATTTAGAGTATTTAATATATTTATAGGTATTATAATTTATTTACTTATTGTATGATCGTAGTATAGTATAATTAAGTAGGTATATCCTTATTTACTGTTCATGTACCTAATTTGTATTCATATTGTGCACGTCTTATCCGCTTTACGTTTTATGCTATCTCACTTCTTAGGTCTGCTGTAAGACATTTCATTTTAGAAATAAGCAGTACCTGTTGTGTCTTGATTCCTATGTAATTGTTCTGTGTATGTTTCTGTGTACAATAAACTGTTAAATAAAATAAATACATTAAAGATAGTAAATTTTACATTCGTCTCATATATTTCTACCTTGGTAAGGCATGTAAATTTTATAAATTTTGTATGTAGGTACTTATTTCTAAATCTTATATTATGTTATGTAATACAACTAACAATGCTAACAACAACAAAAATATTTAAATATATAATAAAATTTCAAGTAGGTACTACAAAATAAATATGATACTAGTTATTATTATTAGTTATTACTATATAAATTCTGCGGTACATTAAAAATCTCACTAACAGCATAAAATTGTTTTTCCCAATTTTCTTCCAAATAAAAGTCTTGACAATTGTTTGATAGCTGTTGGAATGGCATTATAAATTCTTACGCACATTGCATTACATTGATTTAAATAAAATGACAAATGTAGTACCTACACTATTATATACTAGCGTATCCTTATTTCTTACATTACAGTTATGCACGTCTCTGTTTTTTTCTTTTTTAAATAATTCAATGTTATTTCTTACAAAAGTAGCAACATTTAAAATGCACATCCAACGGAGTGGCATTATACTTAGCTGCTTAAATAAAGGCTTACTAGAATCACGGAGTTATTTGCCGCATATCGCTCGAACACAATTTTTCTGTGCCCTAAACAATTTAATTATATGCGTCGAGTTTCCCCAGACCAAAAGTCCATACTTTAGAAGTGAGCTTACGTGCCCTTTGTCCAGGTGGTTACTTTTCCAGGTCTTAAAGGACTTCATTCTAAACCATTGTTCTAGAGCTAGATACCTTCTTCACCTGTAGGTCAATTGAACCCAGGATCATATTGAGAGCAGCTGTGGGAGTTATTCTCATGGCCCCGGTGATCATTAGTCCGGCCAAGAGTTGAAGCTGGTCCAGCGCTTTTTTATTCTTAATGATGACGTCTCTATACCACCATGCTGTTGCTCCATAACTAATTCTAGGGAGAATTATGTAATGGTTTTATAGATCCGTAGGACTATGCGTGGCTTGATTCCCCATGTCTTACTGACGGCTCTCTTGCATTGCACTAAAGCCATCTTTGCTTTCTTGCTTAGATTATTTAGTGTGTGTTGAAGAGCAATTTGCTGTCTATGTCCACACCCAAGTATCTAATTTCATCTACCACTTCCAATTCAACCCCATCTATTCGGACTGGTACCTCTAATTGTTTATCTCTTTTCCTGGTGAAAACGATTAGTTTGGTTTTGCCTGGGTTGAGGTTTGAACCTCTGTCCCTGCACCATTTAAGGATCAGCTTGAGGGTCCTGTTCATGATATTACTAGTCATGTTCAGTTCTCTTCCATTGACTAGAATTACTCCGTCATCAGAGTATGCTTGCATGTATACCATGATTCTATTTATAGTCTCCCTGTGGGAAACGTCTTTTGGCTCGAACTTTGTGCGATGTGCCTCCTAACTCTGCCGTGATAGCACATTCATGACCCATCGGGATAAGTTATGTTCTATTCCTTCTGTCTTTAGGGAGTTAGTTATGGCATTAGACCAGGCGAACGGTCGAAGGCTCCCTCAATGTCAAAGAAACATCCCATAGCGTATTCTTTGTTATCTATAGATCTTTCCGCTTTGACTATCAGGTTGAGAAGAGCGGTATCCGTGGATTTGCCTTGCATGTATGCATGTTGATTTGCGTGCAACAAGTTGCCACTCCAACTTATCTTCGACCTTATGTATCTGTCTATAATCTTTTCTAGTGCTTTCATGATGTATGATGATAGGCTAATGCATCTGAAAGACTAGGCTTCTTGACATGTCTTTTTCCCTGGTTTAGGAATAAAGGTAGCTTTGACCTTTCTCCATTTTTTGGGGATGTAGCCGGTAATTAGACTTTCTTCATATAGGTGCACTCAATCGTCTGTGATAATTCTAGTGCTTTCAGTATCATTTTAGGGAATATTCTATATACCTTCTGGTCCCGACACCTTGTATGGTGCGAATGATAGTATTCTCCATGTTACAGCTTCTTTGTTAATCACTTCGTCAACCTCTTCCCAGTAACTATTTGGGTTGAAGTTGTGTCTCTCTTCTTGGTATTCTATACAATCTGGAAAACGGGTTTTCATAATTATGTCCATACCGATTTTGGTTCGGTAATGAGATTCCCATCCTGCATGTGGTGTCTTTCGCTAGGGTTCTCATTTTATTGGCGGCTTGTGGTGTGTTGTCGATTTCCTCACAGAAAAGACGCAAGCCATTTTTGCTTACTCTGCGAGTGGTGTTTCGCATGTTATTTCTAGCTTTCCTGTACTCATCCCAGCTCACCGGGTCATCCTTTTTAAGGGCTGTTCTTAGTTTACGGCGAGCTAGTTTTCTTTTCTTCTTTAAATCCTTTTTCCACCCTTTTTGGCTATTTCCAGTTGTTAATTCTTGGAGAGCAACTAATGCTGAGAAGCATCGTGGAAAGCCTTATTTAGAGTCTCATTTAGTCTTAGTGACTCTTAATCCAACTTGTCTATAACGTTAGGAGTTTTCTTATTTCTAGGAGTTCCTGCCTTGAATGTTTCAACGAAGGTGTCCCAGTTAGTCTTCCTAGCGTTTCTAATCATAATATTTTCTATCCTACATTCTAATTGAAAGGTGATCCTTCTGTGGTCAGAGAAGCTTTCCTTACTGTCCCCCTCTAGTCCGTAATGTTGGTATTAAAGTTTGAGGTAGCTAGTGTGATGTCTAGTACTTTTTGTCTTGTCTTAGTTACAAAGGTAGCAGTGTCACCTTTGGTATCTATGTCTAGGTCATTACTTACTATGAAGTCCAGCATAAGGTCACCCTTCTTATTCATGTCTGTGCTGCCCCAGGCCTCGGTGTGTGATTTGGAAACACAGCCGACTATAAATGGAATGTTCTTACCTCTGATTAGCTGGACCGCGTCTTTTACTTCTTTCATGGTTGGTTTGAAATCTTTTTCGCTAGGGATATAAGCAGATAACGTCAACGCTACCCTTCTCTCAGTCTCGTTAGCCATTTTGATATTCAAAGGTCTCTGTAACATATAGTTTGTATAAGTCCTTGTTGTGTTGTCCTGTTGCATGCATATACATATGTACATATACATGTTCTGGGATTTGACTCACTACCGTAAGGTAGTGTAGGCTGGTAGGAACCGACCGGACTCCTTAAACAAATCCTGGAAAATTGCTACAAGAGATTTTATTGTTGTAATGGCTTAATTTATTGCCCAATATGACTCTGTTAGTTTACCTACCTTGGCCGACTTGTGTGACGGGAGTCCTAAAATAAGCTTTAATCCATGCGTCACATTCACATTACTTCTATGATAGACATCATTTGCACCGATCGCACTGTCATGTCAGTATTATTGCAAAATCCGTGACCTTAAGTAAGACCAGGAAAAAAAGACCTATCGTAGAGAAGAACAGACAAAGACGAGGTCTTTTTATTCTGGCTTGTCCATACTCAAGGTCATAGATCTTGCGATAATACTGACGGTGCGAACGCTACCATTCAATGGCTACCGAGATCCACTAGTTAAACTGGATTCTAGGATTCCTCTTTATTTGGTATTTGCTTTGTTGTATATTATTATCAAGGGTTAAGTTGATTATTGTGACTCATGTATTGTGCGAATAATAAATAACTGTAATATGGGGTCAATCTTTTAGTAATGGGGGATACCTCAAAAAACCCGATAACATCAAAGAAATTATAAAAAAAAGCCTCTTATTCTTTGCATGTTTCTCTCTATGACATATCTTTTTTTCTTGACAGGTCTATGCTTTGGATCACGTATCTCGTCAGTATTACTGAAAATGTAAACGCTGCGAATGAACTATATAGATTTTCTAATTTCCGTTAATACCTTTTGATATGTAATCGTTTCCTAAGTTTTGTTCGTGGCAATGCGCAAACCGCGTCATGCCAAAAAAAAAAAAAAAAAAACACAACACTGAAGTGTTGAAACACAACATATTGTCTATAGTCAGGAATTTTCGTGGTTTGTGTGAATGTTGTTTTTGTCTTTTTTGCCAATGCCAATCATCCATCGAAAGAGTTAAACGTTCGACATAGGTATATACTGTCTAATCTGTGTCTGTGAGTTGCATCAGCTGCAAAGGAAATATTCTACAATGTGAGTTGATTTTATTCGGAAAATACAACATCGCAGTAAATTATTGGTAAATTTAATTCTCTTTTCATGTGCTCTTTAAACACAGTAACTGCAGTTTTTACTTTTTATGCTTCATAAATTGAAAATTATAAAAAGTACAGAAATCTACATTGCAGTTCTTTATTACAACATACCTATCTAAGTATCACTACATAGCATAAAACAAAGTCGCTTTCTCTGTCCCTATATCCCTATAAACATAGGGATGTATGCATAAATCTTTAAAAATACGCAACGAATTTTGATGCGGTTTCTTTTAATGGATAGAGTGATTCAAGAGAAAGGTTTATATATATAATACATGCATAATATAGTAGAGAAACACTGATAATTTCCGTGCGAAGCCGGGGCGGGTTATTTATAAACTATTCCGAACTGTTTGGTTCATACCTATGTCTAAAACATAGTGATTATATGCTCAGTGCCTATGCTGTACTGTATACATCTTTGTATATGGTGTGAACACTAGTAGTCACCTACCTACTCAGTGAATGTGTGTGTACATTTACAGGTAGTAAGTACCTATTTTACAATTTTACATACATACATACATACATAAATCACGCCTTTATCCCTTACGGGGTAGGCAGAGCGTTTAACGCCTCGTAAAAGGCGCTTTCGCCACGTCTGACAAAAATTAAGGGGACTATTTTAGATTGTAATATGTATTGCTTTAGTGACAGGTTGTCAGCCCATCGCCTAAATTACAATACAATGTAACCCTCGAGTCCCTTTTGCTGACTTTAACAGCATGCCCGGGAGGAAGGGCAGCTGGAACATTCTATGTTTTTCTATCTCTCCCAGTCCAGCATGGAAGAATTTTACAATTTTCTTTCATGCATTTAGGTACTTACTTACTTGTGGGACTTGTACCTACTATATACCACTGCGTAGGTAATCACTAGATATACATACTATCCACCAGCTTAGGTCTTGCACAATAATTACTCATTTATATGTACCTAGATGTTTCAAGACTTCTTGAATCACATTTCATGTAGGTACCCATTGTTGAACTAAGTTTAATGTGAATTTTTGAACCTTAAATGGTGCTTCCATGCTGGACTGGGAGAGATAGAAAAACATAGAATTCTCCAGCTGCCCTTCCTCCCGGGCATGCTGTAGAAGTCAGCAAAAGGGAATCGAGGGTTACAGTGTATTGTAATTTAGGCGATGGGCTGACAACCTGTCACTATAGCAATACACATTACAATCTAAAATTGCCCTCAATTTTTGTCAGACGTGGCGAATGTGCCTTTTACGAGGAGTTTAACGCTCTGCCTACCCCGTAAGGGATAAAGGCGTGATTTTATGTATGTATGTTAAATGGTTAACTAGTTTTTTCTCACATTGAGTTTTATATGGGAATCAGACATTTTCTTGCACTAAAATTAGCCATTGCTATTCAGTTTTTTTTATCAGTCCAATACATTTTTACTTTATTTGCTACAAACATACATAATAAAATACATATTTTTTTTATAATATTACTAGCTTTTCACCCCATGGTTTTACCCGCTTATTAATGCGATCTCCTGTGGGAATGAGATATCTTTTAAAAGTAGCCTATGTCCGTCTCCAGGTTACCATCTATCATCCTGCTAAATTTCATCAAAATCGTGAAAGAGCAATAAACAGCCTGACAGACAGAGTTACTTTTGCATTTGTAATATTAGTATGGATAGTCATAATAGGCAGATAGGCAGCTGGTGATTAGGTATGTTAGATAACAACATGTACCTACAAATCTATCTTAAATAAGCCTCAAAACCTAGTGAGGTGAGGCGGATCAACCTTTGTGTTGGTCATTTACACTCTGCTTACCCCATTAGGGATAACGGCGTGATTATATGTATGTATGTATAACAACATGTTCATTACAGACTATGCACTGTTTACATTTACAATGTAATTTTTAAATACAAATCCAGTCATTTCTTCCATGCTGGCCAGGGAGCGAGAGAAAAACATAGAATGTGCCAGCTGTATTTCCTCCGGGCTTGCTATAAAAACCAGCTAAGGAATCCAAGGGTCTCAGTATACTGCAATTTTAGGCAATGGGCTGACAACCTGTCACTACAACAATATACCTACAAATCTATCTTAAATAACCCTCAAAATTTTGTCAGATGTGGCAGAATGACCTTTTTTTAGGTTGTTTACGCTCTGTCTACCCCAGTAGGGATAATGGCGTGATTATATCTATCTATGTATGTATGTAATCTAGTAAAAGTAACAGTATACCTAATTCTCATTATACTATATTCATAAGCGATGAGAGTTTTGAATCTTGCACTATCACCAAACTTTTTCATGGTCAAGTAAATGAGCTTAGATTTGCTGTAAGATTTATTAACCATTAATTTTGGGAAACTAAATTGCCAAACTAAATTACTTCCATGCTGGACTGGGAGCGAGAGAAAAGCATAGAATGTGCCAGCTGCATTTCATCCCGGGCATGCTGTAAAAACCAGCTAAGGGATCCGAGGGTTTTGTATATTGTAATTTAGGCGATGGGCTGACAACCTGTCACTGCAGCAATATACCTATAAATCAATCTTAAATAACCCTCAAAATTATGTCATATGTGGCGGAACGAGCTCTGTGTAGGTCGTTTACGCTCTGCCTACCCCATTAGGGATAAAGGCGTGATTATATGTATGTATGTATGTAACTATATTGCCAATTTATTTAAGAGCTAGCTCTTGTTGGTTGAGTACAATAAAGTGAACACCAACTGTCCCTGCATTCCGCCTTCTCCTTGACTTCCTGGTACGACTTGACCTTAATCTTTTCTTTCACTTGATCAATGTAACTTGTTCTTGACTTTCCCCTTCCTCTCCTTCCTTCTAAGGCCAAGTTCCAAGTTCATGAAAACCATATTATACATACATACATACATACATATAATCACGCCTTTATCCCTAATGGGGTAGGCAGAGCGTAAACGACCTAAACAAAAGTCGTTCCGCCACGTCTGACAAAGTTTTGAGGGTTATTTAAGATAGAATTCTAGGTATATTGCTGTAGTGATAGGTTATCAGCCCATCGCCTATATTACAATATACTGAAACCCTCGGATCCCTTAGCTGGATCTTACAGCATGCCCGGGAGGAAATGCAGCTGGCACAATCTATGCTTTTCTCTCGCTCCCAGACCAGCATGGAAGTATATTATAGATTTACAAAATACATACATACATATTGTCTAGCTTGTATCTGTACTGGATTAGGCAAAGCATCAACTAACCAAAAGGTCATTTCACCATATATGACAAGTTTTGTTTGAGATCTGCATATTCCTGTAGTGATAGGTGGTCAGCTCATCACCTAAATTACTATATGAAACCCTCGAATCTCTTAGCTGGTTTTTACAGCATGCCTGGGAGGACATGCAGCTGGCACATTCTATATTTTTCTATCGCTCCCAGTCCAGCACTAATTGGACTCGGGGAAATCTTTAAATAAGGCCATAAATAATTTATGTACCTATGTATTTTTATAACAGTATAGAAAGTCGTTGTACTTAGGTATAAATAATCATTTGTACCCCTGGCTATACCTACAACTGATGCTGTTGGAATCCTTATGACTCCCTGATTACGAGGCAGTAGTGGTGTAGTGGATAGGGCCGCTGCCTCCTGAGCGGGAAGTCGTGGTTCGAACCTCACCACGTACCAATGTGTTTTTCGGTTTTCGAATTTCATATGTACGTTTATTCGGTGCTTTTTCCGTGCTTCGGAAGGCACGTTAAGCCGTTGGTCCCGGTTAATATCGTTTATTACCGTAGATATTAGTCGTTAAGCCATATCAGAGGCCAGTGCTAAGCATTGGCGGCTTGAAAACTCTGACCTAATCTAGGATTGGGTCTGGTTTCCCTTCTGGGTTGCGGAGGTCAGATGGCAGTCGCTCTGTGTAAAAACCAGTATCCTCGTTCAATCCCCTAGATTAGGAAGCCAACCCCGTGAGATACGGGATAAGGCTAGGGAGATGATGAGATCGTACGGTGAGCTCTTTCATATAATACACGACATAGCATGTTTTGATGATTTTTTCTGCTTTGTACGCCATCTTTGATTTCCCCTCCCACTCCCCTCCACCACACCACAGCGTGCGAGCAACTGATTCTTAATCAGGAAGTGACAATGAATCCAACGTACCACTTGTAGGTATACCTAGGGGCTTGGACGACCTTGAAGTTACATAACTCTATTTCTAAAGCACTTTTAGTGAGGAAAGTACTCAAATAATTCTAAGTAGTTTTGTTTGTTTAACAATTCATGTATTTGAAAGTAGGACATAGCATGGCCTATTTAAAGTTTAGTAAACATAGTAAATTATTCTTAATTTTTATATTTCATGTATTTTGTTTCAGATTGAATTTGGCCATTTATAAAAATGGGTAAAGGTAAGTGTTAAAATATAGAAGCTGTAAATATCGACCTTCAGAATGCCTTTTCATTCTGCAGGTCGTACCCTTGTAGATTCATCCATTTTCAAGACAAACCTGTAGAGAAAGTTATAATTTCTTCCTTTTCTTATTTTAGGAATCTTCTTCTTCTGTCGAGTGGGTATCGAGTCTATCGACCCGATGAACCCTGGTGTCAGAATTTTAAAACCGCCTAGTAGCATAACTATCAGGCCTCTGACATGGTTTGAGTAACGACCACTATCAAAGGCTTAACGTGCCCTCCGAAGCACGAAATCTTTTTCTTTTCGGACAATCAGGTGATTCAGCCTACAATGTCCTAACCCAACTGGGGAAAAATTCACAAAGTGATAAATTCTCATATATCAACTTTTGAGTTTCCCCCCCTGGGAATCGAACCCAGGACCTCTGGATCGGGAGTCTATGACAGCAGTTATTTTAGGAATAAACTATACATTAATTAGTACTTAGAAACCTAGATCCGCTTTGGGTCACTAGGCCACCGTAGTAAGTATGTACCAGTGGCGAAGGGCCCATACAAGCTGATTCCCGTCGGCATCCCTTTCAAGAATTCCACCTCCACCAAATCCGGAATTACGTTGAAACTATAAAGTAGTTAAATGTTTTTTTTTTTTTTGGTTTACCCTCGATAAAATTGCACTCCTCGCCACTGGTATGTAATTTGTACATAACGCCTTCTTCGTGTCGTCAGTGCCTTTAATTTTTATTACTACATCACAGTGCTTTTGAACCTTTTTGACTACGCGACCCCCTTGTATACAAAAAATATCCGGCGACCCCCTAGGTTAAAGGTTTTTTGTATTTGTGGGTTGTCGCAGCGGATCTCTGGGTACACCTTTTTTTTTCATCAAATGTTTAAAACTTGTTAATAAAAAATAATATAAAAATAACACAATCGGCGACGAAAGCGCTAGCGAACTTATTATTAGGAGCCGGAACTAATTGATCGATATGTAGAAACGACTAATAAATATTTATGCAAGCGTAGCGAGCGCGAAAATTCACGTAAAAAGACATAGTACTTTAAGTTAAATATTTATAACGCAACAGACAACTAATCAACATATTGTATTCCGCGAGCGTAGTTAGCCCGAAAATTCACGAGAAAGTATAAACAATACTAAGACATTCATAACGCGAGTGTAACTAGCGCGACATCTCACGTCATTTACAGCAAACACAAAGCCAGTTTTGGACCTACAAACATTAGTCTTTTTACCGGCGACCGTTCGCGACCCCCCAAGCAAAGCCCCCAGGGGGTCCCGACCCACAGGTTGAAAGACACTGCTATAGCATTTTCGAGCTGAGCATAATAGGATATTTGCCTGTAGATACAAAACAAAAAGTTTTATGTTTTACTATCTTCTATGTTAATTTTAGGCAAGAAATGGCGCGATGGCGTGAAGAAGCCAGGTGCTGCGCAGCAAGAAGAGTCGCAGTCTCTTGCTGAAGTATCAAGTGAAGTTGCCAAATTATCACTGGGAGGAGGGGAACATTCTCGTTCAGATGAAGCCGTATCGCCACCGGATGTCTCCGCGCCATCAACATCTACTGCAGCTCCGGCAGAAGAAGAAGAAGGAGGCTTGGGATTAGGTCCATCAAAAAGCAGGAAGAAAAAGAAGAAGCCTGCTGAAGCTGCAGCACCTTTAGATGTTGCTCAATCACCATCACTATCACCATCGCCGGTTACGAGTCCAACTGCTCCAGTTCTAACTTCTCCAGTTCCAACTACGCCAGCTCCAAAATCAGAACCGAACGAAGAGGAGGGAGAAGATGGAGGACTGGGTTTAGGTCCATCAAAAAGCCGAAAGAAAAAGAGAAAACCAAAAGCCGCTGCCGGTGGCGATCAATCAAAAGAATCTACTCCTGCAGCTGCTGATCGAGGAATAACACCTGAGCAAGCACCAGTATCTCAAGCAAGGTGGGGCGCCCCACCTGCTGATCGAGGAATACCACCCGAGCAAGCACCAGTATCTCAAGCAAGGTGGGGCGCCCCACCTGCTGATCGAGGAATACCACCTGAGCAAGCACCAGTATCTCAAGTAAGGTGGGGCTTCCCACCTGCTGATCGCGTAATACCATCTGAGCAAGCACCAGTATCTCAAGCAAGGTGGGGCGCCCCACCGTCTCAAGCTACACCAGGCTTTCCCCAGCCCGGTCCATCTGACTTCCCTGCTGCTGCTCAACCCGGACATGGGCCATCTCCGGAACAACAAGTACCACAGACTGGTTTCTCTGGCCTAGGAGCGCCCCAAGCTAAAGCGCCACCTGGCGGGCAACAACCTGGACAGGCTAGTCAAGGACGACCACGCGGCCAATCGGCAGCGGCACCTCCTTTCCCCTCAGGGCCCCCGAAAGTCCAAGAAGTGACGTCACATGGCGATGTGCCACGCAAGAAGGCTCCTGAGTTATACGTATCCAGGTTCAAAATACCGGACAAAATCATTGGAAAATTGGTGCCGGCGAGAACGATCAGCGTGTTGGCAAACTACTTGCCGATGACAATTAAACCTTTAAAGATTGTAAGTATAACAGAGTTTTTTTTGTCGATGGTTCAAATAATAATTATAGTCTTCCCACCAATTTTCGTTCCTTCAATCTCTTATTCTGATGGGACAGATTGACTGACACGACCAGAGAGAAATCAGGCGCAGAACCGACTATTTACTTGCCTATCCGACAGCACAGATCATCTTACTATTCGGACAATCAGGTGATCGGCCTACAATGTCCTAACCAAACTAGAAGCAACAACCGAAAGTCATTGTCCCCCGCCGGGAATCGAACCCGGGATCTCCGTGTCGAGAGCCCATGGGTCAGACCGCTAGGCAGATTTAAATGTCTAAACTCATTTCTTTTTTTCCAGCATCGTTACGACGTGTCTTTCAAGCCAGACAAACCAAAGAAAATGATTCCAAGAGCATTTATTGCAGCTAAAGGCAGGCTCTATCCGAAGCACTACATTGCTTTTGACCAGATGAAAAACTGTTACTCTTTGACACCACTGCAAAATGTACAGGGAAATGAAAGGTTTTCTACAGTGGTGAGTATCGTTTTATTTAACAAAATATATGCGTAGGCTATAGTCTGTCAACGTCGTGCTTACCGCGCCTTAGGGGTACAGACGTGCGCGGGGACGCGGTAACGGGGGTGCGGGCGGTGAAGCAGGAGGGTGAGCGAGCACGACGCAATGTGTTCATGTTCGCAATCGCCGCGTGCTACCGCGTCCCCGCCAACGTCTGTACCCCTAGGGCGCGGTAAGCACGACGTTGACAGACTATAGTGGTCTATTAATAATACAAGGTAAGTAAAGTTATGCAACATTCACTCAATAGATTAAGTTTTCTCTATCTTATCTAAACTAGCCGTGACGAGACAATTCAATTCAATTAGACTATATAGACGAGTCACCGATGCAGCGAATAATTATTTAATTTCATGTTAGAAACTTTTAATTATTTTTTTAATAGTACATTACTCCTGGGCTGAACAAAAGCAATATATGATCGAGTAAATTTGGAACTCCAAGACGCAATGTAAACGAGACCATATACGGCTGAGAATTTGCGAGGAAACACTAACAATACACTTAAAAACAAACATCAAACTGGCGATTCCTCCATAATATTTTGACATTTAAAAGAATGATTTCTTCCATGCTGGACTGGGAGCGATAGAAAAACATAGAATGTGCCAGCTGCATTCCCAATAAAGGTTTTAAAGGTTTCAGTATATTGTAAATTAGGCGATGGGCTGACAACCTGTTACTACCGCAATATACAGATCTATCTTCAACAACCCTCTAAACTTGTCAGACGTGGTGCAATGACCTTTGTTTAGGCCATTTGCGCTCTGCCTACCCCATTAGGGATACAGGCGTGATAGCTTCATTTGTGGTTTCACTAGCTGGTCAAAATGAGCATTTTTCAGTATGACGGTAAAAAAATATCTTCAATGAATCCTGAGATAATTCATACAAATTGCTAGTGAGGGAAAATCAGGTTAGTGTTTTTTTCTCTCCACTAATAGAACTAGTTTGGGTCGAAAGTATTAATAAAACTGAGTATATTTTGTTAAGGCGCAGAAAAATTCGTCGCGGTAAACATCAGATAAAAAAATATTTTTTTGTGTTTTTATTCCCTCCACTTGTGTGGCTCGAAAGTATTGATAAAACTAAGTATATTTTGTTAAGGCTGCTATTTCTGCTGATAGTAGTATAGTACTTTTGCGAGGAAAGAATAAAAATACACTAAGAAACAAACATCAAACTTGCGATTCCTCCATAATATTTTGACATTTAAGATATGCATGGCGCCTTTGACAGGTCATTCATTCCATTTTGTAAATTTAAAAAGGCTGACGTTAAAATAATCAACAATCGGAACTAAAAAACACCTAAACCATACTGGTGTGTCCATAAAGACTTCGTGTAGCGGCCGTTAATGGTCAATGTTTTCGTTTGGAGAAATTGTTGGCGTCTGCGAATACAAAGACCGAAAAGAGTGATGTAGGCTTTTTTTTAAATTAAGCTTTTTTTCTGAGGTAATGGGAGAAAAAGTTCTTTACGGCTAGATCGAGGCTATATTCGTAAAAATGATGTCGCGAAATTACAAAATCGTAAGTTGACAATCAATTGTGTGCACAAATTCTTTGGTACAATCGTCTTTTATCAGATTTTAATTCCATTTACAAAGCGTAACATATTGAGCTATGGTTATTTAGGAATCATAAATAATAATACAACAAGTACTTTATTAAGATCATATTTTTATTTAGCTTGAAATCTTAACTTAAATTTTCAATATGAGTATAAGAACATTTTACGGGTTTCTTACCGCGATTTAAATTATTTGATGAGTTCCCGATACTTCGGCGCTGTTACAAACGCCCTGATCACGGGTAAACTGTTACCCGTGATCAGGGCGTTTGGAAAAGCGCCGAAATATCGGGAACTTTTACCCGTGATCAGGGCGTTTGGAACAGCGCCGAAATATCGGGAACTCATCAAATAATTTAAATCGCGGTAAGAAACCCGTAAAATGTCTTATAGTTATAGTGAAAACAACCGCGAAAGTTTAAAATTAAGTGTTATGAGTATAAGAGCAACGTTTCGTCATCCATCTTTATTTTGAAAATAAAAATAAATATATTGTTATTGGTTTGCGTCTACTTCGTCTAAGAGACAAGCTAATTTGATATCCAATAATTTTTATTCATATAGCTGTTTCTTTTTTCAAGGTGGAACTTGAAGACAACAACGGGAAGAAGATTAATTTTGAAGTTTCATTCAAAGCCACAGGAATAGTCGATTTGAGCACGATCATGAAGTAAGTCTGTAAAAGAAACCATAAAACATTTACTGATAAGAATTTGCTACAAATGCAAACGAAGTGGCAAATGTTGAAACAAAACGGGCGATTTGTATACATAAGCATACTAGAATCTGATAGCTAGCCTTAGCTAGCTTGTTATGTAGGGTGAAAATGCCTTCTTTTAGGAAGTACCTCATCCATTACTTTACAATATATCCCCATAGTCTATCCCATACCGTAGCGTAGGATGAGCATCGACACTATTTTATAACGTCGCCTGATTCTTTGTAATTTTGGGGATTATTGATTTAAAATGACCTCATTTATGAAACGTGTGTATCCTTATGTGCCGATAGCATTTCATCCTAATGCGTCCAGCATTTTCAGCATGCTGGGACCGTACACACAGACGCCTTTGCATGTATAATAGAAGTGTATTTATAACATACCGGGTGTAAAGGACAGCATCCCGCAACCTGATAGGGGTTGCTCAGTCAACGAAACTGAACAACTATCAACAGGATATTCTTTCAGGAAATTAATTCAAATATTGGCTTTTCCAAACAAATTGTCTGATCGAGGTTGTCGTTTTGTATGGAAAAGTCATTATTTTGTTTCCTGAAATAAATTCCTGGTGATAGTAGTTCAGTTTCGTTGACTGAGCAACCCCTATCAAATTGTGGGACGCTGTCCCTTACACCCCGTACCCCGTATGATAATGAGATAATTGCTTACTAGTTTAAAATGATTAAAATCTTCCATGCTGGACTGGGAGAGATAGAAAAACATAGAATGTGCCAGCTGCATCTCCTCCCGGGCATGCTGTAAAAAACATCTAAGGGATTTGAGGGTTTCAGTATTGTAAATTAGGCGATGAGCTGACAACCTGTTACTAAAGCAATATCTATCTGTAATAGCCCGCAAAACTTGTCAGACGAGGCGAAACGACCTTTGTTTAGCTCGTTTACGCTCTGCCTACCCCGTTAGGGATAAGGGCGTGTGATAATATGGTGTAGGTGGATAGGGCCGCTGCCTCCTGAGCGAGGAGGTCGTGGTTCGAATCCCACCACGTACCAATGTGTTTTTCGGTTTTCGAATTTCATATGTACGTTTATTCGGCGCTTTTTCCGTGCTTCGGAAGGCACGTTAAGCCGTTGGTCCCAGTTAATATCGTTTAATACCGTAGATATTAGTCGTTAAGCCATATCAGAGGCCAATGCTAATCATTGGCGGCTTGAAAACTCTGACCTAATCTAGGATTGGATCTGGTTTCCCTTCTGGGTTGCGGAGGTCAGATGGCAGTCGCTCTATGTGAAAACCAGTACCCTCGTTAAAATCCTCTGGATTATTTAGCCGACCCCGTGAGATATGGGATAAGGCTAGGGAGATGATGATGGTGTATGAAGTTTAAAATGCGTTTCATTAAAACCATAATCACTTGTTTTAGTCACATGAAGAATGGAGGTAGTTCCCTCAATCCACCGACCGAAGCGATTCAATGCGTCGACGTCGTTCTCAGACAGGGCACGCTTGAGAGTTACATAAAGGTAATGATTAAGGCTCCTTTGTATTTTTATTGATGTTGCGTAATACGCTTTCTAGCAAAATTATTGCACTTTTGCTGAAAAAATGTGGAATTGTTCTTGGAGATAATTTTCGTCCGACAATTTTTTCGAAAACACAATAAAAATAGTGCCATTATATTAAAAAAAAAATCATAAAGTCAGGTCTTCGAAACATTTATAACAGGTTTTAATGAATAAGACAACCGAACTACTACCTAAAAGTTTTCTTAAAACATAATACATTCTAAACTTGATCCATCGTACATATATTTTTTTATATCTATCTATGTAGTGGAAGACCGCGGGGGAGGCCTTTGCCCAGCAGTGGGATTTAGTAGGCTAGCTATAATAATAATAATAATGTAATTTTCATTCATAATTTCAATAATTTGTCATTTGTCGCTTACGTTTTTAATTCCGAGGGACTTCGAATCTACTCTCTTTTTCTAACGCGCTGCAACCGACAGTGACGTGAAAGTGACAGACAGTGAAAAGTGTGTCACTTCAGCCCGTTGCGAAAGTTGGTTAGGCCTCTTAAACACACAATCACAATGTGGTAAACTCATAGTTTTAGTAGAAGAACTCAACTGCTTCCGTGGTCAAGTGGTCAGAGCCATGGGCTTACGATCCGGAGGTCCTGGGATCTATTACCGTGATATAATGCATTCTCGAGTCGAACCCGATGAACCCTGGTGTCAGTTTTTAAACCGCCTAGTAGCACAGGTATTAGGCCTCTGACATGGTTTGAGTAACGACCACTATCAAAGACAGCGACCGGGACCGACGGCTTAACATGCATCCGAAGCACGAAATCTTTTTTTTTTTCGGACAATCAGGTGATTCAGCATGCAATGTCCTAACCAAACTGGGGAAAAAATCACAAAGTGATAAATTCTCAAATATCAACTTTGTGTTCCCCCCTAGGAATCGAACCCAGGACCTCCGGATCAGGAGTCCATGGCACTAGCCACTAGACCACGGAGGCAGTTACCTTTGTTAATAACTAAAAATACCTTTGTTCGCTAGGCTGGCCGTCAGTTTTTCAAACGTCCAGAAAGGCCCATCGACCTTGGAGATGGCTTGGAAATGTGGACTGGCTTGTTCCAGTCGGCTATCTTCACGTACCGCCCTTTCATCAACATTGATGGTTGGTATTACCACAGAGTAACTTCTTCTTCTGTCGAGTGGGTATCGAGTCTATGGACCCGATGAACCTTGGTGTCAGAGTTTTTAAACCGCCTAGTAGCACAACTATCAGGCCTCTGACATGGTTTTGTGTAACGACCACAATCAAAGACAGCGACCGGGACCGACGGCTTAACGTGCCCTCCGAAGCACGAAATCTTTTTCTTTTCGGACAATCAGGTGATTCAGCCTGCAATGTCCTACCCAAACTGGGGAAAAATTCACAAAGTGATAAATTCTCAAATATCAACTTTGTGTTTTACCCCCTGGGAATCGAACCCAGGACCTCCGGATCGGTAGCCCGTGACCTAGACCACGGAGGCAGTTAACATAGTAACTATAATACTACATACAAGTATTACTTACTTAATCATAATAAAACTAGGTATTACTTAACTTTTACTTTTGTGTATTGCACGTTATATATATTACTTAACTTTTACTTTTGTGTATTGCACGTTATATATATTACTTAACTTTTACTTTTGTGTATTGCACGTTATATATATTACTTAACTTTTACTTTTGTGTATTGCATGTTATATATATTACTTAACTTTTACTTTTGTGTATTGCACGTTATATATGTTACTTAACTTTTACTTTTGTGTATTGCACGTTATATATGTTACTTAACTTTTACTTTTGTGTATTGCACGTTATATATGTTACTTAACTTTTACTTTTGTGTATTGCACGTTATATATGTTACTTAACTTTTACTTTTGTGTATTGCACGTTATATATATTACTTAACTTTTACTTTTGTGTATGTCACGTTATATAACCGTTTCAAGTACCTATCTTAGTTTACCTGCAAGCATAATTGTCTCCTATGGGGTTTATCAAAGGTTGACTGGAAGAGAGCCCTTAACGGGATAAGTCCGCCTTTGTGCCACTATTGTCTTATTCTTCTTGTATTTTGGTTTTAAGATTTTTAAGGTACAATAAAGAACTTACATAGATACATACTTAATAATGGTTAAACTTTCTTCCACCATATAACCTAAGAATTGAATTGAATTGAACTTTCTTCCATGCTGGCCTGGGAGCGATAGAAAAACATGGAATGTGCTAGCTGCATTTCCTCCCGGGCATGCTGTAAAAACCAGCTAAGGGATCTAAGGGTTTCTGTATTTTGTAATTTAGGCGATGGGTGGACAATCTGTCACTAAGCAATATACCTACAAATCTATCTTAAATAACCCTCAAAGCTTTGTCAGACGTAGCGGAACGACTTTTGTTTAGGTCGTTTACGCTCTGCCTACCTAAATTGCAGTATACTGATACCCTCGGATCCCTCAGCTGGTTTTTGCAGCATGCCCGGGAGCAAAAGCTGGCACATTCCATGTTTTTCTCTCGCTCCCAGTCCAGCATGTAAGAGAATGTATTTAACGTGGATATTGTTTTCCTTAGTGGCACACAAGGGCTTCCCAAGGCAGCAGTCTATGATCGACGCAATTTCGAGAGACTTCCGTCTCGACTTGAACACTCCGATAGACAAGCAGAGATCCCGAGGCGTCGAAGTTTTCAGGATGTTCGTCAAAAATCTGCGTGTAAGTATGCTATGAGCTTGACGGATACAACCAACAGTTAATTAAAAGTGATTATTACTTTAATAACAGCGATAAACTTAGCTGAAAGTGTACTTATACTGTAGAACTATTAGCGCGTGAAGTGCCTTTTGAACTATTTCGAGGCTGAGCTCTGTGTTTTGCTCTTTTCTTTATAATTTTTTGAAACCAAGAACATTCACATTCAAACAAATATAACTTCCTGTGTGCCACCTGACAACAATGGTCTTGATCTTGAAAGCCTCGCAACTCTTAAAAAATCAGTGCGTGTTTTACGTCACATTCCTAAGGGAGCAAGGAACTTAGCCGCTGGAAAATTGTGCGAAATTATAAACAAGTGCATTGAAACCATTCAACACAGGAATGTATTTTTAAGTGAAGTTAGTAAAAAATATTCCATCTTTATATCCGTTCCTTCATTAAGTCTATCATTCTCCATCAAATCTGTTTTTCGACAAATCCATGATCCTCTCCCAGGTGGGGGCCCAGCAGGGGGATCCTCTCGGGCCACTTGCATTCAGTCTCGCTATCCACAAAACCATCGTAGCTCTGAAATCTCCACTTAATTTGTGGTACCTTGATGACGGCACTATTGGAGGAAAGCCAGAGGAAGTGAAGCAGGATTTACTTGTGCTACTGCCCCTTTTTAAAGAACTCGGGCTAGAAGTAAACTCCTCGAAATGTGAGTTTTTAAAATGCAGCCCCACAGTTGATGACACTAACTTTACAAGTTTTAGCTCTCTTCTTCCTGGACTTAAACAACTATCCTCCAACACATTCAGTCTGCTAGGTCCCCCAATGTTCCTTGAGGACATCCCGGAAGCAATAGAAGTCAGAAGACATCTTCTTCTTCTCGCCCAAGAACGTCTTACCAATATCTCACCTCACGTTGCCATGGTACTGTTGAGATTGTGCTTCGCTATTCCTAAGATTACGTACCTCCTCAGGACTGCTCCAATTTGGTTATGTCCTGGCGACATCACTGCCTTCGACTGCACTTTGAAAGATACGGTCGAGACCATATTGAACGTCTCCCTTACCGATGATCAATGGAGCCAAGCATCATTACCCATTCGACATGGGAGTTTGGGTGTAAGACGTGTGCGGGAGGTCAGCTTGCCGGCTTTTCTTACATCGGCGCATGGGGTTGTTGATCTTGTTTCTAAAATTCTAACATCCAATGGAAGCAGGGTAAACATACCTTTTGCAGCTGATGCAATGACAAGATGGAAAGCTCTTTTCCCGTCCACTCTCCCACCCAAGGCTCCAGAATTCCAGCGACCTTGGGATGACATAGGGTCTAAAGAAATACTCGGCCAGCTTATAGGGGCAGCCACTGGCACAGAATTGGCTAGACTCAGGGCAGTGTCAAGACCAGAGTCAGGAGCGTGGTTGCAGGCTCTACCATCGCCATATATGAGAACCCTACTTGACAGTGACTCTTTGCGTATTGCTGTAGCTCTCCGCCTTGGCTGCGAAGTTTGTCAACCGCATCGATGCATCTGCGGGGCCATGGTGGAGGCAAACAGCTAACACGTGCTGAGTTGCTGTCGATGTTCGGGAAGATTCTCACGACACACGCCCTGAATGACATTGTCCGGAGGGCTTTACGAGTAATATCAGCCAATGTACCCTGTGTGTTGGAACCACCGGGACTTAGCCGTTCAGACGGTAAAAGACCAGACGGGTTAACTCTGGTGCCATGGCAGAAAGGAAAGTGCCTACTGTGGGACGCTACGTGCGTCAGCACTTTCGCGGCCTCGCACCTCAGCCGCACAGAGAAATCAGCCTGGACCGCTGCTGAAGTTGCGGCTGACAGAAAGAGAGTAAAATACTCTACTCTAGGCGACAATTATTATTTTGTGCCTCTGGCATTTGAAACCACTTGTTGTTGGGGGTCAGGCGCCTTGAAGCTTATCAAAGAAATTGGCTGCCGACTTAGAGAGAGGGGGTTGGACGCCCGTTCCGGGTTCTACTTGGCGCAAAGGTTGTCCATCGCCATCCAACGTGGCAACGCAATAAGCGTACATACATATACATAATCACGCCTTCACCCCCAATGGGGTAGGCAGAGCGCAAACGACCCAAACAAAGGTCGTTCCGCCACGTCTGACAAAGTTTTGAGGGTTATTTAAGATAGATTTGTAAGTATATTGCTGTAAGCGTGATGGGCACTTTTGCGTCTGGTACAGTTCGAGGGGGCCCTTCGACTAGATGTAAATATAGGTGTAAACTAATGGTGTAAATATTATTAGATTTAACTTTAAATAAATAAATTAGGTTTAAAAAAAAAAAACTAATAGAAAAAAATAATAATTATGACATCTTATACATCATCATCATATAATCACGCCTTTATCCCAAATGGGGTAGGCAGAGCGTAAATGACCTAAACAAAGGTTGTTCCGCCTCAGGATTATATGTATGTATGTAAAATCCTGTTATCACGATTGTGGAAAATAAGGATTGATTTGCTATTTATTCAATTTGAATATCGGGCATTTTTTTATCAGTGAGGACCTTTTATTACCATAAAAACTGCGTGTATGGCGCTATGTGGTATTTGATATCGCGATTAATATAGATGACGTCACTTCTGTATATCGGATCTCTCTTTCTAATTCCTAAGAGAGCTTTTATCGGAGTAATAAAAATAACGTGCTACATCTATTTTTATATTGGGCTTCCTGATTAATCCTGCCTGGAACCAGAGTTTTCAACCTGCCTACTAGCCTCGGATATGGTTTTTAATGTCTATTATATAACACATATTTCCACAGGTGATGGCTTCTATCGGCGGAGATTGCTCGGCGACTGGTCAGCGGCGAGAATTCACTTGCAACGACATAGTGGACCCTCCGAACCAGATCACATTCTTGATGAACGACAAAGGCAAAGAGATTAAAATGACTGTTGCCGACTACTTCACCAAAGTCAAGAAAATCAGGTAAGTGCCAAAAAGGGTGCACCTGTAGTTCCATAGGTCACAGTTTCAAATTGGAAGTCATTACTCGTGCCAATGACTTCCAATTTGTAACCAGGGTTAGCGGCGAGAATTCATCTGCAACGACATAGTGGACTCCCAACAAGATCACATTAATGATGAATGGCAAAGGCAAAGTGATTCCAATGAGTGTCGCCGACTACTTTACCAAAGTCCAGAAAAAAAGCGTACCTGTGTGATAATGATAAAAATGGTGTGGCTTTAGTTCCATAGGTAACGGTTTTAAATGGAAGAGATTGCTCGTATTTCTAAGGTCAATCTTAAACCCCCGTGACGTTTATGATTAAAGATTACCTGAAAAATTGTTTATACAAGGTGGCGCAAAAGAAGTCATCCGATGTTGTTTGGCTCTCATTTTTTTTCTAAATGAAAAACTTCGAATCTGTTTTTTGATTATATTTATTTGCACCTTTAGAATTTTACTGGTCAAGTCGAGAAGATGATATCGGCCAAATGGGCGCCGTTACAATTGATTGCCATACGGGCTCGTTTTATGGCATTTTTCATCACTTCGGCGAGAACTTCGGGCGACAGATTCTCGCACTCGTGTCGAATGTTGTCTTTGAGGGCTTCCAAGGTCTCAGGCTTGTTGACGTAAACACGAGACTTCAAAAAACCCCATAAAAAGAAGTCCGGGACCGTTAAATCGGGCGATCTGGCCGGCCAGTGCAAATCGCCAAAACGAGAGATTAGGCGACCCGGAAATGCCGCCTTCAGAATGTCGGTTGTGGCTCGTGCAGTGTGCGCCGTTGCCCCGTCCTGTTGGAACCACATGTCCTCCAGTCCCAATTCGTCCAATTGCGGCAGAAAAAATTCGGTCAACATGGCCCTATAGCGCGCACCGTCCACTGTTGTCGTTTGACCCGCGGCGTTCTCGAAAAAAAATGGCCCGATGACTCCTCCAGCGTGAACAGCGCACCACGCAGTCACTTTGAGCGGGTGTAACGGCTCCTCGTGCATCACTCGTGGATTCTCGGTGCCCCAGAAGCGATAATTTTGCCGATTCACGTAACCGCTGAGGTGGAAATGAGCCTCATCGCTCATGATGATTTTGGTCGAAAAATTGTCCAATTCTTCCTCGAGATTGAGGATGGCTTGGGCGTAGGTTACGCGCGTTTGGCGGTCGGCAGGCAGCAGCTGATGCACGGTCTGGACTTTGTAAGGAAACATCTTCAAGTCTCGCACCAAAATTCGCTGCAAGGACCGCCGGCTGAGGCCCAATTGCGTGGCACGTCGTCTGGTCGATGTTTCGGGGCTCACTTCAACGTCCTCGGCTACAGCGGCGATATTCTCGGCAGAACGGGCGCTCCGGGGCCGGCCACTCTTAGCAACGTCTCGTGTGGTCCCATACTCTTCAAGGTTGGTGGCTAAACGTCGCAGTGTTTGCGCAGTCGGTGTCGGACGGCCGGGGAATCGGCGACGGAATTCGCGCTGCGCCAACACCACAGACGAATTGTTACTCAAAAAAATAGACACGATTTTTCCGCGTTCTTGGGGAGTGTATCGCTCCATGGCTTGTTCACTTGTATTCTGCATCTGTCTAGTCCACAAATGTCAAAACAGATTTGACATTGGCGGCCATTTGCAAAAATGAGAGCATCTTCCAATAGGGTGATTTCTTTTGCGCCACCTTGTAAATGTGTTGCTAGAATCAACACTAATGTGTGGTTTTGTTTTAGATTGAAATACCCTAATCTGAACTGCATGTGGGTGGGCCCTCGCGACAAGAATATTTACTATCCTATGGAACTATTGGAGGTTTCCTATGGCCAGGTGAGAATGCATTTTTTTATTTTTGCTGATATTGTAGTAAGTAAGAACTTGGTGCGCGAGCTGATTTCCTATCGTAAAAACTAGCTAGCCCGAAATGCACCTTAACAATTAACTGGCTGTTCATTTAGGGCTGGGTATTGTACTCTGAAAATCCTGTCACTAGCAACCTGAAATGCTCTTTATAAATTGGCTGATGTCACATACCTACTTGGATTTTTATTAAACCGATGACAACGTCCATATGAGACTTTCGCATGACTTTATAGCCTGATCGGAGACTAGAGGTATCATAGAGAAGGGCTTATATTATTTATTTATAAAATACAGGGTACAACTTAATTGCGAAACATAGTTACAACTGTTCATACAGTTTGATTGTGAAAGAAAGATTCTGGTAATCTTATTACTCGTAAACTTAAAAACGTAAAAAATCTTATCAAAAGTTCTTAATTAAGATTTTAAGAAGTATTTATTTAACATGCTTTTAAACCTAGGTTTTTTATATTCAAATCTAATAATCTTAGGTAGACTATTCATTAAGTCAAGATGGCGTTTTCTTATTGACTTCACCGTAATAATTAGTTACTCTAGGAACAACAAATTCACCCAAGGTCATTGATCTTGTATTATATCTATTACTAGCGACCCGCCCCGGCATCGCACGGAAATTATCAGTGTTTTTCTACTATATTATGCATGTAATATACATATAAACCTTCCTCATGAATCACTCTATCCATTACAAGAAACCGCAAAATCCGTTGCGTAGTTTTTAAGATCTTGGCATACATAGGGATATAGGGACAGAGAAAGCGACTTTGTTTTATACTATGTAGTGATTTATCTTAACTAATAAATGATCACGGTCACGATCATTATGACTTTTAGACAGAATTAAGAATTTGTGCTTTAAACTTACTGGATGTATTTTACATATTTTATAAAGTTTACTGTAATTATTTTTACATTTAGCCTTAATTTTCTTATCAACGAGTAATTTTAAGAACCTAGTTTGTATGTTCTTCCATGCTGGACTGGGAGCGAAAGAAAAACATAGAATGTGCCAGCTTCATTTCCTCCCGGGCATGCTGTAAAAACCAGCTAAGGGATCCGAGGGTGTCTGTACATTGCAATTTAGGCGATAGGCTGACAACCTGTCTTTTCAGCAATATATCTGCAAATCTATCTTAAATAACCCTCAAACTTTGTCAGACGTGGCAGAACGACCTTGTTCAGGTCGTTTACGCTCTGTCTACCCCACTAGGGATAAAGGCGTGATTATATGTATGTATTTTACATATTTTATAAAGTTTACTGTTATAATTTTTACATTTAGCCTTAATTTTCTTATCAACGAGTAATTTTAAGAACCTAGTTTCTATGTACTTCCATGCTGGACAGGAAGCGAGAGAAAAAAAAAAGAATGTGCCAGCTGCATTTCCTCCCGAGCATGCTGCAAAAACCAGCTAAGGGATCTGAGGGTTTTAGTATATTGCAATTTAGGTGATAGGCTGACAACTTGTTACTATGGCAATATACCTACAAATCCATCATAAATATCCCTCAAAACCTTGTCAAACGTGGCGGAACGACCTTTGTTTAGCTCGTTTACTATATGTATGTATGTAGTTTGTATGTTTTCTATCTTATCTATTTTTCTTTCTTATACACCAGGTGTAACGCACAGCGCCCTGCAAACTGATAGGGGATTACTCAGAGTCAATAACACTGGTACATAGGTCGTCTCTTTCTTTTCCTGTCGTTCTTTCTTCAGGTCTTTTTAGTCAGTGGGACATGTTATACATTAGGATATACTACCCTACTATTATTGACCATACTGCCTCCGTGGTCTAGTGGCTAGTGGCATGGGCTCCCGATCCGAAGGTCCTGGGTTCGATTCCCAGGGGGTAAAACACAAAGTTGATATTTGAGAATTTATCACTTTGTGAATTTTTCCCCAGTTTGGGTATGACATTGCAGGCTGAATCACCTGATTGTCCGAAAAGAAAAAGATTTCGTGCTTCGGAGGGCACGTTAAGCCGTCGGTCCCGGTCGCTGTCTCTGATAGTGGTCGTTACACAAAACCATGTCAGAGGCCTGATAGTTGTGCTACTAGGCGGTTTAAAAACTCTGACATCAGGGTTCATCGGGTCCATAGACTTGATACCCACTCGACAGAAGAAGAAGATTGACCATACCGGTTGTTCTCAGGCCCTGAACAAGCAGTTGAATGAGATGCAGCTGTCGACGATGGTGCGAGAGGCAGCGTCGCCTCCGAACGAACGCAAGCGCAAGATTGAAGAAGTCATCCGTGACGTAAGCATTTTCATCAACTTTAGTACACGAAAACAATTTTCCATGCTGGACTGGGAGAGAAAGAAAAACGTAGAATGTGCCAGCTGTATTTCCTCCCGTGAATGCTGTAAAAACAAGCTAAGGGATCTGAGGGTTTCTGTGTATTGCAATTTAATCTTTGGGCTGACAACCTGTCATCAGGGTTGAACATAAATAACCCTCAAATCTTTGTCAGACGTGGCGAAACGACTTTTGTTTAGGTCGTTTAAGCTTTGCCTACCCCATTGGGGATAAAGGCATGATTATATGTATGTATGTATATATATACTATATATATATAATTAAAAGTATATAGTATAAATTTGATTTTGATCTAGATTTACTAGCTCATGTTACCATTACAGATGAACTACTCGCGCAACGAATACTTCAAGAAGTTTGGCTTGGAGATTGAGAACGAGTTCATAAAGGTGGAAGCCAGAGTATTGCAGGCGCCCTTGCTGGACGTCGGCTCCAATAGGTCTATCCAGCCAATGTAAGAACTTACTTTCACTAAACTGAACAATTTAAACCAGGACTTTTTCCCTACAAAATTACCACATAAAAAAAAAAAAAAAAAACTTTTCCTGAAAGAATTTCCTGGTGAAAGTTGTTCAACCGACCCCCTATCAGTTTGCGGGGAACTGTACCTTACACCCGGTGTAGTCACGCCTGTATCCGTTACGGGGTAGGCAGATGAACTACTCTCGCGACGAAGAGATTGAGAACAAGTTCATAAAGGTGGTAGCTAAAGTATTGCTGGACGTCGGCTCCAACAGGAATGCCAATGTAAGAACTCACTTTCACTAAACTGATAAGGGTTGCTCAGTCATTGAAACTGAACAATTTACTAACAATTTCCATGCTGGACTGGGAGCGAGAGAAAAACATAGAATGTGCCAGCTGCATTCCTCCTGGGCTTGCTGTGAAAACCAGCTAAGGAATCCGTAGGTTACAGTATATTGCAATTTAGGCGATGGGCTGACAACCTGTTACTACAGACAGAAATATACCTACAAATCTATCTTAACCTAAAATGTTTGTCAGACGTGGCGGAACGACCTTTGTTTAGGTCGTTTACGCTCTACCTACCCTATTATGGATAAAGGCGTGATTTTATGCATGCATACCTAATATCGTGGTAATATTTGTCGTCAACAGCAAGGGGTCGTGGCAAGCCAACCGTCTGTTGAAGCCCGAGCCCCTAGAGTCGTGGGCAATCATCGCTATCGACTTGGATGTTTCCAGAAGCAATGGCGAACAAATCGTCAGTCTGGTAAGTTTTGGTTATACATAGTCACAGCTCGGACACTCCTAACTACCATGTAATTTTGGTTACACATCGACAGACTGCATGTTGCACTTGGCATGTGTTTGTGAGCGTGTTATAAGGGTTGACAAATTTTGTTATACCGGTCATAATCATCACTTGATTAATCTGGTTCTTGATCAAACCAACGTTTTAAAATAGTTCACTGTAACTAATAATATGTAATAAAATAGTTAGAATAGATTAGGTTGCATATTTTGTATGAATTTACTTACCGTTTCTCATCACTGTTGAATCTAAAAAAGTTCATATTGGAGTCATATCTTGTGTTAGAAAGACATCCGTATACGGAACAGTACCTAACCATCCTTGGAACACAAAACTTTATTATTTCCGTTTCACTGGGAAACATACGCGCGCCATACCCGCTAAGCGTACGCTCAATGTGGCCCACAATCCGGCGCGGAGTGTGACGTATGTCGGACTGGGGAAGGGAGGTGAATGTCCATTCTGTATGTAGTACTATTATATATTCTGTGACATAGTGTAAGCTAGGCGATGGGCTGACAACCTGTCTTTACAGCAATATACCTACAAATCTGTCTTAAATAACCCTCAAAACTTTGTCAGACGTGGCGGAACGACCTTTGTATAGGTCGTTTACGCTCTGCCTACCCCATTAGGGATAAAAGCGTGATTATATGTATGTATGTATAGTGTAACTTTCCCAGAAACTGATAAGGGTTGCATTTGTTTACGACTTACGACAATCCCCGAAATCGCTCATTGGCCGGAATAAAGGGACATTTCACGGATTAGCGAATGCAAAACGCACAATCCGCGAAATCTCCTTTATTTTCGGCCAATGAATGTTGTAAAACTACTATTTCGCGGTCTGGCAAACACCAATACTTCCATGCTGGCCTGGAAGCGACAGAAAGACATTGAATGTGCCACCTGCATTTCCTCCCGGGCATGCTGTAAAACCAGCTAAGAGATCCGAGGGTTTCAGTATATTTCAATTTAGTCGATGGGCTGACAACCTGTCACTACAGCAATATACCTACAATTTTATCTTTAATAACCCTCAAAACTTTATCAAACGTGGCGGAACGACCTTTGTTTAGGTCGTTTACGCTCTGCCTACCACATAAGGGATAAAGGCGTGATTGTATGTATGTATGCAAACACCAAACGGCCAATTGACGAAGTCGTTAAAATACCAGGTGTAAGGGACAACTTATCTCAAAGTGATAGTGATAGTGGTTGATTAGTCAACGAAACTGAGCAACTTTCACCAGGAATTTCTTACCAGTACAGCAAATATATTTTGACTTACCTATATAAATAATCATTTCCTGGTTAAAGTTGTTATTTTTCATGTACTAAGCTATTAGTTTGCGTTAAACTGTCCCTTACCTGGTATTTTAATGACTCTTACACCTGGTTTTTTCATCAATTGGCCGTTTAGTGTTTGCCAGTATGGAATGGTTGTTTTACAACGCTCATTGGCCGAAATAAAAGGCCCGAAATGGATGGATCGTGGATTTTGCATTGGCCAATCCGCGAAAAGTTCCTTTTTTTCCGGCTAATGAGCGAATTTGGTATTGTGCGTAACATACACATTTTGTATAAGTGTTGCACACAAACAACACAGCAATTCTTTGAGTTGAAATATATTTAAATATTAGAATGTGCCAGCTGCATCTCCTCCCGGGCATGCTGTAAAAACCAGCTAAGGGATTCGGGGTATATTGAAATTTAGGCGATGGGCTGACAACCTGTCTCTACAGCAATATACAGTTCTATCTTAACCCTCAAAACTTGTCAGACGTGGCGGGGATGACCTTTGTTTGGGTCGTTGACGCTCTGCCTACCCCATTAGGGATACAGGCGTGATAGTATGTATGTATGTATGAAAAATATTTTTGGTTTCTCCTAACAAATTGATGCATTCGACGGAAACTGGAAGTAAATCGCACAGGACCGGGAATAGTGGAAAGGAGTTTCGCAGGGTGCGATAAAATTTATCCTATTCTACCTACATCATCCCACTGCTGGGCAAAGGCCTTCCTCTTCTCTTTCCACTTATCTCTATTTTGAGTTTAAACTAGTTGAAAAAAAAAAACAAGTTGTTTAATCGAGGTGTTTTTTCTTTTTCTATTCCTATTATTTTCTACTATGCATGAGAGAACAGAAAATGGGGGACGGCATATAGTTTATTTATAGCCTGACCGGTGACCGAAAAGAGCTGCCATGTACTGCCTATATGAGGAGGGCTCCATAAGTCCTCTTCTGTCTCGGTCTTTCTCTCTTCAGGTCTTTTAAATCAATGGAATGCTATAAGTCGTGTTTTTACCTAATTGCCTAAATTGTTTACTTTTTAAAGCAAAAATAATATAATTGTTTGTGTATTTTCCAGTTGAAAAGCCAGGGCGGTCTACTGGGCATGAGAGTGACCGAACCGAAGGAAAGGTTCTATAATACCGACATGAGGAGGCTAAACGAGGTGCTCTTCGAAGCACTGAAGAGGGAGATTCGCTTCCTCGTCATCATCGTGCCCACTAGGGGGCGCGACTATTATCATCGAGTAAGTAATTTCTTCCATGCTGGACTGGGAGCGAGAGAAACACATAGAATGTGCCAGCTGCATTTCCTGCCAGGCATGCTGTAAAATCCAGCTGAGGGATCCGAGGGTTTCTTTATATTTCAATTTAGGCGATGAGCTAATAACCTGTCACTACAGCAATATACCTACGAATCTATCTTAAATAACCGTCTAAACTTTGTCAGACGTGGCGGAACGACCTTTCGTTTACGCTCTGCCTACCTCATTAGCGATAAAGGCGTGACTATATGTATGTATGTGAAAGGGAGGCCAATGTCTGGTAGTCGATTGTTGCGGCTGATGAAATACCATGCCGTCAAAACAGACTATAGAGTTGAAATTCTAATTGTGATTCGCATTGCAAAAATGCATGATTTTTGTTTTTCATTTCTTGCTTTTATACACAGTTGTGATACATCGGGCATGCTGTAAAAACCAGCTAAGGGATCCGAGGGTTTCAGTATATTGTAATTTAGGCGATGGGCTGACAACCTGTCACTACAGCAATATACTTAAAAATCTATCTTAAATAACCCTCAAAATTTTGTCAGACGTGGCGGAACGACCTTTGTTTGGGTCGTTTACTTACTACGCCATTAGGGATAAAGGCGTGATTATATGTATGTATGTGATACAACACTATAAAAAGACATCTGATAATATTTTTTTGTTTCTTAGGTGAAGCAAGTCGCTGAAAGGGAAATCGGAGTGTTGACACAGTGTATCAAGGAGTACACCGCTACGCGTCGTATGAATAATCAAACTGCGAAGAACATTCTACTGAAGGTAGTATCCACTGTTTCTTTTATTTATTTTCACAAAAAAGGTATTTACAAACTATATATGTTATACATGGCGAGTGTGAGTGGGAATGTTGGAAGGGGAAGACCTCGGCGAACGTACCGCGATCAAATCGGGGACGTTCTAGGGAAAGGTCAGGTCAGGAGTACCCTAAACCGACGAGCGTGCATGAAAAGATTGATGAATGTAGATGAAGCGAAAGAAGTTTGCAAGGATCGTAGCAAATAGAAGGATGTGATCTCTGCCTACCCCTTTCGGGAAAGAGGCGTGACGTTATGTATGTATGTATGTATATGTTATATTCTCAGACAGCGAAAGCAGTTTGTTGGTAAGGTAGAACTCGTTACATAATTGTTAATAAATACTTCGGAGGTATCTTATACGTTGGTATCTATTAAAAAAAAGAGAGCAGATTTTAATATTATGTTTAGGCGTATTCTATGTACTTATGGCGGGGCATGAAAGTAAACAAGTAAGAAGTTTGGTATCAAAATCGGTCCACTTTAATACTGAAAGATATACCATACTGATCACTCTTTTTCGCACTCGTACGCTGTACAGGATAGTGGCAAACTTTTTTAAGTAACTTAGGGCCGTATTTGTAATCATTTCTCAAGAGTGACAGTGAGTTTGAGTTCGTATCAGAAATGTAATTTCAGTACAAACTGGCCTGTCAAATCCTTACTTAATATTTGTCTCAAGTTTGAGATCGCTTCATAAATACGAGCCTTAGTCGGGGTCGAGGTGAGTATTTGTAATCAGCTTTCATGAGTGACAGTGAGATTGAGTTCGTATCAGAAATGTAATTTCAGTACAAACTGGCCTGTCAAATCCATACTTAATATTTGTCTCAAGTTTGAGATCGCTTCATAAATACGAGCCTTAGTCGGGGTCGAGGTGTGAGGTGCGAAGGCGACGGGGATGTCTAGACTTGAACGCGCGAAGCTATTGAAAGCTCAGTTGATTTATTTATTTTATATTTATTAATTTTACAGAATCATAACCCATTTTTTTTACATACATACGTATATATATATATACTAGCGACCCGCCCCGGCTTCGCACGGAAATTATCAGTGTTTCTCTACTATATTATGCATGTATACATATAAACCTTCCTCTTGAATCACTCTATCCACTAAAAGAAACCGCATCAAAATCCGTTGCGTAGTTTTAAAGATTTATGCATACATAGGGATATAGGGACAGAGAAAGCGACTTTGTTTTATACTACGTAGTGATCAGTGTTACTGGTTATAGATATAACTTGTAACAAATGCTAAGTCAACTCCATTTCTGGTGCAATACCGATCACAACATTAAATAAAAATAATGATTATGTTTTCATGTATAGTTTATGTAACATAAATCTACTTACTGTATATTGAGTTTTGTATTGTTTCATAAATAAACGTTTTTCTATTCTTCTTCTTCTTAGTGAGTGGATTCTCGAGTCAAACAACCCGATGAACCCTGGTGTCAGAGTTTCCAAACCGCCTAGTAGCACAGCTATTAGGCCTCTGACGTGGTTTGTGTATCAACCACTATCAAAGACAGAGACCGGGACCAACGGCTTAACGTGCCCTCCGAATCCTTTTTCTTTTCAGACAATCAGGTGATTCAATTCAGCCTGCAATGTGATAACCAAACAAGGGAAAACCTCTCAAAGTGATAAATTGATAAATAACAACTTTTGTGTTCCCCCCTGGGAATCGAACCCAGGACCTCCAGATCGTCGTTGGTTCTGACCACTAGACCACGGAGGCAGTTAATCTATTCTAATTGGGAATGTGCATGACTTTTTTTAAACTATTGGTAAGAATTATTGTCACCATAAATGAACGGATGTAAAGTAATTTTCGCAAAGTACTCATTAGTTTACGAGTTATAATGCCTGAAAGTGGTTAGTTAAAAAGAGAGGTCCGAACTGCCTTGTGACGTCATAAGACAGGAGCGCCATACTTATTCCATATAAACTGTTGTTTCGAAGAGAGAGATAGATAGTCTATCTTCATAATGGTATATCTCGGTGATTTTTTGATCAATTTAATTTCCGTTTTCACTGTTCTTTTTATAATTTAAGATATTTTTAGAAAATAAGTTCAGATACTGAAAATATGTTATATGCACGTTCTCTATTTTATTAGATTATAATGTTACGTTTTCCAGGTGAACTCCAAACTGATGGGCATCAACCAAGCTCTGGATAAGAGCAGCATTCCCCGCTGTCTCGCCGCCGGCGGCGTCATGGTGGTCGGCGCTGACGTCACACACCCCTCGCCAGATCAGGTGAGGTGACGAGGGGGGTAGACAGACAGACAGACAGACAGACAGACATACATACATATAATCACGCCTTTATCCCTAATGGGGTAGGCAGAGCGTAAACGACCAAAACAAAGGTCGTTCCGCCACGTCTGACAAAGTGTTGAGGGTTATTTAAGATAGATTTGTTGGTATATCGCTGTAGTGACAGGTTGTCAGTCCATCGCCTAAATTACAATATACAGAAACCCTCGGATCCCTTAGCTGGTTTCTACAGCATGCCCGGGAGGAAAGGCAGCTGGCACATTCTATGTTTTTCTCTCGCTCCCAGGCCAGCATGGCATGGCATAGCGCTGTCACTTTCTTGACTTTGACTAAGAACAGGATAGCAAATAAACACGTGACTTTGACACTTATAATCTGACATAAGACTGCTTATTTGACGTTAAATAAGGAAGCACGCTCTATGCTCATTTCTTATTTAGAGCGTCTTACGTCAGGTAAGGAATGTCAGTCATGTGTTCATTTGCTATCCTGTTCTTATGTCAAAGTTAAGTATGTGACAGCGCTAGCTAAGAATTAATTAAGGAATATTACGTTCACAATTGCTGCCACTATAACAGTAGCCGTATTTTTGAATCACTCGAAATCAAAATCGCATACAACAAAGTATTATTTGCCAAGTTGTATGAAAATGAGTGATAGAAAAGCATAGAACATAAGAACATAGAATGTGCGCCCCTTGGCGGATCTTATAATGTGAGCTGTGCTGATCCCACATTGCTGATTCTTCCATGCTGGTCTGGGAGCGAGCGAAAAACATAGAATGTGCCAGCTGCAATTCCTCCCGGGCATGCTGTAAAATCCAGCTAAGGAATCCGAGAGTTTTAATATATTGCAATTTAGGCACTGGACTGACAACCTGTCACTACAGCAATATACTTACAAATATATCTTAAAAAACCCTTAAAACTTTGTCAGACGTGGCGAAACGACCTTTGTTTAGGTCGTTTACGCTCTGCCTACCCCATTAAGGATAAAGGCGTGATTATATGTATGTATGTATATTGCTTTTGGTAATGTAATATATTTTTTTGTTCAGATTCTTCAATTCGGACCCAAGGTTCGCAGGTGACGTGGCGGAACGACCTTTATTTAGGTAGTTTACGCTCTGCCTACCCCATTTGGGATAAAGGCGTGATTTTATGTATGTATTCATTTAAAATTTTCTTAAATTTCAGAGCTCTCTGCCGAGTATCGCAGCGGTGACGGCCTCGATTGATCAAAAGGCTTTCGTCTACAACATTCAACTGAGCATTCAGACTCCAAAGGTGAGAGAAACTACCTTTAGGATTTACCTCCTTGCAACATCAGTATGTTGCGAGGATAAAGTACTTCGCCTTAGAATATTAATACTTTTTGTTATGGCTATATAGTATTTCCAATTTGGTTTTAGAATAAAGGTAAACAAAGTTTCATGTCTTTCTATTCAAAAACATATTTCTAAAATAAATTATACATGTTAGCGAATTAGTTAAGTTACTAAAACTACTTTTTCATTATGTTGTTATATGTAATAGCTGAAACCTATTTTAGAAACAAGATCTTCAATTAAAAGACATGAAACTTTGTTCACCTTTTTTATAAAACATACATACATACATAAGGGTAGGCAGAGCGTTTAACGCCTCGTAAAAGGCGCTTTCGCCACGTCTGACTAAAATTGAGGGCAATTTTAGATTGTAATATGTATTGCTTTAGTGACAGGTTGTCGGCCCATCGCCTAAATTACAATACACTGTAACCCTCGAGTCCCTTTTGCTGACTTCAACAGCATGCCCGGGACCTTCCTCCCGCAGCTGGAACATTCTATGTTTTTCTATCTCTCCCATAATTTCCTGCTTGGAGTACAGAGGAATGGATTATAATATGGTTATAGGTTCTCCTAGTTGCTCGGAAAAAGCTTCATTAAAAAATAAAAATCCTGCATTCACTCTTTTCGGTCCTCTTTCGGTGGAAGAAAAACCAAATTGGAAATACTATAGAAGCCCTTTCATATCCACGAATATATTGCAGAAAGAGATGATAGTCGAGTTTGAGGATATGATGGTGGAACACCTGAAGGTGTACATCAAGCGCCAGGGCGCGCTGCCCAGGAAGATCTTCGTGTTCCGCGACGGCGTCTCCGAGGGGCAATTCCAACAGGTACATTTAACATACATACATACATATAATAACGCCTTTATTTTAATGGATTAGGCAGAGCGTGAACGACCTGAACAAAGCTCGTTCCCCCACGTCTGACAAAGTTTTGAGTGTTGTTTAAGATTTATAGGTATATTACTGTAGTGACAGGTTGTCAGCCTGTCGCCTAAATTGCAATATACAGGAACCTCGGATCCCTTAGCTGGTTTTTACAGCATGCCCGGGAGGAAATGCAGCTGGCACATTCTATGTTTTTCTCTTGCTCCCAGTCCAGCATGGAAGAAATACATAATAGAATACATATAATCACGCCTTTATCCCTAATGGGGTAGGCAGAGCGTGACAAAGGTCGTTCCGACACGTCTGACATAGTTTTCAGGGTTATTTAAGATATTTTTATGGGTGGGTTTTATTCCTGTAGTGGCAGGTTGTCATCCCGTCGTCTGCCTCCGTGGTCTAGTGGCTAGTGACATGGACTCCCGATCCGGAGTTCCTGGGTTCGATTTCCAGGGGGGAAACACAAAGTTGATATTTGAGAATTTGTCACTTTGTGAATTTTTCCCCAGTTTGGTTAGGACATTGCAGGTTGAATCAGCTGATTGTCCGAAAAGGATAAGATTTTCGTGCTTCGGAGGGCACGTTAAGCCGTCGGTCCCAGTCGCTGTCTTTGATAGTGGTCGTTACTCAAACCATGTCAGAGGCCTGATAGTTGTGCTAGGCGGTTTAAAAGCTCTGACACCAGGGTTCATCGGGTCGATAGACTCAATACCCACTCGACTGAAGGTGACCCCATCGTCTAAATTGCAATATACTGAAACCCTCGGATCCCTTAGCTGGTTTTTACAGCAAGCCCGGGAGGAAATGCAGCTGGTACATTCCATGTTTTTATTCTTTTTTTTATTCTATCGTTCCCAGTCCAGCAAACACAAACGAGGGTCATTCAATAAATACTTAGCCTACAAAAAGAAAACGAAAATTTTGGAAAAGTGGCAATTTATTTTTCAACATAGTCTCCTTTTAGTTCTATACACTTAGCCCAGCGATGCTCCAACTTTTTTAACCCGTCCGAAAAATAGTTTTTGTCAAACTCTGCAAAATAGGCCTCCGTGGCGGCGATGACCTCCTCATTTGATCCATATCTATTCCCGGCGAGTGACTTTTTCAGATTAGGAAACAGAAAGAAGTCACAAGGGGCCAAATCTGGAGAATACGGTGGATGGGGCAGCAATTCGTAGCGTAATTCGACCAATTTGGCCAAGGCAACGGCAGACGTGTGAACCGGTGCGTTGTCGTGGTGAAACAGCACTTTTTTCTTCGCCAGATGGGGTCGTTTTTTCTATAATTCGGCGTCGGCATAGTAAAGCCCTGTAATTGTTTTACCCTTCTGGAGGTAATCGATGTAGATCACACCTTGTGAATCCCAGAAAACGGTGGCCATAACTTTTCCGGCCGATTTTACAGTTTTCGCCTTCTTTGGAGCACGTTCCCCGGTCCCCATTGTTTTGATTGCTCCTTGGTCTCTGGTGTGTACCAGTGGATCCAGGTTTCATCGACGGTCACAAAACGACGCAAAAACTCCGCTGGATTCCGCTTAAACAGCGCCAAACAAGTCTTCGATGTGGTCTCACGGTTGCGCTTGTTTTCCGGTGTGAGTAAACGCGGCACCCATCGCGCCGACAGCTTTCTCATGCCGAGTTCCTCGTGAAGAATATGATGCACTGTTCCTTCTGAAATGCCTACAGTCTCAGCTAGCTCCCGAACCTTCAATCGGCGATCTGCCAATACGAGATCATGGATAGTAGCTGTTTTCGGTGCTCCTGGACGTGGTTCATCAAAAACCGACGTACGGCCACGTGCAATCTCGTTGAACCAATTCTTGACGGTGGCCATCGATGGAGAAGAGTCACCGTACCCAGCATCCAAGCGCTCTTTGATTTCGAAGCGCGTTTTCCCTTCCAAAAATAGGAATTGAATCACCGAACGATATTGCTCTTTTTCCATTTTTGTAAAACCGATCGACACGTTCGCTTCCATAAGTTGTAAAATTAAAACAAATGAAGGGATTGGAATGAAAATTTGAAAAAAGAATTAAAAAAGAATGTGCTATACTGTGTTTAAACTCTTTTGAAACTACAGCGCCCTCTGGCGATGAGGCTCGGTACTTATTGAATGCACCTCGTACTTAGCGCTTCTCTTACATCCTTACCGACGGCGATGACCAAATTACTCTTGCATTTAATGCTGCCAATACTAGTCGAGCCACACTCTTTACAAGCTCTTCCAACAACCGCGTTCCCCGGCGGGGTCGCGGAGGTCCCTCCTTTGAGCACTTTGGGGTTTACCGGCACGTACCGGGAAGATTCTCTCCGATAAGGAGTTCCCAAGGCAACGCCTTAACCGAGGTTCGGGCCCTAGTGGGCGCCCTTAGGCAGTTGCCATTTCATTTAAGGGTGTAGATTGCGTATAGCAACTCCCCGCCTTAGCCCGGTGACGCATTATATACACTTTGTAGTATTTTGCAAACAGGTCCATTAAAAAAAAAAAGCTTCTCTCACATGTGGTTGTTTACTTTGTACGTAGGTAATGGACAGCGAACTGCAAGCGGTCCACCACGCCTACCAAAGGATGAAGGGAGACAACACCAGACCGGAAGTCCTCTTCTTGTTGGTCCAGAAACGCCATCATACGAGGTAAAGACTTTGTGTAAAATGTTTTTAAACTGAACATTACTTTGATAATCTCAACTTTCCCTAAGGGCGGTTTTGCACTGCTCCGTATTCGGTTCGTATCCGAATTGTTTCCGTGAAATTTTCATATAAGACGGATACGGATGGGTGCGCTAGCTGTCATACATTTACTAGGAAGGCCAATTTGGATCAGGAAATATTCGGATACGGATTCGGACCACTGCAAAAGCGCCCTAAAGCTGGTAGATTGAGCTACTTTTCTCTGAAAGTGCTATCTTATCTATTAACTAGGAAACTAATTCAGATTTTATAAACTCGAATATCCAGTTAGTTACTTTAGAATTTTGCACATGCAAAATTTTAACCCAATCCTATTTTGTGTTCGCTATCTAAAATTTCGTTATAATCAAAAGCTGTATTGTATTCACCGCTCTTATCATTCTGCGCTGAGGAGATCTATCACAACAACTTGAAAGTGAAAAAAGATACACACTAAAAACCGTTACGTTCGGAACAGCTTCAGCCCCATATTTGGCGACAAAATGTTTAACACAACTGTACGATTTTCATGTTGATGATTTGCTGCTTGGAGTACAGGGGAATGGATTATACTATGCATGTTCTCCTATTTGCTCGGAAAAAGCTTTATTAAAAAAAGAACCTGCATTCACCCTTCGGTCCTCATATTCGCAGCCGTCAAGCAATTTCTCCAAACTACAACAATAACCATTAAAGTCCGCTACAAAGTCTACGAAGTCTTCACTAGTATGGTTTAGGTGTTTTTTAGTTTACATTGCGCATACAACTTTTTAAATATACAAAATGGGATGAAAGAAATGTCAAAGGAAGTTATGGAGGAATCGCAAGTTTGATGTTTCGTTTTAAGTGTATTGTTATTGTTTCCTCGCAAAATGAGAGAAAAGTACTATACGTCTCTCAGCCGATACAGCAATATTTGGTCTTGTTTACAGTCGAGGCGTTCTAAATTTACTCGACCATATATTGCTTTTATATCATATCTTCCATGCTGGCCTGGGAGTGAGAGAAAAACACAGAATGTGCCAGCTGCATTTCCTCCCGAGCATGCTGTAAAAACCAGCTCAGGGATCTGAGGGTTTTAGTATATTGTAATTTAGGCGATGGGCTGACAACCTATCACTACAGCAATATACGTATAAATCTATCTTAAAAAAACCCTTAAAACTTTGTCAGACGTGGCGAAACGACCTTTGTTTAGGTCGTTTACGCTCTGCCTACCCCATTAGGGATAAAGGCGTGATTATATGTATGTATATTGCTTTTGGTAATGTTATATATTTTTTTGTTCAGATTCTTCAATTCGGACCCAAGGTTCGCTGCACAGAACGTTGAGCCCGGCACCGTCGTCGACAAGCATATCGTGCACGCGCGCGAACTTGATTTCTACTTGGTAAGTGCACATCAATGGTGTAGTGGATAGGGCCGCTGCCTCCTGAGCAGGGAGGTCGTGGTTCAAAGCCCACCACGTACCAATGTGTTTTTCGGTTTTTGAATTTCATATGTACGTTTAATTCGCGCTTTTCCCGTGCTTCTGAAGGCACGTTAAGCCGTTGGTCCCGGTTAATATCGTTTAATACCGTAGATATTAGTCGTTAAGCCATGTCAGAGGCCAGTGCTAAGCATTGTCGGCTTGAAAACTCTGACCTAATCTAGGATTGGGTCTTGGTTCCCTTCTGGGTCGCGGAGGTTAGATGGTAATCGCTCTATGTAAAAACCAGTACCCTCATTCAATCATCAAGATTAGGTAACCGATCACGAGAGAAGCGGGATAAGACTAGGCAGCTGATGATGTCCCGTTTGCTGGGCAAAAGCCTACCGTCTTTCCTTATAATACAACTTTCTCGAAACCATCCTAGTCCCCAGTCGTCATACCATCTCTTTTGGTGCCAACCTCTGCCTTCCTTCTCTCGCTCTTCCTTCTGGGTTGCGGAGGTCAGATGCCAGTCGCTCTGTGTAAAAACCAGTACCCTCGTTCAATCCCCTAGATTAGGTAGCCGACCCTGTGATATACGGGATAAGGCTAGGGAGATGATGACCGTAGATATTAGTCGTTAAGCTATGTCAGAGGCCAGTGCTAAGCATTGTCGACTTGAAAACTCTGACCTAATCTAGGATTGGGTCTAGTTTTCATTCTGGGTTGCGGAGGTCAGATGGCAGTCGCTCTGTGTAAAAACCAGTACCGTCGTTCAATCCCCTAGATTAATCCGTGAGATACGGGATAAGACTAGGAAGATGAAGTGCTCATCAGTGACTGTCATTTCAAACTAAACTTCTATGAAACCATGTGAGTATAAAGGTCTAAAAGTCGGTATACTCTTTTAGATTTTTCTAAAGGTTTATTGTTATTGTAATGTATTGTGTTGGCCATGCTGGCCTGGGAGCTCTTAAAACTTTGTCAGACGTGGCGGAACGACCTTTGTCAAGGTCGTTCACGCTCTGCCTACTTAATTAGGGATAAAGGCGTGATTATATGTATGTATGTTAAATCTTTCATACTTGACTGGGAGCAAGAGAAAAACATAGAATGTGCCACCTGCATTTCCTCCCGGGCATGCTGTAAAAACCAGCTAAGGGATCCGAGGGTATCTGTATATTGCAATTTAGGTGATGGGCTGAGAACCTGTCACTACAGCAATATACCTACCTACAATTTAAATAATCCTCAAAACTTTGTCCTGTGACCTTTCTTTAGGTCGTTTACGCTCTGCCTGCCCCATTAAGGATAAAAGGGTGATTATATGTATGTTTATAGATATATACTATTTCCTCCAGGTGTCGCACCAAGCCATAAAAGGCACAGCGCGGCCGACCCGCTACCACGCGGTGTGCAACGACGGCAAGATCCCGCACGACGAAGTAGAACAACTTACGTACTACCTGTGCCACTTGTACTCGCGTTGTATGCGCGCCGTGTCCTACCCCACGCCCACCTACTACGCGCACCTCGCCTGCCTGCGCGCTAGATCTCTCACATAGTAAGTATTTTTTTACACCTTTTGTCTCCCCCCAGGGAAGAACTCACACACTTACACAAGTCGGCCGCTGCAAGGAAAATCTCTTTTGGTGGGGTTATAGTACTCGCAACTGTGCATGTGGTGCAAACCTTGGCCCACTTGATGACATGTCCGGCGTGCCCTAACAGCCACCGATGAAGCCGTGCTCGCTTCGCACTGGTCCAAAACGGTTTACAATATTTTATTTTTATTTTCATCGACACGCAAAGAAGAAGATACCTTTTATTATAAAAGTATAATTGAGACAACCAGCTAGGTACTATATGATGCCGTTGAGTCAAACCTGCGCTTTCGCCAAGCCAGAAATGAGAATCCAGACAGGTGACGCAACCTCGTGTCGAAGCCAAGACTCACTTTAGATCCCTGAGCCGCAGTATTAGGTATGTAATAATTTTGGCGCTATGTTCCGCTGTAATAATCGCATTACAGTAGAGCCGAATCCTAAAGTTACGTATGACAGCTCAACCACAGGTCGCTATAACCTTATTACGGCGTCATCTATTCAAATCTAAATTCAATAATACCATATCTCTCTAATTAATTACAAGCAAAAGATATCCATTATCATAACTCTAAACTAATAATGGGTGCGTGTTATAAGGATTGACAAATTTTGTAATACCGGTCATAATCATCACTTGTTTAATCTGGTTCTTGATTAAACCAACGTTTTAAAGTAGTTCACTGTAACTGAATAGTTAGAATAGATTAGGTTGCATATTTTGTATGAATTTACTTACCGTCTTTCATCACTGTGGAATCTAAAAAAAAATCCTGTTTGAGTCATATCTTGTGGTAGAAAGACATCCGTATACGGAACAGTACCTAACCATCTTTGGACCACAAATCTTTATTATTTCCGTTGCACTGGGAAACATGCGCGCGCCATACCCGCTAAGCGTACGCTCAATGTGGCCCACAATCCGGCGCGGAGTGTGACATATGTCGGACTGGGGAAGGGAGGTGAATGTCCATTCTGTATGTAGTATTATTATATATTCTGTGATAATAGTATAATTTGTTTTCACATTAGAATTGCCTTTTTATTGAAAATAATAGTTGATCTTCTCATATAATTATTTTTTTCACAAAAAAAATTATTGAACTATTAATTATTTAAGCAAGTAGTTTTTTAACTTGCCACCCCAATTATAGCAGACAAGCGCACGTGCGGGGCGAAGGGACATCCATGCATGCTTCTCAGTCGTCCGTTAAACCAAATAAATTAAAATAACCTGTTAATTACGTACTTAGTACCAAATAGTCACAGCGATACAAGTATAGAGTATGTTTAGGTACATTACTAGTAATGCCAAATTGACTGCTGTCATACGTTACTTTAGGATTCGGCTCCACTGTAGTTAGTACTTACATCATTAATTGATTAGTTAGCTATAGCTCCTGTAGATAGATAGATAGATTCTTTAGTGCACATAATCCGTACAATTTGGAATAGCTTAAAAATAACAAAGTGCGCAAAGGCGCCTTATCGCTTCAAGCGATTTTTTCCAGACAACCCTGCATGTAAGTAAGAAAAATTATACATAGCAAGTAGCTGCGAAACAACAAAGAAAAAACTAAACACAAAAAAAATTAACACTTAAGATATACATGTAGTACAAAGTACTGTAGATGGTGGTAGTAATTTTAAGTACTAGGTATACATACCTCTTGCGTAGGGGTGATAAATCTACAGAGCAAGTCTGTGAATAGTATACCTCTTAATAAAGATTTTAATTAGTATACCTTCTTTTTAGTATACCTCTTGTACAGTCCCTTATTTACTTCGGGGTGTGGTAAAATTACATAGTGGTTTTTGGTGACTAATTGTGGGGCAAGTTGATAGAGAAGCACATTTTTCACTGGAAATAACCACAGATTTGGCTGGGTTTTATTTAATGCATGTACATAGAAAAATATTTACAGTATTAACATAATAGTCACAATAAGTGCATGTTTAAATAGTTATATTTATTCTAATCATGGTAATAATATTTTTGTCGGTATTTTTCCGCAGCAACCAAAAGATTGATTTAGCTGAAATTTCGAAGAAGCCACAGCGAATAAAGTTGCATGCGATTATTGAAGCCTGCCCTTTATTTTTTGTTTAAAATTTTGATTAACTTTTAACGACTGACGTACGAATGTGGTATCTTTGTCCTCATTTTTAAAAATTGGGAATGTTAAATTGAAAACATGTAAATTCGTTAATTATTTAAAAAATATGTTCTGTACCAAAAATGGCACAATTTATTTTTTGCCATAAATTTTACTAAACACGTTTTGATCACCATAATGTGTTTGTCCCAGAACACCTTATGTATGTACATCTAATGTGATTCGTACGTCCGTGTTAGCTTAACAAAATAACAATAATCAGTCTGCCTAACAGTTTTGGACGTATTTTGCGTACCCGGTCAATCAATATCAATTGCGTAGTATCAATCGTCTAACTGGCTACGAAATGTACATAATATCGTACCTGTGAATTGTTGTTTTAAAAAACGGTATCCAGTTGATACGCATATTTAGAAATGTATTCTATTAGTTTATTTACTAATGTATAGATAATAAGCTTTGTAGCACGCATTTTCCATATAATATTTTGGCAAAAGTTGTATTAGGCAGTAGGCACAGTGACTTCCTAAATTTGAACTTTATATATCCAACATAAGTTTCAAAACTAATGATTTAGTATGCTCTGCCTGGTAAAGGGTTAAATGACTAATGCACTTGCTTGCTTTCTAATTAAATATATTCGTATAATCCTTTAGTTTTTATCACATTATATCACGCTCTGCAATATGTAAATTTGTCTTGTATTTTAACCTGTATTCGTAAATTTTGAAAACTACGTTTGTATTACTAATTTAGGTACATTTAGTAAAATTAAATAACGGACGAACCAGGATAATAAAATTTACTTACAGTTACGACGGATGGTTCTCCTAAATTGTCTATTTTATATAATATAATTAATTTGTTATTAGTTATTAGTAGGTAAGCTAATAGCTAGTCATCTCCCTAGCTAGTATGTTATCATGCATTATGTTGCACGATTGCTAAAAAAAGTACATATTTTTATTTAATACACAGTTCAAGTTCGCTCCAGTCTTTCCGATCCTACATCCTAAACCTGATACAGTGTGACTTGATTATTTATTTGTATCGCCCCTAAACTTTGTTTGAGGCAAATCAGATGGATCATGCTGTCAATTTGAAAAGGTGGGTTTATAAGACTCCAAGGAAATTCACATCACCTTATTTGAATATGCAATGATATAATTTACTGACACAGATTTTTTGCTCAGTATTTTTGCACACTGATTTATGATGTAGGACAGGAAAGTCTGGAGAGCCCTTTATAATTATCCGCAAAAATGCGTGCAACTAAACGTCTGCACGTCTCAATCTTGTGCACAAATAACTAAGAGCAAGATTGTGTTAAGGGGATCTCCGGTGCACCCCAGCGCCCCCATCAGTTAAAAAATCATTACTCACTGAAAACACAATTAATCGAAATTCCTGTAGATCAGATTGAAGTAAAGGTACTTAAGTTTATTGTAAGCATTATAAATTAATAATTCAGTGTTCACTGCAGTTACACACAGATAGCAAAACTGCTAAAAGTGGCCGTATTTAGCGTATTTTCTATCTGTAACTACAATTAACTATAAGTTGCAACTTGATGAGGTTCCATAATATTTATTTACTTTATTGATCTTCCATACTGGACTGGGAGCGAGAGAAAAATATAGAATAGCCCAGCTGCATTTCTTCCCGGGCATGCTGTAAAAGTCAACTAACGGATTCGAGGGTTTCAGTATATTGTAATTTAGGCGATGGGCTGACGACCTGTCACTGCAGCAATATACCTACAAATCTATCTTAAATAACCCTCAAAACTTTGTCAGACCTTTGTTTAGGTCGTTTACGCTCTGCCTACCCTATTAGGGATAAAGGCGTGACTATATGTATGTATTATGAGGTTCTAAATGATCTTCATTGCTTTAATCTCATTCTTATCTACCGGATTTTAGATTGATCGTGTTTTCAGTGAATTATGTTTTTTTTACTGATGAGGGCGCCACTTAGCCCAGGGGAGCCCCATAATAAAGCCTAGGCTAAGTATGTGCATTAATGTCTACTCTTTTATGTCAGGAAATAATTTATACTATTCTTCACATAGCAAAGACGATGCTAATAAGTAATAAATAATACTGAAATTTAATATATAGTGTAGTTGCAAATATGCTTTCTTCAACTTTATGATATATCTTTGTGGTTTTCTATAGGGTTCGTACATGGAAAGCTTCATTATACAGTTTTGATTCTTATTTCTGCATGAGTAAATTAATTAATTTCTTTATGACAAATTTAAACCCATTCACTTTTCTCTTACTTACTTTTCCTCTTTTTTACTGCATGAATTATATTGCGATTCTTTTCTTTCTTTCTCTGATTTTAAACCTTCTTTTTCAGCGGAGAGAAATTCAACAATCAGGACCTGGAAAGAAATCCAAAACGCCTAAACGTTTTAGATAAGATGTTAGAATTCAGTCGCATGTTCTTTGTCTAAAATATTATTCTACTTTCTATATTTTTCCTATGTGATATATTTAATATCTCCTATTAAGTTTATAAAAAATAGACTTATAGGTATTGATTCAGTAATTATTCTTAAGAAATATATTTAACAATATACATAGAATATTTCTTTATTTCTATAGAAAAATATGTCATGTGAATGATGTGAATTTTCAATCCGGAAACATGGTATAAATTTCGGTTCTATTTTATCGATATGACATTAATTTCCTGAATCAATATTCAAAACAATTGCACAACATGTTTTGGTGGTGAAAATTCACGTTTATAATCTCAACTTTAAATTTTAATACAATCATGTACTAAGCAAAATAAATTGAAAATACCAAAAAAAAATATAATTATAAAAATGTTTGTTTTATAGAGTAGCACAAATAGTTTGATCGGTTGTTTTTGTAGTAAAGTAACGTAAACAATGGGGGTAATTTGGATGCGGACAATCACTTAATCTTGTTTTTTAAACATTCATTTTTAAGAGATAATTTTGACCGTATAAAATTTACGTTTTAGTATAGCAAGAATTATGTCTTAAAAAAATGAATGGGGTTATCTCATGAGACAAATTTGGTATGAACCACGTTTTGAAGGGGTAGTTGCATATTTTCATTCTCAAGCCGTGACTTCTGCTCTCAAACAAAGCACGAAAGAGACCCCCGCGGGACAGAGAGGGGAAGGGAAAAGTTTAAGAAACCCCCTCTGCCCCGGGGGGGTATGTTTTGTGTTTTGTTTATGCTCTGGAGACTCGGCTACACAGATTCTGACCCATGGTGTTAATGGTGTTATGTTTACTTACTTTACTACAGAATCGGTCAAACAGAGATTATCTTTGACAACACAGGGAAAAACAAGAGTTATCATGGATAGGTGTTACGTTAGCTTAGTTTAGTTTTATATAACTCTTTAAAATGTATTCATGTGTTGGTAACTCTGTATAAAAATATGTAAGACGGGAATCAACAGTACGTTATATGAAAGCGAATATCCAAGGGAACAGAGTTAGCTGGTTTAATTATAAAAATAATCGATGTATTTCAATATAATACTTGAGCTCTGTAGCCGTACTTTTCAAATATTCAATGGTGTTTTAATGATGTAGAGTCTCTTAGACATTATAATAACACATAAGGTAGTAGTTATATAATTATGAAATTTCACTTAAATATTGTATTCTTCATATTTCAATGCAATTGACCTTGACTTACAATTTTATATCTCTAAGCCTTAGTTTATTCAAAAAATTGTGTATTCCCAAAATGTGTTGATTGATCTTTACTCTTGATTTAAAGCATTTCGTATTTATTTACTGCCGATTAATGTTTTTTGCTTTTTACTTTTTTTTTCAAATGACATACCCGTTGAATTAATTTCTATAAACTGATATTTTAAACTATTTCTATCAATTACATATAAAAAATGTGACACGTGTATTAATATTAATTTAAATAAAGTTTGTAAATTAATTTTAATATAAGCGTCCCCTAAAAGTCCGTTGTTTCATTTACATTCATGTCTCGCTGATTCTAATCGCTTAATTAGTGATAGATTTATTGATAAAGCTAATTCGTTTAATCATAGTTTAACGCGCGATTAAACTCGAGACAATGTTTCTCGTCATACTATTCCAAATTGCTTCTCCTTGGCACATTGTCAACAACTATCATTTGGTGTTAAACAATTTGTTGCATGCTAAATAACAGCAGGTTAGGGGTTATTAAAGCTCCGTGACAAATCTTCATTATTTATTTATGAGCCTGTGGTGTCCCAGTGCAAAGGCCTCTCTCCCTTCCACTTTTCACGATGCATTGATAGCACTCGCCATTCTTTTTGATATGCGTCCAAATCATCGCGCCACCTTTTTGGGGGTCATTTTTCAGTTCAATCTTCATCATTCCAGCACGACCACCATGCCGGATCGCTTCGTGCTATACCACCCAAATTTAGTGCCCTATATTCTAAAATGGCACTAGCACTAATTAAATAATTCTAGTATGAAGCACAAAGCTATCTGGCGTGGTGGTCCGGCTGTTCTGACGGTCACTGCAAGACACACATGTCATGTTAATCGCCTCATAGATGGGCTCAAATACCGATCATACATACATATAATCACGCCTTTATCCCTAATGGGGTAGGCAGAGTGTTAACGACCTAAAAAAGGCCCTTCCGCCACGTCTGACAAAGTTTTGAGGGTTATTTAAGATAGATAGATACATACATACAATCACGCCTTCATCCCTATTGGGTTAGGCGGAGCGTAAACGATCTAAACAAAGATGGTTCCGCAACGTCTGACAAAGTTTTGTTTAAAGGTTATTTAAAATAGATTTGTACGTATATTGCTGTAGTGACAGGTTGTTAGACCATCGCCTAAATTGCAGTATACTGAAACCTTTGGATCCCTTAGCTGGTTTTTACAACATGCTCGGGAGGAAATGCAGCTGGCACATTCTATGTTTTACTCTTGCTTACATACATATGTTGCACTGTAAGTGTGAGTGTTGCGTAGCATAAAGCTTATCATAAAAAAATAATAATACCAGAATAATTTCAATCTTCAATACCATAGCACACAATTTTGTAGCGCATTGTTAACACTACGGTGTTCCATAGCTGCGAAAGGTGATTTTCTCGGTCATGACCACGTTCGCTCGGTCACGTAAGCACCCGAGCTCGGTTTTGCATGTCCGCTCTGCGATTATCAAACCATTGCTAGGTGTTGCGTGTTAAGCCCAGAGTCGTTAGCATCTTAATATTTCTTACGTGTATTGTGGCGGTTTAGAGGTTCTATTTACAGTTAAACTCCGTCGTTTTACAAACTACAGAAAATTACAAAATAACTCTTTTAATTCCATCCTATATCCAATTTCTGAGATCGTTTATCCCATTATAGGTATTCAGCCTATCCTATATCCAATTTGTGAGATCCCAGAAACTATTATAGGTATTTCGCTTATCCTTAATCCAATTTCTGGGATCCTACATCCCATTAAAGGTATTCCGCTTCTCCTTGGTCCAATTTCTGGGATCCTTCATCCTATTATAGGTTACCGCGTATCCTATTTCCAATTTCTGGGATCCTCCATCCCATTATAGATCTCCGCGTATTCTATATCCAAATTCTGGGATCCTATATCCCATTACAGGCCTATCTTAAATCCAATTTCTGGGATCCTTTATTATAAGAAATAAAAGTTAACATGTATGAGGTGTTTAGGCAAACATGTACTTATCTCCATATATTATTCTTCCATGCTGGACTGGAAGCAGAAAACATAGAATGTGCCAGCTGCATTTCCTCCCGGGCATGCTGTAAAAACCAGCTAAGGGATCCGAGGGTTTCTGTACATTGCAATTTAGGCGATAGGCTGACAACCTTTCACTTTAGCAATATACCTACAAACCTATCTTAAATAATCCTTAAACATTGTCAGACGTGGCAGAACGACCTTTGTTCAGGTCGTTTACGCTCTGCCTACCCCACTAGGGATAAAGGCGTGATTATATGTATGTATGTACTTATCTACAATTTACGACTGTTTACACAATTCATATCGTCACCATAAATCACCCTTCGATTTGTATGGACTTTGTGTCATCCAGTCATCAGGCGGGAGCAGGACTGGAGTAATCAATTCTTCGAGTGGAGACCACGATCACCACGCCGAGGCGAACGTGTAAGACGTCTTCTGTTGAGGAGGTGGCAGAAAAATATTTGTAGATCATTTTGGGATCGATCGTCGTATGTATAATAATAATAAACGATACTATTTATATTGCCACTGATCTTAGGATACTATTCTTGGATCCGTGGGTAGTGCCCAGAACAATTATGGTTCGTGACCAGCAGTAGAACTAGAAGTAAGTCTATCTATCCAGCCATAAAGGCCGAAAAAGTGATTCGCTGCCTACAATGATTTATTCTTCGCGATTTATTCGGTTCATTGGCTGTCAAGGTCCTTCTCATATTAGATTAACTTATACCTAGTTAGTAGGAACTATGAGCTTATTATTTCCGGAACAGAGAAGGAAGGTGTTTGACAACTCTACTACACAGGTAGACTACTTGATTCAACTAGGTAACTTACTAGTAGCCAATACACATGAGATATTAAACCGTTAGTTCCGCTCTAACTGGTCACGAGCCACGAAATATGCATATGAGTCTATATAGGCAATAGTGTAATGTAGCATGTTTCTTGCTATTACGTTGTACCTACGCAAAAAAATCAAGTCGTGCATGCGTAAAATGAATCGCCAATTCTCTTCAATGAATTCAGAAGGCCAACAAACAAAAACTATGTTGTTAATACTATCATCTGACTGTTGCTGAAAAAATACTTGTTATTTTCAGAAGATTAAGTATAAGCGTTCTTGGGGAAAAACAGGCTCTGAAAAAAATAAGTAAAGGTACCTTACACGACTATCTGTCCATCTCGGACAAAAGTATCCAGTTTTCAGGTTTTATTTCCAATATCTCAGGTAGGATCATCATGGGTAAAAACTACCTCTGTCAGTTCTTTACAACAAAATCCAACGGATAGACCTCTAAACAAAACGCCCTTCAGGTAATACCTGGAAGTGTCATAGGAATTGATGATCTGAATCACAAGCTCTACACACGTTATATGTCGCATAATATTATGCTCGCACGCATTACTTATAGTATCAAGGTTGCAGCGGTGTTTTAACCTCAGGTATCCGGAAGAGAATTCACATCCGACACCTTAGGAGCATATCACAGTTAATACAACTAAATACCTACATGTCCACGAATGTGAGATGCATGTCTGCTGATAAATCTAATCGTGAGACGAAGTTTTTTATGCCTACACACGTGGTAAACAGTAACAGCAGTAGGTATAGTACTTTGAACATACCTTATTATTAAATAAGTATGCAGAAAATGGGTAAGTATTCACATCAGGGAACGCCGCTACCCATGGAGCAGTTTTAAAAGACTCGCACTCCAATGCGCATACGAAAGAGTAACTTTCGCGTGAGATTGTCATACGATTTGCCATGCGAATGTTAGTCTTTCGTATGCAAATTCGATTCAAGTGATAAAAATACGAGTCCTAGACTTATCCCTTACTTGAATTTCACGATATCCGTGGGATAAGTGGGGTGATGCTATACTAACTCTGCATCACAAGGATCTGGTCAGGAGTATAATTGGGAAAAACGAACCCTTTGGAGAATGCTATCTATATATCTGTAATAACACTCCAAACTTGTCAGACGTGGCGGAACGACCTTTGCTTAGGTCGTTTACGCTCTGCCTACCCCATTAGGGATAAAGGCGTGATTATATGTATGTATGTATGTATGGAGAATGCTAGCACACTAGCTAGTATACCTACTAGACTTAGAGTTTTTTTAGGTTTTATACCAATCTTCAGCATCAAACAGGCTGAATGCAAGGTTCAGCCGGTTCAGCATAAAAAATTGCGGTTAGCCTAGCCGAAATACTTGTTGCTATACTTAGGCACTTCAATGTTGACAACATGACATTGCTTTCGTGCTCTTGTTTCGACGGAATCGACTCATTTATTCTTTATTTCATAATTAAACGAAGGTCGACTATTGAACTTAGTTCCGATGTGGTAGGAAGTAAATCGAGGTCCAAGTCCTTCCTTCCGCCGCGATTATCTGGCTCTAAAGTATGTGTTACCATTGCCTAGTTAATAAGATAACATTTATCTCTATTGGGTTTGGATTTCAGTCACACCGTCACACTGTGGCGGTAACTAAAAAAAATATAATTAAAAATTAATAGGCAGTGATTTAAAAATTGGTGGAGTATACAGGGTTAAATTTTAAATCGCTTTGCATTCTTTAGCAAGTACGTTGTTGTAGCTTTTATTTTTACACTTTTAATTATATTAATATTGTCCGCTATATTGTTAATAAAAATGGGTTGCTCTTGACTCTAGGTCAAAATAGAAATTCTTTTGAATTATTACATTCAACGTAGATAAGTAGGTATACTTAGGTAGGTACCTAATTTAAAAGCTGTTTTTTTGGCGCAGGGTCTAGGAAAATAAAAGTTCACTTACTTAATTACTTCTAAACTGCAAAAAATATAAAGCTGATTAAACAACGGTGTAAAAGAAGTCAATCTATTCCAAATCCATTATCATATCTGGCGTATATTTAAACAACAATACAAACATTTGGGTCTATTGTGGTTGTGGCCAGTCAAGGTTGACCCGGGCTTTCCCTTTCCTTTCCTCGCAGGACAGATACAGGGTGTACTTATTCTATCTATCTAGAAATATTATACATATAATGTATCTTAATAAATTATAAAGTGACAAAGAAGCTTTGCATAGAGATACCTGAAGATATAGGGAAGGAAGACCTCCCTTAGCCCAGCAGTGGCACGATTAGACTATTTAAAAAAAATAGTTTTTTTAAGTCAGAATAATTTATAACGTTAAAAAGCTTATATCTTCCATGCTGGACTGGGAGCGAGAGAAAAACTTAGAATGTGCCAGCTGCATTTCCTCCCGGGCATGCTGTAAAAATCAGCTAAGAGATCTGAGGGTTACAGTGTATTGCAATTTAGGCGATGGGCTGACAACCTGTCACTACAGCAATATACCTACAAATCTATCTTGAATAACCTTCAAAACTTTGTCAGACGTGGCGGAGCGACCTTTGTTTGGGTCGTTTGCGCTCTGCCTACCCCATCAGGGATACAGGCGTGACTATATGTATGTATGTATGTTAAAAAGCTTCTGTATATTTAGACATGTAAGTACCTTGCTATTCAATATTGGTTATTTGTGTATATCTTAGTCTTATATCCTACCTTGATGGATCATGTACCTACCTTTTGACATTACAGTTGCCGTACTGTAGGTAAGTATTTTAACTTGAAGTAGAAAAATCTCTGACTACTTACATAGAAAATCCTTTAATTTAATTAAAAGACCCAGTGTCCTACATACCTCTACATTATAGTCTGTAATAATATACAAACAAATAATTCTTATATCGGTTATGAAATCAATAAGTGACAATCAAACACGCTCAGTTTCCACTGTCGGCCCAGATTGTTCAAAATTAAACGACTTTTCAATTGTTATCGTTGCATCACTATTTTGACCTTTAATCGCAGAATATATAATAGTGCTATAATTATTATACGAATGCATTATTCAGCATAATATCTAGCACGGCAAATATAGAATATTCTACTAGCGTTTCGATCGCGGTTTCACCCGTGAGTTTTCCCGTGAAAATGAAATTTAATGAAAGGCCCGCGCCTATTCCAGGACCTAACCTACATCTGTGCCAAGTTTCATCCGGATCCGTCCAGTGGTTGAAGCGTGATTGAGTAACAAACGTCCATATATCCAAACATCCAAACTTTCGCATTTATAATATTAGTTATAAAATATTCTATGTATATATAATAATTGAATATCGCCGAAGGGTTTTGTTTTATGACTTTATTAATCTTACCTATTATTATTTGGTTAGCAATCGGTGTTTTAATCTGCTTCCTACTTAATGCTAGGTAGTTTAAATAAATTCCCCTGTCGTTATTTTATTAAAGAGGTCATTGTTATCTGATTTTCCTAGTTCTAACTGCCTCCGTGGTCTAGTGTCTAGTGCCATGGACTCCCGATCCGGAGGTCCTGGGTTCTTTTCCCAGGGGGGAAATACAAAGTTGATATTTGAGAATTTATCACTTTGTGAATTTTCCCCAGTTTGGTTAGGACATTGCAGGCTGAATCACCTGATTGTCCGAAAAGAAAAAGATTTCGTGCTTCGAAGGGCACGTTAAGCCGTCGGTCCCGGTCGCTGTCTTTAATAGTGGTCGTTAGTCAAACCATGTCAGAGGCCTGATAGTTGTGCTACTAGGCGGTTTAAAAACTCTGACATCAGGGTTCATCGGGTCGATAGACTCGATACTACCCACTCGACAGAAGAAGAAGTTCTACTGCCACAACCAATGAAACTAGGGCGCTTTGCCACCGGTCCGAATTTGTATCCGAATATTTTCTGATCCGAATTGGCCTTCGTATGAGAACAAATGAATGACAGTAAATGTATGACAGCTTGCGATTGCGTACCCATCCATATCCGTTTTATATGGAAGTTTCACGGACACGATTCGGATACAAACCGAATACAGAGCAGTGCAAAACCGCCCTTATTAGTCTCTATTGGTAATTTTAACGTGTTATAGTTGTTATTTAACAGTTTATTGCACACATGATCATACAGATGACACAAATATGAAAAACAATAGCACAACAGGTACAGCTTATCTCTAAAAATAAATCTCTTCCAGCTGACCTACGGTAGTGAGAGTACATAAGTGAGGCAGATAAGGCGTGTACAATTATAATATAGGTAAAATTACTTTAAATAAAATTCAAAGTCTAATATAATAATAAAAAACAATAAATATACACAATAATACATATTATACGTGTTGATTGAAAGTAAGTTTTTTTTGTGACTTTAGTACTAATTTAATGAGTGTATCTTCAGTTCTATAAATGAGACTGTAAAATTTAGGATGGTAGCTGCGATACATGCTGAAAATGAAAATGTATCTGAAATCTATATTTATTTATTTATTATCATATAATAAATAAGGTATTTACAAAATATATATGTTATATTCTCGCCAAAGTGCGAAAGCACATAATTGTTAACATTACCTGTCTTATATTATAAGTTTGTATCTATTTCTTTTACATGATATAAAAAGAAGATCTATGGAGAATGATGAATGTGTCACATTTACACATTGTTAGTTTGAAGAGATGTTTTAAGTTTTTTATTTAATGTTATCTTCGACATTATTTTATTCTGTCTTACAGAGTTATAGGTACGAAGTATTAGGTAGGTATAGGTATTGCATCTTTAGGGAGGCCTTTGTCTAGCAGTGGGACACTATCGGCTAAATAAGATAAGATACCGTATAATGCATAACTGATTATATCATATTCCTAGCCTTATCCCGTATCTCACGGGACGGCTACCTAATCTAGGGGATAGAACGACGGTACTGGGTTTTACACAGAGCGACTGCCATCTGACCTCCGCAACCCAGAAGGGAAACCACACCCAATCCTAGATTAGGTCGAGAGTTTTCAAGCCGCCAATGCCTAGCACTGGTCTCTGACTTGGCTTAACGACTAATATCTACACTATTAAACGATATTAAACGGGACCAACAGCTTAACGTGCCTTCCGAAGTACGGGAAAACTGCAGAATAAACGTACATATGAACTTCGAAAACCGAAAAACACATTGGTACGTGGTGGGATTCGAACCACGACCTCCCGCTCAGGAGGCAGCTGCCGTATCCACTACACCATCGGGCTCACTGATTTGATTACCTATTTCTTTGCAAATTATTCTACTTATTTGAAAATACTCACTCATCAATATGTTACAATAAAATGCCATAACATACCACTAAAACAATTCAAAAACACAACGGACGGAGTGACACGTTACCCCGTCATCACAATTCAAAGACCATCAGAACCTCACACCTGCTAATTGCAAGTTTATGCTGCATTGTCCTCAACTCTGGCCATTGTCTTGCTAACAATTAATTGTTAAAACACACGAAGATTTGCTGAACTTGACCTGAATTCGGCAGTTAGGTAATAACTCCGTTTTTACAGAACACTTCACGCTTGATCGAAACTGTAAGACTTGGCAAGGTGAAGGTTTGTGATTATCTTGAACCCGGTTCGGAGTTTTGACCAAATATAGAAGTTGTAAGTATGTGTGATGTGAATGTATTGTTTATATCTGTTGTAGGTACATAGAAGTACAAATATATTAACAATACACATATATTGATTCGAGTACCTGAACAAATGAAAAGTCTGATACGAACTATAGTTCTTTTGTTTCTTCCATGCTGGCCTGGGAGCGAGAGAAAAACGTAGAATGTGCCAGCTGCATTTCCTCCCGGGCATGCTGTAAAAACCAGCTGAGGGATTCGAGGGTTTAAGGTGTATTGACAACCCGTCACTATAGCAATATACGTACATTATCATCCGTAGTAAAATAACCCTCTAAACTTGTCAGACGTGGCGGAACGATCTTATCGTTTTCGCTCTGCCTACCCCATCAGGGATAAAGGCGTGATTTTATGTACGTATGTATGTAAGTTCTTTTGTTAGAAATATCAGCTGCTTCTCTTTTCAGGATTATAGTAGGTAAATATCAGCGAAGAGAGCCGAGGGTTTCATGCGAAGACATCCAAGAAACGTATCGTTTAGAGGAAAAAGCATGTAATATCCGCTACATACAATGAAGATTGTGAGTTTTCTGAATTATACCCAATACATACATTATATATAATCACGCCTAATGGGGTAGGCAGAGCGTAAATGACCTAAACAAAGGTCGTTCCACCACGTTTGACAAAGTTTTGAGGGTTATTTACGATAGTTTTGTAGGTATATTGCTGTAGGGACAGGTTGTCAGCCCATCGCCTAAATTGCAATATACGGAAACCCATACTCAATACTCAAATAGATCCCATAGGTGATTTTTACAGCATGCCCGGGAGGAAATGTAGCTGGCACATTCCATGTTTTTCTCTCGCTCCCAGTCCAGCATGGAAGAAATTATATATTAATTATACCTAATGATTATCATAATATTACATACATACATATTATCACGCCTTTATCCCTAATGGAGTAGGCAGAGCGTAAACGACCTCATAAAAGGTCGTTCCGCCACGTCTGACAAAGTTTTAAGGGTTATTTAAGATAGGTTTGTAAGTATGTTGCTGTAGCGACAGGTTGTCAGCCCATCGCCTAAATTGCAGTATACTGAAACCCTCGGATCCCTTAGCTGATTTTTACAGAATGCTCGGGAGGAAATTCAGCTGCCACATTCTATGTTTTTCAATCGCTCCCAGGCCAGTATGGAAGAAATTATATATTAATTATACCTAATGAGTATCATAAGTACCTAAATATTATAAATATTTGTCCCTTTTAGGACAAGTTTCGGAGGCAAGGTGGTTAAGGTAGTATGACTAATGTATTTTTAGTTACCTATGTTTAAACTGATGATAACTGTTCATCACTGCCCTACTGGTTACATCTTGTTTGTATGCCAGGGCCAGCTGCTTAACCCTATAGAGAATGATTCACATGGATGACATTCATCTCGTCACTGGTTATCATCATCAAGGGGTGCCATCTTCAAATTGAAGTTTGGAGGTCAGCGTACGGAAACTAACGCGATCTTGGGCCAATGTTACTAGTGTGGCGATGACCACTTGACCAAATTGAATGATGTATTGATTGACTGTGTACGGTAGCCTGAAGTCTATTATTTTCTATAGTTTGAGAAGAGGAGAAGAATCTATGGTTTGATCTATGTACGACGAAATGAGTCTTGTTTTGTATTGCACACCAGAGAAGTAATAAAACTATCATCTGATCTACGTGAGACTTTCACTGCTTCCCCTGTTCCTGTATCTTAGCATAGCGCAACGCGCTGTGTTAAACTAGTATTCAGGAGATATAACATAGTTTTTTTTTATACATACATATAATTACGCCTTTATCCCTAAAGGGGTAGGCAGAGCGTAAACGACGTAAACAAAGGTCGTTCGGCCAAGTCTGACAAAGTTTTGAGGGTTTTTAACATAGATTTGTAGGTATACTGCTGTAGTGACGGGTTGTCAGCCCATCACTAATGATTGAGTTTTGAGTATCGCCTAAGTTACAATATACTGAAACCCTCGGATCCCTTAGCTGGTTTTTACAGCATGCCCAGGAGGAAATGCAAATGGCACAATTCTATGTTTTTCTCTCGCTCCCAGGCCAGCATGGAAGTTAGTTAGTTTTTTTTATTGTGATATTATACGTACTTATACGGGGTGTAAGGGACAGCGTTCCGCAAACTATTAGGGGTTGCTCAGTTAACAATTCATGCGTAGAATCACACGCTAAAATATGGTCACCTATTTTTCTTACTCACTGTATAGGTTGTGCGAGAGAAACAGGAAAAAATATTTTATGCCAACAATCGTTTACAACCTATGTATACTGACTACTGGTATAGAAATTTTAAAAGTACAGTTGACCTAGGTAAGTTCACTCAACTTTTATATTTCAGGAAGTACAAAAAGATCTTTGCATTATATAGAGCAATAAACATAAAACAATAATAACTGAAGGTAGGCATTGACTGAAAGGGCATATCCTGGATAAACAAGGTATGTTCATGTTAGCTATAACCACGTCTATTTTGCGGTACCTAATTAAGATTAGCTGTCTCCGTGGTCTAGTGGTCAGAGCCATATGCTTACGATCCGGTGGTTCGATTCCCAGGAAACACAAAGTTGATATTTGTCAATTTATCACTTTGTGAGGTTTCCCCAGTCTGGTTAGGACATTGCAGGCTGAATCACCGGATTGTCTGAAAAAAAAAAAGGATTCCGTGCTTCAAAGGACACGTTAAGCCGTCGGTCTCAGTCACTGTCTTTAACATAACATAAAAATACTTTATTGCACGTAATAATACAACACAACAGATAACAGCAAAAAACAATTACAACATAGGCGGCCTTATTGCTAAGGTAGCAATTTGATAGTGGTCGTTACACAAACCATGTCAGAGGCCTATTAGCTGTGCTATTAGGCGGCTTAAAAACCTCTGACACCAGGGTTCATCGGGTCGATTGACTCGATACCCATAAGACAGAAGAAGTTTAGGAAAAAACTACCTTTTCCATATCCATATATTATCCGGTTTTTTCGTGGACATGCCTGCTACTAATTTATTAAAAAAAAAACTATTTCGCTGTCCGAGGATCCAAACGCAGCATGGAAGTATCATCTAAGTATAATAACAAAAACATCGTTAAAGCTTATAGCTACTGAACGCTTAATATATTCTAGATCTTTATCAGAGTGATGTCCCCAACAAGATTTATCAGACCATTGAACCATGGAAGATAATTGGGTCAATGTTATTCGAGCAAGTTCAATGTTCCGCGAAGGAAAAAGATGCTGTTATATAACGTCTTTGTTATATAACCGGCGAAGCGAAACTTTCTCTGACCACGTTTTTATCGTCTTTCGTTTCGGCTTATGCAAATATTGTAATTTTTTTATACGCTATTTTTCATGCATATAATCACGCCTTTATCCCTAATGGGGTAGGCAGAGCGTACACGACCTAAACAAAGGTCGTTCCGCCACGTCTGACAAAGTTTTGAGGGTTATTTAAGATAGATTTGTAGGTATATTGCTGTAGTGACAGGTTGTCAGCCTGTCGCCTAAATTGCAATATACAGAAACCCTCGGATCCCTTAGCTGGTTTTTACAGCATGCCCGGGAGGAAATGCAGCTGGCACATTCTACGTTTTTCTCTCGTTCCCAGTCCAGCATGGAAGTAATATACGCTATTTTTGGACGAAAATTAGGCGTTATTAACGATTTTGAACCGTTTAGACTATCAAAGTTTTGATTAAATATTTAAACATTCATTAAAAGTACCTATGGCTCGTATTTATAAAGCAATCTCAAGATTGAGAGCAACATTAAGTATGGATTTGACAGGCTATATTGTACTGAAATTACATTTCTGATACGAACTCAAACTATCTGTCAATCACAAGTGCTATTTATTAATGCGGGCCTAATTGTAGGTATTAAGAATTTGTTAATAGTCCGCTTAGGTAAATTCGATATAATTACGCATTTGAAATTTTCTTATAATCAAATCAAATCTACTTCTAAAACACATTCTAAATAAGTATCAGAGTCAACACGCACGCAGTAGAAGAAATACTTCCATGCTGGCCTGTGAGCGAGACAAAAACATTGAATGTGCCAGCTGCATTTTCTGCTGCGCATGCGGTACAAACCAGCTAAGGGATCCGAGGGTTTCAGTATATTGTAATTTAGGCGATGGGCTGACAACCTGTCACTACAGCAATATACCTACAAATCTATCTTAAATAACCCTCTAAACTTTGTCAGACGTGGCGGAACGACCTATCTTTGGGTCGTTTCCGCTCTTATTGGGGATGAAGGTGTGATTATATGAATGTAGAAGAACAACAAATTAATATAAAAGAAATGTCTTCCAGAAGAACTATGTCCTACCTACTGTTAAGTTATTTGCGTTATTTCTATAAAAAAATACGATAGGTGTCCTTATAACATTTTCAATGGCCTAAGTTAATAAGGCAGGTCATTTTTATCACTTTAATATTCCTTTTTTTCTATGACAGTAGAAATTATTAAAATAATTGATTTATCTATGAACTAGAGACAATGGGAAATGTTCTAAGAAATGTCAATTTATATAAATGGGACATTCAGTGATAGTGATTGGTAGCAAGTAATAAAAGTAGTTGGGTTGCCAACTCTGAGAATACTAGAATTTAAAAATTCGTAGAAAATTGACAACGTACCTATCTACTATTACTTCAGAAATAAATATAAAAATGCTGGAAAGGATGTGAGAGTATTATGACCGTAGGGTCCGCCGGAGTAGTGAAATCCCATACAAACGTAGTTTCGCTTTTATTCCTAAACAGTAAAAAAAACTTAACCAACCTTCGTACACATGACCAATTGCATCATATCTATGCTTCTAATTAGGCTTGGTTAGAAATTATTAACAAAATCGAAATTTCGGTCTTATTTTGTTTATGCTTAATATTTTTAAACCAAACCTAATTAGAAGCACAGATATGATGCATTTGGTCATGTGTACGGAGTTTGGTTAAGTTTGGTTTTACAGTTTAGGAACAAAAGCGACACTTCGTTAGTATGGGATTTCACTTCTCCGGCAGACCCTTAAAAGCCAAATCAAAAAAGTCATGTGTTGGAAGCCACAGACATCGCTGCTGAGCAAGGGGAAATGAACCTTGGTGCCACACGGCACAGGACAAAGACAGCTGGCAACTTCTGCTATCGGGACCAAGTTTCATTTTAGGCCACCGAGTCAGCGCAGTAAGTACCTACCTAGGTAAGTATAGTACTAGTAAAGTTGTTAAGTATAGGTAACTCAGCATCATCATCTCCCTAGCCATTTCCCGTATTTCACGGCTACCTAATCTAGGGAATCAAAAGAGGATATGACAGACCGGGTGTAAGGGATAGCCTCCCGCAAATTGATAGGGGTTGCTCAGTCAACGACACTGAATAACTTCCAGCGGGAAATGAAGAATTTGTTTTTCGTCTTTTCATACAAATTGTCTGGACATTATGTATGTAAATAAAAAAAAAACTCTTTCTGAAAGAATTTCCCGGTGGAAGTTATTCAGTGTCGTTAACTGAGCAACCCCTATCAGTTTGGGGTTGATATAACACATTTTGTTGATAGTTGGAAACACTGGATAGTAGCGTGACGGTTGATGGGCGAGGTGATTCGCTAAACTGACATTTAATTCGTTAAATGATTCATACCTTAATAGGAAAGTCCATTGTAATTAAGTCTTTATTTTATAAAACATTTTTTCTAGGTATTGTATTGAAATTAAAGGCATTCTTATCATTTTAAAGGTAATCTAAAATACTCATCTTATCGGATACTTAGAAAAAAATACAGTAATCGATTTGTATCGAGCAAATTGCAGAAACTACTTCGGCGTTTCGCGTGATGATCACTACCTCGAAACATCTGTAGAGTTTTTTTCACGACTTTGGGTTTTTCCGAACTGCAAAAACGAGAATAAAGGAATCATCGTTACTGGAAAATCCTGAAACGCATAATTCGTCAGTAACCCTATTTAGTCAATCAAATAATTTTCTTATTGTTGGTAGAGGTCAAATTAAATATGTCTGTTTTAGGTAATTTAATAACTTACTTGTTATGGTACCTAATCTAAGTATGTTATGTAAAAATATTACATTTTAATGAGAAACATTTTACCAAAGAAAGTGTTTAGTCACATAAGAACACTTTCGGAGGAATTCAGACAAAATGTTTCAGACTTGGGATAAAGGCAGTTATATGTATGTATGTTTCAGACTTTATTACCCCTGAATATGACATTCATTACTTAATGACTTCTGAAAGGTCACCTACTTTCAGCTTGGTTTGCATACTCTGATTAAATTATAAACTGGGTATAAAAAAACAAAGAAGAAGGATATCGGCCATTCACTGACCATGCGCGGGCGCACCCCGGGGGCATTCACCTTGTGACCATGCGGAAGTGTCGCCTCCGTCTGGCTGGCCCTATGTCTGGTGGTTCACACATGCCTTTGCTATAGTTAGAACTTTAAAAGACCTTACTGCCTTTAAGGTTCGTGCGATCTAGCGATAGATGGCGCTACAACAAGAAACACAAAGTTCTGAAACGCAGTTTTTCAGCATTGTAGATATAGATATACCTATACAGATATGTTGTAGATATACCTACAAGTGTCCTTGTGACCATGCGAATGTGTCGCCTCCGTCTGACCGGGCCGTCCTTATCTGGTAGTTCACACATGCCTTTCCTATTGTTAGAATACCATGAAGGTTCGTACCGATAGATGGCGCCAAAACAAAGCTCTGAAACGCGGTATCGAAGTTTTCTCATCGTAATACAGATATACAAGTTCCAAAGAAATTAATCACCCGGCCAAGAGGGTAGCTACCTCTTTCCCATGAATCCACCATCACTTGACCAACTCAATAAGTTTGATTTTAATTGCCTGTAGTATTATGGTAGAACCTTGGTTTCGGGATGTCCCTAAGTATGGTAGTTCCTACATGCCTTTAATTACTGCCTCTGAGGCTTAATAGTCTAAGCCTTGGGCTTTTTCGGGTTCTATTCCTGTAAGGAACTGTTATTTTTTTTAGGACTTAGGTCTGTCAGTCTGTAGCACTTGATTGTCGGGCAAGTAAGATGATTCTGTGAATTGGAGAGTACGTTAAGTTTCAGTCTCGGTCATTAAGACCATTCTTATTTGAAAGGTAGCAAGGGTAGCTCTAAGGGAAGAGAAGATCGGATGACTTGACCAGAGATTGGTTGGGTTGAGTGTTGATTAAGAAAGTTGGGATAGGTATTTATTTTAAAAAATATTTGTCGTCATAGTAGACATGGGATGCTGGTATAATCAACTATTTAAAAAAAAAAAAACTGCTAATTACCCAGACACCATGTACATTTTTTAGCACTTAATGCTAAAAAAGTCCAACAAAAAGACATTATAATGTTAAGAAAAAAATTAGCAATTTTTTAGGGCGGAAGTCTTATTGCCTTTAACCATTATATTTAAAATCCCTTTGTCTGTTTTTATATTGTAACGTATTTTTATATCATAATCTCAGTATAAAAAATAATAGAACTTACCTTAATCATACATACATTAAATCACATCCATATCCATGTCCCGGTAACGGGGTAGTCAGGGTAACTAGGTAACATAGAAATAAACGTACACAGTTTATGACGTCATACTGTTTCTAATTTAAGGGAATAATTCAATAGGACTACATACATATAATCACGCCTTTATCCCTAATGGGGTAGGCAGAGCGTAAACGACCCAAACAAAGGTCGTTCCGCCACGTCTGACAAAGTTTTGAGGGATATTTAAGATAGATTTGTAAGTATATTGCTGTAGTGACAGGTCAATAGGACTATGTACAATAAAATTTAGGATGTAGAATTGTAGATGTAGCTGTGGCTTGCATCGGTCACAATCACAGCTACCATCTTAGAGTTTTTCGAGTAACTACCGGGTGTAAGGTACAGGACAGGACATGCGAGTTGTTCAGTAAATGAAACTGAACAACTTCAACCAGGAACTTTTTTCAGGAAGTGAAAAAAAAAAGTTTTTCCATACATTGGTGAACATTTTGTATGGAAACGCCATTTTATTTTCTTCCTGAAAAAAAAATCCTGGTGGAAGTTGTTAAGTGTCATTGACTGTGCAACCCCTATTAGTTTGCGGGATGCTGTCCCTTACACCTAGTTTAGGTACCTACGATGTTTTTTTCGGTCCCAAAAGTCGATTTAATCGAGCTGTATGTTTTATAAACGTTTGAGTGACAGTGCATCAATAATTTAATGCTATATGGCTGAAGTTGCAATAAATCTTGCACTTCCTTACTCGACAACGTATTTGCCGTATAACTATTTATTAAATGGCTTTTATACGACCATTTTCATGGTAAGTGGAGCACATTATTTATCATATAAACGATCTGCAGTGGGCCCTGTAATTAGTGTTCGTAACAATTTATTCCCATGAGAAATCGTAAAATGTTGTCCAACTAGGAAAGCGATACGGAAATGGATATGTGAACTGTATTTACATACATACATATAATCACGCCTTTATCCCTAATGGGGTAGGCAGAGCGTAAATGACCTAAACAAAGGTCGTTCGCCACGTCTGACAAAGTATTGAGGGTTATATAAGATCAATTTGTAGATATATTGCTGTAGTGACAGGTTGTGAGCCCATCGCCTAAAATGCCTTAGCTGGTTTTTACAGCATGCCCGGGAGGAAATGCAGCAGGCACATTCTACGTTTTTCTCTCGCTCCCAGTCCAGCTTGGAAGTTGAAAGCTAGTATTTACATACATACATATAATCACGCCTTTATCCCTTATGGGGTAGGCAGAGCGTAAATGACCTAAACTAAGGTCGTTCGCTACGTCTGACAAAGTATTCAAGATAGGTAGATTTGTAGGTATATTATTAGTGGTTATATTGTTGCAAGCATTGGATCCCTTAGCTGGTTTTTACAGCATGCCTGGGAGGAAATGCAGCTGGCACATTCTGTGTTTTTCTCTCGCTCCCAGGCCAGCATGGAAGATTTTATTAACATCAAAAAGGAAATGTATCGGAATGATCCGATTTGCTACCTATACTTTTATACACTGTACGTACACGTAATAGTGTAATCAGCGTTATATTGGATTTGATACCGCTTATAGTACAGTCAAGACAAGATTACGCATATTTGACAGCTCACAACACATGAAATATAATAATTTATCAGCATAGGAATAATAATGATGGCGGCCAATCTCCCAGAGATCGATCAACTGCGCAGCATTAGTATTCAGTGCCCAAGTGTTTGAACTACACACAGGTGCACTCTCTATTCCTTCAATCTCTTATTCTGATGGGACAGATTGACTGACACGACCAGAGAGAAATCAGGCACAGGACCGACTATTTACATGCCCATCCGACAGCATGCTTACTTACTTTTCGGATAATCAGGTGATCAGCCTGCAATGTCCTAACCAAACTAGAAACAACAACACAAAGTCATTGTCCCACGCCGGGAATCGAACCCGGGACCTCCGGATCGAGAGCCCATTGCTCAAAAATAAAGTCGAAGATAACCCTAAAGAAAAAAACTTAAAACTGTTCTTCAAAATAATATGTAAATGTGTCACATTAATGATTCTCCATATTTCATAGTTTTAAACTCTTTTTATAATGTTAATTTTTCTTTTTTTTATAAGGTACTAGAATATAAGATAGGTATTTGTTAGCCATTAAGTAACGAGTGCTACCTTGCCAACAAACTGCTTTCGCAATTTGGCGAGAATGTAACATATAATTCTGTAAATACCTTTTTTGTGAAATAAAATAAATGAAAAGAACCACGGAGGCTGTTAAGCAGCATAGGAATATAAACCCTTGAGCTTCAAAGAAATGTCAAATGTGTCACTTTTTAAGCACTCGCACTGCCTCCGTGGTCTAGTGGCTAGTACCATGGACTCCCGATCCGGAGGTCCTGTGTTCGATTCCCAGTGGGGAAACACAAAGTTGATACTTGAGAATTTATCACTTTGTGATTTTTTCCCCAGTTTGGTTAAGACATTGCAGGCTGAATCACCTGATTATCCGAAAAGGAAGATATTTCGTGCTTTGGAGGGCACGTTAAGTCGTCGGTCCCGGTCGCTGTCTTTGATAGTGGCCGTTACTCGAACCATGTCAGAGGCTGATAGTTCTGCTACTAGGTGGTTTAAAAACTCTGACACCAGGGTTCATCGGGTCGATAGACTCGATACCCATTCGACAGAAGAAGCACTCGCAACAATTTTCACTCATTTTACTTTTTAACCGGGTCACTCGTGATGAATATTTTAGCGGTAAAAACAAATTCTTCCATGCTGGACTGGGAGCGCCAGAAAAACGTAGAATGTGCCAGATGCATTTCCTCCCGGGCATGCTGTAAAAACCAGCTAAGAGATCTGAGGGTTTCAGTGTACTGTAATTTAGGTGATGGGCTGACAACCTGTCACAGCAATATACTACAAATCTATCATAAATAATCCTCAAAACTTTGTCAGACGTGGCGACCCTTATTTAGGTCGTTTACGCTCTGCCTACCCCATTAGGGATAAAGGCGTGATTATATGTATGTATATATGTAAGAACATAGTGATTTAAAATGTGATCTATGATCTTGGCTCTACTATAATGGTTTCGATTGCGGTTGAGTTACTTTTCTCAAGAGAATAAATTTTTAAACAGTATCTAATTTAGTAGTAATAAAATTGATTAAGTAAAGTAAGTAAGTAAGTAAAAACACTTTATTGTACACAAAAAATAAGAAATATTAATAAATAATTAAATTAATGTGCACAAGGGCGGTCTTATCGCTGGAAGCGATCTCTTCCAGACAACCTGAATACTCAACTGATTAGTGTCAAATCTATTTATTTACATGTAATTTTAAAGTTTTAATATAAGTTAAGTAGTAAAGTTGTTGTTGTTGTCTTCCATGCTGGACTGGGAGCGAGAGAAAATCATAGAATGCCAGTTGCATTTCCTCCCGGGCATGCTTAGTAATCCCATCGTTACTGTATATTGCAATTTAGGCGATGTGCTGACAACCTGTCACTACAGCAATATACGTACAAATCTATCTTAAATAATCCTCAAAACTTTGTCAGATGTAGCGAAACGACATTTGTTTAGGTCATTTACGCTCTGCCTACCCCATTAGGGGTAAAGGCGTGATTATATGTAAGTATGTAAAATTGATTAATGTCAAATCTATTTATTTACATGTTGTTGTATAATTTAATATCAGAAGGTTTAAAAATAATTTATTTTAAGTATGTAGCACAAAGCATCTGTTCTCTGGTATGTAATAATTGTGCATACTATGTATCTAAGTATGTACTTATTTAAATTATCCTATGATGACGCAATACTTCCTGGAGGCAATATAATTGCAAATCATCAATCTTGTATGACATGACCTTAAAGTAAAGTCTAGTATTTTTTACATTCCTTTATGTTACTAAGTAACGCTATCGAAAGTTCAGTTTAAAATCAGATTAAAAACATATATTAAATTTTACAGAATGATTGAATTGATATTTTATGTTTAGTTTTTGTATTTATTAATTATTATTTGGCTTTTATATTATTATTTTATCATCTATCATATAGGCAAAAGGGTAATGAATTAGAATGTGGATGGATATGTTGGGAGAGGATGACCAAAGAAAAGATGGATGTACTGCGTGAAAGATGATATGTCTAAAACAGGTGTGAGTGTTGAAATGGCGGCTGACAGGGATGAATGGAAGAAGAAAATGTACTGCACCGACCCCAAGTAAATGGGATAAGGGCAAGCGAATGATGATGTTGATTATTATTTAATTGTCGGTCAAAAATATTTTAGTAATATTTCTATTAACTTAATATGTATTTTTTTAACTTTAACTGTTATTTTATTATTAAAGGTGGACGCGATGCAATTACCTGCGACAAGCAAGCATCGAGCGAATTTGCCAATTCTCATCCCTTTATTCATTTAACTTTGACAAAATTAAAGAGAAGGTGAATGTCAAGTCGTATCAGGAATTGAAATGGTTGGCAGAAGACAGAGAAAATTGGCGATTACTCAACCTACAAGTGCCCAGCACCTAAATTTAAGAAGAAGAAGAAATTATTTAACACTGAAAACCTCGAGTCCCTCAAATGATTTTTACTGTAGACCCGGAAAGTGAATCAGTTGAAATATTCAATGATATATTCTCTTTTTACCGCTCGCTGCCTAGAAGAAACGATTTTTAAATTCTTTATACTAGTATAAATATAATTAATACTCATGTCAACAAAAAAATAAAAACAGTCTCCCATTTATTTTATTCTCTTTGTAGCTCCATAAGAAAATTCCTTGGACAAATTCTCAGAAAATTTAATGTTATTAATTATCATAAAGACCAGACGGTCATCGCCTGATCTTTTTTATAATTTGTTTTTTTATATTTTAGTTCATGTTACCTAAAATAAACAATGCTTCGCGTTGATGTCTTTTGCATAGAAGCTATTTCCATAAATTATTTTATCTAAATTAATAAAAAAATATATGTTGAATTCCTAATAAATTAATTGAGCTGCATTACAATTATCGTAATGTGTCATATCAATGTTATGTAATTTGAGACGCTGTTCAAAATATTATTAGAAAAAAAGAACAAAACGAGATCTCGTAAATCAGTACGTGAGAAGGTCTCACACAGGGTACAAAACGAACTAACATATTACATAAAATTATATATTTATATATTTTTTGCACAGCAACCTAAATCCGCATCCTATTTTTAAAATAGGCCGCCTAAGGATCGTTGACTCCTGAACACGTGGTTAGTTCCCGCGCGGAGGTCGCTCGCGCACCTTTAGCCTATATAACTCGACCACGCCGCTTCAGCACTTACTCCCCAACCAGGCTCAGCGCCAACACCTCGCCAGTACGTAATAAAAAAAAAACAAAAAAAAAAACAGTGTCGTGTGTTTAAAAAAATAACATTGCCAAGGTCGCCTTGCGAAAGTTTGAACATATTTACGTGATCTAATAAGGTCTTGGCGGCTGTCCGTGATAACCACCACCGTTCTTGGTTGCAGCGCGGACCAGTCAGCTGCAAGCAACGCTCAGTCCTAACGCATCAGCGGCGCGTACACGCAGTGATTGTGATAGTGCTTCAATCAACACCATACAAAATGACCAGTTACATCAAAATCGTACGTAACTTTTATTTAATACATTTAGGCACACATAAAATTGGCACTTAATATTTTTAATGATCAGAACAACAAAAAAAATATTATTTAAAAAACTTTAAATATTTTATAAGTCTTTTATTATGATAATTAATTGCAATTATCAATATGTCACGCAATTATTATGGCATAAATTTAAAGTTCGATAAATTTGCAAATGAAAGTGTATAAAAAATAGGAAATAGCGTAACGTAATGTGTAATAAATAACGTTTTCCATGATAACTTACGTCATTAATTTGTATAATATAGTTTAAATCACGTTACGTATAAAAAGTTATCGTAAGGTTTATTTTTAGTTAGCATAAAATCCAATTAAAAAGTCAATGATCTTTTAAGTCTGCTTGTCAAATTTATTGTATCGCCAAAGAGTAAAAAAAAAATCGTTAGATGACAGTACTATTTACATAATACCAAGAATCCATAACCGATTCAGGGCTGAAACATAATCCCATTAAAAGTGACTTATAAAGCAAAACAATGGCCGAAGACAAAACTGGGAATAATGTAACAATGAACCACCGTACACGGCCATTTCCCAAACAAGCATCGGACCTTGATGACACCGGATGATAAAAACTGAGTGGTTCTGTTCTGCTTCAACTCGTTAACAATTGCACTGAAATTGAAAGTAGCTTGAAGCTAGACAAAAATATTTTATCATGTAACGTTTTAGGCTCGTATTCATAAAGCGATCTCAGGATGGGGATGTATGTATTTGACAGGTCGTTTTGTACTGAAATAACATTTCTGATACGAACTCAAACTAGCTGTCAGTCTCAAGTGCTGTTTACCAATACGGGCCTTAGAAGTTGGTCATCATTCGCCAAATCGAAACCTTAAAAATCTTTTAAGATGACAGATATATTACTCCAACATCAGACTTTAGTAATTTTAAAATCAAATCCAACTCTACATTTAAAAGTCTAACTGGAAGCAATCGCATAATATTGTTACCAATAAATAATTAATCTCTGAGCACTAAAATTTGCAAAAGTGGACTAAAGCTGACGAAATTCCATAACTGTGTAACAAGATTAATTGCCTTTGAAACAATGACATAAAATAATTTATTGTAGTCTCGAATCCACCAGGAGAATGATCATTAGCCACTGTAAACTAAAACAAATAGTTTGACTTATCTTTTCGACATCAGTCAATGTGTTGAAGCCGAGACAAATGAAAGAAGTGAAACATTTTGTAATTATTACAAAGCGGTGGTTTTAATTTTGTTCATTTTACTGGTTAATTAATTAGTAATTACTAAGTTAGGTTTTGCTAAATCTGCAAAACCTAACTTAGGTTATGGATTAGATTTTGGGAAATCGCAAAATAGAAATCTAGATTTTAATACTAATGATCAACGCATCTCACTAAAATACATACATACAATCACGCCTTTATCCCTAATGGGGTAGGCAGAGCGTAAACGACTTAAAAACTGTATGGATATTTAAGAATAATTTATTTTCTCTTCAATAATCATAACGATATGCAGAAGATCTAACCTAAAAAGAATACGAGAGAGATTTAGTCTGATTGATGACCAATAAAAAGAAACAATTTGATTTATTGGACTCTTCGAAAATATATCTAAAACTGTTGTTTTGCCAACGACTGAGAGATTTATTAATGTTACCTTTAATAAAGTAAATCCTATTTGCGAAGAGTACAGTTACAGTACAAGCTTCCTTTGTACTGTCACCTCAAATTTTGTCTCGCTTCATGGTCAACATAAGAATAGTTCAAATTCCGTTTATAAAGTGTGCACTAAAGTTATTTTAATTAGGTGAACAGTTAGAGCACTGCTGCTTTTGTTACATTGTCTTTTATTTATTTATAGCCTCCATTTTGTAATTTAACGACCAGTCTAAAAATAGCTACAATTTGAAACGATCTATTTCTACTTTTTTGTTCCTCTCGCAATTATTTGCAGTCATTTTGTAAACAAGTGTTATTTTAATGGCAGTCTTTGATTTGTGAAAAGATACGTCAGTTTAGAAAAAATAATAAATTCACAATATTATAATGCAATAAATTACTAATTCAGCTTGGATCTTTATTCTTTAGCTGTAATGTTAAACGTAGATATGTATTATTGTTCTAAAGTACTTCTATCCACCAAATAGCTTTTCTACAATTCTATTAATAATTATTTGCAATCAAGACCCCTACAATGCTTAATAAACCATAATCAACACTTTATTAATCGAACAAAATAGTTCGCTACTCAACAGTAAATAAGTGTATCACATTTCAGTCCGATAAGTTTCGTACGTAAATCACTATTTCTCGTTTCGGCTGAGTTGAGATTCGATACCGCGTGACTCTGTACTCAAGCAGTAAATATTTACGATATAATAGCATATCTATTTGAGTTTCGTTTGAGACCGCAATACTGCCATGTCTAGTCGCTATCTTGGTCAGTTTATGGTCTAGTAAATTAAAATTGTTTGATACACCATATTACACACAGACCAATTTTAAAATGTATGTAGGTTTAAATACTCTTCCTTATTATCAAGTATAGTTAACTTGGCCTGACCTAGACCTAGTCTAACATAATATTTACTTGACAGCTGCGAGTTATTACTGCAAATACAATTATATGAAACAAATTATTTAGTTACTAACTTGTCAGTACAAACCTAAATTGCACAAATAGTTTATGTATTATAACGTAAGTTTATATTGAAAGCTCACTGATTATGCTTCTCAAAATTATCGAAAATTACAGTGCGGTGGTGTAATTGAAACAAAAGCCTTAATATCTCTGTGTAGAGCAGACAGATAAACACCGTTGGCGGTAATAGTAGATTACGTCTCTTTTCAATATATCCCACTGATTTACACCCACTTTTATTACTTTCGTGAATAAGTATGTAAGTAAGTTACGTCATTTTGCACACCAACTCTTCCTAGTTGAGCAATAGTAGCAACTGATTAATTTAATTTGGTCTCTACAATATTTCGTGTAGGCAACTAGGTCGGATGGTCAAACAGTCTAATCAAATTCAAATTTATGTCTAAAGATGATTCGGCGTAAATTCAGATAATAATTATTTGATGAACATTATATTTTTTTTAGGTTAAGGCGATTTACTTCCGGTGGCGCTCTATTTATAAACTCAATAATGGTTTAATTATAGAGTAGGCGTCTAGTAATAAATTTAATATGTTAACACATTCGTTCAAGCCTCTATTATCGTAGCAATTAATTATGATGCTACAAAATTATTACTCTGTGAGCAAAAAATCAAAGCAATTAAAAATGACGTAAATCGCAACTCTACGTCAAACGTAACTACGTTCACGTTCTTTTTGTGGATCACGGTCAAGGGCACAATGTATCATATACTTATTATTATAATAAATGTAATCATAAAACAATCGCAAGGGTGGTTCTCAAGATCTCACGATGATTGCAAAAAAGTATCTTTTCGTGGTTTGTTTGCAATTAAACCTCGTTAAGATGATCATTCATGACCGAGATATAACTTAGGACAAGGATATAAATGAATGTGGCAAAAAAAGGAACTAACGTCGACAGCGCCATTTTGCAGGCTGAATAACTCAGGATTTTGTGCTTCGGAGGGCACGTTCGCTGTCTTTGATCGTGGTCGTTACTCAAACCATGTCAGAGGCCTAATAGCTGTGCTACTAGGCAGTTTGAAAACTCTGACATCAGGGTTCTACGGGTCGCCGTTCGACTCGATAATGAACTCGCTAAGAAGAAGAAGATCGCTATTTTAGTCAGTTCTCCATACAATATGCAGCGCTCTCGTCCATATTCATTTAAAGCGTTGTCGTGTATGTGTATGTAAAAAAATCCGTGTAGATGTTTACTGACAGATAGTACAGTTTTGTAACGAGTCGTGTTATTGGTGGGTAGAAATAGTTATTGGTAGATAGTGGCAGCGTCCGATCTTTAAGTTTTATGTTGTAAGACATATTTTATGATCAGTTTTCTATGAACAAGTTTTCGTACATGACCATCAACTGCATTATGACACGTACTAATTAAAAAAAAAGTTTGGTTACTATGTAATGTTTTACTATCCTACTTTACTTACAGAATATTTGACAACTTAAACTTAAATAACCCTCAAAACTTTGTCAGACGTGGCGGAACGACCTTTTATTTAGGTCGTTTACACTCTGTCTACCCCATTAAGGATAAAGGCGTGATTACATGTATGTATGTATGCATATTTGACAACTAAAACATAGGTCACTAGAAGTTTTATTCTATTGGCTTGGATTCAAATCCTACCCACGTTAATCTATAGGTAGTAAAGATACTGTCTAAAACGAAAGATTTTCAAGTAAATTATCAGAAATTTGCATTATGTACAATAACTCTGCAACATTATTACCTCGACGTGTAGTTAGATTAGCTAATAAAGATTCAAGATAACTGTGCATTACCCAAATATTGGTGCCGATTCGAACGCCTGCACAATCTAACTAAAAGTTCAAGATTGTATTTTTTTTATTATGAGAGAACAATAATACCACGCGTGCTCGCGACTCCTCCCGCTTGCACCAATCTTGGTGCTTACAACTTCAGGAGAATCCACAATTGGATATTTACACGTGTTCGTTGATGGAATTCACAAAAGCAACATAACGTAATTTGATTGCGTATATAGTTATCTTGGGCATGCCTGTAATAACTATATATTTGTTGAAATAAATAAATAAGTAAATAATAAATAAATAATAGACGGCAGTATGGATGAACTTATTTCTATTCTGTCAGTTAAAAATGTTGTTCGTTTAAAAATTAAGAGGATTGATTATTCAGATCACGACTAAAATATCCTTAGATTCTTTAACTGACAGGATCTTAATGCCTTCAATGTTCGCACACGATAAACGACAGCTAAGTATAGACATATTTTAGTTAAGTCGCGTAGTTACCGAATCGGCACCATTACCCAAACATTATGCACGCAATAAAGCTAATAGCAGACAGAACCAGGGATACAATGAACCCGTGTGACAATTCGGCTCACCTTGGTGCGGACAATTACTGGACTTCGTGTTGCTAAAATAATACCAACTTAATGGCAATGTTGCTTGAGACTAAGGGCTTTAGTGCTGGTTATTAAAAACGGTTGTTTCAAACGTTGTAGCGGTTTAAATTTCGAATTTCAACGGGTTTTGTTTTGTTTCGTGTTTCCTCGTAGCAACAATACGATTTCGCGCATTCTAATGTGACTATTTAGAGGTATGAGTAAACAAAGTATGGTTTGAGCAATGGATAGCGTTTTTTTTTTTAAACGAACTTAAGTATTATGTAATATGACAATTAATCAATCGTATTCAAAAGTTGGTATACAAAAAAGTCAAAAGCTTTTGTGTCTGACAGAAAATATTCTAGTAAGTGCAGGGGAACTCTACGTCGGCGCATCCCTCTGCCAGTACGCGCGCGTTGCGCGTAAGGTGACGCATGTGTGTTGTAGGCAATGCAAAAAAAGCATTGACAGACAGAAACATTATCCGCAGCAAGTGACGCCTGTGTGTTGCTTCACTCACTCGACGATATACCTACTTAGAAAATACCAAAGTAACATAAAATATGATTTGTCACTAGCCGATCTGAATGCGGTAACAAAAATTGTGTAACGTGCGTCGTATGGAAAGCGAACGTTATTTGGAGTATATTTTTATCGCGAGTGAGTATTCCAAGTACTCCGCTTTTCGGCTTTTAGTTCGTAAACACATCGTAAATGTCAGCCAGTAAAGTTGGAAATTTTATAGAAATTGCTCAATACGAGGCAACGAAAACAATTTTTTTTTCTCTTTGGCTCAGGAGCTGTAGTTTTTAGTCACTCGAATCGATTTCGCATACGAAAAACTAAAATTCGCATGGTCAATTGTATTAAAATCGTATGAGAAGGTTACCTACTCTTTTGTATGCGCATTGAAGTTCGAGTTTTTCAAAAATACGACTCCAGAGTTAAGTCAAAGAGTCATTTTAAGAAACCCATATGTTACAAAACGCACTTATGATTTAACGTGAAATTCTTAGGACCAAAAACACGGAAAAATGCTTCCATAATTTCTTATGATGTAAATATTTATTTTGATAGAGTTTTCTATTTTGTTTGATACAGTAATTTTTATTAATAAGATGATATATCATAAGAATTATTAATTTACCCTTCGTAGTTCAACTTAAAAGGTAATTGGCCCATAAATCATAACAATGCTCCTCTCAAGTTGTTTTATTAGAACTGTAATTAAATTAGCGTACAGAGCGCATGCGCACAGAAACTTAATATTTATTATGACAATTTACGATCTGCTAACTAAATAAGTGACTGTACATTCAAACCGCAAAACAACACGAAATCTTCAAGGTTATAATTATAATCATAATATTAGTTTGATGTACCACATCTTAAGAGAAAATTCTGTCTCGTAAATATGGGGTAGAGTTCGACATAATACTAAGAAGATCATGATCAGAGATTCTAGATCTCCTGCCTGATGAGGGCAAACTGTTTTTTACAAGTAAATAGGGTAGTTAATTATTGGGTACAGTTTCAACTTTAATGTGTAAAAAAAAGGAAAATTTTGTCACTTCAGTGACTTCTTTGAAAGAATACTTTAGTAGGTACTTTGTAAAGTAGAAGGTTGCATCTAACTATACTGAGCAACGTTAAAGTAGCTGCCTATAACACGCACTTGATAAATGCGAAAATAAATACAGTAATTTGTGTTAAAATCCCACGTAATACCTACCACAAGAATTTCAAAGACAAATACCTTTACCTTGACACTTCAGTGAGGTCGCGAACCAAATTAGAAGGAAGTTCGGTTAACTCATAAATGCTACTTAGAACGGAAAATCGGCTATTTACGATTTGATAATGCACTGTGACACTGTTATTGTCCGGAGGTCTTTTTAACAGTCTTTGATGACATAAAAAGTGGGTTTGAAATTGTTATGGGAGGTTGAGTGCTCTTGAAAATGTCATTGTTTTGGATCCGGTAATTAAACTTATGTTAACTTCTATTGCGTCATATAAAATGCAGTGCATTTTATTTGACCACTTTATAAATAAAAAATATTTATGAACGTTATTTTGTTAGTTAAACTCTGCTTACAGTTTTCAGGTGTGTTTAAAACTAAGTTTAATCCATTGCTAATGGCATGCATTTTTTTGCATTATTAATGTATCTTTCTGCATGTCAAAATCATCATCAAATTAAGATTGAATTAAATAGATAAAATCAAATATGATGATTTTTTAAGTTGTGGTTTTTATTGGTATCTAGTTTTTATTTGTTTTTGTTAATTCGTTATCATATACCAAATGGCACTGCGCAAATACAATCAACTATCTAGTGTCTTAACTGTCATGCTCATACTTTTTGCGTAAACACGCTAAACGCAATTTAGGAACTCATGGTGTTGACGAAATCACATAAGAATGTCACCGTGCAAAATGAAATGTCAGAAACGTGTCGTAAAGAACCAAGATTGTCATACAAGTCCATGTTGGAGTAGTTTAAACATGTCCAATGTAAGTTACGAGGTGCACGCTGGTATGCCTCGAAGATTGTGGGTGTGACTGATAATGGATTTGTTTATGGTTTAAAAAAAAATAAGAGTGACAGGAAACATATAAATTGATTTATAATTAATTTTACAACTTATCTAATTAGCATAAGTAGCAAAAATCCAAAAATAACTTGACATTTTTATCTTCTCAAAAACAAATCAAATTAACGACCACTAAATCGTAAACAAACGGCTTAATTACTCTACATAACATATATATGTCTAGACGAGTTTGAACATGAAATAGTCCATAAAATATAAATTGGCAGTGTCGCGGAAGACGGAAGTGCCGCGACCGGTTAGTTGGCGGCACGCGAGCCGCACATGCGCACAGCCTCCGGCGCAGGAGTCGGAGGCAGCGGCGCGCTTCCCGCTGCGCGTGACGTCATATGTTGCCATTCATGGCATACAGGTGGATTACGCTGGGCCCTTGAATGCTTAGGACATTCGTTCATAGCTTTCCGTGCAAGAGCTGTCAAAAGACAGTTGAACGAAACCCAGCAATGGATGTTGATGTTTCGGTTCTGTCGCTTTTGATTTTGTTCGAAATGGAAAGGATATGCCACACTGTTTTTGCTTATGTAAGATTCAACACGGAAGATCCGTTTATAGAATCTGTATTGAATGCCGGGTTATTTACGGAGACGTAACTAAGGATCGTTATGTAAAAGCGATGATCATACGACCTTTTCAATCAAAATACAGTTATGTCAAACAAGTTACATGAATACTGGATCTCGTTAAGGTTCCGTAGTTGCCATAAATACAGCTTAAAGATCAATTGCACAATCAATTGACATTTTAAATAAGTAATTGTACGCCAATTAGCTAGATTAGCGCTTATTTTTAGGTTGAAGGATTAATTCGATAGTAACATTGCATACGCACCGTTCCTTTCCACGTTTTGGATCAAAAAGTGCAAATTACCAAAGTTCTTAACCCAGTTTTGGTGTAGCTAGTGATTTTTGTCTATTGGGCAATGTAGTTAGTGCTTTTTGTAAGGAAATTGTATCAAATTATATTGTCAGAGATATATAGGCAATAAATCTTGTTTACAAACGTTTTAACAGAATCTACACTAAACATGGAATATAACACAGATTATTTCATTGTTACATACATATATATATACATATATATATATATACTGTACAGACAGAACATTGCAATTGTAAGCGACATTCGATGTTTTTTTCTCAGTGTATTGAATTAAAGATATTCTATTGTTTGAACCATGATCTGCAATAATTCATGAGATTAGAGGTTATTCACATACATACATATAGTCACGACTTTATCCCTAATGGGGTGGGCAGAGCGTAAACGACCTAAACAAAGGTCGTTCCATCACGTCTAACAAAGTTTTGAGGGTTATTTTAGGTAGATTTGAAGGTATATTGCTGTAGTAACAGGTTGTCAGCCCATCGCTTCAATTCCAATATACTGAAACCCTCGTTGCCCTTAGCTGGTTTTTCCAGCATGCCCGTAAGGAAAAGCAGCTGGCATATTCTATCTTTTCTGTAGCTCCCAGGCCAGCATGGAAGAAATAAATTTAAAAGATTTCCACTATGATGCCGTGGCTCTCCTTTTTCACTAGATGGTTCGGCAACGACACGGCAACGTCTCGATAACGTCCACCTAGTTCCAATCTGAGCGCACACCAACACGCGCATGCTTCGTACGAATACATAACACATGCAGTTTGGCAGGCCGGCGACGGTACCGGTTGGAATCAATGCCGTGCCGGCAAGTCGAATATCTTTCCATATAATTTCATTGATTTTCATAGATTATCTCTTCCACGGCACCGTCGCGACTGTGCCGTGCCGTCGCCGTTGCCGTCGCCGTGCCGTCTAGTCGAAAAACTCGCATTCTATTGTTTGAAACATGATCTGCAATAATCCATTTGATTAGAGGTTATTCACATTTACGTATGTATTCGATTTGTAGAAACACTTATCAATACAACGATTAAACTCGTTTGTGTTGTAACGATTTCATAAGAATAATTAGTTTTTGCATGTTTCAGCCCTGAAAGGAGTGACTTCATTGTTAATTCATGATTGCGTTTGAATAATCCACAATTTAAATGAATCGTTTTACTAGTACAGAACATCACAGTTAAAGCTAGACTCTTGCCTCGTTTAGGGAAAAACACGAACAACTTAACTAAAATAAGACAAGACACTATAATGAGAGCACAGATAAGATAAAAATACTTTATTCCACATTAAAAAACAAATCATACTGTACAACACAACAGATAACAACAAAAGACAAGTACAACATAGGCGGCCTTATTGCTAAGATAGCACAGAAGGGCAAGCACTATAGACGAACTAGTTTTCATCATGTCAGTTAGAAATATCGTTAAAAATATTCTAAGGATTTTGGTTAATATCTTCCACACCACGACTTATTTATTATCCATAGATTCTTTCATACTTTCTATGAAGAGCCCGATGGTGTAGTGGATAGGGCCGCTGCCTCCTGAGCGGGAGGTCGTGGTTCGAATCCCACCACGTACCAATGTGTTTTTCGGTTTTCGAATTTCCTTTGTACGTTTATTCGGCCCTTTTTCCGTGCTTCGGAAGGCACGTTAAGCCGTTGGTCCCGGTTAATATCGTTTAATACCTTAGATATTAGTCGTTAAGCCATATCAGAGGCCAGTACTAAGCATTGTCGGCTTGAAAACTCTGACCTAATCTAGGATTGGGTCTGGTTTCCCTTCTGGGTTTCGGAGGTCAGATGGCAGTCGCTCTGTGTAAAAACCAGTACCCTCGTTCAATCACCTAGATTAGGTATCCGACCCCGTGAGATGCGGGATGAGGCTGGGGAGATGATGATTCTTTCATACTTTCTATATTTTAGTTCGTTTATAGAGTGCCGTCCCTTTTCTGTTCTCTTATGAAAATGACAGGTATGGTTTTAATTTAGTTAGATCTTGTTCCTGCCGGATTGGTGCGACTAGGTCATTTAGGCTCGTATGGATAAAGCTATCTTAAGATTGAAAGTAATATTAAGTATGGATTTGACAGGCCATTATGGTACTGAAGTGACACTTCTGATACGAATTCAAAGTCGCTGTCAGTCTCAAGAACAGATTATAAATATTTTAGGTGTCAGTTTACAATCAAACGTTTAACAGAAGGATTGTATGACTGTACATCCGGGATTTGGCAGAAATCCGGTAGAATGGCGAAATGTCGGACCGGACAATGATTCCGATCGTGTATACGGAACTCAAATGACCTATGAGCTATAACTAAATTATCCATTCATAAAACAGTTAGCCTTCGATTGGTTAAGGTTGATTAATTACAAATCAATACGAATCTCGAATAGTTCGGCGAATACTGACGATATTATTGACATTGAAAATGTATTGACAGAAATTATGAATATGTATTATGTAATGTAGGTAGCAACACTTTTAAGATTATTATAAAGATGAGGCACTTCCTTATTCTATTTGTTATGATGTGATTAAGCCGCATCGGCTTATGTTGAATGGCTTAATGCATGTAATTGCCTATCTATTTGAATTATAATGTCATCGATTCATAGTACGAGTAGGTGTAGATATATTATTATTTTTATTACATCATCAAATATCATTGAGTCAAATATGAATGGTATGTATCATAATAAACTATATGGAAAAAGAAATTAATTTGTCAATTATTAAAATCAAATAGTTCTAGAACTTGTATATTTGTTATTTTTGCGAAACAAGTAACATTTCCTGTAGCAGGAAACTGCAAAAAGCTTGTTTCTACATACATATAATCTCGCCTTTATCCCTAATGGGGTAGGCAGAGCGCAAGCTTGTTTCTATAGAAAAGATATTTTATCGTATAGCTTAAAAAAATATATTTCTTGAATTTATTATTGTCAAAGTCTTTAGTTCTCTACCTAGTTATTAAAAACATTACGGTTTCAAAATTTAGTGCACCTAAAGTTCGTTGGTTTAGCGTTGAGTGATGGATACAAACTTGTTTTGCAGCCCATAAACAGCTTTTTCCTAAACATAGGTCGTTCCGCCACGTCCGACAAAGTTTTGAGGGTTATTTAAGATAGATTTGTAGGTATATTACTGTAGTGACAGGTTGTCAACCCATCGCCTAAATTGCAATATACTCAAATCCTGCACACAGTACAACGAAAAGAAGTAAACATACCTACAATCAAATTGAAGAAAATGAAAAAACTCAAAAATGGAAATATTTTATATATCCTTCCATGCTGGACTGGGAGCGAGAGAAAAACCTAGAATATGCCAGCTGCATTTCCTCCCGGGCATGCTGTAAAAACCAGCTAAGGGATTTGAGGGTTTCAGTATATTGCAATTAAGGTGATGGGCTGACAACCTGTCACTCCAGCAGCATACATAAAAATCTATCTTAAATAGCCCTCAAAACTTAGTCAGACGTGGCGGAACGACCTTTATTTAGGTCGTTTACGCACTGCCCACCCCATTAGGGATAAAGGCGTGAATATATGCATGTATGTATGTATTATATATACAGTCCATTTCCTGTATTTGATTCATATTTTTTTAGGAAAAGCGGAATATTCAAAAGTTCAATGAACTTTTGGTAATTTTTCAACGACCTCTTTTAGTAAATAAAATATACCTACATATAATCATACAATAAAAACAAGAAATATTTTTACTGACAAACATAAATATGAAATAGATTAACCTCTGGCACTACCGTAATAAAACTTATCAGCAGACAATAACGATAGATATTATATTATACCTAATATCCTGATAGTTAATGTCTGAAACTGTAACAATCTTATTATATTAAACTTATCTCCTATTTGACGATCTAAATGACTCATAACTTAACCTTGGAAAACTAGGTGACAACGAAATTATACTATTTTGTCCTATAAGTAGTAGAGCAAATGAATTATACATTTTTTGTAGTATGTTTTTGTGTCTTACATACCTAAAATCACGCCTTTATCCCTAATGACGTAGGCTGAGCGAAAACGACCTAAAAAAAGGTCGTCTCGTCACGTTTGACAAGTTTTGAGGGTGATGATTATGATGTATGTTGCTATGGTGACAGGTTGCCAGCCCATCTTTTAAAATTACAATACACTATAACCCTCGAATCCCTTAGCTGTTTTTTACAGCATGCCCGGGCGGAGAAGCAGCTAACACATTCTATGTTTATTTATCACTCCCAGTCCAGCATGTTTCTTTGCTTCAAATATTAGGTCTAACCATATCCTTCGATTATTTGTCCAGTAATTGTCAAAAACTTGACACTGCAAAGTAACATTACTAACATCCACGCTAATGCTAATATTAGTACACTATTTATTATTTGTTCGACAAATCATTTGACTAAACCATGACACCTCTGAGAATATATACATATAATCACGCCTTTATCCCTCATGGGGTAGGCAGAGCGTAAACGACCAAATCAAAGGTTGTTCCGCCACATCTGACAAAGTTTTGAGGGTTGTTTGAGATAGATTTATACACGAAGATAGATATATTATATATTATATATATATTGCTGTAGTGCGGTTGTCACAATATACTGAAACCCTCGTATATCTTTACTAGTTTTTACAGCATGCCCGGGAGGAAATGCAGCTAGCACATTCTACGTTTTTCTCTCGCTCCCTAGCCAATATGGAAGAAGAATATAATTAATGCTAGATACTCATTGCCTAGTATACTTTACATGTTTTCATTGTAAGTAATAACAAAACTTCAGAATTAGTGATTATAAAAATAATTAGTGTTTTCAAAATGTTCAAACGAGCAGGAATTGAACCCAGAACTTTGACAGCTCAAACAAATTAACTGCAATAATAAAAAAGAAACAACATTTTTATAGTAACAGTACCTAAGATTTAGGAACAATAGAACTGTCCCACATCAAAACAACTGTTACGAAGAAATACGGAAATACTTATTCAACAAATAACAACTAAAAATAGTTTTTTCTCATAGTCATGTGATGCTTGAGATTAAGACTCAGAAATAACTGTATTATGCAAACGTTACATAAATTTATATTACATGCAATAAAATCAACATAAATTTGTATATAATTGTACTGCATTCGAAAATCGTAATCTTTAGCTCATACATTTGTATGAATCACAGATACTAAGGGCCATTTATAAAGTGATCTCAAGATTGACAGCAATATTAAGTATGGATTTGACTTACAACTTTGTACTGAAGTGACATTTTTGATAAGAACTCAATCTCGCTGTAAGTCAAGAGCTGATTATAAATACAAGCCCAAGTTACTTTGTTATACAAAGTGGAAATAACATTTTGAAACTATTTGCGTTGATGCTCGTAGTCATAGTTATGAGTTTTTAATTGACAATGATAACTTTCTTAGGCCCGTATTTGTAAACAGCACTTGAGACTGACAGCTAGTTTGAGTTCGTATCAGAAATGTCATTACAGTACAAAACGGTCTGTCAAATCCATACTTAATATTGCTCTCAATCTTGACGCTTTATAATTACGAGCCCTAAGTAATCATACTCACTCAAACAATCACACAAGTTATTGAATTAAATTGAGATATTGGAAAAAATTAAAAGCATCAACAATTTCATTAGAAACTTTTACCTTAAATAACCGAATCATTAGTTTATAACATAATTTAGACCGTTTAAGTAGTTAAAAAATAAATGTTACAAATTGGTCTGTAATTAACTTACCTTGCTCGAGTTATAAAGTAATATTATGCTCGCGTGATAAATAATCAGGTATGATCAAGAAAAAAACAATGTGTTGTAAATTAAACAATAAACAAGAATTTTACCTAAAAAATATAATTATATTACCCGTAAAGGAAGAGCATCCTTTCACAGGGTGAAATCATCATCTGTTATCAGGGTAATAAATTTAACTGCCTCCGTGGTCTAGTGGCTAGTGCCATATACTCCTGATCCGGAGGTCCTGGGATCAATTCCCAGGGGGGAAACACAAAGTTGATATTTGAGAATTTATCACTTTGTGAATTTTTCCCCAGTTTGATTAGGACATTGCAGGCTGAATCACCTGATTGTCCGAAAAAGAAAAAGATTTCATGCTTCGGAGGGCACGTTAAGCCGTCGGTCCCGGTCGCTGTCTTTGATAGTGGTCGTTACTCAAACCATGTCAGAGGCCTGATTGTTGTGCTACTAGGCGGTTTAAAAACTCTGACACCAGGGTTCATCGGGTCAATAGACTCGATACCCACTCGACAGAAGAAGAAGAAGGGTAATAAATTCTAGAGATATTATCTATAATCATAATCAAACAGTACCTTATACGTTGCATAAGAGACAGCGTCCCGCAAACTGACAGGAATTGCTCAGTCAACGAAACTGAACTACTATAAGCAGGTTTTTTTTTAGGACGTGAAAAAAAAAGTTGTTTACCATAAAAATTGTCTGGTCAAGGAAGTTTTGTATGGGAATTTCATTTTTTTTCATCTCCTGAAAGAAACTCTTATTGATAGTTGTTCAATTTCGTTGACTAAGCAACCCCTGTCAGTTTGCGGGACGCTGTCCCTTACACCCGGTATAATGAATATTTATACATTATTCGCCTAATAATTAATTCATAATCTCATTTTCTTCCATGCTGGACTGGGAGCAAAAGATAAACATAGAATGTGGTAGTAAAAAGCAGCTAAGGGATCCAAAGGGCTTCAGTATATTGCAATTTAGGCGATGTGCTGACAACCTGTCACTACAGCAATATATCTGCAAATCTATCTTAAATGACCCTCAAAACCTATGTCAGACCTGGCGGAACGACCTACGTTTAGGTTGCTTACGCTCTGCCTACCCCATTAGGGATAAGGGCGTGATTATATGTATACATTCACCAAAAAAAAATATGACTAGAGTAGATTTTATGTGATCGTTTGTAATAAATAAACAAAAATAATAAATGTTAGAATAAATTAATAGCTGAAACAATATAATTTCTTGACTAATATGCATAGTTTGTAGTGACTTTTGGTCTTAAACTTCTTATTATATCTTTAATAAGGTGAGACTGATTATAAATCTAATTTTTTAGTAGGTATTTTTGCAGATTTGAACATAAATCTACACCATTTAAACCTATCATAATAAGTTATTTAATGCATAATGTGGTGCAATAATTCAAACTATAATCAGGTGGCAAAAGGAATAAAATTTGTATAATTATTCCAACATCGATTACTTTGGTAGTTATTTATGTTTTGTTAAGAAACAAGACCCTTGTATAAATAAACCCATAACTAAACTTTATAGTGAAAGACAATAAATTTCAAGTTACATGCACACAACAGTAACTCCTTTTAAGTATCCCAATAATAACATCACGACTTGTTGTTTTGACCCAAGTTTAGAAAATACTCTGTCCTATACCAAATAGTGCTAAACATTATAGCCTAGTGTTTTGCCTGGCCCATATAGCCATTGGGACAGAATATATAAACTATTAAGCTTACTATAAATAGTGTGAGGGTATTGGTTCTGCAAACTGAAAGCAGACCCCCATCACTTCAAAGTTGAAGTGAGCAGGCATCTTCTGTATAAGCTCGCTCCATAGTCGACTTCGTCTATGTCACCCCTGACGTTGACTGGAGTCAAAAGAATTTAAAAAAAGTCGATGAAACTGAACAACTTTTTTTAATAAATTCTTTAGAAAGCGATAAAAGTCCTGTTCAGTGAAATACTATAAATTTCAAAGCAAGCACGAAACAGAAACTTCTTAAGTATTACGCTGTCCTTAGAGTAACAAAGAGTGCTAAACATTATAGTCTAGTGGTTAGTCTGGCCACAATGGCCGCTGTCCAGTTGCGTCAGTTTGGCGCAATGTGCGTTCACACTCGATTTGGTTTCACTGCGTTCCTTGCGCGTGAGTCGACGTATCTTCGCGTTTAACGAAAAACGGTGGAAGTTGACTTACGATAGTTTGCGACGGAAGCTTTACTTATTTGCATTAGTCAGTGAATGTTCTTTTTTAATTATTATGATAAAAAACAGCTTTTTTTCCTTGCAAATACATCACATTTATAACGCTTAAGTCATAGGAACTTTTTTCCTACGCTGATATATTTTTGCTATGGGTTCAGATTTCGAGGGAAATTTGACAAATAGTATTGATTTGTGTGTGCCAATTATGACCTCATTACAAAGCTCATTAATTTTATGTCAATTTGTTAGATGTTCTTTTTAATGTAATGTAACCTTTTTTATATAAAAACAATTGCTAAGTGACTTAGCCCTTTATTTACAAGTCACATGGCAAAATGGCATTGTTTGCCGCTGGTATGCGGCGATCACACTAATGGACATTGTTGTCATAAGTTTCACATACTTACATAAAATCACGCCTTTATCCCGAATGGTGTAAGCAGAGCGTAAACGACGTAAAGAAAGGTCGTTCCGCCACGTCTGACAAAGTTTTGAGGGTTATATAAGACAGATTTGTAGGTATATGTTTCAGACTTTACTATATACAGATTTAGGTCACGCGCGTTTAGATGAACTCGCGGAGATAGAACTGTTTTCAAAATAGTGTCTCTTAATATTTCAATCGCGTTGGCGAAAAGTGGAACAAGTGCACTAAGGGCTTGTTTTTACATACATACATATAGTCATGCCTCTAACCCTAATGGGGTAGGCAGAGCGTAAACGACCTAAACAAAGGTCGTTCCGCCACGTCTGACACAGTTTTGAGGAATTTTCAGTCTCAAGAGCAGTTTAGAAATTACTCAGTTACTTAAACTTAAATTAAAGTAAATTAAATATATATTTTAGGTATATTGCTGTAGTGACAGGTTGTGAGCCCATCGCCTAAATTGCAATATACTGAAACCCTCGAATTCCTTAGCTGGTTTTTACTGCATGCATTTTTTTCGTTCCCAGTCCAGCACGGAAGGGCTTGTTTTTAGATTAGGTAGAATAGGATATCTTTTTATTCGCACTTTTTAAAGTTAGAAGGCATTGCTTTGATTATGCTTTACAATCAAATATTAAAAGATAAAGTAACTGAGTAATTTCTAAACTGCTCTTGAGACTGACAGCTGGTTTGAATTCTTATCAAAAATGTCATTTCAGTACAAAATGGCCTGTCATATCCGCACTTTCGCTTGTATTTATAAAGCAAACTCTAGATGGAGAGCAATATTAAGTATGGATTTGACAGGCCATATTGTACTAAAATGACATTTCTGATACGAACTCAAACTAGTTGTCAGTCTCAAGTGCTGTTTATCAATACGGGCCTAAATATTGCTCTCATTCTTGAGATCGCTTTATAAATATGATCCTAAGTACCTACTTATTTGATTTGTTCATAAAAAAAAGTTTATAATAATATTAAAATTACATTAACGAGCTACTGCTTGATCGGATTAATAATATAATAGTAAAATACCAAACAAAATTAGTTTTTGATGGACAGACACTTGGACAGTTTAATCTGTTCTTTATGAAGGTCTTTTGAGCTACCTCCATAAGACAATTTACTTCAATCAGGTGGATTATAACAAGAAACGTTATATTCAAAACATGTACTAGTATGCGATTTAGGTGAGTACTTAGTGCTGTAGCTTTCAAAATACAATTTAATAAATTTATCTAAGACCTACCTAAAGGACATATATACATACAAATTTGTAATATGTACAAAGTCCTTTCTATTAGACGCACCTGCCTATTTAAATAAATTTATTTCCCATCACTTTGCAGCACACTAAACAGCTGTTTCGCCACAAGATACATGGATGCATTACAATAAGGAATCGCGAACGGATTGTAATGCATTAGACAGAGTAGTACAAATCTAGTCCAAGAACGCACAATAATTTGTTGCCGCTACGCTACTACTAAATAGCTAAAAACCGAATGAGACCGTTTAAGATATTACCACAATCGTTATATTTTGCATGGAATGGAGCGTATTTCATGTAAGCGTGCATCAATTTCTCATCAATGTTATAACGTGTTAATACGTACGTTATGATTATGACTCATTAACTTCTTATTACCTAGTCTAAATTGACAGTTCTTGGTGTTATTATTGGTTCTATGACGTGTAGGTATCTGTATACCATTATTATAAATAATATTAGTTTAGTGTTAGAATATACTTATAATCATACATACATATAATCACGCCTTTATTCCTAATGGAGTAGGCTGAGCGTAAACGACCTAAACAAAGGTCGTTATTTAGGATAGATTTGTTGGTTGTCAGCCCATCGCCTAAATTACAATATACTGAAACCTTTGGATCCCTAAGCTAGTTTTTACAGCATGCTCGGCAGGAAATGCAACTGGCACACTCTATGTTTTTCTCTCGTTTCCAGTCCAACATGGAAGGGTTTACAGAGTTATATTATAAGTATTCAATCACACTGGCGAGCCTTTGCAGAACAACACGAATTATCTAAATTAAACTAAGCACGCCGGATTTATGTGCGTAAGCGCAACTGATACATATTAAATTGTTAAATGAGATTGGCCAACACCTTGTCCACCGACGTAGGGAATTCAAAACAGGTGGTGTTAGTGGTATGCTAATTGTTATGTTTTGTTCAATGCCTTTAAGGGACGATTTGGTTACTCAATCGATACTAGTTAGTACTGAATCAAAAAAAAACTTTGTTATGGCAATATTTACAAAATATGTTGTAATTTGTTTTATGGAGTTCAAGATAACTTCAGTCAGTATTATTGTTTTATACATTCACATACTTTAGGGTCTCAGATACTTGAAACATTCTCCCTGTTGTGCAAGATGAGAAACGATAGACCTACATTTTCTATGGCCTAATTAAAACACAAGCACAGTGGCTTTACATTCGCTGAATACGCAATTTGTTCCATCTTAAAGGCAATAGTATACACGACTAACAAGACCGGTCCTAAAACGGCTTCTTGCGGTACACAGTGTTCTTATCTTTAAAACTGTTTCATCAATAGCCTTACTTACTTCCTACATTGCTACGAAACTAAGTAATATGGTACAAATGGTTTCAGCATATAAAGATGTATATTATTTTTCTTTAAAAATATATTAAATTTGAAATTTTGTATCGGCAATTAGGTTTTTCTAATTGGATCAAAGCAAAAATGTTAATTCAGTCTAATTTTACGGCTCGACTATTACAGAATTTAAATTACGTGGATAACGGAATGCAATGAAACCGGAAATATCAATCAAACTTTACAAAATGTTGTTCCAAGTATTACTTATTTACACAAGTTATTAGGACTCTGTATATTCGCGTAAAATGTAGAATAGTGTCGTAAGATCATAACGGATAGTTTTCTTGCATGCATTTGACTATCTCAACATCTTTATGGCGACCGGTGGAAGTTTACGATGCTAGAGGAAGATAAGCATTTTAAACATAATGTGAACGACATTGACACTGACCTAGAAATTCCCATGAAAATGAGGAAGCTATATTTATTTCAATTTACATACAAATTGTTATATTTTGTTGTGTTGATCTTGATTTTATAAATATCTTTAATTTTACGATGCCTGTTAGAAACACGGGAGGCCATGAGTAGTACTGTAGGTATAACAGGTAAATTGTTTTTTTTTTTAAAGATGAAACAATCATCGTTGTCTTTTAAAGTGTAAAACTCATTATTGACCCTGACAGAATATTTGTCAATGTTTAACGTGTATTCTGTAATATTGCATGTTTCCATAATATATTTTTAATGAAAATTAAATTGCTACATTATAATAATGATACGCTTGACCGGCATTACTACAAGGGTGAACGTAGTACCTTTGGATTAGTTATTGTTGTCATTAAATGTCATATTCAAAGTACATTTGCATTGTTTCATGCCTACGAATCATTTTGAAATAATCTACTTACAAGGTTGCAGTATTAAAGTTCATTTATACAGTCATATATTTATTATACCGAAATATACAGTATACATATCAAATATACAGATTATCGATGCCATCGAAATTGTTGTTGTTTGAGACACCAACACCAAGCCGGTGAAAACAATAAAATGTAACAAAGTATGACAGTTAGATAATCTAACATGTAATACAATACAATTTACTGTGTTAATAACATAAATTAGAACATTATCAGTAACAACGTGAACAGTGTTAATACCTTATTGGTTTACACAATATTAATTATCGTAAATGTCAATATAAACACGATATTGTAATGCAATGTATGGCGTTTTGTATGACATACCTATATTACATTTTAATTAAGTATAAATCAATGAAATAATAGCAACACATAAAATTTTTACTAGAACCATAAAGTTTTGTATTAAACTTGTCAAAACGAGACAAAAAGTACATTTTATTAAAATTGTGAAATGTAGAGTTATTAAAACTGTCTTTGTATTGGGCAAAGAAAATGCAAATAATATTGCGTAGAGCTACGAAGGCGACAAAACTAATCGGTGGGCGATAGCCGATAACTGTTGCGAAAACCATCGCCGTAGCTCATAAATTCAATAGCCACAGGACTTGTAACAGAATTGGTCAGAATAATTGAACGTTTAAGATAGTTTCTATACATACTGAAGTAGTACCTAACCTCTTTGAATTTTAAACTCGATTTTACTGAAGTATTCGACACCATAGAAACTAAAATACAGAAAGTAAATAGTAATATTCTCTTATTACCATTTGCTACTAGAAATACTTTACCACATTTGGTTAAAGTGACTATTAACTAAATGGTTTAAATTAAACGCGACACTTAAAACTATAGATAATTTGAAATACCTGAATACGTTTACACTAATTGATAAGGTTGGTGAAGTTGTAAACGAAAAGCTGTAATTTTACCTAACGAATTACTCTTTCAAAACCAATCAATCAAATGCAGGCTATGACTTAACTTGTCTTAAAGTATTATCTTAATTTAGTTATAGTTAACAAAATATAGATATGACACTTTTTGAAATGTGTCACGACTAGTACAATTAGTGAATCTTTGTAAAGATAAACATCTCCCTATCAAACATCAATCACAATTATTTCAAAATCTTTTTGAAATTATTGATTATTGCACTAAACAAACTTCGAAGTAAGTAATTGTCTTATCATATAATTTGACTTCAATACTGTGCTATTATTGCAATTATCAATAATGAAAGATTGCTGTATTAATCTACCAATTTCAACCATTTTATTCGATCTCAATTTGAAATATCTTGTAGCTGGGTGGGTTGTAAAATGCACTATCATAGGTATCCCAAATTGAAATATACAATGATGTATTTTTTACGGCTCCTTTGTAGTCATTTTTCTTTCTAAATCATTATTTATAAGTGTCTTCCTTCAATCCATCACAACTTGCGAATCTTCCACGCTACCATTCTTCGCCGAACCTTCAACAATGACACACGCAGTCGCGTCTTCCTCCATCTCTCACGATTGACAGTTCTTTCCGCGTTCCACGAGTCTTTGATGAAATTCCGCCGTCGAGCCAAGGTAAACTGCCTCGCATTCGCTATTCGCACACACACGTGGTGCCATGTCGACTCAGGCGCACTCGGCCTCAGCTGAGGTCATATACCAAGTTCAGACACCTGCCCCAGCCTGTTCGATATATCGTTTACATATAGTTTGCTTACGTAACACAGCTTCCGTGGTTTCCCTTCCTGCTCGACTGGTTTAGGTTATAAGTTTAGTAAAAGAGATTTTGACGATTTCTTGGGTTAGGTCTTGTTTAAATTCAAGGATTCTTTGAAGAAGTAAAATCAATATCCGTCTTAGTCGTTTTCGGAAATTAGACTATAAACTAAAGATCCTAAATTCTTTGCGCAACATGTGAATGGTGTATTGCGAGAAGTTACGGAATGCTCTCATTTGTTTTACGAGGGCTTAGAGCTACTCTATCTGCATGCTTTACTTCACTATGGCTGTTTCGACACCAGTTTATATAGGCAAGTTTAGTACCGCTAGTGCAGAACTGCAGATTCTACTGATAGATAAGCCTTGGAAGATATACCCTATATATAGTTGTATGCATTGGTTGTGTAATGTTATTCAATCAGTGTAGGTAATGGCTTTTATTATGGCACTCATTTGAATCGTAATTTCTATCTTTCGAGATTCTATCTTTTAATGAATTCTTACTGTTTAAAATACAAAGACAGGATTCTTCATCACTTATATCTTTAGCCTATGTAATAATTTCTTCAGTTCTTAAAGCTCCTCATAATTGAGAAACACATTGCCAAATATCCATTTCAACAATTTAAGGTCTATCAATCATAATCGCTTCGTGATACAGCACCATGCAACTAGTTTATTTTTAACAAGACTGTCTAATATAATCTACTTTATCAAATCAGTTGTATTAATCGCACAGTGGTTGGTCTTCCGTGGCCTTAGTCTATATACCTACTTTAGGCCAATGTTTATAGTATTGCGTGTGGTATCGTACGTAAGTAAATTAAGTAAGCAGTCAAGAGGCTGGTATGCCAGTGTCCTTCTGTGGAACGCTGGGCTATAATCTAGTGTGAACGAACGTTGTTCATAAATTATAGGTTTTAGAATATAGTACGCTATCTGTGACTATAAATTACGATAGATCTTTTTTGTTGATTGATAAGCAGATACTATGATATTATGAATTCAGGAAATTCAAATACAACAAATTCACCTATAGGTCTATAGATCACAATATTTGAATTTTCGGTGTTAAGCATTAATAAAACATTAGTAAATTTAATAGATCTTACCCGTTTTAATATCTATCTTATTAATTCGGTGTGGCTAAATCTCTAACTCCATTACTTTTTGATTTTAATTGGTTCATGCACGCAAATGTAACATCGTCTCTGTCTTGGTTGTTCACAAAACAGTTATTTAACCACTATTCTTAATTGTTTCAGGCCCTGGTAGCGTGTGCTTGCATAGCGCTGGCGTCTGCGCAGTTTGAGTATGACTTCGGTTTCTCCGATGGTTATCTCGGCACAAACTTCGGGGCGCCAATGTACAATATGTTGGCCTCAGCTGCCGCCAGAGATCCTAGAGGTAACACGGGTAAGCTCTTTATTTTTTTCAGATTTGTGTACATCATCACCATCATCATCAGCCGCGCACCATCCACCCTGACGAAACCGTACACACAAATTGGGATATTTTCCGTACTCACCACACTTGGCAGTTGTGCACTCATCCAAAAAATGGTCCATCACCATTTAGACGGTAAACTTCAATATCATTGGGATTTTAAAACACTGGCTATTTCCTTTGGATGCCGTTTACTGACAGTTGCATTATCAGAAAACGAAAACAAATAATATTTTTTTATAAGTAACCTTAATTTCGATAAATGATATAACTAGACCATTTCACAGCTGGCTCTTGCACTTCAGATACAAAATAAAACTATTTTGCGATATACTTATGGAATTTATAGACTTTGATCGAAATATCGCAACCAGATGATACTAAATTAGTTTCCTTGGAGTAGATAGAACGTAGAGCTATCATCTATACATTAATGATAGGCAAGCTATCCTTGGGCAGTTGTTTCACCTTTAGTTAAGACCAATACCAGACATTATAGACGCTCTTCATAAATTTCCTTTAATGTGTAGTAGCTCTTATTCAAATCAGGTAAGCTAAGACATATTTACTACTTACTACGTACTTCCATGCTGGTCTGGGAGCGAGAGAAAAGCATAGAATGTGCCAGCTGCATTTCCTCCCGGGCATGCTGTAAGATCCAGCTAAGGGATCCGAGGGTTTCAGTATATTGTAATATAGGCGATGGGCTGACAACCTGTCACTACAGCAATATACCTAGAATTCTATCTTAAATAACCCTCAAAACTTTGTCAGACGTGGCGGAACGACTTTTGTTTAGGTCGTTTACGCTCTGCCTACCCCATTAGGGATAAAGGCGTGATTATATGTATGTATGTATGTGAGACATATTGCAATAACTTGGCCATAAAATCGTCCAGGTAAAGTGGTCCAAATATGGTCCAACTTTGCTGGTGTCCTATTCGATTGCATGATCCCATCTATTTAAACCAAACTCAATTATTATTCCGATAATAAACAAGGAATGTCTTTCATAATAACCATTATATGGCATGGCAGTGTTATTTATTTGAGATTTCAGTTGCCGTCTGACATTCTGACCAATTTTATAATATTCAGAACGAACAATATTTGAAATGTATCACAGATCTACGAGTATTTACGTGATTCCCAAGGCATGGAAATCATCAAGCATTTCATGCTCACAAAGCTGGACCTCCGAGTGCCTTGAAATATGAATTCATACATAAACACGAAAGTAGGTCATACAGGTTCTTCGTGAGTTGATCCAACAATTCACTGAGAACCTTGGGACGACATGATCCAAACAAGTTGATGATTATCGAAGGAAACGATTAAAACGATAATTGCAGCAATATTAAGACACAGAATGGAGGCTTTGAAGAACAATGCCGCGATAATATCGTTCGGTAAAAGGTGCTGAATGTTGCATTGCGAAAATTCATATTCGTTAAGTGAACGATTTCCGAAACGTTAGTCAATGATACCATCTAGCATGGGTCGTTCGTTTTGGCCTTTTTGGACCTGAACTGAAGGCTAGTTCTTGCCGTGGCATTGTTATAACGTCTTTGGTGCTAGATTGGTGTAGCTTAACTCCACATTTTCAGCGGATTAAATAAATCTACTTATTAGACAGCAGCTTGTGATATTGGACATCTCGTTTTATATCACCCCTTATCTATCAAAATCATCATATATCACCCAAATCGCAGTTTACATTTGTCGCAGTTTCGTCATCTAGTACTTTTCAGTATTAGGTACTTTTATTACAGGATTCTAACGATGTAATTCGACATCATATATCTTAAGTAGGTACTTATCCATGGCCAACCAGCTACCAAATCCTTTTGATTGTTCAACTCTACGGTTCAACTGGTTCCTAGTCAAACTTTGGCATTTCCACGGGCAATTTATCATAATAGTCACAAGTAGCGGTAAACTGCCATCGTAGGTTCCTTGTTACCATTTCGCAATAGTGGTCGAATTCATACACCCGTTTAGGGTTGCCAGGCGACTAAAACTGGACATGGTCCGGATTGCCTGTTGGACCAATAAAAAACCTTATCTAACCCACATCATCTCACTTCTGGGAAAGGCGTAGTTATATTATGACTGTCACTAACCAGCCACTACGCTATTTTATAACCTATCTTATGTTATTTTGCACACAGACTGTCTGTGATAGAATAAATAAAATTGATATTGTGGACTGTTGTACCTAGTAAAGTAGCTGGTCCATGCCTACTTCGTTAGGAGGGTGTGTGCTCATGCTTGGCAGGCGGATTGCCATTTCGCTGTATCTCTTAGTCAACTTTTGTGACACAAGACGGGCTGTTCTTATTGTAATCCGGCATCAGACGGGACTTAAAGTTCCCAAAGGTACAAATAATTTGGCTGACAAATTTGTTTTTTTCTTACTTTTAGCAGCCCTAAGACCATGGAGCTGCTCAGATATCTATCTTGATGCATTAAACTGCTCCGTTTGTTACGAAAAGTCTTTACTCGCGTATTATATTAAGTTGTCAATGCTCACTGATATATACATGGCTTGTATTAATGTCAAATCCATTAGCATATAATTAGGGCAAGAGTAGGAGTTGTTATTCTTTTTGCTTTTGTAGAGAAGCATTTTGAGAAGCTAAAAGCACATCGTATTGTAGTTGCAGTAGAGTAAAAAAAAATAAAAAAAATGTTTAGTGTAAAAAATAGTTTTAAGGGGAAATCCACAATGATTTAATGATCAACAATATTGTTATTCATAATGAAGTTCAAAATGCAGTCGAAGGTTGCACTTTGCGGGCGGTTAAATGTGACTTTCTTCTCTCCTAATGAAGATCCTCGTATAATATCAAAACGTCCAGGGCTCTCCCTCCTTTTAATACAAACAAGTAAGCCGATCAGTTTTCATTATGATTTAATGCTTTTTATAACGAACCTTAGGGCCCGTATTTAAAAAGCGATTTCACGATTGAGAGCAGTATTAAGTATAGATTTGACAGTTCGTAATGTACTGAAATGACATTTCTGATACGAACTCAAACTCGGTGTCAGTCTCAAGTGCTGATTACAAATACGGGCCTTAATAATGCCCATTTCATTGTCAAAGTACAGAGTAATTGTATTTTTATAATGATAATTTTGACTTGCACAAGACTGCAGTGGGAATTTGACATAATGAGAATAGTACTTTTAATTTCACGTAGTGGGAGGAAGTAAACTTAACACTTTATTGCATGTACCTATCATTAAAAGCATTATGGTTGCGACAATGGACATTAAACTGTTTTATTTGGTCAAGGGCCTGAACCTTTACTTAAGTATTTGATCTGTCGTATTTAAGATAATTTATGCGTCCATTAGTAGTCAGATGTTGAGTAATATTAGAAATATCGGGCCTGTTGATTTTGTTGTTTTTAATGTTGGTTTAAACAATCAACTTGTTACTGATAGCCTGATTGATGATGAGATTTTACTAAGTGATGAAGATTGAAACTGTAGAGATAGAGACATTTTGCAATTTGATTTATTTACAGCCACTTAACTACTGTTTGAATTTCTCATTACAAACTTTGAAATGGAATCTTCAGCATACAATGTCCGAATATTAGTAGCTACTTAAAAAAAACTTCTGATAAAGCAGTTTATGATAAAGCATTAAAACATTTATGTAATGTATGGCTGACAACCTGTCACTACAGCAATATACATACAAATCTATCTTTAAAAACCCTCAAAACTTTGTCAGAAGTGGCGGAACGACCGTTTACGCTATGCCTACCACATTAGGGATAAAGGCGTGACTATATGTATGTATGTTTATTTAAGCCATAGCATTGGCAAAATTTGTAAATGCAAGTACTTCCACGAAGCACAATATTGCAATAAATTGATTTGCCTTCAAATTAATTGAGTCAGTACCCACTAATCGAGTCCAGCTTATTAATTTCCATAGAGGAGAGCCTTGTGGCGGCAACTTTGAATATTTTGCACCAGTTAGTGGAGTAGGCTTTATCTTATCTCAAGTAATTAATAATATACTCTGTTGCACCTTAACTACTTTTGACAAACAAAGTAATATTGCTCGTTTGTCTTAGCACTTTGAATTCAGAACAGTGAAACTTTTGTTTTAACAAATCTGCCTTGAGATTTTAGCAAATTCTGTAAAAAACTGAATGTGGTAAGAAATAATAAGAAAGAAAAGCAACCGCAATAAAATAATGGTATGTTTTTTTTTATTGTAATTAGTCATGATCCGATGAAAGATTTTATCTCCATCGAAAACATTTAAGGGAGTCATCATCATCCTAGCCTTAGGTAACGTAGAAATATACTCGTAAGTCCTTTAGGAGGTGAATGTTGCTCATAAAAATAAGTGATTTTGTTGCTACAATAAGTATTTAAGTACCTTCCAAAAACGAAAACAAATAGAGCATAGAGTCAAATACTAATCAGTTTACTTGAAATACTTAAACTGATTGACAGATATTGATGAAGGAACGATACAAAATACTAATTAAATTATGAAGTCAAACGAAATTAGTTTCCTAGGAGCGATGTTAATCTTTGAAATCATTCTCACGAAATAAACTTAGCTACGTGTAAGTTACCAATAGATTATTGATAATTATTATTAGTCTAGTTTAAGTAGGTTCTGTTTCTAAGGGAATTATTGATATGATGGATTAATTTGATCAGATTTTAGACACTTTAATATTTCACTATCACTAGCATTTGTTAACTTGATGTAGCAGATACTTAGGTTATACCTAATAATAACTTTTATTTATAATCATCACCTCCATGTTCGTTCATACATAATTAATGAATAAAATTGTCATTTGAATGCATTTTGATATCTTTTATATAATGTCATAGTTAGCTAGTAGATGTCAAATTTGAATCTCAATAATTTGATCTCAAATTTAACCGCAAGGACAATCACTGAACTACTTAGTTCTGTGGTCACCTAAATTGTATCTTTGAACTATATTTATAACAAATCACACCAGTCCTTTTTTATAACATTTACGTACATATAGAAATAAGCAATACAAGATTCTCTATTAATTTGTACATTGCTAAAAATATACTCCTCTGATAAGGGTTTTTGTCTTTGATACTTGGAAATTAATAAACACAAGTTTTGGACAGCCGTGCGTAATAGGATGTAACTGTTGGTAACAGTGTTGTATTTGCGTTATGTGCGAGTTTTGGAATAATTAATTTTGACTGAGGGTCGCCACTTGTGCAACGTCCTCGCCGGTTTTTGCTTAGCCGAGCATGATTCTGTCATTAGCCAGAATGGACGCGTAATATCAAAGGTATTTCAGAGCGAGAAGCCGATGTTATGTTTACCAAATAAAGTTTTTAAACGATCCAGTATAAAAAAAACGTTGATTACTTTTTGATCATCTTCTACTTTTGGTTACACTTAAAAAGCTTATTTTACAAGCATTGCAATATAACAAGACGAGGATAATGAGCTTAAAACCTATCCATTAGTTTTAATTATACCGAGTTTCTTGGATGTTTTTACTGATATTTTTGTTGAAAATCCTTGCTCCCATTCAATAATCAATGATCCTAGATGAATAGAGTACAATAGAAAATGGTTTATTTGTCACCAAATTAATGTGTACAAGCATAACTTAACATAAAATTACGATCTAACATGTAGATATAAGATAACATACAGTGAATCAGTTTACTAAACCCAACCAAATTATGGAACAATCTCGGGCGCCGGAATCTGTGCTACATATTCACTATTAGACCAATTTACTTACTACGTAACACATCGCAATACAACCAAATCTAATTTGAAGAATATACACGTAACTGTACTATAATATTGTTTGTCTTGTCCTATCTACGGGCAATTTATATTTTGAGAAGATCTGATAAATAATAACGGGTGTAGAAAGTAGAAAAAAAGGGATTCGAGGGTTACAGTGTATTGTAATTTAGGCGATGGGCTGACAACATGTCACTACAGCAATACAAATCATTACAATCTAAAATTTGCCCTCATTTATTTGTCAGACGTTGCGAAAGCGCCTGTTACGAGGCGTTTTACGCTCTTCCTACCCCGTAAGGGATAAAGGCGTGATTTTATGTATGTATGTAGAAAGTGGAAGATTGATGTATGGTTATTTTTGTAGTTTTAAGAACGTTAACTTAATAGACTAAAAGTTTTTACTGCTTCTTCTGACAAATTAATAGTATAATTAAGCCTATCCCATCGCCTTAAATGGAATTCAAGCTACAGGTCTCCTTCACTTGCCTTTACTGTCTCCAAAAGAGAGTCTTGTAAAATATCTTTTAAAATCTGAAGCCCTCAGCCTTTTTCGCAGTTTTTTACCGTATTGTATCGTAAATGGTTTTTTTTCTTACTTAAGGCGTCAGCAGTCACTTAGCGTAAGATATCACGATCACTGTTTCCCAACAGAGTGGCGTATCTGATTATATGTTCTGATGCTATCTTACAATTAGTTGTGGCTAATTTAATTGTTTTAGTGGAAGTTGCGCGGACATGTCAATCTTGCTCTGATTAACTTTACTTTCAATGTCGAGCCCTGTCACGATTAAGTCTCTTTTGTTGTAATCATTATTGATATTCTTCCATGCTGTATTGGGAGAGACAGAAAAATATAGAATGTGCCAGCTGTATTTCCTCCCGGGCATGTTGTAAAAAACAGCTACGGGATCCGAGGGTGTCAGTATATTGTAATTTAGGCGATGGGCTGACAACCTGTCACTACAGCAATATACAATGCAAAACAATACAAGATACTTTATTGCACAAAGAAACACAAATGCATACAGCATAAAAGTAAGGAACAAAACAGTAAAATTTAGGCGGCCTTATTGCTAAAGCAGCAATTTCTACCAATATACCTACAAATCTATCTTAAATAACCCTCAAACCTTTGTTTAGGTCGTTTACGCTCTGCCTACCCCATCAAGGATAAAAGCGTGATTATTATGTATGTAAAATATTTATTTTTGTAGATATAGATGTAGATAGATATCGAAAGATATTACCATTATGTCAGGTCATGTTCAGGTCAGTTCTTTGAACATATTTTTAATTTGCCTAAATTTGGTGGTGGCTTTTCCTGGCAGATATTTTGATGTCATATAAATGTGAGATGTAGAGTAAATATTTTACATACATATAATCACGCTTTTATCCTTAATGGGGTAGGCAGAGCGGAAATGGTCTAAACAAAGGTCGTTCCGCCACGGCTGACAAAGTTTTGAGGGTTATTTAAGATAGATTTGTGCGTATATTGCTGTAGTAACAGGTTGTTTGCCCATCGTCTAAATTGCAATATTCTGAAAGCCTCAGATCCCTGTAAATTGCACAGTAAATTGTATCTACTACAATAATCTAGTCAGTGTGAAGTCGGCAATATCTATCGTGTCGGTCAGCGTTGAACACTGGCATTGTGCGACTTCGGACATTACAGGCAAATACAAATCCTTTTGCACCTTAGTCAGTAGTCTGAGCCTGAGGCTCCCGAAGGTCGTAGTCATTGTTCCGATTCCAAAGAGGACAACATAAAATTCATATTTGTCAATTTATCACTTCGTGAGATTTTACCCAGTTAAGTTTGGTTGTCTGTCAAGAGGATTCCGTGCTTTAAAGGGCACATTGAGCCTTTGATCCCTGTATCTTACATAGTGGTCGTTACGCAAAATTATGACATGCCACTCGATAAAAGAAGACCAAGTTTATCGTTATTTTGGGTCAAAAAGTGTGTAGCGGACCGTACCTATCCATGTTACGGCCCTTAGTAACTGGGGCATGCGCAGACCACGACTTGCGCCCGCGCCGGATTCCTTGCGTCTTGCGCTACGCACTCGGGTACTTCCGTGGAATTTTAACACAGAATTATCTTTGTATGAAATAAAGTTGCAGTTTTTTTTTATTAACTATAGGCAAACCATTTGCCTGCCATTTCAATTGATGGAAAGTGACGATGCAGACGATGATCGAGCATGTTTGACAAAAGATTGGTTATGCTAAAGTAGCGTAGGAAATTTGATCCCGTGCAGTTTCTGGCAACGACTGTCAAATACAGTTCCGTTCTTTTGATTTCTAGCTTTTTGTCCCGATTGCTGGGCCCGAGATGGAAAGCACGATGGTGTAGTGGATTGGGCTGCTGCCTCCTGAGTCGTGGTTCGAATTCCACCACGTACCAATGTATTTTTCGGTTTTCTAATTTCATATGTACGTTTATTTGGCGCTTTTTCCGTGCTTGGGAAGGCACGCTAAGCCGTTGGTCCCGGTTAATATAGTTTAATACCGTAGATATTAGTCGCTAAGCTATGCCAGAGGCCGGTGCTAAGCATTGGTGGCTTGAAAACTCTGACCTAATCTAGGATTGAGTCTTCCTTCCCTTCTGGGTCGCGGAGTTTAGATGGTAGTCGATCTGTGTAAAGCAGTGCCCTCGTTCAATCACCTAGATTAGGCAACCGACCCCGAGAGATACGAGATAAGGCTAGGGAGATGATGATGTCCCGATTGCTGGGCAAATGCCTCCCGTCTTTCCTTATAATACAACTTTCTCGTAAATATTATAATCGCCAGTTGTCACACCATCTCTTTTGGTGCCAACCTCTGCCTCAATAACCTAATATCTTCAGGCGCCCAGTGTATACTTATTTAATAAAAAGCTTTATCCTCCACGATCTTAATTAAATTAAGCTTTTCTCTAAGCCACGTAATAACCAGACCGACCAGCAATTAACATTTAATTTGCAGAAATAACGAGTAATATTGAGTATATCGGTGATCTTCGGCTCTTCCGAATCCGGTCCGGTTTCAACCAGAATGCTTGCGTAAGCAGGTTTAAGAAAGTGTACCAAAACTGTGGAAGCAAGTACAGATTATATATGTCGCAGAATTATGAAAATGAAATCGGGGTTTTGATAAAAAAACTAGGATTTTGATCAAAACCCGGACTATGACAAAATACTGGTCCTAATCCAGAGAAAAGTCTATAGAATTTTGTCAAAGTCCGGGTTTTGATCAATCTAATTTCAGTTTTAAGATAAAACGAATATCGGTTGCTATAAAATATTTGAATAAAACGATAAAGACATGAGATATTTATTTCTTTGTTATATTTTTCATATAACCTAACCAAAATTGGTTTTCTACTAAATATTGTAGCATTTAATTGATGACTATTGATAAAAACCCGGACTTTGACAAAATACGGTCATAATCTAGAGATACGTCTATGATTTGGTCATTATCTAGAGAAAAGTCTATGATTTTGTCGAAGTCCGGGTTTTTATAAAAAATCTAGTTTTTTTTTTAATGCCCGATTTTATCATAATCCTGCGACATATATAAATAAACTGTTGCTTTTAAGAGTCACGTGTGTCCTAACAAAGACACGATAATACGAAACGACGAAATAATGGTTCAAAAAATGTATAAATATTTATTTCCTTGCTGGCCGAACTGGCTAACATGCTCCAGCAGCTTCTCTACATGGGCATATTGTAAAAATCAAAAGAGGGTCGAGTGTTTTTGTTGTTGCTATAGTTAGACTCGCTAATATCAAGTTGCTAAAGGTGTGGAAACGAAACGCGGTAAAAACAAAGTAAAAATCTTGAAACAAAAAAATAAGAGTTTCGCTGATGACGCCTATTCCTAGTTAACTTGACAATGCTTTCGTGTATTGAGAATCTAAAGAAGATCCTATCCTAGTAAGAAAAACTATGCAAAATAATCCTATCGTTACATCTTAAGTAACTAATTAAGTTTATGCTAATTATTGTATGGGATTAAACTTATAGTTGCCTACCTCCGATTATAATATATCTACAATTTATATTATAACTACTTCCTAAAAAATATTCTTACGTAAAATATTAAATTAAGTATCAAAGTTCCAGTAACATCTTTATACTGATTTAATATTAAAACCTATAATTATGCACTCTTTTGAATAAGATTTTGCATAATTTCAATATATAGTAATAAATTAGCCCATCAGTTTAAAAGATACAATATTCTGAAAGCCTACATAGATATGTAAACATATATAGGTCAATCAAACATTTTTTTTTGACATTGTTAGGAGAGTAACAGTTAGTAGTAATTAGAGTTAATTACAGGATAAAGTGCTAAATTGTATCTAATTTTGCAACCTGCATGTTTCATTGTTGCACTTAAATAAACGACAACAATCCTGCGAGATAATTATCAGCCTGTTATATTATTATATACATGTCGCAACTACAATTAAGATAAATATAACGTTACAGAGTTACACCTATTTATTTTTGCAAGCCGTGAACGTATGCCTTGCATTTTTTTTATTTCGTCAACAGCATGCTTATTATTTGATTGATGGATTGATAACATAACAATAAAAGCACTGAAATAATAATCATCGACTGAATTTGAACTGAATGTGCAATTAATTATTTGTTTTGGAGGTCAGGCAGGAGCCTAATGCAAAAATAATTAATATTAATCATTTGGACCGCAATTAAAACAATATTAGTTTTTTGCAAACATTAATTTATGTTTATATATAGTTAATATTTTTTTGTATCTGCTATAAATAGACTAATAATAATAATAAATAGTTTTTGCAAACGTGCAAGGTCATAGAAATTTCACTTTACTATCAGCGTATTAATTGGTCGGAACAAGAAAATGTATGTTGTCAAAACATCATTTAAAAAAATATTTTGAGGATTTTAGCACTAAAGATGCTTTTTTTATTTCAGTCCTGCCAGAAACGAGTTTATTATTTTCTTTCTTTCATATTATATTTAAAACGTAATAATAAAAATGTTGCCTATTAAATTATCTTTGCATACGATTATTTCCTTTTTTTTGTATATCTTAAATCAACAACCTCGCCTGTCTTACTTTACTTACTTAGTTAAAATTATAACATTTAAATTGTAAACACTTTGTAACTGGAATTCATTAATTTCGCAACAAAGTTTTATCATATTTCTGCTACTTTCATTGGCCTAAATATTTTCTATGTACAACTTTACGCAAATACATTGATTATATAGTCCACTACTTATTCGCCTTAGGTCCAAGCTAAATAAGATGTTCATAGTATTTAATGACTTTACAAGTGGATAAGAATAATTATAGACCTACCAAGGATATTCTAAATTAGCTTTGCTAATAATACACCAGAGCAGTCATTGAATAGTTAAAAACTATTAGTGGTTGCAGTTGACAACTAATTTTTTTATTGAAATGAACAGCTCTACTTTCGAAGACAAAATAATTACTCTATCAACCATTATTAATCTATTGTTAGAGAGCAATGTTTTTATGATAATTAAATCTGAAGTAGTAATTTCATTCCATCAAGTACAAGGTTCTTGAAAAGTGCTTTATGAATTTCTAAATCGTTCAGCTACTTAATATACATAGTACTTTAAGCTGATTTATCATGATATGTTTGCCAAAACTACCTACTTATATGTAATGAATGGCCTATTTAGTTGTCATACTGAAGATGTTGTTTTCCAAATACAAAAGGACAATGAAAAATTAAACTAATCTGATTTTTTTTAAAACTTCCAGGTCCAGTAGTGTTCCCCCCCTCCCCGCCCGGCGACCCGTCCCAGACCAGCGGCGTGGTGGTGGGAGCTTCAGGCTACGGTTTCGTCCCCCCCAGCTCACAAGGTAACAACCACTACCGCCGGTGAAGCCTGCTAGCCTAGTACCCTAGTCCTCCGTAGATAGCACTAATACTGTACAAATCTGCTGGTAATATGCTGCTCTGAGATTCCTTTCTGAAGTCCGTGTGCTATTTTTGGGTGGGTTGAAGAGATTTCAACTGGATCTTTCAAAGTTTAACTTAACTATTCTCCCGCAGCAGAAAGTCCATTTCTGCATGAATCTTTAATATATTTTATTTACTACTTTCTATTTCAATTAAATATTAAAATGAATTTGAACGATCTTACTTGTAATATATTTTTTGAAATCTCTTCCCTTGTTAATAGCCACAAAACCTACTTAAAAATAGCCTCTACATTTCACGACCGAAACAATTTTTATTTATTATCATTCTACCTATTTATTTTATGTATTTATTTTTTGTTTGTAATGCTCTCTATATCGAGTTAGTCATTTAATGTACGAGTAATTATCTCGCTTTTGTTTCTATTCTTCTTCGACTGAATTCTTCTATATTTAATTAGGTTTGAATCTTCTCATGTAATTTATTATTTACCATTTTTATTTGTCCATTTTTCTTATTTAATCTCAGAACAGCATACTTTAGTAATTAGAATAATAATTTAAATTAAATGCATGGGTAGTGTTTGCATGAGTTGATCCTTGTAATTTTCTCCTGGAATTGGTCCTAATGACCCTAGTTTTCTAGAAAATAAAATTTGAATGTAACTGGGTTAAAACAAAACAAAATATTCCTCTTTTGTACTGTGATGTAAACAAATTTAAGTTAAGGTAAGCTGTAAATAGGCCTATGTAAATATTTATAACTTAAAAATAAAAACTAAGAGTTCGTGCCTGTTTTATTTATAATCCTTTAGTTGTTAAATGCACCAAATATTTTATGCATGCTTGCACCCAATAAACTTATAGCCATAGTTATAGAATAAAAATATTGCACTGTAATGTATAAAAACATGCATAGACTAGACAACTAACTTAGAATAATGTATTAGTAAAGAGTTATATCTAAGTTAGATTATTGTTAAAAAGTGATAATTGTAAAATATGAAGATCAATGATTTTTCTGAAGCTGAAAAATATAAGGACTTTCTTACCTTGGAGCGACCGATGGATCTACGCAGACAGAGTTCCAAACCATAAAGGTATAAAAATATCCAAAAAAAAAATGTTGGGTTCAAAGATAATTAGAACACGATTAAATTAGAGTTACTGATCTGTCAAATAAGTTTGACGATTTTTATTTTATAAAAGTTGCGTATCTTTAATTCCATTCTAAAATATTTTTCCCCAAATCATGCACTTTTTATGTTGTTCCAGCAATGATTTAAATACCATACTACTACATACGGGGAGTTGAAAGGAAGATAGATCTCTTCGTAGAAAAATAAATCATACTATTAAAAATAATAAAAACTGTCAAATGTGTTAATGCTTTAAAAGTATTCATTTACCCAACTACTTCACTGAAAAAATAAACCGTTACGTCTATTCCGTGACCACTACGACCTTCATATCTCCCGGAACTGAAAGTGTTCTTTGTGTTTCTTCCTCATACGAAGGTATTTTTAGCTCTCATTCATACTGATGGTGGCACAAAAAATTGCAAAGTTTGAGCAGCACTCAAACTCAGTGTATTGATGATTTCCTGTCAGACTTTATTTTGATAAATTTAGGGGTACACTTTATCATGCTTGCGCAATATTTCGGGATATCGTAAAATCGTGACTCATTAATTCCAGGATGAACAAGCGTAGGTAGAGTCTGTTGTAAATTGAACTTTAGACTGATTTTATGCCAGTATGAATGAGCAGACATCACTAAAGACTATGCGGGCCGTATTTGTAATCAGCTCTCAAGAGTGATAGCGAGTTTGAGTTCGTATCAGAAATGTCATTTTAGTACAAACTGGCCTGTCAAATCTATACTTAATATTGCTCTCAAGTTTGAGATCGCTTCATAAATACGAGCCTGATTGTTAAGGAAACTGTTCAGTTGCTGGTAAATCTAGATTTAAGGCGTTTTACCACTACGTACCTAGTATAAAACAAAGGTGCTTTTTGTCTTCCCGTCTGGATGTTCGTGTGTCCCTGTGTATGGTTAGATCTTTAAAACTACGTAACAGATTTTGATGCAGTTTTTTTAATAGATAGAGTGATTCAAAAGGAAGGTTAATGTGTATATTTCATGCATAATATAGTAGAGAAATACTGATAATTTCCGTGCGAAGCCGGGGCAGTTCGTTAACTGAATATGGCAGGAAAGCTTTTTCTTTACATATTGGCTTGTATCAACCTTTAGAAAGAATAGACGTGAGTTTTATGCTATCCCAATCCGGTATGGTCCTTACTAAACGCACGCACTTTGAGCGACCTTCGCACTGCCGGAACTGGCCGGACCAGAAAGTGACTGTCGTTTCCCCGTTGTAGATAATTATAACGATATTTATTTCATTTTCGTTCGTGATCAGATCACGACCAGAAGTGACATTCGTTCGTGAACGAGAACTGGTTTAAAAAAATATGTAACAAGCAAGCCTAGTCGGCAATTAGTGAGATTATTTATGAATGACAACAAATTAAAACAAAGAAGATTTTCAGACGTTTAGTCGCTTGATTGATTGCCTTTGACAGGCGCACATTCCATTTTTTCATTTATTCTTTTTATTTTGCATTCTGCCTTTGAAAAATATATTGTGAAGTTAAAAACATTTAATCCATACTAGTGTATACATACTTCTAACTGCCTCCGTGGTCTAGCGGTCTGAGCCATGGGCTCTCGACCCGGAGGTCCCGGGTTCTATTCCCGGCAGGGGACAATGACTTTGTGTTATTGTTTCTAGTTTGGTTAGGATATTGCAGGCTGATCACCTCATTGTCCGAAAAGTAAGATGATCCATGCCGTCGGATGGGCATGTTAATAGTCGGTCCTGAGCCTGAATTCTCTCTGGTCGTGTCAGTCAGTCTGTCCCATCAGAATAAGATATTGAGGGAACAGAGAGTGCACCTGTGTGTAGCGCAAACACTTGGGCACTAAAACAAGTCCTGCGCAGTTGCTCCATCTCCGAGAGATTGGCCGCCATCACCGAAAATCGGTGGGAGGACTATTATTTTTATACATATTTCAAAAAAAGCTCGGTCGGTAAATGGTCATTATTGTCGTTTGGTGAAATTGCCGGCCGCTTCAAACTCGAGTACCGAAAAGAGTAAATGTATGTTTTATTTTTTTAAATAATGAAGCTATTTCTAGTCGACAAAACAGTTAGCTGCTTTCTTATCATCTCCAAACGTTTATTGCATAAAAAAATAGGGATAAGAGTAGTATCGCTCATTCGTATTTACTGTTACCCTCAAAATGTAACAGATGGTAATAGGGAATCGACAGCGTACAGTGTGTGACCCAGAACAGGAACTAAATAATACCGGATGTAAGGGACAGCGTCCCGCAAACTGATAGGGGTTGCTTAGTCAACGAAACTGAACATCTCTCACCAGGAAATTCTTTCATGAGATATATACAAAATGACCACTTCGATCCAACAACTTGTATATCAAAGCAAAAACATTTCCTATAAAAAACAATTATAGTTGTTCAGTTTCGTTGACTGAGCAAACCTTATCAGTTTGCTGGACGCTGTCCCTTACACCCCGTATAATAGTAGTCACTTAAAAAGTTACCTCCGTAGAGATTAAAAACTTTATAATTATTAAATTTTATCTGAAAATGCTATCTTTCAAAATAAATTGAGATCCCAGTGAGTTCGAGTTCATAACAAAAGTAGGTAGGTAAGTATTATGTACGGCCTAATACAATTACTTTTTACTACAGGAAAATACTCCCTTGAAATATTCCCTATTCAGATGCTTACTACTTATTAAAATAGTTCATCATTCGCTTGCCCTTATCCCATTTACTTGGGGTCGGCGCAGTACGTTTTCTTCTTCCATTCATCCCTGTCAGCTGTCAGTTCAACACTCACACCTGTTTTAGACATATCATCTTTCACGCAGTCCATCCATCTTTTTTTTGGTCGTCCTCTCCCAACATATCCAAATTCCATTATCACCATTCAAATTCATTACCCTTTTGCCTATATGACTTTCATCCCTCCGCATAACATGGCCATACCACGCAAGGCGATTTCCTCTTACTTTGTTTTAATTTTTTTTTATTTTTATATATTGGTTGGTAATTGGCGCAACTTTTAGACTTCCTCTTATGTACTCATTCCTTATCTTATCCATTCTTGTTACACCAAACATCCATCTCAGCATTCGCATTTCCGCAGCATGAAGTTTTCTTTCATTGTTACTTATTAAGATACTTGACGTAGCATAAACATGGGGTAAAAATTTAATATAGTTATGTTTTTCTTTTTTTTCTGAAACACGCTGTATATTGACTCGGAACATCTAATTGAATATTCTTCGGAGCCGCTCAACCTAATCACGTCGATCACCATGTAGATTCAATGTACCTAGGACTTACAAATTGATCCAACTGCATGCATTATAATAATAATCGTTTGATTGGATAATAGACAGTAAATAGAGCGGATAATAACCATGTGTATTTCTGTATATATATCGCAATCAATTATTGTCGTTTGGTGAAATTGCCGGCCGCTTCAAACTCGAGTACCGAAAAGAGTAAATGTATGCTTTAATGTTTTTTAATAATGAAGCTATTTAAGCAAGTGGGAGAAAACATATTTTTGTCATTTCCTACAATGAAATGACGCCAATTTCTAGTCGACAAAACAGTTAGCTGTTTTCTTCTCATCTCCAAACGTTTATTGCATAAAAAGTGGGGATAATAGTAGTATCGCTTCATTCGTATTTACTGTCATCCTCACGATGTAACAGATGGTAATTGGCAATCGACAGCGTACAGTGTGTGACCCAGAACAGGAACTAAATAATAGCGGGTGTAAGGGACAGCGTCCTTCAATCTAATTGGGATTGCTGAGTCATCGAAACTGAAAAACTTTCACCCGGAAATTCTTTCAGGAGATATATACAAAATGATCACGTCGATTCAAAAACTTGTATAGCAAAGCAAAATAAACATTTCCTATAAAAAACAATTATAGTTGTTCAGTTTCGTTGACTGAGCAAACCTTATCAGTTTGCTGGATGCTGTCCCTTACACCCCGTATAATAGTAGTCACTTGAAGAGTTACCTCCGCAGAGATTAAAAACTTTATAATAATTAAATTTTATCTGAAAATGCTATCTTTCAAAATAAATTGAGATCCCAGTGAGTTCGAGTTCATAACAAAAGTAGGTAGGTAAGTATTATGTACGGCCTAATACAATTACTTTTTACCACAGGAAAATACTCCCTTGAAATATTCCCTATTCAGATGCTTACTACTTATTAAGATAGTTCATCATTCGCTTGCCTTTATCCCATTTACTTGGGGTCGGCGCAGTACGTTTTCTTCTTTCATTCATCCCTGTCAGCCGTCAGTTCAACACTCACACCTGTTTTAGACATATCGTCTTTCACGCAGTCCATCCATCTTTTTTTTGGTCGTCCTCTCCCAACATATCCATCACCATTCAAATTCATTACCCTTTTGCCTATATGACTTTCATCCCTCCGCATAACATGGCCATACCACGCAAGGCGATTTCCTCTTACTTTGTTGGTAATTGGCGCAACTTTCAGACTTCCTGTTATATAATCATTCCTTATCTTATCCATTCTTGTTACACCAAACATCCATCTCAGCATTCGCATTTCCGCAGCATGAAGTTTTCTTTCATTGCTACTTATTAAGATACTTGATGTAGCATAAACATGGGGTAAAAATTTAATATAGTTATGTCTTTCTTTTTTTTCTGAAACACGCTGTATACTGACTCGGAACATCTAATTGAATATTCTTAGGAGCCGCTCAACCTAATCACGTCGATCACCATGTAGATTCAATGTACCTAGGACTTACAAATTGATCCAACTGCATGCATTATAATAATAATCGTTTGATTGGATAATAGACAGTAAATAGAGCGGATAATAACCATGTGTATTTCTGTATATAAGGTATATCGCAATCAATTCTTTTTATGTAAATACATACACCTGAATTGATAACCTCTTATTTAGAAGTCGGTTAAAAAGAAAAAGCATAGTGGGATTCAGCATAACTTTTTTTTTAGATATGGGTATGCTCTTGACTCTAGACACTAGGTCAGGGTTGACCATGAAAGAGTTGACGATGGAGCGCACTTACCCAGAAGATGTCTGTTTTTGCCATTGGCACTGGTAATGGCAAGAACTGGCATCTTCTAACTAGATTTTGACTGTACCTAATACCACTACCTGTACCAATAGGACCGTTTCTAAAACTAAATATAGCAAGAAGACCTATTTTAACCTAATATTTGTATTAAGGTGACTATAGAAGATAAATGCGCCCCCATCAGAAAAAAAACATAACTCACTAAAAACATCAATGAATTAAAAATCCGGTCGAACAGAGACAAGTAAATTTAATCACTACATAGTATAAAACAGAATCTCTTTCTCTGTCCCTATATCCCTATGTATGCATAAATCTTTAAAACAACGCAACGGATTTTAATGCGGTTTCTTTTAATGGATAGAGTGATTCAAAAGGAAGGTTTATATGCATAATATAGTAGAAAAAAACTGATAATTTCCGTGCGAAGCCGGGGCGGGTCGTCAGTAATAAAGATAATTTAGAACTTTATAAATTAACGATTCTTAGTTCGATGTAGTAACAGGTAGAAAATTTGCCGTTGGCGGCCGTTATTTGCAATTTTTCTTCCTGTTACTATAACGAACTATGAATCGCTAATTTATAAGGTTCTAAATTATCTTAATTACTATTACTTGTGTTTGTTAGACCGGTTTTCCGATTCACTACGTTTTTAGTGAATTATGATTTTTTTACTGATGGGGGCGCCACTTTAATGCTACTTGTAAGGGTATTAATCATGTTACCAATGATATATTACCATCAAACTCAATTTAAAACGAACATAGATACTTCCATAAGTATACTCTGAACGAGATTTCAATTATTCATCGCGAACCTTTTTAATTGTGTTTGTAGAAATTTCTCGATGACTTCATTTTGCCGGGCGCCCGCCGTTGCCCGAACATTCAATTTGGGCCTCACTTAATCCGACTCTGCACGGTCAAACGCATTTTAATTATGAAATTGACATATCACAACTGTGCGATGAGGATGAAAGGGGTGGGACGCGGCGGTGTGAGTCAGTGAGTCGAGCACAACAAGTTCCACTGTTGAGTGAACCAAATTATTTATCGTAGGGCATTATTTGCTGCGGAGTCCAGAGGACAGTCTTGTTGCACCTTTAGCACCACTCGGGGTCACGTTCACGTTTTTAAGGTAGTTCCTACGGACGTGGAGCAACATTGACCTGTAACGACCTCAATTAGATACAGTGACCGGGACCGACGGCTTAACTTGCCCACCAAAGCAGGGAATGCGTTTTCTTCCAGACAATAAGGTGGATTCAGCCTGCATTGTCATAACCAAACTGGGGAAAATTTCACAAAGTAATAAACTGACAAATATCAACTTTGTATTCCCCCCCTGGGAATCGGACCCAGATCCGGATCGTAAGTCCATAGCTCTGACCACTAGACCACAGAGGCAGTTCAAGATAGCCTTAAATATTATGTACCTATAAATAATATTACACAAAATACTAAAATATTATGCGCTGAAATGTTGTCATTCTAATAAATATTTAATAAAAAGTATTCGACTCTGCCCGGTCAAACGCATTTTAATTATGAAATTGACATATCAACTGTGCGATGAGAAAGAATGGGTTGGGACGCGGATTAGAAAGTGATGGTGATGTGAATCTGTGCATCGCGTCGAGTGGCGATGTGAGTCTGTGAGTCATATACGAGTCGAGTGGATCAGACATCGATCGGTTCTAAACGAGAGCAGACTAAAATATGACATTGCTATGCCAAGCCTGTTCCTAAACATGTTTTGTAATTAAATACCTATAATGACATAAAAGTTAAATTTACATATTTGTAAAAAATATTCTACGACAGATCAAGCCAATTTTTGATTTGAATATATTTTGTTTCCCTCAGTCTTTATAACAGATTATATCCACACAAAGTTTATAAATTAAAATAAGTATTATTGAATCAAAGTTATAGTCTTATAAAGTATCATAATATGTTACGTTCACAAATTGAAATAACTAAGCTTTTTTGAAAAATATTAACGTGCACCAAAAATAATTAAATCTCTTTAGCACATCACTAGTAAGCACTGGCCCATCCATTTTATGATTTAATAAAAGAGTTTGGACTTATAAAATTAATTGGGACCGCCTCCGCCATTTTTAGCTGGACCTTTTGATATTTATCTGATGCATATTTATATGTTTGCACACAAAGGGAGCTGTCATGTGCGGTTGTTAAATTAATTTGAGAAAATACCCCGACCTGAATACGCCCCTGTATAAATGACCATCGTTTATTATAATAATGGTGTGTTAGACTTTTTTATTATTTTGTTGACAGTTGTGGATTAACTTTGACACTGAAATGCAAACATTTTATGATGATATGAGGTGACTCACATGCTATCTGGTATTGATAGGGCTTTCAGCTCAGTTTCTTTTACAACACAAAACTAATGTATACTTTTAGGGCCTGGTAATCTATTATAAAACAAAAAATCACTCTGTTCTCCTTCTAATTATATAAATATCAATGATTGGATCTACTTTTGCACATCACTCAACGAACGCCAAATATGAAGTAATATTTTGTTAGGTCAGTTTTTTGTTAGAGTAAGTATGACAGGAAAAAACAAAGTCGTTTCGATCTCGTTTAAGGAAAGCGATTGTTTAAAAAGAAGCAGTGTAGGAAACAATCATGGGAGTGGAAAAACGGATATGTCCCGCAAACTTTTGCTTTTGCCAAGCCCCGTCGGTTCCCAAGTTTGACACTTTCATAAGCTTTTTTGCTATGACAGCAGACGTATATTTCCTCTATATAAAGTTACTCTGTTTATTTTCTTTTGTGTTTTCAAACATTGAATCAATTATTAAAGTATCCTTGTACACGAAAATTGATGAAAATACTGAAACAGTTTTCGATGTACCTACTCGTAGCCGTTTGATATAAAATAAATGAGATACTAGAAATTTGAAGGCGTAAGAGTGCGTTATCTTCATTATTTGTTGGAGCGATGGAACGGCATTTTCCGATTAAAGGCTTAACTTGAGCATCTTGGACATTACGACATATTTTAATGTGAATTTTAATTCGAAGTTAGTACTAGGACTTAAGAAATGCAAGGAATGTTCCCCTTTCTACCGCGTGTGGCGCGGAAGTGACGCGTCTCGCCACGGCGGCGCCGCGCCGGAACCGCACGGACACGGTGGGGACAAGCTGTACTCGGGTACCAGAGCTGTTACCACTTAAAAATAGCAGTATTTTTCTAAAAGTAAAATAGGATAAATTAAAAAAAAAAGGAATGATTCCGTTTCTCCCGCGTGTGGCGCGGAAGTGACGCGTCTCGCCCCGGCGGCGCCGCGCCGGAACAGCGCGGCCACGGTGGGGACAAACTATACTAGAATACAGTATAGTTACTACTACTTGAAAATAGTAACTTATAAAATAAAAAGTCGAAACTGTAACGATCTTGTAATACCGATGATTCACGATCTTACGTAATAACGCCGAAATCAACGTGGATAATGATTACCACATCACCATCAGAGACGACTGGTGGTTTAAAAATTCCAGGGTTTAAAAATTTGGGTCTTTGATCCCACAACCCGCAATAGAATAAATAGTATGGATGCTAATATTTTAAAACAAATAAACTCAATTAAATCAAAAGAATTCGTAACGTTTAGGTACCATACATAGGTACAACAAGTTTAGAGAAAAAGCATCAAGGAGAATGCACGCCTATGACATATTAAGTACTATTTGGCAGCACACAAATCGTACTGAATACTAGGCTGCAAGTGGCACATTCAGTATCTCTACCCGCAGAAGGGTTGCCCCGTCACAAATCAAGTTATAAGACCGCCACAAAAGGAAACTCCTTGCGTTTCAGATCAGGCAAGCGTGAAATCTGTGACAGGTGCGAGACTCTGTTCTTCTTCTTAGCGAGTGGATTCTCGAGACGAACGACCCGATGAACCCTGGTGTTAATAAGTAAAAAAGAACATACTTAGTACTAGGCTGTAAGTTGCACATGCAGCATCTCTATCACCCGCTGAAGGGTTGCCCCGTCACAAATCAAGTTATGAGACCACCACAAAAGGAAACTCCGTGCGTTTCCGACCAGGCGAGCGTGAAATCCGTGGCAGGCGCGCGACGCGACTCTGTTCCCTAAAGTTGAATTAACAGGCGTTATTTTCGCTTGAGTGAACACCAACCAACTAATATGAAGAAACTGGTGAAGTAGTTTTGATTTATGCGAAGAGTGCAAGACTCTATGGCCTTTCTGATGAAATAGCGAAGAACACGAAACGCATCGGTTCCCTGTCCACCACTGTTTTGTCTTCAATTAGACTCATCAGATGCGGAAGTGTCCGCGTGACAGTTAGTTTGCAAGTGCTTTGCTTTCGTGAGCTTAGCTTGTTTGGATCGGAACGGAATCCAACTAGTGTCTAGGCCAGAAGAAATGCATCCTAATGAAATACGCGGCAGGCGCGCGATTCTGCCTAAAGTTGAATTAACAGGCTTTCTATTAGCTTGAGTAAACACCGCACCACTAATATGGAAAAAGCAGTTTTAATCTATGTGGTTTTTGATGATGGTGGACAAATGGTAGGTACCTGGTACATATGTTTCAAAAGTACTTAATTGTTTTTGTCAGTAAACGGAAATAGTTATTTGTTCAACAAGGGAGCAAAGTTCGTTTTTGCTGCGAGTGCTTATTTTGAATCCTGAAAATGATTAAGGATACAAAAATAGTATCCTGAGCTCACCGAGTTTCTCTCTTCCAGTGAGAAATATTCTCAATTCATATTTGTTTTCTATTAGGAAAGTTGCGTTCGGAAATTACTACAACACTTGAAAAATAATCAAATAGACATGATATTATTCTAAAATTAAAATATTACAGACAACATCATGATCTTTAAAAAAAATGTATAACAGAAAGTAAAACGTTACAAAAAAAACGCAAATTTTTATTTTTGTCTGAAATAATTTCCTAAACGCACCTCCAAATTATTTTAAAAGAAAAAGTATTTTAACTTGGATGCTAGTTATATCAAAATGTGACCTACATACCATAGCCCATCCATAGATACATAAAAAAAAGAAAACACTTAGCCTCACCTAAGAATAAAAAGCACTTTTACTCACGGAATTTAGGCGGGAAAAACAAATAAAACGTTTCGTTCACACGAATAATCGTTATAAACCGTTTCTTTAAACATGATTCTAAGTATTTCACTACGATTTTTTTTAATAAGGAAATACGTAATATAGATTATCTGTATAGGGTGTTAATTTAATTGCGGGCTATAGCTTAGGACGTGTTTCAGTAACGTAATAGGAGCCTATAAAAATAGTTTTTTATGAGTTGGAAAAAATATAGGTTCCTATTATGCTACTGAAACACCCCCTGAGCTATGGCACATAATTAAATTAACACCCTGTATTAACTACTTTTGACGTACTCTATGTAAAAATAAAGTACTTGAGACGAAATGGTAAAAAACTTAGTACCTACTTCCTAACTTGTCATTGCCAACAGAAGTGCATTTCTCAGGCTAAGCCCCAAGTAATTACAGACCTTCATAATCACTCGACCGGAAGAGCACAGACTTAGTAGCTCTACCAAGTTACCACATGTTGACATTGTTACCCGCGTGGGTATAAACCAATAAATCTTTGAATAATTAGTCATTACTCGGACCAATAAATCAATATTTATACATACATATATTTACGCCTTTATTCCTAATCGGGTAGGCAGGGCGTCAACGACCCAAACAAAGGTCGTTGCTCCACTTCAGACAAGTATTGAGGGTCATTTCAGATAGAAATATGTATTGCTGTAGTGACAGGATGTCAGTCCATCGCCTAAATTACAATACACTGAAACCTTAGAATCCCTTAGCTGGTTTTTACAGCATGCCTGGGAGGAGATGCAGCCGGCACATTTTATGTTTTTCTATCGCTCCCAGTCCAGCATGGAAGAATCTTTATCGTTTTTGTTTTTTAGATAACTATAAAAATAATGTTATGTTCCAACGAAGCCAGGGACAATGGTTTTCAGACAGTTTTATAAAAGCCTATAGAGGTTTCCTTAGGATTTGAAAATCAGTTTTAACCAGGCGATAGTGCGGTGGGGTGCGACATGCTCTGTTTACATGGTTAATTTTTTTAAATTTTATACGACGTATTTTAGAGCTTTCTTATAGCCGTATAACTGGAAGTAAGGGGTTACAAGTGTGTTAAATTATTTTTGAATAACTGTATGCATTTTTTCTTACAGGTCCGGCTCTACCGAGATATTTCTACCACGGATTCTTCCTAAGAAGATAGACAATCTAGCTAAATGTATTATATCGAGCGTTTTGTAAGTAATATGTACAAATAATGTTATTTAATGAATCCGCAAGTACCTTTATACCTGTTAATGTAATTAAATTATGAATTAATTGTATTAAAATAAGGAAACAAAATATATTCATAAAATATTAACAAACCTGTTTGGTAAATTCGAGAGGCTAAAAAATTGTAGAATACCAAATTTAGGTTTTACCAAATGCATGGTTAAAGTAGAAGCGACCTATGTCTTTTAATGCAAATTGCTAAAATAATTTGACCTTATAAAATGTACAATGTACGTTCTACACGATATCTTTATTTTATACGTATATCGGATACAAGAAAATTTAAATATTAAACGCAGGAAAATTATGAAACCTATGGGCCAACTAACTTTACTTTTACTTACATGCTTAATTTTTAAGTGATCATAGTTTAACGTGTGAAAATGTCACTTGTTGTTTTCCTACACCGGGCTATATGAAATATATTACGGTATATTTAAATCATAGTGCTAAAATACAGTCGTGTTATTTAATATTAATACCTACAGTTTTGAAATGTGATAATAAAACTGGCAAGGTGGCTTTGTGAGCCTGATTGCCTGTACCTATTTATAAATTATTTATAAACAAATAAAATAAATAAAGTTACCATTTTTTTCAGCTCACTCGCTAGTCTGTGACAATTGTATTTTATAATTTATAATTTTCAGAAAAAAAAATATTAGAAGAAATATTATCAATAATTATTGTGTAAATAATACGTTTATAATAGTACAATTATATTAATTACATTCTTATTTAAATTAAAATTTGCTTGTTTCTTTTCTCTAAAATTCTAAGGAAATAACGTAAGTATGGTAAAATAACCTTAGCGCCTGGTAAACAGTGAAAAGCAAATATTTTGTTGTACAGAAAAATAAGTTAATCTTGCTGCATTTCCGATAAAAAAAAACACATTTATAATAGTTTAAAAAATACCATCTTACTAGTATAATTAAGTATTTACTTAATCTTTCGTACCTATAAAAAATACTCTGCTGATTTGGATTGGTCACCACTTTCCATACAGTTCATAGAATCATTTCATTATTTTCATTTAACCCCGTTTGTAATGTCTGTCATGCAAAACAAGGCATTATTTTAATTCATACTTTTACTAAAGACTAGGATGTATGGGGTATTATATGTGTTCCCTTTGCCTCCTCGAAAGGGACAAAAATACAAAAAAACGTAACGCAGAGACAAAGCGAGCGGAAGAAGAAACAGAGTTGAATCGGGAATCGTAACAAATTCAGGACTGAGTTTCTGGCTTTCTAAATTAGTTTTTTGTGGCTATTATTGTGATAGTGTATTTAGCATAATACTGTGCCGGTAGTGAAAGACAATGTAGTGAAAGTGAGAAATAAAGTACAGCAATCCTGTATAGTTCAACTCGACACTCCCACGTAAATCTTCATCGAGCATTGGAATGTGGGAACCCGCATTTTAATGAGTTATAGGTTAGGTTAAGTTAAGGGGAACATAAAAATCCGACGGATTTTGTTCCTTTGCTCTTCTAAATGAGTTCCTTGCAGTGTTTATTGTACTTCCATGCTGGCCTGGGAGCGACAGAAAAACTTAGAATGTGCCAGCTGCATTTCCTCCCGGGCATGCTGTAAAAGTCAGCTAAGGGATCCGAGGGTTTCAGTATATTGCAATGTAGGCGATGGGCTGACAACCTGTCACTACAGCAATATACCTTTCAAATCTATCTAAAATAACCCTCACAACTTTGTTAGACGTGGCGGAACGACCTATGTTTAGGTCGTGTACGCTCTGCCTACCCCATTAGGGATAAAGGCGTGATTATATGTATGTATGTATGTATGTTTATTGTATTTATGTAGTGGATTTAACATAATCCTGGCGAGGAAAAATGTAGTAGGAGTAAGAAACAAAGGAAGGCGCTACTGTATGATTCTGATTGATATCCCCACGCAAGAGTCTGTTGAGCATTGAAATGTGAATTACCGGCGCATTCCAATGACTTTTAGATTAGCGTAGGTTAGATTAGGTTAAGGTTACTAAAGAAAAAAAATACTCTGAAGACTAAGCTGCATGGTCCCATACTCTTTGCCTTTCCATATCAACTAAAAAAAAAGTAGCGTGGAGAAATAGTAGTACATTAGTAACCATGGGTTGCTATACACCAATTTTATTGCATACGAGTAATTTGGCTAATAGTACGAGTATGCAATTGGTGCTTAAACCCGAGGTTATTACTATGCTTTTCATATCGAGTGAAAGATAAGTTCAAATAAAGAAATATTTTACGAAAATTATAGTATGAAAATAGGTTAAAGAATTTTATCCATCACAAAACATCTCCATTCGTGTAAGAAACATAATCTATAGCCTTGGCGGGAATTAAAAATACCTGCCATAGATAAAAACAGAGACAGGATAATACAGAGATTTATGATCCCTATCAGCCCTTCTCTATGCTACCTCTATGACAGGTATATTTAATTACTGGCTTTATAATTTGCCTATATTAGACATTTTGTACACAATATTTTGATGTTTCGTAATAAACGATTGTAAAACACTGAGTAATAAATCGACAAACTTTAAGGCCCGTTATTAAAAACATCACTTGAGACTGACAGCTAGCTTGAGTCCGTATCAGAAGTCGTTTCAGCACAAAAGGACCTGTCAAATCCGACTAAATATTACTCTCAATCTTGAGATCGCTTTATAAATACGAGCCTTATTTTGAGGTTGTCGACTGTCGTTGATGTAAAGCACAGATTAAAAATAAATGATATGTTAAAAACTTTTTAATACAAGCTTTTATTTTAAATGCGCTAAAAAGGATAAAAACCATAGAAAACAGAAGAGGGAAAATGATAGGTGATGATGCGACACGACAAGTTCTTTAAGACCATCTTGGAAGGAAAGATAGAGGGAAAGAGAGGACGAGGAAGACCGAGACGAACTTACATGGACCAAATAAAAAAAAAAAGCTGAGGTCGTGTCGTACCAGGATGTCAAGAAACTTACACAAAATCGATCCGAATGGCGATTACTTCACAGACAAGAGCCCTGCTCTTAAATTTAATGAAAAAGGATAAAATAAAATTTTCTTTTAAAACTTTTACTATAATTTTATGACGTCACATTACACAATTTTTATAATATAAAAGCTTGTAGCGAGATGAAACACAAATTATTTATGATTAATATTTTAAGTCATTTTTTTTTGTATAACTCACAGATAAATCTCGCGACAAGCTTTTATATTATGAAAATTGTGTAATGTGATGTGACGTTATAAATGTATAGATAAAGTTTTAAATTAAAATTATATTTTATAATTTTTAGCGCATTTAAAATAAAAGCTGGATTTAAAAATATTTTTTTAAATATAATTTATTTATAACTTTTTAGTCAACCCATTGTCTATATTGTACTGTTTTAATCCTTTCTTTTCTGTTGTATGTATTTGTATTCTTTGTGCAATAAAGTTACTCCCTCGTCATTATGTGTAATAGAAACTGCTCAAAGCAACAAATCTAATTAGCCCAAACTTGGCTAGCTTAGCACTTTCGACGAGGCAGTCCTGATGGCTATCTGTTGGCTTCATCATTACACCCTCGTCATCATGTGTAAAAGAAACTGCTCAAGACAACAAATCTAATGAGCCCAAACTTGGCTAACTTAGCACATTCGACGAGGCAGTTCCGATGGCTATCTGTCGGCTTCATCATCAGACCCTCATCATCATATTTATTAGAAACTGCTCAAGAACACAAATCAAATGAGCCCAAACTCGGCTACCTTAGCATATTCGACGAGGCAGTTCCGATGGCTATCTGTTGGTTTCATCATCAGACCCTCATCATTATATTTATTAGAAACTGCTCAAGAAAACAAATCTAGTGAGCCTAAATTTAAATATCTTAATACTTTTATATCACGGAGAACCAGTGGCTGTCTGTCCACTCCATCATGAGATCAGCTCGAAGATATCATAAAATTGCATTGTCATCGGATTTATATAAGTATGCAAAATTTCATCTCAATCGGTTGAAGATGTGCTTCAAAATGTAGTTGCAAGATTTCACTCGAACATACTCGTACATAAGTACATACATACAGACATTGCATGTTGATAAGAGCTTTTAATAATATATTTAATTTACCATGTTTCTTTTTTTTTTGCCGCCTTATTCCATGCGACACAAACAATACTGGCCGGTTCGATGTTGGAAATATATGTTTTGTAAATTCCAATGCAATTGCGTTTCGAATTTCAGATTCGACTTTTAACTTTTTTTCTTTAATTTTGACTTCTTGCGAAATGACAGGTTCTTTTTTCAAATATTATTTTTGGATAGGAGGCTAAAATACCAGTTTGGCAGACATTTGTATTTTGGAGGGTTGTTACGCTGCATTTTTGATAGGAATCGTCACACAAATTGATAACAGCTAATACAGTTTAACAACTCCGATAGAAGGTTTACCAGGTTGTTTGTCCTGATCTTGACTACCCACACACCAAGAGAAGAAAAGAAGGTCTTTAATTATATTTTTCATCGTATGGCATTATTTGCTGCAAGGTCCTGAGGACAGTGCAGCAGCCGGATTTTGTTGCACTCTTAGCACCACCCGGGGTCACGTGTAGGGTTTTTAAGGTAGTTCCTACGGACGTGTAGCAACATCGTCCGGTAACGACTACTATTAGAAACAGTGACCGGGACCGACGGCTTAATATTCGCACCGAACCATGGAATCCGTTTTCTTCCAGACAATCAGGAGGATTCAGCTTGCATTGTCCTAACTAAACTGGGGAAAATCTCACAAAGTGCTAAATTGACAAATAGCAACTTTGTATTCCCCCCATGGGAATCGAACTCAGGACCTCCCCATCGTAAACCTATGGCTCTGACCACTATACTATGGAGGCAGCTCAGTTATTACGTCTTTAAAATAATGTGACAAACGGGTCTACGTAGATACCTAATAACATTTACTAGAGAGATTAAATGCGGGTTAAGTTGTGGTTGTGGGGCAGTAAAATAAAACTAATGATTTTGGTAATATTTGCATTGTATTATTTACGTACTTGACAACCTGTATATATCAAGATGTCCTATTTATATTAATTTTATTTATTTTACTTATTTTGTTCTAAAATATTCAGAAGAGCATAATTCAAAGGAGAAGAAAGGTACGTTCATAATTATAATATAACATATACTTATAACTTTTATTACTAATATAATATAATGATTACTTTTTGCTATTAGGTATATTTTGCTACAGATAACTTAAAAATAAAATTTGTTATAAAATTTATAATCACTTCCGTTGGCGAGGCATTTTTAATTTAAATATACTTAATTTTTTTGTATTTTTATATGTTTTGACACATTTTGTCAATTTGTTTTTTTTTAATAGTTTTCGTGTTCTGAACATACAGCGTTGAACACTTTGCTAGAATTAAATAAAAAATATTGGTGTATCGGTATCCATAGTCGAAGCTTAGTATTTAACGTTACAAACTCCTTTTTTTTTCTTTTTTTTTTTCTTTTGACATATTAGTCAAAAAATGCTATTATTTATAAATAATACTTTATAAAAAAAATATTCTTAAATGAGAAGTCAATCTTTTCCGTATATACGAATTATTATGTTATGTAATGTGTTCTGATCGATATATTTTGTAATTTAGGTCCTTTGTGATATAATTTGCAACAAAGAACATAAAAATACAAAATCAACATCTATACAATCAACTAACATGTTTCATTCACGGAAGAGTCTTTTAAAAATATTACTCTAATACAAAGTATTATTTTAGTAGATTATTATTATCTTAAAATCAATTTATCAGTTCTATTTTATCGAGGCCATTAGTCAAACAGGTTTAAATATTTTTCAGTCATCATGAAGAATCTTGAAAAGATTGCAGCTGACCTAAAACAAAAAAGACTTACTTATTTAATTTTTATTACACGTACAATTCTTCGTCAAAAATCTCATTTGATCAATAAGTAAAGTCAATCATATCTCTCTGAGGCTAAAATATATTTATGGTATGCGGACATAGGCAAGTTTTTATAAATTTATTAAACTCATTCCAACGGAAAACTTACTAAGCCGAAATCCCAGTCCAGCAAGGATAATAAACGTAAAATATTGACTTCTTAATTCAGAATTATTTATTATTTTTATACATTATTATAAAAATTTAAATTATATTTCTTAGAATTGGATACTTTGTAATATTAAAATTAAATTCATAAATAATTTATTTGAATAAACATGCCATAATATAGTTTGATGCTACTGAACTAAGCTTAATCTACGCAAATAGCCCGCCCCTGATCGATCTCGGCGCAAAGGTCCCCATAACGCTCGCTGCATTACCGCGTTGAATCGCTATGACCAACCTTTGCATCAAGAAGGTACCTGAGCGAGGGTATGTAAGCCGACTGCCTAAATCAGCTACGAAGTACTTTGCCTCACTGCACCAGCAACCAGCCGTCTTCACAGCGAACGGGACGAATTTGTAGTTCTGGATCAAGGCCGAATATTTATCCCGCTTTTTATCAGACGCAGTCGCAGCGGCTGCCCCAGAAGCTCGCATAGTTCTATCTAGGTGGCTAGCTGTTTAAGTGCTGACGCACGTGGCGCCACACAAAAGACGTTTACCGCACTTCCAGGGCACCAGGGTAAGCCAGTCGGGTCTCTTTCCGTCGGAGCGACTGAGACCAGGTGGCTCGAGGATGCAAGGGATTTGGGAGGATACGAGTGCTCTGCGTATAATGTCGTTTAGGACGTGGTGACAGGGATTTTTTTTACTAAGCATTATTCAAAAACATAATTTATGACTAAAATAACAAAACAAAAAATATAAAATATAACGAAATAATTATAATTATCAAATCTCCGCTAGGGGGGAAACCCGAGGTGGTAGAGCGGGATTTGCAAGCGTTGCTTCCTCGCTTTGTGGAGCTGGGACTGGAGGTGAGCTCGTCGAAGTGTGAGTTCATTTCCTTTCTTCGCCTCTCTTCTCCCTGGCCTCAAAGAGCTGACTCAGGCTAGCTTTAGCCTTCTTGGTTCGCCTTTGTTTTCAGCTTGCGTGCCGGAGGCTATTGATGTTCGAAAACGGTTCCTCCTTCGTGCTCAGGAGCGCCTCAAGGATTTATCGGCACACGTGGCTTTAATTTTATTACGCATGTGTTTTGCCATACCCAAAATAAATTATCTTTTAAGGACGGGTCCTACCTGGTTGTGTCCTGAAAAGGTCGCTTCTTTCGATGCCACCCTCAGGAACACACTTGAATTAATATTAAATGGTCTCTCAACGATAGGCAGTGGAGTCAGGCAGGTTTGCCTATTCGCCATGGGGGCTTGGGTGTGCGTCGGGTAGAGGAAATCGGTCTGCCAGCATTCCTCGCGTCCGCTCATGGGGTTGCGGACCTCGTCTCTAAAATTTTACTCTCTAATAGAGGCGTGGTCAATATACCCTTTGCAGCCGATGCGATGACAGCTTGGACAACCATTTGCCCGAATGCGGCCTTACCTTAGCTTCCACAGGACCAGCTTAGGGGGATTTGGTGGCCAAGAATACTCTAGACCAGCTCATCTCCGGTTCGGTAGGGGTAGATCTGGCGAGACTTAGAGCGGTATCAAGGTCAGAATCAGGAGCGTGGTTGCAGGCGTTGCCCTCATCTTACTTGGGAACTTGCCTCGACAAAAGTTATTTGCGTGTGGCTGTAGCTCTCCGCTTGGGCTGCGATATTTGCCAACCTCATTCATGCATCTGCGGCGCCACAGTGGAGGCGAACGGTCATCATGCCTTGAGCTGTTGTCGATGTTCAGGAAGGTTTCCTCGTCACCACGCTCTCAACGATATCGTCCGGAGAGCACTGATCTCGGCAAATATACCGTGTGTCTTGGAGCCGCCGGGTCTTAGTCGGTCAGACGGCAAAAGGTCGGACGGGCTTACACTTGTGCCGTGGCAGAGGGGAAAGTGCTTTATATGGGACGCTACGTGCGTCAGTACTTTTGCTGCCTCCCACCTGGGTAACACCGTACGATCAGCCGCCGCCGCAGCTGAAACTGCGGCAGCTAAAAACATACAAAATATGCGGAACTGGAGGGCCAATATTACTTTGTTCCCCTGGCAGTGGAGACTTTAAGTTGTTAGGCATCGGAAGGGATGTCATTCCTTAGGGAAATTGGGCGCCGCCTTCGGAAGAGAGGTTGCGACAACCGCGCTGGGGCATTTCTGCTGCAAAGGCTGTCTATTGCAGTTCAGCGTGGTAACGCAGCGAGCGTAATGGGCACCTTTGCACCGGGAATGACCCAGGGCGGGCTTTTCGTTTAGTTTTCGAGTTGACTTATTGTATTAGATTTTTATGAATAGTGAATGAATTTGTTTAAAAAAATGTATCTTTGGTAAAAAAAATAAAAAATAAATAAATATTAATTTTACCTTGTTATTTGCACCATCGTATACCAAAGAATCAAAATACTTATTCGTCGGGACACGGGCAATATCTCCTTTCTATTACTGCAAAAATGATAAAAACAATTATTAAAAAGATAATAATATTATCCTTAGTAATATCAAACCATCAAACATTAGAAAACAGCTACTTGATTGGTAAAAATACAGTAGTATCAAAGTAAATATAGTAGTATCAAAGAAAGAGCAAGCATCTAAAAGATATTGTCAAAATAATATTATCCTTATTACTTATAGATTTGCCAAAAGCTGCCTAACTTAATCATTTCAAACACATACATACATACATATAATCACGCCATTATCCCTAATGGGGTAGGCAGAGCGGCATTTCAAACACGAAGTATAAATACAAAATAATAACAATACAAACTTACCCTTTTGTTTCATTTTCTTGAATATTGGACGCATCCGTTGCCTGTATGACATGAATGATTGAAGATCCAATATAATGACTTGAGTTGGAGGACAGACTGTTGGTTCATTCGAGTCAGGACTTTCAGTCGTACTATTTGCACTACTGTTATTTGGAGGTTTAGTAGGATTGTCGTCAATAATAATGACAACGGATGTGTCATTATACTCAGAAGAGCTATTATTTGGTGGGCATTGACAAGAGGTGTCATTGTTCGCGTTTGGTGGGCTAGTCGTGTCGCATGGGGGAGAAGTAGTGTTAGATGGAGGTCTAGTTGTGTTAGATAAAGGATTACTTATGTTGGAAGGTGGAATGGTAGCGTCGAATGCAGGACTTGACGTGTTCGATGGTGGATATGTCTCAGAAGGTGGCGAGATAGTTGTGTTGGAAAGCGGACTAGGAGAGTCTGACGGTGGATTTGAGTTGGAAGATGGGCTTGTAGTGTTGAAAGGTGAATTTGTGTTAGATGGTGGGCTGGTACTGTTGGAAGATGGAATTGTGTTGGAAGGTGGGCTAGTAGTGTCTGAAGGTTGATTGGTGTTGGAAGGTGGGCTAGAAGTGTCTGATGGTGGATTTGTGTTAAAAGGTGGGCTGGTACTGTTGGAAGGTGAAATTGTGTTGGAAGGAGGGCTGGTACTGTTGGAAGGTGGAATTGTGTTGGAAGGTGGGCTACTAGTGTCTGATGGTGGACTTGTGTTGGAAGGTGGACTTATAGTGTCTGATGGTGGATTTGTATTCGAGGGTGGACTAGTAGTGTCTGATGGTGGTTTTGTGTTGGAGGGTGGACTAGTACTGTCTGATGGTACATTTGTGCTGGTGGGTGAGCTAGTACTGTCTGATGGTGTATTAGTGTCAGAGGGAGGGCTAGTACTGTCTGATGGTAGATTTGTGTTGGAAGGTGGGCTAGTTGTATCTGAAGATGGATTTGTGTTGGTAGGTGGGCTAGAAGTGTCTGAAGGTGGATTTGTGTTGGAAGGTGGGCTTGTAGTGTCTGAAGATGGATTTGTATTGGAAGGTGGGCTAGAAGTGTTTGAAGGTGGATTTGTGTTGGAAGGTGGGCTAGAAGTGTCTGAAGGTGGATTTGTATTGGAAGGTGGGCTAGTTGTGTCTGAAGATGGATTTGTGTTGGAAGGTGGGCTAGAAGTGTCTGAGGGTGGATTTGTGTTGGAAGGTGTGCTAGAAGTGTCTGAAGGTGGATTTGTGTTGGAAGGTGGGCTAGAAGTGTCTGAAGATGGATTTGTGTTGGAAGGTGGGCTAGAAGTGTCTGAAGGTGGGTTTGTGTTGGAAGGTGGGCTAGTAGTGTATGAAGGTGGATTTGTGTTGGACGGTGGGCTTGTAGTGTCTGATGGTGGATTTGTGTTAGAAGGTGGGCTGGTACTGTTGGAAGGTGGATTTGTATTAGAAGGTGGGCTAGAAGTGTCTGAAGGTGGATTTGTGTTGGAAGGTGGGCTAGTAGTGTCTGAAGGTAGATTTGTGTTGGAAGGTGGGCTAGAAGTGTCTGAGGGTGGATTTGTGTTGGAAGGTGGGCTAGAAGTGTCTGAAGGTGGATTTGTGTTGGAAGGTGGGCAAGAAGTGTCTGAAGGTGGATTTGTGTTGGAAGGTGGGCTAGAAGTGTCTGAAGGTGGATTTGTGTTGGAAGGTGGGCTAGAAGTGTCTGAAGGTGGATTTGTGTTGGAAGGTGGGCTAGTAGTGTCTGAAGGTGGATTTGTGTTGGAAGGTGGGCTAGAAGTGTCTGAAGGTGGATTTGTGTTGGCAGGTGGGCTAGAAGTGCCTGAAGGTGGATTTGTGTTGGAAGGTGGGCTAGAAGTGTCTGATGGTGGATTTGTGTTAGAAGGTGGGCTGGTACTGTTGGAAGGTGGATTTGTATTAGAAGGTGGACTAGTACTGTTGAAAGGTGGAATTGTGTTGGAAGGTGGCCTAGAAGTGTCTGAAGGTGGATTTGTGTTGGAAGGTGGGCTAGAAGTGTCTGAAGATGGATTTGTGTTGGAAGCTGGGCTAGTAGTGTCTGAAGGTGGATTTGTGTTGGAAGGTGGGCTGGTAGTGTCTGTAGGTGGATTTGTGTTGGACGGTGGGCTGGTTTTGTTGGAAGGTGGATTTGTGTTAGAAGGTGGGCTAGTAGTGTCTGAAGGTGGATTTGTATTGGAAGGTGGGCTAGTAGTGTCTGAAGGTGGATTTGTGTTGGAAGGTGGGCTGGTAGTGTCTGTAGGTGGATTTGTGTTGGACGGTGGGCTGGTTTTGTTGGAAGGTGGATTTGTGTTAGAAGGTGGGCTAGTAGTGTCTGAAGGTGGATTTGTATTGGAAGGTGGGCTAGAAGTGTCTGAAGGTGGATTTGTATTGGAAGGTGGGCTAGAAGTGTCTGAGGGTGGATTTGTGTTGGAAGGTGGGCTAGAAGTGTCTGAGGGTGGATTTGTGTTGGAAGGTGGGCTAGAAGTGTCTGAAGGTGGATTTGTGTTGGAAGGTGGGCTAGAAGTGTCTGAGGGTGGATTTGTGTTGGAAGGTGGGCTAGAAGTGTCTGAAGGTGGATTTGTGTTGGAAGGTGGGCTAGAAGTGTCTGAGGGTGGATTTGTGTTGGAAGGTGGGCTAGAAGTGTCTGAAGGTGGATTTGTGTTGGAAGGTGGGCTAGAAGTGTCTGAAGGTGGATTTGTGTTGGAAGGTGAGCTAGAAGTGTCTGAAGGTGGATTTGTGTTGGAAGGTGGGCTAGAAGTGTCTGAAGGTGGATTTGTGTTGGAAGGTGGGCTAGTAGTGTCTGAAGGTGGATTTGTGTTGGAAGGTGGGCTAGAAGTGTCTGAAGGTGGATTTGTGTTGGAAGGTGGGCTAGAAGTGTCTGAGGGTGGATTTGTGTTGGAAGGTGGGCTAGAAGTGTCTGAAGGTGGATTTGTGTTGGAAGGTGGCCTAGAAGTGTCTGATGGTGGATTAGTGTTAGAAGGTGGGCTGGTACTGTTGGAAGGTGGAATTGTATTAGAAGGTGGACTGGTACTGTTGGAAGGTGGAATTGTGTTGGAAGGTGGCCTAGAAGTGTCTGAAGGAGGATTTGTGTTGGAAGGTGGGCTTGAAGGGTCTGAAGGTGGATTTGTGTTAGAAGGTGGGCTGGTACTATTGGAAGGTGGATTTGTATAAGAAGGTGGACTGGTACTGTTGGAAGGTGGAATTGTGTTGGAAGGTGGGCTAGAAGTATCTGAAGGTGGATTTGTGTTGGAAGGTGGGCTAGTAGTGTCTGATGGTGGATTTGTGTTGGACGGTGGGCTAGTAGTGTCTGAAGGTGGATTTGTGTAAGAAGGTGGGCTAGTAGTGTCTGAAGGTGGATTTGTGTTGGACGGTGGGCTAGTAGTGTCTGAAGGTGGATTTGTGTTGGAAGGTGGGCTAGTTGTGTCTGAAGATGGATTTGTGTTGGAAGGTGGGCTAGTTGTGTCTGAAGATGGATTTGTGTTAGAAGGTGGGCTGGTACTATTGGAAGGTGGATTTGTATAAGAAGGTGGACTGGTACTGTTGGAAGGTGGCATTGTGTTGGAAGGTGGGCTAGAAGTATCTGAAGGTGGATTTGTGTTGGAAGGTGGGCTAGTAGTGTCTGATGGTGGATTTGTGTTGGACGGTGGGCAAGTAGTGTCTGAAGGTGGATTTGTGTTAGAAGGTGGGCTGGTACTGTTGGATGGTGGGCTGGTACTGTTCGATGGTGGAATTGTGTTGGAAGGTGGGCTGGTACTGTTGGAAGATGAAATTGTGTTGGAAGGTGGGCTAGTAGTGTCTGAAGGTGGAATTGTGTTGGAAGGTGGGCTAGTAGTGTCTGAAGGTGGATTTGTGTTGGACGGTGGGCTAGTAGTGTCTGAAGGTGGATTTGTGTTGGAAGGTGGATTAGTAGTGTCTGAAGGTGGATTTGTGTTGGACGGTGGGCTAGTAGTGTCTGAAGGTGGATTTGTGTTGGAAGGTGGGCTAGTAGTGTCTGAAGGTGGATTTGTGTTGGAAGGTGGGCTAGTTGTGTCTGAAGATGGATTTGTGTTGGAAGGTTGGCTAGTTGTGTCTGAAGATGGATTTGTGTTGGAAGGTGGCCTAGAAGTGTCTGAAGGTGGATTTGTGTCGAAAGGTGGGCTAGAAGTGTCTGAAGGTGGATTTGTGTTGGAAGGTGGGCTAGAAGTGTCTGAAGGTGGATTTGTGTTGGAAGGTGGGCTAGAAGTGTTTGAAGGTGGATTTGTGTTGGAAGGTGGGCTAGAAGTGTCTGAAGGTGGATTTGTGTTGGAAGGTGGGCTAGAAGTGTCTGAAGGTGGATTTGTGTTGGAAGGTGGGCTAGAAGTATCTGAAGGTGGAGTTGTGTTGGAAGGTGGGCTAGAAGTGTCTGAGGGTGGATTTGTGTTGGAAGGTGGGCTAGAAGTGTCTGAAGGTGGATTTGTGTTGGAAGGTGGCCTAGAAGTGTCTGATGGTGGATTTGTGTTAGAAGGTGGGCTGGTACTGTTGGAAGGTGGACTTGTATTAGAAGGTGGACTGGTACTGTTGGAAGGTGGAATTGTGTTGGAAGGTGGCCTAGAAGTGTCTAAAGGTGGATTTTTGTTGGAAGGTGGGCTAGAAGTGTCTGAAGGTCGATTTGTGTTGGAAGGTGGGCTAGAAGTGTCTGATGGTGGATTTGTGTTAGAAGGTGGGCTGGTACTGTTGGAAGGTGGATTTGTATTAGAAGGTGGGCTAGAAGTGTCTGAAGGTGGATTTGTGTTGGAAGGTGGGCTAGTAGTGTCTGAAGGTAGATTTGTGTTGGAAGGTGGGCTAGAAGTGTCTGAGGGTGGATTTGTGTTGGAAGGTAGGCTAGAAGTGTCTGAAGGTGGAGTTGTGTTGGAAGGTGGGCTAGAAGTGTCTGAAGGTGGATTTGTGTTGGAAGGTGGGCTAGTAGTGTCTGTAGGTGGATTTGTGTTGGAAGGTGGGCTAGAAGTGTCTGAAGGTGGATTTGTGTTGGAAGCTGGGCTAGTAGTGTCTGAAGGTGGATTTGTGTTGGAAGGTGGGCTGGTAGTGTCTGTAGGTGGATTTGTGTTGGACGGTGGGCTGGTTTTGTTGGAAGGTGGATTTGTGTTAGAAGGTGGGCTAGTAGTGTCTGAAGGTGGATTTGTATTGGAAGGTGGGCTAGTAGTGTCTGAAGGTGGATTTGTGTTGAAAGGTGGGCTGGTACTGTTGGAAGGTGGATTTGTGTCAGAAGGTGGTCTAGTAGTGTCTGAAGGTGGGTTTGTGTTGGAAGGTGGGCTAGAAGTGTCTGAAGGTGGATTTGTGTTGGAAGCTGGGCTAGTGGTGTCTGTAGGTGGATTTGTGTCAGAAGGTGGGCTAGTAGTGTCTGAAGGTGGATTTGTGTTGGAAGGTGGGCTGGTACTGTTGGAAGGTGGATTTGTGTTAGAAGGTGGGCTAGTAGTGTCTGAAGGTTGAGTTGTGTTGGAAGGTGGGCTAGTAGTGTCTGTAGGTGGATTTTTGTTGGAAGCTGGGCTAGTAGTGTCTGAAGGTGGATTTGTGTTGGAAGGTGGGCTGGTAGTGTCTGTAGGTGGATTTGTGTTGGAAGGTGGGCTGGTACTGTTGGAAGGTGGATTTGTGTCAGAAGGTGGGCTAGTAGTGTCTGAAGGTGGATTTGTGTTGGAAGGTGGGCTGGTACTGTTGGAAGGTGGATTTGTGTTAGAAGGTGGGCTAGTAGTGTCTGAAGGTGGATTTGTGTTGGAAGGTGGGCTAGTAGTGTCTGAAGGTGGGTTTGTGTTGGAAGGTGGGCTAGAAGTGTCTGAAGGTGGATTTGTGTTGGAAGATGGGCTAGAAGTGTCTGAAGGTTGATTTGTGTTGGAAGGTGGGCTAGTAATGTCTGTAAGTGGATTTGTGTTGGAAGGTGGGCTAGAAGTGTCTGAAGGTGGATTTGTGTTGGAAGCTGGGCTAGTAGTGTCTGAAGGTGGATTTGTGTTGGAAGGTGGGCTGGTAGTGTCTGTAGGTGGATTTGTGTTGGACGGTGGGCTGGTTTTGTTGGAAGGTGGATTTGTGTTAGAAGGTGGGCTGGTACTGTTGGAAGATGGAATTGTGTTGGAAGGTGGGCTAGTAGTGTCTGAAGGTTGATTGGTGTTGGAAGGTGGGCTAGAAGTGTCTGATGGTGGATTTGTGTTAAAAGGTGGGCTGGTACTGTTGGAAGGTGAAATTGTGTTGGAAGGAGGGCTGGTACTGTTGGAAGGTGGAATTGTGTTGGAAGGTGGGCTACTAGTGTCTGATGGTAGACTTGTGTTGGAAGGTGGACTTATAGTGTCTGATGGTGGATTTGTATTCGAGGGTGGACTAGTAGTGTCTGATGGTGGTTTTGTGTTGGAGGGTGGACTAGTACTGTCTGATGGTACATTTGTGCTGGTGGGTGAGCTAGTACTGTCTGATGGTGTATTAGTGTCAGAGGGAGGGCTAGTACTGTCTGATGGTAGATTTGTGTTGGAAGGTGGGCTAGTTGTATCTGAAGATGGATTTGTGTTGGTAGGTAGGCTAGAAGTGTCTGAAGGTGGATTTGTGTTGGAAGGTGGGCTTGTAGTGTCTGAAGATGGATTTGTATTGGAAGGTGGGCTAGAAGTGTTTGAAGGTGGATTTGTGTTGGAAGGTGGGCTAGAAGTGTCTGAAGGTGGATTTGTATTGGAAGGTGGGCTAGTTGTGTCTGAAGATGGATTTGTGTTGGAAGGTGGGCTAGAAGTGTCTGAGGGTGGATTTGTGTTGGAAGGTGTGCTAGAAGTGTCTGAAGGTGGATTTGTGTTGGAAGGTGGGCTAGAAGTGTCTGAAGATGGATTTGTGTTGGAAGGTGGGCTAGAAGTGTCTGAAGGTGGGTTTGTGTTGGAAGGTGGGCTAGTAGTGTATGAAGGTGGATTTGTGTTGGACGGTGGGCTTGTAGTGTCTGATGGTGGATTTGTGTTAGAAGGTGGGCTGGTACTGTTGGAAGGTGGATTTGTATTAGAAGGTGGGCTAGAAGTGTCTGAAGGTGGATTTGTGTTGGAAGGTGGGCTAGTAGTGTCTGAAGGTAGATTTGTGTTGGAAGGTGGGCTAGAAGTGTCTGAGGGTGGATTTGTGTTGGAAGGTGGGCTAGAAGTGTCTGAAGGTGGATTTGTGTTGGAAGGTGGGCAAGAAGTGTCTGAAGGTGGATTTGTGTTGGAAGGTGGGCTAGAAGTGTCTGAAGGTGGATTTGTGTTGGAAGGTGGGCTAGAAGTGTCTGAAGGTGGATTTGTGTTGGAAGGTGGGCTAGTAGTGTCTGAAGGTGGATTTGTGTTGGAAGGTGGGCTAGAAGTGTCTGAAGGTGGATTTGTGTTGGCAGGTGGGCTAGAAGTGCCTGAAGGTGGATTTGTGTTGGAAGGTGGGCTAGAAGTGTCTGATGGTGGATTTGTGTTAGAAGGTGGGCTGGTACTGTTAGAAGGTGGATTTGTATTAGAAGGTGGACTAGTACTGTTGAAAGGTGGAATTGTGTTGGAAGGTGGCCTAGAAGTGTCTGAAGGTGGATTTGTGTTGGAAGGTGGGCTAGAAGTGTCTGAAGATGGATTTGTGTTGGAAGCTGGGCTAGTAGTGTCTGAAGGTGGATTTGTGTTGGAAGGTGGGCTGGTAGTGTCTGTAGGTGGATTTGTGTTGGACGGTGGGCTGGTTTTGTTGGAAGGTGGATTTGTGTTAGAAGGTGGGCTAGTAGTGTCTGAAGGTGGATTTGTATTGGAAGGTGGGCTAGTAGTGTCTGAAGGTGGATTTGTGTTGGAAGGTGGGCTGGTAGTGTCTGTAGGTGGATTTGTGTTGGACGGTGGGCTGGTTTTGTTGGAAGGTGGATTTGTGTTAGAAGGTGGGCTAGTAGTGTCTGAAGGTGGATTTGTATTGGAAGGTGGGCTAGAAGTGTCTGAAGGTGGATTTGTATTGGAAGGTGGGCTAGAAGTGTCTGAGGGTGGATTTGTGTTGGAAGGTGGGCTAGAAGTGTCTGAGGGTGGATTTGTGTTGGAAGGTGGGCTAGAAGTGTCTGAAGGTGGATTTGTGTTGGAAGGTGGGCTAGAAGTGTCTGAGGGTGGATTTGTGTTGGAAGGTGGGCTAGAAGTGTCTGAAGGTGGATTTGTGTTGGAAGGTGGGCTAGAAGTGTCTGAGGGTGGATTTGTGTTGGAAGGTGGGCTAGAAGTGTCTGAAGGTGGATTTGTGTTGGAAGGTGGGCTAGAAGTGTCTGAAGGTGGATTTGTGTTGGAAGGTGAGCTAGAAGTGTCTGAAGGTGGATTTGTGTTGGAAGGTGGGCTAGAAGTGTCTGAAGGTGGATTTGTGTTGGAAGGTGGGCTAGTAGTGTCTGAAGGTGGATTTGTGTTGGAAGGTGGGCTAGAAGTGTCTGAAGGTGGATTTGTGTTGGAAGGTGGGCTAGAAGTGTCTGAGGGTGGATTTGTGTTGGAAGGTGGGCTAGAAGTGTCTGAAGGTGGATTTGTGTTGGAAGGTGGCCTAGAAGTGTCTGATGGTGGATTAGTGTTAGAAGGTGGGCTGGTACTGTTGGAAGGTGGAATTGTATTAGAAGGTGGACTGGTACTGTTGGAAGGTGGAATTGTGTTGGAAGGTGGCCTAGAAGTGTCTGAAGGAGGATTTGTGTTGGAAGGTGGGCTTGAAGGGTCTGAAGGTGGATTTGTGTTAGAAGGTGGGCTGGTACTATTGGAAGGTGGATTTGTATAAGAAGGTGGACTGGTAGTGTCTGAAGGTTGAGTTGTGTTGGAAGGTGGGCTAGTAGTGTCTGTAGGTGGATTTTTGTTGGAAGCTGGGCTAGTAGTGTCTGAAGGTGGATTTGTGTTGGAAGGTGGGCTGGTAGTGTCTGTAGGTGGATTTGTGTTGGAAGGTGGGCTGGTACTGTTGGAAGGTGGATTTGTGTCAGAAGGTGGGCTAGTAGTGTCTGAAGGTGGATTTGTGTTGGAAGGTGGGCTGGTACTGTTGGAAGGTGGATTTGTGTTAGAAGGTGGGCTAGTAGTGTCTGAAGGTGGATTTGTGTTGGAAGGTGGGCTAGTAGTGTCTGAAGGTGGGTTTGTGTTGGAAGGTGGGCTAGAAGTGTCTGAAGGTGGATTTGTGTTGGAAGATGGGCTAGAAGTGTCTGAAGGTTGATTTGTGTTGGAAGGTGGGCTAGTAATGTCTGTAAGTGGATTTGTGTTGGAAGGTGGGCTAGAAGTGTCTGAAGGTGGATTTGTGTTGGAAGCTGGGCTAGTAGTGTCTGAAGGTGGATTTGTGTTGGAAGGTGGGCTGGTAGTGTCTGTAGGTGGATTTGTGTTGGACGGTGGGCTGGTTTTGTTGGAAGGTGGATTTGTGTTAGAAGGTGGGCTAGTAGTGTCTGAAGGTGGGTTTGTGTTGGAAGGTGGGTTAGTAGTGTCTGAAGGTGGGTTTGTGTTGGAAGGTGGGCTAGTAGTTTCTGAAGGTGGATTTGTGTTGGAAGGTGGGCTGGTACTGTTGGAAGGTGGATTTGTGTTAAAAGGTGGGCTAGTAGTGTATGAAGGTTGATTTGTGTTGGAAGGTGGGCTAGTAGTGTCTGAAGGTGGATTTGTGTCGGAAGGTATTCTAGAAGAGCCTGAAGGTGGATTTGTGTTGAAAGGTGGGCTAGAAGTGCTTGATGGTTGATTTGTGTTAGAAGGTGGGCTGGTACTGTTGGAAGGTGGATTTGTGTTAGAAGGTGGGTTAGTAGTGTCTGAAGGTGGATTTGTGTTGGAAGGTGGGCTAGTAGTGTCTGAAGGTGGGTTTGTGTTGGAAGGTGGGCTAGATGTGTCTGAAGGTGGATTTGTGTTGGAAGATGGGCTAGAAGTGTCTGAAGGTTGATTTGTGTTGGAAGGTGGGCTAGTAGTGTCTGTAGGTGGATTTGTGTTGGAAGGTGGGCTAGAAGTGTCTGAAGGTGGATTTGTGTTGGAAGCTGGGCTAGTAGTGTCTGAAGGTGGATTTGTGTTGGAAGGTGGGCTGGTACTGTTGGAAGGTGGATTTGTGTTAGAAGGTGGGCAAGTAGTGTCTGAAGGTGGATTTGTGTTGGAAGGTGGGCTAGTAGTGTCTGAAGGTGGGTTTGTGTTGGAAGGTGGTCTAGAAGTGTCTGAAGGTGGATTTGTGTTGGAAGGTGGGCTAGTAGTGTCTGAAGGTGGGTTTGTGTTGGAAGGTGGGCTAGATGTGTCTGAAGGTGGATTTGTGTTGGAAGATGGGCTAGAAGTGTCTGAAGGTTGATTTGTGTTGGAAGGTGGGCTAGTAGTGTCTGTAGGTGGATTTGTGTTGAAAGGTGGGCTAGAAGTGTCTGAAGGTGGATTTGTGTTGGAAGCTGGGCTAGTAGTGTCTGAAGGTGGATTTGTGTTGGAAGGTGGGCTGGTAGCGTCTGTAGGTGGATTTGTGTTGGACGGTGGGCTGGTTTTGTTGGAAGGTGGATTTGTGTTAAAAGGTGGGCTAGTAATGTCTGTAGGTGGATTTGTGTTGGAAGGTGGGTTAGAAGTGTCTGAAGGTGGATTTGTGTTGGAAGGTGGGCTAGAAGTGTCTGAAGGTGGATTTGTGTTGGAAGCTGGGCTAGTAGTGTCTGAAGGCGGATTTGTGTTGGAAGGTGGGCTAGAAGTGTCTGAAGGTGGATTTGTGTTGGAAGCTGGGCTAGTAGTGTCTGTAGGTGTATTTGTGTTGGAAGGCGGGCTAGAAGTGTCTGAAGGTGGATTTGTGTTGGAAGGTGGGCTAGTAGTGTCTGTAGGTGGATTTGTGTTTGAAAGTGGGCTAGTAGGGTCTGAAGGTGGATTTGTGTTAGAAGGTGGGCTAGAAGTGTCTGAAGGAGGATTTGTGTTGGAAGGTGGGCTTGATGTGTCTGATGGTGGATTTGTGTTAGAAGGTGGGCTGGTAGTGTCTGTAGGTGGATTTGTGTTGGAAGGTGGGCTGGTACTGTTGGAAGGTGGATTTGTGTTAGAAGGTGGGCTAGTAGTGTCTGAAGGTGGATTTGTGTTGGAAGGTGGGCTGGTACTGTTGGAGGGTGGATTTGTGTTAGAAGGTGGGCTAGTAGTGTCTGAAGGTGGATTTGTGTTGGATGGTGGGCTAGAAGTGTCTGAAGGTGGATTTGTGTTGGAAGGTGGGCTGGTACTGTTGGAAGGTGGATTTGTGTTAGAAGATGGGCTAGTAGTGTCTGAAGGTGGATTTGTGTTGAATGGTGGGCTGGTACTGTTGGTGGGTGGATTTGTGTTAGAAGGTGGGCTAGTAGTGTCTGAAGGTGGATTTGTGTTGGAAGCTGGGCTAGTAGTGTCTGAAGGCGGATTTGTGTTGGAAGGTGGGCTAGAAGTGTCTGAAGGTGGATTTGTGTTGGAAGCTGGGCTAGTAGTGTCTGTAGGTGTATTTGTGTTGGAAGGCGGGCTAGAAGTGTCTGAAGGTGGATTTGTGTTGGACGGTGGGCTAGAAGTGTCTGAAGATGGATTTGTGTTGGAAGGTGGGCTGGTACTGTTGGAAGGTGGATTTGTGTGAGAAGGTAGGCTAGTAGTGTCTGAAGGTGGATTTGTGTTGGAAGGTGGGCTGGTACTGTTGGAAGGTGGATTTGTGTTAGAAGGTGGGCAAGTAGTGTCTGAAGGTGGATTTGTGTTGGAAGGTGGGCTAGTAGTGTCTGAAGGTGGGTTTGTGTTGGAAGGTGGGCTAGAAGTGTCTGAAGGTGGATTTGTGTTGGAAGGTGGGCTAGTAGTGTCTGAAGGTGGGTTTGTGTTGGAAGGTGGGCTAGATGTGTCTAAAGGTGGATTTGTGTTGGAAGATGGGCTAGAAGTGTCTGAAGGTTGATTTGTGTTGGAAGGTGGGCTAGTAGTGTCTGTAGGTGGATTTGTGTTGGAAGGTGGGCTAGAAGTGTCTGAAGGTGGATTTGTGTTGGAAGCTGGGCTAGTAGTGTCTGAAGGTGGATTTGTGTTGGAAGGTGGGCTGGTAGCGTCTGTAGGTGGATTTGTGTTGGACGGTGGGCTGGTTTTGTTGGAAGGTGGATTTGTGTTAAAAGGTGGGCTAGTAATGTCTGTAGGTGGATTTGTGTTGGAAGGTGGGTTAGAAGTGTCTGAAGGTGGATTTGTGTTGGAAGGTGGGCTAGAAGTGTCTGAAGGTGGATTTGTGTTGGAAGCTGGGCTAGTAGTGTCTGAAGGCGGATTTGTGTTGGAAGGTGGGCTAGAAGTGTCTGAAGGTGGATTTGTGTTGGAAGCTGGGCTAGTAGTGTCTGTAGGTGTATTTGTGTTGGAAGGCGGGCTAGAAGTGTCTGAAGGTGGATTTGTGTTGGAAGGTGGGCTAGTAGTGTCTGTAGGTGGATTTGTGTTTGAAAGTGGGCTAGTAGGGTCTGAAGGTGGATTTGTGTTAGAAGGTGGGCTAGAAGTGTCTGAAGGAGGATTTGTGTTGGAAGGTGGGCTTGATGTGTCTGATGGTGGATTTGTGTTAGAAGGTGGGTTGGTAGTGTCTGTAGGTGGATTTGTGTTGGAAGGTGGGCTAGTAGTGTCTGAAGGTGGATTTGTGTTGGAAGGTGGGCTGGTACTGTTGGAGGGTGGATTTGTGTTAGAAGGTGGGCTAGTAGTGTCTGAAGGTGGATTTGTGTTGGATGGTGGGCTAGAAGTGTCTGAAGGTGGATTTGTGTTGGAAGGTGGGCTTGTAGTGTCTGAAGGTGTATTTGTGTTGGAAGGCGGGCTAGAAGTGTCTGAAGGTGGATTTGTGTTGGACGGTGGGCTAGAAGTGTCTGAAGATGGATTTGTGTTGGAAGGTGGGCTGGTACTGTTGGAAGGTGGATTTGTGTGAGAAGGTAGGCTAGTAGTGTCTGAAGGTGGATTTGTGTTGGAAGGTGGGCTGGTACTGTTGGAAGGTGGATTTGTGTTAGAAGGTGGGCAAGTAGTGTCTGAAGGTGGATTTGTGTTGGAAGGTGGGCTAGTAGTGTCTGAAGGTGGGTTTGTGTTGGAAGGTGGGCTAGAAGTGTCTGAAGGTGGATTTGTGTTGGAAGGTGGGCTAGTAGTGTCTGAAGGTGGGTTTGTGTTGGAAGGTGGGCTAGATGTGTCTAAAGGTGGATTTGTGTTGGAAGATGGGCTAGAAGTGTCTGAAGGTTGATTTGTGTTGGAAGGTGGGCTAGTAGTGTCTGTAGGTGGATTTGTGTTGGAAGGTGGGCTAGAAGTGTCTGAAGGTGGATTTGTGTTGGAAGCTGGGCTAGTAGTGTCTGAAGGTGGATTTGTGTTGGAAGGTGGGCTGGTAGCGTCTGTAGGTGGATTTGTGTTGGACGGTGGGCTGGTTTTGTTGGAAGGTGGATTTGTGTTAAAAGGTGGGCTAGTAATGTCTGTAGGTGGATTTGTGTTGGAAGGTGGGTTAGAAGTGTCTGAAGGTGGATTTGTGTTGGAAGGTGGGCTAGAAGTGTCTGAAGGTGGATTTGTGTTGGAAGCTGGGCTAGTAGTGTCTGAAGGCGGATTTGTGTTGGAAGGTGGGCTAGAAGTGTCTGAAGGTGGATTTGTGTTGGAAGCTGGGCTAGTAGTGTCTGTAGGTGTATTTGTGTTGGAAGGCGGGCTAGAAGTGTCTGAAGGTGGATTTGTGTTGGAAGGTGGGCTAGTAGTGTCTGTAGGTGGATTTGTGTTTGAAAGTGGGCTAGTAGGGTCTGAAGGTGGATTTGTGTTAGAAGGTGGGCTAGAAGTGTCTGAAGGAGGATTTGTGTTGGAAGGTGGGCTTGATGTGTCTGATGGTGGATTTGTGTTAGAAGGTGGGTTGGTAGTGTCTGTAGGTGGATTTGTGTTGGAAGGTGGGCTAGTAGTGTCTGAAGGTGGATTTGTGTTGGAAGGTGGGCTGGTACTGTTGGAGGGTGGATTTGTGTTAGAAGGTGGGCTAGTAGTGTCTGAAGGTGGATTTGTGTTGGATGGTGGGCTAGAAGTGTCTGAAGGTGGATTTGTGTTGGAAGGTGGGCTTGTAGTGTCTGAAGGTGGATTTGTGTTGGAAGGTGGGCTAGTAATGTCTGTAGGTGGATTTGTGTTGGAAGCTGGGCTGGTAGTGTCTGTAGGTGGATTTGTGTTGGACGGTGGGCTAGAAGTGTCTGAAGGTGGATTTGTGTTGGAAGGTGGGCTGGTACTGTTGGAAGGTGGATTTGTGTGAGAAGGTGGGCTAGTAGTGTCTGAAGGTGGATTTGTGTTGGAAGGTGGGCTGGTACTGTTGGAAGGTGGATTTGTGTTAGAAGGTGGGCTTTCAGTGTCTGAAGGTGGATTTGTGTTGGAAGGTGGGCTAGTAGTGTCTGAAGGTGGGTTTGTGTTTGAAGGTGGGCTAGTAGTGTCTGAAGGTGGATTTGTGTTGGACGGTGGGCTAGAAGTGTCTGAAGGTGGATTTGTGTTGGAAGGTGGGCTAGAAGTGTCTGAAGGTAGATTTGTGTTGGAAGCTGGGCTAGAAGTGTCTGATGGTGGATTTGTGTTGGAAGGTGGGCTAGAATTGTCTGAAGGTGGATTTGTGTTGGAAGCTGGGCAAGTAGTGTCTGTAGGTGGATTTGTGTTGGAAGGTGGGCTAGAAGTGTCTGAAGGTGGATTTGTGTTGGAAGGTGGGCTAGAAGTGTCTGAAGGTGGATTTGTGTTGGACGGTGGGCTAGTAGTGTCTGAAAGTAGATTTGTGTTGGAAGGTGGGCTAGTAGTGTCTGAAGGTGGATTTGTGTTGGAAGGTGGGCTAGAAGTGTCTGAAGGTGGATTTGTTTTGGACGGTGGGCTAGTAGTGTCTGAAGGTAGATTTGTGTTGGATGGTGGGCTAGTAGTGTCTGAAGGTGGATTTGTGTTGGAAGGTGGGCTAGAAGTGTCTGAAGGTGGATTTGTGTTGGAAGGTGGGCTAGAAGTATCTGAAGGTGGATTTGTGTTGGAAGGCGGGCTAGAAGTATCTGAAGGTGGATTTGTGTACGAAGGTGGGCTAGAAGTGTCTGAAGGTGGATTAGTGTTGGACGGTGGGCTAGTAGTGTCTGAAGGTAGATTTGTGTTGGAAGGTGGGCTAGTAGTGTCTGAAGGTGGATTTGTGTTGGAAGGTGGGCTAGAAGTTTCTGAAGGTGGATTTGTGTTGGACGGTGGGCTAGTAGTGTCTGAAGGTAGATTTGTATTGGAAGGTGGGCTAGTAGTGTCTGAAGGTGGATTTGTGTTGGAAGGTGGGCTAGAAGTGTCTGAAGGTGGATTTGTTTTGGACGGTGGGCTAGTAGTGTCTGAAGGTAGATTTGTGTTGGAAGGTGGGCTAGTAGTGTCTGAAGGTGGATTTGTGTTGGAAGGTGGGCTAGAAGTGTCTGAAGGTGGATTTGTGTTGGAAGGTGGGCTAGAAGTATCTGAAGGTGGATTTGTGTTGGAAGGCGGGCTAGAAGTATCTGAAGGTGGATTTGTGTACGAAGGTGGGCTAGTAGTGTCTGAAGGTGGGTTTGTGTTGGAAGGTGGGCTAGTAGTGTCTGAAGGCGGATTTGTGTTGGAAGGTGGGCTAGAAGTATCTGAAGGTGGATTTGTGTTGGAAGATGGGCTAGAAGTGTCTGAAGGTTGATTTGTGTTGGAAGGTGGGCTAGTAGTGTCTGTAGGTGGATTTGTGTTGGAAGGTGGGCTAGATGTGTCTGAAGGTGGATTTGTGTTGGAAGCTGGGCTAGTAGTGTCTGAAGGTGGATTTGTGTTAGAAGGTGGGCTGGTAGTGTCTGTAGGTGGATTTGTGTTGGACGGTGGGCTGGTTTTGTTGGAAGGTGGATTTGTGTTAAAAGGTGGGCTAGTAATGTCTGTAGGTGGATTTGTGTTGGAAGGTGGGTTAGAAGTGTCTGAAGGTGGATTTGTGTTGGAAGGTGGGCTAGAAGTGTCTGAAGGTGGATTTGTGTTGGAAGCTGGGCTAGTAGTGTCTGAAGGCGGATTTGTGTTGGAAGGTGGGCTAGAAGTGTCTGAAGGTGGATTTGTGTTGGAAGCTGGGCTAGTAGTGTCTGTAGGTGTATTTGTGTTGGAAGGCGGGCTAGAAGTGTCTGAAGGTGGATTTGTGTTGGAAGGTGGGCTAGTAGTGTCTGTAGGTGGATTTGTGTTTGAAAGTGGGCTAGTAGGGTCTGAAGGTGGATTTGTGTTAGAAGGTGGGCTAGAAGTGTCTGAAGGAGGATTTGTGTTGGAAGGTGGGCTTGATGTGTCTGATGGTGGATTTGTGTTAGAAGGTGGGCTGGTAGTGTCTGTAGGTGGATTTGTGTTGGAAGGTGGGCTGGTACTGTTGGAAGGTGGATTTGTGTTAGAAGATTGGCTAGTAGTGTCTGAAGGTGGATTTGTGTTGGAAGGTGGGCTTGTAGTTTCTGAAGGTGGATTTGTGTTGGAAGGTGGGCTAGAAGTGTCTGAAGGTGGATTTGTGTTGGAAGCTGGGCTGGTAGTGTCTGTAGGTGGATTTGTGTTGGACGGTGGGCTAGAAGTGTCTGAAGGTGGATTTGTGTTGGAAGGTGGGCTGGTACTGTTGGAAGGTAGATTTGTGTGAGAAGGTGGGCTAGTAGTGTCTGAAGGTGGATTTGTGTTGGAAGGTGGGCTGGTACTGTTGGAAGGTGGATTTGTGTTAGAAGGTGGGCAAGTAGTGTCTGAAGGTGGATTTGTGTTGGAAGGTGGGCTAGTAGTGTCTGAAGGTGGGTTTGTGTTGGAAGGTGGGCTAGAAGTGTCTGAAGGTGGATTTGTGTTGGAAGCTGGGCTAGTAGTGTCTGTAGGTGGATTTGTGTTGGAAGCTGGGCTAGTAGTGTCTGAAGGTGGATTTGTGTTGGAAGGTGGGCTAGAAGTGTCTGAAGGTGGATTTGTGTTGAAAGCTGGGCTAGTAGTGTCTGTAGGTGGATTTGTGTTGGAAGGTGGGCTAGAAGTGTCTGAAGGTGTATTTGTGTTGGAAGGTGGGCTAGTAATGTCTAAAGGTGGATTTGTGTTGGAAGGTGGGCTAGAAGTATCTGAAGGTGGTTTTGTGTTGGAAGGTGGGCTGGTACTGTTGGAAGGTGGATTTGTGTTAGAAGGTGGGCTAGTAGTGTCTGAAGGTGGATTTGTGTTGGACGGTGGGCTAGAAGTGTCTGAAGGTGGATTTGTGTTGGAAGGTGGGCTAGAAGTGTCTGAAGGTGGATTTGTGTTGAAAGCTGGGCTAGAAGTGTCTGATGGTGGATTTGTGTTGGAAGGTGGGCTGGTACTGTTGGAAGGTGGATTTGTGTTAGAAGGTGGGCTTGCAGTGTCTGAAGGTGGATTTGTGTTGGAAGGTGGGCTAGTAGTGTCGGAAGGTGGGTTTGTGTTTGAAGGTGGGCTAGTAGTGTCTGAAGGTGGATTTGTGTTGGACGGTGGGCTAGAAGTGTCTGAAGGTGGATTTGTGTTGGAAGGTGGACTAGAAGTGTCTGAAGGTAGATTTGTGTTGGAAGCTGGGCTAGAAGTGTCTGATGGTGGATTTGTGTTGGAAGGTGGGCTAGAATTGTCTGAAGGTGGATTTGTGTTGGAAGCTGGGCTAGTAGTGTCTGTAGGTGGATTTGTGTTGGAAGGTGGGCTAGAAATGTCTGAAGGTGGATTTGTGTTCGAAGGTGGGCTAGAAGTGTCTGAAGGTGGATTTGTGTTGGAAGCTGGGCTAGTAGTGTCTGAAGGTGGATTTGTGTTGGAAGGTGGGCTAGAAGTGTCTGAAGGTGGATTTGTGTTGGAAGCTGGGCTAGTAGTGTCTGTAGGTGGATTTGTGTTGGAAGGTGGGCTAGTAGTATCTGAAGGTGGGTTTGTGTTGGAAGGTGGGCTAGAAGTATCTGAAGGTGGTTTTGTGTTGGAAGGTGGGCTGGTACTGTTGGAAGGTGGATTTGTGTTAGAAGGTGGGTTAGTAGTGTCTGAAGGTGGATTTGTGTTGGAAGGCGGGCTAGAAGTGTCTGAAGGTGGATTTGTGTTGGACGGTGGGCTAGTAGTGTCTGAAGGTAGATTTGTGTTGGAAGGTGGGCTAGTAGTGTCTGAAGGTGGATTTGTGTTGGAAGGTGGGCTAGAAGTGTCTGAAGGTGGATTTGTTTTGGACGGTGGGCTAGTAGTGTCTGAAGGTAGATTTGTGTTGGAAGGTGGGCTAGTAGTGTCTGAAGGTGGATTTGTGTTGGAAGGTGGGCTAGAAGTGTCTGAAGGTGGATTTGTGTTGGAAGGTGGGCTAGAAGTATCTGAAGGTGGATTTGTGTTGGAAGGCGGGCTAGAAGTATCTGAAGGTGGATTTGTGTACGAAGGTGGGCTAGTAGTGTCTGAAGGTGGGTTTGTGTTGGAAGGTGGGCTAGTAGTGTCTGTAGGTGGATTTGTGTTGGAAGGTGGGCTAGAAGTATCTGAAGGTGGTTTTGTGTTGGAAGGTGGGCTGGTACTGTTGGAAGGTGGATTTGTGTTAGAAGGTGGGCTAGTAGTGTCTGAAGGTGGATTTGTGTTGGAAGGTGGGCTAGAAGTGTCTGAAGGTGGATTTGTGTTGGAAGCTGGGCTAGTAGTGTCTGTAGGTGGATTTGTGTTGGAAGGTGGGCTAGTAGTGTCTGAAGGTGGATTTGTGTTGGAAGGTGGGCTAGAAGTATCTGAAGGTGGATTTGTGTTGGAAGGCGGGCTAGAAGTATCTGAAGGTGGATTTGTGTACGAAGGTGGGCTAGTAGTGTCTGAAGGTGGGTTTGTGTTGGAAGGTGGGCTAGTAGTGTCTGAAGGCGGATTTGTGTTGGAAGGTGGGCTAGTAGTGTCTGTAGGTGGATTTGTGTTGGATGGTGGGCTAGAAGTGTTTGAAGGTGGATTTGTGTTGGAAGGTGGGCTTGTAGTTTCTGAAGGTGGATTTGTGTTGGAAGGTGGGCTAGAAGTGTCTGAAGGTGGATTTGTGTTGGAAGCTGGGCTGGTAGTGTCTGTAGGTGGATTTGTGTTGGACGGTGGGCTAGAAGTGTCTGAAGGTGGATTTGTGTTGGAAGGTGGGCTGGTACTGTTGGAAGGTAGATTTGTGTGAGAAGGTGGGCTAGTAGTGTCTGAAGGTGGATTTGTGTTGGAAGGTGGGCTGGTACTGTTGGAAGGTGGATTTGTGTTAGAAGGTGGGCAAGTAGTGTCTGAAGGTGGATTTGTGTTGGAAGGTGGGCTAGTAGTGTCTGAAGGTGGGTTTGTGTTGGAAGGTGGGCTAGAAGTGTCTGAAGGTGGATTTGTGTTGGAAGCTGGGCTAGTAGTGTCTGTAGGTGGATTTGTGTTGGAAGCTGGGCTAGTAGTGTCTGAAGGTGGATTTGTGTTGGAAGGTGGGCTAGAAGTGTCTGAAGGTGGATTTGTGTTGAAAGCTGGGCTAGTAGTGTCTGTAGGTGGATTTGTGTTGGAAGGTGGGCTAGAAGTGTCTGAAGGTGTATTTGTGTTGGAAGGTGGGCTAGTAATGTCTAAAGGTGGATTTGTGTTGGAAGGTGGGCTAGAAGTATCTGAAGGTGGTTTTGTGTTGGAAGGTGGGCTGGTACTGTTGGATGGTGGATTTGTGTTAGAAGGTGGGCTAGTAGTGTCTGAAGGTGGATTTGTGTTGGACGGTGGGCTAGAAGTGTCTGAAGGTGGATTTGTGTTGGAAGGTGGGCTAGAAGTGTGTGAAGGTGGATTTGTGTTGGAAGCTGGGCTAGAAGTGTCTGAAGGTGGATTTGTGTTGGAAGGTGGGCTAGAATTGTCTGAAGGTGGATTTGTGTTGGAAGCTGGGCTAGTAGTGTCTGTAGGTGGATTTGTGTTGGAAGGTGGGCTAGAAGTGTCTGAAGGTGGATTTGTGTTGGAAGGTGGGCTAGAAGTGTCTGAAGGTGGATTTGTGTTGGAAGCTGGGCTAGTAGTGTCTGAAGGTGGATTTGTGTTGGAAGGTGGGCTAGAAGTTTTTGAAGGTGGATTTGTGTTGGAAGCTGGGCTAGTAGTGTCTGTAGGTGGATTTGTGTTGGAAGGTGGGCTAGTAGTGTCTGAAGGTGGGTTTGTGTTTGAAGGTGGGCTAGAAGTATCTGAAGGTGGTTTTGTGTTGGAAGGTGGGCTGGTACTGTTGGAAGGTGGATTTGTGTTAGAAGGTGGGCTAGAAGTGTCTGAAGGTGGATTTGTTTTGGACGGTGGGCTAGTAGTGTCTGAAGGTAGATTTGTGTTGAAAGGTGGGCTAGAAGTGTCTGAAGGTGGATTTGTGTTGGAAGGTGGGCTAGAAGTGTCTGAAGGTGGATTTGTGTTGGAAGGTGGGCTAGAAGTGTCTGAAGGTGGATTTGTGTTGGAAGGTGGGCTAGAAGTATCTGAAGGTGGATTTGTGTTGGAAGGCGGGCTAGAAGTATCTGAAGGTGGATTTGTGTACGAAGGTGGGCTAGTAGTGTCTGAAGGTGGGTTTGTGTTGGAAGGTGGGCTAGTAGTGTCTGAAGGTGGGTTTGTGTTGGAAGGTGGGCTAGTAGTGTGTGAAGGTGGATTTGTGTTGGAAGGTAGGCTAGAAGTATCTGAAGGTGGTTTTGTGTTGGAAGGTGGGCTGGTACTGTTGGAAGGTGGATTTGTGGTGTCTGAAGGTGGATTTGTGTTGGAAGGCGGGCTAGAAGTGTCTGAAGGTGGATTTGTGTTGGAAGGTGGGCTAGTAGTGTCTGAAGGTGGATTTGTGTTTGACGGTGGGCTAGTAGTGTCTGAAGGTAGATTTGTGTTGGAAGGTGGGCTTGTAGTGTCTGAAGGTGGATTTGTGTTGGAAGGCGGGCTAGAAGTGTGTGAAGGTGGATTTGTGTTGGACGGTGGGCTAGAAGTATCTGAAGGTGGTTTTGTGTTGGAAGGTGGGCTGGTACTGTTGGAAGGTGGATTTGTGGTGTCTGAAGGTGGATTTGTGTTGGAAGGTGGGCTAGAAGTGTCTGAAGGTGGATTTGTGTTGGAAGGTGGGCTAGTAGTGTCTGAAGGTGGATTTGTGTTCGACGGTGGGCTAGTAGTGTCTGAAGGTAGATTTGTGTTGGAAGGTGGGCTTGTAGTGTCTGAAGGTGGATTTGTGTTGGAAGGCGGGCTAGAAGTGTGTGAAGGTGGATTTGTGTTGGACGGTGGGCTAGAAGTGTCTGAAGGTAGATTTGTGTTGGAAGGTGGGCTAGTAGTGTCTGAAGGTGGATTTGTGTTGGAAGGTGGGCTAGTAGTGTCTGAAGGTGGATTTGTGTTGGACGGTGGGCTAGTAGTGTCTAAAGGTAGATTTGTGTTGGAAGGTGGGCTTGTAGTGTCTGAAGGTGGATTTGTGTTGGAAGGCGGGCTAGAAGTGTCTGAAGGTGGATTTGTGTTGGACGGTGGGCTAGTAGTGTCTGAAGATGGATTTGTGTTGGAAGGTGGGCTAGAAGTGTGTGAAGGTGGATTAGTGTTGGACGGTGGGATAGTAGTGTCTGAAGGTAGATTTGTGTTGGAAGGTGGGCTAGTAGTGTCTGAAGGTGGATTTGTGTTGGAAGGTGGGCTAGTAGTGTCTGAAGGTGGATTTGTGTTGGACGGTGGGCTAGTAGTGTCTGAAGGTGGATTTGTGTTAGAAGGTGGGCTGGTACTGTTGGAAGGTGAAATTGTGTTGGAAGGTGGGCTAGTAGTGTCTGAAGGTGGATTTGTGTTGGAAGGTGGGCTAGAAGTGTCTGATGGTGGATTTGTGTTGAACGGTGGGCTAGTAGTGTCTGAAGGTAGATTTGTGTTCGAAGGTTGGCTAGTAGCGTCTGAAGGTGGATTTGTGTTGGCAGGTGGGCTAGTAGTGTCTGAAGGTGGATTTGTGTTGGACGGTGGGCTAGTAGTGTCTGAAGGTGGATTTGTGTTAGAAGGCGGGCTGGTACTGTTGGACTGTGGGCTGGTACTGTTGGATGGTGGAATTGTGTTGGAAGGTGGGCTGGTACTGTTAGAAGGTGAAATTGTGTTGGAAGGTGGGCTAGTAGTGTCTGAAGGTGGATTTGTGTTGGAAGGTGGGCTAGTAGTGTCTGAAGGTGGATTTGTGTTGGACGGTGGCCTAGTAGTGTCTGAAGGTGGATTTGTGTTAGAAGGTGGGCTGGTACTGTTGGAAGGTGAAATTGTGTTGGAAGGTGGGCTAGTAGTGTCTGAAGGTGGATTTGTGTTGGAAGGTGGGCTAGAAGTGTCTGATGGTGGATTTGTGTTGAACGGTGGGCTAGTAGTGTCTGAAGGTAGATTTGTGTTGGAAGGTGGGCTAGTAGCGTCTGAAGGTGGATTTGTGTTGGCAGGTGGGCTAGTAGTGTCTGAAGGTGGATTTGTGTTGGAAGGTGGGCTAGTAGTGTATGAAGGTAGATTTGTGTTGGACGGTGGGCTAGTAGTGTCTGAAGGTGGATTTGTGTTGGCAGGTGGGCTAGTAGTGTCTGAAGGTGGATTCGTGTTGTAAGGTGGGCTAGTAGTGTTTGAAGGTGGATTTGTGTTGGAAGGTGGGCTAGTAATGTCTGAAGGTGGATTTGTGTTGGAAGGTGGGCTAGTAATGTCTAAAGGTGGATTTGTGTTGGAAGGTGGGCTATAAGTATCTGAAGGTGGTTTTGTGTTGGAAGGTGGGCTGGTACTGTTGGAAGGTGGATTTGTGTTAGAAGGTGGGCTAGTAGTGTCTGAAGGTGGATTTGTGTTGGACGGTGGGCTAGAAGTGTCTGAAGGTGGATTTGTGTTCGAAGGTGGGCTAGAAGTGTCTGAAGGTGGATTTGTGTTGGAAGCTGGGCTAGAAGTGTCTGATGGTGGATTTGTGTTGGAAGGTGGGCTGGTACTGTTGGAAGGTGGATTTGTGTTAGAAGGTGGGCTTGCAGTGTCTGAAGGTGGATTTGTGTTGGACGGTGGGCTAGTAGTGTCTGAAGGTGGATTTGTGTTGGAAGGTGAGCTAGTAGTGTCTGAAGGTGGGTTTGTGTTTGAAGGTGGGCTAGTAGTGTCTGAAGGTGGATTTGTGTTGGACGGTGGGCTAGAAGTGTCTGAAGGTGGATTTGTGTTGGAAGGTGGGCTAGAAGTGTCTGAAGGTGGATTTGTGTTGGAAGCTGGGCTAGAAGTGTCTAATGGTGGATTTGTGTTGGAAGGTGAGCTAGAATTGTCTGAAGGTGGATTTGTGTTGGAAGCTGGGCTAGTAGTGTCTGTAGGTGGATTTGTGTTGGAAGGTGGGCTAGAAGTGTCTGAAGGTGGATTTGTGTTGGAAGGTGGGCTAGAAGTGTCTGAAGGAGGATTTGTGTTGGAAGCTGGGCTAGTTATGTCTGTAGGTGGATTTGTGTTGGAAGGTGGGTTAGAAGTGTCTGAAGGTGGATTTGGGTTGGAAGCTGGGCTAGTAGTGTCTGAAGGTGGATTTGTGTTGGAAGGTGGGCTAGTAGTGTCTGAAGGTGGATTTGTGTTGGAAGGTGGGCTAGTAGTGTCTGAAGGTGGATTTGTGTTGGACGGTGGGCTAGTAGTGTCTGAAGGTGGATTTGTGTTAGAAGGTGGGCTGGTACTGTTGGAAGGTGAAATTGTGTTGGAAGGTGGGCTAGTAGTGTCTGAAGGTGGATTTGTGTTGGAAGGTGGGCTAGAAGTGTCTGATGGTGGATTTGTGTTGAACGGTGGGCTAGTAGTGTCTGAAGGTAGATTTGTGTTCGAAGGTTGGCTAGTAGCGTCTGAAGGTGGATTTGTGTTGGCAGGTGGGCTAGTAGTGTCTGAAGGTGGATTTGTGTTGGACGGTGGGCTAGTAGTGTCTGAAGGTGGATTTGTGTTAGAAGGCGGGCTGGTACTGTTGGACTGTGGGCTGGTACTGTTGGATGGTGGAATTGTGTTGGAAGGTGGGCTGGTACTGTTAGAAGGTGAAATTGTGTTGGAAGGTGGGCTAGTAGTGTCTGAAGGTGGATTTGTGTTGGAAGGTGGGCTAGTAGTGTCTGAAGGTGGATTTGTGTTGGACGGTGGCCTAGTAGTGTCTGAAGGTGGATTTGTGTTAGAAGGTGGGCTGGTACTGTTGGAAGGTGAAATTGTGTTGGAAGGTGGGCTAGTAGTGTCTGAAGGTGGATTTGTGTTGGAAGGTGGGCTAGAAGTGTCTGATGGTGGATTTGTGTTGAACGGTGGGCTAGTAGTGTCTGAAGGTAGATTTGTGTTGGAAGGTGGGCTAGTAGCGTCTGAAGGTGGATTTGTGTTGGCAGGTGGGCTAGTAGTGTCTGAAGGTGGATTTGTGTTGGAAGGTGGGCTAGTAGTGTATGAAGGTAGATTTGTGTTGGACGGTGGGCTAGTAGTGTCTGAAGGTGGATTTGTGTTGGCAGGTGGGCTAGTAGTGTCTGAAGGTGGATTCGTGTTGTAAGGTGGGCTAGTAGTGTTTGAAGGTGGATTTGTGTTGGAAGGTGGGCTAGTAATGTCTGAAGGTGGATTTGTGTTGGAAGGTGGGCTAGTAATGTCTAAAGGTGGATTTGTGTTGGAAGGTGGGCTATAAGTATCTGAAGGTGGTTTTGTGTTGGAAGGTGGGCTGGTACTGTTGGAAGGTGGATTTGTGTTAGAAGGTGGGCTAGTAGTGTCTGAAGGTGGATTTGTGTTGGACGGTGGGCTAGAAGTGTCTGAAGGTGGATTTGTGTTCGAAGGTGGGCTAGAAGTGTCTGAAGGTGGATTTGTGTTGGAAGCTGGGCTAGAAGTGTCTGATGGTGGATTTGTGTTGGAAGGTGGGCTGGTACTGTTGGAAGGTGGATTTGTGTTAGAAGGTGGGCTTGCAGTGTCTGAAGGTGGATTTGTGTTGGACGGTGGGCTAGTAGTGTCTGAAGGTGGATTTGTGTTGGAAGGTGAGCTAGTAGTGTCTGAAGGTGGGTTTGTGTTTGAAGGTGGGCTAGTAGTGTCTGAAGGTGGATTTGTGTTGGACGGTGGGCTAGAAGTGTCTGAAGGTGGATTTGTGTTGGAAGGTGGGCTAGAAGTGTCTGAAGGTGGATTTGTGTTGGAAGCTGGGCTAGAAGTGTCTAATGGTGGATTTGTGTTGGAAGGTGAGCTAGAATTGTCTGAAGGTGGATTTGTGTTGGAAGCTGGGCTAGTAGTGTCTGTAGGTGGATTTGTGTTGGAAGGTGGGCTAGAAGTGTCTGAAGGTGGATTTGTGTTGGAAGGTGGGCTAGAAGTGTCTGAAGGAGGATTTGTGTTGGAAGCTGGGCTAGTTATGTCTGTAGGTGGATTTGTGTTGGAAGGTGGATTAGAAGTGTCTGAAGGTGGATTTGGGTTGGAAGCTGGGCTAGTAGTGTCTGAAGGTGGATTTGTGTTGGAAGGTGGGCTAGAAGTGTCTGAAGGTGGATTTGTGTTGGAAGCTGGGCTAGTAGTGTCTGTTGGTGGATTTGTGTTGGAAGGTGGGCTAGTAGTGTCTGAAGGTGGGTTTGTGTTGGAAGGTGGGCTAGAAGTATCTGAAGGTGGTTTTGTGTTGGAAGGTGGTCTGGTACTGTTGGAAGGTGGGCTGGTACTGTTGGAAGGTGGATTTGTGTTAGAAGGTGGGCTAGTAGTGTCTGAAGGTGGATTTGTGTTGGACGGTGGGCTAGAAGTGTCTGAAGGTGGATTTGTGTTCGAAGGTGGGCTAGAAGTGTCTGAAGGTGGATTTGTGTTGGAAGGTGGGCTAGAAGTGTATGAAGGTGGATTTGTGTTGGACGGTGGGCTAGTAGTGTCTGAAGGTAGATTTGTGTTGGAAGGTGGGCTAGTAGTGTCTGAAGGTAGATTTGTGTTGGAAGGTGGGCTAGAAGTGTCTGAAGGTGGATTTGTGTTGGACGGTGGGCTAGTAGTGTCTGAAGGTAGATTTGTGTTGGAAGGTGGGCTAGTAGTGTCTGAAGGTAGATATGTGTTGGAAGGTGGGCTAGTAGCGTCTGAAGGTGGATTTGTGTTGGCAGGTGGGCTAGTAGTGTCTGAAGGTGGATTTGTGTTGGAAGGTGGGCTAGTAGTGTATGAAGGTAGATTTGTGTTGGACGGTGGGCTAGTAGTGTCTGAAGGTGGATTTGTGTTGGCAGGTGGGCTAGTAGTGTCTGAAGGTGGATTCGTGTTGTAAGGTGGGCAAGTAGTGTTTGAAGGTGGATTTGTGTTGGAAGATGGGCTAGTAATGTCTAAAGGTGGATTTGTGTTGGAAGGTGGGCTAGTAATGTCTAAAGATGGATTTGTGTTGGAAGGTGGGCTATAAGTATCTGAAGGTGGTTTTGTGTTGGAAGGTGGGCTGGTACTGTTGGAAGGTGGATTTGTGTTAGAAGGTGGGCTAGTAGTGTCTGAAGGTGGATTTGTGTTGGACGGTGGGCTAGAAGTGTCTGAAGGTGGATTTGTGTTCGAAGGTGGGCTAGAAGTGTCTGAAGGTGGATTTGTGTTGGAAGCTGGGCTAGAAGTGTCTGATGGTGGATTTGTGTTGGAAGGTGGGCTGGTACTGTTGGAAGGTGGATTTGTGTTAGAAGGTGGGCTTGCAGTGTCTGAAGGTGGATTTGTGTTGGACGGTGGGCTAGTAGTGTCTAAAGGTGGGTTTGTGTTTGAAGGTGGGCTAGTAGTGTCTGAAGGTGGATTTGTGTTGGACGGTGGGCTAGAAGTGTCTGAAGGTGGATTTGTGTTGGAAGGTGGGCTAGAAGTGTCTGAAGGTGGATTTGTGTTGGAAGCTGGGCTAGAAGTGTCTGATGGTGGATTTGTGTTGGAAGGTGAGCTAGAATTGTCTGAAGGTGGATTTGTGTTGGAAGCTGGGCTAGTAGTGTCTGTAGGTGGATTTGTGTTGGAAGGTGGGCTAGAAGTGTCTGAAGGTGGATTTGTGTTGGAAGGTGGGCTAGAAGTGTCTGAAGGAGGATTTGTGTTGGAAGCTGGGCTAGTAATGTCTGTAGGTGGATTTGTGTTGGAAGGTGGGTTAGAAGTGTCTGAAGGTGGATTTGTGTTGGAAGCTGGGCTAGTAGTGTCTGAAGGTGGATTTGTGTTGGAAGGTGGGCTAGAAGTGTCTGAAGGTGGATTTGTGTTGGAAGCTGGGCTAGTAGTGTCTGTAGGTGGATTTGTGTTGGAAGGTGGGCTAGTAGTGTCTGAAGGTGGGTTTGTGTTGGAAGGTGGGCTAGAAGTATCTGAAGGTGGTTTTGTGTTGGAAGGTGGGCTGGTACTGTTGGAAGGTGGGCTGGTACTGTTGGAAGGTGGATTTGTGTTAGAAGGTGGGTTAGTAGTGTCTGACGGTGGATTTGTGTTGGAAGGCAGGCTAGTAGTGTCTGAAGGTAGATTTGTGTTGGAAGGTGGGCTAGTAGTGTCTGAAGGTAGATTTGTGTTGGAAGGGGGGCTAGAAGTGTCTGAAGGTGGATTTGTGTTGGACGGTGGGCTAGTAGTGTCTGAAGGTAGAGTTGTGTTTGAAGGTGGGCTAGTAGTGTTTGAAGGTGGATTTGTGTTGGAAGGTGGGCTAGAAGTGTCTGAAGGTGGATTTGTGTTGGAAGGTGGGCTAGAAGTGTCTGAAGGTGGATTTGTGTTGGAAGGCGGGCTAGTAGTGTCTGAAGGTGGATTTGTGTACGAAGGTGGGTTAGTAGTGTCTGAAGGTGGGTTTGTGTTGGAAGGTGGGCTAGTAGTGTCTGAAGGTGGGTTTGTGTTGGAAGGTGGGCTAGTAGTGTGTGAAGGTGGATTTGTGTTGGAAGGTGGGCTAGAAGTATCTGAAGGTGGTTTTGTGTTGGAAGGTGGGCTAGAAGTGTCTGAAGGTGGATTTGTGTTCGACGGTGGGCTAGTAGTGTCTGAAGGTAGATTTGTGTTGGAAGGTGGGCTAGTAGTGTCTGAAGGTGGATTTGTGGTGTCTGAAGGTGGATTTGTGTTGGAAGGCGGGCTAGAAGTGTCTGAAGGTGGATTTGTGTTGGAAGGTGGGCTAGTAAAGTCTGAAGGTGGATTTGTGTTCGACGGTGGGCTAGTAGTGTCTGAAGGTAGATTTGTGTTGGAAGGTGGGCTAGTAGTGTCTGAAGGTGGATTTGTGTTGGAAGGCGGGCTAGAAGTGTCTGAAGGTGGGTTTGTGTTGGAAAGTGGGCTGGTACTGTTGGAAGATGGATTTGTGTTAGAAGGTGGGTTAGTAGTGTCTGAAGGTGGATTTGTGTTGGAAGGTGGGCTAGAAGTGTCTGAAGGTGGATTTGTGTTGGAAGGTGGGCTAGTAGTGTCTGAATGTGGATTTGTGTTGGAAGGTGGGCTAGAAGTGTCTGAAGGTGGATTTGTGTTAGAAGGTGGGTTAGTAGTGTCTAAAGGTAGGTTTGTGTTAGACGGTGGGCTAGTAGTGTCTGAAGGTAGATTTGTGTTGGAAGGTGGGCTAGTAGTGTCTGAAGGTAGATTTGTGTTGGAAGGGGGGCTAGAAGTGTCTGAAGGTGGATTTGTGTTGGACGGTGGGCTAGTAGTGTCTGAAGGTAGATTTGTGTTGGAAGGTGGGCTAGTAGTGTTTGAAGGTGGATTTGTGTTGGAAGGTGGGCTAGAAGTGTCTGAAGGTGGATTTGTGTTGGAAGGTGGGCTAGAAGTGTCTGAAGGTGGATTTGTGTTGGAAGGCGGGCTAGTAGTGTCTGAAGGTGGATTTGTGTACGAAGGTGAGCTAGAATTGTCTGAAGGTGGATTTGTGTTGGAAGCTGGGCTAGTAGTGTCTGTAGGTGGATTTGTGTTGGAAGGTGGGCTAGAAGTGTCTGAAGGTGGATTTGTGTTGGAAGGTGGGCTAGAAGTGTCTGAAGGAGGATTTGTGTTGGAAGCTGGGCTAGTAATGTCTGTAGGTGGATTTGTGTTGGAAGGTGGGTTAGAAGTGTCTGAAGGTGGATTTTTGTTGGAAGCTGGGCTAGTAGTGTCTGAAGGTGGATTTGTGTTGGAAGGTGGGCTAGAAGTGTCTGAAGGTGGATTTGTGTTGGAAGCTGGGCTAGTAGTGTCTGTAGGTGGATTTGTGTTGGAAGGTGGGCTAGTAGTGTCTGAAGGTGGGTTTGTGTTGGAAGGTGGGCTAGAAGTATCTGAAGGTGGTTTTGTGTTGGAAGGTGGGCTGGTACTGTTGGAAGGTGGGCTGGTACTGTTGGAAGGTGGATTTGTGTTAGAAGGTGGGTTAGTAGTGTCTGACGGTGGATTTGTGTTGGAAGGCGGGCTAGTAGTGTCTGAAGGTAGATTTGTGTTGGAAGGTGGGCTAGTAGTGTCTGAAGGTAGATTTGTGTTGGAAGGGGGGCTAGAAGTGTCTGAAGGTGGATTTGTGTTGGACGGTGGGCTAGTAGTGTCTGAAGGTAGATTTGTGTTGGAAGGTGGGCTAGTAGTGTTTGAAGGTGGATTTGTGTTTGAAGGTGGGCTAGAAGTGTCTGAAGGTGGATTTGTGTTGGAAGGTGGGCTAGAAGTGTCTGAAGGTGGATTTGTGTTGGAAGGCGGGCTAGTAGTGTCTGAAGGTGGATTTGTGTACGAAGGTGGGTTAGTAGTGTCTGAAGGTGGGTTTGTGTTGGAAGGTGGGCTAGTAGTGTCTGAAGGTGGGTTTGTGTTGGAAGGTGGGCTAGTAGTGTGTGAAGGTGGATTTGTGTTGGAAGGTGGGCTAGAAGTATCTGAAGGTGGTTTTGTGTTGGAAGGTGGGCTAGAAGTGTCTGAAGGTGGATTTGTGTTGGAAGATGGGCTAGTAAAGTCTGAAGGTGGATTTGTGTTCGACGGTGGGCTAGTAGTGTCTGAAGGTAGATTTGTGTTGGAAGGTGGGCTAGTAGTGTCTGAAGGTGGATTTGTGGTGTCTGAAGGTGGATTTGTGTTGGAAGGCGGGCTAGAAGTGTCTGAAGGTGGATTTGTGTTGGAAGGTGGGCTAGTAAAGTCTGAAGGTGGATTTGTGTTCGACGGTGGGCTAGTAGTGTCTGAAGGTGGATTTGTGTTGGAAGGCGGGCTAGAAGTGTCTGAAGGTGGATTTGTGTTGGACGATGGGCTAGTAGTGTCTGAAGGTGGGTTTGTGTTGGAAAGTGGGCTGGTACTGTTGGAAGATGGATTTGTGTTAGAAGGTGGGTTAGTAGTGTCTGAAGGTGGATTTGTGTTGGAAGGTGGGCTAGAAGTGTCTGAAGGTGGATTTGTGTTGGAAGGTGGGCTAGTAGTGTCTGAAGGTGGATTTGTGTTGGAAGGTGGGCTAGAAGTGTCAGAAGGTGGATTTGTGTTACAAGGTGGGTTAGTAGTGTCTAAAGGTAGGTTTGTGTTAGACGGTGGGCTAGTAGTGTCTGAAGGTAGATTTGTGTTGGAAGGTGGGCTAGTAGTGTCTGAAGGTAGATTTGTGTTGGACGGGGGGCTAGAAGTGTCTGAAGGTGGATTTGTGTTGGACGGTGGGCTAGTAGTGTCTGAAGGTAGATTTGTGTTGGAAGGTGGGCTAGTAGTGTTTGAAGGTGGATTTGTGTTGGAAGGTGGGCTAGAAGTGTCTGAAGGTGGATTTGTGTTGGAAGGTGGGCTAGAAGTGTCTGAAGGTGGATTTGTGTTGGAAGGCGGGCTAGTAGTGTCTGAAGGTGGATTTGTGTACGAAGGTGGGTTAGTAGTGTCTGAAGGTGGGTTTGTGTTGGAAGGTGGGCTAGTAGTGTCTGAAGGTGGGTTTGTGTTGGAAGGTGGGCTAGTAGTGTGTGAAGGTGGATTTGTGTTGGAAGGTGGGCTAGAAGTATCTGAAGGTGGTTTTGTGTTGGAAGGTGGGCTAGAAGTGTCTGAAGGTGGATTTGTGTTGGAAGGTGGGCTAGTAAAGTCTGAAGGTGGATTTGTGTTCGACGGTGGGCTAGTAGTGTCTGAAGGTAGATTTGTGTTGGAAGGTGGGCTAGTAGTGTCTGAAGGTGGATTTGTGGTGTCTGAAGGTGGATTTGTGTTGGAAGGCGGGCTAGAAGTGTCTGAAGGTGGATTTGTGTTGGAAGGTGGGCTAGTAAAGTCTGAAGGTGGATTTGTGTTCGACGGTGGGCTAGTAGTGTCTGAAGGTAGATTTGTGTTGGAAGGTGGGCTAGTAGTGTCTGAAGGTGGATTTGTGTTGGAAGGCGGGCTAGAAGTGTCTGAAGGTGGATTTGTGTTGGACGATGGGCTAGTAGTGTCTGAAGGTGGGTTTGTGTTGGAAAGTGGGCTGGTACTGTTGGAAGATGGATTTGTGTTAGAAGGTGGGTTAGTAGTGTCTGAAGGTGGATTTGTGTTGGAAGGTGGGCTAGAAGTGTCTGAAGGTGGATTTGTGTTGGAAGGTGGGCTAGTAGTGTCTGAAGGTGGATTTGTGTTGGAAGGTGGGCTAGAAGTGTCTGAAGGTGGATTTGTGTTAGAAGGTGGGTTAGTAGTGTCTAAAGGTAGGTTTGTGTTAGACGGTGGGCTAGTAGTGTCTGAAGTTGGATTTGTGTTGGAAGGTGGGCTAGAAGTGTCTGAAGGTGGATTTGTGTTAGAAGGTGGGTTAGTAGTGTCTAAAGGTAGGTTTGTGTTAGACGGTGGGCTAGTAGTGTCTGAAGGTGGATTTGTGTTGGAAGGTGAGCTAGAAGTGTCTGAAGGTGGATTTGTGTTGGAAGGTCGGCTAGTAGTGTCTGAAGGTGGATTTGTGTTGGAAGGTGGGCTAGAAATGTCTGAAGGTGGATTTGTGTTGGAAGGTGGGCTGGTACTGTTGGAAGGTGGATTTGTGTTAGAAGGTGGGCTAGTAGTGTCTGAAGGTGGATTTGTGTTGGAAGGTGGGCTAGTAGTGTCTGAAGGTGGATTTGTGTTGGAAGGTGGGCTAGTAGTGTCTGAAGGTGGATTTGTGTTGGAAGGTGGGCTAGAAATGTCTGAAGGTGGATTTGTGTTGGAAGGTGGGCTGGTACTGTTGGAAGGTGGATTTGTGTTAGAAGGTGGGCTAGTAGTGTCTGAAGGTGGATTTGTGTTGGAAGGTGGGCTAGTAGTGTCTGAAGGTGTGTTTGTGTTGGAAGGTGGGTTAGTAGTGTCTGAAGGTGGATTTGTGTTGGAAGGTGGGCTAGAAGTATCTGAAGGTGGTTTTGTGTTGGAAGGTGGGCTGGTACTGTTGAAAGGTGGATTTGTGTTAGAAGGTGGGTTAGTAGTGTCTGAAGGTGGATTTGTGTTGGAAGGCGGGCTAGAAGTGTCTGAAGGTGGATTTGTGTTGGAAGGTGGGTTAGAAGTGTCTGAAGGTGGATTTGTGTTGGACGGTGGGCTAGTAGTGTCTGAAGGTAGATTTGTGTTGGAAGGTGGGCTAGTAGCGTCTGAAGGTGGATTTGTGTTGGAAGGTGGGCTAGAAGTTACTGAAGGTGGATTTGTGTTGGAAGGTGGGCTAGTAGTGTCTGAAGGTGGATTTGTGTTGGAAGGTGGGCTAGAAGTTTCTGAAGGTGGATTTGTGTTAGAAGGTGGGCTAGTAGTGTCTGAAGGTGGATTTGTGTTGGAAGGTGGGCTAGTAGTGTCTGAAGGTGGGTTTGTGTTGGAAGATGGGCTAGTAGTGTCTGAAGGTGTGTTTGTGTTGGAAGGTGGGCTAGTAGTGTCTGAAGGTTGACTTGTGTTGGAAGGTGGGCTAGAAGTATCTGAAGGTGGTTTTGTGTTGGAAGGTGGGCTGGTACTGTTGGAAGGTGGATTTGTGTTAGAAGGTGGGCTAGTAGTGTCTGAAGGTGGATTTGTGTTGGAAGGTGGGCTAGTAGTGTCTGAATGTGGGTTTGTGTTGGAAGGTGGGCTAGTAATTTCTGAAGGTGGATTTGTGTCGGAAGGTTTTCTAGTAGTGTCTGAAGGTGGATTTGTTTTGGAAGGTGGGCAAGTAGTGTCTGAAGGTGGATTTGTGTTGGAAGGTGGGCTAGAAGTGTCTGAAAGTGGATTTGTGTTGTAAGGTGGGCTAGTAGTGTCTGATGGTGGATTTGTTTTGGAAGGTGGGCTAGTAGTGTCTGATGGTGGATTTGTTTTGGATGGTGGGCTGGTAGTGTTTGAAGGTGGGCTTGTTGTACCAGAGTTCAATGGAGGGCTTGTTTTACCCGAGTTGGTTTGAGGGCTGGTTGTATTAGAGTTGGTTTTAGGGCTTGTTGTAACTGTGTTGGATGGTTGGCTAGTTGTTCCAAAGTTGGATGGTGGCTTTGTGTTGGATGGTGGGATTGTTGAAACAGAATTGGATGTAGGGCTCCTTGTACCCGAGGTGGATGGAGGTCTAGTTGTACCCGAGTCGGATGAAGAGATAGTTGAAACAGAGTTAGATGGTGGCGTTGTGTTGAATGGTGGGATTTTTGAACCAGAGTTTGCTGGAGGGCTCTTTGTATCCGAGTCGGATGGAGAGATAGTTGTATCCGAGTTGAATGGTGGCTTTGTGTTGGATGGTGGGTTTGTTGAACCAGAGTTTGTTGGAGGGCTCTTTGTACCCGAGATGGATGGAGGGCTAGTTGTTCCCGAGTCGGATGGAGAGATAGTTGTACCAGAGTTGGATGGTGGGTTTGTTGAACCAGAGTTTTTTGTAGGGCTCTTTGTATCCGAGGTGGATGGAGGGCTAGTTGTACCCGAGTAGGATGGAGAGATAGTTGGACCAGAGTTGGACAGTGGCTTTGTGTTGGATGGTGGAATTGTTGAACCAGAGTTTGTTGGAGTGATCTTTGTACCCGAGGTGGATGGAGGGCTATTTGTTCCCGAGTCGGATGGAGAGATAGTTGTTTCAGAGTTGGCTGGAGGGTTTGTGTTGGATGGAGGGCGAGTTGTAGCATGGTTGGTAGGAGTTTTAGTTGCTTTGGTAGACTTGTTTGGGCTTTTAGTTGTTTTTCTCATGTTCTTGTCGTTACTGGGCTCTTCTGGTGGTTCTTTGGATGTTTCTTTGGATATGGGACCAGCAGTGTTGGATGGTTGACTAGTAATGGCATTTGTTGATAGCATAGTCAATTGCGGAGCTTTAGTTGTTTTGCCAGCTGGTGGTGAATTATTTGTTGTTTTTCCCATGTGTTCGTCGTCACGTGGTTCGTCTTTAGTTTTGGTAATTCCTGGTGGTTTTGTATTGTTAACATTATTAACAGGTGCACTTGTTGTACCTTCATTGCCTGTTTTATTTGTGTTATAATTATTATCATCGGATTTTGTTGTTTGGCTCATGTCGTCATCAGGTGGTCTTTTAGTATCGCTTTTAGTAGTTGGTGCATTTGTAGCTGGGCGAGAACCTTTGTTGCCTCCTCTTCCTTCGGGCCCACTTGTGTCGTCTCCGTTACGTGGCTCCTGTGGTTCAGATGGGCTTGGGTTCGATGCTGTAAAATATTATATTTAATTATATTCTATTTATATGGCGATTTGATTCATTTCATATCTGATTGCTTACCTTCGGCTATTGCTAATGAACCAGCTTGGGCTGCTGAATTTTCTCCATAAGCTTGAGCTAGTGTGAGTAAAAAAATACAATTGCTTTATAAATGTGATATTAATTTAAAAGAGTTAATTGTTTACTTAAAAGTGTGAGGTCCTGAGTTTAGTCTTCACCTAATCTATCAGTCCTTTATATTTGCGTAACTTTGATTGATTTTACTAATTAAAACTTACCTATGGAGGCATTAATTATTTATACAAGACGAACGAAAAAAGAGCGTATTCACGTCTCAAGCTCTGAAATTTTGTGCAAGGTGTAGGCTGCACTAAATTGAATTTTGTGCACAAGGCCAAAAACGTATCTACTCATAAATGCATTTGTTTTAAGGCAAAGAAAATAAGGCCATACAGCCAGACACAATAAGAAGTTCATAGATATATCTTGTTATTTTAAAATATTTACTTCCATTTATTTGCCTTTTGTTTTTTTTTATGTCTTAAAACGATATTATATTTTTAGTTCAAGTACGATAGTGTATTTGATTTATCTTACAAAATTAATTTAATATATAATTTCTTCCATGCTGGACTGCGAGCGAGACCAAAACTTAGAATGTGCTAGCTGCAAATCCTCCCGGGCATGCTGTAAAAACCAGCTGAAGGATCCGAGGGTTTCTGTATATTTTAATTTAGGCTGACAACCAGTCACTACAGTAATGTAAATACAAATCTTTCTTAAATAACCCTCGAAACTTTGTCAGACATGGCGAAACAATTGTTTAAGCCGTTTACGCTCTGCCTACCTCATGTGGGATAAAGGCGTGTATCTATGTAATTTAATAGTAGGCTGTATTAGGCCTCAGCCCATGCCTAATATTTCATATCGAAATATTTAAAAAGATAAATGGGAATGAATTGTTTCGTTTACAATTTTTTTACAGATTTTTCTCAACTTTCCTCGTAACCAAAGTGAAAAGCAGAGTTATAACTCGGTTGTTTTGTGCACGAAATATATTATAATACTAGCTGTGCCCACGATTTCGTACGCCAGGCGTTTTCAGTATGTTCAACACTGTGTGTTTTGCATACAAACTAGGGTACTTACTCAATAAAAAAATGGTTTGCGTGGTTATTTCTAACCTAGGCTAGATCCTGATCCTAGCTAGCCTAGCCTAGCTGTGATCGATTTTAACCGATCTTAAAGGGACTTTTTATTTGACTGAGTTTTTTTTATTTACCTGGTGTTTTTTTTAATCTACTGAACATTATTTAAAATCAAAGTTACGATACAAACCTGGTGTAAATAAAAAAAACTCAGTCAAATAAAAAGTCCCTTTAAGATCGGTTAAAATCGATCACAGTTCAATTTCCTGCCTACCCCCTAAGTCAGATGGCGTGATTTTAGGTATTGTAAGTTGCAACCCGAGTAACATACAGTTGAAAAAAAAAGTCCTATCGAAATCGGTTCAGTAGTTTTGGCGTGATGTGATAACATACAGACAGACAAAAATTTAAAAAAAAAATCGTTTTGATTTTAATATCGTTCTTTATGCCTGCTGCAAATATTTTTTTGTAAAAATATTCAATGTACAGACATGAACCTTCTAGAGATTAAATATATGTATAGATAACTCGTGCACAAAACCATTTTTGTCCTCGATTAATATCAGCTTAAAATCTCGGCCGAAAATGACTTGTTTTGTGCACTTGTCGTAAAATATACAATTTCTATTCAATAGCTGATTTAGTAATAAGTATTGTTATCCTTTATTTACCTGCTGAATCTGCAACCGCCATAGCACTCCCTCCTTCACTTCCTCCTTCTGTAAATGTATTTTAATTTTTAGGACAGAGAATGAAAAATAAAGATACAATTAGATAATAATAATCATGGTGTTATACGACCTACTTATACTATGATCGAGCAGGTACGTATATCTTATATCGCTATATTAAATGGCAGTTTTAATGTCATTACTAGTCTTCTTACCGAGTGGATTCTCGAGTCGAACGATCCAATGAACCCTGGTGTCAGAGATTTCAAACCGCCTAGTTGTACAGCTAATAGGCCTCTGACGTGGTTTGAGTAACGACCCCTATCAAAGACCGACGTCTTAACGTGCCCTCCGAAGCACGAAATCCTTTTTCTTTTCGGACAATCAGGTGATTCAGCCTGCAATCTCCTAACCAATCTGGGGTAAACCTCACAAAGTGATAATTTAACAAATATTTCAACATTGTGGGAATCGAACCCAGGGCCTCCGGATCGTAAGCCCAGCTCTGACCACTAGACCACGTAGGCAGTTATTATAATGAGTAAATGATATTGTAGTGTTGGTGTTACCTGCTGCAGCTAAGGCGAGAGAATCGGCGCCTGCGCTTGCACCTGGTCCCGATGCTGCAGCTGTATAAGTTTTTTTTGTTAAGGTGACGATACATACATATAATCACGCCTTTATCCCTAATGGGGTAGGCAGAGCGTAAACGACCGAAACAAAGGTCGTTTCGCCACGTCTGACAAAGTTTTAAGGGTTATTTAAGATAGCTTTGTAAGTATATTGCTGACGATACTAGTCATTAAAAACAACATAATTCACTACAAACGCAGTGAATCGAAAAATCAGTCCAACAAAATCAAGTTACAGTAATTAAGATAATTAAGAACCTCATAAATTTGCGATTCATAGTTTGTTGTAGTAACAGGAAGAAAAATTGCGAATAATGGCCACCAACGCCAATTTCTACATGTTACTACAACTTTAAGATTCAAATTATCTCAATTACTATTTCTACTAATGGGGCGACACATTAATGAATAAATGAATAATTTACGTTTATGTGTTCCAAAAAAATCATTGCTTTTTTTGTTATTTTAGAAAGTAACAAAGCTAAAATTAAGTTAGATAATAAATGCTTTTGATAATCTCAGCATCGAACGCGAGATTGTTCGACACAGTAATATAAATTTCTTCCATACTAGACTGGGAGCACGAGAAAAACATAGAAAGTGGCACCTGCATTTCCTCCCGGGCATGCAGTAAAAACCGACTAAGGGATTCGACGGTTTCAGTATATTGCAACTTAGGCGATGTTCTGACAACCTGTCACTGCAGCAAAATACCTACAAATCTATCTTAAATGATCCACAAAACTTTGTCAGACGTGGCGGAACGACCTATGTTTTGGTCCCCATTAGGGATAACGGTGTGATTATATATGTAGTAAAATAAAAAGATTTTACCATCTGATCCTGCAATTGCTAAAGCATCCCCTCCATCTTCTGTAACCAAAATAATTAAGTGTTTGATGGTTTGTTTGAATATTTGGAAATAAGCACAGGAACCAGTTTCTGCTTTCATGACACCATCATCAAGCACCCTGTATATATAATTATTATTTTAATGTCACACACCTACAAAAATCAAATTACTTGATAGATACCCATTTAAGAATTAATAATAGTGACTGGAAATAGCCTCAAAAATCTCCCAAATATTTATCCATTCAACTTTTTATCCGACATTACCGGGGCATAATATGATCTAAGGTCTCAAAATACAGAAAATTAAAATATACCTTAAAAATATTTATGTTTAGATTGATATTAATCTATACATATAATAAAACTACTTAAAACTACTTAACCGATTTAAATGGGATTTTTTTTATTCAACTCAGTGTGACCCGGGTTGCAACTTAGGATACCTAAAGTAACGCCACCTTACTTAGAGGGTAGGCTTGAAATTTGAATTTGGCTGTTTATTAACCGATTTTGATGAAACTTTCTTTACTCGACTGATTGTTATCTATTCAAAATTATAGGGTACAAATAATCACGCCACCTGTGGGGGGGTAGGTAGGAAATACAGTTTTGATTGTTTCTTACCCGATTTGATGGTTTTTTTTATTCAGCTGAATGTTACCTCGCCTAAAACTTTATAGATATACATAAAAAACCACGCCACCTGACTAAGGGAGTAGTCAGAAAAATTGAATCCACATGTTATTTCACAGAACTTTATTGAACAACTGAATTGACATACACTCAAAGTAGAAAAGGAAATGATATATGAGGTTTAGCTTACGTACATCATAAGTCAACTTTTTGTGTATTAAAAAAACGTAAGTTGTAAATAATTTTAAATATTCAATAGTTAATGAAAAATTCAACGAAAAAAATGTATCATGATTTGTATATAATTAATTGATCCCTTTAGGGGACAAAAAGAAATGGAAACAAAGAAACAACCGTTAGGTAACACAACTCCTTCCATATTTAAGTAGACAGGAACATAGATTATTTTTCTTCCATGCTGGACTGGGAGAGATAGAAAAACATAGAATGTTCCAGCTGCCCTTCCTCCCGGGCATGCTGTAGAAGTCAGCAAAAGGGACTCGAGGGTTACAGTGTATTGTAATTTAGGCGATGGGGTGACAACCTGTCACTATAGCAATACACATTACAATCTAAAATTGCCCTCAATTTTTGTCAGACGTGGCGAAAGCGCCTTTTACGAGGAGTTTGACGCTCTGCCTACCCCGTAAGGGATAAAGGCGTGATTTTATGTATGTATGTATGGAACATAGATTACCTACTGTAATGTACTATTTAATGTAATGTAAGGCTATATTATACTTATCCCAATTATGTAAAATTTATAACAAAAAAATACGTCGATGTTCAAAATCATAACCACCACGCGTACGGAGTCGCGGGCACAGCTAGTTAGTAAATCATTATAATGCATAGTCAATTTTGACAACTAGCATTAAATTTTCGGAAAAAACATGATAACTCTGTATACTATTTCGATTTTATTGTTTTTTTAGTAACGCAAGTGACAAAAAAGCGAAGTAGTACTACTGAGTTACTATATTTTTGTATAAACTTAATGCTATTTATGCATTACAATCATTTCAGAATGTATCAATCTAAATGTAAATATTATTTTAAGCTATATTTTAATTTTCTCTACGAAAATTTTGAGACCTAAATTAGCTGGGATATGGTAATGTCGGTTAAAAAGTTGATTCGGGTTTCCGGTTTCGGTTCGGTTAAAAACTTTAACTCAAGTCACTATAAATAATTTTTATGATAAGAAAATAATTTCGCGAAGGGAGGTCGTGTTTTGTATGTTTGTGACCTTTATATGCTCATGTGTGCCATAAACTGTTAAATTAATAAATATGAGGTTGGTAAACTGTCCTGTCTTCTCTTTATCATAACCATAAATTAAATATTGTTGTTTAATAGATGTATTTTACCTGAGAGTGCAGCTGATTGTGAGCCGGCACCGGCTCTGCTGTTAGGTCCAACGGCTTCAGCTATAAAAGACACATATTCATATTCATATTTGTTTATTGCATTCATATGGTAGATACAGTTATGCATATGATACCCTTTATTTGTGAGATACGAGGGTATAGAAAGCATTTGATATCAACGTTGTTCAGGAGCTTTAACCCTTGATTTTTTTTTAAATACTAATATAGGAATAACACAGTTTTATCTACGTATATCTATACTAATATTATAAAGAAAAACGATTTGTATTTTTGTGTGTATGTTTGTAACGAATAAACTCAAAAACTACTTGACCGATGTGTAAAATTCTTTCGCCATTTATCTTCTTCTTCTGTCGTGTGGGTATCGAGTCTATCGACCCGATGAACCCTGGTGTCAGAGTTTTTAAACCGCCTAGTAGCACAACTATCAGGCCTCTGACATGGTTTGAGTAACGACCACTATCAAAGACAGCGACCGGGACCGACGGCTTAACGTGCCCTTCAAAGCACGAAATCTTTTTCTTTTTCGGACAATCAGGTGATTCAGCCTGCAATATCCTAACCAAACTAGGAAAAAATTCACAAAGTGATGAATTCTCAAATATCAACTTTGTGTTTCCCCCCCCCGGGAATCGAACCCAGGACCTCCAGATCGGGAGTCCATGGCACTAGCTACGAAGGCAGTTAATAAACCATTAATAAACTACGTTCACCTTAGGTTACTTTTTACGGCGGGAAAATATCTGATTCTTACGGGAATACTCACTAAGTAAGCCGCAAGTGAAACTGAGCTAGAGCTAAGGCTAGTTGAAATATAAACTTTGTATTTTTTTGAGTTGATGAACTATGTATTTTCGTGTCATATGAATTGAGTTCAGCAGACACGTTATTTTTATCCTAGAAAAAAGCCCCAGGCTCCATTGATACTATACATCTACATTTTGCGTACAAAAGTGAAACTTTCTTTTACCGTTTGATTCTGATAATGCTGCAGCTAGTCCTCCGTTATCTGTAATTTTAATACCAATTTGGTTATGTCATGTTACATTGTGTAGATTTATGTTTTTTTTATCGTATAATAGCTTGGTATTATTATACTTTATGTATAGCTTTAAGTTACGACATTGTGTTCTATTCCGGGTGTAAGGGACTTATAAGGGGTTGCCTAGTCAACAAAACTCATCAACTTACACGGGGAATTTCTTATAGGAGATGAAAAAAAAGTTGACCTTCCCATATAAAATTGCCACCTCGATCAGAAAATTAATATGGAACAACCATATATTATTTTTCACTTCCTGAAAAACAACTCGTGGTGATAGTGATTCAGTTTCGTTGACTGAGCAACCCGTATCAGTTTGCGGGACGCTGTCCCTTACACCCCGTCGATTACCTGATTCCGCTTCCGACAATGAAGCAGCTTCTGCGACACTGTCGGGGCCAATAGCCAGGGCTGCAACACAATAAATTATGATAAAATACTTTGAAACTATTAGGTAAGTAATTTAAAAATTTAAGAGCAATGGAATTCAGTTCTCTTATAATAAAGCAAGCTGAAAAAAGCTATGGTCCTAAATAAATGCGAAGACAGATTTGTATTTTTATCTTGTATCTTATTTTACAATTTTAAAGAAGATATATATGATAAAGGGGTGGGCTATTTGAGTAGGTTAACTTTAGTTTTAAGTGGCATAATATTGTAGTTTGTATATTGACATGTTTATTCTAATAAAAATCTTCATTTAAAACATTAAAATATTACCGTCTGAATATGACTCAGCACTAGCATCTGATCCATTGTTTGATTTAGCTGAAAATAAGATAAAATAGATGTTATAAAATTTAATATCAAATTATTACAAATGAGAGTGCGAAAATGAAATGCTTTATGTTTACTGACAGCTCATACAAGTTATATGCAAAAAATTACATTTTCTCCCATTTGCTCGGAAAAGGCTTTATTAATTTTAATTAACAAAACCTACATTCACTCTATTCGGTCCTCATATTCACAGACGCCAGCAATTTCTCTAAACTACAACAGCTCACACACCTGTATGGTTTAGGTATTTTTTAGTTCACAGTATTGATAATTTTAAGACTGAATACGCCTACAACTTTTTAAATTTACAAACTGTAATGAATGAATGAATGGAATGTGCACCTGTCAAAGGCGCCAAGCAAATCTGAAATGTCAAAATATTATGGAGGAATCGCAAGTTTGATGTTTGTTTTCAAGTTTATTGTAATCGCAAAATGAGAGAAAAGTTAAGTATACTATACAAATGAAGGTCTCGTTAAATTTACTCGAACTAAAATTGTTTTTTTTTCGGTCTCAGAGTAATGAACTATGATACCGGGTGTAAGGGACATCGTCCCGCAAACTGATAAGGGTTGCTCAGTCAAAGGAACTGAACCACTTTCACCGGGAAATTCTTTCAGGAGATGAAACATAAAATTTACCTTCCCATACTAAAAGACCACCTCGATCAGACAATTTGTATAAAAAACCATTATTTTTCACTTCCTGAAAAAATACCTAGTGAAAATTGTTCAGTTTCATTGACTGAGCAACCCCTATCAGTTTGCGGGACGCTGTCCTTCCACCCGGTATGAGCTGTCAGTAATCATAATCATCTTTATGGTGAACGGGTCATATCACTATTCTTCAATATTTAGTGCTATGGACTAACTGTCTCCGTGGTCTAGTGGCTAGTGCCATGGACTCCCGATCCGGAGGTCCTGGGTTCGATTCCCAGGGGGGAAACACAAAGTTGATATTTGAGAATTTATTACTTTGTTAATTTTTCCCCAGTTTGGTTAGGACATTGCAGGCTGACTCACAACACAGGGTATCCTAGTGTGAGGATCAGTATGCTGTATATTTTTATGACTTTTGTAAAACTGAATAAATCTTCTTATCTTATCTAATCACCTGATTGGCCGAAAGGGAAAAGATTTCGTGCTTCAGAGGGCACGTTAAGCCGTCGGTCCCGGTCGCTGTCTTTGATAGTGGTCGTTACTCAAACCATGTCAGAGGTCTGGTAGTTGTGCTACTAGGCGGTTTAAAAACTCGGACACCAGGGTTCATCGGGTCGATAGACTCGATACCCACTCGACAGAAGAAGAAGAAGAAGAAGAAGAATATTTACCATAGGATTCTGACAGTGCAGCAGCATTCGCAGTTCCTCCACCAGCACCAGTGTTACCTGCTGCAATGTTAATAAGACTGAATTTATTAAAAAGAAAAAGATGGAGTGAAGCTTTTCTCTATTTGATTTATTTTTATTGTGTAATCTGTATTTTTTGACGATCATATTATTCATTGACATTTTTATTATTATTTCAATGTAATTGTGAAATTGATAATGTGAAATAAATGAATCTAATCTAATCTATAGTGGTTTTAACATTGTTGCTTGTAATATTACGATGAATTTAAGCCCGTGTTGATAAACCGCTCTTGAGACTGACAGCAAGTTTGAGTTTGCATCAGAAATGGCAGTTCAGTTCAAAAGAGGGAGTGAAGCTTTTCTCCATAGTGGTTTTAACATTGTTGCTTGTAATATTAAGATTAATTTAAGCCCGTGTTTATAAACCGCTCTTGAGACTGACAGCAAACTTGAGTTTGAATCAGAAATGTCAGTTCTGTTCAAAACGACTTGTCAAATCTATACTTAATATTGCTTTCAATTTTGAGATCGTTTTAAATAAACGAACCAAAATATATTTAACAACAAAACGTCATCACGTCATTATATATTTGATGAAAATAATAAATTTGGCCAAAGTAAAATTTGATTTCTTTTCTAATGTGTTTTTGTCTATATTGACCGTATTGAAATAAGATATGAAGATAAGGGTGGCACCAGAAAATAAAATATTTTTCAAGTGGTCCTGTAAAACGTTTTTTACTGAATCTTACCATATTTTCCGGTAAAATATAATATTTTGCGGTAAATTACGTTTTTACCGTATTTTACCGGGGTAATTCTACCGCTTTACACCTCTACTTACCACTGGCGCTTGCGGCAGACCTGGCAACTGCGTTGCTGGGTCCTACACTTCCTGATAAAGTTAAAATGTGTATCATTATAATATAATAAAATATATGTAAATAATAAAATGAAATTAATTTTATTTATTGAGTTAAAACATAAGTACAAACAGTCCGTCAATTGCACGTCTCTTTGTAAACTTTATTCTCCTACCTATCCATATTCTATTCCACAGTCAGATCATTAAAATAGGAATTTTTACTTAGCATTCAAAATCCTTAAAAAAATACTTTAATCGTGACTTGTCAAGTTTTTAACAGAATGTTCTTTTTGGATTTAGCTATCGAAAAAAGGTTACCTGGACTTCGACCTGCTCCAGCTGCAAAGACAGAATATTTTGTAATAGACAAGAAGGTATATTATAAAAAAATATTTGGCAAAAAGCTAAACAATATCAATAACTTCCATGCTGGACTGGAAGCGAAAGAAAAACGTAGAATGTGCCAGCTGCATTTCCTCCTGGGCATGCTGTAAAAACCAGCTAAGGGATCCGAGGGTTTCAGTATATTGCAATTTAGGCGATGGTCTGACAACCTGTCACTACAGCGATATACCTACAAATTGGCGAAACGACCTTTGCTTAGTTAGTTTACGCTCTGCCTACGCTATTAGGGATAAAGGCGTGATTTTATGTATGTATGTATATCAATAAAGATTTTCTGATAAATATGTTTTAATAAAACATACACAGCAATTCCAAAAAAAAACATCAAGTGTATGGAGAAAATGGAGGCGATCCGATTTCCAATTACCACTACTTACCTATGTATAGAATTGGCCGAGTTACAGAAGGTACTATTAGGTTTATATTTATTATAAATATTTTTTAGATAAAGCTGGTTTTAATACTTCTATTATATAAAAATGTTCGACATTAAGGCTCGTATTTGTAAACAGCACTTGAGATTGACAGCCTGTTTGAGTTCGTATTAGAAATGTCACTTCAGTACAAAATGACTTGTCAAATCTATACTTAATACTGCTCTCAATCTTAAGATAGCTTTACAAATACGAGCCTATGTATTTTTCTTGACAATTTAAATGGAAATATCATTTACCTCTAGACTCGGCAGAACTTCTTGCAATTGACCTGGAGCCTTGGCGTTGACCTAGACAAATATATTTCTTAAACTACCTTTATAAGATTGTGGCTTCAAATGAATATTACACGAATCAAAAAAGAAACATTGGACAAACACTAATTATAAATACTCAGAGAGGCGCATTGAGAAAAGCGGATCATTTTCATAATTTTAATATTTCCATTATTTTATATGATTTTCTTCCATGCTGGCCTAGGAGCAAGAGAAAAACATAGAATATGTCAGCTGCATTTCCTCCCGCGTATGCTGTATAAACCAGTTAAGGGATCCGAGGGTTTTGGTATATTGTAATTTAGACGGTGGGCTGACATCCTGTCACTACAGCAGTATACCTACAAATCTATCCTAATTAACCCTCAAAACTTGGTCAGACGTGGCGAAACGACCTTTGTTTAGGTCTTTTACGCTCTGCCTAACCCGTTAGGGATAAAGGCGTGATGTTATGTATGTATGTATTTTATTTGATTGTTCTGATTTTTTTTAAAATAAATAAATAGAAAATATGATATTCTCTTACCATGTCTAGATCGAAACCTATCCATAAGTATTTTTGCTCTAGATTGTCTCGCGTCTCCTGAATAAAGTACAAAATATTTTAGAAATACAGGGTGGTAGTTATATAATCTCGTTTGTTGGCTAAAACGATGTTAACAAAAATATATTTAAGTAACGCATTTTGATCCAATTTATTTCACATGCATTTATTTCCATTCTGGCCTGGGAGTGAGAGAAAAACATAGAATGTGCCAGATGCATTTCCTCCCGAGCATGCTGTAAAACTCAGCTTAGGGATTCGAGGGTTTCAGTATATTGCAATTTAGGGGATGTGCTGACAACCTGTCACATCAGCAATATACATACAAATCCATCTTTAATAACCCTCAAAACTTTGTCAGACGTGCGAAACGACCTTTTATAAGGTCGTTTACGCTCTGCCTACCCCATTAGCGATAAAGGCGTGATTATATGTATGCATTTATTTCCTGTAATACTTTTTTGTTTTTTTACTATTTACAAAAAGTATACAGAAAATACAAAATAAAACTTAATAATAACAACTTCCTGTTTGAGTCATTCCAACTTATTTTAAAAATAAATTATAATTTATTATTTTGAAATAGAATATAATATAATTGAACCCATTCAATTGATTCAATTGGATTCATTCAAGTGGTGAAATAATTAATTAAATTAATAATTAGGTACAATTAATACAAAAATATATGATAAGTTTACTTACCATTGGAATCCGAGGTTTCTCCTAGAATTCCCAAAGGAATCCCTAGGGCAAGTGTAACTAAAATTAAATGTTTTATCCTCATCACCGAGAGGATTAAAAAACTTCAGCAAAAAATGTTACCCTCATTTTATACGATACAGAACTATAAAATTTCACTATCTTTAAAAGTCGTGAATCAATTTTATTTGAAAAGAAAGCATAATTTGTTATTAGTATTCTACGTGTTATGAGGCACTAAATCAGATTGTATTTATTTTATATTTAATACCCACTAAATATATATATACTTTTTTTGAAATAGCTTCTGAAAATAAATAAATCTCATCTAAATGATACACCTATCACTAAATTAAGGTAAGTTCTTTTTTATTTTCTGTCATTTTGAGTGATTAGACAACAGATATAATTCGCACTAAATAAAACATTAGTTACCTAACTTGTAGTCATATACATCATGTATCAGAAAGGGTATATGCACTCGAAAGGATATGAACCATCCCATGAAACTGAACAACTTTCCCAAAGGAACATAGTTCGAAATACGAAAAAAATATATTTACTTCCTATATTAGGTACACGCGCTATCAGCTAATGCATTTTGTATGGAAGGCCATTTTTTTTTCCTCTTTTGACCTTTGGGAAAGTTGTTCAGTCTCATGCGCTGGTTTATACCCTTTCGGGTGTATATACCCTTTCTGTTACATGTTGTAAACGGTTGAATTTTTATTAAAGTAAAATTTATATTTTTTTTCGTCCTCTTAGTACAGCACTGTCGACATTATATAAAAATACGAACTTGGTTCTATGGTGAATTCTCAACACGATTATTGTGCACGTGTAGAGTAATGAGTGTAATGGCTTGGACGATCTATTTATATTTCAATATATTTTATATTTATTATGTCAATCATACCGGGTGTAAGGGACAGCGACCCAACTGATACGGGTGGCTCAGTCAACGACACTGAACAACTTTCGCCAGGAAATTCTTTCAGACATTTAAAATAAAATTTGGCTTTTCCTTACAAAATGTTCACCAATTTGCATGGAAAGGGCAAAGTAATTTTTTTCTTCCTGGAAGAATTTCCTGGTGGAAGTTGTTTAGTGTCGTCGACCGAGCAACCCCTATGAGATCGCGGGACGCTGTCCCTTACAACTGGTAAAAAACAATATCTTAGGGCAGCAACACACAGACGCCACTTACTGCGCGCAAGGTTGTGCTCAATACGCTTTCAATGCTTTTTGCATTACGCTTTACGTTAAGACAAGCTATATCAGCATTCTTAATCCACAAGTAATGATGTTGACTTCAACTGATCTAGATTCAAGATATGCTCATCAAGCAATTATCAGTTCGAAGTCCAAATCATCGAAACCACGTGTCAGCATTATGTGACGTCAAATTATTAGTATTTAAGCCCATGTTTTAGTTTGTAAGTTGTTCTTACTGCACCGAACGATCTTCGGACAAATACATCTGCTTGCTCCCATAAGTCTGCCGCCTTTCACTTATTTTCCTTAAGTGGCGCAGCCGGTTGAGCCGTCTCAGTAGAAGACCGACGACGCTGATTCCTGGAGGCCGCCATCTGGAGGACACGACTGAAGAACCAGACCGACGACGGACCCCTGGATCGACGCAATCGATAGCGACGCTTGGACCCTCTCTACGTGTGTTTCGACGCTTTGGAGACGGACAACGAACCTACAAATGTCTTAAGAAGAAGTATCGAGGCTACGCAACTTTGGGAACTGCAGAATTGTCCAGAAGAGCAGAAGATCCACGGAATGGGAACCAACACGACCGTTGCGGTTATGTGAGTAGTATCTGTCACTTATCCCAGTCCTATTTTTCCCTTCCGTTATTTATTATCGTTCATTAGATAGGTATAATTAATTTTACTATATACTTTAAAACGTACATAAAAATAAACATAATTGATATTTAAGTTGATGAATTTTATATAAAGAGAAAAAATAAACAAATAACTTGTTAGGGAACCGTATTATTTTGTCGAAAAGGACGCTCTGCCTTCTGACTCTATAATACCAAAATATAAACTATTTCCTTACCACACAAGACGCTCCGCTTAACTGGTAATTTAATAGTAATTTCGGAAAAAAAAATCATTATATAGGGACTTGTATTATTTTGTCGAAAAGGACACTCTGCCTTCTGACTCTATAATACACATTTTAAACTATTTCTTTACCACGACAGACGCTCCGCTCGACTGGTAACTTAATAGAAGTCTTCGTTAGTAAAATAAATAAATAATACTCCGAAAAGAAAATAGATTTATAAAGCATATAAATTAAAAATGGAAGGAATAAAAGTAGTTCATCAAACAATAATAGATATTATACCAATATTTAACGGCGATGCAATTCAATTACCTATGTTTATTAAAAAGGTTCAGTACATGTTAGATTTATGTAAAGGATATTTAAAACAAAATGAATATTTATATCACATTATAACTAGCAGACTTTCCAAGGAAGTTTCTTTAATTATCGACGCACAAAATAATATCAATTCATGGTCAGAACTAAAGGAATTGCTAATTAGAAATTATGGGGACCCGCGATCCGAAGATAGTATTTTGATGGAATTAGATTCATTGAAAATAAAAACAGGCGAAAGTTACACACAATTTTTTCATAGAATTAAGTACGTCCAGAGCGGATTGTTTTTAAAAATAAGTCAGGTAACTGAAGACGCGGGAGTACGTAAAGCCAAACAAGAAATGTATAAAAAAACCGCATTGAATATTTTTCTGTATAACTTATCAAACCACTTGATGAAGTCGTACGTTTAAAAAATATTAGTACTCTAGAGGAAGCTCTGACTGCCGTGAACGAGGAACAAAACTTTCTCTCAGCTTACGACAAGAAGAACTCTTTTAATTCGTTACAAAATCAAGTTACTTTTGCGGGAATAGATAGAGTAAACCAAAATGTTTATAATCAAAATGTCAGGTCTAGTACAAACTATGTCAATACGCAGCAACATCGTCCGATAACAAACACAATAAATTCCAATCGGCAGTTTGCTATCCGTCAGCAAAACTTCAGTAGGCCAAGTATGAGTAATAACAGGCAATACAATGACCAAAGTTTGCATTTTTTAAATCACGAGAATAGTATACAGGGTGAGTCTAACAACCAAAGTGATGTGTACCAATATGAAAATATGGGAAATTTTCGGACGCCGGCCTCGAACCTAGGGAACGGATAATGTTTAATTACAGTACTAGTAATTCCGCATTAGCATACGTTGGGATCCCGGAATTGAACGGAAAATTTTTAGTTGACTGTAGTAGTACCCGATCTTTCATTAGTCCGCAAAAGGCATACGAATTTTATGATCAATTTATAAAGTATGAACCTTTTGATGTTGTTAGTACTCATTCCACGAGTATACATACTGAAACACTAAAAATTCCGATTTTCCCGACGTTTCATAAACTGGAACCATACAAATTTTATCTTTACGAGGTAGATCCAAATTACGACGGATTACTGGGTAAGGACTTGCTGATACTGTTAAAATCCAAGGTGGATCTGGAGAACAACAAATTTGTCACAAAAAATTTCACACTTGATTTGTTTTCTAATCAACCTGTAGACAAAGTGATAATTTTTTCTACGAGAAAAGAAGTAAAAATTAAATCACCGGCAAATATGTCACAATATCACGATAATTATGCAACAACAGCTACGGCACGAAATTATCAAGACGACGAGGTAATTCAGCTTACTAAGCACTTTGATATCGAGCAACACGTCGACAACGCATCTATTATCGTAAACAATATAAAAGAGTACAGAGACGAATTCAGGGACAAAGGAAACGATAAGTTAATAGGGAATAAATTAAATATAATATTTTTAAAGCGTATAGACGATAGGAAAAGACAGATTACAAAAATAAGTACACCTGTCCAAGCCAAACAAGTTGAAAACAAACTAGGTGAGATGCTCATAGAAAAGACCAAGTTTAATTCACCTTGTTGCACCCCTGAACACTATGAGAAAATGAAAATAGTAGATTTCAGACGTTTAAAGGCAAAAGTTCGAGAAAAGATAGGGGGGAAAGAAAAGAGACGTTAGGATTAGTTAGATAACCGGGAGTTAATGCAAAACATTATTGACAATAGGTTTAATTTCATAACTATTAAAAAACATTTTGTGGGTACACTTTTAATTATTAATTAGTATAATACTTCCTGTCCTAACGTAAAATTATCCATATTCCTTAAAAACCTATACCATACTTCCATCCTTACCTAGAAGTGACAGGTATGAAATTCAGAACCATAACACGGCAGTGTCGAGACACCAATGAACAACACTGTTGTACCTGTATGACAATGACAATTTCGCCGGTTATCCCGTTGAAGCTGCATTGAACAACAAATGTCACTGAATGATGAGAAAATACCTAAACATTGACAACCCCTACTTCAGCATATTGCAGAAACCCATATTGGATGCTGTACACAGAAGAGGATATCACCTACGTCCTGCTATCCGTCAGCTTCAGACAACGAACGTCTAGAAAACCAAGTCATCGATCGACCAAGAAGTATCGACATCAGAGAGATAAAACTTTGTGATAGATAGCACCGACGGAACATCAGATTTTAGTTCATAGCATAGGTTTATATTTCATTATTTTCTTAGTTATATACTTGTTTATATAAGATACAAATAAATACCTTTTACGTTTTTATTTACATAGTAGATTTTTCCAGAAGTCGAATTCTTCTCCTTCTAGAAAAATCTCAAATAAGAATGGAGAAGTTAAGAAATGCTATATCAGCATTCTTAATACACAAGTAATGATGTTGACTTCAACTGATCTAGATTCAAGATATGCTCATCAAGCAATTATCAGTTCGAAGTCCAAATCATCGAAACCACGTCTCAGCATTATGTGACGTCAAATTATTAGTATTTAAGCCCATGTTTTAGTTTGTAAGTTGTTCTTACTGCACCGAACGATCTTCGGACAAATACATCTGCTTGCTCCCATAAGTCTGCCGCCTTTCACTTATTTTCCTTAAGTCGCGCGTAGCGATGAACTCTACGTCAACGCATCCCTCTGCCAGGACGCGCGCGTAAGGTGACGCATGTGTGTTGTAAGCAATGCAAAAAGCATTCGCAATACAAAAAAGCAGCGCAACCTTGCACGTGGTATGTGGCGCCTGTGTATTGCTGACCTTATTATAAAGAAAAATAAAAATCGATGACAAATTAAATTCAGTAATGCAATTATAATTTTTTTATTTAAGGTTCATACATTGTGCGTAGTAAGTTAAATAGCTGATACGATGAGCTGCATATCTGTAACAAAATTTAAATAATCAATCAGTTTAAATAGTCTTCACACCGATCTTCGGTGATGGCGGCAAATATCCCAGAGATCAGCCAACTGCACAGGACTAGTTTTTAGTGCCCAAGTGTTTGCGCTACACACAGCTGCAATCTATATTCCTTCAATCTCTTATTCCGAAGGGACAGATTTACTGACACGACCAAAGATAAATAAGGAGCAGGACCGACAATTTACATGCCCATCCGATAGCATGGATCACCTTACTATTCAGACAATCAGGTGATCAGCCTGCAATATCCTAACCAAACTAGAAACAACAACACAAAGTAATTGTCCCCCGCTGGAAATCGAACTCGGGACCTCCGGTTTCAGAGCCCATGGCTCAGACCGCTAGACCACGGAGGCAGTTAAAAAAACAGTATGTTTCTTATAGAAGAGGTACGTATAGATAAAAATTTATGGTACATTATGATACCTATTTATTTTTAAATAATGTTTAGAATCATTAGGCATTGCTTGCATAAAATTGTAATTAATCCAAAAATATCCTGCTAGGTACTGTTATCTATTAAATATTAACGTCGCTATGACGTATGCATAAGAAAGACTATGATAAATTCGTCACTCCCGCTACTGTTTCTGTAGCTCAGTTCGTAGAGTGATACATACATACATACATAACATCACGCCTTTATCCCTAACGGGGTAGGCAGAGCGTAAAAGACCTAAACAAAGGTCGTTTCGCCACGTCTGACCAAGTTTTGAGGGTTATTTAAGATAGATTTGTAGGTATATTGCTGTAGTGACAGGTTGTCAGCCCATCGCCTAAATTACAATATATCGAACCCCTCAGATCCCTTTGCTGGTTTATACAGCATGCGCGGGAGGAAATGCAGCTGACACGTTCTATGTTTTTCTCTTACTCCCAGGCCAGCATGGGAGAAATAGAGTGATGGACCGGAATTGTAGAGACGCAGGTTCGAGTCCTGCCAGAAAGGAATTTATTATTTTTTTCTTTTATATTATACGTATTCAATTGTTTCTGTTTAACTTACTTGGCTATAAGTGCTAAGGTTCATCGTGACAAATTTTTTAGCTGTCAGCTTGAAGGGTCTTCGAGTCCTCAAAAGCAACATCAGAAGAATTTTCTTCGTCTCAGCATCAGCATATATCCAATCCGAGCAGTAAATTTTCTCTGATAGCGCTTCACTCTAAACATAATAAGGTTTTTAAAGGAAATTACTGAGTATCTTGGCCTACATACTTGTAAAAAATATATGTGTGTTAACTATTCAAAGTCAAAGTCAAATCATTTATTTCCAAATAGATTCCCTAAGAACACTTTTAGAAAGTCACAAGCGAGTCTATTACAAATAAAATTATATCTGTGTCAAAAAATAAAATAAAACTATATCACAATGAAGAAGAAGCATGAGAAACTAGCACTTTGCGCACCTCCCTTCGTTTTATCTTATTCTTACTATTGTCCTTCTTTTTGTTCAAAATAAGGTTTCTGACCGCAATGTGTGCCAATTTCTAAGGCTTCACTGAAATATCAGAGCTCCATATCTACATCTTTGTCATTAGTATAGTCATCTAACTTATAATAGGCTTTCCGACATAATGTGTTTTTAATATTATCTTTAAATTGATTTTCTGACAAATTTAATATATGGTCAGGTATTTTGTTATAGTTTTGTATACTTAGACCTAAAAATGTTTTTTTAACTTTAACTTTTTTTTTTTTTTTTTTTTACTATATATAGGCGAGCATTTGTCCGCCATCTCACCTGGTGGAAAGTGACGATGCGGACTATGTTGAAACATACTCACCTATGTAGTGCCTATTCACTCTCGCCTTGAAAAGGCCCAGGTTATATTGTTCCGGAAACAGATCCGCCGGCAGGGAGTTCCACTCCTTAGCCGTTCGCATTAAGAATGTGGAAGCGAACCGCTTCGTGCGAATTTGTGGTATATCCACGACATAAGGGTGGAACCCCTGTCCACGCCTCGTGCTCCGGAGATGGAAAGGGGAGGGGGGTATAAGGTCATGAAGTGCTAACGCGCACTCCCCGAAATGTATCCTGTAAAATACCGACATGCACGCCACTCTGCGACGGTGCTCAAGGTTCTGTAGTTTTGCCTCAACCAGTGCTGAGTCTCCAATGAGCTTCTTAGCGCGTTTCTCGATTGAGTCTAAGGCAGCCAGCTGGTATTTAGCTGAACCGTCCCAAAGGTGGCAGCAGTACTCCATACACGATCGGACTTGAGCTGTGTACAACTGCAATAGCTGTCCCGGTGTGAAGTATCGCCTCACCTTCGAGAGGATACCAAGTTTTTTGGCAGCTGTTGTGGCCAGAGACTCAATGTAACGTCCAAAGTTCAAGTCGGACGTAAGGCTCATACCAAGAAGCTCAAGATGGTCAGAAATCGGTACGGATACATCCCGGAAAGTTGGAGCCAGGTTAAAAGGACTCCGTTTTGTCGAGAATAGACACGCCTGGGTTTTGGATGCGTTGAACTTGACGAGATTGGCATCGCCCCACTCGGATATCACCCTTAGCGATGAGTTCAGACGATCCACCATGGACTCCCGACAAGACTGGATTGTTTCACTGTTGGCCCTTGCACTGGACAGATATCTGTCAACAACCGTGCTGTCATCAGCGTACCCAAAGGTATCGGGTGTAAACATGTCGTTGATATGCAGCAGGAATAAGGTTGCAGACAGGACAGAACCCTGAGGAACTCCGGCATCAATAGCCTGTTGTCCGGAGGAGCAGCCTTCTAAGACCACTTGTATGGATCGTTCTCTCAAGAAGTCCGAAATCCAGTTGCAAAGTTAACTAACCTAAACTGGGGTTAGTCAATTTTATTTTTGCTTCTAAGGGTCCGGTTATGCTTGTCACCATTTTTGGTAAAACTATGAATATTTTTCATTGCATATATAATATTTTCATATATAAATTGACATGGTACAGTTAAAATATTTATCTCTCTGAACAATTCTCTTAGAGAATCTCGAAATCTGAGTTTGTAAATTGCTCTTATGGACCGTTTTTGCAAAACAAAAAAATTATCAATGTCAGCAGCGCGGCCCCTCAGCAAAATTCCATAGGACATAATGCTGTGAAAATAACTAAAATATACAAGTCTTGCTGTAGCAACATCCGTGAGCTCTCGGATTCTTCGCGCAGCAAATGCGGCTGAACTTAGTCTCCCCGAAAAAGATGTAATGTGAGGGTGAGCCATTGACGTTTCGAGTCAAGTGTATAATCCCTAAGAAAACTGTGCTTTCGGTGAACTCTAATGTTTTATTATTAAGTACAACATCATTATTGGAAGAATGTACATTAGGCTAATTATTAAAACCTAATTGTATATTTCTAACTATGCTGTATATTTTTGGATTAATAATCTTTAACCAATAGTTAGTAAAAATATCCTTGATTATCAAATATTTATTACATGTCTATAACATCACAAAACTATTTATTATCATATTTTCCACATCTGGTAAAATCAACTAAGTGCACACAGGCTAGGCGTAAGGTTGCACCCAACACGCTGTTAATGCTTTTTTCATTGCCTACACACATGCATCACCTTACACAATACGCGCGCGTAGCACGTAAGGTGACGCATGTGTGTTGTATGCAATGCAAAATGCATTTACAGCGTGTTTAGCGTAACTTTACGCGCAGTAAGTGACGCCTGTGTGTTGCTGCACTAAAATTAGAAGTTACTTCTTATTTCTACTTACATGATCAACAAGAATTTGTCCCATAATACACTGAATGAAAATTTCAAATAGTAGAGAGACGAAAAATGAGAAGTAACGTAGAGACTTGTATAGATCATCAATTACCTGTAACATTAAGGAAACGACGTAGGTATAATGTACAAGTGATAGGCATTGGACGGTTTTCGACTAGACGGCACGGCGACGGCAATGCTGACGGCACAGCACCGTCGACGATACCGTGGAAGAGATAATCTATGAAAATCAATGAAAATATTCAAGTGGCAACGTTCTGGGCCGCCACTTTGTGATAGCCACGGCTTCGTGAGGGCACCGTCGCCGTGCCATCTAGTGGAAAAACACCCTATAGTTATACCTTTCTTCAAACTTCAATTTGAAAATAGCACCCCATGATAATGATACCTATAAAAAAAAGAGCCCGAAGGTGTAGTGGATAGGGCCGCTGCCTCCTGAGCGGGAGGAAGTCTCGGTTAATATCGTTTAATACTGTAGATATTAGTCGTTAAGCCATGTCAGAGGCCAGTGCTAAACATTGGCGGCTTGAAAATTCTGACCTAATCTAGGATTCAGTCTGGTTTCCCTTCTGGGTTGCGGAGGTCAGATGACAGCCGCTCTGGGTAAAAACCGGTACCCTCGTTCAATCCCCTAGATTAGGTAGCCGACCCCGTCAGATACGGGATAAGGCTAGGGAGATGATGATGATAATGATACTTATGTAAGCCTTTATTAAATGGGAAAGTTAGAAATATGTAGGTATTACAAACCGTAAAGGAAAATGCTGTAAGACAAATGAAAACTGCATCAAAAACATACGCTAGAAGCATTTCATTTCCTAAAGCCTTTTCTAAAGCAGATGATATCCTGAAACAAAGCAAAGAAGATAAAAACTCAATGCACGTACGCTTAATAAATAATTAAGTAAATGTTTTGGTTTATGATATTTACTCGTTGAGAAAGATATATCTTTTTATGATGTATATCAATTTCTTTTTTATGTCGTTATGAGTTTGATCTAAATTCTTCCCTTCTTTGATAAGGTTTATATCATCAATACTTATAAGATCCTGAAGACAATTTCCGAGAAGGTTCAATTCCATACAAATCAGGGTAACATACGTTATATTCACTACATTTACAAACATATACAGACGGATTACTATAGCAGTCATGAGGCTTTCCCATATGTATGCCACCCAGTACCACTTCACTTTATCGAAAGGGTACCATGCGTCAAACGGGTAAAGGTACGGAGAATCTCTGCCAAGTACCCGGTTTTCAAAAGTCATTAGCAACCATGGAAATGAATCTACTACAACAGTCAACACTGTACTAAATAAAGAAAAGAATCTTCCAACCATAGTGGACACCCTTGTGTACTTCTCAAATGTTTTGATATTTTCGTCCGAATAAAACGGAATCAAATCCCATAGGTTGTTCGAAAAATGATTGTGAATCTTGTGGTAGAGAGCTTTGTTGTTCATGATGGTGGATAACTTGACAACAGAGATCAAACAAGCGCCCATGTTCGGAGCAATATTGATCATCTCTAGCCAGTCGCTTAATCCGGTCAGGCATAGAGTGATAAACAACTGCATCAAAGTTAATAGCACAAGAGAACACAATACATAGGCAAAACCTTGTTCCTTAGATCTGATAGCTAATGGGTTTAAATATAATCTTCCGCCAATGGCCATTACGAAATCCAAGACTTTTAAGAATTGCTCCCGCGTCTCTTTGTAAGTCATTTTGAAAATGATTTACGAAACGTGATCACAGTTGCAATGACCAAGACACTATGACAAATATTGCATGTACATTGATTCTGGTTGTGTAAAGACCAGAAATCAACCTGTCAAATTAATTTGAAAAGGAAGTTTAAATCCATAAATGGAAGCTTGATCAAAGAATCAAATGTCCACTAATTTGAGGGGTATCCGTCATTTATCAGGTGAAGGCCAGTTCTGTCTTCAAATGAAAGACCACGCTTGTAAAATTAACGAAATCACTGAGGACGTTCCGTTATAATTATTCGTAGCTCTTCGCTGAATAGACTAAAGTCGAAGTTTGAATAGCAGGGATTAAATCGCTATTTAATATTGACAGAAATGGGTCAAGATGAGGAGGCACTCAAAGGTAGCGATTGCTTATAATTTGCGTCTATTGTTCGGGGCGGAATCGCAGAGGGCACTCTTGGGGGCTTTGATGCATCACTAATATGGGGATTAATCCTATGAGCATGTCATCCACTCCATGCTAATGTAGAATGGATTTTATACGGCTTTGTGATTCCCTTTGCTTATTTGATTTGGAAATGTAATTTTAATACTTGCTCGGTTTTGAGAATACGGGCTTTTGAATATGATTATAAATGTTTTGATGGAGCTAGCAACATCCATCTTTATATATAGGTGTATATCTATAAAATGGGAGATATTAATTATATTCTAACTATTTTCGCAAGAAATACAAACACAAATATTAACTTTAACTTTATAGCATACTGTTTTTTTTATGTAGAGATCCCTTTGCACATTTTGTAGATTGTATCAGGCGGACGGAATACGTCTTCCTTCCAAGACATTGTTATTCCATTCACAGAAAATATTACAACATTACGACCGAATAAAGGGCCAAATGTTCATTCAAATTGGGAATCTAAAAACGCATTCGTCTTCAAATTGTGTTCATTTGTGGAATGCCCTTAGAATCCATATAAATGCGAACTTACACGCTTATACCGATCGCCCTATAACCCGACCAGGGTAAGAAGACATCCCCTAACTAAGGTGTTATGGGAATTGAATAAGAATTCAATAAACTATAGAAGATCTTCTTATATTGGAAGTACAGGGGAGTGTTTGAGCCTTTTATGTGTATTCTTTATTCACACGCAATAGGATACGTTTTCATATGAAGAGGTATTTATATAGAGTTGGTAAAACCAAAAAAAAAATTTCTGGATAAAGCTACAGTAGTTATGTTAGCGCGTACTTTACTGTATATTTGGTATTATATTTACATTTCCATGCTGGCCTGGGAGCGAGTGAAAAACATAGAATGTGCCAGTTGCTTTTCCTTCCGGGTATTGGATCTGAGGGTTTCAGTATCTTGTAATTTAGGTAATATACCTACAAATCTATCTTAAATAACCGTCAAAACTTTGTCAGACGTAGCGTAACGACGTTTTTGTTTAAGACGTTTACGCTCTACGCTCACCTAGAAGCATTTCTTTTGGTTTGTGAAGTATTTATGTATTTAACTAATTTAATTTGTCAAATAAATACTTGCTCCCTTTATTCTTTAAACACATTCCCTCAAAACAAACTCGCAGCTCTATGTCCATCCAGAATTTCCATCAAAATGAAGACGTCACGAAGAATAATAAGGAATCTCGAAGGTTATGAGGTAGATGTGTTCCATCCACCTTCGTTGAATCACAATGGCGTTTTATTCGGAGGTCTTACACGTCAAATTTCACATCCTGAATGGGTTTCACCCCACCTCACTCTGCGTCTTTCATTTTGTTCTACTTTAGGAAGATTTTTACTACCGACGACGCCTTGCTACGCTTAAGTTTTGTAAATAATGCAGTGTTAAAAAAAAATAAATGGTAGCTAATAATTTTTCGTTTTTTTTTTTTTTTTGCCTATGATATGATGAGATGATTAACAAATGGAATTAGAGAATGTTGTTTCTATTGCGCAAGCGTTTTAGAAATTTTATATTTATTTACTTTTGATATTAAATTTACAATGTATACTTTTTTTATTGATTGAATTGAAACCTATTTGTGTTTTACATGTTGATCAATTGGTTTCTTAACAAAATGGTGCTGAATTGAGAATCACGCTTTCTTGTAAAAGATTAAAATACGATGTCAACAAATCTAGTTAAAATTCGAGATCGCGATGTGAAATTAACAAAGTATACTATGACATACGATTAAATAAATTAACTAAATATTATCCAGCCCCGTTGCGTCCCCGTCCCGTGTGCGCTAAACACCTCCAAACTTCTACCCTACGCTCTGAGCAAGGAATCTTTATAAATAGTTGTGCTTAATTTAATGGAAATCCGTAGTGCGTGCCAGGAAGTCAACGGATTGTGTGCACGAGAATAGGAGACGCTTAATTAAGTCTCTGATTGTCATTCGGAGGGTAAGCAAGTATTTTTATGAGATTAATGAAAAGGAAAATCAGGTATTTATTGATAAAGTGATTTGTAATCTAAACTGACTGCACAAAGTTAGATCCCACTGTCTAGAGTAAAATCAAAATTATGTTTAATAAATAATGACAGTGTTACTTATTTGATACCTGTTCACATCCCACTGTCAATTTATAAAAAAACGTAAATGGGACTATTAAAATAAGTTCGTGTCCTTTTCGCTAATGAAAGAAAATTACAAGTTTAATTTATATTTTTAATTTTAGATTACTGTTATATTGCAAATCGACACCATGATTTTAATAAAACGCAGGAAATCATCATTACTGAATGCTAAAATTTAAATTTGAAATAAGAATAAACGAAACGTAAAAAGCACGTTATTTCAAGCGTTATTTACTACAAAAGCATTCAGTATTCTCGTTTACCGGTCGCAAAGTCCTCAACGGGTCCTTTAATTAGTAAAATGCGATACTTATTCTCGACGTTCTCGTTCCTTGCTCGTTCGACGATGCTTCGCTCGAGTGCTCGAGAGATCGCTCCAGCGTTTTCACTTGAAACAACTCTTTGTTTACGTTTCCTTTTATCTCTAAGCTGTCTGTTTTTTCTTTGTTTTTTGAAATGCGATATTATTTTTTTGTCTGTCATGTGGGTTGCCGGTAATTTAAATTTTAAAAAAATCTTTATCTTTTTGCCGGATATTTTGATTTGATTTATGTGAAATAAAACGAAAGAAGTTATTTACTACAATTAAATGTATTCGGTGTTATTTTTACACAACTTCAAAATATTGTACTATTTTTAAAAGTCCTGTTATAATGAATTCGTTTCTAACGCATTCATTAATAAAAGTTCAGAAAATTAAATCATATTTGTGAATGCATTGCAGTATTTTTTTAACAAATATGCTTGAACAGAAACCTGAATTCAATTTATTTTACTTGGATTTCTAAAGTTAACTAAACTCTACGCAGACAATTTATTTTATGAAAAATATAATTTTAAAACCAGAATTGTTTTTACTCGTAGTGATTTGAAAGTCAAATTCTGTAAAAGCTAAAGTGAAAATTAAATACGGGCAAGTTTCAGTAACATGAATATTTAAACACTGCAACGTTCATATTTAGAGAAATTACTTTAAGTTAGTTTCGTTTTATATTAAAAAATCTAATTTACTGTAAAAAAAAGAATAAAATAATATTAACTTGGATACCTTGACAACACAAATTATGATTAATGGTTTTGAATCTCTTCTTAAATAAACAAAAATATAATTTGCCGTAGCCGTTGTAGAGGAATTCTTTATCTGCTATACGAAAACATTGGCCGATACAAATGACACCTATTTATTATTTCCACAATCGTGACATAGACGGCAATCATGGCGCAAAAAAACAGCAATAACAATAAAGAAGATAGTGGTATATGTCGCTTAGTTGTTTATATTTCCATGCTGGACTGGGAGCAAAAGAAAAACATAGAATGTGCCGGCTTTATTTCCTCCCGGGCATGCTGTACCAGCTAAAAAAAAACAGCTAACGGGTCCGAGGATTTCAGTATATTGTAATTTAGGCGATAGGCTGACAACCTGTCAGTACAACAATATACCTAGAAATCTATCTTAAATAACCCTCAACATAATGTCAGTCGTGGCGGAACGACCTCTGTTTGGTTTTTCATTAGGGCTAAAGGCGTGATTAAATGTATGTATGTTGTTTATATTTCTGACACACATACACAAATACAAGGTTTAACGCGGAAAACATTCTCTATAATGTTTGAGGGGTTCCAAATTGTCTCTAAAGTTTGATGCTTTATGTCGGTCTTAATAGAATATACCGGGTGTAAGGGACAGCGTCCCGCAAACTGATAGGGGTTGCTCAGTCAACGAAACTGAACAACATACACCAGGAAACTCTTTCCTGAAATTCCTGAGATAAAAAAAAATATTGACCTTGGTCAGATAATTTGTATGAAAAAGCAAATTTATTTGTTCACATCCTTATAAAAAAACCTGCTGATAGTTGTTTAGTGTCGTTGACTGAACAACCCCTATCAGTTTTCGGGACAATGTCCCTTACACCCGGTAGAGTACAGAGAATTTAGGTCTCTCTATCATATATCGTCACTTTGCGCACTAATAAGTATTATTTCTTCCATGCTGGACTGGGAGAGATAGAAAAACATAGAATGTTCCAGCTGCCCTTCCTCCCGGGCATGCTGTAGAAGTCAGCAATAGGGACTCGAGGGTTGCAGTGTATTGTAATTTAGGCGATGGGCTGACAACCTGTCACTATAGCAATACACATTACAATCTAAAATTGCCCTCAATTTTTGTCAGACGTGGCGAAAGCGCCTTTTACGATGCGTTTGATGCTCTGCCTACCCCATAAGGAATAAAGGCGTGATTCTATGTATGTATGTATGTATGTAAGTATTATAATCAGCACTTGAGACTGACAACGAGTTCGAGTTTGAGACCTGTCTAATCCTTAAAGTATTAAGTATGGATAAGACAGGTCTAAATTTTTATAAGAGCTACTGCTCTTAATCTTGAGATTGCTTTATAAATACGGGACTAATATTCTTAAGTTTTGTCATATATTCTTCCATGCTGGACTGGGAGAGATAGAAAAACATAGAATGTTCCAGCTGCCCTTCCTCCCGGGCATGCTGTAGAAGTCAGCAAAAGGGACTCGAGGGTTACAGTGTATTGTAATTTAGGCGATGGGCTGACAACCTGTCACTATAGCAATACACATTACAATCTAAAATTGCCCTCAATTTTTGTCAGACGTGGCGAAAGCGCCTTTTACGAGGAGTTTGACGCTCTGCCTACCCCGTAAGGGATAAAGGCGTGATTTTATGTATGTATATTTTGTCATATCTGTAACATTCTGGTTCGCTTTTGTCTTCGCTACCTCCCCTTTTATTACTCAAGGGCGATAGTCCGCGATTATTTTTCGAGACGTATTACCAGCATTACAGTAAATAATTGCTTAGACACTGTCTCAGCTGGGTGACTAAACTTGAACAATATTGCGATATAATAGACATTATAATGAACTGTGTTGCATTACCTATAGTTTTATTGAATATCATCTCCCTAGCCTTATCCCGTATCTCACGGGATTGGCTTCCTAATCTAGGTGATTGAACGAGGGTACTGGTGTTTACACAGAGCAACTGCCATCTGACCTCCGCAACCCAGAAGGGAAATAACCGTACATATGAAATTCGAAAACCGAAAAACACATTGGTACGAGGTGGGATTCGAACCACGACCTCCCGCTCAGGAGGCAGCGGCCCTATCCACTAAACCATCGGGCTCTCTCTATAGTTTTATATTCCTCTATCTATTCTATAGTTTTATTGAATAGATAGAGGAATATTAGTGGTAAGTAACAATAGTAGACAGACACTTGGTTGTATGCTGAATTAGCGAATAGCTAGTTATGTAAAAAAATATATATTTTTATTCATACATACATATGGTCACGCCTTTATCCCTCATGGGGTAGGCAGAGCGTAAACGACCAAAATAAAGGTCGTCCCGCCACGTCTGACAAAGTTTTGAGGGTTATTTAAGATAGATTTGTAGGTATATTGCTGTAGTGACAGATTGTCAGCCCATCGCCTAAATTGCAATATACTGAAACCCTTCGGATCCCTAAGCTGATTTTTACAGCATGCCCAGGAGGAAAGGCAGCTGGCATATTATATGTTTTTCTTTCGCTCCCAGGGCAGCATGGAAGCAAGTATATTTTTATACCCCGGTAAGATATCAAAGCTATTGTCTAATCTCAATCAATTACTATATTTTTGCAATAAGTACGATAATCAGTGTGGGATTGCCCGTTAATAGAAAAAAAACACACTTAGTCTACCTCTTCTTCTGACGAGTGGGTATCGAGTCTATCGACACGATGAACCCTGGTGTCAGAGTTTCTAAACCGCCTAGTAGCACAACTATTAGGCCTCTGACATGGTTTGAGTAACGACCGCTATCAAAGACAGCGACCGGGACCGACGGCTTAACATGCCCTCCAAACCACGAAATCTTTTCCTTTTCGGACAAACAGGTGATTCAGCCTGCAATGTCCTAACCAAACTAAGGAAAAATTCACAAAGTGATAAATTCTCAAATATCAACTTTGTGTTTCCCCCTGGGAATCGAACACCAGCTTAGATATAGGCACATCATCTGTGGCTGCTCGCCTCTTATTAAATAATAATAATTATTATTATCAAGGAAATTAATCATTATCATCTGAAAAACCATGAATCTCTGCACGAAAGCTATTAAAACAAAACAGAGAAACAGAAAACTACAGCAAATTAATTAGAAAACCACGTACCGGAAAGCGACAACTAAGCCACAATTTCGGCTTTTCCACTAAATAACTTTATGAAGCAACTATGCTGTCAAAAAGCAATGTAATAATTAATAGTTGGTCGGTTGGGCCACTTTCCTGTTGGAGGAACGTCGAGGGGTGGTCAGCAGAATTTATAGTGGAATTATTATATTGAATACCACCCTCCTGAGGGACAAATTGTCCTTGTTACTGCCGTGGGCATATAAGTTGTAGTTTATTATTGTTTAGAAACAAGCCATTTTTGAGATTCAGAGTTTAAAATTGTTAATTTTCATGTCATTATAAATCCAATAAGATTTGATCTTTTATGGTGATCAATTAATTAACTAATTTAATTTATATTAAATAAAACTTAATTTTATTGTTTGTGGACAAATAATTGCTATCATGACTGTAATGTAATTTGGTCTGAAATAAAACATTTTTTTTAAGGTAGCGATTTTTCTCATAGATAAGAATAGTTTTAATAGAAGTATTGTTTAGGACCTTGTTTGCAAATTGATTACTTAAAATTATTATGTAATAGACATAAATTATTATATTTAAATTATTTCAAAACCAAATATCACCTATTCACTGAATGTAAGTAAAATCCCGTATGAGTCTGCCTTCATAATTTATAGATGTAATTTAATTTTATGTGAGAATTATTTTTTTAATTGGTTTTATTACTTAGAGTTATTTTGTTGTTATATTGATGACGCATAAAATATTTTTGAAGACAGTAAAATCTTTTCATATATTTTGCGTAACTAACTTTAAAAAAACTATATTCATACTCATACAAATATACCTACTATAATCATAACCGGTTTCGATCACAATACCATGTATGTAAATACATGCCATATGCCAATTTGGTATCAAATATAGAGCTACCCTCTTCCAATCACGAATATGGCACGCATCCGTGACATCATTAAATCATCCCTGATACCTGTTACTGAGTTACACCCTAATCAATGTCCGACAGAACAATAACGTGTGGTCATCCTTGGAGATTCGATAAACTCTGCCAATAGTCTAAACGACATTAGATCTTTTCTTATATTTATCTTCTTCTTTGTTCTTATATTTATTATTATTATGGGACTGTGGTGTCCCACTGCAGAGCAAAGGCCTTTTTATATTTACAAACATACATACATATAATCACGCCTTTATCCCTAATGGGGTAAGCAGTGCTGACGTTTACGTTGACAGAAATACTATCATTGCAATTTAATATAATCACATCTTGGTTTTACGATTTGCAAATGAACCGTTGTAGGAATGTTTTGATAAGTATCACCTATTTTAGACACAGAATATTAGGTTCGGTTATTGAACATTCCATTCAGTAAAATATCCTCTGTAGATGCGGCTTACTAACGAATAAAAAAGCTGATGTTATACAAGCAACTGTAACAACCTCTTATTTTCAATAAACAAAATATAACACTGCAAGTCCTGACAATCATACTTTCATCGACTAGACTATAGGGGTGTCCACGCGACGTCGTCAAGCGGAAACTTTAGAAACGCCGTCAGCGTCCGAGCCGAGGGCCAGTCTTTTGTCCACGGAATTGCTTATTTCGTGGACCTAATAAGGGTTTCTGCAACTATCAAATTGTAATTGTGTACGTACTGCTTTGTGCTCTTTTGATGTCTGCATATGGCTGGTTTCTACTTCGTTTGATCGCGCAAACTTCAATTTTTGATCCAATTTTCTAGCTTGCTTTGTTGGCTTGTCACTGACAAGAACTGAGAGCGCAATAAAACTACGATTGGCCAACGCAGACGAGCTCTTTGTTTGAGATTATATTATGATTTTTTTAATATTTGTTGTTTTTTTTGCTGAAGATAGATAAATTATTTCTTTATTATTTTTATAGTGGTTGCAGATATAAGGTTTATTTTTCAGGAATTGACCCTAATTTTCATATTTTTTTCCCCAAACGGCTTTGAGAAACCTTCCAATAAACAATAATAATTTGACTCCTCAAAGATTATTTTAAAATCTCGTCCAATAATTTCTTCGACCCACATCGAATCAAGCGATACTTATGTTTATTCAGAGCATGGCTAGGTTTATGTAAATCGAGTTCCATTGGAATATTTATTGGGCACATCGGATTTGTAATTAGAAACCTCGTCTCGAAGTCCTCAGGGAAATCGCAGCGGAGCTGATGTCAGGACGACGCAATACGACGCATATATTTTGTTTAGATAAGAACCTATACAAGGAAGTCAATTATACATACATACATATAATCACGCCTTTATCCCTAATGGGGTAGGCAGAGCGTAAACGACCCAAATAAAGGTCGTTCCGCCACGTCTGACAAAGTTTTGAGGGTTATTTAAGATAGATTTGTAAGTATATTGCTGTAGTGACAGGTTGTCAGCCCATCGCCTAAATTACAATATACTGAAACCCTCGGATCCCTTAGCTGGTTTTTACAGCATGCCCGGGAGGAAATGCAGCTGGCACATTCTATGTTTTTCTCTCGCTCCCAGGCCAGCATGGAAGGTCAATTATTATTGGTAGTAGATATTACTGTAGTAGACGGCAGTTGACTATTTATCGTATACCGACACAAGAGACTGTGTGCGTGCACAATACTGGTCATAATGTAGGTACTTTAAATTGTCTGTTCTTCCATGCTGGACTGGGAGAGATAGAAAAACATAGAATGTTCCACCTGCCCTTCCTCCCGGGCATGCTGTTGAAGTCAGCAAAAGGGACTCGAGGGTTACAGTGTATTGTAATTTAGGCGATGGGCTGACAACCTGTCACTAAAGCAATACATATTACAATCTAAAATTGCCCTTAATTTTTGTCAGACGTGGCGAAAGCGCCTTTTAAGAGGCGTTAAACGCTCTGCCTACCCCGTAAGGGATAAAGGCGTGATTTATGTATGTATGTATGTATGTTAAATTGTCTGGGGGCTATGAACTAGTTTTTACGAATATATACTTAGGCCCGTATTAATAAACGCCGCTTGAGAATTAAATAACCCTCGAAACTTTGTCAGACGTGGCGGAACGACCTTTGTCTAGGTTGTTAACGTTCTGCCTACCTCATTAGGGATAACGGCGTGATTAATGTATGTATGTATGAGACTGACAGCTAGTTTAAATTCGTATCAGTAATGTCATATGAGCTTGGCTTGGTCACGCTGCCGCGTGTCTAGATCAGTACAAAATGATCTGTCAAATCCATACTTAATACTTGTCTCAATCTTGAGGTCGCTTAATAAATACGAGCCTTATACATACAGGGCAACGATGTAAGTTACATTTTGTGTTGGAATTTTAAAACTAGTTCCTCGAGAAACAAGTTAATATTATTATAGAACTAGAATAAGAAAATATACTTCATTTATCTCAACTTAAATTGCACTCCACTCCACACTAAAATAACAATAATACTTAATCTAACTAATGGTTCTTACATACATACATACATAACATCACGCCTTTATCCCTAACGGGGTAGGCAGAGCGTAAAAGACCTAAACAAAGGTCGTTTCGCCACGTCTGACCAAGTTTTGAGGGTTATTTAAGATAGATTTGTAGGTATATTGCTGTAGGGACAGGTTGTCAGCCCATCACCTATATTACAATATACCGAAACCCTCTAATGGTTCTTATGATGTCCTATTGTGAATTAAAACATTGAGATGAATAAATAATACCCACTGGTGACTATTATGTCAAACGACTGTGATATTAAAATACTCAATAAGATTTTTTAATGACTCTCCCATCTGTATTTTGTTTTAACTTTCCCTGAGTGGAAAAGAGGAGGAATGAAAGAGAGATTATTAAAGATTAACATTATTTAGCCCTAACCTATCTTTTTGTTCTCTAGAATATGATTTGATATAAGTAAGTAGGTAGACACATGTCTTCAAAATGAACAAAATATAACAAGCATGGTAGAGGGTCTGTTAATTAGCGAAACTATTCAAAATTTGCGATATAATTGGGACGGTGTAGGGTAAGCGAGCTAATGAGGGCCCTTCTATTGACTTGTCCAGCGGCGATTGTAACTGACCGCTCCGTACACACGGCCCAAAAGAACAGCAAACAGTATTATTTTTTCTTGTTTTTATTATTTGATGACATTAATATCTAACGAGTGTAAGGGACAGCGTCCCAAAACCTGATAGGGGTTCCTCAGTCAGCGAAACTGAACAACCTTCATCAGGAAATTCTTTCAGGAGATGGAAAAGAAAATGACTGTCCCATACAAAATTACCACCTCAATAAGATAGTTTGTACGGAAAAGCTTCTTATCTTCTTATTTAGCTCACATCATCCCACTGCTGGGCAAAGGCCTCCCTCTTCTCCTTCCACTTATCAATATTTTGAGTCTCCGGAAAAGCCAAAACTTAAAAAAAAAAAAAACCTGGTGAAAATTGTTCATTTTCGTTGACTGAGCATTCCCTATCAGTTTGAGAGACGCTGTCCCTTACACCTGGTATATGAACCTATAGAAGTTTAAGAGTTTTTATGACTCATCATAGCGTAATTATATTAATAAAATTGGTGGTGTATCAACCGTCGACAAAGATAGTAATTATTTTATAAGGCGTTAAATGCATTTATGATAGATTACATTCTTAATTTTCTGCTACTCCAAAGTCATTACAACTTACCTATACTCAAGTAAAATTTTAGATGGTAACTACGACAGATACCATTCAAAAGGAAAACAAATGAAAATTTATCTAAAATGTAAAATATTATATTACTCCATGCTAAAATCTACAGTTTCACCTGACACTGCTACTATCTTACTGTTTTGCAAGTATATCTTAATATTAAATCTCTGTAAACTTAACATAACAGCCCAATAAAGTAATTATCTTAGTTGTCACATCCACACGGAAATGTGTCCGCAGAATGTGCAAAGCGAGCATCATCGTCAAGGTAGGGTAAGTGCGCCCGTTGTTGCCCAGGGATTTGGATCTGATATAATCTGAGATGAGAGGGCCTTCACGCCGTCAGCCACCGTCAAATCCATTGTTAATGAACGAGGGTCCAACAGGGAGTATTGCTGAAGCGTCGGGAATAAAATTTTATTTGCCGACATTAGGTGCGGTTACCCTATTTTGTTATAATTCCTCGATATGAATCTTTATTTTATTATGGTTATTGTCTATTAGGATGCCGTTGGATGCTTCTGGCTAATTTTATGTGGTCAATAATATTCCTTACATAATTACAACTTCCTATTGATAAACGATACACTTAAAGAAAATACATCTACCCGGTCCTACCCACATAGTATATTTTCCGAACAATTTTGAAATAAAATATATACCAAAATTCAAAACCGGTTTGATTTAAGTACACAATTTGTTTTGTCTTTTCTGACCAGATTAGTAAATACAAAAGGGTCGCATATACCGATCCTCAAAAAATACTAAATCTGCCTCAAAAATAATAATTTCGTACCTAACCTATGATCTTTTTAGGCTAATTTAATACTTTTTTATGGATCGTTAAATTAATTCCCAATATTTTGAGGATTTTTAGCACTCACATTGCTATTTTTATTTCATATAATATGAAAGAAAGAAAATAATAGATTTGTTTCTGACCGGACTCGAACCTGTGTCTCTGGAATGCCGGTCCATCACTCTACCAACTGAGCTACAGAAACAGTAACCAGATGGACCGGCATTCTAGAGACGCAGGTTTGATTGCCAGTAACGAATTTATTATTTTCTTTCTTTCATATTATAATTCCCAATAAAAAATAAACGCCCGAAACTATTTTATTTTTCTGAACCATTTCCTATCAACAACAATCGACGGCATTGGAAGCATTTGTAAACCGCATCATTCCTCCACGGTCAATCCGGCACGGGTATCGCCTATTTATCACTACGAGGCCCGTTTGTTAGGATATTCGTAAATATTTCAAGCTTTATTGCCACCATCAACATAATGTTATGGGGAGGAATTTTACAAAACGGAAACAAGAGATATAAAGCTGGGACGTGGATGAGATACCGGCATTTTTGAGTCAACGACGGTGGAGTTTGTAATCGGAACTTCGAATCCATTGAAGCTTCCTTCGAATCTTTAAACATTTTTACAAGTTTAATTGCTCAGCCTTTATGACCTTTAAGAATTTCTTTAATTCGAAGATCAATTTGTAATATATTTTTTCTTGTATAGCATACTTTATTTATAGTAAATAGGTATTCAATGGTCATCGATAGAATCATTGTTCAACTAAGAAAATCTGCACTTATTTTAGCGCGATGTCCAAAACCAGCACAAATGTATATAAAGCCAGTTTTTTTTCTTTCTCCTGCTTTTGGCGTACAAAATTCGTCTCTTTAATATGTTTACGTAGGTACGTCTAAGTAAGTAATGGATATTAAACAGTTTCTTTCCTATCATTGTCGCCATTTTCTAATACGAGCGCGTCCGATCTCTGTTCTCTGTTTCTCTATTAATGTTGCGGAGAGAAATGATATTATTTACAATTGGCGCGCTGTTTGAATTATCAGGCGCTTGTTTCTGCCTGTAACGCGATAAATATGCTAAGTTTCAGACGATAAATATTCTATAGTCGAGTAATATACACAGTGGGGGCTGATTTTCGTTTATTTTTGTATAAAAGACTATCGTAAAATAACTTTGATTGATTTTATTATGGCATTTTGATTTGATATCAAATAAAAATTAAGAAAAAAATGTTCATAAAATATACGACATTCGCTACCAATCTTTTTCGCCTTTCCAATTTGTGAAAAATACTTCAATTTCGTTCTTGATTATTATAAATCATATCTGTGCCCCTTTAGGGATGCCTGCCCCTATATGTACATACATACATACATATAATCACGCCTGTATCCCGGGGCAGGCAAAGCGCAAACGACCTAAACAAAGGTCGTTCCGCCACGTCTGACAATGTTTTGAGGGTTATTTAAGATAGATTTGTAGGTATATTACTGTAGGGACAGGTTGTCAGCCTATCGCCTAATACAATATACAGAAACTCTCGGATCCCTTAGCTGGTTTTTTCAGCATAGCCGGGAGGAAATGCATCTGACACATTCTATGTTTTTCTCTCCCTCAAAGTCCAGGTTGGAAGAAAAAGAATCATCTGTACGGTAAAATAAAACGAAAACTAAATTCAACTCTTTTAGACTACTTAACAAACAGGATTTAAAAATATTTCAAAACAACCGGCAGAATATTTGCGAAATTCTTTCGAAAACTAAACGCAGCGCAGTCATAAATCTTTTTTTAAGTGCACGAGACGAAGTGAAAAAGACACTGGCTGCAGCGAAAAATGCATGTGAATTTAAAACAAATTGCTGTAGGTGTAAATGGAGCGAAAAGCATTATTGCAGTGCGCCATTGCTAGCGGACTTGCCATAGAAATGTGAAAATAATAGAGAATAGAAATAATATGAAAGAAAAAATATTTATGCATACATACATACATATAATCACGCCTTTATCCCTAATGGGGTAGGCAGAGCGTAAACGACCTAAACAAAGGTCATTCCGCCACTTCTGACAAAGTTTTGAGGGTTATTTAAGATAGATTTGTAGGTATATTGCTGAAGTGACAGGTTGTCAGCCTATCGCCTAAATTGCAATGTACTAAAACCTTCGGATCCCTTATCTGGTTTTTACAGCATGCATGGGAGGAAATGCAGCTGAAACATTCTATGTTAGTCCAGCATGGAAATACAAAATAAAAATATTCATGTTATTATATAATTTTGTTGTTGTAATGATTGCGTACATGTTCTTATACACATTGGGACTAAAAAAACATGCTATTGATTGTTGAATTAGGTAAATTAAAGTATAAGCAATGAAGTAGAAGAGACATGTGTGTATGAGTTCTTCTTTGATGATGACAGCCAAAGGCAGTGCTAATTTTGCACTTCAACCGTGTTTTTCGCGTAGCGATAAACTCTACGTCTGCGCCATCCCTCTGCCAGTACGCGCACGTAGAGCGTAAGGTGACGCATGTGTGTTGTAGGCAATGCAAATAGCATTGACAGCGTGTTGAGCGCAACCTTGCGCGCAGTAACTGACGCTTGTTTGTTATTGTACTTATGAAAAGATCAGCATACTTGATTTTGTATTGTAACAGTCTTCTTAAGAGTAATAATGGTGGATATCTATGTGTATCATTTCTACTTCTTCCTTATATCTGATATCACTTCAAATGAGTCGAAATTGTCCCGATACGACACCTGAGCAAGGGAACACTATCTCAATTGTTCTGAAAATAGACGCTCGAGACGTGTTCTCCTATTGCTGTATTGTCTGTGGCAGTTTTCAAAATTGCACAAATTGATTTAAATGTAACGACCATTTTGAATTTTATTTTAGTGTTAGGTTTATAAACAATACACACCAGTATTTTATTTATCATTTTGTAGTACAAGTTTTCTTCATGTTGAAAGATCAAAATTGATATTCGACATAAAGACAAGTCAGGACCTTTTCTCAAGTAATATTTTCATGATAATATTGCTAGTTATACAAAAAAAATATTATTTATTTCACAAAAGATTTATTTTATTAATTTTAGCTTATTACGCGCTAGAGCTTGTTAGGTTCAATATTAGCATCTCTTCAACTCCTCATCCTCGGTCTAGCTCATAACAACCCTCTTTACTCATTTAAAATTGCTTTTAAAATACACACAAATAAACCCCGCGCATCCTCTTAAAGGGATAATTTCACCCTTGAAAAATATGTTGGGAAATAAATTCCAAAACTCATAACGGTTAAATGTAATGAGAATTACCATTAACCGTAAACTTTGGTTGGCCGTAACCGCAAATATACAGCTTATTTGAGGTAGGAATTTCGGCCCAAATTAGATGTTATTGAGTGAGTTATTTAATACAGTCCACGTGCATTTTTGGTTATTATTATTGGGGTAAGTAAGCCCCTAATCCAATGAACTCTCATTACAAAGCGTTTTCGGAGTAACATTATTTGCTCACGGAGCTTACTTTGAGCTCCTCTATACCCTCATTCCCTTAATAGCGGGCTCTCTGATAGACAATGCAGAAACATCGGGGCTACTAACATAATTATTAAAAATTGCTTCCAATATTGCGGAAAAATGTTTTCATTAGCTACTGTGAAATTCAATAAAGTATACCGTCTATGTTATTATTTTTAAACAGATGAAATAAAAAAAGGAGAAGACACAGCGATTATAATTTAAGCTTACTTAAAACGTCGAAAAAATGCATCTATTTCTCTATCCCATTTGGTGCTTTTAAACTCAGCTCTGTAAAATAAAAAGGATTTAAAAATTTAAACTTTAATTTATACTGTCTAATGGACAGGGAAGCTCAACGTTTTTCTTTTAAAAGGCTGTATAAATACGACACGTTTCTCAATGAACATGAGCAGGGGCGTTATCACTTTGTGAGATTTTTCCCAGTTTGGTTAGGACAATGCAGGCTGAATCCACCTGATTGTCTGGAAGAAAACGGATTCCGTGCCTCGGAGGGCACGTTAAGCCGTCGGTCCCGGTCACTCTTTCGAATAGTGGTCGTTACAGGTCGATGTCGTTCCACGTCCGTAGGAACTACTTTAAAAACCCTACACATGACCCCGGTTATATACGGTCGGTATTTATTCTGTGTTTATGTATAGGTATGTAAGTATTTATTTTGATTTATTAGTCTTTGTTAATGTTGAATTTTCTTGTCCCCTCAAAATTATTCACTTTCTCTTACTACCATTGCGTTGGCTGGTTCATAGAGATAAGTTCGCCCTTGAACACTATGTTTTATATTACATTTCTTTTGTGTTTATGCAATAAGGATATAATATATATTCCCTGGGTGGTGCAACAAAACCGGCAGATGCACAGTACTCTGGACCTCGCAGTAAATAATTCCATACGATCTACGAATAAGGAATTCCTTATTAACGGAGGCGCTTTGATCTAAGGCTGCAGTATAAGAAGAACTGTCAAATTTAAAGATGGCGGGCATGGCGGCGTTAGTTACTTTTTTCACCACGTGCATTTAAAGCGTGGTCCTACAAACTGTAACGAAATAGAGCTCGCCAGGGGCGGTTGTAGTTCGGTTAGTTGCATGTTTATGACTTCTATAGGGAAATAGAGCGGGCATGTACGGCTGGAATGGAAAAACTTTTATGGACCATTCACACCGGGAAGCTATGCGACGCGCGGATCGGCGCGGAGCGCACTTTTGAACGTGATACCAGGTGTAAGGGACTAAGAGGCAGAACAACTTGCACCAGGAAATTCTTTCGAGAAATATTCTTTTTTACTTTTCTATAAAAAAAAACTATTTGCGGTGGTCAATTTATATGGAAAGCCAAAAATATATAAGAATTTCCTAATGAAAGTAGTTCATCTTTACACCCGGTATTGTCGTTGACTGAGCAACCCCTATTAGTTTCTGGTTCTCTGTTCCTTACACCCTGTATACAATTTCATGTACTATTTAAAAATATATTTATTGAACGTACTCGAAATTACTTGCAACGGCGTGGCTCTGCGCTACGCGGTGCAGCCTATCACTTCGTGGTATAACGAGATGCGTTTTCAAGAAGCTTCGTGTCGCGTTGCTTCCCGGTCTGAATATACCCTCATTCGTCCACACATGGTGCAATATTAGGGACATTCTCGCATTTTTCTCTTGCGGTACCGATGAGTTTTTTACGGTTATGTCCTCGTAAAGCGTATAGTCGTTTTAGTTGGCGCGACGCTCTTACTGATGTGTTTACGCTCTGAATATACAATTTGCAATGTAATGTACCTACTACTTTCTCAAGTGTTTACGATTGAACATACATAAACACATAAACATACTCACGCCTTTATCCCTAATGGGGTAGGCAGAGCGAAAACAACCTACACTAAAGGACGTTCCGCCACGTCTGACAGAGTTTAAGATAGATTTGTAGGTATATTGCTGTTCTGACAGATTCTCAGCCCAACGCCTAAATTGCAATATACTGAAACCCTCGGATCGCTTTGCTGATTTTACAGCATGCCCGGAAGGAAATGCAGCTGGCACATTCTATGTTTTTCTCTCGTTCCCAGTCCAGCATACAATTTTCAATTATTTTATGTTTGACCATAGACTTTGAGAAGAAAGCGGACAATGTCCTAAACACATGCTTCATCTTCTTAGCGAGTGGATTCTCGAATCGATAAACACAAGCTGTAGAATTTGTTGTTAAAAACAAAATATTACCTACTAGCGACCCGGCCCGGCTTCGCATGGGTTATCAGTGTTTTTCTGCTGTTATTTTTCACGTATTATACATTATAAACCTTTCTCTTGAATCACTTTATCTATTGAAAAAAAACACAGACGGACATATAGACACAGGAAGCTACTTTGTCTTATACTATGTAGTGATTAGTAATAATACATACATAACTGTAGATTGAATTTCAAACAATAGCCTGTCATTATAAGTTTCAAATACTCGTAAAATCCCTCTTCAGTAATCTCTCGTATCTAACAAAGGTTCCCTGGAGATTGCATCATCTATTGACACGACCACCGCCACTTCTAAACCAACAAGATTTTAATCAATACATCAAACAAACTTGCCCACTGCTATAATAATTAAAAGCGAATGATTATATGGAATATTTGCTGAGGACCAAAGGGTCGAAGTGCTAGGGTTGGCGCAAATTGAAACGCTGTTAAAGAGAATTTGTTCCAGTTTGCGGCAAATTTTATAAATTAACATGGTCGAAGCGCTCGCCTTGCTTATAAGTAATCTGTGGTCGAAGTGATAGGATAGGAGATAAATTTATCGCTGGTATTTTTAAAATTTACTTATTTCATTGATTTTAATTTATTGTTTTTTGTACACAGAAACATTTACAGTACAAGTACAATTAAGGCACAATAGGCACTGTTTATTCCTGAAAAGTAATTATATTGTATCTTTATTAAATATTATATTAGAAATTTATTATATTCATTTTATCTTTCTCTCAATTCTAAAACTGTAGTCATGTGTAGTAACACACACACACACACTTGACCGTGAAATGATCTTTTTAGTAAAAAAGCAACATTTGTAACCAAAAGATCATTTCACGGTCAAGTGGGTATTTCTCCAATTGGTCAGCGTCGGTAATAAAGAGCATCAGATTCATGATGCTGCCAATTTTGTACAATATTTAATCATAAGTTCCAAGCTGGACTGGGAGCGAGAGAAAAACATAGAATATGCCAGCTGCATTTCCTCTTGGGCATGCTGTAAAAATCAGAAAAAGGATCTGAGGGTTTCTGTATATTACAATTTAGGCGATAGGCTGACAACCTGTCACAAAGTTGATATTTGAGAATTTATCACTTTGTGAATTTTTCCCCAGTTTGGTTAGGACATTGCAGGCTGAATCACCTGATTGTCCGAAATGAAAAAGATTTCGTGCTTCGGAGGGCACGTTAAGCCGTCGGTCCCAGTTACTGTCTTTGATAGTGGTCGTTACTCAAACCATGTCAGATGCCTGATAGTTGTGCTACGAGGCGAGACTATCTGACATGAGGGTTCATCGGGTCCATAGACTCGATACCCACTCGACAGAAGAAAAAGACCAGACTTATTTACAGTTTGTCAACCCTACGGAAACCATCTCACAGATGCCTGAGGCAACCCATCGCCTAAGCAAGACATAGTTTCCTGTAAGCCTGCCCTCATAATCCTAAAGATGATGATTGCAACCCATTTGAGTTTACAAAAGGTAGCTGTAATCCTCATACGAAACTATACTAATATTGCCCCGTCTGATAGAGTCCAAATAGTTACTGTTTACGATGTAAATTTCTCCATAATATCATAAACCTCTTTGATTGGATGATAGAAGTTTGGGGATAAGAACTTTGGGGCAGCTGCATGTATTTGAATAACCTTGTTTAAATGTTTATGGCCACTCAAAGGATCATACGAAGTTTGTTCAGATAACTATCAATGCTTTGAAATATGGACCTAGCTAGGGGCTACTAGCTCACAGGACAGTACTATCCTTTCCGAATGCAAACATTACAAACATACCTATATTTAATCACGCTTTAATCCCTAACGGGGTATGTAGAGCATAAACGACCTAAATAAAAGTCGTTCCGCCACGTCTGACAAAGATTTGAGGGTTATTTAAGATTAATAATTTAAAGATAGATTAGTTGGTATATTGATGTAGTGACTGGTTGTCAGCCCATCGCCTAAATTGCAATATACAGAAATCCTCTAATCCTTTAGCAAATTTTTACAGCATGCCCGGGAGGAAATGCAGCTGGCACATTCAATATTTTTCTCTTGCTGGACTGGGGGTCCAGTATGGAAGAAAATTACAGTTTAATACAAAACTCTCAATCTTGAAGTAGATGACTATTATGATGAGGTGAATGAACAGCTTCAGTATGTAAAGATTTTAATAACGGGCACTCACTTTGGAAAATAAGTCGCGTACTTCACGACATGTTTCGGGATATTTGGAGTCCCTTCATCAGGTTGCCTTTTTTTAGCTTCAGTATTTAAACAATACTGAAGCTAAAAAAAGGCAACCTGATGAAGGGACTTGGACTTTTGTGATATCTACACTAATATTATAAAGAGGAAAGATTTGTACCTATTTTTGTATGTTTGTATGTTTGTAATGAATAGGCTCAAAAAGTACTGGGCCGATGTAAAAAAATCTTTCACCAATAGAATGCTACATTCTTCCAATTTGACATAGGCTACATTTCATTATGAAAAAAATTAGGGATCCTTGGTAAAATTTGAACAATGTAACCGAAGGTGTAGAAAAATGAGTCTTAAAATGTCTTTCGTCGAATGCGCTGCCGAAACTATTAGCGATAGAACAAAATAATGTACAACAATATTGAAGAACATCATAATGTCTACAAAAAACTCCGCGGTAGCATATGTCAAGCCCACAATTTCTGTAGATATATTTTACTAGCAGCCCGTCCCGGCTTCGCACGGGGTAGACAATTATTTATTTTTGGAAATTTGGATATAAAACACTTTTTTTCACAAATATTTTTATTTATTTTTGGAAATTTGGATATAAAACACTTTTTTTCACAAATATTTTTATTTATTTGTGAAAAAATAATTTTAACAAATAAATAAAATATTTTTATTTATTTGTGAAAAAAAGTGTTTTATATCCAAATTTCCAAAAATAAATAATTGTCTACCCCGTGCGAAGCCGGGACGGGCTGCTAGTTTATTATAAACTAAACTTATGAATGCGGACTAAAGGTTAGTCCGCACTAGGATGAGCCTGCAGCAGAGCGGCGCGGCACGGAACTGCAGCGGCGCGACACTGCGCGATAAAAACAACATGATAGGGAATCAGATGGCTAAACAATCGCAGCTTATATAGGTTCTCATTCAGTCTTGGGCTTCCACAAAAACATTTCAGTCAAAGTAATTAAAACATAGCTATTTTAACAGTTGGAAGACTCGGAACATACAAAGCGATTTCACCCTCATCTCACATTCACTTGTTTAAAAATACGGCTACCCTCTTTTAGCTCAAAACAGGCTGAAAAGTGTTTTCACGTGATTGTAGGGAGTATTCAGGCAGGACCCTATCAAGGAGTGTTACCTTATCAAAACATCTATTGTCTCGACATTCTACTTGAAGGGCCTGCTTTCGACGGCGTAAATAATATGTAGGGTAACGAGGGTTGTTGTAACCCCGTAGTAATATTTTTGGTAAGTTTGAACATCGTAATAAATGATTTATAAATTGTGGTATTTGGACACCATTGTTTTTATTGAATTAACCAATAGGCCCATAGGTATGTTATGGGGCACCTGTATCCGCAATTGGACTCTTAATTTGGTCCGTTGTGCGTGCAGGCCTATAGGTAATGAATATTTGAAATAAAACCATCAGAATCAAGATCTATTTGTGGAAAATGTTAGCCATATACCTACTTCAGAGAACGATCAAATAGAGAGTGCGCATGTTAAACACAGAACTAAATAGTGCAAGGTTCGTATTTATAACGAGTTCTCAAGATTGAGAGCAATATTATGTATGTATTACACAGGTTGTTTTGTACTGAAATAACATTTCTGATACGAACTCAAACTCGCTGTCAGTCTCAAGAGCTGATTACGAATACGGGCCATATACTCGTACATACATACATGATACCATATCTATGCATAATACAGATATTTTTTCTAAATGACTAAAGATTAGTACGCTTCCTCTTCTGTCGAGTGGGTATCGACTCTATCGACCCGATGAACCCTGGTGTCAGAGTTTTTAAACCGCCTAGTAGCACAACTATCAGGCCTCTGACATGGTTTAAAGTAACGACAACTATCAAAGACAGCGACCGAGACGGACGGCTTAACGTGCCCTCCGAAGCACGAAATCTTATTCTTTCGGACAATCAGGTGATTTTGCCCGCAATATCCTAACCAAACTGGGGAAAATTCCCAAAGTGATAAATTCTCAAATATCAACTTTGTGTTTCCCCCCTGGGAATCGAACCCAGGACCTCCGGGTCGGGAGTCTATGGCACTAGACCGCGGAGGCAGTATTAGTACGCTATTAACACATAAACGGAGAAAAAGAAAATGAAGTATATTTTTTATATATTAGTAAATTTAAAACTTTACCAGTCCAAAACTGGATGCGTTACCTTTCTCCTGAGTACAAAAGATCATTCAAGCATTCACCGTGGAAGGGTAAGTCACAAAGGGGTTTTTATAATACATTCGGCTGCGTATGGCAAATAATGAATTCCCTTTTTGATTATACGCACATTTTTCGGTACTATATTTCAATGAATCAGTTTTGGCATATTTTGAACTTAGCTCTAAGTAATAACTATAGCAGTAAACATAAATACATAACGATATTTAAGTAGTTATATATCAAGTCTCAATTTAGGTGAGGTATACATACATACATATAGTCACGCCTTTATCCCTAATGGGGTAGGCAGAGAGTAAACGACCTAAACAAAGGTCAGTCCACCACGTCTGACAAAGTTTTAAGGGTTATTTAAGATAGATTTGTTGGTATACTGTAGTGACAGGTTGTCAGCCCATCGCCTAAATTGCAATATAGTGAAACCCTCGAATCCTTTAGCTGGTTTTTACAACAGGCCCAGGAGGAAACGCAGCTGGCACATTCTATGTTTTTCTTTCGCTCCCAGTCAAGTATGGAAGATTATTGATTATTGATTTTTATTAGGCGAGGTATACTGTGTTAAATCCTGATGAAAGCATATCAACAACAAAAAACTGACTGGTTTTGAAGTCCTAAGTAAAAATAAGAAGTGTAGGTACGTTTAAGGTTAGACCGCACTAGGACGTAGCTTCAGCTGAGCGGCACGGTGCGGCGCGGCACTGCGCGACATATGATTCTTTGTATAAAAATACATGAGATGTACCGCACTGAAGCGGCACTGAAGCGGCACTGAAGCTACAGCGGAGCGGCGCGGAGCTGCACGGCGCGAAGCTTCACGGCGCGGAACTTCACGGCGCGGAGCTTCACGGCGCGGAGCTTCACGGCGCGGAGCTTCACGGCGCGGAGCTTCACGGCGCGGAGCTTCACGGCGCGGAGCTTCACGGCGCGGAGCTTCACGGCGCGGAGCTTCACGGCGCGGAGCTTCACGGCGCGGAGCTTCACGGCGCGGAGCTTCACGGCGCGGAGCTTCACGGCGCGGAGCTTCACGGCGCGGAGCTTCACGGCGCGGAGCTTCACGGCGCGGCAATGTCAGTTCATACATTTTGACAGAATTTGTCGCGCAGTGTCGCGCCGCTCCGTTGCACCTCCATCATAGTGCGGTCTAACCTTTTTTGCTAATTATATTTTTAAAATGTAATGAAGGGTCAACTCTACATTATAAAGATATATGTTAGTATTCGTTTTGAAAATAATACTTAGATGCAATTGCACTGCTCTGAAACACACTTAGGAAACTATCAAAGTAAGCACCGAGACGCCCTAAGGTGACAATACCAGCCAAGCGGCGCCCCCATTAGCAAAAAATCACTAAAAACGCAGTGAATCGAAAAAACGGTCCAACTGAATCAAGGTAGTAATTAAGATAATTCAGAACCTTATACATTAGCGATTCATAGCTCGTTGTAGTAACAGGAAGAAATATGGCGAATAATTGCGAATAACGGCCACCGATGGCAATTTTTCTTACTGTTACTACAACGAGCTATGAATCGCTAATTTATAAGGTTCCAATGGTAATTTTGTATTTTTTTTACTAATGGGGGCGTCACTTGGCTCGTATCGTCACCTTAAACGATATAAATACATCGGAAGGGTGTCAAGTCAGTAGGGAAATACGGATATAAGTAGACGATACAAAAATATTTCTATATAAGTACTATTTCTATTTACATAGAGGTAGGTAGTCCTAGCATTTATTATGATATTTAATAGAATCAATAAATAAATAATAGTCTGCACATTATAGGAAAATAAACCCACGAAATTGAGCAAACTTTTGTCCATCAAATTTGGAAATCCATGCTGGAATTGAGCGAGAGAAAAACATAGAATATACCAGCTGTATAGCAGCCCTCTTGGGCGTGCTGTAAAAACCAGCTAAGGGATCCGAGGGATTGACAACCTGTCACTACAGCCATACCTACAAACTATCTCATATCTCATCTTAAATACCCTCAAAAATTTACAGATTTGGCGGAGTGACCTTTGTTTAGGTCGTTTACGCTGTGCCTACCCCATTAGGGATAATGATGTAATTATATGTATGTATGTAATTTTGAAAAATGTGTATATTTTGGTTTCATACTGGACTGGGAGAAAAAGAAAAACATAGAATGTTCCAGTTGCCCTTCCTCCCGGGCATGCTGTAGAAGTCAGCAAAAGGGATTCGAGGGTTACAGTGTATTGTAATTTAGACGATGGGCTGACAACCTGTCACTACAGCAATACACATTACAATCTAAAATTGCCCTCAATTTATGTCAGACGTGGCGAAAGCGCCTTTTAGGAGGCGTTTTAGGCTCTGCCTACCCCGCAAGGGATAAAGGCGTGATTTTATGTAAGTATGTATTATTTTGTTTTATCTAGGTATAATGAAGTTTTTATTCTGAGGTTGCCATGCAAAAAGGTTACCTTCGAAAAGACGGTCACTCTGTGTGAATATTGTAAAAGGTAATGTTATTGAGCTGGTTTCTTGTCAACCTTAGGCCATACCTTAACCTTAATGCAGAAAAAGTCTATCTTCTTCTTTGCAAATGGATTCTTGATCCGGACGACCCGATGAACCCTCGTGTCAGAGTTTTCAAACTGCCTTGTAACACAGATGTAAGGCGTTTGAGATGATTTTGAGTAAGGACCACTATCACTACTTACTTCCATGCTGGTCTGGGAGCGAGAGAAAAACATAGAATGTGCCAGCTGCATTTCCTCCCGGGCATGCTGTAAGATCCAGCTAAGGGATCCGAGGGTTTGAGTATATTGTAATTTAGGCGATGGGCTAACAACCTGTCACTACAGCAATATACCTAGAATTCTATCTTAATTAACTTTGTCAGACGTGGCGGAACGACCTTTGTTTAGGTCGTTTATGCTCTGCCTACCCCGTCAGGGATGAACGCGTGATTATTTATCATAGGAACAACCAACCAACCGGAACTGACGGCTTAACGTGCTATCCGCAGCATAGAATCCTTTTTCTTTTCGGACAATTAGGTGATTCATCCTGAAATGTCCTAACCAAACTGGTCTAACCTAAATAAACCACTCTATCTTAAATAAACCAAACATCACAAAGCGATAAATTAACAAATATCAACTTTTGTGTTTCCCCCTGGGATTGGAACACAGGACCTCCGGATCGTAAGCCCATGGCTCTAACCACTAGGCCACGGAGGCAGTCAAAAGTCAGATAAAGTCACAGTTACAGATAAAGTCGCAGATACAGATAAAGTCTAGAATACAGCAGAAATGTTTCAGTTAGTCCAGTACTTCCACTTACTTCCATGCTGGACTGGGAGAGATAGAAAAACATAGAAAGTTCCAGCTGCCCTTCCTCCCGGGCATACTGTTGAAGTCAGCAAAAGGGACTCGAGGGTTACAGTGTATTGTATTTTACAATCTAAAATTGCCCTCAATTTTTGTCAGACGTGGCGAAAGCGCCTTTTACGAGGCGTTAAACGCTCTGCCTACCCCGTAAGGGATAAAGACGTGATTTATGTATGTATGTAGTCCAGTACATTTTTTCACATCCATTATGTACTCGTAGGTGTACTTACTCTTTCGATAAACAGGAAGGCAGCCATTTTGCATGTAGTGAAAGCGCCGGCAAACGCGGCGGGTGGTTTTAATATCCCCAAGGAATAAACAGCAATTTCTCCGCTATCAGAGGACGCAAACAAAAATATTATAAACATGAAATAAGAATAAACCTTCCGCCAGACTTAAGTTAGGCACCGTATACATGCGGTGAAAGAGCTTTTTGAAAGCGCGACTAATACAAAGTCTCCGGACATGGTTGGTTACTGGTCTTCTCTTTCTGTCGAGTGGGTATCGAGTCTATCGACCCGATGAACCCTGGTGTCAGAGTTTTTAAACCGCCTAGTAGCTTAACTATCAGGCCTCTGACATGGTTTGAGTAACGACCACTATCAAAGACAGCGACCGGGACCGACAGCTTAAAGTGCCCTCCGAAGCACGGAATCTTTTTCTTTTCGGACAATCAGCCTGCAATGTCCTAACCAAACTGGGGAAAAATTCACAGTGATAAATTCTCAAATATCAACTTTGTGTTTTCCTCCTGGGAATCGAACCCAGGACCTCCGGATCGGGAGTCCATGGCACTAGCCACCAGACCGCGGAGGCAGTTTTTGTTGGTTGGTTACTGGTCAGTGAATATAAAATAAATATATTCAAGCAAATATAATTTAGTAAAAAATTGGAAAATTTATACTTTATACTACATTAATTATGAAAGGTTTGGGCTCTCGAATTAATAACAACATGAAATTTTTGAAATTTCTTTATATAAAATGGCCGAATGTTTGCACCAAATAATCATTACCTACTCCTACATTTATTAAAAGAGCCTTGGTGGTTTTATTCAGTTAGCCTAAACATGAATGGATACGATGAATAATTTTATTTAAGTAAATTGCTTCCACCAAGAGTTTCTTCCACGCTGGACTGGGAGCGAAAGAAAAACATAGAACGTGCTAGCTGCATTTCCTCCCGGGCAAGCTGTAAAAACCAGCTAAGGGATCGGAGGGTTTCATTATATTGCAATTTAGGCGATGGGCTGACAACCTGTCACTACAGCAATATACCTACAAATATATCCTAAACAACCCTCAAAACTTTGTCAGATGTGGCGGAACGACCTTTGTTTAGGTCGTTTACGCTCTGCCTACCCCATTAGGGATAAAGGCGTGATTATATGTATGTATGTATGTACCAAGAGGCACAGGACCGGTGTAGGTGGCGATCAAAAGAAGAGGCCTTTACTCAGCAGTGGGTAGATGTAGGCTGAAATGATGATGATGATGAAATAACTTCCACCATATGATTTGAAATATGTGTCCAAGGTACTATTAAGTTAACAAAATGATGGTGTCCAATCAGGCATTTAAAAAAGAACCTGTTTTTCTTCTAGTGAGAAAGCAACTTAACAATGCTTTACTGTAAATGAGGCCATAACACTTTAATGCCAGGGATGTTCACAATATATACAGTGCTTCCATGGTCTTCTTAATATGGGTCTAGGTTTTAGAGAGTAGTTCCTTAAACCATTAAATTCTGCTAGGACTGTAAAATCTAATGGTATCAATTTGTTTTTAAACATATTGTTTATGGACTTCGATCGATGAAAAAACTTTGAATAGGTACGCCAGCTAATTCTCTTCCCGGGCATGTTGCATACACCAAGGTATCAATTATTTTTTGTACCTAATATAAGCAATGGATATAAAACTATAGAGATAAAATCTCGAAAGTCATACGTGGCAAAACGACCTTCGTTTAGGTCTTTGACCCTCTGCCTACCCCATTAGAGATAGACGTGATTGTATGAATGTATGTAATAACTAAAATGTTAGATTAGAGATTAATTAAATGAGGGTACACTCTTCTTCTTGTTCTTAGCAAGTTGATTTTTGAGTCGAACAACAACCCGAAGAATTCTTGTGTCAGAGTTTCCAAACCGCCTAGTAGCACGGTTATTAGGCCTCTGCATGGTTTGAGTAACGACCACTATCAAATACAGCGACCGGGACCGACGGCTTAACGTGCCCTCCGATACACGGAATCCTTTTACTTAAAAAAAAGAAAATAATACACTGAACAGTCGCAACATGATTATCCAGCAAATATCATGTCATCCACACCTCATCAAAACATTGCGATTCCGGATTCATTTGCCAATTAGATCCCGCTCGTTCCGCGACTCATTCTCTGTTGATGATCACGAGGTGATTTTGACAGTTACCAACCCCCTCCCCCCTCACCATGCTTCTACCACCCTCCCCTCCCCAATAAAGCCTGCGATATGGCAGTGACACAGAAGTGGGTGAATTATCTAGGCTTCTAACTTGTACAGTGTTGTGTGGCAGTTTATATGTACAGCGACACAACATCACGAAAAGTATAATATAAAAACCTAGAAGAGGAACTGAAATTGTTTCGGCTGGTAAAATAGTAACAAGCATCGAATTTTCGGATATGTAAAAAAACATAGACATAATAAAAATATTTTGGCGAAGAAAGAGGCACATGGCGGCGGCGTCTCTATTTATTTCCACTTTTCTAACACTAAACGATAAACAAGTGTTGTTCATAATGAAAAATTATCGGCTTACTTATTTGTATTGAAAGGAGGGTAAGCCCTCAACGTTTCGATCCTATACGTGGAGTGTGACCATTCGTAAAACGTTTTCACTTGCCAGGTATCTAATTTTACATAAACTTGACAGATTTTTGTTCACAGCAGAGTTCATAATTGTTTCCTCTCCTTTTCTTCTATACCTAAATGTAACACAATCAATCACGTCTTAATATTCGCGGTTCAATAGACTCGATACCCACTCGACATAAGAAATATTCGCTGTGAATGTTCTCTCGAACATTCGGCAGCTCTCTACTGTGTGACGAATGCCCACAGCTCATTGGCTCGGATGCAAATGTCACTCGTTAGCATGCATTGCGCGATCTCGGTCGTCTAATTATGTGACTGGCACCCCCGTGGTGATTGCCTCCGTGGTCTAGTGGTCTGAGCTATGGCTCCTGATACGGAGGTCGTGGGAAACTGAAGTTGATATTTGTTATTAATCATTTCTTCTTCTGTCGAGTGGGTATCGAGTCTATCGACCCGATGAACCCTGATGTCAGAGTTTTTAAACCGCCTAGTAGCACAACTATCAGGCCTCTGACATGGTTTGAGTAACGACCACTATCAAAGACAGCGACCGGGACCGACGGCTTAACGTGCTCTCCGAAGCACGAAATCTTTTTCTCTTTCGGAAAATCAGGTGATTCAGCCTGCAATGGCCTAACCAAACTGGGGAAAAAAATCACAAACTGATAAATTCTCAAATATCAACTTTGTGTTTCCCCCCTGGGAATCGAACCCAGGACCTCCGGATCAGGAGTCCATGGCACTAGCCACGAGACCACGTAGGCAGTTTATCTTTATCACTTAGTTAGGGCAAATCAGGCAATGAATCACCTGACTGTATGTGAGGAAAAATACTGGAGGCCGATTCTCGTTCTATAGAGATAATGTCGCATGCGACATACGAGTATGTCGAAAAAAAATGGCGGATGTCGCATGAAAACATAATAGGTTATTCTCAATATCTCACGATAGACTTATGTCTATTGCTAGCATTCGACATGCAACGCATGGTCCATTGTAGTCGACATGACATGTCGTGTGCGACTTGTTATGTCATCTCCTTCTGCTTTGAGGTTATTTAAGTACATTTAAGATAATTGCTTCTATTTTGAGGTTATTTACGTGCATTTAAGATAATTGAGCTGTAAAATTAACAAGTGAAAGTGAGTGAAGTAAACTAAATTCAGAGATGAAAAACAAGAAAATTCAAAAAAATATTGCTGAAGACGATTTTATAGCAGCTTTCGTAAATAATGTGGTGGAGGAGAAATAGCAGCCGCATTGCCTCTTCGTCGGGCGTCGGCAATGCCAATATAGAAAGGATGCATTTTCAGAACGGGAGCGATTGTTCCAAAAAAACTTTCGTCTTAGCAAAGAATTAACCCAAAACTTGATGAGAATATTTGAACCAGTTCAAAATAAAAAGACTGAATTTGATATCAAAACAAAGGTCTGTATGATGTAAAATTATAACCTCAATGTCTGCTTGGTTCAGCATTCATTTTTTGAGACGGCCACTGATTGGCCTATTTTTACTATTTTCTATTTGGACATGACTTCTATCAACTGTCTTTACACGCATAATTTACAAGACAAGTTTTATCAAAACTATCAAAATATTTTCCTCGATTATGAAAACAACACAATCGAGAAAACGGAACGTAATTTCACAGTGAATTTTATTTGTCTATGGTAAATTGTAAGGTAGTGCACGACGTTAATGTCTGGTACTTTCGAGAATAGGCTTTTTAATTTTGACAGAGATTTTGCGTGACAAAATAAATAGGTTATGTACTAAAGATTAAATTCTGTTTCCCATGGTTTTCTTTATTTGCAGGTTTTCCCGTTAAAAAGTCTGTTGACATAACGTCAAACTGTATTTACGTAAATATTTTTTTTAATTTGATTTCAAAATGTATTTACAGAGTTTTCCTATCGTAATTTTATTATTAGCAAATGATGTGTATAGAAGCTATTGTTTCTCATTATCGAGATTAAAAAGTTATATATACCCAGATCTCGAGATTGATGATCATCCAAGGACCCTTAGAGATCTCAGACTACAGAATCCAGGACTTTACGAGGACCTGATGGATGAGCAGCCAGTTTTGAAGAAAGTGCTGGAAATTCGGCGGAAAAATAGATCGCAAACTGTTTTTAATATCCCTCCTTATTTACCCGCTGATGATGATGATGTTGACATCGACGAAGACGATGACCTTGTACTTGCTAATAAGATGCAACGGCACATAAATAATATATCTGCTAATTGGTGGCAGAAAAGAAACTCTACTTGGCTTAAACTTTTTAATCCAAAAAATAACATGACCAGACGATATTCTCTTACTGTATTTCAAACTTACGCTGGTTTACGATATTCACAATTTAGAAATCGTTACAGTGGGAAATATGTCACTAGTTGCTATGAATGTGGTGACAGTCCAGGTATTCCACGCTCGAAACTGTGCCACGATGCCTTCGATTCCCAAAACGGCCAAGCACGCACTCTGGCACGCTATTTGAGGGTCAAATGTCATCACAACACATACAATTGGGTACATTATAAGAAATTTGAATGGTGGAGGAAATCACCGCACCAAGATATATTAGGATATCCATATGACGAAGGTTGGGCGAATCTAAATCCAATGGGCAGGAATAAAGATCCTGCTAAACCAGCTCCTGACAGCCGATATTTAAACGACCACGGTAACCCCGTGTAAGTAAATAATTAGTTTCTGTGCAATGTGCTCAAACAAAAATACAGGGCGATTTTAGGGAAACGCAAACTGACAGGGCTTGCACAGACAAAAATAAAAATTATGAACATTCACGACATAAAAACAGAGTTAAGAAAACTACCTCCGTATACAAATTCTCTAATCGAAATGGTCAATTTGTATGAGGAATTCAATAATTTGTTTATCATTTTCCATTTTTATTTATCGTGAAAGTTGAACTTCCATGCTGGACTGGGAGCGAGAGAAAAACATAGAATGTGCCAGCTGCATTTCCTCCCGGTCATGCTGTAAAAGCCAGCTAAAGTATCCGAGGGTTTCAGTATATTGCAATTTAGGCGATAGGCTGACAACCTGTCACTATGGCAATATACCAAATTATGGCAATAAACAAATCTATCATAAATAACCCTCAAAACATTGTCAGACGTGGCGGAACGACCTTTGTTTTTATTTTAAATATTTTAGGTCGTTTACGCTCTGCCTACCCCATTAGGGACAAAGGCGTGATTGTATGTATGTATATGTATGTGAAAGTTGAAAATATCCCTGTTATTCTACTCTTTTGCAGACACGATCACTACAGAGGCTATATCAACAAAGGTTGCTTTAAGCGGTATCTAGATTTAGGCGGTATTTATACCCAAAGGGGATGCAAGTCTTGGCCGCCGGTATGGGTAAATCCCACTGACTATTCTGGCTATCCAAAGCGGGCAACTCATAATTATGCATCTCATCGGTACAAGAAGTTAGAAATGACTTTAGGAAGAAAACCGAAGAAAGAGCAGTGTGTGACTGCTCCAGCTGCCTCCCTTACTCCCTTCGCTAGGGGAATATCGCTGTTTGCTCGGTATCATGTATGTGTGTGTTTCGAAGAATATTGTAACAAAGCTTCAAGATTGGCACCGGCTTTAATATTATTTTTAGTAAATTTAGTTTTAATTTATAGTAATCTTCTTCTTCTGTCGAATGGGTATCGAGTCTATGGACCCGATGAACCCTGGAGTCAGAGTTTTGAAACCGCCTAGTAGCACAACTATCAGGCCTCTGACATGGTTTGAGTAACGACCACTATCAAAGACAGCAACCGGGACCAACGGCTTAACGTGCCCTCCGAAGCACCAAATCTTTTTCTTTTCAGACAATCAGGTGATTCAGCCTGCAATGTCCTAACCAAACTGGGGAAAAATGCACAAAGTGATAAATTCTCAAATATCACCTTTGTGTTTCCCCCTGGGAATCGAACCCAAGACCTCTGGATCGGAAGTGCATGGCACTAGCCACTAGACCACGGAGGCAGTTCATTTATAGTAATAATAAAATTTATAGTTTTATTTATAGTAATAATTTATATGAATAAACTTTTCTAATAAGTTGCTGTTGTTGTTCTTTTATCGCAAAGATTTCGAATATTTATTATTATTTTTTTGCATGCAATTGTCTAGGATACTGAGTTAAAAGCGAAGGGCGAATCATCATTGAGTCAAAGAATTTTACTTTTATTGCATCAACTCAACAGAAACCTCCAAATAAAATATACATACATAGATACATACATATAATCACGCCTTTATCCCAAATGGGGTAGGCAGAGCGTAAACGACCTAAACAAAGGCCGTACCACCGCGTCTGACAAAGTCTTGATGGCCATTCAAGAAAGATTTGTACGTATGTTGCTGTAGTGACAGGTTGTCAGCCCATCGCCTAAATTACAATACACTGAAACCCTCAGATCCCTTAGCTGGTTTTTACAGCATGCTCGGGAGGAAATGCAGCTGGCACATTCTATGTTTTTCTCTCACTCCCAGTCCAGCAAATAAAATATGGTTGCAAGTAAGATATTACACAAAACCGTTTACCATTAAAAAAATAACTGTTTCCCATATTCCAATGTGCTTGGCCTGAGAGCTTCAAACGATCCACGGATTTACATATAATTATCATTTTTGATTTGCTCTTCTTTTGTGTAAATATACTCGTCTAAAAGTAACACTGCAAATGACATAATGCAGGGAAAGATATTCTGAATTATTTATACGATACTTAATACGCTCGCGACAGAAATGTATTCAGGTGCACCTATTTGGATTTACACAAAAAAAAAACATTTTCGTCTTTCTACATACATACATATATAATCCCGCCTTTATCCCTAATGGTATAGGCTAAGCGTAAAGGCAAAAAAAATGGTCCTTCCGCCACGTCCGGTAAAGTTTTGAAAGTTATTAAATATAGATTTGTTGATATATTGCTATAGTAACAAGTGGTCAGCCCATCTCCTAAATTACAATATACAGAAACCCTCGGATCCCTTAGCTGGTTTATAGCCAGGAAGAAATGCAGCTGGCACATTCTATGTTTTACTATCGCTCCCAGTCCAGCATGGATGATTATTCGTCTATCTAGTGGGTTTTAAGAGTGAAGTTATTCAAAGGCCTATGAATGGTTTATGTAACGACCACTAGCGAAGAAATCGACCGGGACCGACGGCTTAAGGTGCACTCTAAAGCACGGTATCTATTTTTTACTGACAATCAGATGACGGTGAGTCTTCTATGCTGGACTAGAAGCGAGAGAAAAACGTAGAATGTGCAAGCTGCATTTCCTCTCGGGCATGCTGTAAAATCCAACTAAGGGATCCGAGGGTTTCAGTATATTGTAATTTAGGCGATGGGCTGACAAACTGTCACTACAGCAATATACCTACGAATCTATCTATAACCCTCAAAACTTTGTCAGTTGTGGCGGAATGCCCTTTGTTTAGGTCGTTTACGCTCTGCCTATATGATAAATGCGTGATTATATGTATGTATGTATGATAATTTGTACCAATCCCGCCACAGACTCAGAATTTCCAAAACCAAATACATCCCTGCTCGTCTCAGCTTATTTTACATCTCTTCTCCTCATCGTTTGAGAACGCTTCAATGGATATTACCTTTGGGGATTTTTGTACCTTAAATAAATTATGAACATTTTAATGAATTTTCAACGGAAATGTATGAACGGGGAGAAAATTGTTAATGAAAATAAACTTTGTGGTTTTTATACCACCAAAATAATGACTAAGTACTACTTGTCACCATGATGAAGAGCCCATGTAACCTACGAGTAGATACTATACCGGCTGTAAGGGACAGCGTCGCGCAAACTGATAGGGGTTGCTCAATAAACGAAACTGAACAACCTTCACCAGTAAATTCTTTCAGGAGACTCTTTCCTTTTTTTTACTTTCCCATACAATACGACCACCTCTATCAGACAATTTGTATGGAAGACCAACATTATTTTTTCATTGCCTGAAAGAATTTCCTGGTCATAGTTGTTCAGTTTCGTTGACTGAACAACCCCTATCAGTTTGCGGGACGCTGTCCTTTACACCCGGCATACGTAGTTTAAAAGAAAAAGAATCAGACTTCCGATCAGCGAAGCGGCGACACGACGCGAAAAAACTTATCTTACGATTTCCGTTCAAAGAACTATTGCTATAGAACTTTTCAACTGAGAAATCTGTTATTTATCGCTTTTTAGTTTTATGAGTAGGTAGGCACGAAAGCAATGATCATATAAATATGATCACGCCTTTATCCCAATTGGGGTATGCAGAGCGTAAATGACTTTAAAAAGTCGTTCCGCCAAATCTGTCAAAGTTTCGAGGGTTGTTTAAGATAGATACATACATACATATAATCATGTCTGTATCCCTAATGGGGTAGACAGAGCGTGAACGACCTAAACAAAGGTCATTCCGCCACGTCTGACAAAGATTTTAGGGTTATTTAAGTTTGATTTGTAGGTATATTGCTGTATTGACAGGTTGTCAGCCCATCGCCTAAATTACAATATACTGAAACCCTCGGATCCCTTAGTTGGTTTTTACAGCATGCCCGAGAGGAAATGCAGATGGCACAATCTATATTTTTCTCTCGCTCCCAGTCAGCCAGGCTTACGATCCGGAGGTCCTGGGTTCGATTCCCAGGGGGAGCACAAAGTTGATATTAATCAATTTATCACTTCGTGAGATTTTCCCCAGTTTGATTAAGGAGGATTACGGAGGGCACGTTAAACCGTTGGCCCTAGTCACAGTTTCTAATAGTGGTCGATACAGGTCGCTGTTGCTCCACATCCGTAGGAACTACCATAAAAACCCTACACGTGATTGCAACAAAACCGGCTGCTGCACTGTCCTATGGACTTCGCAACAAATGAACGCCATACGATAGATAAATAAATAAGGATAGAACACAAATTCAGCAAAGGAGAACCTTCTACCGCACCTTAAAGGAAGATTTGTGTGTGAAGGAAGAGTTAAGTATTACTATTTAATTTACCATATAATAAAATAAACAACAAAAAATATGTAAATACCTACTTGCGTGTTCAGGAGACAAATTTTCCACACGATAGCACTTCTGTCCCCGGTGTTACCATGTACGTGTTACTTTTAACAAAGGGCCAATCCATGCGAAATGACATAGGCTGACAGCATCCAAACGACCGTCGAACATTATCGCAAAATACCCTTAACTCGATTCCTTCATATAATATTCATGACGCGGTGCAATCTTTCAAAAATTGACACTCTGACACCCCTACATACTCTGGGGTTCAAATCGTTTGAAAATAGTGATGGGAAATCGTGTTTGTAACTATTACAATTTTCGAGGTTACTATACATACGGTAATAGTTACTTTCAGTTGTTGTCAAGATTGACTGTAATGATAGATTAGAAGGATGGTAAGCAGCCTTCTGTTTATCAGTTGCCGCCCTTATAGTATTTACTATTTATGTTTATGGTACAGAAGCATTTTAAAATTTGTAACTCTATCCTGTAGGTAGCATTTTGAACCATGAATAAAGCACGATTACTTCTAATTAGTTAAACATATCGGTCACTTTGTCCACTATTCAAAAAATAAGATGTTAGACGAGGATAGAATGTATTTCCTACATTATTGTCATCAGTAATTTCTTCTTCCATGCCGGACTGGGAGCGAGAGAAAAACATGGAATATGCCAGCTGTATTTCCTCCCGAGCATGCTGTAAAATCTAGCTAACGGAACCGAAAGCTTAAGTATATTGCAATTTACGTGATGGGCTGACCTGCCACTACAGCAAAATACTTACAAAATGATCTTAAATAACCCTCAAAACTTTGTCAGACGTAGCGGAACCACCTTTGTTTAGGTCGTTTACGCTTTACCTACCCCATTAGGGATATACACTTGATTGTATGTAATTTCATTACAAACATACATGTGCCCGCCCTACTTGAATATAAAAATATGTTTTAAAAATAAATAGCTCTAACTGATACCAACTAGTAATTGTTATATTCTCCCTCCGTTACATAATCTCGCCGTTGTTACTTTCGGCCCTTCCTTATTTTCAAGTATTTGAGACCCTCCGTCCAGAACAAGTTTTTTGTATTACAGACGGTGAATAAATTAAAGTGGACACAATGGGCACTTTTACCCTGCAAAGTGCTAATTCGGTATATTTGAGGTAAGCACACAAAATGTGATGAAAAATTGGAGTGCTTTGTCAGGTTTTATTTATTGGACTTGCTTTGGTATTGACTTGACTATAGTTTAAATCCTTGAGGTCAGTAGGGTCAATCATTTACCAGAGTAAATAAAATAAATGAACATATTTTAGGGTGTGATTCTACCTATGAAACTGAACAACTTTCCCCAACGAAGATGAAAAAAAAATGGCCCTCCCATACAATGGTGTCAGCGGCTCTAGTCAATTTGTATGTGAGGGCCATTTTTTTCTAAATATTTCGACCTATATTCCTTGGCGAAAGTTGTTCAGTTTCATGGATAGAATCACGCCTTAAAATATGGTCAGCAATATTTTTTACACCCTATATTTTACCCTCCAGGTGAGAGGCCTTTGCCCAGCAGTGGGACATATCGGCTATATAAGATAAGATAAGATGATAAAAGATATTTCACCCGATGACAACGGACAAGAGAGGATATTTCCTCTTACGATTGTAAGGGTGGTCTAGAGGTGCGTCTATCCTTGGGTTAATGTGGTCTACGTGCCTTATATGCACTACTCCTCCTTGGGTAGTGGCAAAGTAGGTGTAGCGATTTGGCTTATCACTACATAGTATAAAACAAAGTCGCTTTATCTGTTCCTATGTATGAATGAATCTTTAAAACTACGCAACGATTTTTTATGCGGTTTCTATTAATGGATAGAGTGATTCAAGAGGAAGTTTTATATGTATAATGCATGCATAATATAGTAGAGAAACACTGATAATTTCCGTGCGATGCCGGGGCGGGTCGCTAGTGGTCAATAATGTAGCTGGTACCTACACTTCAAATTCTATAACATACCTAAATTGAAAAAAAAAACTTAGGTTATTGCGTAAAACCACAACAAACATCGGAACAAACAAATCAAAACCAGCGTAACTGGGTGGTATTACAAAAACTCCAACTAAACCTTTTTTACGTTCTCCGACGGTTCTCGAGGAAATCAAATCAGACAATCAAGTGGAAAAATCCATGTCCGTAGAACAAACAATCAACTTAAGTTACTTGGTCTACAGTGACGAGAGGATTTTAGACCAGGAGTCGGTTGTATCATAAAGTTTTACATTAAACAATGTAAAAAATCTGATAAAATTTGTGATCCTAAAAAAATTGGAACTAAAGTATAAGAATTTAAAAATCCCAGAACATAAATATTGTATTTACGTCAATCTAAAAAAATACTTTTAGCTGTCCTCTAGAGTTGAGCCTATTGTTAGATGTTTAAAGGATCATAATATATTTTTCTATAGTTACGATGATGCTAAATATTATCAGTGAAAACTAAGGCTTTTAAAGCAAAATCAAATATGAACCGGACGCTGCATTATAAAATACTTGCGAGTCAAGGGTAAGTTCTCATAAGAAATCCGGAAACAGATGGACGCTGAGGATTTGATTATCTTAAATTAAATTAGCAGCAGGCTATATTATAACCACAAGAAACCCACTGCATGTATATCAAAGCTTAAGATGCGTTATCATCATCTCCCTAGCCTTATCCCGTATCTCACAGGGTCGGCTTCCTAATCTAGGGGATTGAACCAGACCCAATCCTAGATTAGGTCAGAGTTTTCAAGCCGCCAATGCTTAGCACTGGCTTCTGATATGGCTTAACGACTAATATCTACGATATTAAACGATATTAACCGGGACCGAGATACTAGCACTTATATTTTTTACTTCAAGCTCTTAGTCTATCGTTCTTTCGGCCCTTACTTATTTGATGGACCCTCCTAGTACTCTAGGGAGAGTCATGTTTGTTTTAAAGCTTTATTTCTAAGTAATGTGTACATAGGTCAGCCCTCTAAAAATTCTCCGTCTGTTGACTGATATCTCGTGTGTAATGTAAATACTTATCTCTTTTACCGCTTGAATGTAGTCGTTAATTGTATTTAAATTAAATTGTATGTCTGCCACTGCCGAGCCTTATACACATAAATCAATTTAAAAAAAATCTATGTCGTGGTTAATTATTAATAACTAATTGCTCCCCCTAGCCCTATCCTGTATTTCGAGGGTCGACTACCTAATCTAGGTGATTAAACGAGGATACTGGTTTTTAAATAGAGCGACTGCCATCTGACCTCCGCAACCCAAAAGGGAAACTAGACCCAATCCTAGATTAGGTCAGAGTTTTCAAGCCACTAATGCACTGGCCTCCGACTTGGCTTAACAACTAATATCTGCGGTATTAAACGATATTATCCGGGACCAACAGCTTAACGTGCCTTCCGAAGCACGGAAAAAAGCACCGCTTAAACGTACATATGAAATTCGAAAACCGAAAAACATATTGGTACGTGGTGGGATTCTCAGGAGGCAGCGGCCCTATCCACCACACCATCGGGCTCTTATTAATTACTAATTATAACATAGTTTTTAATAACTTGATTATTTAATTTGTGATGGCTATACAAATTAAACTAGCCTTGAATTTTTGTAAAGCGATTCCAAAGCAAACAATCCTAATTATATTGACCACAATTTCCGTGATTCAAAAAAAGAAAAAAAGGCGTGCGTCAATTCCCTACTATTTTTATGTCGAGGCGATTATAGCTACTTTTCTATTAGGGATTGTGTTTTCTTCCCTCCCTCCACCACTTCCTGACAATCCACCGACAAGCGTTTCGAATCTCCGTCTTTGTCCACTTGTCATTAAGTTTTTGTCTTTCCCCCATCTTACACTTCAGCTCTGCGACTTAAGTTTGGGGACACACAGCTTGAGCGGTTGGCGAGCTTTGTTTTCTTAAAGTCAGTCAAAATGTTCTTAAGTACAACTTCTTAGTTTCAAACTTATTGGTTGTCGAAATTGTCGAAAGACATTATTTTATTAGCTAGAGATATGACTATATTTGTACAAATATTTCATTGGTAAGTATAATAAAGTCGATAGTCATTTATTGCATTATCAGTTGGTATGGTAATAAATATGCGCAGTGATATACAAGAAACAGAACAATATACAAAGACGAATATTAAAAATTACAGCTCATATTTACCTAACTGATTGACGATTGTATTATATGGTCCGACCTTCGATGCAAATACGGGGTAGACTTACATACCATGTCCCATTTGATAGCTTGCTCCACATGACAATGACTTGCTCGCCGGAGCAATTCATGCAGACAACCAATAACGCTGTCAGGGTTGCGGACTGCTGGGCTAGGGACATTAAATTAAAAAAAGAAAAAATAACCAAGGTGCCGTCTTATCATCGACACGATAGAAGAAGAATATCATATGGTATCAAATATTCATAATATTTTGCCTTATATTCCTTTAGGTACTTAAAGTGTTTTGTTTAATGGATATAGTCACTTTCTTGTGCTTTTATTTTGTATCATGTTGGGTGGTATACTTGAACGTTAGAATTCTTGTCCGTGTGTCCCAACAACAGATATAATGATGGTACAACTCAACGACAAATGGTTGCGGATTGACGTCACATTTATTCCAGTGACAGCCTCTGTTATTGTTCAGATTTATTTGTATCCGACACGACTAGGAAACGCTATTATAATGGAAGTATTTGCGACGGTTTTCTTAATTTGTCAATGTTCGTTTATCTATTTCTGATATGACATAGAGCAAGTGAAGTTTCCTGTTTATGTAGGTACCGGGAGTAAAAAAGTAAAGTTCATTGAAATTTTTGAAATAGCATAAAGCAATAAGCGAATAGGTATAATAGCTACGTCTACGTTACAATGCAGGACGTGTGGTGGATAACCGAGTTAGCTTGATCATTACTAGCTTGTACCAGACCACGTACGAAACACACAGATGTAAAAACTGATGGAAAAGTCCAATAAAATGAACGATAAAAAAAAATAGATGATTTTACTCTACTCACAGTCTCACACATTAAAATATAATTTATAAGATAAGATAAAATAAGAATATACTTTATTGCACAGAGAGACACAAGAGAAAATAAAATAAAATGAAACAAATAGTAGTACAAATAGGCGGCCTTATTGCTAAGCAGCAATAATATAATAGGTATAAATAATTTAATTTCATATTAAAATGGCGATTAACTTGATAAAATTATATAAAATTAAAGTTTTCCAATATTATGTTAGTGAAATTTTCATAGGCGACAATGATCGCATGCATTTTAACAGTAAGTAACTATATTGCTACAGAGTGCTACACTGGAGACCCCGTGAAGGAAGACGAAGTGTTGGTAGACAACCAGCTAGATGGTCTGATGACATAAAGAAACCAGCTAGACCGACCTGGATGAGAATCACCAGAAAACGAAACGGATGGAGACGGCATTAGGAGGCATACGTTCAACAGTAGACAGATATACGCTAAAAAGAAGAGAAAGAAGTATATCATAGCGTATTTATTTACGTATTGTAAACTGTAGATATATGTTAATGTATTTTTGACTTATAAGATTACTTATAGTTATTATCGTAGGCCGCATCTAGAAAATATTTGCACGGAAATTGCTTTAGCAGGGCGCTGCGTTAGCAGTTTTCTCGAATGCAAGATAATTCCGATCACCCACGGGATAGTACAACCCTGTTAGGTGGTTAGCTAAGATGATTGCGAAAACCTCAAGCGATTTCCATTTCATTATAACACTCTACTTGCCCAAGTTTTTTTTTTATTAAATTAGTAGCTACATATATACATATAATCACGCCTTTATCCCTAATGGGATAGGCAGAGCGACCTAAACAAAGGTTCCGCCGCGTCTGACAAAATTTTGAGGATTATGCAGTTTGTACGTATATTGCTGTAATGAAAAGTTGTCAGCCCATCGCCTAAATTGCAATATTCTGAAACCCTCAGATCCCTTAGCTGGTTTCTACAGCATGCTCAGGAGGAAATGCAGCTGGCTCATTCTATGTTTTGCTCCCAGTCCAGTATGTAAGTAGTTGGTAGTTATTCTTTAGAAAAGTCTTTCTGTAAATTCCTTTATTTGTACAAGTAAAAGGGTTTAAATAACTTTTAGAGTAGTTTTCTCTTGTATGCTCCATAATAATTTCAAGTGATGCTATTGCGTAAGATGATTCCTGCCGGCAAATGGTTGTTTTCAAAAGCCTATTTCACCTAAACGAATCATTGGAAAATTCTTAAAAATATTCATTAGAGAAATTAGTTCACGGCCTAAGTTGCAACATTTAAAATTATTCTAGTTCATAAATAAGTATGCTAAAAAAATCCGGAAGTAAAGCTGTTCTAATCAGTAAATTTGATATTCCTTCTAGACTATTAGGAGAGCTTTCACGGTTCTGTCAGGAAATTATCCGTATTATAAATATCTAAAATCGCAATTTTTTTAATCCGACCCGTATCTTTTACGGAATTAGCAATTTTGTGCGTTTTTTCGCACATTTTTACAATATACTGAAACCCTCGGATCCCTTAGCTGGTTTTTACAGCATGCTCGGGAGGAAATGCAGCTGGTACATTCTGTGATTTTCTCTCACTCCCAGTCCAGCATGGAAGATTAATTTTAAGAACCTTAATTTTATTAACTTACTAAATTAGTAGTTTAAAGAACTTAAGTCGAAAATTTCTTTACTCGTATTTATTTCGCTTTTTTCGGCATCTAGTCTTGGTATTAAAAAAGCTCCTGTTAGCATATGTCTTCTTTCATCAAAATATCGTCTCAACGGAATACAAATAAGGTTGCAAATTACGCCAAGTTTCGTGCACAAAAACTAGCAGCAACAACAGCTGTTCGCAAATCTGCTTTGTACGTGCCAAAGAGCTGTATTTAACTCTAATGAACAACCCTTTAAGCACTTTTATAGAGCTAGATAGGGTGTTAAGGATTTAGGTTTTGGTTTTAGGACAATAATCGTAAAATTCATCTATTAACTACCTATCTAAAGATGATAGAAATTATACTTTGCATAAACACGTCAAATTATTATTGCTCAAGTGATACATTTCTGTGAATTTCGGAATATTACCTTTTTTATACCTTGGATATTTGACGGTCACATAGGATAATTTTTACCTTGAACATATAGTAAAATTCTTTTTCTTCCATGCTGGACTGGAAGAGATAGAATAACATAGAATTTTCCAACTGCCAGGTATGCTGTAGAAGTCAGCAGAAGAGATTGAAGGTTTACAGTGCACTACAACAATATACAACATTACCATCTAAAATTTGCCCTTAATTTTTGTCAGACGTGGCGAGAGCGCCTTTTACGAGGAGATTTACGCTCTGCCTACCCCGTAAGGGATAAAGGCGGATTTTATGTATGTATCTTGTAGAATATTAATAGTATGACAAAACTACGAAATTGGGCTAGGCATGTCGCCATAAAAACGCCTTCAAAATAATACCATCACGTAATACTCACATAATAAATAGAAAAGATATTAAACATCATGATTATTCAGGGGGTGTTTTTAATTAAACTGCCAGCCAAGTTCTGCAAGACATAAAATTTTACAACCCTTTAATAAGACGTAAAACTGGCAAAACGGCTGCTAGTCTCGCCATTACACGAATATTAATGATTATAGACACCGCAAGTATAAAATACCACATAATTTCAATTTCGTCTTATTGTGATTAGTAAATTACCCTCAAAACTTTGTCAGACGTGGCAAAACGACATTTTAGGTTGTTTACCCCATTAGGGATAAAGGCGTGATTATATGTATGTATGTATGTGATTAGTAAGGTTTTGGCACTGAGGCCCATAATTATAAATAGCACTTGCGACTGACAGCTAGTTTTAGTTCGTATCAGAAACGTCATTTCTGTACAATGTGGCCTGTCAAATCTGTACTTAATATTGCTCTCAATCTTGAGATCGCTTTATAAATACGAGCCTAAATATTAATTTTACTTTTTGTGTCATACAATAGTTATACAAACTAGTAACTCGCATTCTTCTGAATACGAATATTTCCCTGTTGTTCATATCGCGCAGAAAAAGACGCGATAAAAAACTTTGCATCGATTGGGTGACATAGCTTAGCTACGACTATGTGTGCGACCTTTATCTATTTTTTAAATTATATAAAGTGTAGCGGGTATCATTCATTGACTTGAATTCCTTATGTAAAGAGGACTAGCCTTAACAGTATAGTTGTAATATTATACGAGTAAATTAAAATGATCAAATATGTAACAAAAGTATTGTAAAACGTTTTAATATTATCAGAAATATGGCTATTTTGAATTTGAATGCATACAGGGCATGCTGTAAAAACCATCTAAGGGATTCGAGGGTTTCTGTATATTGCAATTTAGGCGATGGGCTGAAAATATACCTGCAAATCTATCTTAAATAACCCTCAACACTTTGTCAGACGTGACGGAACGACCTTTGTTTACGGCATTTACTCTGCCTACCCCATTAGGGGTAAAGGCATGATTATGTAGTAATATCCCATCATTTTGACGTCACAAAAATCTCGCTTGATCGTACTCAAACCGTCCGCCAATTTGAATACAAGCCCATAAATAAATCCGTACCAAGTTACCCCTCGGAGTAACAAAGCAGGCAAGCACTCTTCAACAGTCGAAAATTGCGTACTCACGTCTGCAACTAGCGGATGCCATCTCGCAAAGTATCGTTTGATGGTCGTAAAAACAGCCCTTAACGACTGTCCGATCCCTTAACCCCGCCTACTAGGTATATCTAGGGCTGGGATTCTTCTTGATATTTGTTGAAGAATTTGGTTAAGAACTTGGGTCAAAGTAGAGGGAATTTAGCTATAAAGAAAATGAAATAAGGTATTATCTTTTTATCTAAAGTTATATACCATTCTTCCATGCTGGCCTGGGAGCGAGAGAAAAACATAGATTGTGCCAGCTGCATTTCGTCCCGGGCATGCTGTAAAAACCAGCTAAGAGATCCGAGGGCTTCAGTATATTGTAATTTAGGCGATGGGCTGACAACCTGTCACTACAGCAATATACCTACAAATCTATCTTAAATAACCCTCAAAACTTTGTCAGACGTGGCGGAATGACCTTTGTTTAGGTTGTTTACAGTCTACCTACCCCAATAGGGATAAAGGCGTGATTATATGTATGTATGTATTGTATACCATATTCAGATTAATATTTATGTAATCATAGACATTGATTGTAGAACCAAAAAGAAACTCATTACATCATGATGATTCAATAAAAGACTCAGTAATATAGCAGGTCATTAATAACAATGTTAATAAATAATATTGTTATTAATTATATAAATACACCTAAGTAGCTTATTTACTTACCTATACAATGTATTGCCTAAAATGTATATCAGCCCACTAGTTCAACTTTTTTTTATTTTCCTGTACCCTAAGGTTGCTTGGAAGAAATTGCTGCTTAGCAATAAGGCCGCCTATTTGTACTACTATTTGTTTCATTTAATTTTATTTTCTCTTGTGTCTTTTCTGTGCAATTAAGTATATTCTTATCTTATCTTAATGTCCGCATCATAAAAAAGAAAGAAAAATGAAGTAACCAAATTCTCTGTTCTACAATGTTTTCCAACCCTAAGCCCTCTTTTATCCGGGTGTTCACTTCTCAACCCAGTACCAGCACCAGCTTTTATATCTGTCTTAACCCCAATAATAAAATGCGGGCTGTAAATAGAATGATAAGGGAGGAATGACAGACACATTTCAGGCGCCGTTCCCCGGTCTTTAAGTATCGCTGTCTAAGCGTACTAATCGACCAAATGTTTTAATAACGATCTTAAGGTGGAAAAAGGCTATAAGTGGCGCCTTCAATAGTAATATATTAATATTGTCGCCTTAATCCCTAATAGGGTAGGAATAGCGGAAACAACCTGAACAAATATCTGCCCGCCACGTCCGAAATTTTGAGGGTTTAAGATAGATTTGTAAGTATATTGCCGTAGTGACAGGTTGTCAACCCATCGCCTTAATTACAATATAATTAAACCCTCAGATCTCTTTTAAAAAAATAATTGTGTCCAAAATACAAACATTTTCATGAATATTTTACGTTTGGCGGAAATGGTAAGTATTTCTTATTTTATAACACACTAGCGACACGCCCCGGCTTCGCACGGAAGTTATCAGTGTTTCTCTACCATATTATGCATGTATTATACATATAAACCTTCCTCTTGAATCACTCTATCCATTAAAAGAAACCACATCAAAATCCGTTGCGTAGTTTTAAAGATTTTTTCATACATAGGGATATAGGGACAGAGAAAGCGACTTTGTTTTATACTATGTAGTGATAATATCGTACTTCATAATTAGTATCTAAACTTTGTATTACAAATGTGCTAATACAAAGCTTACATGCTTAGTTTGCATTATGATACTATGTGTTATAAAATGGAGAATCACTTGCGATTTCCGATAAACGTAAAATATTCAAGAAAATGTTTGTATTTTAGACACAATTAAATTAAAATTGGTGTCGCCACCGTCGTGCTACAGTTCGCCCCTTAATGATAGACGCTTGTAGTACAAGCAAAGAAAGATAGTTGTAATTTATAAAATTGATGTACAAAATCAGTATTGTATAACTCCAAGAGTTTTAATTCACTAAAAGACGCCTGTACGGGGTGTAAAGAACAGCATCCCGCAAACTGACAGGGGTTGCTCAGTCAACGAAACGGAACAACTATCAGCAGTATTTTCTTTTTCAGGAAGTAAAAAAATAGATGGTTTTCCATACAAATTGTCTGATCGAGGTGGTCATTTTGTACGGGACGATATATTTTTTTATCTCCTGAAAGAATTTCCTGGTGAACGTTGTTCAGTTTCGTTGACTTTTAGTTTGCGTGACGCTTTCCCTCTCCCAGTATACGACATCTGTAGTAAATACGTAGCATGATCTACGATAGTTTTGCTACGCCGTAGCCAACGTAGCCATAACGTAGCGCAGTAATTATATTTTTGTGTTTACTACGACAGATATACTTTTGTACTTATTTTTGATATTTTTTTTAAAATAATAGGGTTACGAAAATGGAATCTAGATTTTTCTTCGTGGTCAGGTGACCAATAAATTTTAATATTTATGTGAGACAAAGAAAACCAAGTATTACAATAATAATGACATTTTAATAATAACGCGACAGAAGAAGATAACAATATAAAATCTACAACAAAGCTTCAATTATTTTTTTAAATATTACACTGTAACAAATGAAATTTTTGATTACTTTTAGTATAGTATACACGCAATATTATTATAAGCTTATTTAAAATTCGTAGCTTGATCGTCTATATAAGCAATTTTATTTGTTTTCGCGAGCAAAGTTCTTTTTGTTTTCCAAATAATTTTAAAGTTATTCTAACATTCAGATTTTGATTATTTTTACATTTGTTTTTGCAGTTAACTAGGAAAAATATAAGGGGCTTGAATTTGAAAGAAATATATTTTACTAGCGATCCGCCCCGGCTTCGCACGGAAATTATCAGTGTTTATCTACTATATTATGCATGAATTATACATATAAACCTTCCTCTTGCATCACTCTATCTACTATAAGAAACCGCATCAAAATCCGTTGCGTAGTTTTAAAGATTTATGCATATATAGGGATATCGGGACAGAGAAAGCGACTTTGTTTTATACTATGTAGTGATTTATGAGCCTGTGGTGTCGTACTGCAGGGCAAAGCATCTCTTCCATTTCTTTTGATCTATTACTATTCCTCTCGATTCCGTAAGATACAATACAATACAATACAAGATACTTTATTGCACAAAGAAACACAAATACATACAGCAGAAAAGTAAGGAACAAAACAGTACAATATAGGCGGCCTTATTGCTAAAGCAGCAATTTCTACCAGGCAACCTTTGGGTAGTAGGATACTACATAGCAGATAGCGGGATAGTGCATACTAAGTTAATCTTAATACTTAAACAATATAAATACTACTAAATAAATACATAAATAAAATAAACTAATATATAGATAAATAAATAAACAAACTAAAAAAAAAACTAAGATATGTATCTAGTTGGTCTCTCCACCTCTTTCCGCGTCTTCTCCTAGCATTGGTGGGTTTCCATTCAGTAGTTCTTCTTGTCCATAGCCATAGTTCGTTTGGCATACGAGTGACGTGGCCGGCCCAATCCTACTCTAAGTAAGCGGCTTTCTGAGCTACATCCAAAATTTTTGTGGAACGCAGCAATGAGTTCCGAACTCGATCGACCGAATACGAAAAATATAGTAAAAAAAAATTTACTGCTTACTTATTTTTTTTCCAATTAGGTACAAAATCTTATTTGTTTTTTATAATCCTCGTTCAATCCCCCTGGATTGAAGAGCCCGATGGTGTAGTGGATAGGGCCGCTGCCTCCTGAGCGGGAGGTCGTGGTTCGAACCCCACCAGTCACCACGTACCAATGTGTTTTTCGGATTTCGAATTTCATATGTACGTTTATTCGGTGCTTTTTCCGTGCTTCGGAAGGCACGTTAAGCCGTTGGTCCCGGTTAATATCGTTTAATACCGTAGATATTAGTCGTTAAGCCATATCAGAGGCCAGTGCTAAGCATTGGCGGCTTGAAAACTCTGACCTAATCTAGGATTGGGTCTGGTTTCCCTTCTGGGTTGCGGAGGTCAGATGGCAGTCGCTCTGTGTAAAAACCAGTACCCTCGTTCAATCCCCTAGATTAGGAAGCCGACCCCGTGAGATACGGGATAAGGCTAGGGAGATGATGTTCAATCCCCTGGATTAGGTTTAAATTTTTTGCCTCTTATTTATTTATTCATAAATCAATGTTTTTTTTTTTTTATTTCAACATAAAGGTACATACATAAACATACACAAATATCTCGCCAAACTGAAACAGTTTGTTGGCGAGGAGAGCGCTCTCTTAACTACTAATCATGTACCTATCATTAACAATTTTTAAGTAGTACCACACTGGTAGTACCACACACGCACACTCACACACGCACGCACACACACATGCACACACCACACGCACACACCACACACACATACACGCATAAAATTTACAACTATTTCAAATATGTATTTAATATTTATCTGTTTATATCTCTAATAGTAATAATAATTTAAGTTTGTTTCTTAAGAATGTAAAACGTGGCGAGCACGATCTCATTCGCTTTTCGCATAAACCTTACTTAGGTTTTAGATTTAAGCGTCTTATTTTAAGTAATGACTCTGTACCTAACAAAATTTCTTGAATAAACTCTAAAAAAAAGGTAGCCGACCCCGTAAGATACGGGAATAAAGCTAGGGAGATGATGAGTTAAAAAAACATACAAACAAGAAACAATAAATTTTAGTAAAATATCTTGCTCTAAATAATAATTTGAAAAGTGCTTGACCCAACACCTTGAGGGGAGAACTATTATTTATTTGGAAAGTGGACATTAAAGCAGGTTTAATGTTTTCTGCGTCGCCCCTGCAAAGAATATACTAGAAACTTTGGTCGTAAAACCAACGAACCGGTAACAGATAAAACATTAAAATTCGCAGACAAAGTCATACAAAATAACAAAAAAGTTGATCATTTGAATAGCAACAAAGTCGTTTATAGTGAAAGTAAAAAAAAAATGTATTTTGGGTGTAAAAGAAATTTCAGTTATCAAAGATTGATACTAAGCGATATTCATTTTGATGCTTTTATGATGTTCTGGGAAATATTAAAAAACTGGGTATTTCTTTTTTGCGCATGCTGTATTTTTTTAAGAACAGAAAAAATGGCCAATTTCTTCCATGCTGGACTGGGAGCGAAAGAAAAACATAGAATGTGCCAGCTGCATTTCCTCCCGGGCATGCTGTAAAAACCAGCTAAGGGATCCGAGGGTTTCAGTGTATTGCAATGTAGGCGATGGGCTGACAACCTGTCACTACATCAATGTACCTACAAATCTATATTAAATGACCCTCATAACTTTGTTCGACGTGACGGAACGACCTTTGTTTAGGTTGTTTACGTTCTGCCTACCCCATTAGGAAGAAAGACGTGATATGTATGTAGTTAGTTATATGTGTTAGTTAGTTAGTTAGTTAGTGTTATATGTATGTAGAAAAAATGGCTACAATTTTGGCCGAAAATTATTTACAAAATGTTTTCTTAACGTCCTCAGCTTTTAACCATTAACGTCTGCCAAGTACTAAGTGATGCTTGAATTATACCGTATACGCGATTGTCTAGACGACCCATTGTGAGAAAAACAAATTAATTTCTTACTCAAAACTGTGCATAACTAGGAAGATATGTGACGCTGGGAACATTTTACTGGTTCATCGTCTTCTTCTTAGCGTTTCGACACAGATCAGACAGACGTTTATAAAAGAAGTATTTTTTTAAAGTACATACTTAATTATAATTTAAGACACTTTTTGGGAATCAGATCATAACTAGGTATCTGTTCCGAACTGCTAGTGCAGTGCCGGGTTTTACCTCGCAGGTATCGCAAAGGTGGAGAGAAAATATCAGCATATTCAGTATCAGTATAAAATATTACATTTTATAAATTTACATACATACATACATATAATCACGCCTTTATCCCTAATGGGGTAGGCAGAGCGTAAACTACCTAAACAAAGGTCGTTCCGCCACGTCTGACAAAGTTTTGAGGGTTATTTAAGATAGATTTGTAGGTATATATTGCTGTAGTGACAGGTTGTCAGCCTATCGCCTAAATTACGATATACCCTCGGATCCCTAAGCTGGTTTTTACAGCATGCTCGGGAGGATATGCAGATGGCATATTCTATGTTTTTCTCTCGCTCCCAGGCCAGCATGGGAGACATAATTTTGACACATAAAATGCTAATACTTTTTAAAACATGTAAATATAGAAAACAAAAAAATGTGCAGAAGGGATTCAAAGCCCTCCTACGCAACATTTTTATATGTATTTGGTATATTTATAATATAAAGTGTATTAGAAAAAAATAGGGAAAAGGCAGCAGCATTTCTTGTGTACATCGTGAAAATGCAGTGTGATCACCGATCTGTCGTTTACATGTACGTAATGTTATTCATACGTACATATAATCACGCCTTTATTCCTAATGCGGTAGGTAGAGCGTGAACGACCTAAACAAATGTCGTTCCGTCACGTCTGACAAAGTTTAGAGGGTTATTTAAGATAGATTTGTACGTATATCGCTGTAGTGACAGCTGACTGATTGTCAGCCTATCGCCTAAATTGCAGTATACAGAAAGCATCAGATCCCTTTGGTTTTTACAGCATGCCCGGCAGGAGATCCAGCTGGCACATTCTATGTTTTTCTCCCAGTTCAGCATGGAAGAAATATGTTTATATGTAACTACTATATCTATCTGTTTCTGAAATCGATGAAATTCCCCTTCTATGGCATGTTAGCCGAAAAGCACTCGCATAATTTATGGTCTCTATTGAATTATAGCGAGCCGAAAATGAGAAAAGCGAAAATTAACCCACGCATACCGCAGAAAATATATACCGAAACATTCTGGGAATTGTTTTCGACGAAAAATTGTTTTTGTTCTTTATTTTTCGATATTGCTATATTAGTGAGAATAATGTTTTGTGAAACGGTTCTGTAATTACAAAAGTTAAAAAAAAATGTGCAATGAATATTATTGTTGGTTCTTTATTTATTTACTTTTGTTGCCTAGTGTAATGTTTTAAATTGAAATATGAGTATTTGGACACAGCCACAGCACAAATATACATTTCATCAGATCGTAATTAATAAAAATATATTTGAGCCCGATGGTGTAGTGGATAGGACCGCTGCCTCCTGAGCGGGGGGCCGTGGTTCGAATCCCACCATGTACCAATGTGTTTTTCGGTTTTCGAATTTCATATGTACGTTTATTCGGCGCTTTTTTCGTGCTTCGGAAGGCACGTTAAGCCGTTGGTCCCGGTTAATATCGTTTAATACCGTAGATATTAGTCGTTAAGCGTCATGGCAGAGGCCAGTGCTAAGCATTGGCGGCTTGAAAACTCTGACCTGATCTAGGATTGGGTCTGGTTTCCCTAATGGGTTGCGGAGGTCAGATGGCAGTCGCTCTGTGTAAAAACCAGTACCCTCGTTCAATCACCTAGATTAGGTTGCCGACCCCGTGAGATACGGGATAAGGCTAGGGAGATGATGATATTTGATTTTTCTACATGTTCAGTAAGTATTTAGTTTATTTTTAAACAACAAGTCCTTTGCTATAGAGCTTTTTTCCCTTTCCAGACACTTTCATAACTCCGAGTTATTAGAAACAAATCACAAATTGACATAAATTCATCGCGGCATAAGTTGACGATCGTTTTCAACACTTTAAAATGCGACTAGCATTATACTCTACCTTGTATAAGCCAACCTGTGACATAGGCCTGTATTAATAATCAGCACTTGAGAGTGAGAGCGAGTTTAAATTCGTATCAGAAATGTAATTTTAGTACAAACTAAACTGTCAAAACCATACTTAATATCGCTTTTAATCTTGAGATCGCTTTATAAATACGAGTCTAAAATTTAATCTGGTTGAGTGCAAAACGCTGATTGTCGATACTTTACGATCGGCCACGGTGGCCCATGTTTGTTTACTGCTCAGTGCACGCCCAAACATCTTACTTTATTTTACTAGGCGTGTTTTGTCCCGACGACAAAGATATATGGCCACACAGGTATTTTTATGGGTACACTCGTTGGGCTGCAAATTCCATGGAGTGAAAGGAATTCCATTTGTTAACATGCTAGCTATAATAACAATGCACAAGAAATAAAGATAAACAAGTCAAAAAGAAGGATTGTTTTTCTGCAATCAATAGATAAAAGTTTTAACCGTGTCGAGCAGGTTGTAGGTAGTTTTATAAATTAAATGATTAAAATCTGAAAAAATTAAGGACTGCTGTTGCTTTTATTTTGTCTTGCATTTACCATTTGCAATTTCTTTAGGTATTAGCTCTATCTACTCCGGTTCGGATACAAGCGTGATTCCACGTCTGTTTGATACCGGTTCCTTCAATTAATTAACGGAAGACCACAAAATTGTTCAAGTCAGGTCACTCTCTTGAGAAGGCTACCCATTGCCGATGTCCATCTTGAGTCGGTAGTTTCCTGCCGACCCCTGACCGCAGCATCTTGCATCCTATAAGTACGTCACGCCCAGAAACACTTGAGATTGGCGGTTAGGACCCACGTCAGCAATTTTAGATTCGGAAAACAAAGTGGCACTTCTTGACCGACTACTTGTCTTAGAAGACGAGAAATGTGTGGTGCTGACGTTTGGGCCTTTGATTAAAGGAGTGGACAATTAAAATGAAATCACATTTGCATGCTTCAAGCTATAAATATTTAATCCTTTTGAAAAAGCTATTAAGGGAATGGGACCGAAACCCGTCCCCTGCACTATCACACTCATCACAACTACTTTATTTATCGAACGGAAAACCCTTTTACTCTTCGGAATCCACTCGTAACGGCCATGTTCTGGTTGAGGCGGTGCGAACGCGGGATTTTAATTATTTTCGTCCAATTTACGAGTGGCCATTAAAGGAACGGTCCCTGGCGACCCATTAGAGTACTGTAGGTACCGCCGCTTGTTTGCGAGGTCCGAGTCTTGTTGATAACTTTACAACGTTGTATTTTATACGGACCCAGAATTAGTGTTAATCTTCCTGGGTTTAATGGCCGGCCTGATGTACGCGATATGTGCTGAAACACCAATTTGGAATGGAAATTTAATGCGGTGTAAAATGTGTTTAATTAATTGATTTGTGGTGCAACCGGACCGCTTTATTGAATTCGGCGCGCATTTGCGTCTCGTGTTGTGTGACGCATTTTAACTACTAACGAGACAGATAAAAAATAGAGACATAATTTCACTCCTTTAAACCCGAAGTTGTAATACTTGTATTAATGTAACGTTTTAGGGTCGTACTAGTCAAAACTATAAAATAGATTGATGTAGAAAGGTGCAGAAATTTGATTAATTTGAGGGTGTATTTTTCTATGATACTATAAAACCTTAAATACCCAAACATTTCTCAATGATTATCAAACACACACGAATAATCTAAAAGCTTAAGACGTCACAAAACCAATTTCAAAATATTTTACCCCAGTTGCTTATCAAATTTCGACAAACGTCCCCCTAATCTTTCTTTTATATCAGAAAAAGAATCAAGTTCGAAGAGATAATCCGAACATGGGAAGGCAGGTAAATAGCTATTACTCGCTCCGATGGTTGGCAACTGATAAGATTTGACAGGCGTGCACGACCTCTGATGGATGGAACTGTCAAACCCGCCCCAAGACGACAAGTTCATTTCATGGCCTTTGCTAAATAAAACCACGCATGACACGCGCTTATATTGACGACATGATGATGGATTGCCCCGATAAAAATCTAAATCTTTTTAATAAACGTTATTTGAATACATATTTCTACTTAACGATGTTTTCAAGAATGCTTTTGGCTTTCCAACGTTGCACTTGAGACAAGTTTCGATGTCTCGTTCATAAAATTATATTGCCCGAGCGAAAAGCGAGATGATACTACGAAATTGAATTTTTCAAGTATTACAGAAGCGAGGAGTGCAAATTTTAAATGAAATCCATACAAAAAGAATTAAGTATTCCAACCAGGTAACGTGCTATTAAATCGGATTTTGTAAAAGAAGCTATCTTGGAATCAAATATAAATTTGTGCAATTTGAAAAGCTCTACAGAGTTCCTCCATGCGAGATAATTTAACTTGCAGACAGAAAAATTAAACGCCGTTTCTGGTTGTCGATAATTTCAACTACTCTTCTTGAATGAGGAGCTAGTCAAAGTCCCTATTCAATTGCAAGAATATTATTCATTTAAATGATACTCTAAGCGACTGGCAATTACTGGGACTTTTAAAACTTTGTCACAATTGGTAAATAATTATAATTATCACCGGGCTCCCTTTGGTGATTTCACAAAAAGGCAAAAGTGTGGAACTTTCGGTACATACGCCCTCTTGCTTATTAAAATTTTCCCTTTACAAAACTGTCCAAACACCAATTTGCCATTCGAATTTGATCCTTAGCTTCGGGTGGATAAACTTTGAAATGGTGTTTAGAATTTCCTAGATAACGATCAAAGGGAAGTTTGATTTTGCGGCGATAATTGTGGTGAATCCTTAATTATTTTGAGGGTAAACTTCTGCCCAAGTTAATTTGAGGTTGGATGTTAGATTCCTTTTAATGGACACTCTTTTTGGTGACTTCCAATTTATTTCGTTCACTTGATTATTCATTAAAATCATCGAACCATCAGAGGCCTTTTAACGAAGGTTCGCAACGAAAACGCTTTGATATAATATCCATCGAATTTCTTCGTATATTTACTTACTCTACCTTCAAAGAACATGTGATATTTTCCTGTCCTTTCTGAGAATTATATTTTACTTGGTATCAAACATCACATAAACACAATTTGGCTGGAACACAATCTGTTGTCCCCATCCCTGCAGACCTAAATCTCCCTTAGCACCCTTTTAGTACTTACGCATACGTATAGGCACAAACTCCATGCATCACAACGAGCTCAGCCCTTCCCCTCACAAAATCCATATCTAGATTTATATATATTTATACCTAGGGCTTAGTACGGGTTTAGACACTTGGCATTGCCAGATTCTCGAATCCTTCCTGCACGCTACTTGCAACGCCCGCGCACTTTTGTCGCACGCACACAGACGCACTTTGCACAAGAACACTTGAAAATGTGTCGCTTGTCCCGATGCAATGGTATCATTTCTATGGTTAGGGTTTAAGCTAGGGTTTGGGGGAGTAGTAATTACGAGGGGAAACATCAAGTGTGTCAGGGTGTGAGGACAAAAATGCGAGGGGGAAACGCATGAGGTAAGTGTGCCGTGCAGTCAGTTCACTGTGTCATGGATGATCTTTTGCCGACTTACTTGCATCTACCCCTGCTTAAAGAAGTGATGTTTGACTAATCCACTGACCCACATTCTTTGTTTTGTTTTTAATGTCTTTTTTCGTTCTTTCTTTGTTTAAATGTCGCATTTAGAGTTGGTTCTTTACATCAATGAAGTGTATAAATCATCAGTCTCTGGTTCTTTGCTTTTTTCTTTCTATAGTGCAGTATGCTCTCGTCTCGTAGGATCCAAAAATCCATAATCTTCTTTTTAATTTTTTTTTGATCTTCTCTTTTACTTATTTGTTTTTTTTTCAATCTATGGTACAATTGTTCCTACTGTACGTACTCGCGTAATTGTAGGCTTAGCATAAAGTTCAATCGATATTTTACTTAATTCAGCTCCAACTCGTACCTACGTATAAAACGCAGTGCGTATGGCGTTTATCCTATAGTACATTGAGTTAGATTGTGCGCCAGGCTGGGGTGTATCATGCTAGGGGGATTTCTGCCAGTAGCCACAGTATACTTGTGTGATGAACCTGGAGTCAGGACCACGGAGGTTTCTTTTGGATATGTCATCGTTATCAGTATTAATTTGTGAATCAGTTAGACTGTGCGGCAGGCTGGGGTGTAGATGACGCAATGTTGTTGCTAGGGGGCTTGCTGCTAGTAGGCATATTATACTTGTCTGATGAACCTGGAGTCAGGAACAGGGAATAAGAATAATTTATTTCATAAAATTATATTTACAGTTAGTACTTACGGACTAGTGTAAAATGTCAAATAACTTAATAAGGGAGATTTTTTTCGATATGTCATGGTCATGAGTATTAATTTGTAAATCAGTTAGAGTGGTATTTATGAAGCGATATGAAACTTGAGAGCAATATTAAGTATGGATTTGACAGGCCAGTTTGTACTGAAATGACATTTCTGATACGAACTCAAACTCGATTATAAATACGTCCCAAAGACTGTTCGGCAGCTTCGAGTGTATGACGCAATGCTGTTAGTCATAGTATAATTGTGTTATGATCCTGGAGTCAGAGCCAGGTTTATTTTGGACATTACATGCTAACATGCAATTGTCATACATACGGGGTGTAAGGGACAGCGTCCCGCAAACTGTTAGGGGTTGCTCAGTCAAAGAAACTGAACTACTATCACCAGGAATTTATTTCAGACGAAAATAAAATTGACTTTCCCATACAAAATCACCACCTCGATCAGACAATTTGTATGGAAAAGGTAATTTTATTTTCATTTCCTTAAAGAATTTCCTGGTGGTAGTTGTTCAGTATCGTTGACTGAGCAACCCCTATTAGTTTGCGGGCGCTACACCCGGTATACACGTTTCTTACAGACAGACAAGGTTTCGACCAAATGTCACGTAAAACAAATTCTGAAAGGTTTTCAGACTGTGCTGCAAACATTCTCCTGTAGTTACATTACGAACACAAAAACCTTAGGTTAGGGTTCTTTTACGCTGACTTTTACAGTAAACCCAAAAGCGAAGCAGTCGAAGCACTCGTCACTACATAGAATAACAAAGTCGCTTTCTTTGTCCCTATATCCCTATGTATGCATAAATCTTTAAAAGTACGCAACGGATTTTGATGCCGTTTCTTTTAATCCAGAGTGATTCAAGAGAAAGCTTTATATATATAATACATGCATAATATAGTTTATCTTCCATACTGGACTGGGAGAGAAAGAAAAACATAGAATGTTCCAGTTGCCCTTCCTCCCGGGCATGCTGTAGAAGTCAGCAAAAGGGATTCGAGGGTTACAGTGTATTGTAATTTAGGCGATGGGCTGACAACCTGTCACTACAGCAATACACATTACAATCTAAAATTGCCCTCAATTTATGTCAGACGTGGCGAAAGCGCCTTTTAGGAGGCGTTTTAAGCTCTGCCTACCCTGTAAGGATAAAGGAGTGATTTTATGTATATGTTATGTTATGTATGTATATAGTAGATAAACACTGATAATTTTCGTGCGAAGCCGGGGCGGGTCGCTAGTTTATTATAAACAAAAACATGCACCCTCTACTCAAATTTCTACATTCGCAATTCAGCTTTACAGACGCCCTATAGGTATGATTATTTTGAGATCAGACTAGGGGATCCGTTGCTAGGTTACGGGGGACCTATCCCCAAGGTCAAATGTTTTATAGACATAAGTACAGGCAGCCAAAATGCAGACGCCCACATGTACAGTCGATCAAATTATAGGGGGAGAGAGTACTCTGTAATCGATTTGTGTCAAGCCCAATGGCCGACAAGGGTCCGTTTATGGTTTACTGGTAGCGTTTTTAGAGATGATCACTCTATTTTCGCCATGTTTTTCGTATTGGATACAATTATTAGCTTTTCGAAGTGCATTTCCGTCAGCGAGTATTAATATTACACAGGGAATACGATAAATACCACGGTAATATGCAGCTTATGTGGCATGTGAGTTATATAGATATTTTTAATTAACCCAGGAAGAAATAATAATTATGCCAAGTAAAAAGCTCTTCTCATAAAGCTAGAAGCTTTATTTGGTGTTTATTTTTTTTATTTGACCCTGAGGATGAGTGTGTATTTCAAGAAAGAACGGATTATATTATACGAAAATACATACATACATATAATCACGCCTTCATCCCTAATGGAGTAGGCATAGCGTAAAAGGTCGTTCCGCCACGTCTGACAAAGTTTGAGGCTTATTTAAGATAGATTTGTAGGTATATTTCTGAAGTGAAAGGTTGTCACCCCATCGCCTAAATAAAATACTGAAACTCTCAGATCCCTAAGCTGGTTTTTACAGCATGTTCGGGAGGAAATGTAGCTGGCACATTCTATGTATTTCTGTCACTCCCAGTCCAGCATGGATAAAAAAGATCGATTATATTGTTAAAAAAATAGAGCTGTATATTTTTTTACAAAGCCGTGCGTATTTGTAGAAATCACTGTATATTTTACGCACACGCATGCAATATTAATGACGATTTCGCACATCGCCGCACACGATCGCACTCACCTTGTTCCAGTAGAGGGGAGGGGGGTAAAACTGATTCTGATTTCATTACGGGCGATTTTTTCCCATTTCTCGCTCGCAATCGAATAAATCCCGATGTGGCAGAGTTAATTAATAATTTAGGGCTGTGGATGCGACGTGGTATGGGTTGATAAAGAGTCGGTTTATGTAAGAAATAAATAAAAACTCAAATATCGAAGATGTGATCTGCTTTGCCTACCCTATTAGGGATAAAGGCGTGATAATATGTATGGTTGTGATATTCTAAATTCAAATAAAATTGGCAAAATATGCTATTAAAACCTGTTTTATTTGGAGAATTAAATTAATTTCAAAGTTATTTGAAATGATGGTACTAAAGAATTTGTAAATTAAAAAAGTTTTCTGGACAGCAATAACATTTCAAACATACAATTACCCGTACTACTAATTGCGCCCTAAACCCTAAACGACAGGCATTAAACATAAAAGGGAAAGCTATAAATTCTCACTTTCTAAATGAGTAATTTTGCTTTTTTAAAATTGCAGGCGCTGTGACACTGTAGTGGCAATTGCCCGAGTTATTTACGAGTCCCAATAAAGTGAACCTTAAAATTGTTAATGAAAAGGTATTAAAATGGGCGGAGGGTAGTAAATAACATCGTGACAGGAGCTGGAAGAAAAATGCCGGCCGAGTTTGAACAAATTACGGGCGGTCATGTGACTCGCGCCTGATGTGCTGCCATCTATTTTATTGCTGCGACAACATATTTTTCGAGTGTGATTTTTATTAGAATTTGACACTGTAATCGGGCCTTTCGTTACTGCTGTTTTTTATCTACCTTGTAATTAAAGAACTCTATTTGGAAAAATGATATTACCATGTAGGTTATATGGTTGAAAACTTCAAATAGGTGACCTCCTGGCGAGCTTAATATTTCATTGACAAAAAATATTTTCTAGCAGGGCTCTTAATGTTGTGGTACAAAACGAGATGCATCTTCCAGCAACTTCGTTTCTTCGACCCCCTTCCCGGTGTGAACTGACTTTTACACTAACTTTATTCAATGAGTATCACTACATAGTATAAAACAAAGTCGCTTTCTCTGTCCCTATATCCCTATGTATGCATAAATCTTTAAAACTACGCAACGATTTTTGATCCGATTTCTTTGATAGAGTGATTCAAGAGGAAGGTTTATATGTATAATACATGCATAATATAGTAGAGAAACACTGATAATTTCCGTGCGAAGCCGGAGCGGGTCGCTAGTGATTAATATAAGCCACCCACCGTCAAATAAATTGTAAATCTATCTAAATCCCTATACGTACATCTTTCTAATAGGTATATTGTTCCCAGTGCTGACCAGCTCAAGCCCGGAAGCTAATTCGCCTTATGAAGACTAAAGTACTGTAATAAGATTAATCTCATTTATAAAAATATTATTTCATTTCCAGCCAGTTGCCCACCAGCATTTGAAATTAGAATGGAAAAATAATAACCTCCAGTGAATTCCCTACACGGTTCCTTCGGGGCGTCAATAATTGCAGATAATCGGCTACTGGCCAGCTGAAGCCCCGAGGCACATTCGTCTCATGAATGCTAAGAAGAGGGTAAATAGATTTTCGGCGGCCATTTTTCGAAGGAATTGAAATCGTACACGCGTGAATTTAGGCGGCTATTGAGGAAATGAAAGAAGATGGGAAAACGAGTGATCGTTTGCAAACTAGATTTTACAAAAAAGAATACAGTCTAGACATTCTAGACTGTATTCTTTTTTGTAAAATCTAATAAATTTAAGGCCCGTATTTATAATCGACTCTTGAGATTGACAGCTAGTTAGCATACTCATGCATCAGAAATGACATTGCAGTATAACATGGCCTGTCAAATACATATCGTTCTCAATCTTGAGTTCGCTTTAAATACGAGCCTTAGACTAAAAAAAAAATATTTAAACAGATGTTCCTAATATTTTTCCAAACTGCTTTTTGGGAAAACTTACAAAAGCGATATATATATAAGTTTATACAGCAGTTTATATATATAAGTTTTTCTATTATGCTACATTTATATTATTTTTATCAGAAAAAATAACATTTTTAAATAAATATAATAATAATTTTTTTAATAATATTTTATCTTTATAAAAATAATATAAATGTAGCATAATAGAAAAACTTCCCGTCATAGAGACAATGAAACGTTTCCCCTGTTCCAGTCAAGACAGCTTGTTTGCTTTACACTCACACTCTCACTCATATTAAAGAAAAAACCTGCATTACCCGAACGAAAGCATCACAAACGCGATACGGGAGCCAACAGTAATGAATCCTCAGGAGATTAATAAGCTAACAAAAGAAAATCGCTATTTGTTTTCCGTATTCTTTCCCTCCGCCATTATTCCGCAGGTTCCTCCTACCGCCGTGTAGTAATTAAAGATAAATATAATACAAAACGGTCCACTTCACAACGTCTTTTGGCTTTTGTCTCGGAGAATTGAGTCCTGCTCATGGATTGTCATCCATTGTTTTCTTAATCTTCGGCTCGCCTCAAGGCAGAATAAATGATTCATAAGTTGCCCTGTCTAACGCCGACAATAGAAAAATATAATAAAGAAAATCGAATGAAAGCGAAAAGAATTTAGAAACGCCAGTATTTATACTTATGTTTTGTTTTTCATGAACGTAGGATTTTTATTGACAAATGAGTTACATGTAAGTTTTGTGAAACAGACAACAGAAATAAAACAAGTCAATACAAATAAATATTTGCTTAGAAACAACTACTAAAATTAAAAAGAAAATAAATTGGTTAAGCTCTAAACTACTTAATCAATACAAAAATAAACTTTTGTCTACTGTTCGAAATCCACGAACGACAACGAGTTACTTCACCACGGAGAAATTACTGAATATATCACTATAGAAGAAGTCAGTTAAGCTCCGACTCAAAAATTAATGACAAAAAATAGTTTCTGAGCTTAGCTGTCATAATTATTTCTGTGAAATATAAATATTAGCCGATCTGATATACGAATGACATGACTTATTATCTCAAAATATATTTCGTAAACATTAAATGATTATTAAGAAATACTTTTCTAAAAAGTAAGTATTTTTTAAACACGTTTCTACAATTCTAGGATTTGAATTCAAACAAGCTTATAATGAGCCCGAGACGTCGAACCTTGCCACGTTGGCAGTGCGATCAATCTTCAGCACAACACGTTATTTCGATTAATTCTCAAAGTAACATACATACATATAATCACGCCTTTAGCCCTAATGGGGTAGGCAGAGCTTAAACAACCCAAACACAGATCGTTCCGCAACGTCTGACAATGTTTTCAGGGATTTTTAAGATAGATTTGAAGGTATCTTGCTGTAGTGACAGGTTGTCAGTCCATCGCCTAAATTGCAGTATAAAGAAACCCTCGGTTCCCATAGCTGGTTTTTATAGCATGCTGTGGAGGAAATGCAGCTGGCACACATTATATGGTTTTCTCCCACTCCCAGTTCAGCATAGAAGTAAGCAACACGATTCTACAATTCTACGATTACAAACAAGTTTATAATGAACGACGTCGACCCTTGCCAACGTGAGCAGCGCGATCAATCTCCAACGCAACACGTTATTTCGATTTATTCCAAAAGTAAACTCTCGAAAAAGTAGCGATTTACAAATCCACAGACAGACCACTAATTTATCTTCTTCGACGTTGCTTAAAATAAAATAAAAAACAAGATGAACTCGGTCCCAGAATAATAAAGCAGTCTGAGAAAATAATAGATAACCACCTAAGTTGTTTACAAACTTTTCAGAGTTCGGTATTTACAGGGTCCGTATAAAATAAACACTCAATTAGGATCAACTCCCACGATCTCACCAGAAAAAAGAAATTAAATAATATACTACGCTGTTTATTCTATCTTCCATTAGTTTATGTATTAGTTTATTATATATTATGTATTAGTTTATTTTACAATATCTATGTAGTAGCTTGTACCTAGTTTATGTATTATTTGTAATGTAATGTAATTTGTAAATTTAGGTTACATATTTTACTAGGTTTGCACTATCCCGCTTACCACTACGCATTTTTCTTTCACCTAAAGGTTGCCTGGAAGGAATTGCTACCTTAGCAATAAGGCCGCCTATGTTGTACTTGTTTTTTGTTGTTATCTGTTGTGTTGTATGATTTGTATTCTTACGTGCAATTTAGTATTTTTATGTTATGTTTTTTATGTTATGTTTATTCTATTGAAATAACCGTAGTTTATTTATCTGACGAAATATTTTTCATAAGTTAAGTCGGTTTCAACCATGGCTTCGAACTTCTTGTTCTTCTTCTTCTTTTGTCGTGTGGGTATCGAGTCGATCGACCGTATAACTTAAATGCCTAGTATTTATTTTTTTATTTTATTAGATTCTACTTCCACGCTGGACTGGGAACGAGAGAAAAACCTATGTTTTCACATTCTATAATGTGGCAGCTGCATTTCGTCCCGAGTATGCTGTAAAACCTGCTAAGGGATCCGAGGGTTTCAGTATATTGCAATTTGGGCGATGGGCTGACAACCTGTCACTACAACAATATACCTACAAATCTATCTTAAATAACCCTCAAAACTTTGTCAGACGTGGTGCAACGACCTTTGCTCAGGTCGTTTACGCTTTGCCTACCCCATTAGGGATAAAGGCGTGATAATATGTATGTATGTTTATTTTTTATTTTAAGATTATATTAATGGTTCCCTAGTATACACCATTAGAAGGCTGACTTGCACTTGCCGACTTTGATGTCCCCAACAAAAGTTTTACAAGGAGTAAGAAGGTGATAGTAACCAGACTCTGTGAAAAGAAACCCGCATCTGTTTTTTCCCACGGCTTGGAAAGTCCAAGCAAGTTTATTTTGTCCAGTCCCTCAGAATTAGCCAGTAAGTAATTACAGCATTAATAAGATGGGAGAAGAAATCAGTTTATTTCGTTTGACCGTTTAGAATCTTGCATGTGACAACCGACTCTATTTGGTTTGTACAATCACTACATAGTATAAAACAAAGTCGCTTTCTCTGTCCCTATATCCCTATGTATGCTTAGATCTTAAAAACTACGCAACGGGTTTTGATGCGGTTTCTTTTAATAAATAGAGTGATCCAAGAGGAAGGTTTATATGTATAATACATGCATAATATCGTAGAGAAACACTGATGATTTCCGTGCGAAGCCGGGGCGGGTCGTTAGTTACGTACATAATACGTTTCATAGTTTATTAAGCCGTCCCACTGCTGGGAAAAAGCTTTCCCTTGACGTCCTCCTTGACGTTGACAAAAAATAAAACTTTTGTAGGTAATTTTTTCATAATATATTTTTGCTCTCTTACAATATTGCAAACAACAACATGATTAATTATTCATCGCCACACTCGCGCCACATTTAGTAACACTCACAGTTGTCGTAAAAGGTTTATTTTCAAACGTGTAATAAGAAGGCGAATACTTCAGTTGACGTAAAATAAGCAATTTCCTTTTGTATCAGCGAAGGTGTTCGTCGTGTTTATGACTTTAACTTTACGATTTGTTTGAGAATCACCCCGCCAGGGAGGTTTTAAAATCGAATTTTAAACTAGTCTCAATAAACGCTGCTCTTGTAAGTTTTCTACTTTCCCCGAAATGCGTTGTAAAATTTTTGTTGCTCTTTCTAAGGGGATTACTGAAATAGGATTTGGAAAGTGCTTAGTGCATTCATTTTGCTATGATTATCTTTGCACGCAAGAGTGTACTAAAATGTTCTTATCTCCTTTCTGAAATATTCGTGGAAAATTCCTAAAACAATCACATAACAATCTCAATTATTTTGAGAAAATTGCTTTCAACTATTTCGAGAAACAAATTAAAATAAATAAATTATTTTAATTTACAGAATGTCATCTGATGATGTTGTATAAAATATTGATTTGACATATTTTTTGTAGAAAACGGTACATACATTCATATAATTACGCCTTTATTCCTAATGGGGTAGGCAGAGCGTAAACAACCTAAACAAAGGTCGTTATGCCACGTCTGTCAAAGTTTTGAGGGTTATTTAAAATAGATTTTCAGGTATTTATATTGCCGTAGTGACTGGTTGTCAGCCCATCGCCTAAAAAACAATACACTGAAACCCTATGATCTCGTTACTGGTTTTTACAGCATGCCCGCGAGGAAAATCAGCTGGAATATTCTATGGTTTTCGCTCAGTCCAGCATGGAAGAAAAAGGCAATGATTTTTAGGCAATTATTATGATTTTATGTATTTATATAATTATTTGTTTATGTAACTTAAAATTTTCGGGTATAATTTTAATATTATGCTTTATTTAGTGCTAATACCAAATTCTTTTCCAATTCCTTTTCTGTTCGAGCTACACAACTTTGGAACAAGCTTCCGAAGACAGTTCAAGACTGTCCATCTATATCCTCTTTCAAAAAAAGAGTGAAAGAGCACTTCCTGTCGCAACAAAATTAGCATTTATGTACGTAGGTATTTGTATTTATTATATGTATGTATTATTATTTATTATAGATGTTTATTTAAGTAATATATATGTATGTTTATGTAGGTTCTAGGTTATATGTAGGTATATGTAAAAGTCTACAGCGTGTCCCCGTTTATATTGTTATCTCATATTCAGTTTTACAGGTTGGCGGGAAGAGATCTCTTAGTAGAGATAAGCTCACCTTTGTGAACTAAATTTGAATTTGTTTATTTATTGTATTTTTTTTGTACGCAATAAAGAATATATATATATATTTGTGCACGCCTAATCTGCCTCTCAATTTAAGTCTCACTTCCGTAGGTCAGCTGGAAGAAATTTCTTAGTAGAAATAAGCTGTACCTGTTGTATCGTTATTCCTTGTGTATCGTCTTTCTCATGTTACTTGTGTACAATAAAAAGTAAATAAATAAAAAAGGCAACTATATTATAAACTGAGTTTTCTCCCCTACACGTTTCCCGTACTAAAAATTCGTAGACACGCTGTCAGAGAATAGGTAAATCAAAACATGAAGGTTGAAATAACTGTTATTTTAGTCCGGGCACATCCTGGGGGACCTTTGGAAAAAAACTACGGACGTGAACTGAATCCCACTGGACACGGAATATATTAGAAGGTGGGGACAGGATGAGTTGTGCACTGAAAACAAAGTCTGGGTAGATTTTGAAAGTATTGTTGTCGAAAAGAACACGTTAAGTAATAGGAAAGGGTTGGGTAGTTAGCAGAAATCATAATATAATGTTGTGAAAACCTATTTCAAAAATAATTGTAAGCTAATGCTGTTTGTATCTTTAATTTATGTATGTACTAATGTTTTATTTGACTGTATTTTAACACTGACTGTCAAATCAAATTTCATTATTTATATATTTATTTGTCAAATGTTATCCTATTTCTTTGATTAATTTTCATTAAAAATACTCGAAATATATTTTTTCAATTTTATAATAATAGTAATGTCAGTACCAGTAATCAAATAACTTTTAACTGTCACGTTACGATACTGACGAGATCTCAAAAGGCACTATGACCCATATTTATAAACAGCACTTGAGACTGACAGCTAGTTTGAGTTCGTATCAGAAATGTTATTTCAGTACAATATGGCCTGTCAAATCCATACTTAATGTTGCGCTCAATCTTGAGATTGCTTTATAAATACGAGCCTAAAATTTTACGACACAACCGTCTCTAGTGTGAAATTTAATTAGGACCCTGTCACACTGATGCGGTATTTTAATAATGTCCTGTCGCATCCTACCGGGCGATTTATGACCCTTAAGGCTATGCTTAATAGACTGTCGTTAAAATACTAGATTAAACGGATTAAAGTTTTAATTTGCATTCGGCGTCTGCTCCCGAAATTATTGTGAGACGTGAGATTATTTTAATGCGATGATTTCAATTTCGTCTTACGAAAACTGTTCGGTTATGAGACTATCAAATGTTTTACGATATCATGAGTAAAATATAGAATGCAGAATGTGTAAAGAATTAAAAAGGTACTAAGATGATTTTAATTTTACTCTTGAGCTGTTGAATGGTCTTATAAAAAGCTAAAATAAAGAATCGTCGAGGTCATGAAACCGTATTTTGCGTTAAACTGAAAAAAGTTGTGAATATGTTCACATGGAGTCTTTCAGTTGCATTCTTTCGATAAATACGAAACTCTTTAAAAGCTTTCACTTACAGCAGCAAAATACGTTTTACGTCAACGTCAAACCCGTCTAGCAATCCGTATAGGAAAATTTCACAAAAGATTTACGTTTCAGCAATAATAAGGTCGTCACAATGGCTGCACTATGGCAACTTTTATCGCACGACCGACGACGCTTGACATCAACGACGGGCGTGGCGGGTACAATCTGGCTTGGAGGCTGTCACGCACAATATTTATTATACATAGCGTCTGACATAGTCTTAATAATAAGCTCTCCACAATAGCTTTACTATACCAACTTTTATCGCACGACGCTCGGCATCCGCTACGGGCGTAGCGGGTACAATCTGGCTTGGAGGCTGTCACGCACAATATTTATTATACATAGCGTCTGACATAGTCTTAATAATAAGGTCTCCACAAAAGCTTCACTATAGCAACTTTTATCGCACGTCGCTCGGCATCCGCTACGGGCGTGGCGGGTACAATCTGGCTTGGAGGCTGTCACGCACAATATTTATTATTCATAGCGTCTGACATAGTCTTAATAATAAGGTCTCCACAAAAGCTTCACTATAGCAACTTTTATCGCACGACGCTCGACATCCGCTACGGGCGTGGTGGATACAATCTCGTTAGGAGGCTGTCACGCACAATATTTATTATACATACATATATATTATACGTCTGATGTAGTCTGAGATAGTCTAAATAATAAGTTCGTCATAATAGCTTAACCGTATCAACTTTAATCGCACGACCGACGATGCTTGTCATCCACGACGGGCGTGGCGGGTACAATCTGGCTGGGAGGCCGTCACACACGGTATTTATTATACATAGCGCCTGAAGTAGTCTTAATAACAAGGTCGTTACAATAGCTTCACTATAGCAACTTTTGTCGCACGATCGACGGCGATTGACATCCCCTACGGGTGGGAACAATCTGGCATGGTGGCTGTCACGCACAATAATTACTATACATAGCGTCTGATGTAGTCTGACATACTCTAAATAATAAGGTCACAATAGCTTCACTATAGCAACTTTTATCGCACGACCGACAACGCTCGACATCCACGATTACAGGAAATACAACTTCGCTAATATTAATCTATACCTGTCACTTTCTGTTACGAGAGAACATAAAGGGACGCCAATAATTTTAGTCAAGATTTAGTTAAGTTGTGGGCTCTACGAATTGATCGCAGTGTCTTACTTAAAAAAACCTACCAATGTTTTTGGGATTTGCTCAGGGAAATGCAGATCAACAGGCACATAAAGACAGTGAAGTCCAGCTTGGGTCTCAATCTCATTATCTCAGAGTAGGTACCTCTCGTCATTCCTAGCTTTCCCACTGTTATCTTTGAAATATACATCGTAATTCTAATTAATTATTCTAATTAATCGTCAATTGGTTCTACGAGTAACTTAACTTAGAAAATAGTTTGTCTGACAAAATCAGTCTCTACGTCCCTATTCACTGCCAAACTACTCTAACTCCCTGTTCGGTAGATGATTGAACCTGATACGCCACGCAGTGATTTTTCACGCTACACGTACGTCTCTCCTCAATAGACCTGTAATACGATTTCCATCTCATCAGATCAGATTATTTACTTTCAAAAATCTTGTCAGCAGCAGTATCAGATATTGGAATTTTGTTGAATGTGTTTATTCAACGTTTTTTTTTCGCGATATGAAAATATTGCAATCATAGCATAGATACTAAGCATTTCTATTCGTTTTGAGGTTGCAACAAAAGTTTGATAACAAAAGGCACACATTTAATTAAAGTTTCAGTCTAGTTCAAGCCCTTTATTTTTTTGTCAACTTTTATTATCGTCATAAAAAAAATCATTTAAATTATAGACTGCTAGACATAAAGATCCCGAAGGTTTCGCATTTATATTCCATTTAATATACATACATACATACATACATATAATCACGCCTTTATCCCTAATGGGGTAGGCAGAGCGTAAACGACCAAAACAAAGGTCATTCCGCCACATCTGACAAAGTTTTGAGGGTTATTTTAGATAGATTTGAAGGTATATTGCTGTAGTGACAGGTTGTCAGCCCATCGCCTACATTGCAGTATACTGAAACCCTCGGATCCCTTAGCTGACTTTTACAGCATGCTCGGGAGAAAATGCAGCTGGCACACTCTAAGTTTTTCTATCGCTCCCAGGCTAGCATGGAAGTTTCCATTCAATATTTCCATTTAATATTCCTACCTTAATACGAATTTAAATGAAGGTCTAAACTGTATCTTATGTTTCTATTTACAAACTTTTTCAATTCACTTCGAAGTCTTGTCTCTGGGGACTCAGAGTAAATACAGATTTGTTCCGAAAATAACAAACATATAATACATATAATCACGCCTTTATCCCTAATGGGGTAGGCAGAGCGTAAACGACCCAAACAAAGGTCGTTCCGCCACGTCTGACAAAGTTTTGAGGGTTATTTAAGATAGATTTGTAAGTATATTGCTGTAGTGACAGGTTGTCAGCCCATCGCCTAAATTACAATATACTGAAACCCTCGGATCCCTTAGCTGGTTTTTACAGCATGCCCGGGAGGAAATGCAGCTGGCACATTCTATGTTTTTCTCTCGCTCCCAGGCCAGCATGGAAGAAAATAAACATTTCGAAATCCGTGCAATTTGCTAGCACTAAAGTTGTGGTATTTTCCCAAGTATGCAGTGTCCGGGCAGACCCTTGGCTGGAATTTAATTCTCCAATATCAATGCGATCGTGAACTATCAGACTCCCAAATTGCTTGGAACCGCAACATCATCTAGTTATCCTTTAATTAATATTGTTTTGTATGGATTTCAATAAACATCTTTTATTGTATCTATACTTCCATGCTGGACTGGGAGAGATAGAAAAACATAGAATGTTCCAGCTGCCCTTCCTCCCGGGCATGCTGTAGAAGACAGCAAAAGGGACTCGAGGGTTACAGTGTATTGTAATTTAGGCTATGGGCTGACAACCTGTCACTATGGCAATACACATTACAATCTAAAATTACCCTCAATTTTTGTCAGACGCGCCTTTTACGAGGCGTTTAACGCTCTGCCTACCCCGTAAGGGATAAAGGCGTGATTTTATGTATGTATGTATGTATTGTATCTTGTTTATTATTAGAATGTGGTAAGAATGTTTATCACTTTCTGTTTGTCAATTTATTAGGAAACGTAAATGTATAGCATTTTCTTTTTACTTAAAAGACTATCCTTAGGAAGTCCTTTATATATTCATTTAACTTGTTTGTTTTAAGATGTTGATATAAGTAACAATAAATTAAGCCAGTCTGGATACGTACCATACAATATTGTAGGAATAAATAAATAATGTTCCTAGTGATCTTTAACCATCGATATTATCATCACTCTAATTCTATTTACCTACTAAGGCCCGTATTGATAAACAGCACTTGAGACTGACAGATAGTTTGAGTTCGTATCACAAACGTAATTTCAGTACAATATGACCTGTCAAATCCATACTTAATAATACTGCTCTCAATCTTGAGACCGATTTATAAATACGAGCCATAGTTTCCGATGCTTATAATATTTGTCTTAAATAAGGCAAGATTTTTTATACTATTTACCTGGATGCTCACTTGCATTATCATGAAAAACCTTAATGGCTTCACCAGACGTTTATAATATCTAGACTTAGTATGCGAGTTGTGCCTGGCTAACGTATGCTGGTACTAAAATATAATTACCCAAGTTCTCTTAGCGAACACTGGTAGAATACAGAATCGCTACAAAATACCAACACATGCTGTGCGGTGCAGGCGATAAGTATACCGGGTGTAAGGGACAGCTCCTCACAAACTGATAGGGGTGATCATCTTATTTATTTACTGTTTATTGTACCAACACAAGTAACATGAGAAAGACAATACACAAGGAATAACGACACAACAGGTACAGCTTATTTCTACTAAGAAATTTCTTCCAGCTTACCTACATCTTAGTCAACGACACTGAACAACTTTCGCCAGGAAACAACTGACACTATCTTTCAGGAAGTAAATAATTTTTGGCTATTCCATACAAAATTACCGCACCTCAGCACGCTCGATCAGACAGTTTGCAAAGCTAAAAAATATTTTCACTTCCTGAAAGAATTACCTGGTAAAAGTTGTTCAGTGTTGTTGGCTGAGCAACCCCTGTCAGTTTGTCGGAAATTGTAGCTTATACCCCGTATAGGAAAGACGTCTACGCTAAATATAAGTATAAATATGACTAAGTATAAATATGAGTTATTAGAAGTTTGTACAATAGATTTGTTACGTTAAGACACTTGCTACCAACATCAAAGTTGATTAAGTTTTTTTTTTATAAGAAAGGTGGTAAAGAAGTTTCAGCCTGGCTGGCCGGAATTTGCATAGGTATCTTCCTATAGGTGGAACAAAGGCAGCTACTACCATTTCAATGCGGCTAGTACGCTTTTATACTTATTGTAAGGATCTGTATTCAAAATATTTACTAAAAACGGTAATATCAGCTCTTGCATTTAAAAATCTTAGGTACGTTCCATAATAAAACAACTAACTTTGATGTATATTTTCATGGCGCTAGAAATAAAAACATGAATGAAACGTTCACGGTAAAGTTACGACAAAGATCACTTTCTAACACAAACATCCTTTTACTGAACACTTTCATGGTTACATTACGCGGTTTCATTAAAGCCCCACCGAGGTACCGTCTCGTCTACCGCCATTTTATATTTCATATTAAACTCGAGAGGAAACTTAGACGGCATACTGGAAGAGTCAAGGCAGCGGTAATAATACATACATACATATAATCACGCCTTTTTCCCTAATGGGGTAGGCAGAGATTTTCTATAGAAATTTACGTCAGCGCAGCGCAGTTTCATATCTGCAGTTGTCACGGTTACTTGAATTTCCATAGTAAATCTGTCAGACTGTCGACTCTTCCAGTATGCCATGCGCCTTACATAGTTGCGAATAATAAAACCGATGTGAATAGCTCTCATATTGGGTGTTTTGTGCGATATTTATACTTGAGAATTTTCGCTGCAAGTATTTTTCGCTGAATCGAACGGAAACTGTCGTCTGAGTATTCATAGATTTTTGTATTGAATACACTCGAATACTCTTTCATTTGAAAACCTTTACACGTCAAATGTGAAAGGAAGTCTAACTATAAAATCTTATATTTTCGTATGAAAGTACCCAAGTAGGTACCTTCTGAGCTGATGGACAATTATTATTTATTTTGAGATTCAGGATCTAATCTCTTCACTACATAGTATAAAACAAAGTCGCTTTCTCTGTTCCTATATCCCTATGTATGCATAAATCTTTAAAACTACGCAACGGATTTTGATGCGATTTCTTTTAATAGATAGAGTGATTCAAGAGGAAGGTTTATATCTATAATACATGCATAACATTGTAGAGAAACACTGATAATTTCTGTGCGAAGCCGGGGCGGGTCGCTAGTACAATATAAATGTGAATCTCTATGATGAATTTTCAAGGCTCGTTTATTATTAGTGCAGAATTTATCAGAAAATAAGTATTGATACGGAACAATTACGATTCTCTAAACTTTATTATTTTTCTGGTTGCGTTTCGTGTGTTTTGATAAAAAAAAATGCAATTTGAATAGTCTGTACAAAGTTTTAGTGGCAGTGTAGAGACAACTCGAGACACTGAATTAAAAAAGTGGAAATGAGATATATTCTTTGAACTACCTAACTTCCTAATGAAGTAAAACATTAGTATGCAGTCCGAAGGAAACTTAATTAAGTGGGAGTCTTATTAAAAGAATTAAAATATTACACTCGGAACAATAGTGCAGTCTCCGAAATTAATATGTAAGGGTTGTCCTAACTAAATGCGGGCAGTATTAAAACGGGGTACAAATAGACCCCCCTTCGTATAATAGGGGGGTTCGAACCGCAGAGTTTATGTTCTAGAGCGGTCTAGAATTATTAATTAACCGAATGCTGATTGCATTCCTTGTTTTGGCGGTCGGTATTAATTTCGGGACATAAATTCCATTGGTGTTTGGTACTTTGTTGAACTTCGTCTTCTAATATAGGACGTACTTTCGCATGCATGAAGGTGCTTCCTAATTCGTCCTATTCATGCGTCCTATATATCATATTTGTAAAAAAACATACATACATATAATCACGCCTCTATCCCTAAAGGGGTAGGCAGAGCGTAAACTACCTAAACAAAGGTTGTTTCGCCACGTCTGACAAAGTTTTAAAGGTTATTAAGTAGATTTTGTAGGTATTTTGATATAGTGACAGGTTGTCAGCCTATCGCCTAAATTGCAATATACAGAAACCCTCAGATCCCTTAGCTGGTTTTTACAGCATGCCCGGGAGGAAATGCAGCTGGCGCTTTCTATGTTTTTCTTTCGCTCCCAGTCCAGCATGGAAGAAAATCATGTAAAGAAACATTTCGATTTAATTTGAAAGCGGGCAGTACCGATTTGTCATTTACCTTTATTTTACACTGAAATTTCTTACAACAGAAATATTATCCAATATCTGTTGCCCTTATGAAAAAAAAACTTTTTACTAGAATTCCTACCTAATGGTAAAGGTGGAGCAAATGGACTATATACTTATTTTATTTTTATTTTATTTTATTTAAAAGGTACAATTACAGATAACAAATTAAGAATTACTTAACTTATCTTAATAATATAGATCATTATAAATTTGAAATCCAATTAAAATTGCACACAACATTCACAAAATTTGTTAACAATCAATAATAATTAATATAAATTACATCCAGAATAAAATTAGAAATTAGAAATCAAATTAAATATAAATTTACATGCACTAAAATTTACATTATAAGCTAGGCGTTGAAACAGTGAGTATACTATGAAATATTTAGTTTCAGATTATACAGTGAAGTTTTAAAATTAAATTGAGTAGAATGAAAAACATCTAAGTGAGAACCGACTTTATTGAACTTCTACTTCCATGCTGGACTGGGAGCAAGAGAAAAACATAGAATGTACCAGCTGCATTTCCTCCCTGGCATGCTGTAAAAACCAGCTATGGGATACGAGGGTTTCTGTATATTGCAATTTAGGCGATGGGCTGACAACCTGTCACTACAGCAATATACCTACAAATCTATCTTAAAGAACCCTCAAAAGTTTGTCAGACGTGGCGGAACGACCTTTGTTTAGGACGTTTACGCTCTGCCTACCCCATGAGGGATAAAGGCGTGATTATATGTATGTATGTATGGAGCAAATGGTTTAAAAATCGGTCCAGAAATAACAACCAAAATAAGTACACACCTAATAATATTTTGGTTTCCTCTTTGTAAGTAGATGTAGAAATATAGAATCAAATTAGAAATCATAATCTTTTGAAATGAATTTGACTTCACACAAAAGTTTGAATTTACATGAGAAATAACAAGTCAAGCTAACAAAAGTGATGATTTCGTCTAATTTACATTAGTATGAGATTTGGTTCTCATTCAGAATCGTGTAAGCGCAAGGATTCGTTTCCGACCCGTCAAACAATTCGCTTGTATTATAAGGATTTAAATTACTGGGACTTTCATACACTACGATTAGAACTATATCAAATACCTTCCATGCTGGACTGGGAGCAAGAGAAAAACAAAGAATGTGCCAGCTGCATTTCTTCCCGGGCATGCTGTAAAAATCAGATAAGGGATCCGAGGGTTTTTCTTTATTGCAATTTAGGCGATAGGCTGACAACCTGTCACCATAGCAATATACCTACAAATGTATCTTAAATAACCCTCAAAACTTTGTCGGACGTGGCGGAGTGACCTTTGTTTAGATAGTTTAAGCTCTGCCTACCCCATTAGGAATAAAGGCGTGATTATGTATATGTATTATTTTTCAAATAAATGTTGTCTTCTTTTTTAAGATTTTATCACTTACAATGCTATTTTCTTTCTTTAATATTGCAATTTTGTTTTGTCTGTCCTGTAATACTTAAGTGCGTATACGCAGGTATACGCACTTAAGTGTAACAATTAAAATAACTAATAAGTAGGATAAGATATGTTTGACTTTCTCTAATGATCATCCATCATACGGGGTGTAAGGGACAGCGTCCTGCAAACTGATAGGGGTTGCTCAGTCAACAAAACTGAACAACTTTCACCAGGAAATTATTTCAGGAGATGATAAAGAAGTTTGACCTTCCCATACATAATCACCTCTTCAATCAGTAAATTTTTATAAACTGCAAAATTTTTCTGCACTCCCTAACCCCTATCAGTTTGCGGGACGCTATCCCTTACACTCGGAACAAGTTTAATAAAATGCGACTGCATTTTTAATAAATAGTGAAATGATCCTAGATTTACAGAAAATTTCAATTATATAATCTTAAACGCCATCTTCTCATCGAGCTACACAGATTTTTAATAATTGTTCCCCTATTTTCATTCGTAAGATAATAGATAACATCAGCATCTAAAGATCAGAATTTACAAAACGTAATATTTTAATCGCTAGCTTAGTGCCAACAACCTTTTTCGGGTCGTCGGCCTAGCGGCTGCCTGAGCATAATATATGGCCGACCCCTAAATCTTATTAAAATTAAAGATTTGAATTTAAATTCAGCAATCGCAGAAGCGGATAGGTGAGTGGGAATAAATATGAATATGAATGAAGCCAGACATCGAGTCGTGAAGAGTGCGGCTCGAATTATTAACTTTCTGAGTGCACTCCGAGTTTGGAGAAATGTTAGACCGTCTAACAAGCTTGACGTTCTTGTGAGCGTCTTGACGTATCGTCAAATATTTTAGGCCCGTATTTATAATCAGCACTTGAGACTGACAGCAAGTTTGAGTTCGTGTCAGAAATTTAATTTCAGTACAAATTTACCTGTCAAATCTATACTTAATATTGCTCTCAATCTTGAGATAGCTTTATTAATACCTAGTTTCTTGTATTGCGGTATGACGCAATCCGATGGTAAAATTCAAGTATTTTTATAAGAGAAAACTCATTTACTTCCATGCTGGACTAGGAGAGATTAAAAAACATAGAATGTTCCAGCTGCCCTTCCTCCCGGGCATGCTGTTGAAGTCAGCAAAAGGGACAAGGGTGTTACAGTGTATTGTAATTTAGGCGATGGGCTGACAACCTGTCACTATAGCAATACATATTACAATCTAAAATTGCCCTCAATTTTTGTCAGACGTGGCGAAAGCGCCTTTTACGAGGCGTTAAACGCTCTGCCTACCCCGTAAGGGATAAAGGCGTGATTTATGTATGTATGTAGAAAACTCATTTAATAGTTCACTGTCTCCCCTACTCTACATTTTATGTTTTATTAACTGCTTCCGTGGTCTAGTGGTCTGAGCCATGGGCTCACGATCTCTGGGTTCAATTCCCAGGAGGGAACACAAAAGTTGATATTTGTTAATTTATAACTTTATGAGATTTTCCACAATTTGGTTAAGACACTGCAGGCTAAATCACCTGATTGTCTAGATGAAAAAATATTCTGTGCTTCGGAGGGCATGTTAAGCCGTCGGTGTCGGTCGCTGTTTTTGATAGTTGGTCGTTACACAAAACCATGTCAGAGACCTATTAGCTGTGCTATTAGGCAGTTTAAAAACTCTGACACCAAGGTCCATCGGCTCGATCGACTCGACACCCAAACGACAGAAGAAGTTTGGATGTTTATTGGATTTACATACATACATATAATCACGCCTTTATCCTCAATGGGGTAGACAGAGCGTGAACAATCTGAAAAAGGTCGTTTCGCCACGTCTGACAAAGTTTTGAGGGTTATTTAAGATAGATTTGTAGGTATTTTGCTGGATTGACTTTAAAAAAGTATTTTTACTTCCATGCTGGACTGGGAGAGATAGAAAAACATAGAATTTTCCAGCTGCCCTTCCTCCCGGGCATGCTGTTGAAGTCAGCAAAAGGGACTGTAGGTACAGTGCATTGTAATTTAGGCGATGGGCTGACAACCTGTCACTATAGCAATACATATTACAATCTAAAATTGCCCTCAATTTTTGTCAGACGTGGCGAAAGCGCTTTTTACGAGGCGTTAAACGCTCTGCCTACTCCGTAAGGGATAAAAGCGTGATTTATGTATGTATGTATGTATGTATTTTTATTTAAATAAATAAGTGGTCAGATTAAAACTATGAGGATAATTACGATTGATCTTATATCCCACTTTTTTTAATTGAAAACTGTATATCTAAAATACAGTCTTTAAATTAAAAAAATATATTATAATGTCGTTTCTTGTAAAAAATAAATCATAAATGAAGTCGAAAAATTCACTTAGTGTTTTCGGATAAAATAATTACCGAGCAGACAAAATCTCTACTGTATTCTTCCATGCTGGACTGGGAGCGAAAGAAAAACATAGAATGTGCCAGCTGCATTTCCTCCCGAGCATGCTGTAAAAACCAGTTAAGGGATTCGAGGGTCTCTGTATACTGCAATTTAGGCAATGGGCTGACAACCTGTCATTACAGTAATATACGTACAAATCTATTTTAAATAACCCTCAAAACTTTGTCAGACGTGGCGGAACGACCTTTGTTTAGGTCGCTTACGCTCTGCCTAACCCATTGCGGATAAAAGCGTGCGAATTGTATGTATTTTCAAATAAAAAATAATAATAATTATTAGCTTTTTTAAGGTATTTTTGTACCTATAAAATAAATCACACCTAAAAGTTGAAAAAAATACTTTGTGTTTTTGGATAAAATACTTACATACATACATATAATCACGCCTTTATCCCTAATGGGGTAGGCAGAGCGTAAACGACCTAAACAAAGGTCGTTCCTCCACGTCTGACAAAGTTTTGAGGGTTGTTTAATATACCTATAGATTTGTAGGTATATTGCTGTAGTGACAGGTTGTCAGCCTGTCGCTTAAATTGCAATATACAGAAACCCTCGGATCCCTTAGCTGTTTACAGCATGCCCGGGAGGAAATGCAGCTAGCACATTCTATGTTTTTATCTCGCTGCCAGTCCAGCATAGAAGAATAAAATACTCACCGAGCATTATTTGTTTCTACTGTACGAAGGTAGTATTTGGCTCACAAAGCAACACTTGTGATTCAAAGCGTGCGGTCAGCGGGTTCGCAAATTATACGTCGCCAACAAATTGTCTTCGTACGTCCAAATTCATAGGTAGGTACAGCGCAGTTGGTATGGAATCTGCTTCTGGAGCAAGGTTGCAGGTTTGATTTCTTGATTTTGGGTATATATGTGGGTTATTTAAGATAGATTGTGTAGTGACAGGTTGTCAGCCCTTCGCTTAAATTGCAATATACAGAAACCCACGGATCCCTTAGCTGGTTTTTACAGCATGCCCTGGAGGAAATGCAGCTGGCACTGTCTATGTTTTTTCTGTAGCTTCCAGTGCAGCATGGAAGAAAACAATTTCTTGGAAGAATAACGCGCAACTCTTTTGTCTTCAATACACTTCATATTCAAAGCATGCGGTCAGGGGTTCAAAGGGTTCCAAATTACATCGCGCACAATTTGTGTCCGCGCTTTCGTGCTGGGCTGGAAGCTACAGAAAAACATAGAATATGCCTGCTGCATTTCCTCCCGGGCACGCTGTAAAAACCAGCTAAGGGATCCGAGGGTTTCTGTATATTGCAATTTAGGCGATGGGCTGACAACCTGTCACTACAGCAATATACTTACAAATCTATCTTTAATAACCCTCAAAACTTTGTCAGACATGGCGGAACGACTTTTGTTTTAGGTCGTTTACGCTCTGCCTTCCTTCCTTTTCTTCCTTCCATGCTGGACTGGGAGCGAGAGAAAAACATAGAATCTACCAGCTGCATTTCTTCCCGGGCATGCTGTAAAAGTCAGCAAAGGGATCCTAGGGTTGCAGTATATTGCAATGTAGGCGATGGGCTGACAATCTGTCACTACAGCAATATACGTCCTAACTATCTTAAATAACCCTCAAAACTTTGTCAGACGTGGCGAAACGACCTTTGCCTAGGTCGTTTACGCTCTGCCTACCCTGTTAGGGATTAAGGCGTGATTATATGTATGTATGTACGCTCTGCCTACCCTATTAGGGATAAAGGCGTGATTATATGTATGTATGTACGTACAGTTTGTGTCCAATTCGAATGATTCCGAAATGTCTCGCAGGTAAGTGTAGACTGGAATCGTCGCGAAAGGACCGTTACCAAGTTTTAATGAGCTATTCTCGAGTTTACAAGACCGAAACGGTAAACGGTAATTCTCGTGAAGTAAATGTTAGATGAATCGTGGTACTTATTTTATACCCTTTATTTACTTTACGAATAAAATTATATCCCATGTAATAATAATAATAATATATTTTTTTATGTAACATAATAAGTAGCTATTTAATTAACAGAAATAGATAAGTAAGTTAGGTAAAAATTTATAAGAAAAGAAAAGAACAAGAAAAAATCAAATATATTGAATTATTCGAACATAATTTTCAAAGAAAATAATACTGAATTTAACACTTAGTATTTAATAAAAACTATTTTATTGGCTGAGGTTATCCTCAAAGAATTTTAAATTTTCTGGATACTTAACAGACTTTTTAAATAAACTTGCTAAAAAGTAATACCTACCATATTTAAAAGTTAAAACTCCTCGCCTTTAAAAGTAATTGAAACGTTTTGAAATTCGAATATTTTCTTTTTTAATTGCTAACGGTTACAAAGGAATGTCGAACTGCATTGAATAGGGATTTGCATTTTAAAAGAAAAATGTTTTTCGAACAAACGAGCTTGCAGTGAAATTGAAATCTTTTGGATATTTTTGAATTTCATGAAACACTATTTACCTGTTCAATAGGTACGGTATTTTAAAGTTAGATTCTTATTGTAAAATGTATAAGGTCCAAATATACATACATATATATAATCACGCCTTTATCCCTAATGGGGTAGGCAGAGGGTAAACGACCTAAAAAAAGGTTCATTCCGCCACGTCTGACAAAGTTTTGAGGATTACTTAAGATAGATTTGTAGGTATATTACAGATTTACAGTACAGTACAATATTTGTACAGTAAAATGGGTCAAAGAACGGTTAAGAGTTTTTGTTTAGTTTTGGTGAATAATATTTACCAATTACTTCCGCTATTTGCTTCAGAGCTGAATTACAACTTCATCGTATCAAAAAATATTTGTAGGTATTATAAAGGTACAGTGTTTTTCTGGTGAAATAATAAAAAAAACTTTGTACTTTCTGCCCTAAATAATAAGGTCTAGCTAGTGTGTACATATTTTAAACTTCTCCCAAATCTCCTTGCTACACACACCCGAGTACCAGGAGACCATATGCGGGAGAAGGTATTAACGTTTGCAGCTGCTCAGCTTTCGTCCCGAGTTAATTAGAAGCCTTAGCTCCTGCGGTCCTGCGGTTTTAATAATTTCGCCCCGTCGGACTTGGCAAATTGATATAAATGATTTCGCTGGTCCGTCCAAAGGTTCAAGTTGACGTATACCTCGAATAATTGCGACTGAATTAGTAAAGTTGGGAGCGGTTGACTGTTTATTATTTTCGGGGATTGACGTTTTGTGCTCACGTATTGTTGAACTTGATTTTGGTTGCTACCTTGTACATTCGACCTTTGGGTTGTTAACAAAACTTTTCAGAAGTGGTATGAAAATTTTGCGTACGAGGCTCCTATTTTACATACATGCATGTATATAATCACGTCTGTATCCCTAACGGGGTAGGCAGAGCGTAAACGACCTAAGCAAAGGTCGTTTCGCTACGTCTGACAAATTTTTGAGGGTTATTGAAGATAGATTTGTAGGCTCCTATGTTAGTACGATTATTATGGTGTAGCAAAGGAGGAACTTTTATATCTGAAAATTTGAAAGACTAAAAATTAAAAAATTACAATCCATCTAGTTAGATAAGTACCTACATAAAAAATACTTAAACCTAATAATTTGTTCCAGCGCAAAATTACGAAAGTTTTTACAGTTAATGGGTACTTTATAAAATTACAAATATCTTTTTAATGCTTTATTTGTGAAAGTTTTAATCCTGGGATGCCGTTAACTCATCTCTATATCATGTGTAAGGGACAGCGTCCCGCAAACTGATAGTCAGTTAACGATACTGAACAACAATTACCAGGAAATTCTTTCAGGAGATGAAAAAAAAAAAACTTCTCAATACAAAATGACCACCTTGATCAGACAGTTTGTATGGAAAAGCAATTTTTTTTATTGCCCGAAAGTATTTCCTGGTGAAAGTTGTTCAGTTTCGTTGACTGAGCAACCCGTATCAGTTTGCGGGACGCTGTCCCTTACGGGGTATAACTGCGTATTGTCAAAAATCATTCAAAACAAAGGGTTGCACGATTTACACAATAGACAATAAATCCGAAAGACAGTTCGCGTAATGAGTTGTCGGAACAGTTGGAGTTGGTGTCAAATGAAGGCGGTTCCTTATTAACTGGCACGTCAGGTTCTAATTACTTCAGTTATCACCTGCGACTGACGGCTGACGACCGGTGTAGGGAGAGATCTCGGGAGCTCAGACCTTTAAACACCTCAGCTTATGGTAATATATTGACTTGGTATGAGAAAGAAAATGATGGTTTTTAAAATTAATGGCTTTTATTGGTATTTACATATTTGTTTTTTTTATTGCTAGGTATAAAAAAAACTGAGACTTGGTTAAAATATTTTAAAGGTTAATTTAAATATCCGAGACGATGCAGTGCATGAAAAGTAAAATTTCTTCAAATGTTCATAGATACAGTTCCTATTATTGTAATTCTCTAATAGATGTAAATCAAGAATATATTATTTGGAAAAGGTTATTAATACTTTTTTAGCACTTACAAGGCTATTTTATTTAATATAGTAAATATGATATAATATGAAAGAAAGAAAATAATAAATTCGTCTCGGGCAGGACTCGAACCTGCGACTCTGGAATGCCGGTCCATCGCTCTGCCACTGTGCTACCGGAAGGTAGCTGGAGTGACGAATTTATCAGTCTTTCTTATGTACAAACCAGTTTGTTTAGATCTCTGCCTACTTCCCTGCAAACATTATGGTACATTATTTTCTATCTTTCATATTGTACCGGGTGTAAGGGACAGCGTCCCGCAAACAAACGGATAAGAGGTTGCTCAGTCAACGACACTGAACAACTTCCACCGATAAATTCTTTCAGAAAGTGAAAATTAATATTTCACTTCCTGCAAGATTTTCTTGGTGGAAATTGTTCGGTGTCGTTCACTGAGCAAACCCTATCAGTTTGTTGGACGCTGTCCCTTAGACCCCGTATGTTATTAATACTCTACACAGCGCACCATGCTGTTTGCAGGGAAGTAGGTAGAGGTCTAAACAAACTGGTTACGTCGCGAACTCAGCAGCATGAAATCGTGTCGTGAACATTTCGCCGATGACAGCTCCATTACGATGGCGTGTCAAACAAATATGAACGTCTTGGATACGATTTTATTGATTGGATCAAAATATTGTTATTATTTTCTTAGGCTTGTATTTATAAAGCTATCTCAAGATTGAGAGCAATATTAAGTATGGATTTGACAGGCCACATTGTACTGAAATTACATTTCTGAAACGAACTCAAACTAGCTGTCAGTCTCAAGTACTGTTTATCGAAGAAACTTAGTTCAAGATTTTTGTAGATATTATGTCAAAACAAGAAAACACTATTTTTGTTGCCTATTTCTAATTTGAGAACGAAACATTAATATGTTTACTTTTGTCTGAGTTATGCTTATCAAAATTTCCATGCTGGACTGGGAGTGAGAGAAAAACATAGAATGTGCCAGCTGCATTTCGTCCCAAGCATGCAGTAAAAACCAGCTAAGGGATCCGAGGGTTTCAGTATATTCCAATTTAGGCGATAGGCTCACTACCTGTCACTACAGCAATATACCTACAAATCTATCTTAAACAACCCTCAAAACTTTGTCAGACGTGGCGGAACGACCTTTGTTTAGGACGTTTACGCTCTGCCTACCCCATTAGGCATAAAGGCGTGATTATATATATGTTTGCTTATCAAACTTCTTTAGTTACACATCTCTAACCCTGTCGCAGGCTTTTCATAACGTTACAACAATTAAATATTTATACAATAATGGCATAATATCTCCCCAATTTTACGTGATAAAATAAGCATTTAATTCAGCAGGCTTTGTTTAAGAAAGCCAATCAAGTCTTGCGCCCGAGTGAGCACAGTGGTTCTGACGCGATTTGCACGGCCGATGCTCCCATCCACGCCTTTTATTAATTGTTAATTTGTATTAAGAAAATTAATTGGAATTGCCTTGATTAAGCTTTGCTTAAGACGCCGAAATTTTGAAGTGTTTTCTTGAGAACCTTGGAATTTGTTCCTTTTGTAGTTTTTCCGCTACTTTATGTACAGGCAGTGCCATGTATTTTAGTTGATATGGTTTTCTCTGGAACTATTTTTTTTCTAGGTAAAGAATCAGAGTCAGAAGTCTAGGTACGAGTACACGTATGTTCTTGCACGCCATATTTTATATGAACGCTTCGTACAAAACAGTCCAGCCGTTAAAAAAAAATGTTTTATTTCAGACCAAATTACATTACAGTCATGTTAGCAATTATTTGTCCATATATAATTAGATTAAGTTTAATTTTATATTAAATTAAATTAAATTGATCAATTAATTAAATAATACTTATATTATGATGTACCTACTTATACATTACATTGTTGTCAAAAAAGAAGAACAGATCCAAATATTTGAACATTTACTTTGACTTTGATATTCAAAGTAAACACACATCACAATTTAATTATAAGATACAATATCCATACACATTGATACCTATTTTATATATTTATAAGAAGTAGTATAATAGAGGAGAGAATTATAAAATTGTCAAGTTCAAACAGTCATTTTAGATTAATTTATATTTTTTTTTTTTGGTATATTGTCATGATACTTTCGCATTATACATAGAATACTATTTTGACTATTTTGTTTAAGCGTGAAGAAAAATCATATATGTTGATGTTGAGAATATTCGCATCCACATGCGCATATGTGGATCTTTCGCATAAATTTGGACATCTGCATTAGCATCCGCATGAAAACAATGCTGACTTTATTGCGGATGCGGATGTGTATTGTGGTGAAGATGAGAGTCAAGAAAAGTTGTAGCAATGACACAGGATTTCGCAATATGAAATGGTTTTAAGGACCCGATTACGCTCTTTGTGCACTCAAATATATAAGATTCGCATCCAATTCATATCACATTTGGCTTTTCTAGTAAATGTATTGATGTATGACAACTTATACACCCATTCATGTCCGTTTCATATGTTTTTTTTCGATACGAACTAGATATGGAGAGTCTAATGTAGATGAGTGCACATAAACCCTTAAGCGTTACATACATACATACATATATTCACGCCTGTATCCCTAATGGGGTAGGCAGAGCGTAAACGACCTAAACAAAGGTGTCCCGCCACGTCTGACAAAGTTTTGAGGGTAATTTAAGATAGAGTTCTAGGTATATTGCTGTAGTGACAGGTTGTCAGCCCATCGCCTAAATTACAATATACTGAAACCCTCGGATCCCTTAGCTAGATTTTACAGCATGCCCGGGAGGAAATGCAGCTGGCACATTCTATGTTTTTCTCTCGCTCCCAGACCAGCATGGAAGTAAGCCTAAAGTAAGACTTAAGCGTTAAAAGACTGTAAAAATATTGTTTATATATTTTTTCTATAAGTACTGGTAAAAATATTTTATTTAAAATAAACACTAATGCATAAATATATTTTTGTGCTATTTCGGCATCAATACAAAATTAATTTAGAAAAATCGTAACTTTCGTATCCGCGGTTGTGAGACTTCTAAAATCCGTATCCACATCATCCCTAATATATACTCCCACAAACCAAACCTTTAGTAATAAAGTGACTCAACTCAAAAAATGGGGATTTCAAGTTTCTGCAATAAAACGACCTTTAAACGCATAACTCACAACACTAAAAACAAGAAATATTTTTTAAATATAATCTACCAGAAAAAAATATTTTAATTTCAATTCTCTTTATTTTGAGTAGATAATAAACATATATATTACTATTAATTGGTAAAAAAATATTTTTAGATAAATTTTTCAGATACTGTCTTTGAATTGCTGTAGATTAAAAATTACTGATAGGATTTTAAAGGAAATTTTATGCAGAATGTTTTCCTAGACATAACCGGTAATGATATCAGTATTTTTGTTTACTTATGGGCAAAAGACCGAAAAAGACACTTTTAAGGCCATCTACACCGATAGCTCGCATATCTACATCTGGATATCTCAAGAAATAACAGGAGCGATTGTTAAAACAACAGGTTTTTTTCTGATTTAAGTAATTTTCTGGTATTAGTAGAAGAGTACACTAACTAAGCTGTATTATAATAGATGACCTTTCTCAGTAAATTGGACTGAACTTGGTTTGTGGTTTAAGCAAAGGCCCTCCGTCGTAACCAACTGACCAAACCATTTATTTGTGTGCCCAAATCATTAGTCTTAATCTGTACTGATTAAGTTAGTCTGTGGCGTAGGTAGATTGGTGATACACTAGAATCTTCTGTACCAGGTTTAAGGGACAGCGTTCCGCAAACTGATAGGGGTTGCTCAGTCAACGACACTGAACAACTATTAAAAAAATGGGATTTCTATACAAATTGTCTGATCGAGGTGAACATTTTGTATGGAAAAGCCTTTTTTTTTCACAACCTGAAAATAACCCCTGCTGATAGTTATTCAGTGTCGTTGACTGAGCAACCCATAGGGGTTAATTAGTTTGCGGGACGCTGAACCTGACACCTGGTATAGAACCAAGTAGAACTCTACATCAGGATTCCATGACCTGGTTAACCGTAGGTACCTACATAATATTTATACATACATACATATAATCACGCCTTTATCCCTAATGGGGTAGGCAGAGCGTAAAGGGCCTAAAAAAGGTCGTTCGCCACGTCTGACAAAGTTTTGAGTTTTATTTAAGATAGATTTGTAGGTATATTACTGTAGTGACAAGTTGTCAGCCCATCGCCTAAATTGAAATATGCTGAAACCCTCGGATCCCTTAGCTGGTTTCTACAGCATGCGCAGGAGGAAATGCAGCTGGCACATTCTATGTTTTTCTCTCGCTCCCAGTCCAGCATGGAATTTATAATATTTATTATAAGTGTATATGTGCAGGCGACGGCAATAACTTGTCGTTTCATCGCACCCATACACAATCGTTTTCAACTCGCTCCACTCAGTACAGAAACATTCAAACTTTGCAGACAAATTCGATCTGTGAAGCGATTCGGACCAATGCATACGAACGGCCACACAGTTCTCGCCCTTATCGGAAACCGATAGAGCCTACACTGCTTTGCATAACGAGTCGTTGGTATAGAAACTTGTGTTGATGATTGTATACCATACAAATAACAAAGCGAAATCGGAAACTTCAGCGAATGGAGCTCTTTAGGTAAGTCAAGCGGAATACTGGATAACACTGTTTTACGATATTTTGATTCTCATTTCTTTACAGTACACAACAATACATTGTTATAGTACACTGCTGGACATTAGCCATTCTGAGTTGAAGGATATTCACTTTACTGACCAGTGTAGTTCAAGATTTTATATTCAGAGAAAATACTGCCGCTCATTGGAAGATCCCATCTCTCGGGATATGGTGTTATATTTTTCATCTTCGCTCTCAACTTAAAAATGTCTCTTGTTCCGTTTGGTCACAGAGTAACTAATAATACTCGGTTTGGTTAAACATGGAAATATAAAAACCAAAACTTATCACATATCTATTACAACATGCATAACTTTTTTTTCCACGCTGGACTGGGAGCGAGAGAAAAACATAGAATGTGCCAGCTGCATTTCCTCCCGGGCATGCTGTAAAAAACAGCTAAGGGATCTGAGGGTTTCAGTATATTGTAATTTGGGCGATGGGCTGACAACCTGTCACTACAGCAATATACGTACAAAACCATCTTGAACAACCCTCAAAACTTTGTCAGACGTGGCGGAACGACCTTTGTTTAGGTCGTTTACGCTCTGCCTACCCCATTAGGGATAAAGGCGTGATTATATGTATGTATGTATAACTTTTTATTATTAATGAATCAAGTCTTCTTTGTATAAACCAAACTAGACGTTGGCAAGAAGTGATAAAAGACGGATTAAAATATACACATAAACGACCTCATAAAACTAACAGACAATAAAAACCGAACAATCGCTTCACACTTCTATGATTCTGAAGAAATCTTTATAGAAAATATTAACACAATAATTCCTTTGTAGTGCACGGTAGATTTAACAAAGCAGGGCAGTGATTCTGCCCCCTCAGTAATCTATTAGTGGAAGCTTTCTCTAGAGATTTTTAGACAACGTTCGGTCTGAAATTAAAAATATCCATTGCTGTTCAATATAATATACCTACGGCTAATTTGGAACAACTGTATTTCTATTTTTACCGTTTTAAACAATCTTGTTCCAAAAAATAATAGCAATATGGCCCTTTTCTTGTAAATGACTTTAGTTTGTTTCGCATATACTTTTAGCTAAAGAGAAAAAAGAATTATAATATTTGAATGAAAACTGTGGAATGAAAAATATATCTTAATTGTAAATTTACAAAAAGTCATCCGCATACACTAATCATGAAGTTTCAAAAATAAAGCGGTAATTAACTATTTCTTACAACGCAATGTATTCAGAAAAGACGTATTTTTGTCAAAATCTGATCTGAATTCAAGCGCATTTGTTCGCTCCAGTAAACGAAATATCCAAAGAATTTTATTGTTGTTAATTACTAATTGGTAGAGTGAGATAATAAGATTATCGTTAGGTAGGCGTTTAATTAGAATTTGTTTATGGATTCAGTGAAAATTGAAGTAGATTTTTATAATTATAGGGTAAAAAGGCATGAAATTAGATACTTAATAAGTTTTCGAAATTGTGTTTGTAAATACTAATATTAGCATTTGAAATTAGGTTATCTCGAAGAAATTGCAAACAACTCCCACAAATTGTGTGCTGAACGTACGACGTTCCACCAGTGCGCCGAAAATATAATTACATTCTAGAAAGTTCTATTCTATCCCGGAATATTCTCGAACGAGCCAGCTCCCAGGTACCAGGAGCGCATAAGACGGGAGGTGTCAGCTCTTGCTGTATTGATTCACTCTCGCCATCGCTCGGGGTCAGCTGCGCGCGGCTGCATTAGGCCACTGGAGCAGAGTGCACCATAGTGCAAACTCCGCAGCTACGCAGGACACATCTTCCTGCGGAAATCTAGATTTCTTGGTGACTAAAAGTGCTAAAAGTGTCAGTGTTTCAAATATATTCTCGCCTTATTTCGAAATATCAATTAAAGTAATTAAAATTCCATTAGTTGCCATAATTTTGTACCTAGTGTTCGAAAAAGAAATATCCGGGCCGGTGATCGATAGAGCTATCTGCGCGGTACATGTACTCGCAATTGCGTAATACCTGTTGGACAAAGCCGAGGCAAACCGGCCGGTTCTTGTGCTTTACAGAACAGCAGTGTCCCTTAGGTGTATTCCAATAAAAGTGAAGTGCCCTGATGATGAGTTCTGAGACTAAAGTTCAGTGTATTGAAAGATTCCATCTTTGCAAGATAAGTGAGACTGAGAGTGTGACAGTGCCACTTGCTGGAGTGTCTCCGTGATAGCTCCTGTTGTTGCTGCTAGCCTGGTGTCTCCAGTACATGCGGAGGAACATTCAGCTAAGTATTCTTTTCTGTTTTATATTCCTTTTAGACTCAATGTTGGTGTTCAATGTATCCTATCGTGGGATTGTCCTTAGACAAAAAAAAACGTTGATAAAACTAAAAAGTATTTTTTGATAAAGATAGCATGAACCGTTACTTCTTCATTCCAATTTCGAAATTGTAACTTAGGTGGCCATAAAACAGAATATCATTACGGTCTCATTATCTTGGTCTAGCTCTAAAAAAAGAGATTTGTACCGGACCTACAAATATTTGCTTATTGATGGTCGTCAATAAAGAAATTTCAGATAGGTCATACAGAGGTTACATACGGAAACACTACGCAGGTGCGATTTCTATGATCGATATTGCACTTGCGCTGTTCATCAAATACAGCCCGGATGTACGGTACATCAACCAGTCGCAACTAGGAAGTAGGTTGGTGACGCGACAACTGTTGCTCCTCGGTTGGAAATGTAAAATATACCGGTGGTGACCCTTTTCAGTGACAGTGGACATTTTGTTGTGACTAATGTGACTATTCTAAATTTAAAACCAAAACTATTGACTCAAAAGTGCCAAGATTATGTCTACGTGGGATCACCTGAAGGACCATCTCCTCATCTGGCAAGATACGTAGATATATTTTAACAGCACAATTGCCTGTCTCTGTGCCTTTGTTTGCGATTTGCATTGCGACTTTCATTTTGATTTTTATATTATGTCATCTTAAGAGTTGAATGTGATATATTTTGTTCCCTTAGTAGTCCTACCTATGTGTAATCCTGTGTTAATGAATGCTTCTTTTGTTTCATGTCTTTCTTTACCTATCGTTTACCTTTTCGATATTTTAGTAAGGATGCTAAAATATTAAACGTTTGGTTGTGTAAGGGTGATGCGTAGTATTTAGCGTTCACAAAATGGCGGACCCCGCCAGTCGCCATTTTGTGTCCTCATGATGTAGTGCGCATAGTTAAATTTATTGATTCCTTATCTGGCAACGCACCTGCGCTCTGCATCCTGTAAAATTTATGACCTGCGTAGTTAAAATCTGTGGTGCCTTAGTGGCGTTTGATAACTGTAGAAAGAAAGTGCTTGATAACGTTCGAAATACGTAAATTTATTACATTTCTTTAAGATTGTGTAGTGTAGTGTTACTCTAGATTGCACAAATAGTAGAATCTTCTGGAGCATCCTGATTTCGGGATACTGCGCTCAATAATTCTGTGATTGAATACGCACTTGCGCGGTGCCTTGCGAACAGTTACTTGTTGAACACGGTGTTGCGTGGTAGTATTCATTGCGAAAGGCTCTTCTAGCAAAAGCAAGCTAAAACTATTCATTAAAGAGTGCAGTGACTTTTATCTATTAAGTTCTCTTGCTTTGTTCACTTACTACGAGGAAGCGTGCAGCCAGTCGCAGCCTTTCTACCTACATTGAGCTTGAGATCCCAGCTATGTATTTTATTCTAGAATTTGTTATATGTTTTATCAATGGATTTTCTTTGTGTTGTATTGTCTGTATTAATTTCGTTACAATATTTATGAATATTAATGCTTTTGTAAAGTTGTGAAGTAGCTTTGAAAATTGCAATGTTTTTATTTATGGTTTTTTTCAAATACGAATAGTTATATTAAATTTCAATAAGAGTTTCCTAGGTTTGCGGTATTTCACCATCATCAGGACACAGGATTCCAGGTGGGTTGTGTCGTGACCTATAAAAATCAAAATGGCGGATCCAGGACATCACGAAATACCTAGTGCGCAGATGCGTTATTGATTTTTGATACAACGCACCTGCGCTTTACATCGTTCAGATTATGTAATAAATTTCAAACTGCGTAGTTAGTGATGGTGTTCCACTTTACCAGGTGTAAGGGACAATGTCCCGCAAACTAATAGGGGTTGCTCAGCCAACGAAACTGAACAACTAACACAAAGATTTTTTTTCAGGAGATGAAAATAAAACTTGAACTTCCCATATAATTACCACCTCTATCAGGCATGTTTTGAAAAGCAATTAAAAAAAATATATCCTGCTGATAGTTGTTCAGTGGCGTGGACTGAGCAACCTCTATCAGTTTGCGGGACGCTGTCCCTTACACTCCGTATAAACTCTGATAATACAGCCGTCTTTCTCGCCATAAGACCGCCTTTGTTTATTTTTGTATTTTTTTGACTTTTGTGTACAATAAAGTGTTTTTTCTTACTTACTCCAACAGGGACTACGATACTGTTTTATGACTTTACTGCTTTGAACTGCAGGAAAAATAAGATTTTTTTCAGTCTTTGTCATTTTAGCTCAAACTCGTGACTAAAGGAGTTTGTGGCTTTACCGCTGATAAATTAAGAGTGACTACTTGTTGCCGTACACAAACTATACTATTTCATCGCACCGATTTCAACATCTATTTAATTAAAAAAGATCTTGCAATAATATAAATAGGTACAAACTTAACTTGCTTTTAGTATAAGTAGGTACCTAAACGAAAGAATAAAGGGAAGATATATTGTAATGTTATAACATTACAAAAAAAATACATATAAAAAACTTACGTCACTGGAGTCGCAGCTGCGATGCCTTAGGTAGCTGCAGCGGAGCGGCGCGACGCGGCGCGGCGTCACACTGCGCGACAAATGATTCTTTGTATGAAAATATATGAGAAGTACCGCACTAAAGCAGCACAGGAGCTGCAACGGAGCGGCGGCGCGGCGCTTCACGACGCTTTACAGCGTGGCAATGTCAGGTTCATACATTTTGACAGATTTTTTCGCGCAGTGTCGCGCTGCTGCAGTGCCGTGCCGCGCCGTGCCGCTCCGCTCCGCTGCAGCTACGCCATAGTGCGGTCTAACCTTTTTATAGCATTATTCTGCTCACCTAAAAGAGAAAGTAAGTACCTACCTGACAAATTACTCGTACCTAGAAATAAGTACATAACTAATAATTATTATTCATCCATCCACAATTTTTCGAGAACTTTTTATTCTAATCTACCCTACGACCAACAATTATAATTATTTTTGCGGAGAAGCTTTATTATTTAAAAAAAAAACAGAAACTACATTCACTCTTTTCTTTATATTCTCCAAACGACAACAATGAAATTAACGACCGCTTCCCGAAGTCTTTAAGGACACACTAGTATGGTTTAGGTGTTTTCTAGTTCACATTATTGATTATTTTAAGGTGGAATCCGCGTAAAACTTTTAAAATTTACAAAATGGAATAAATGGAATGAATGAATGAATGGAATATGCGCCTGTCAAAGGCGCCATGCAAATCTTTAATGTCAAAATATTATGGAGGAAGTTTGATGTTTTTCGGCCTCGGAGTAATGTACTATTGTATCATCTGCATCGCATTTCAACTCTCTGTTACTAAATACTTTTTTTAATGGACCTATTTGCACCATACTACAGAGTGTTTATAATGCGTCACCAGACTAAGTTACCAAATACTAAACTCAACGATAGCTACTTATATTGGGGTGGGATGGGATCTACCTCCTAGTGGTCCACCCCTGGCAATGGCAACACAGGGTTTGCCAGTGAATTAGTCCAGATGTACGATCCCTACAAAGCGGTGTTAGGCTCCGCTAGAGGCCGCTGGCTCGCAACCACCCTCTCACTGTGCGTGAGATTGCCAGTGCCATAACAGGCATCTTCTGGGTGAGCTTGTTCCATCATCGATTCTATCACGGTCATCCCTGACCTAGTGTCTAAAGTCAAGAGCAAACCCATTTCTAATAACGAACCATGTCTCGTAGGGACGCGCTGGAAGATCTCCTTATTCTTTGATTTTTGTGTAATAATGACTGTGTATTACTTGTTGACTCTTTCTAATAATAATAAAAAAAATCGGTAGAACATTAACATTGAACGTGCAGCACTTTGCATTTAAAATACAAATATACTGAGTCCCAGCTGCCGATGCTTCGACGTGAAATAGTGGGTCTTATCGCATCATTCCGCTCGCCAACACACAATCTCTTGCATTCTTTGCGACGCAAATACGATTTCAGGTCCAATGGAAAGTGCAAGCGGATTACATTATTGTATCGAGTTCACATGAGGACATAGGAAAAGTAACCTATCTACCCAACGAATTCCCTAATATTGGGCTTGATTATAGATTCCACCTGCTAAAACTAAAATTAAAATCTAAGTGTCACTTCCAAAATATACAATTTAAAAAGACAGGCGATTTATACTCTATGGTTTTACGCTTTGACCGCTAGATTCTGACGCGCTTCTGCACAAATAGCAGATAACGCATAAAACCACCGACTATAAATCAAAAACCGGAGAGAATAGATCTCCTGTTCTTTACCAATGTTTTTAGTCTGAAAGTGACAAATCTATTTTAATTTTAGTTTTAGCCGGCAAATCTGGAATCGAGCCCAGTAGGTATCATTAATGTTTATTTTATAAAACAATTTATTTCTGACCGTTAATAAAAACAAATGCTAATCTTCATCAATTACCACATTTTATTTATTTACCAAACAATTTATAGCTCACAATAAGTTTTATTACGGCAATACCTAAGTACCTACTTGTAGCGTTAGTTTTTCGTTGTTATCTGTCACCGGAACTGCCTCCGTGGTTTAGTGGTCACAGCTATAGGCTTACGATCCGGAGGTCCTGGTTTCGATTCCCAAGGGGGAACACAAAAGTTGATATTTGTCAGGTTTTTCCCAGTTTGGTAAGGACATTGCAGGCTGAATCACCTGATTGTCTGAAAAGAGAAATGATTCCGTGCTTCGGAGGGCACGTTAAACTATCGGTCACGGTCGCTTTCTTTGATAGTGATCGTTACTCAAACCATGTCAGAGGCCTAATAGCTGTGCTACTAGGCAGTTTGAAAACTTTTGCCACCTGAGTTCATTGGGTCGTTTGATTCGAGAATCCACTCGCTACGACGACGATCGAACACTGATGAATACGTTTATGACAATATCTTCCATGCTGGACTGGGAGCGAGAGAAAAACATAGAATGTGCCAGCTGCATTTCCTCCCGGGCATGCTGTAAATACCAGCTAAGGGATCCGAGGGTTTTAGTATGTTGCATTTTAGGCGATGGGCTGACAACCTGTCACTACAGCAATATACTACAAATCTATCATAAATAAAGCGATCTCAAGATAAACACATATTACAATCTAAAATTGCCCTCAATTTTTGTCAGACGTGGCGAAAGCGCCTTTTACGAGGCGTTAAACGCTCTGCCTACCCCGTAAGGGATAAAGGTGTGATTTATGTATGTATGTATCTCGAGATTGAGAGCGATTTCAAGTATGGATTTATTCAGCAATATCAGGTAAAAATCTATCTTAAATAACCCTTAAAACTTTGTCAGACGTGGCGAAACGACCTTTGTTTAGGTCGTTTACGCTCTGCCTACCCCATTAGGGATAAAGGCGTGATTATATGTATGTATGTTATAACAATAAACTAAAAGTTTCGAGAGGCAATTATCAGTGAGTTGCCTTACGTAACTTTTAAATTTCTATTCATAAGCTTATTTATTTAGTAACAAATGCACTCGTATTTTGCTGTCCTAGCATAGTGCACGTTAATACCATAGTTTCCGCTAGATATATAGATAAAACATTTATTTAGCACTTATAAAAATCACAGGCACATAATAAACTGCCATAACGGAAACGGAAATCTCATTTTTCAAATACCTATTCAATAATTCCTAACTCGAAAGAAAAATACAATAATAAATGTTACTGTTAAAACCCGAAGTACTGTAAATCCTAGGAATTACCGGTAAAACCTAAGATTTACCAACAATTATAGGTAAGCCCGAAAAATATTATGATCAATGTTGATGACAGAGTTTTACCTTCATACACTTGGTATATCCCAGGATTTACCTCAGAGGACGGTAAAACTTGAGCTAAACATATTACAATATTGTTTTGATATCTGTATATCAAAACAACAAACAATATAAGACATTTCACAAACTTTAATTTTTCAGAAGGGTTAAAATCTTTTAAACCTACCAAGTGTAGCCTGCTTTATTACGGGCATGATTTTAAAACGCCTACTTAAGATATTTTTAAAACTACAAACGCATTCGTATTCAGTCAAATATCGTATAAAAGATACCTTAGGCCCATATTGATAAACTGCACTTGAGACTGACAGTTAATTTGAGTTCGTATCAGAAATGTCATTTTAATACAATGTAGCCCGTTAAATACATACATATAGTCACGCCTTTATCCCTAATGGGGTAGGCAGAGCGTAAACGACCTAAGCAAAGGTCGTTCCTCCACGTCCGACAAAGTTTTGAGGGTTATTTAAGATAGATTTGTACCTGATATTGCTGAATAAATCCATACTTGAAATCGCTCTCAATCTTGAGATACATACATACATAAATCACGCCTTTATCCCTTACGGGGTAGGCAGAGCGTTTAACGCCTCGTAAAAGGCGCTTTCGCCACGTCTGACAAAAATTGAGGGCAATTTTAGATTGTAATATGTAATATGTGTTTATCTTGAGATCGCTTTATAAATACGAGCCTTAGTGTCCGCTTCAAAAGTTTTCCACAAGCCTTCAATTTTCAAAGGGGTTTAAATCTTTTGTACCTACAAGGTGTGACCTGTGTTATTACGGGCGAGATTTGGGCGATCCCTCAGGATTGGCTGTGGCCCTTCTGAGCTTACTTGTAATAATATTTGTGCTCTACGCTTTCGGGGTGAAGGATTTAGCACGTTCTCTGAGTCCGGATAATCTTTCGCGATCTTATTCCACGTATCTTTGTGATCTTCGCGATTATACGAATTGCAGTCTAGTTTTTTTATTTCAATTAATTACATTTTACTATTTTTACATTAAACTTTTAATTGATTTATGTGTACATTATCACTATTTTAGGGCCGTATTTGTAATTAGCTCTCATGAGTAACAACGAGTTTGAGTTTGTATCAGAAATGTTATTTCAGTACAAACTGGCCCGTCAAATCCATACTTAATATTGCTCTCAAGTTTGATATCGCTTCATAAATACAAGCATAGAGACTTTTATTTATAATTTTATCGAATTTTCCTTTCTTTACAGAGAAATATTTTTCTGAAATATGATTCATTCTTAAAGATCGTAAGCCACATAGTGAGGACGCATGTAACTTTTGTCATTGCCAAAACAAAAATAAGTAATCACAGATTAAATAGTATACATCAAGTAAACTTGCTTGTCATTATCCGTTTTTCTTTTCATATGCATACGTGGACATTAGGCAAATGATATTTTAAGATAAATCCAAGATCAGCCCAAAAGCTCATTTTTTTAATAACTCAAAAAATATTATATTAAAAAATTCAATATATATATGTGCCATGTGACGACATGACATGTTGACAAATTCTTCGAAACTGTATATTTATTTCAGTACCTCATAAAAAATGAAGTCATGTGAATTATCTCTAATTTTATATATTTTTTTGTGTGCTATTTCTTCTTCTTAGCGAGTGGGTTTTTCGAGTCGAGCAACGAACCTATGAACTCTGGTGTCAGAATTTTGAAACCACCTAGTAGCACAGCTTTTAGGCCTCTGGCATGGTTTTAATAACGACCACTATCAAAGACAGCGACCGGAACTGACGGTATTTTTTTCGGACTACCAGGTGATTCAGCCTACAATGTAATAACCAAACAGGGGGAAACCTCACAAAATGATAAATTGAAAAATATCAACTTAGTGTCCCACCCCCGGGAATCGAACTCAGAACCTACGGATCGTAAGCCTGTGGCTCTGACCACTAGAACACGGAGGCAGTTGTGTGGTAGTTGTGTCGAATTGTTGTTGTTTCAGTTACTACGTAGATTTTAAATTAATAAAATGATAAATTTGTGGTTACATTTTTTGTCAAAGAATTTAATTATGGTATTTCCTTTTCGAAAGTCAAATTTGCATTTTTTTTAGTTCTTCCAATTAGCTTATACTGACTAAGTTTCCTAAGTTTTGACCCTATTGCCATCTTATAATCAGTCTTCTTCTTCTTCTGCCTAGCGTTTTCCCGGCCTGATGCTGGGGTCCGCTTTCCGGCTTTTTCTACTCCATTTTTCCCGGTCTTAAGCATCCACTGTTGTGAGATGGTTCTCTTCCATATCCGCTTTTACGACGTCAAGCCAGTGCTTCTTGCCATCTTAAGTAAGGTATAAAAAAAGATTTATCGTTTCAAATCTGATTACTTGTTGTCTCTTCTTAATCTCTTAAAGAATCTACAAAAACCCAGACTCAATACTTCCAATATCGATACTCTATTATCAACATAGGTGTTCAACTCAACACCTCTCCTTTATGGTCTAGTGCTTCACAGTAACAAAGGCCTCCCCTGGGTGCATATAAATTCGCTACTCGATCTATTCTGTCTGAAACATGTACCTGTAATTAAGCTGCAGCCTTATCTACAGGATTTACTGGGAACTAACTGTATTTACTAAGAAAATGTATAAATACTTCCATGCTGGACTGGGAATGAGAGAAAAACATAGAATGTGCCAGCTGCATTTCCTCCCGGGTATGCTTTAGAAATCAGCTAAGGGATCCAAGGGTTTTAGTATATTGTAATTTAGGCGATGGGCTGACAACCTGTCACTACAGTAATATACCTACAAATCTATCTTAAATAACCCTCAAAACATTGTCAGACGTGGTGGAACGACCTTTGTTTAAGTCGTTTACGCTTTGCCTACCCCATTAGGAAAAAATGCGGGATTATATATATATGTATGTATGATTAGAGACCCGGTGTACAAACTAACAGGGGTTGGTTATACAATGAGATAGAAGAAGAAAAAAAGTGGCTTTTCCATACAAACTCGATCAGAATCGAGGTAAACATTTTGTATGGAAAAGCCATATTTTTTTCTCATCCTTAAAAAAAATCCTGGTGGAAGTTGTTCAGTGTCGTTGACTGAGCAACCCCAATCAGTTTGCGGGACGCTGTATCTTACACCTGATATACAAACATACATATAATCACGCCTTTATCCCTTATGGGGTAGGCAGAGCGTAAACGACCTAAACAAAGGTCGTTCCGCCACGTCTGACAAAGTTTTGAGGGTTATTCAAGATGGATTTGTATTTTGTACGTATATTGCTGTAGTGACAGGTTGTCAGCCCATCGCCTAAATTGCAATATACTGAAACCCTCAGATCCCTTAGCTGGTTTTTACAGCATGCCAGGGAGGAAATGCAGCTGGCACATTCTATGTTTTTCTCTCGCTCCCAGGCCAGCATGGAAGAAACTACACCTGATATACACAGTTAAAAGGTATATACTCATGGGATAAACTTACCTACTTATTTAGATGCAATTGCTCATAGGAATAAAATAGTATAACAAATATTAAAATACAATTATAAAATGTAAAAATAAACTGTCGCTACAAAATTTTTGACATGTTGAGGTTTTGACTACGCCGAAAATGAGCACTTACTTCCATGCTGGACTGGGAGAGATAGAAAAACATAGAATGTTCCAGCTGCCCTTCCTCCCGGGCATGCTGTTGAAGTCATCAAAAGGGACTCGAGGGTTACAGTGTATTGTAATTTAGGCGATGGGCTGAAAACCTGTCACTATAGCAATACATACTACAATCTAAAATAGCCCTCAAAACTTGTCAGACGTGGCGGAACGACCTTCTCTTTGGTCGTTTACGCTCTGCCTACCCCATTCGGGATAACGGCGTGATTATATGTATGTATGTATGAAAATAAGCATGAGAAAAATCACATCCAAATAATCATAATTTCACATTTTACTATGACCTAAATTATGAATCAGAATGATAGTCGTCAACTTAGCATATCTCATAGCTCAACAATACTTTTTATCATGCCCCGGAGCAATCTAAAAGGAGTTTTCACACAAGTGTATACAGACGATAAATCCTTAGCTTTAAGTTGGCAACTTTGTCTATTTGCATGTCTGAAATACAGCTAAACCGGAGAAAGTTGATATAAATAGAAGTGGAGTCGGTTCCCATCAAAGAGGATAACCTATGGAGTAAGTATACGGGAGCAAATGCACTCACCAAACACTAAACGATAAACGAGTGTTATTCATAATGAAAAGTTAGCCCTTTACGTTTTGATCCTATATTAAACGTCGAGGGCTACCCTCCTTTCAATACCAACTTCAATACAAAAGTGTTGTGTCTCTGTGTGACAGTGTGGCTCGGAAAAAAAGTATGAAATAAAAAGTCGGTTATTGTACAAACATCATCATTATGCGTACAATTTAGGTGGTTTAAAAAAGACACCAGAAAAAGTAGTGAAACTCACTGCACTAGTTTGCACTATATCGCAATGGGAATCGCTTCTAATTCGTCAAGACATGAAATAATGGTATAAAAGATGTGTTACAATTATAGATATACCTATGATATACAATGTGTATGACACGATATGCAATTTGATTTTATTTTAATGTAACCTATATTAGAAAAGTTCTGAACTGACCAAAAAGATGTGGCTTAGTTATGAAAAACATTAATAATAATATACCTCCAAGGACCGGGTCTCTTTGGGCCCGTGATACTGAAAACTATACCAACAAATAATAATACATAAAAAAAATAATGCTCACTACATAGGGTTAAGTCCTCCTTGGTTCCCATCGTAAATCATTGGAGATTATCTCCGAGCTTCGCACTGCATGTTTCGGGACTGCATGAATAATTTATACTGAGACACCTTATTATAATATTGCTGTTTTACGTATGCATCTACCACCCGTGTGATATTTCTAGAATCTCATCTCATGTTAGTTCGCCCTTTTAGTAAAATATCAGCTAGTAACAATTATCTACTTTCGTCACTCATATCTCTGAAATAAATAATGATAATGAAAGCATTTACTTCCATGCTGGTCTGGGAGCGAAAGAAAAACATAGAATGTGCCAGCTGCATTTCCTCCCGGGCATGCTGTAAGATCCAGCTAAGGGATCCGAGGGTTTTAGTATATTGTAATTTAGGCGATGGGCTGACAACCTGTCACTACAGCAATATACCTAGAATTCTATCTTAAATAACCCTCAAAACTTTGTCAGACGTGGCGGAACGACCTTTGTTTAGGTCGTTTACGCTCTGCCTACCCCATTAGGGATAAAGACGTGATTGTATATATGTATGTATGTATAATGAAAGCAGATTTTAGAATTATAGTTTTTACATTTCTTCATACGTACATAAATATAATCATGCCTTTATCCGAGGCTTATTTTAGATAGATTTGTAGGTATACTGCTGTAGTAACAGGTTATCAGCCCATCGCCTAAATTGCAAAATAAAGTAATCCCCGGATCCCTTAGCTGGTTTTTACAGCATGCCCTGAAGGAAATGCAGCTGGCACATGCTATGTTTTTCTCTCGCTCCCAGGCCAGCATAGAATAGTTTCTTCAGAACGCACATTAATTTTATTTTTTAATTACACACTTGCTATGAAAATAACTTACACTTTTATCATAGAACTTTGACATGAGCTACTATGATTGCAATTTTTTGTCAAACGGTCATTCAATCTGATTTAACGAACCTAACGAAAACAGTGTTATAAGTCATAATTATAAAATATTATGATTATTATATTTTTGATAATTATTCAAATTACTGGGAGCGATAGAAAAACATAGAATATGCCAGTTGCATTTCCTCCCGGGCATGCTGTAAAAACCAGCTAAGGGATTCGAGGGTTTCAGTATATTGTAATTTAGGCGTTGGCTGACAACCTGTCATTACAGCAATATACCTACAAATCTATCTTAAAATAACCCTCTAAACTTTGTCAGACGTGGCGAAACGACCTCTGTTTAGATCGTTTACGCTCTGCCTACACCATTAAGGATAAAGGCGTGATTATATGTATGTATGATTATCAGTTTTAGATGTGCTGTGGTAAAAGTACAAAGTCCAAAAAACTAAGGGTCGGGTTTTGTAAAGCTATCTCAATATTGAGAGCATTATTAAATATGGATTTGACAAGCAATTTTGTATTGAAATTACATTTCTGATACTAACTCAAACTGGCTGTCAATCTCAAGTGCGGATTATAAATACGGGCCTCAAACACTACCATAGGTGGAAACCAAATTCCAAAAGAACCAAACCAAAGTTCAAATGACTAGAGCACAAAGTCTAGTCCGTTTGCACCAATACCGTTCGGCATGTAAGCGCAAATTTATGGAGACCGCATTCTGATAAAAATTGTACTTGAATTGCCCTGGGGGTTATTTATCGTACACATTTGGCTGTGTAGCAGTTTTTCCTTCTCTGTTTATTTTTTATGGAAAGCGTTATCTGTAAAGGGTTGTGTTTTGCTTGTTTATGATGCAGAAGATTATGTTTTTCACATTTGGATTGGTAAAGTCGGTGTAGCTCATGGGAATACTAATATACACACATACATACATATAATCACGCCTTTATCCCTGATGGGGTAGGCAGAGCGTAGACGACCTAAATGAAGGTCGTTCTGCCACGTTTGATAAAGTTACAAAACACCTACCTATATCTTCTTGACTTTTAACATAAGCCTAAATAAGATATTTTTAATATATCTTAAATATTAATATTAAAACCACTTAGAATTTCATTAAGGCCTGAATAGTATCTTATACAAACAGATTTTTGGAACCACAGACAATAAAACCTAATGACTTGGTATCATTTGTAGGTAATATTTAGTGACTCTTTACTCGCAAGTTCTACTCATAATTTATTAAAAGGTTATAAGGTGTGTACAACACCACAGTTTGTCAAAGAAAAAGTTTGGTGAATAATATTTAATTACTCCCTTTTCTTTGCAAAAACCAGAACAAAATTCCCTAAGAAAAGCACTAAAAAGTCTTTGTTTTGAGGATATTTGTATCGTTTTTTTAAGGATTTAGTTGCGGCGGAGTGATGGCAATCGATATTTAAGAGTGTAAAAGATTTTTTTTTCAATCTTATTTCTTCCATGCTGGTCTGGAAGCGAGAGAAAAACATATAATGTGCCAGCTGCATTTTCTCCCGGGCATGCTGTAAAAACCAGCTGAGGGATCCGAGGGTTTCAGTATATTGTAGGTTAGGCGATGGGCTGACAACCTGTCACTACAGCAATATACCTACAATTATATCTTAGATAACCCTCAAAACTTTGTCAGTAGTGGCGGGACGACCTTTGTTTAGGTCGTTTACGCTCTGCCTACCCCCTTAGAGATAAAGGCGTGATTATATGTATGTATGTTTATTTGTAAAAGGACTTGGTACACAATAGCAAAGCGACCATGTCGTCCTCATAAGGACTGCAATACAATAACAACACTTACGTCTAATTAAGTCTACTTTAACAAGTACTAGCGACCCGCCCCGACTTCGCGCGGAAATTACCAGTGTTTTTCTACTATATTATGCATGTATAATACAAATAAACCTTCCTCTTAAATCATTCTATCCGTTAAAAGAAACCGCATCAAAATCCGTTGCGTAGTTTTAAAGATTTATGCATACATAGGGATATAGGGACAGAGAAAGCGACTTTGTTTTATACTATGTAGTGATATAAAGTAACCTGGCATCATCCGAAAACGGAAAGACCAGGACACTGTTACAACCACCTATAATAGAAAACTTTTTTTTATAGCCTATAGGTCGTCCCACTGCTGGGCAAAGGCCTCCCTTTTATATTTCCAGGCGTCTCTATCTGCAGCCTCTGTCGACCATTGTGCACAGAAAACATCCAAGTCGTCTCGCCATCTTCTACATATAGTTATTAAAAAAAATCTGTCTAAAGGATTGTGTAAGAAATAGCCTAGACTCGATTTATTTCAACAACAACACAGTTTGTAAAAAAAAATCTATATCTACTAACCAGCCAATTTTTTGCCGTCTCTGATCATTGTTTCCTGAGATAAGGACTACTTAAACACTTAGTTTTGGATTTGCTAGGTTTTCTAGGGATTTTGCTGCGGCGCGGTGATTACGATTGAGGTTTTTCGAGTGGAAGAGACAGCTCCGACTCAATTTATTTCACTGGCAGCGCAGTAAATCCAACAACTTGGTGCCTTGCCAAATGTTGCTGCTGCTTAATTTGATTGGACTACAGGTATGTATAAGCGTTTCTATGTATTTCGATGTATATAATTTATTTAATATTTTATTTTACTTACAGAGTAGCGGCATGATGTATAAGAAGAAGAATTATGGTGAATAGAGGAACAAAGATACAACAGGCACTGCTTATTTCTACAAAGAATAATATATAAATATAATATGTTTGTATAAAATATATCATCTAAATGCATACTTTCAGTATTTGACAAATTTACTTTGTTTTTAAAGAACATAACTTATATTATATATAAAATGGTGTTCCTTTTTTATGATCCGACAAATACTTACTTTATGAATATTTCAGAATCATACATACATACATAAAATCACGCCTTTATCCCTTACGGGGTAGGCAGAGCGATAAATGCCTCATAAAAGGCGCTTTCGCCGCGTCTGACAAAAATTGAGGGCCATTTTAGATTGTAATGTGTATTTCAGAATCATTTTTTTATAAAACAAAAGAATGTATTTACGTAAATTAATTAAATTTATCTTCGTATAAATTTAGCTTTTATAATGTTTAACAGTTATTTATGCTTTCAAATGTTATTAATAACTTTAACACAGGTACAAAATGTATCATAATTTATTAGGTTCAAATTTATTTGTATTTTTTTATGCTAGTTATAGTATAAAACACGGTATTACTGTTTGTTTGACAGATAGACAGGTAAAATAAATAAACATCAGCATTCAAATTAAAAAGATTTTCAAATTCAATTACTTTATTTATATGAACTACTTAGAGACGTTCACGAATAAACAATTATCACAAATTATTTTTTAATTTTCACATATTAATCCTGCGACACGGTTTTCCTGTTTGGTTTGACAGATAGTCCGGTAAAGCCAATAATTCTAAATGCAATCCCGCTAAAAGTGTGAACACCACAGAATGCTTTCCGAAACCAATAGCTGCATTTGCCGATAGGGACTACTTTGAGCCATACAATAAATAAAGAGAGACATGCGGTCTGTCCGCGGTGGCGGCAATTGAAATTTTATCCCGGATTTACTCGTGCTACTGCCAATAAAATGCGGTAAAATGAACAGAATTGCTACTAAAGTGTGTATCAGTGATGTAAAAAACATGTGGTCGGTAATATCGTGTTTTTATGATAAGGGATCATATGAATTCGAGACGTGTTTTTAAAACTCTCAGATGAACTTATAAAACTAATTCGACTACAATGACTAACAACGCAATATATAATACATTTAAATTATATTACATTACAATTTATTATTTATTTACATTATCACATTGTGATGGATGAGAAGGGGGATGATTAAATTCTTGAAATGACACTAGTAATTTATGAAAAATAACAGAGACAGAAATATATCTGTTTTGTTTATAGATCGTGCCCGAGTAATTTATAATTTCTCATAGTTTATCATAGATCGATTATTCATTTGTATTCATTAGTTAGAATCTCAATCTCAATAGCTTTACGAAGCCATAGATCATGCATCCCCCATAAACCACGCAAGTTTAAAAAGTGTGTCGGTTTGTTTCGCCATATTCCAATAACTATTTAATAATTTATTAATATAATATTTAATAAAAATTGTCTATAATTTTTCCTGTGATTCTGTGCCTTTAAAAAAAGAATTAGATAGAGTAATTCAATACTATTCTCTACCTACCTACTATTTCCAGGAATAAAGAAACAGTGACAATAATAATATTTTTATGTTTAAAAATTTAGCTTAAGTCAAATTTTCTTGTTAAACTTCTTATATTAAATCACAGAATGCTTAAAAATAATTAAATATTCATTTCTATTCATTAGTTAGAATCTAAATCAAAGCGTCCCCGTTGAAAGCGCAATAGCTTTACAACGCGCCATAGATCATGCATCCCCGATAAACCACGCAAGAGTGTTTAATTTAAAAAGGGTGTCGGTTAGTCTCCTAGTATTCAAATATCTATTTATTAACTTTTTAATATATAATATTTTAATATAAAATTTATACAAATTTTCCTGTAATAACGTGGCGTTAAAAAGAGAATTACATAGAGTGATTGAATACTACTCTCTACCTACCTACTATTACCAGAAAAAAAGATACAGAGACAATAATATTTATTTTTTGTTAAAAATACTAGCTCAAGTTACTTTTTTATATTTCATCATAGTCTGCTCATTTTAAAATACTCATTTCTATTCATTAGTTAGAATCTAAATCAAAGCGTCCCCGTTGAAAGCTCAATAGCTCTACGAAGCGCCATAGATCATGCATCCCCCATAAACCACGCAAGCGAGTTTAATTTAAAAAGTGTGTCGGTTAGTCTCATCGTATTCCAATATCTATTATGGATGGCTCAATACCCCGATGTATGGCACGCCGTGTTTGAATACGAACGGCTATGTTTATGCTATGCGAGGGAGCGACCGTACAAAAATATAGATGTGATACTGTTTAGAATGTGTCAGCTGCATTTCCTCCCGGTCTTGCTGTAAAAACCAGCTAATGGGTGTGAGGGTTTCAGTATATTGGATTTAGTTTTCTCTTTCTATCAACTTTTGTTTATCCAATTAGTCATTTGCTCCCCCCCCCCTGGCCCAAAACCTGGATACGCCTATGCTGCTGAATAATATTGTAAAAGTAAAAAAAAAACAATAAACATTTTTTGGCAAGAACATGTGCAATTTATACTTAGAACAACCAACACAATGTATACTGTATGAAAACATTTAGTGCTTGATACAGTTTACAGTTGGGTGAGTTCGTTTGACATGTCATCTCCCCAGTTTTTTTTTATTCTCGCGTGGCCATGAGCCCCATTGAGTGAGATATTAGGTCGCATAATAAACGTGCGCTTCATTTGAAGAGAGCCGCGGATGAGGCGTGATTTTATCTCAATATTATCAGCAATAACGGCGTGTATGCGTGTTGCTGATGTCGTTAAAAATTTTGGGGTCGGTGGCTGTCATACTTTTGATTTGTTTTTCTTTTTACAAGAGCACTGGGATTTAGATACATACATACATATAATCACGCCTTTATCCCTAATGCGGAAGGCAGAGCTTGAACGAACTAAACAAAGGTCGTTTCGCAAGTTCTGACACGGGTTTGAGGGTAGTTTAAGATATATTTGTAGGTAAATTGTTTTAGTGACAGGTTGTCAGCCAATCGCCTAAATTACAATATACTGCAACCCTCGGATCCCTTTGCTGGTTTTAATATAAACAAGGTGTTCTTTAAACACATTTATCATGATTTTTTCAATCGGAACAGCAATGAAGACTTTTTTAAAGATATTTTTGATTATGACTCTATGTATAACGTTACTTTTTTGGAATACCTAGGTAAGAACTCCTTACTCATGCATCAAAAATCAAAAATACAAGCTATTATTTTTAATGTATCATAGTTTATACAGCTATACATACTATCACGCCTGTATCCCTAATAGGGTAGGCAGAGCGTAAACGACACAAACAAAGGTCATTCCGCCACGTCTGACAAGTTTTGAAAGTTGTTTATGATAGATCTGTATATTGCTGTAGTGACAGGTTGTCAGCACATCGCCTGAATTACAACATACTGAAACTCTCAAATCCCTATTAGCTGTTTTCCCAGCATGCCCGGGAGGAGAGGCAGCTGGCACATATTTTCTATCGCTCCCAGTCCAGCATGGAAGAACAGTTTATAATTTTATCCAAATATCGCGTCAAGTGGCGCTTTAGTGTCGCTAAAACTATTTTTCATGCTTAAGCTATCCTACCATACATCAAAGCCAGTCGACAGCAGATAATCATGTATGATTTATGTATGGGTGTGCAAACTCGTGACGTCACCAGTATGACGTCATCTTTAGGCCGAAGACAAATGGTCTAAATGCGGATATTTAGATACTATTTCATACTTTGTGAAAGAAGAGAAAGGTATAAATAACGTGGCACGTTTTAGTTTTCTTATACAGAATACTTAACATTTTTACAGTTGTTTTCTGCAATATTTTCATTTTTAATAATTTGACATCACATAGGATGTACTTAAGGCGTATCGATAAATAGTACTTGAGACTGGCTGCTAGTTTGAATTCGTTTCAGAAATGTCATTTTACTACAATGTGGCCAGTCAAATCCATACATAAGATTGCTCTCAATCTTGAGATCGCTTTATAAGTACGAGCCTAAGTATATCAAATACTTTAAATTAACAAAAAAATATACAATTAGTGTGCTTCTCATAATTAAAAAAGTACTTTCTTCTCATTTATCCAATATCTGAAATTAAAACGTGTAAAGCCAAAGCAAGTGAATAGCCCGATATTAGAATCATCATCATCATCATTTCAGATTATAACCCCGACAATAGTAACAACCTACTACCTCATAAACTTCAGCTATACGCAGTGTGAGGGACACTGTCCCGCAAACTGATAGGGGTTGCTCAGTCAACGACACTGAACAACTTCCACCGAGAAATTCTTTCAGAAAGTGAAAATATAAATTTACTGTTCCATACAAAATGTCCACCTCGATCAGACAATTTGTATGGAAAAGCCCTTTTTTCACATGCTGAAAGAATTTCCTGGTGGAAGTTGTTCAATGTCGTTGACTGAGCAACCCCTATCAGTTTGCGGGACGCTGAATACCGGATGTAAGGGACACCTTACATACATACACATACATACATACATAAATCACGCCTTGATCCCTTACGGGGTAGGCAGAGCGTTTAACGCCTCGTAAAAGACGCTTTCGCCACGTCTGACAAAAATTGAGGGCAATTTTAGATTGTAATATGTATTGCTATAGTGACAGGTTGTCAGCCCATTGCCTAAATTACAATACACTGTAACCCTCGAGTCCCTTTTGCTGACTTCAACAGCATGCCCGGGAGGAAGGGCAGCTGGAACATTCTATATTTTCTATCTCTCCCAGTCCAGCATGGAAGTACCTTACATCCAGTATTTATAGTGACGGCTTTTGTCTTTTGAAATACCTCAATATCTCAGATTATTTTTTTACATCATAGTCATAAAGACACGTCCATTATATAAAATTGGCGCCACATTGCGCAACCATAACGCATCGTTCCAGATTCATCGTAAGACAGGTATAAGCCATTAGGGAATAATAAAACGCCCTTATCAGACCATTAGATGCTCGTAAAATAACAGTTAGTCATATAATAGCGTGATGGATGCTAATATCCGTGTTTTTCCATTGAGATTGTACGCTCGTAGAGAAAGTGTAGATACTTCGTAGCAATAACTACGAGATTTCTTAGATGTTAGCTACGAGGAAGCTTTAGCAGCGTACGTAATAGTTATGAGTACAATGAATAATGATTTATTTTTGAATAGAGTTTACGAGTATGTAGTAACGTATATGGAATAGAAGTAGGTAAATCTTCCATGCTGGCCTGGGAGCGAGAGAAAAACATAGAATGTGCCAGCTGCATTACCTCCCAGGCATGCTGTAAGGGATCCGAGGGTTTCAGTATATTGTAATTTAGGCGATAGGCTGACAACCTGTCACTACAGCAATATAATTACAAATCTATCTTAAATAACCCTCAAAACTTTGTTTGGGTCGTTTACGCTCTGCCTACCCCATTAGGGATAAATGCGTGATTATATGTATGTATGTAAGTAGGTAAATAACTAGTTTTTCACCGATTATGCAAAATGTAAAAGAAGCAATGCGAGATTAGCTACAAAAACCCGAAAATCCATCAATAACGGCCAAGTTAACAAGCTACGAAAGTATTTTACGCCACTAGTATACCAGAAAATAACTTATTCAAATAACGGATTTGCCGAACTAAAGAACGCTACATCAATCACCAAATCACCTGACAGACCCCTTTCCATCTCACAGCATAAAGGCGAAGAAAATACCCATGACACTTGCTTGAGCTAGGCAACTTTCTTTCATAATTTTTAGTTTTTTTTAAAATATGCTCTACTACTAGTATAGTTTAGAACCGAGAGGTTTGTGTTGTCTGCCACTATGAAATATAACAAAGGGAAACCATAGGCCATACTTTAGCTTTTCAAGTTTAAGATCGGATCTATATTTTTTGGATAATCTATCGATGGCATTTTTTTCATTTCATCGATTGTCTAAGAACAAGAGTCTAATCTTGAATCTGTTGTGTCCAGAATTTTCTTACTAAGGACTACTTGTCAGTTTTCTACCCACCTTTGTAACAATAGACTCTATACCGAGTCTAGAATCTTCTGATTCCGAGTGTCGCACCTCTAAAACAAAATTCAAATATCAAATCCGCGCCCAGAGAGCGTGTGATGCAAGGTCCTTTTCTGAATCTCACATCACACATCCATTTCTGCTTTTGGCTGGCACATTCTCATAAACTTAGAGGCAAAGCAGCAATATATTATGACGTAAGTTAGATAGCATGAGTGAAGGTGTAGCCAAACAGCGCGTGATGTAAGGAAAACATTCATCACACGCACAATGCGCGCGTAATAGAGTGCGATATGGTGCGCGTATGGAAACACGCGCCATTTTGCGCTTCCTGCCTGTAACAACATGGCGCCGATAAAAATGGAGATTCGCGCGTTTTTGTATGCAACTATGCTGTTAGGAAATAACAATATTCAGTCAATCGGTTCAGCATTTTGCTTGCTACGTCATTTTAGGTAAGTATTTGCAGTTTTAAACCCAACTGCGTCGCTACAATTTTAAGAAGTTGCATCATTTGTTATACGTACCAAGTATTAGGAACTCTGATATGTTTATTAAATCAAAATCTTTAAACTACTGAACAAGTACGGTAATTTACGTAGTATTCACACAGTAAACAAATTACTTAACATATAGATAAAATAAATTATGATGCTACCAGAAAATTACTTGAAAAACTTGCGTTACTTACTACAATTTTAATACCATTATTACTGACGTAAACGTATTTTGTCTCTACTCAAATAAGTCTAACAGAACTGAAAAAGTTATCAAACTCAACCCACCTTTCTCTACCTACTAAAAAGCGAAAATTTGAAACCATCCACCTCTGCTTCCATCAAAAAGGAAAACCTTATTACTCCCGCCTCTGTCCAACAGACCGTGCTCTTCGAATATGCATGTAAAATGAACTCTCTATTTTGGGAACTAAAAGCATCAAAAGATAACTTTGATGCCTGTATATTGTATGCAAAACATTCCGAGTTCAAAATATTATTTTGCAGTCTGGAATTATTTTTGCATTATAACTGTGATTACAACTTTTCAATAGAAACCATTTAAAGTAATTTATGGTTAATACTACAGTAGTTATTTTTGTTCATCATCATCTTCCTAGCCTTATCCCGTATCTCACGGGGTCGGCTACCTAATCCAGGGGATTGAACGAGGGTACTGGTTTTTACACAGAGCGACTGCCATCTGACCTCCGCAACCCATTAGGGAAACCAGACCCAATCCTAGATTAGGTCAGAGTTTTTAAGCCGCCAATGCTTATCACTGGCCTCTGATATGGCTTAACGACTAATATCTACGGTATTAAACGATATTTAACCGGGACCAACGGCTTAACGTGCCTTCCGAAGCACAGAAAAAGCGCCGAATAAACGTACATATGAAATTCGAAAACCGAAAAACACATTGGTACGTGGTGGGATTCGAACCACGACCTCCCCGCTCAGGAGGCAGCGGCCCTATCCACTACACCATCGGGCTCTCTTGGTACGTGGTGGGATTCGAACCACGACCTCCCCGCTCAGGAGGCAGCGGTCCTATCCACTACACCATCGTGTTATGAGAGCAATTTATTGAATCTAAATGAATGAACTCTTTTTGTATTAACTATTTTTTTGTTGGCCTTGTACATTATAGTTAACTTTCACTGGAAAAGCATATTTTCTAGCCTTTTTTAAATTGCTTGGATAAAGCATAATTATATTATTATTAAATTATGTATATTTAAAAAATATCAATCACTCACTGCCTCTAGATCGCACCCTAATACTAATAAACTGCAAAGTCAATTGAATCCGGCAGCAGTGAAACTCAGATATCAAAATATAGTTTGCATACATAAACCAAACCAAATTGATTCATTGATGGAAGATGCAATCTCCAAATTGCATTGGAAAAAGCTACTATCCATTATCTTTCTCCATTATAGTACTGTTGGACTATCGAAAAAATCATTAGTTATCGATATGTAGATCTGCAGCTCTATCGAATATATTTTCCCACTATGATGCATAAAATAAATATACCTACGAATACCTAATTTATTATTACTAGACCTAGTGCTATGGTGGCTAAGTGGTGCCTTCAATAGCTAGAAAAATCACAACTCACTAAAAACACAAAGAATCGAGAATCCGTACTATTGAGTCCGGATTTTCGATTCTTAATAGTCCAGTAATTCAATTTGCCGTTCATGGCTATTGATCACAATTTTTCTACCTGTTTCTACAAAGAACTAATAGCTAAAAATACTATTACTTGAGTCTGTTCGACCAGATTTTCGATTTACAGTATTTTTTTGTGAGTTATGATTATTTTATGGAGCCACTAAGTCTCTATCTGCACCTGAAATAAGTAGCCACACTATTCATCATAGGTAATCAAGATGAATCATAATTAGGCTTTCGATTTTGTATACCTACTAAATATTTACTTTATACCTACAAGCAATCTCTAATACTTTACTAACAAAAAATACAATTTAAATAACACTTAACTAAACTTAACTAACTGTAAATAAAAAATATAAATAGGTAATCTTAGGAACTGTTTTTAGTCATTTCAACAATAACTTAACATTCGTTTGATATTAGTATCGAGAAATTGGACAATTCCAATTTGTCGATACTAATATCAAACGAATATCAAACGAATTGCTCCAATGAGCAATTTATAGTACGACTCTATAAACTATCGATATGAATCGGACGGATACATCAATATCCAAAACGTAGTTATCTATTCGAAATCGAAATTAAATCGATAGCAAATTTAGAAGAGCGGTGTACTAAATCAATAAATAATTGTTTTTACTTAACTTAATCTCACTCATTCGTGTATTTTTGCACTTTGAAATATTAAAAATATAATTTGCTTTTGCTGTAATGTAATATTCGTGATATATTAAGTCTCAGTCCTTTTGAATTAACGTTTAGCCAAATTGATTTAAAGCTTAAGTTATTATGAATAACTTAATTTAAGCTTCGTAATAAATTATTTTATTATTTTGATATTTTATTACGCTGCTATATTTTAGAACAGCTCAGTCAGATGACACTAATAGCTTCGTATATGTACGAAGCTTTCAGCACTACCTGGATGAACTGTTTTCAAATACGTACGTAAATACGTTGAAGGGAACATCGTACGTAGAAGTTATTCTGGAAAAAGACATAGTTTACTTTAACATATATACATAAAATCACGCCTTTATCCTTAATGGGGTAGGCGGAGCAACAACGATCCTAACAAAGATCGTTCCGCCCCGTCTGAAAAGTTTTGAGGGTAATTACAGATGTACAAGTATATTACTACTATTATTACTTTAGGATGAGTTTAAATCCCATTTGCGCCTTTTTTTTCCTATTTTATATAATATTTAAAAAAAACACTTTATGATATTATTTACAAAAATAAAGATAGTAAAAGATATTTTATAGCTAACACTAGTTCACAAAAAAAACGTAAACTATCTTAGAAGCACTAGGTAACTACTACTTTTTTCCTTTTCAAAAGGCATTTTTTAACAGAAGAACCTATTCCCGTTGTCTTAAAACATTAATTCCTAAAAGCAGTCATTACGAGAACCTAAAACGAAATGTACAAAAACCTTTTTCTAAGGTCAGATTTAACATTAAAAAAACGCAACGTTTTATCTGCTCGTTAACGCTTACTTGAACGTGATATATTATTTTACTGCGAAAGAGGTTTTAGCTTAGACTAAACAAAAAAGGATAGGCACAGGTCGAAGTACATCTTGTATATCAGTGCATCCAAAGGCTTTCCCGATCTGAAGGTCCTGGGTTCGATTTCCAAAAGGGGGAACACAAAGTTGATACTTAATTGTCAATTTATCACTTTGTGAGATTTTCCTCAGGTTGGTTAGGGCATAAGGCTTATTTCCGGGAAGAAAAAAGATTCCGTCCTTCGGAGGGCACGTTAAGCCGCCGCTCCCGGTCGCTGTTTTCGATAGTGGTCGTTGCATAAACCATATCATTGGCCTATTAACTGTGCTATTAGACGGTTAAAAATTATGACACCAAGGTTCATCGGACCGATAAATTTGATACCCACTCGACAGAAGAACCAATCTAGATAACTAAGTCATTTTATATTTCATTGTTTTCTTTCATCTTCACGATTTTCCTAGTCTAAGGGTGTCAGCTATCTCCTCGATAGACGCTAGTAATAAGATTTGTTAGGTACCGATGACTCGCACTCGGGTCAAAGCTCTTAGATTTCACCTGGCTTGAATTCTGAATCGATCTCGAGATTTGCAAGGTCGGATTTTGGAGAAAACATTTACCAATTTTAGCGTCTGTTAAACCTTAGCTACTGTACTAATATAGAATGTTGATTTATCAGGTAAAGTGAATTTCTTAGAAATTACTTCTTAGCCATACATGCCATTAGAAATTTAATTTTGATTTGTAGGTACATTCTTTATCTAGTCAGTCACCTCAAAGTAAGACGATTTATTGTAAGTTTTGTTGAGACTTCCGAGTGACTTCATCGGAAATTCTGTCTCAATCACTTTTGTGTCAAACTGATCTCACTAGCTAATTCATAACACCAATAAATAAACCAAACTCTTAACTCTAGTTCATCCGATCCTTTGTTGACTCGAAAACGCATTTAATAAGAAGATAAGATAAGATAATCATTTATTCGCTATTAAACAAGGTACGTAGAAAGATGGTCAGTTAACTATAAAAGTATTAGTCCTCTTGTTTAGCCATCACAAATAGCATGCAAATTGATAAGAGTATAAAATAAATTAAATTACATGAAAATTTATAAAAAACCATATACAATCTCAATAAGAAGGAGATCACACAAAGAAAGATATTATCCAAGATAATGTACACGCAAATCAAAGTAGATGCAAGATACTGCGTAAAAGCACTGCGTCATAAGTAAAGTTTAGAAACGCGCAATAAATTGACCCACATTTTGTGACCCCACTATCCCTTCTGGGGTTGGAGCGAGGGTGGGTCAGAAGGAAGTTGTTTGGTAATAAAATAACGTGCTTATGGTTTACATAAAAAGCCTTTGAAAATAGGACGAATCATAAAAGATACAGCGTGTTTTTGGTAATGGTTATGCGAGACAATATTTTGAACGCCATAATTTCAAAGTGTTTATTCATACCTATAATATTTGGTTTCTGTTTTATACGAAAACGATAAAGATTATGAAAAATGTAGACAGCATTTTGTTAATATACCTAAGTACAATTTGGCCAGCAATTAACAAATACCATAAAAATCAACCGAATTTAGAGTTTGAAGTCACATTTTTACTCCTATTCAAGAAGATCACACACGGCGGGCAGTGTTCTGTGATTTTCACTCTCCATGAAGAAGACTCTCGTAAAGTGTCGAAACGAAAGGTCTAAAACTTCCGTTAAACAAACAATTCAGTAGTCGTTGATTTATTACTTTACAATAAGGTCAATAATATCCTCATAACCATAAAATATTCAACTGTATATCTCCTACGCTTTTCTAAGCATCATAATTGTATAAAATGAGTTATATTATCGCACTAAGGTTAATGTGGTTTTACTCCTACCGGTCCCTTGGCGGCAATTCCTGCTAAGAAATCGTTCGCTCGAGAGAAACTTCTTGGCAATTCCAACATACTTCTTAATTTTGTAGTTTCATTTCTTATTTAAATAAAGAAGTCTTCTGTGTGTTGTTGGTGCTAATAAACAATTTGTTTTATAATGATTATACTTATTTAAGATTAAAGCAACCTACAAAATGGGATTTTTTGATTACAAAGAGTAGCTTAGTAAAAATAGGTACCTAACTTAGGGGCCGTATTTGTAATCAGCTCTCGAAAGTGACAGCGAGTTTGAGTTCGTATCAAAAATGTCATTTTAGAACAAACTGTATTGCTCTCAAGTTTGATATCGCTTCATAATAACGAGCCTAAATACCTACTAAAGGCACCACTCGCATACAGACAAAAATAATTAGTAGCTACATTTCTGAAGGGCGTTAAAAACAATAAGTTCAATCATGAATTGATTTTGGATTCCACTAAGTACTAAACTTTTAGTAAATATTGAAGTGACTTTTCGACGTTTAACGTATCTAAGCGTATTAGATAGAAACTTTGGACTTTTAAATTATCTATCTAATTTATCTTTCGTGCCTTTCACAACTTATCCAGATTTAAACTTAAATCTCTATCAAGTTATTTATTCTTTGGCAAAATAAACTTCGGAAAGTGATTTTCTCATGCAATTTGAATCAAAGTTTAAGCAAGTTCTGCTCAGACGTCGGTTTGGTTTTTTTTTTAACCTCGGAGCTGTATTGAGAGTGGTAGCTTGAATTTTAATGGGTTTTAGTTTAACTCAGCGTGACAGGTTGATTTTTTAAGAAAAACTACGTTAAGATTCGAGCCATGAATGGAGCGTCAAAATATGCTTTGTAAAATTATTTGAATTCGCATCTAAGATGATAGTAAAATTTAGTATTTTTATTCTCGTATTAATTTCCCTCGACTACATTCGTATTATTTTGCAAATAGATACGTTATTTTATGTAAATTATATTTATATACCTATGTAAGTATATAATAAGATGCGTATGAAAATTGGTTTGATATACTTTAAACTTTCATAATTTTGAACCTATTACTTAAGCTTTTATAATCCACTGAACAGACTCTAATAATATTCACACCCAAAATAATTACATATTTTATACAATAGGTACCTACACACAATTCAAAACTGTCGAATAATAGATTGGATGAAAACTCAAGGGCATAACAAAGTACAGTCAAAAATTTCATTAAAAACCAGAGGGTGATTCAAGGTCAGTTTAAAAATTCTATAGAAAGCGTTTAGGGAGTATGCTGATAGGGCCCCAATGCAATAAGTACAATATAATTTCTCGTCCAAAAATAATTCGATATACCTACTTACTTATTCATGTATATATTGTTATTATGATTTTAAGTATATATATAATTGGTTATTTATGTAATTTATAATTTTCGGGTATTATTTTAATATTATGCTTTATTTGTGCACGCCTAATTTGCCTCTCAATTTAAGTCTCACTTCCGTAGGTAAGCTGGAAGAAATTTCTTAGTATAAATAAGCTGTACTTGTTGTGTCGTTAGTCCTTGTGTATTGTCTTTCTCATGTTACTTGTGTACAATAAACAGTAAATAAATAAATACTTATACATCTATACAATACCTGGACACAATTCAATACTGTTAAATAATTACGAACAGTTGATTTGATGAAAACTCAGGTTCATAAATTATAAGTAAGTACATACGATCAAAAAAATCATTAAAATCCAGAGGGGTGATTCAAGGTCAGTTTAAAAAGTCTATAGCAAGCGTAAGGGTGTACGTTGATAGGCACCCCAATACAATATATTAAAATACAGCATAATATGATTATCAGGCTGTCCCCCTAACACAGACAAAATCAATAGTGTCTGGATGCGAGTATATGCGAAATTGTACGATACAACTCCGGCGGGAAGTTGGTATGCTACAGTAAATAATTTATTTCAGCAAATCAACTTCCCGTTCCAAATCCCAATTATTTAGTATTTTAAGTAAAGTATGTAACTTTCTCTGTGTTTCGGAAGGCACTTTAAGCCGTTGGTCCCGGTTAATATCGTTTAATACCGTAGATATTAGTCGTTAAGCCATGTCATTGGCGGCTTGCAAATTGTGACCTAATCTAGGATTGGATCTGGATTCCCTTCTGGGTTGCGGAGGTCAGATGGCAGTCGCTCTGTGTAAAAACCAGTACTCTCGTTTCATCCACTAGATTAGGTAGCCGAGCCCGTGAGATACGGGATATGTCTTGGGAGATGATGAAGGAGTGGCGAAGTACAGAAGGTGCCTTTAACCTGTAGTCGGTGGATGTAGACTGAAGACGATGATGAAAATTAAGTACCTAAAACAAAAAATTCTTATTTTGTTGAGTGATGATAAACTTGTAAATATCAGGTAATCAGGTATTTAAAGCAAAGATATTCAAGCATTTGTCAGGTAATTGAAAACTGTCAAGAATCAATTAAAATTGTAGTATATTAGAAATTGCTTAGTATAATTAATTAATTGGTTTTTAACTGAAAATGGATTCACGCAATTCTGACATCTACAAAAATATTTGACTCAAAATTAATTTATTACCTACATAAAATATCAAAGGCAGAAATCTCTGCAATTTTCCCGTGGTCCTCCCAAAAAGGGTAACCTGTACATTTTAGCCATACTGTTATACAATGGGCCTATATCTGCATTCGTGCGCTTGCAACATCCTTTGCTGCTTTTCTTTGATGTGGGATGGAGGGTTTAAACAAAATGCAGCAATGTACAAAGAGGTTAGGTTGAAAGTATATACGTCTAGATATACTCAAAGTAGGCAGAGGCTGGTATTTACCCTGATTGCGTCGTGTATAGACACAAACGCATAGGCTTTGCGCCGCGATACCGCTTGCTGAAGGGGACATTTTTTTAACGAACTACAAAAATATTAAGTTCATAAATATTTAACAAAAAATAGGCCCAGAGTAAGTTAAAGGGTTCCGTAGCCTTAAATGTTTACTTAAAACAACATAATTGTTTTCAACATTTTATATCAACCTCCGGAAGCTATAAGTATCATTTCACCTTGACAGTTATATGGTTTGTTGAAACGGTACACTTTTTGTTATAGTTTTCATTGCAACAACAACCAAAGAGCTATATTATTATTATTTCTTTTGCATTTATAGTTTTGAAGATATGACTAGAACACATTTGTGACAAATACTACAACTTTGATTGCAAATATCTTGAGACAGAAACAATTTAAAAACTTTATTTCAAATACACCTGCATCGCATTTTAAAAGACCTATCTAAAATCATCATCATTGGTGTTATATGTCTTTGACAGACAATTAAATTTTTGTCTGAGACAAGGGTTTTCATGGCTATGTAAGCCGATATACCTCACTCAATATAGTAAAAAAAAATCTTCTTCCTAAATTTAAGTGCTGGGCACTTGTCGGTGGAGTAATTGCCAATTTTCTCTGTCTTCTGCCATCGATTTCCCTTCCTGATACGACTTGACATTCACCTTCTCTTTAATTTGGTCAAAGTAACTGCGTCTCGGTCTTACCCTTCCTCTCTACCTTCAAATTTCCCTTCTATGATATTTTTTAAGGATTCGTCATGTCGAATCACGTGGCCTACCATTCTTTCTCTTCGGCGCTCTATTGACGACAGTATATTTCTCTTCTCCAAAATATCTTGACCTTCGAAAATAACATGACCTGATAGTAGGTATACCTACTCTACCGTTTTGTGTAATTTAATGTGTTTTGTGTTTGTCGGTAACAAATGGCTGATTAACCTGACATTTTGCTACATAACCTGACATTTTGCTACACGCATGCACTGGGAGGCGTGTTCCCACCACACACACTTGTCAAATTATTGAATTAGCGTGAAACTGAACATCGCGAAAATTAAACGCGCGTTGCGAACAAATCACTGCGCGGTACGTTAAATATTTAATAACTAACATATTAAGTTGTTGGTATGTGCTTCTGGCTTGCAATAATGTCTTTAAATAAAGTGCCGGGCTAGCAAAACATCTCCTTTATGATATCTTAATAAAATTATTAATTATATTTTATAATTATTAAGGCCACCTTTGTGCACATTAATTTAAGTTTATTTTTGTATTTCTTGTTTTTTTGTGTACAATAAATTGTTTTTACTTACTTACCTATTTTCAAATTCCAAACAATTTTTTTTTTGCCTCATAACGGCATAACAGACCAAATCATAAGAGACGGAAAAGACGCGATATATGCACAAAGTAGGTACATCAACAAACAACAGTCCACTGCTGGACATGGGCCTCCCCAAAATTGGGGGTATATGCCATACTCACCACGCTTGGCAGGCGGGTTGGTGAGCGCAGTAGAAGTTTTCCATTCACAGGGAACGCTGCTGCCCATTCCCTGGATTTATCTTAGTTGCCTTTTACGACACCCACGGGAAGTTATGGGGTGATGCTATTCAAACCTGGCTCCACACGGGGACATACTCTAGTTTCTTTTTTAGCCAAGTGACGCCCTCATTAGTAAAAACCGACCAGGCCGGAACTAGACCGGTTTTTCAATTCACTGCATTTTTAATGAATAATGATTTTTTTACTAATACATAAATTCTTTTTTTACGAATATTTGTTTTTTTAACTGATTTTATAAATCGTCACTTTAATGCGTCTCTATTATCCGTAGTGAAATGCGACTAACATGCGAGTTAAGCTAAGAGGAACAAGTCTAGTGCTGGGCAGCAGCGTTTCCTGTTTGCATCTTGCACTGCCAATCCACTTGCTTGCAATGTGTGCCAATCATGCATACCCCTTCCAATCACACTTGTCAAATTATTGAATTACCGACAGTGCGAAAATTAAACCCGCGCCTCGAACAAATCAGCGAGACGCGACGCCATTACAGCGCGTAACATTAAATATTAACAAACTTTCTTATTAACATGTGTTTCTGACTCACACGCAATGATTTGAGTACCTTACGACCGGATTTGGGCGGGCCTTGAAAAACGCGATGCTATAATAGGAGTTGTAAAAAGGTACTCAGTGCTGTATAACATTTTTATTTGAGTCACATTTTTTTAGGTAACAAAGGACCTTAATTATGACAGTACTTAAGACTGACAGCTAGTTTGAGTCTCTGTTAGAAATGTCATTTCAGTACAAAAGGAACTGTCAAATCCATAGGTAATTAATTATACATACGAGCCTAAAATTCCTTCAAATTAAGAGCTAGATCAACCATTTTATTACTTCGCGCCAAGCTCTACGTACAAGTGCTATCATTATCAGAACCGTTTGGAAGACTTGTGTATCCTTAAATGTCGTGTATCAAAAGCATGCATCGCTGTAAGTCGCTTAAAAAGTGTACCACAAAGATACATACATACCTACATATAGTCACGCATTTATCTCTAATGGGGTAGGCAGAGCGTAAACGCCCTAAAGAAAGGTCGTTCCGCCACGTCTGACAAAATTTTTAGGGTTATATAAGATAGATTTGTAGGTATATTGTCAGCCCATCGCCTAAATTACAATATACTGAAAGGAAATGCAGCTGGAAAATTCTATGTTTTTTAATCCAGCATGGAAGAAGAAGACTTTCGCATCCTTCAAATGTCGCTATAAATCGCTCAACTAGTGTATCACAAGCATGCATCAGCTGTAAGTCGCTTTTGAAATGTTCACAACAAAGATAATCCACTAGAAGCCACACAACTAGTCTATTCAAATTACAGACATGTATCCGCTGGTTTTATAGCCTTCCTACATCCTACAGCGCCCCCAAGCGACAACGAATGCTCCACCTAATTACTAATCGTGATTACACGCTCCTTGCAGCATGTTTGCTAAGACCATAATTAAGCCAAGTTAATCTAAAGCGTTTCCGAGCTCATACAAAATGCATCCGCCGAGGGAAAAGACTGCTCACACTGACGGAGTGATAATGTTTTTATGAGCTTTCTTTTATAGGCAACTAGCGACCCGCCCCGGCTGCGCACGGAAATTATCATCAGTGTTTCTCTTCTATATTATGCATGTATTATACATATAAACCTTCTTCTTGACTATCACTCTATCCATTAAAAGAAACCGCATCAAAACCTGTTGCGTAGTTTTAAAGATTTATACATACATAGGGATATAGGGACAGAGAAAGCGACTTTGTTTTATACTATGTAGTGAAGACGCGATTACATAAATTTTAAACTAACTCAAGATCGTATTTATAAAGCGATCTCAAGACTGCCAGCAAATTAAGTACGGATTTGACGGGTCAATTTGTACTGAAATGACATTTCTAATTCAAACTCAAACTAGCTGTCATTCTCAAGTGCTGATTATAAATACGGGCCTAAGTGGATTGTGATCGTAAACATACCATGTCCGCTGCTCATTTTGCAAATTTTTATTCTCAAACTAAATCATATTTTAGTCCCAAAATATTATTGTCTAAGCCACTAGTTACTTTAGTATTTAGAATAATTAATACAAACCTTCATCAAACTAAAATAAAATTATATTTAAAAAATAATGTTTCTTTATTCTTGCTAAATACTTAGGTACAGTATTCCCACCTAATTTTGTTTGGTTCATTACAATTTAATATCAAGTTATTTATATCCAAGATTTTATCATCGCTCAGTCGCAAATACAACTGCTCAAAATCATTAGCCCATCTTTGCTTTGTAGTCGGGTAAAATCTGTTTTAATTAGAAAATACATTCAAGCTCACGGAATGCCTCACAATTTCTATTCGAATGCCAAAGCGAGATGTCTGCGTTGCAACAAACCCTGTTACCTGAAAATGGGCTCGATTCTAGATACCACCGACTAAAACTAAAATAAAAAACTATCTGTCACTTTCAAAATAATAAAATTGAAAAATGACAGGCGATTTATACTCTATGGTTTTGCACTTTGTCCGCTAGATTTTGACGCGCTTTTGCACGTTTCCCCTGTATTTCTGACTATCATATGACGGCGGATAAAAATGACAGGTATCGCATAAAACCACCAAATGTAGAAAGTCCTTTTCTAATGTGTTTAGTCTGTAAGTGACAAATACATTTTAATTTTAGTTTTAGCCAGCAAATCTAGAATCGAGCCCAATAAGTACATTTAAACATCTAGACGGTAGACGCTCAGCGTCAAACAAGCTTCCAAGAAACATGAAGCCTTTCAAGCATGAATCTTTGATGAACTGTTTTAAACACCAACTAAGTAAGAACGGAAGTCTGGGTCTTTTAACTTTTACTGCAACATACCAGACATAAATTCTAAGTTCTTTTACCTATCGGTTCAAAGGCAGGTCTTTGAATGGCATCTGCGTCTAAGTAATAGATTGAAAGTAAAATAAAATGATCAAACCTATTTTAATATCTACGTCCTAATAAGCGAAAAGCAACTGCTTAATTCTCGTAGACATCAGATTAAATTTCAGCTTTATGCTCATTTCAAAGAAACTATGTAATTCCAGGTATGAACTACCCATGTCCAAGTCTATGAGGCTATGATAAAATTAACCATTAAAAAGTTATCTCATAAAGCATAAAGTAATTTTCGATAGTTTATTGAATTTGGCCCGCTCTCAATAAAGAGTCTCACTTTTCTATTTTATACCGACAACAAAGCAAGCTGTTTGAGAAGGAGGTTGAAAACTAATCTCGATTTTGTTACCATAGAAACCATTTTAATACAAACTAGCTTGTAATAAATAATCGTATCTGTTTAGGGTGTGTTTAGACGTAATTAAGGTGCGTTGAAGCTGAAGGCGCTCTCGAAAACGCTGAGAAATCAAATTAGCGTAAATCACATCAGGGAGAATTTACGACTAAACTACGCGAACGTGAAATCTAATCATGTCGCTTACGCGGTTTTACGTGCTCGGGTGACGTGTCACTGCGTATGATAGTTTCTTAGTAAATGTTATGTCTAATTTAATATGTAAATACACTCAAGAGAATCAAACAAGACATATACGATAGCTAAAGCTTACCTAAGCCGTGTCTTGTATATGCGTTACTTACTTTATTGCAAAAAGAAACAAATATAAAATAGAAATATCAAAACATTTACTAGACAAAAATATCAAAATATTTCAAAACATTTCAAATGGACAAATATTTTTCTATGATTTATTTCAAATCAAATAAGTATCAGAATAACATTTGGACCGTTATTTAAATACTCTTCTACATTGGGATAAGTAGACTCGAAATTGAAAATAAAATACAAACATAATTTTCAACACGATATTGAAACGGTATTATTTGTTATCAATAGATGTCGAATTTTGCCTGGAGAGGTCTACAGACAAAAATAAGTTATTTAAAAAGTTCAATAAATCCAACTGCGTAAAAATCATTTAAAAACTTTTACCTAATACTTAGTTATAGCTCCTAAGCGAACATTAAAAATAAAATAATGTTTAAAAACCAATACCGATTTTTAAATATCGATTCACTCAGCATTGTCTGATTGTAGCTATAATTTAGTTTTGATCAATATCACGTCTTCAGTGATACTCGCAAAGTTAAGACGAATCGATTGACGTAAGGATAATTCTCTAGAGCACCACAAAGGAACACACATACTTAGACTCATAAACACTTAACACATTACCCTTCTTAGCGTGGCGCAGCCGGGTAAAAAAAAACACATTTTTGTCACAGAATATTGGAAATGGAGTTTTGAACAAAAAGGAACGATGGATAATGGAAAAGTAATACCTCGGCGTTCGATGCAGAAACTCACGATATCTCGTTTTGTACGATGCAAACGTCTACTGTAATAATGTCTGTCGGGATTTTATTATAAATAGATAGCGATGTTACAATCCCAGATCCTAGAACATTTTATCTTTGACTTGTACTTTTTAAGTAAATATACTTCAACTTGTAAGAGAATCATAGCGGTGCAAACAGGTGTTATTTTTTCTTCCCTTTTTGTTTAGTCACTTGTCATGAACAAATACCAAGCAATATACCTACAAAATCTATCATCAATAACCCCCAAAACTTTGTCAGACGGGGCGGAACAACCTTTGTTTAGGTTGTTTACGATCTGCCTACCCCATTAGGGATACACACACACACACATAATCACGCCTTTATCCCTAATGGGGTAGGCAGAGCGTAAACGACCCAAACAAAGGTCGTTCCGCCACGTCTGACAAAGGTTTGAGGGTTGTTTAAGATAGATTGATAGGTATATTGCTGTAGTGACAGGTTGTCAGCCTGCCGCCTAAATTGCAATATACAGAAACCCTCGTATCCATTAGGGATAAAGGCTTCTTCTTCTGTCGAGTGGGTATCGAGTCTATCGACCCGATGAACCCTGGTGTCAGAGTTTTGAAACCGCCTAGTAGCACAACTATCAGACCTCTGACATGGTTTTTGAGTAACGACCACTATCAAAGACAGCGACCGGGACCGACGGCTTAACGTGCCCTCCGAAGCACGAAATCTTTTTCTTTTTCGGACAATCAGGTGATTCAGCCTGCAATGTCCTAGCCAAACTGGGGAAAAATTCACAAAGTGATAAATTCTCAAATATCAACTTTGTGTTTCCCCCCTGGGAATCGAACCCAGGACCTCCGGATCAGGAGTCCATGGCACTAGCCACTAGACCACGGAGGCAGTTATTATATGTATGTATGATCAAATCAAGAATATATTGTTTTTGTGTTCCTTCTTTGCAGTGTAATATTGGGTCAACAAAAGATCTTGATATCCCCAGAACTAAACATAAAATTTATAGACAACTAAGTTTTTGAATTAACTGTTAGGAAACAGTCATTAGGAAGTTTTTACCAGCAAAAACATCTGTTTCTGTCACGCACAGTTACGTTTTGTCCAAATGCTCTGTAAATCACAAGATCATTTAAATACAGCACTTAACCATTTAAATACTTATCTACTTAGCGAAAATACGGAGACGCTTTCAAGACTTTTTCTTGAAAAACCTTTGAAAGTTTTAAATTTAAATGCGAGGCTCGTAAACATTCGCTTAAGGCGGGTACATTCATTTGCGTATTAAAGAGGAGGTGGTGGTTCGCGCGAGATTACGTGGACGAGTCTAATTGCAGTTGAGGGGTTAGCGAGATCTGCCGAGATCCAGCGAGATCCGGCCAAAGCCGGGAATGAGTGTTAAAAGATTTATATCAGTTGAAAGATAGCGGGTTTGGGGTAGGGTTGTCCGACGTATCGACGTATTCTACATACATACATACATATAATCACGCCTTTATTCTTAATGGGGTAGGCAGAGCGTAAAAGACCTGAAATAAGGTCACAGTTTTGTCACAGTTTTAGTTATTTAAGATAGATTTGTAGGTATATTGCTGTAGTGACACCATTGCCCAAAATTGCAATATACTTAAACCCTCGGATCATCTAGCTGGGTTTTACAGCATGCCAGGGGAAAATGCAGCTGGCACATTCTCTGTTTTTTCTTTTGCTCTCAGTCCAGCATGAAAGAAACATATTCGCCATATTCTCTCGTTGTTATCTATTTACTGTAAAGTCACAGTGAATTATGGTAGAGTTTTCCGATAAACCAATGACTTAACTATTGTTTTGGAAGGGTTTTATAATTTATTAACAACAAGTTAACAAGTAATTGAAATCCATATATAAAATTTAAATTTTTAATTTTATGCTTATTACCCATTTTAAAAAAATATTAATTTTGAGATATAACTCCCTAGTTAATTCATTCTACACCCATTCTGGTGTTCTTCTTCTTAGCGAGTGGATTCTCAAGTCGAACAACGACCCGAAGAACCCTGGTGTCAGAATCTTTAAGAAGCAGCACAGCTATTAGACCTCTGACATCCCGGGGTTATTTTCTACTATTTCTGGTAACCCTAGTAATTTGTTAACATCCACGTGGCAGGAAATGAGGACATTGCGAGAACCCACGAGCTTTACGCCGACCATTCGCGAATCACTTGGAAAACAATTTTAAGATTTCAAGACATACATACATATAATCACGTCTTTATCCCTAATGGAGTAGGCAGAGCGTAAACGACCTGAAAAAAATGGTCGTTGCGCCACGTTCGACAATTTTTTGAGTGTTACTTAGATTTGTAGGTGTATTGCTGTAGTGACAGGTTGACAGCCTATCGCTTAAATTGCAATATACAGAAACCCTCGGATCCCTTAGCTGGTTTTTACAGCATGCTCTGGAGGAAATGCAGGTGGCACATTCTATGTTTTTTTTCTCGCTCCCAGTCCAGCATGGAAGATTTCAATAAGCACAGATCATTCTAAAGATATATTTGTTAGATGCTTTAGTTGTTTCCAGTAAAAAATACTGGACAATTTCTGTGGTCAATAAAATAATTCATCAGAATTTAATTTAATGTGTGGATGTAATAAAATGGATTTACAATAATTGTAGGACAGTGACATTTACCATACGAATATAAATCTTTTTATTTTTTCAATAAAACGATTAGATCGTGAAACCCAAACAAAGTGGAAAAGTTTAACAGCACTCGTCATCAAAAATAGATATCATCAATAGTAGATATTTAATTAAACATCCGAAATATTCATTCTTTACAACATTTCACACAGCAAGTACTTAAAATAAACTATACATACATACATATAATCACGCCTTAATCCCTAACGGGGTAGGCAGAGCATAAACGACCTAAACAAAGGTCGTTCCGCCACGTCTGACAAAGTTTTGAGGGTTATTTAAGATAGATTTGTAGGTAAATTGCTGTAGTGCCAGGTTGTCAGCCCATTGCCTAAATTACAATAAACTGAAACCCTCGGATCCCTTAGCTGGTTTTTACAGCATGCCCGGGAGGAAATGCAGCTGGCAAATTCTGTGTTTTTATCCCGCTCCCAGTCCAGCATAGAAGAAAACTATAAATATCTTAAAAACAGCACTTACTAATTGGCTAGTTCTATTCAGCATTACTGCTGTACATTTTTGTTAATCAAAGTAGAAGACATTCGTTAGACCCATCCTCGAAATTTAATACAATTTCTTCAAATCTTGTCTTTGTAATTTTCTTTGCTTTATTTTAGCGAATTCATTCTCTGCTGAGAATCCAATTTAATTTGTGCATAGCGCGAAGGTAACCCGAGTTCATTACTCAAAATTAATAATCCGCTAAATTAATTCAAAATTCTAACTTACAACTGTAATCTTCTTCGGTTACTGAGGTATAGGGTATACAGCATGAGGCTTACAGTGGTTTTGATAAATAATTTCGTACCATTCATAAATAATAATGTATAAATTCATACATACATACATACATAAAATCACGCCTTTATCCCTTACGGGGTAGGCAGAGCGTCAAACTCCTCGTAAAAGGCGCTTTCGCCACGTCTGACAAAAATTGAGGGCAATTTTAGATTGTAATGTGTATTGCTATAGTGACAGGTTGTCAGCCCATCGCCTAAATTACAATACACTGTAACCCTCGAGTCCCTTTTGCTGACTTCTACAGCATGCCCGGGAGGAAGGGCAGCTGGAACATTCTATGTTTTTCTATCTCTCCCAGTCCAGCATGGAAGAAAAAAAAAAAAAAAAAAGTATAAATTCAAAACTAAATAATTTAACTAAAAGAGCAAAGATGTACGTACTTACAGATTAAAGTTGCTGGGTATCATTACTAGCGTTAGGTTAAAGCTTAAATTTAAATTTCTATACATCTAATTTAATATCTGTTTAAGGAGTCCAAAGTTTCAAAACTACGCAATATTGTCTGCTGGATACTGGAAACAAAAACAATAATTTCAACATACATATAATCACGCCTATATCCCTAATGGGGTAGGTAGAGCGTAAACGACCTAAACAAAGGTCGTTCCGCAACGTCTGACAAAGTTTTGAGGGTTATTTAAGATAGAAGTATATTGCAGTAGTGACAGCTTGTCAGCCCATCGCCTAAAGTGCGATATACTGAAACCCTCGGATCCCTTAGCTGGTTTTTACGGCATGCCTGAAATGCAGCTGGCACATTCTATGTTTTTTTCTCGCTCCCAGTCCCGCACGAAAGAATAATTTATTATTTTAAAACAGTAATAATAATGGTATTAACTTAAGCCTTGTAAGGCAGTGGCAAATAAGTTGCCACCTAAATTTGAACGTTATCTACGAAATATTTTTGTGATACAAAGTTTTCTATAGAACAATTTATTTTAACACCCTGTAAAACCCCATCTTAGAATCTGCAAGGGTTAAAAGCAGTGACTTCAAAATCGCAACGTCACCGCTTTACTACCCTAAACTGCTACCAATAAATTGTACCAAAATTTACAACCGTCTGTTCCCATAATTCACAATCAAGGAACCGCATTTTAAACTACGTCATAATTTAATATAACAATAATGACGTCACGCATCGATTGACTTACGACTCGCAAGCGCTTCTTAATTGAATTGTGTCTTAGAGAGATATATTAAAGGGTTGAAAGATTTACTTCGTGATTTAGTAATGTTATTGTTATTGTAGGAGATATGCCACAATATGAACAATTCCAAGCGATGTTGTTTATATCTTGTTGTTGGCATTTCCTTTCAGAAACTACCACTTACTTCCATGCGGGACTGGGAGCGAAAGAAAAACATAGAATGTGCCAGCTGCGTTTCCTCCCGGGCATGCTGTAAAAACCAGCTAAGGACCCTAGGGTTTCAATATATTACAATTTAGGCCATGGGCTGACAACCTGTCACTACAGCATTATACTTAAAAAAATATCATAAATAACCCTCAAAACTTTGTTCAGGTTTAGGGATTAGGGATAAATTCGTGATTATATGCATGTATGTTTGTATCTTTTCAGAAAGGTATTATTTTTGGTTTGTTTATAATTGGCGGAACAACTAGATTTCAATATTTTTCAAACCAATAATTATGTTTTTCATTGTTTGTTATAAATATTAAACTGTAAATTATAACATGAAAAAAAAAATATACATACAGTCTCTACTACAACCGTTAACGAAAAACGTACAACATTTTAACATTAATGATAAGGACAGTTATAATATAAGTTACCATGTCCAAAATATGGTTATGAAAATAGTTAATGTTAAATGGTTAATCAAAATAACAGACGATATATTTTGGCCAGCCTAAGTATGTTACTGTCAGTTAGAAGAAAATGTGAGTTGGCAATATTTTTTACATACATAAATATATTTTCATTTCCCGCTTGGATATCTGCTATATTTTAACTTAAATAACGCGAACTACCTTTTCCTATTCATTTAAAAACATAATTATACAATTTTAAAACATAATATACCATTACATAGAAAATATAAAGTTTCCAAAGTATCAGTATTCCGCAAAATCTTCAGTGAAACCAGCCTCAATTATTTTTAATTTCCTGCGGTTTTTAATTGCAAAGTTAGAGTAGACATAATCTAATAAAGTTGGTTCCTTCTTTAAACATACTTTTATAGAGCAATTTATTGTTTCACAACGTCTCACGAAACGTTCACAGCAAAAACACATAACCTTAAGCATGAGACAGATTGAAGTTTGCACAAAAATCATAGCACGCTCTAATTGTCCCCAAACGGAATCCTTGTCCCCTAAGGAAATATTGACTTTCCTTCATCTAGCTACAAAGCAGATTAATGTTTACACTGGCTATTTGCTCTGTGCTTTATAAAAAAACCAGATAAACACTGGTTTAATAACATTTCGTGTGTTCTGTGACGTTATCGCGTGTAATCCCTTTTGTGGTTTGCATTTGAGGTTATTTATTGTTTCTGGAAAAATAATGGGGTGCGGTGACTGGTGTTTCTGTTTGTAGGTACTTGTTAGAGGTATCAAATTGTCATTGTATCGTTTATTACCTCCGTGGTCTAGCGTTCTAAGCCATGGGCTCATCACCCGGAGGTCCCGGGTTCGATTCCCGACGGGGGACAATGACTTTGTGTTGATGTTTCTAGTTTGGTTAGGACATTGCAGGCCGATCACCTGACTGCCTGACAAGTAAGATAATCCATGCTGTCGGTTGGGCATTTAAATAGTCGGTCCTGTGCGTGATTTCTCTCTGGTCGTGTCAGTCAATATGTCCTATCAGAATAGGAATAGAGAGTGCACTTGTGTGTTGCGCCAACACTTAGGCACTTTAAACTAGTCCTGCGCAGTTGAGTATTTATTTTAAACTATTCCAAATCTATTCTTTTTAAATTGTTTTTACTAAAACTGCCAACGCTTTTTTAAAAAACTGTCTTCTACTAGTACACACCACACGCGTAAAGGAAATTAAATTCCTCGTACCAGGAAATCATAAGATTTGAAGCACTCACCAAGGCGGACGGAGCAAACACACTCGCTTTTTGTGACGTACGACGTAATCTCCCGTTAGGAAATTAAACCAAAAGAAAACCAAACTTTATTTTAGACATCTGGAACATAATTAACTAGATTCCACTTTTGTAGCTATATTTGATATATATGAAATACATAATATTTCTAGTTCCTTTTTTTACAATTGATGAAATAAATAAACCGTCAAGCTGCCAACGCCAACGCTTTAAAAATAAGTTGGACTGTCCTCCTACGACCAAACAACTTGAAACTACTACACACCACTTCTAAGGAAATTAAAGTCTTGGTACCAGGAAATCATAAGATTTGAAGCGCTCACCAAGGCGGACGGAGCAAACACACTCGCCTTTTGTGACGTACGACGTAATCTCCCGTCTAGGGATTTTAATTACTTATTGGAAGTTGTGGCCGCCGGCTGTATGGGACCGTCTCGGCGCTTTATTGCAAGATTTTGAGCTTGACATCGGTTTTACTATTTGTTCACGATATTTTTGTTTCGGTTTTAGGGCGGCAGAGAAAGATTTCGTTGCTTTGTGTATTGAGCTGTCAATTTTGTATTTTTCAAGGAATAAAAACTCCTTGCACAAGTTCTCCGTTCTCTAATGAACTCCATAGTAGGTCCAACTCGAAGTTTAAGACGACTCACACATAATGTTACAAAAACAAAAAAAAACCCTCAAATACTTATAAAAAGAATGACAAATCCATATTGAATTGGAAAAGATCTTGAATTTTAGTCAACTATAAATCGAAATTTAAAAACTCTGACACAAGGATACATTATAACATACATTGTTTTTCATAATATACCACACTTTTTCAAAAACAATCAACCTAATCAATGTGAATTCGATTCGAGAACAGTTAGTACCGGTCATAGTTCCTCTGTCAACAAACAAAATGTGATCCGTCCATCAACGTGTGTCGCATCTAGCCGGTATGCGGTGAGACGTGGCAATTCTAATTAAATCCACGTTCCAACTTCTGTTTACATACCATTTCTGTTACATGTCCTTAAATTCAATTTAAACCATTATTTAATAAAATTATCTTCTTTTAAAAATATTAACAAATGCAAAATACTAGTACTGAACAAAGTTCACAGAAAAAAACTTGTATTTTAGTCCATTCATAAAGCAACATTTAAAAACACAAGGATTCATTGTAGTTTTTTACCACACTCGATAGACGTAAATGAATCAGTTTTACCAAAGTGAATTACATCCGAGAACATCTAGTACTAGTAATAGTTCATCTGTCAACAAACAGAATGTGATACGTCCGTCAGTGTATGTCGCATCTAGCCGATTTAAATTAAATCCAAGTTCTAACTTCTATTTACATACCGTATGGATATTGAAGACAGGTTTCGGTGGTCTACCTAACTGTATTGGTAGGTGTTACTTAATGATAGCGCTTGATCACTATAGTCTCTCCTCCTTATACACACATACACATAATCACGCTTTTATATCCCTTTAATATCCCTAATAGGGTAGGCAGAGCGTAAACGACCTAAACAAAGGTCCTCCCGCTACGTCTGACAAAGCTTTGAGGGTTATTTAAGATAGATTTGTAGGTATATTGTTGTAGTGACAGGTTGTCAGCCCATCGTCTTAATTGCAATATACTTAAACCCTTGGATCCCTTAGCTGTTTTTTATAGCATGCTCGAAAGGAAATGCAGCTGGCATATTCTATGTTTTTCTCTCACTTCTACTCCAGCATGGAAGGACCTCCTTATAACTTGTACATTATTGATTTTATAGTAAGCGATCTATGAGATATGCACTGAGAGGATTGCGATTCTAATTAAATCCACGTTCCAACTTCTGTTTACATACCATATGGAGATTAGAAGGAGGCCTCGGTGGTCTACCTGGTAACAAGGTAGCGGATTCCATCCTCTTTCTTTTTCCATACTGGCCACCTTTCAAAATTACTATAGCACGCCATCTATCTGCCAAGTACACACTACACTAAAAAAAAAATCAGCAGGAAAATAACCCATTGAATCGTCTACGTCTTCCATGCATCTTGCCCAACAGCTCATCCACACTCAGTAGAGGCAACGGTAAGCTCCTCATGTTACTAGTTGTATCTGATCATGCTCCGAACATGATCCTAGCTGTCTCCGCGCGCACCCCGATCATGTTCCTAGCTTTCTCTGCTCGTACTCCGATCATGTTCCTAGTTGTCTTTGCTGATGTCCAATTAGGAACAAGATTGTGAGTTTATACTGAACTCATGTTTGTAGCTATCTCAGCTTGCAATCCGATCGTGTTTCTAGCTTTCTCCCCTTGTTTTCAGATCATGTTCCCAACTGTTTTTGCTCGCGTTCTGATCATGTTCCTAGTTGTCTTTGCTCGTGCTCCAGTCATGTTCCTAGTTGTCTCTGATCGTGCTCTGATCATGTTCCTAGCTATCTCTGCTCGTGCTCTGATCATATTCCTAGCTCTCTCTGCTCGTACTCCGATCATGTTCTTAGCTCTCTCTCCTCGTTTTCAGATCATGTTCCTAGCTATCTTTGCTCGTACCCCGATCAAGTTCCCAGCTGTTATTGCTCGCGCTCATATCATGTGACTAACTCTTTCTGCTCGTGCTTCGATCATGTTCATAGTTCACTCTATTAGCACCTGATAATGTTCCCAACTGTCTCTGCTCGCACCCATATCATGTTCCTAGTTGTCTCTGCTCGCACCCAGATCATGTTCCCAGTTGTCTCTGCTCGCACCCAGATCATGTTCTTAGCTCTCTCTGCTCGTGCTCCGATCATATTCATAGTTCTCTCTGTTAGCACCCGATCATTACCCTAGTTGTCTTTGCTCGCACCCAGATCATGTTCATAGTTCTCTCTGCTCGTACCCCAATCATGCTCCTAGCTGCTTATAACCGTGCTCCGATCATATTCCTAGCTGTGTCTGCTCATGTTCCTAGCTGTATCTGCTCGCACCCAGATCATGTTCCTAGCTCTCTCCTCGTCCTCTGATCATGTTCTTAGCTCTCTCTGCTCGTGCTCTGATCATGTTCCTAACTGTCTCTGCTCGCAAACCGATCATGTTCATAATTCTCTCTGTTAGCACCCGATCATGTTCCTAGCTCTCTCTGCTCATGTTCCTAGCTCTCTCTACTCGTGCTCCGATCATATTCCTAGTTGTCTTTGCTTGCACCCAGATCATGTTCTTAGCTCTCTGCTCGTGCTCTGATCATGTTCCTAGCTGTCTCTGCTAATGTTTCTAGCTCTCTCTGCTTGCGCTCTAATCATGTTCCTAGCTGTGTCTGCTCATGTTCCTAGCTCTCTCTGCTCGTGCTCCGATCATGTCCCTAGTTGTCTTTGCCCGCACCCAGATAATGTTGGCCATTACAGCGGTCTCATGACCATATAGGTTATAATAACTTAATTTATTTATATAATTAAGTGCCTTTTACAGTTTCCTAATTCTGAAGCGTACCTGAATTTATTATATATTATATTCTTATAATATTCAAAATCTTAACTTCGTTAATAACACGGTAATGAGAGTTTTTTCCAAAATACGGAAAAAGAGCCGTGTAATTTATTCCTCTTTAAAATTCGAGTATTGTATCCAGTACGAAACTTCTTTCATGCTCGAGCGAGAGAAATACATAGAATGTACCATCTGCATTTCCTCCTGGGCATACTGTAAAAACCAGCTAAGAGATCCGAGGGTTTCAGTATATTTTAATTTAGGCGATGGGCTGACAACCTGACACTACAGAAATATACTTACAAATCAATCTTGAATAACCTTCAAAACTTTGTCAGACGTGGCAGAACGACCTTTGTTTAGGTCATTTGCGCTCTGCCTACCCCATTAGGGATAAAGTCGTGATTATATATAATATGTATCCAGTACAATAGTTAATGTGATCCTATTCTTAAGAAGTTAAGTCGTGGTACTAAAATTGAATTCGAATGTACAAATGTCATTATTCAAAATAGGGTTATCCTTGCATAATATTTAAGTATCACGATATACTTAGCTGTTATATTTGTGACATTGTAGTCACTGTTACTTGATATAGCACAACATAGTTTATCGTAAAAAATAAGTAATAGGCATAGTGTGTCTGTAAAAACCTCCTTATTAACACCTAGCACATACCTATAGAACAAATTATTAAAAAAATATAAATGCAGCTTCAATATAGTTTTGATTAGTGATGGCAGGAATTTTCACATTTGCTTTTATTTATTTTCGACTTTATCGCTGTATGAGGACATAACGATAATATCGAAAATAATAAAAAAAGAATAAGAATCAGAATCAGAAATCTTTATTTGTAAAAAATATTTATACTTAATATACTTCCATGCTGGACTGGGAGAGATAGAAAAACATAGAATATTCCAGCTGCCTTTCCTCCCGGGCATGCTGTTGAAGTCAGCAAAAGGGACTCGAGGGTTACAGTATTTTGGTTTCAGTGTGTATTGTAATTTAGGCGATAGGCTGACAACCTATCACTATAGCAATACATATTACAATCTAAAATTGCCCTTAACTTTTGTCAGACGTTGCGAAAGCGACTTATACGAGGCGTTAAATGCTCTGCCTACCCCGTAAGGGATGAAGGCGTGATTTATGTATGTATGTATAAAAAAAGGAATATTTTGTTCTTTATATGGTAAGAATAATTCTATCACTTGCGAAAATTATCTATTTCCGACCAGTAACATCCCTTTCTAATCGCTAGTCTATTTTTTAGAGTAAAAAATCACAAGAAATAAAATTAAAGTTAATCTAGAAATTCCAGTACGTTCCATTGTTATACACTTATATTGTATATTCTCCTCAAATACCGGGTGAAAGAGACAGCTTCCCGCAAACTGATAGGGATGGTGTTGTGAACTATACAATCTTAGCCCTATTATCAAATTAGTAATCCCAAGAAATGAAATTAAAATGTATCTAGAAATTCTATTACGAGCCTTATATAGAAATTATGTTCTCAGTATTTATATTCTCAGTATAGCACCCTTATGTGTAGGTGGCAATGCCTTCTTTCAATAGAGAGTCAAATATTAGCTTTTAGTGCTTTGATCTCGCCGCTTGCGACGTTCACTTCGCGACGTGTGGTCTTAATTATGTTCAAACACGATTTTGCTGATTGAAAGGAGAAGGAACCTTGTGTATATTAGTCGCATAATATTCGATCCTCCCTACGTATACTGTACAAAGTGAAAATATGCAATTAACAGGAGAGACAAAAGACTGTTTTAGAGGTACATCTTTAAAAATATGTAAGCTAGCATTACCGAACCTATATCAAAATTCAGAAAAAAAACTAATCTTTCATCAAAAGTTCGAAATTAAAGAAATATTCATATATTTTTACGTAGAATAGTTTGAGATTAAGACATTTTGTTAATGCTGCCGACGTATAACATTCGATCTACCACTTAGAATAGTACGAGTATATGTGGTTAAATATTTTGTCAAATTCCTCATAAAAAAATCGATGTGGCACATAGAATAGTGTACTTCGGATTTTTTAACCATTATTATGGATAAATTTATTCAATGTACCACTAATAGTATCAGAGTTATGTTCTACCAGATTTAACAAGATAATGATAATAATATTTTTCGGAAAAGTAAGTCTGGTGTATATGAGTATTTTTCTAATAATATACACTTTAAATTTGAAATATCAATGCTTAATATTAATATTTGAAACAGATAGAAGAGTATACGACGTTTCGAATGTAGTAAACTAACCAAGCTGTAAACTATTCTACATTTTTGTTGATTATGATAATTTAGTAAATTTGCTAATGTTAACTATGTTATATTATTTTATTAATAATGATATGGTGATCTACACAAATTTAGTTTAAATAAATAAACATCTACATTATAAAGTCATTTTTTTATTAGAAAATATAGTATGATGACTAAAAAACTTTTTTTCGATAAAATTGTTTAAGTACCTATAGATAATTTAAAACTAAAACTTGTTAAAGTACGCAAATAATAAGTTATTTTGAAATTTAATTTACTGTATAATATAATATTTTAGGATAAATTATGTTTTTACCCAATTTTACCAGGGTAATTTTCCCGCTCCACATCTCTAGTTGTAGTGCGTATAGAAGACGTCACGTGTTCGGTGTCACACCACTGCATGACAGGTCAGTGACCGCTACGGGTCACTGACCTGTCGTGCGGTGGAAGTGTATCTACTGCGAGCTCCTGAAGAAGATCATCGTGTATGGGCAACGTCAAGACATAAGCCTTCTCTCAACAAAAATTAGCAAGCTGCTTGTTTGTCGTTTAATAATTATAATCACATCTTTATTTTATATTAATATTTAAACTGTAAGAAATAACACGATCAGCACCATACTATTAGATAAAGGATCTTTTAAGTTGATTCAACTATTTTGAGTAGTTAATTGTTCTAAGTTCATTGAGAAAAATTTCATATCGAATAATATACGATGTTTAAAAAAATATATATTTTACGGCGTATAGTATTCTATCTACCACATCGAATAGTATACGTCGTTCAACAATAGTTTTTTTTCGTTATATACTATTGTATCTACCACATTGAATAGTGTAAATATTTTCAAACGTATACTATTCAAAGTGGTACATTGAATATCCTATTTGGCCCTAACTATTAATAACTAATAAAAAACTGCAAATATTAGTCTATTTCGTATCATAATACAATGAAAACTCATTTCATACACTGAACATACTAAACTATCTAAACTCATACTAATTTCTTTTTAGAAATAAGCAGTGCCTGTTGTGTCTTTGTTGTTTATATCCTGTTTTATATGATGTTTTTGCGTACAATAAATTGTTACATTGTTTTATAAATAAACTATTCGAAGTGGTAGTTCGAATAGTAAACGTTTGAAAGTATGTTTTTTTGAACGCCTTATACTATTTGATGTGATAGAATAGTATACGCAGGTGACTGCAGATCGAATAGGATGTATGCTTGTTAGCAAGCACTTTTATTCTACTTACTTTTTGATTTTTTATGTAATTGTTTTACCACTAAATGCGTTATATTATGAAGTTTTTATTATACTACCAGTGCAATTAAAATATTTTGGCATTTACTCGAAAAGTATACGTAGGGAGGGTCGACCCTTTGATAATAATTTATTTATTCATATACAATTAAATATTGTATTCGTATTTTACATGTCAATTAAATTGTCACTGGAAAAGTAATATAAGATCAGAAAATAATATATCTATAACCATTAAATTGAACATTAATTTATAATAAAAATAAATACATGTCACAATAAATTAAATATAATACTAACACTAAATAGGTAATTAACATTTTACGCCATCATCAACTAATTATTTATATATCAATTGGCGTATGTTAAACGCTTGTAATTACAATAATTTGTACGGGGAAGTGTGTTTATGAATTACACCATACCTACTTATACGCATGTTTAACAATTAAATAATAGATTATTTAAGCTCAAATTTTATTTTTGCGATAACAATATTTGAGGTATTGTATTTTTCGTAAGGTACCTTGTTTGTTCACTTTCATTTCGATTTTGGGAAGTTAGGTATTTGAACTTCGGGGCCCTATCCAACTGGAATTCATCAAGATTTTACCCTAATCTAAACTCCTCATTGTATAACCTTGTGATAAATAGACGGCAAAACCTTAAAAACCTTTCATGATTAAAGCAAACACTATTTTACAAAGCCCTGACCAGGTGTCTTGGTCCGATACGGTCAATTTAAGAACGCCCTCTCAGCACTCGCCAAGCATTTCCCTCCGAAAGCAAAAGAATCTAAAAAACGGCCAAGTGCGAGTCGGACTTCCGCATGAAGTGTTCTGTAAATGCAATATTCCCAGTTGCTTACATACATATAATCACGAATTTATTCCTAATGGGGTAGGCAGTTGCTTTCGGGTTTCATTTAATTTATTTTTACTTTTGTTCTAAATTCAGAAACAAAAATACAAAATCGGTACAAACTACCTAATTTAGTTCTTGAAATCAAACTCGCTGAAAGACAGTAAAGTGCTTAATAAAAGTTTCTATAAATAAATAAAATTATGTTTAAATAAATAAATATTTACATTATAAAGTCAATTTTTGATTAGAAAATATTGTATGATGACTAAAACACGTTTTTTTCGATAAAATTGTTTAAGAAGCTATAGATAATTTTAAACTAAAACTTGTTCAAGTACGCAAATAATAAGTTATTTTGAAATTTATTTTGCTGTGAAATATAATATTTTACGGTATTTTTTTATGTTTTTTACCGTATTTTATCCGGGTAATTTTAACGCTCCATATCTCTAGTTGTAGTGCGTATAGAAACTTCACGTGTTCGGTGTCACACCACTGCATGACAGGTCAGTTACCGCAACGGGTCACTGACCTGTCGTGCGGTGGTAGTGTATTTACTGCGAGCTCCTGAAGAATATCATCGTGTATTGGCAATGTCAAGACATAAGCCTTCTCTCAACAAAAATTAGCAAGCTGCTTGTTTGTGGTTTAATAATTATAATCACATCTTTTTTATATAGTAATATTTAAACTGTAAGAAATAACATGATCAGCACCATACTATTAGATAAAGGATCTTTTAAATTGATTCAATTATTTTGAGTAGTTTAATTGTTCTAAGTTCATTGAGAAAATTTCATATCGAATAGTATACGATATTTTAAAAAAATATATATTTTACGGCGTATACTATTCTATCTACCACATCGAATAGTATACGTCGTTCAACAATAGTTTTTATTCGTTGTATACTATTGTATCTACCACATTGAATAGTGTAAATATTTTCAAAGTGGTACATCGAATATCCTATTTGGCCCTAGCTATTAATAACTAACCAAAAACTGCAAATATTAGTCTAGTTAGTATCATAATAAAATGAAAACTCATTTCATACACTGAACATACTAAACTATCTAAACTCATACTCATACTAATTTCTTTTTAGAAATAAGCAGTGCCTGTTGTGTCTTTGTTGTTTATGTCCTGTTTATATGATGTTTTTGTGTACAATAAATTGTTAAATTGTTTAACAAATAAACTATTCGAAGTGGTAGTTTGAATAGTATACGTTTGAAAGTATGTTTTCTTGAACGCCGTATACTATTTGATGTGGTAGATAGAATAGTATACGCAGGTGATTGCAGATCGAATAGGTTTTATGCTTTTTTTTCTTGTTAGCAAGCACTTTTACTCTACTTATTTTTTGTTTTTTTTTATGTAATTGTTTTACCACTAGATGCGTTATATTATGGAGTTTTTTTTTATTATACTACCGGTGCAACTAAAATATTTTGGCATTTACTCGAATAGTATACGTAGGGAGGGTCGACCTTTTGATAAACCCTTGTAATTAAAATAATTTGTACGGGAAAGAGTGTTTATGAATTAAGCCATACCTACTTATACGCATGTTTGGATTATTTAAGCTCAAGTTTTATTATTGCGATAACAATATTTTAGTTACTGTATTTTTCGTAAGGTACCACTTTTTTTGTTTGTCCACTTGTTTTTTCGATTTTGGGAAGTTAGATATTTGAACTTTGGGGCCCTATCCAACTGGAATCCATCAAGATTTTACCCTAATCTAAACTCCTCATTGTATAACCTTGTGATAAATAGACGGCAAGACCTTAAAAACCTTTCATGATTAAAGCAAACACTATTTTACAAAGCCCTGACCAGGTGTCTTGGTCCGATACGGTCAATTTAAGAACGCCCTCTCAGCACTCGCCAAGCATTTCCCTCCGAAAGCAAAAGAATCTAAAAAACGGCCAAGTGCGAGTCGGACTTCCGCATGAAGGGTTCTGTACCAAAGTACAAATTTTAGTATGCTATACTTTGCAATGTTCCTAGTGGCTTACATACATACATATAATCACGCCTTTATTCCTTAATGGGGTAGGCAGTTGCTTTCGGGTTTCATTTACTTTATTTTTACTTTTGTTCTAAATTCAGAAACAATGTATTTTTGTTTCTGAATTTAGAAATCGGTGAAAGCTACCTAATTTAGTTCTTGAAATCAAGCTCGCTGAAAGACAGTAAACTACTAAATAAACGTTTCTAGTATGACAATCTATCTTAATTTTTAATTTTCATCTTCATTTTATCTTAATTTTTATAAGGCACCATTTCTTATAGTGGTAAAGGTAACCCACTTAACTTCTATGAAAATTTCAACTGCCTATTAGGGCTCATGAGATACAGCCCACTGACAGACACACAAGGGAAGCATATTATTAGAGTTTCATTGTCACCCTTTGGTTACGGAATCCTAAAAAAGAACCAAAGATTGTCTTTTGTTTTTCTTCGGAAACTACCACAAAGAAAGTATCCGATCTAGTATAGAGGATTAAAGGACAAAGGCATTGGCGTCTTCGGAGAGATTAAAAAAGTAGATGCCGGAGTTCTGAAAAGCTCTGAAAGTAAATAACTGAAAGCAGATAAATCGCTTTTATTTCTTGTATCTGTTGTTTTTTTATTTTAGATTTAGTAGATACTTCTTTAGCAGATTAAAAACGATTTGATAGATTACTGTTAAGATTAAGTTAGATTGCAATTTTTAAGCCACTGACTTGACTTGTAGTTACGTTAAATTTAAATTATAACACGGTGTTCTTAACTTCCTAAACACAGAAATCTATACATATAAAATTGAATCCCTATTTCCCTTAGTCACGGCATCACGCCTGAACGGCTGGACCGATTTCGCTAATTCTTTTTTTGTTCTGTTCGTTATTATCAGGAGGTTCTTATGAAAGACAAAAATAAGGAAATTGCGCGGAAAATTAGAAAGTTTAAAATTACTTAACCACCATATAAAATTATTAAACTTTTTTAATGTAACCTTAAAACATTTGACATAGAATTGACTGAATGCGTGCTGCAAATATAGTCAAAGAGGATGAAAAAAAAATTACGTTTAAAACGGATTCTTCTGTCAATCTTATTTTATTGATAATCAATAGGTACATTTAAAATAATTAATTTAAAGGATCTAAGAAACCTGATTTTCTTAGTTCACATGACGGAAAACATTAAAATAAAAAACACTCTTTTTATGAATTATACCAATTTGAATTCAATATACATAGTCATAACTATCGGGTCAGCTAGATCAACCTGACAACTTTATATAATAAAACAATTAACTTAATAAAATCAAAAATCTGCTCATTTATGGCGTCTAAGGCGGAACAAAGTTCGCCGGGTCAGCTAGTGCTTATATATTTTTCGCACACACATAATCACGCCTTTATCCCGAATGGGGTAGGCTGAGCGTAAACGACCAAAGAAAAGATCGTTCCGCCACGTCTGACAAGTTTTGAGGGCTATTGTAGACTGAAATGTGTATCGCTATAGTGACAGAATGTCAGCCCATCGCCTAAATTACAATAAATTGAAACCCTCGGATTCGTTAGCTGATATTTACAGTATGCCCGGGGGGAGATGCAGCTGGTTGTTTGTGTTTATGTTTTTCTATCACTTCCAGTCCAGCATGGAAGCAATATTTTTTCGCATATTTTTTCGGTCTTTCCATAACATCTACGGAATTACGTTTATACAAATTATAAACAACAGCATGTGGTCTTTCTAAGCAAAATATTACATACATACATATAATCACGCCTTTATCCCTAATGGGGTAGGCAGAGCGTAAACGACCTAAACAATGATCGTCCCGCCACGTCTGACAAAATTTTTAGGGTTATTTAAGATAGAATTCTAGGTATATTGCTGTAGTGACAGGTTGTCAGCCCATCGCCTAAATTACAATATACTGAAACCCTCTGATCCCTTAGCTGGATTTTACAGCATGCCCGGGAGGAAATGCAGCTGGCACATTCTATGTTTTATAATATACATAAAACATATACGGGGTGTAAGGGACAGCGTCCCGGGTTGCTCAGTCAACGAAATTTAACAACTATCAGGAAGTCTCCTTTTTTTTTTTCAAGTAGTGTAAAAAAACTTGCTTTTTCATTCAAATTGTCTGATCGTAGTGGTCATTTTGTATGGGAAGGTAATTTTTTTCATCTACTGAAATAATTTTCTGGTAATAGTTGTTCAGTTTCGTTGACTGGCACCCCTATCAGTTTGCAGGACGCTGTCCCTTACACCAGGTAAACATAATGCCGAAAATTTCTATTGTGTTAACCTCTGTACAAGTGAACCCACATTTCACGGGTCCTAAGCCTCTGATATAACCTCTGATAAGATTCTCGGCAATTATCGTAATCGGATTACTCACTCAGTGACGTCACTAGGCAACAAACCACTCAACTAAGCCTTATCTAATTGGCTCCTAATAAACAGAAGGTGGAAGGATTCGGAGGAGGCCTTAACCGTCAGGCATTCCGAAATTAGGGACATAATATAAGTTAAGCGAAATTATAATAATCCGTGGTCTAGTGGCCAGTGCCATGGGCTCCCGATCCGGAGGTCCTGGGTTCGTTTCTCAGGGGGAACACACAAAGTTGATATTTGAGAATTTATCACTTTGTGAAATTTCCCCAGTTTGGTCAGGACATTGCAGGCTTAATCTCCTGATTGTCCGAAAAGAAAAAGATTTCGTGATTCGGAGGGCACGTTAAGCCGTCGCTCCCGGTCGCTGTCTTTGATAGTGTTCGTTACTTAAAACCATATCAGAGGCCTGATAGTTGTGCTACTAGGCGGTTTAAAAATCCTGACACCAGGGTTCATTGGGTCGATAGACTCAATACCCACTCGACAGAAGAAGATTTGATTTATTTAATGTAGCATGTGAATTTAATAATTTTATAATCTGTACAATCTTATTTGTAGCATGCAATTTCGGAAAGAAATAAAGACTATTTTTATTTTTTTATTTTATTTTATTTATAAACAGAAGGTTAGGTACTGTTATACAGGATGTTACAGCAAAATTGTGTTGTGTATTATAAGAGACGTGATTGCTTTTACTTACGGGAATTAGTTTCCCCAAAAATATACACATAATCACGCCTTTATCCCTAATGAGATAGGCAGACCGTAAATGACCTAAACAAAGGTCGTACGTCTGACAAAGTTTTAAGGGTTATTTAAGATATATTTTGTAAGTATACTGCTGTAGTGATAGATTGTAAGCCCGTCGCCTTAGTTACAATATACTAAAACCCTCAGATCCCGCAATTACCTACGAATTTTTGTTATTACAGTTTAAGCTAGTCTTAACTAGAGATATCGAATGCACACTGATATCAGGTTTCGATATGCAACGAAAAAAAAAACTTATGCGAGAGATGAATAAATGAAGATGGTTTTGTTACTATGTGATGTCAAATTTCTTTGATGATGTGAATGAAGTCTGAGATGAATATGACAGTCAACAAAACTATAGAGTCGTATTTATACAGCGATCTCTAGATTGAGAGCAATTTTGAGTGTAGATTTGACAATTCGTTTTGTACTGACATGACATTTCTGACATGAACTCAAACTTGCTGCTGACATGAGACTGATCTCAAGAGATGATTATAAATACGGGCAATAATTTCATGGTAGTTAGCTAAAAACAAAATATTATCTGCATAAGAATTCGCCATCAACGCTTAGGTGGAGAAGAACAGATTACTGCGTTCATTGTTTACGGATTTGCAGGGCAATAGACTTTACAAACGACAACGACGTTGGCTTTATCAGAACTTCTATTGGCTGTTTTTCCACTAGACGGTACGGCAACGGCACGATAACGATACCTTAGCTCTACTTACTAAATAGGATCGCTAGAACGGTAATACCGTCGACGGTATCGCCCACTCTGGGCGCACACACACGCGCAAACGTACGTATACAAAACACATGTACTTTGGCAGACCGCTGACGATACCGGTGGGAATCAAATGCCGTGCCGTTGCCGTCCGTTGCCGTACCGGTAACTTGAAAATGTTATTTTCATACATTATCTCTTCCACGATATCGTTTCTTGGGCGTGCCGTCTAGTGGAAAAACACCCATCGGCTTTATCAGCACATCTATTGCCAATATAATCCACATAATCCCTTTATTGCGCAGCTTAAATTTCAAGCCGACTTTGCCTGTGACATTTACAAAATATTTGACTAATGAATTCCAAATATATACATACATATAATCACCGCTTTATCCATAATGGGGTAGGCAGAGCGTGAACTACCTAAACAAAGGTCGTTCCGCCACTTCTGACAAAGTTTTGAGGGTAATTTGAGATAGATGTGTAGGTATAATATTACTGTAGTGACAGGTAGTCTGTCTATCGCCTAAATTGTATATTGCAAACCATGCCTCGGATCCCTAAACCAAAACGTAAACGACCTAAACAAAGGTAAATCCAAATACGATTTACGATATCTTCGGAATAAATTAATAGCTTTCTATTTCAAATCTTGAAGTGAATTGACGAAGTCCATGACATCTGTCTCGTATTTCCAAGAAATACATCTTATTTTACTAAATAGAATATGTGACTTATGAAATTAATTGAAAATTTTCAGTGTATGTTTTATTATATTATATTAATCTTCCATGCTAGACTGGGAGCGAGAGATAAACATAGAATGTGCCAGTTGCATTTCCTCTCGGGCATGCTGTAAAAACCAGCTAAAGGATCCGAGGTTATCTGTATATTGCAATTTAGTCGATGGGCTGACAACCTGTCACTACAGCAATGTATCCGCAAATCTATCTTAAATAACCCTCAAAACTTTGTTAAACGTGGCGGAACGACCTTTGTTTAGGTCGTTTACACTCTGCCTACCTCTGGATAAAGGCGTGATTTTATGTATATCTTCGGAATAAATTAATAGCATAGCTATTCTAAATCTGGAAGTCATTTGACGCAGTCGATGACATCTATCTCGTATTTCCAAGAAATACATCTTACATATTATGAAATTATTTGAAAATTTTCACAGTATATATTTACCCTCTCATCGAAGTTACATCCACTGCGGTCTCAGATAAAACTCCATTTGCACCAAGAGCTACTCGAGCGAATTTCACAATCCCCACTTTATATACGTTTGAAAACGTTCGAAAGCAACAGATAGCGGGCTACAGTCCAACTACTCTTTAAATGAACGCGGCGATAAGGGGAACGAACCACCATCTTAAGATTTGTCATTGATTTGATAGTTCTCCTTATAATCTGAAGGTGGTAGGGTTTTGCGCAAAGCCCGTCTGGGGAAGTACCACCCTCTTGCCTATTTCTGCTGAAGTGTTCGCACTTCTGTGTTTCATTCTGAAGGGCAAGAGAGCCAGTGAAATTACATTCCCTCTTAGGTCTTACGGTATGCAACGCACCCTGCTATTTCACTAGGATGTAGTGTGATTGTAGTCGGTGTGTCAGTCGGATAGGCTACGGTTACCATCAGATGGACCATATGATTAGTGGAGTTTATTTTTTGATGTTATACAAACATAAAAAATATGCAGAGCCCCCTTACATGTTCACTAAAAACCGTGTCGAACTCTACTTCAGTTGCACGCGTATTGACAAAATGACAAAACCAACTGCGTAAGACTTAACCCGAGTACGCATTAGGCTCGCTTCATTGGCCTCTCAAGTGCTGATGGAAGTGATTGCCCGGATTTACTTTAACAATACCTTGCTCTTTAGGGCTGGCGAATTAAACAATATTTTTTTTGGTCAAACTGTCTCAAAATCACAAAGCCCCAGTTTGGGCGCCAACTAATAAAAAGTTCGTTGCTCGTTTTATATCAATTTTTTCTTCTTAATTGAAACAATACAGACGAAGAGTATTGAAACAGCGAAAGAAAATACTACCCTGGAACTTCATTATAAGATCCTATCAAAGATATCGCTGAATCATAATTGTCGTACGTCATGTCGAAGACAAAAGCTATCAAATTCCAAATTTAAACATATCATTGTCTTTATTGACATCCCTACGTACCCCCAATCGCAGAATAAGATTACAAACAAATGCACGTCCCAACCTATAGTCGACCTTTAACAGTCGTATTTGAGTTTATTGTTCTCTGGCAAGTATGAACCTTGTATTTAGACGTTTGGAAAAGAATCATTGCATCTGCTTATTCGGATTTCATGTTTCATTGATTGGCATTGTTAAGTTGCAAGGGTAAGTGGGGTACTCTCGAATGTTTTTCAGAAAATTTTCGAAAAATAGAGACAATTATTTGATAAGGGCATTTTTTTTCTTCGGATGATAGGCTCTCTTTGGGTTTTGATCTACTTCAATGGGCACTTGCAAAAGATTCTTGTTTACTCTTAGATTTAGTCGTATCAATTGTGTATTGGTTTCAAACGCTTGATTATTTACGTTTTACGATAGTGAGTAATTTTCGTTTAAATACAGACCTACATACATAGATAAACCACTTCTCTATCCCTAATTGCGAAGCAGAGCGTCAACGACCTAAACAACGGTTAGTACCTACAGTTTATATTAAATAGGTAGGTAAGTTAAAAAGTTTCTTGTTTCACTAGATAGAAGCGGTGCTTGCTTCCCGAATGCATAAAGGCCTAATATTTTTATAAGTAAAAGTAAACTGACTTCTTTTGGGTGTGTTCACCTATATTGGCACCATTTTCTCTGTCACTTGTGCTCTAGAATAGAGTCAAGGGCCAACTTGCTGCAATTAAAAATATATATCTTTAGTATAATTAGAATACCATCTGGAGAGCCCGATGGGGTAGTACATAGGGTCGCTGCCTCCTGAGGGAGGTCGTGGTTCGAATCCCATCACGTACCAACGTATTTTTAGTTTTTGAATGTCATATGTACGCTGCTTTGTCTGTGCTTTGGAAGGCACGTTAAGCCGTTGGTCCCGGTTAATATCGTTCAATACCGCAGATATAAGTCATTGAGCCATGTCAGAGGCCAGTGCCAAGCATTGGCGGCTTGAAAACTCTGACCTAATCTAGAATTGGGTCTGGTTTCCCTTCTGGGTTGTGGGAATCAGATGGAAGTCGTAAAGTGTAAAAACCAGTCGAGGGTACTTCAGTCCCCTAGATTAGGTAGCCGCCCCGTGAGATACGGGACAAGAAGGCTAGGTAGATGAATTAAAATACCGTCTCAAATATCATAAAGCGTTACAACTTACCCTTAAACCTGTTGTAAACATTAACAATTTCGTGTGGAACTATTATATTACATGTAATAACATTGTGAGAGCGACCACAGCAATAATAATAAAATATTAGTGGGAATGCCGGGCTGCGTCAACTTTGCTCACTGACATGTGATACGGCACAAAGATCTCTGATTATGATCGCTATGTTACATACAGGGTGTCCCAACGTACATACATACTTATTTCGCGGGTAGGCGTCGCAAAAAAAAAAAAAAACCTAAATTTATTACTTACCAAATATTAATTGTCATATGTTTTGGTTTAATTAACTCCTAAGCCTACTTGCACTTGCCTTATAAATAAATTTCTACACTTTGTTCGACTTGTAACTACTTTTACTGCACTGGACTACACTGTACTGTCATCATGGACCTGTCTGAACAACTCAGTGCCCATGGAGACGGAATCCCAAAGCTGCACTCGCAAATGGGGGACGTCGAGGAGCAGCTTATGAAGGCTACATCTTCACCTAACGCTGCTGCACATTCGGATCTGGCTGCGCTGTCTCGGGACTTTCATCAATTCAAGAGTGTGGCAAGTTCTCAACTTAAAGCAAAAACTAACTTGCTGTCCTTGGGTCTCGACCGCCATGAGATTTTCTTGCGCCGGACGGTTCTGTTGTTTCAGGGCATTGCTGAAAATAAAGAAGAACAGTTGAACAAGGTAATCACTAACGTATTAACCGACAAAATAAAATTGACAAAAATTACCTCTGGTGATCTGCAACTCTGTCATCGTATGAGGACCTCCTCATCGAAGCCACGTTCCATGATCTTGACCGGAGACGCCTTCTCACTGTATGGGACGTATGGGACTCCAAAACGGTGATTAGGGGCTCTGGGATCATCATTTCTGAGTTCTTGACCAAGTCTCGGCACACGGTGTTTGTTGCTGCTCGTCAGAATGTAAAATAACCCATATTTTGCCCGAAAAGACCCGCAAGAAGATTGAGGCATTCAGCGAATTGCAGAAGATGATCAAGCGGTTTTCGGATCCCAAGTACTCGACGCCTGGCAACTCCAAGTCTACGCCGCCTCACACCAGTAACTGGTGACAAGGCGCAATTTGCTGCTGCTGTCGTGAAGAAGCAAGCACCAGCTGCGACTAAGCAACCAGCGATTATTACAGCGATTTACGTAGGATATTTATTTATAATTTTATGTTTCGGATATATATATATATATATTTAGGATGTTTATAGGTATCTATTATATATTATAAATATATATTTATTATATATAATATTAAGCATTATTTTGTATATATTTATATCTAGTATTTATGCGTTCGAATTTGAGTTGTTAAGTATATTATTTTGTCTATGTCACGTTATATAATCGTTTCAAGTACCTATCTTAGTTTACCTGCAAGCATTATTGTCTCCTCTAGGTTTATCAAAGGTTGACTGGAAAAGATCCCTTAACGGGATAAGTCCGCCTTTGTGCCACTATTGTTTTAATCTTCTTGTATTTTAGTTTTAAGATTTTTAAGGTACAATAAAGAGCTTACATACATACATACATAACAATACAATATATATTTCACGTAACTAATACGCTAACAAATACTATAATATAAATATAACACAATACTAAATTATTTATTTCACGTCAAAGATGACACAACACACAACACTTAGCCTGATAAGCCAGCCAGCACTTCAAAATCAAATTAATTTACTTGCCGCGGTTAGGTGGATAAAAATAATTAAAGTGTACAAAATTACCGATGAGACACAACATAACAAATTAAACAATAAAGTATTATTCTAACCAAACAACATTTAAACTAACAAAAAGTAACAACAACAAAAATACAAGAAGATTAGAACACAAACACTAGTAAAAAACTCACTATACATTTTTAACTCTTCTCTCTTTGTTTGAACAAGAAACAAGAAGTAAGTTTAAAATAAATTAATAAAAAAAGCAGAAGGTACCACTATTGACAAGCGCAAGCAAAAACGTCAGATAAATGTCAAATTCATTACTCTCTTTACAAAATGTTAATAAAAGCAAGAAGACAGCAATATAAAAATGCGGTCACAAAAGAAAAAACAGGGCAAATGTGTTGTTTACTTCCACGAACGAAATATTGAAAAACATATAACCCGACAAAATCAAAAGACACACCGCGTTACTTCCAATTGCTCAGTCGGTTCCCTGAAGCATCGGTCACTCCACTCGCTGGTTGCTTAGTCGCAGCTGGTGCTTGCTTCTTCACGACAGCAGCAGCAAATTGCGCCTTGTCACCAGTTACTGGTGTGAGGCGGCGTAGACTTGGAGTTGCCAGGCGTCGAGTACTTGGGATCCGAAAACCGCTTGATCATCTTCTGCAATTCGCTGAATGCCTCAATCTTCTTGCGGGTCTTTTCGGGCAAAACATGGGTTATTTTACATTCTGACGAGCAGCAACAAACACCGTGTGCCGAGACTTGGTCAAGAACTCGGAAATGATGATCCCAAAGCCCTTGATCACCGTTTTGTCCCATACGTCCCATACAGCGAGAAGGCGTCTCCGGTCAAGATCATGGAACGTGGCTTCGATGAGGAGGTCCTCAAAGGATGACAGAGTTGCAGATCATCAGAGGTATTTTTTGTCAATTTTGATTTTGTCGGTTAATACGTTAGTGATTACCTTGTTCAACTGTTCTTCTTTATTTTCAGCAATGCCCTGAAACAACAGAACCGTCCGGCGCAAGAAATTCTCATGGCGGTCGAGACCCAAGGACAAGCTAGTTAGTTTTTGCTTTAAGTTTGTTGAGAACTTGCCACACTCTTGAATTGATGGAAGTCCCGAGACAGCGCAGCCAGATCTGAGTGCGTTCATAAGCTGCTCCTCGACGTCCCCCATTTACGAGTGCAGCTTTGTGATTCCGTCTCCATGGGCACTGAGTTGTTCAGACAGGTCCATGATGACAGTACAGTGTAATCCAGTGCAGTAAAAGTAGTTACAAGTAATGTCATCCCAGAGACTGAGATGTACCACCAATGTTTTCCAATTTGATTTATTATGTTTTAATGATCTGCAATAAATGGTTACTTAGTAGTTACCATTAAGTTTTTTTTACCTTAGCTTATTTTTCTACTTGGTTGTATACAAAATCTCTAAATTCTTACCAGTCGGTCGGTAATTATTTTGTTTGAAAACTCATGGCCTATTCGAATTCTTACCTAAATGGTATATGGACTCTGAGATTTCTATTAAAAATGTAGGACTATTTGTTATTTTCATTGTTTTTTTTTTTACATATTCATGTGCGAATAAAAAGTTCTAGAGGTAAAATAAAGGTTAGTTATGCGTGGATTGTGAATCCTATAAGTGTATTTGTACGAGACAACCTGTTATTACTATCCGGGACAACCTGTTATTTGCTATCCGTATCATAAAAGTGTAACTTTATTTATTTTAGGGAATGTAATGTAACGTTGAGCGAGGGCGTATGGTTTCAAGACAAACCTGACTATATAGGTTTTATGATACCATTTTATTAAATCACTGTAATGTTTGTGCATATTAATACACGAAAAAAAAAAACTAACAAATGTTAATTTATTTATTAGTTATTGGTTGTCTGAATATCAATAAATAAAATAAATAAATAAATGACCAGCGGATGTTTTCCAAGAAATGTAGGCCTTCGGTGTGCATCAGCTAAATGTATTTCTTAAAAAATAGTTTAAAGAGCTACAAGCATTATTGCAAACACATAGATTTTTGGCGGCAATGTATTACGAGAAAAGGTGTTTTGAAATATAAAAAAATGGTAACATTGATTATATACTTGTCCCCACCATTTTTATTCGAATACACCCACAAAATTGTCGTTTTATATGAATCGACGACGGTGAATGGGGTATCCGAACATTATAAATGTAGCCATGAACATGAAGGATGTTATACCACTTACTAGGTCTGTATTAAAAAAAAAAGCCCTAGAATCACCCCACATTTTATATAATACTTAAGAGGAATATTAATATTAACAACAAAAAATACGATTATCATATGTTATTCTAATAAAGATCCATAAAATGTGACTGTGCCGATTATTTAAAAAATATAGATAAATGACTTTACAAACACTCATAGTATCTAAGAAATAAAAAATAAAAAAACCGCGGGAATTAAAACTTTTTATACTTGTCATGACAACTGCTGTCAAACTTAAGCACAGATTAAAAAATATCGAGTGGTTGCCCGGCAAAACAGGATCAGGAATACCACTATATTGAATTCTTGTCACAAGTTGAGCCGAAATGCCGACCATAATTTCAATAACATCACCCTGTACACAGTAGGGGTGATTTGACAAGCAATAGTCACCAGGCTCCCGCGTTATTGAGCCTGCTGATATTACTTACGCCCGGATACATTTGAAATAAGCCAACGATTTCATACGATACTTGACAGGTACAGAAAGAACCACGTAACTTTTTTTTTCACAATACATATATAAGTACAGTCTCCATAATATAAAATTGTATAATAAACAAATTTCCATAAGAAACATTAGTCAATTAATTACAAAAGAATATTGACCTCCTCCTATACAAAGGCCCTGCTTGATTAACTGTGGAAGTTACATTTTTTGTATTATTTTCGCCCGATGTGTTAACTTTAATAAATATCAGACCCACTGTTAGGCCCGTATTTATAAAGCGATCTCAAGATCGAGCGCAGTATTAAGTATGGATTTGACAGGTCATAAGTGCTGATTATAATTACGAGCCTTAGATCCCACGTAAATAAACTATTGTCAATCTGCCATTGTCATTTGATATGGCTATTCAAGGTTCGTATTTATGAAGCGATATCAAACTTGATAGCAGTATTAAGTATAGATTTGACAGGCCAGTTTGTACTGAAATGACATTTCTGATACAAATTCAAACTCGCTGTCTCTCATGAGACCTGATTACAAATACGGTCCTAAATATCGATGTATAGGAGTCGGTAGTAAAATAAATAGCCCGATGGTGTAGTGGATAGGGCCGCTGCCTCCTGAGCGGGAGGTCGTGGTTCGAATCCCACCACGTACCAATGTGTTTTTCGGTTTTCGAATTTCATATGTACGTTTATTCGGTGCTTTTTCCGTGCTTCGGAAGGCACGTTAAGCCGTTGGTCCCGGTTAATATCGTTTAATACCGTAGATATTAGTCGTTAAGCCATATCAGAGGCCAGTGCAAAGCATTGGCAGCTTGAAAACTCTGACCTAATCTAGGATTGGGTCTGGTTTCCCTTCTTGGTTGCGGAGGTCAGATGGCAGTCGCTCTGTGTAAAAACCAGTACCCTCGTTCAATCCCCTAGATTAGGAAGCCGACCCCGTGAAATACGGCATAAGGCTAGGGAGATAATGAGGAGAGTCGGTATTATTCACTTAATGATTCAGTTTTGTTAGGCGCAGATATTTAGTCAACTTTGACGCAACCATTATTGAAAACTACAAATTGCATATAATTATTATTGGTATTTACGTGTTGGTAATTTAATAGTCAATACTTCATTCTTTAAACACTTTGTCCTGATTAGCAAGGTTTTTCTGGAAATTGCAATTTTCTGTCAAACGGTACGTTTTTAAGGGGAAGAGGGGTGACACCGGTAGGGTACGGTTATGGAGGGTGGTGCAGTTTAAAGTACTCACTCTGGCATCATCAAAAGTTAATTGTGTATTTTGCCGCCCAAATTTCTACAATAAGCATATTCATTACAATACAGGAAACCCATACAATAACACAAACATAATCCCACACAATGTCCTCCCCATTGGAAGAAACGACCGTACAATATCAACATAAAACTTAGCTGTTTGATATAATAACAAGTGTGGAGAATCGTGCGGAAAATAATACTGCCAAAATAATATTTCTCGGACCTGTATTTAATGAGACACGGCTCATAATGCTTTGTTAGCCCTATTATTATTGCTTGCATTATTTTGTGATTGCTAAAGGTTGTTACTGCAAAATTTTTGGTAGTTTGTATCAGGTTGTCTTCTTCTTGTTCTTTTCAAGTGGGTATCGAGTTGGACGACCTGATGAATCCTGGTTCCAGAGTTTTTAAACCACCTAAATAGCACAGTCAATAGACCTCTAACATGGTTTCTGGTACTAACATCTATAAAAGACAGCGAACTGGTCCGACGGCTTAACGTGCCCTCCGAAGCACGAAATCCTTTTCTTTTTCGGAGAGTCATTTGATTCAGCCTGCAATATCTTAACCAAACTTGATCGAGATTTTCAATCGCCGGAAAATATACTTAGGCGCGTATGTATCAAGCGATCTTAAACTTGAGACCAATATTAAAGTATTGATTTGACAGGCCAGTTTGTACTGAAATAACATTTCTGATACAAACTAAAACTCGCTGTCACTCATGAGAGCTGATTATAAATACGGGCCTAAAAATATTTAATGTTATTTTATTGCAATAGTCAATGTTGTTACAACATACCTACGTGAGAATACGGTTTACATAAGAAATAATACGTAAACAAATTCTAAATCTTTAACATGTAATGAACACACGTGAAACCTGCTTTAACGAACGTAATTACATTTCGTGTAAACGCCAATTAATTCAATATTACAACGATATTAATACTCAACAATCTCTATACTCTGTTATTTATCTGAAATGAAGTAGGTATTTAATAGAATTACATTTCAATCTCGAAATTTAACTAAGTAACCCTACAATATTCGATCCGATAATGTATTTCCAAGTGCCCTCTCCCAAATTAATAGCAAACAAAGTCACCTTGCCTATAAAGACAATATAATTAACTCAAAAGCTAGAGGGTCTATTCAAATGATGTATGTGGATGACTTGTTTTAAAATTTTCGGCACATTGCTGTTCAACCACTAAAAAACTATAGCAAAAGTTTTTTTTTTATTACTTACTTTACAATGACCTAAGTTTTATTTTAAGAATTATTGGCACTTACAATGCTATTTTTATTTCATATAATATGAAAGAAAGAAAACCTGCGGACCTCGAGACTAATGGATCGGCATTCGAGTACTGCCAGAAACTTATATGTTTTTTTTATTGTTTAAACAATTGTTTTTCTTCTCATGTCGGGTAAACTTAATTTTAAACTATTGAATAGATCAATAGGTAAAACTTTATACTTTTTGGTGAGGCTATCAAATCAAAATAGGTAATTATCATTTGAATACGTATTCACGGAAGCTAGTACAATTTATTTCAAATTGTTCTATTTTTTTTTAAATCAAGAAATAAATACGTTACGGTAAAAAAAATAAGTAAAAACGGCACTATCTAACCTCTCAAAAGCGGCAATGTATTCATAACAAACCTCCGTCGTGAAAGAATGATCTCCCTTTAAACGTATGCCCAGCCCGATGGATACTCACATAATGGACGCCTATTGTAGGATGGTGTTTACTAAACGCAATTATTGGCCGCCTCCATTTTGCAATATGAGATTTAAGACCCAAATTAACTGAATTAGAAATTTGATGATAGGTGGCCGGGGCAGTCCCGATTGCCCCTTCGAGTTATTTAGCCAGCCGGCCATTATTTTGCTTGTGCTATTTGCTATTGATGATTAAAGGAGATGGTACCCGCAAATTGGCTCTCCCGCCCTTCCCTTCATATACCTACTTAGTTGGTAAGGTAGCAATAAGTTCCTACCTACAAGAACGCAGTATCATCATCTCCCTAGCCTTATCTCGTATCTCACGGGGTCGGCTTCCTAATCTAGGGGATTGAACGAGGGTACTTGTTTTTACACAGTGCGACTGCCATCTGACCTCTGCAACCTAGAAGGGAAACCAGACCCAATCCTAGATTAGGTCAGAGTTTTCAAGCCGCCAATGCTTAGCACTGGCCTCTGATATGGCTTAACGACTAATATCTACGATATTAAACGATATTAACCGGGACCAACGGCTTAACGTGCATTCCGAAGCACGGAAAAAAGCACCGAATAAACGTACATATGAAATTCGAAAACCGAAAAACACATTGGTACGTGGTGGGATTCGAACCACGACCTCCCGCTCAGGAGGCACCGGCCCTATCCACTACACCATCGGGCTCTCAAGACAAGAACGCAGTATATATTTTTTAAATAGAGAAGACAATACTACTGCCAATTCCTTATGACTTTGATGACTCCTGCGAGAAAATATTGGGTGGTTCTAATACCTCAGGCCCAGCATCACAGTATGTTTCAACGTTCGAAATCGAATAAGTTTTTACTAACTAGCCAGTTTTAGAGTAAAGTAGAGATATCATCCTCACAGTCTGCTTGCAAATTTTAAATGTAGAAGGCTTTCAACAAATAAAACAGTAGAAAAATAAAAAACCAGCCAGCTCACGTCCATCCCTTATCCTATTTGACTCGGCCGTATTTGTAACAAGTTGGAATGGAAGGGCAACCATCAGAGTGGCTCCAAAAGTCCATTGATGCGTCCATAATAGAATTATCTCTTCAAAGTTTGCGCGAATTTCTCTCTCGGTGACAAAGGTCGCTTTAATTTTGTTAGCCTAGCACTAAAGGGATTCGAGAGTCTACGTCCCTAGGACAATTAGGTGTATGCGAAAGGTTTGCAAAAAGCTAACTCGGCATTTTTTTTTAAAGAACTTTTAAAGAATATAGAAGTCTAATGTAACTGACTTGTTGAAAATAAATCCAATTCGTATAATATTTATGAAAATGATATTCACTGTAAAGTTTTAAAAAGAAATATTTTTCTGGTATCTATTAAATGTTTTAACCAAGACGCTCTATATATTTTTACGGTTGTACATCTTCGTTAAAGTAAACGTACACCTTTATTTTGTATAATTCGGTGCAACAAATAATAATTCGTTCATTGAAACAATAAACATTATATCTGAATAGTATGAGCTACCGGAATCATTTGGGATCACAATAATAATTATAACTGAAATCAAAGCTAGCCCAGCGATTGACCGAACACGAACAAAGCTTTGATCTCTCATCTGGCATTATTCGATTATTCTGCCCTATTATTATTTTGTGGTTTAGGCAATTGATTCATTGCTGCAATCCTCAGGGAAGTAGCATTATGTGCTTTGTATTTTATCATACTTTCTAAATAAGCGTAATCAAGATTATTTTTATTTGAAATTGGGATACCTACATGGCATTGGCGGCTTAAATTGAAACCTAATCTAAGGGCTGTATTTATAACCAGCTCTCATGACTGACAGCGAGTTTGATTTTGTATCAGAAATGTCATTTCAGTACAAACTGGTCTGTCAAATCCATACTTATTATTGCTCTGAAGTTTGACATCCCTTCATAAATACGAGCTTAGGATTGGGTCTGGTTTCCCTTTTGGATTGCGGAGGTCATATGGCAGTCGCTCTGTGTAAAAACCAGTACCCTCGTTCAATCACCTAGATTAGGCTAGGGAGATGATGGTATAGTTACATTCTAACTATACATTAGGTGGTACATGACAGAATCAGAGTCGACAGTAGATCGAACCAAAATCTAACCCATAATAAAGCCTGTTAACTCTTATTTTGACAAACTGGATTTCAACCAGGAACAAATATAATTGAATTACATTGTAGAAAAAAGCAGTGGAACAAACTTGTAAGTACGTAGTAGGTATTATATTTCGAAATTAATTTTAACAAGCAACAATTCATTCCAAATCTTACCTTTCAGCCACGTCTTTTCCAAAAATCTCCAACGAACTGGTCAGATTAACCCCGACTATCTTCAACAACAATAGGGCAAATCAGGAACACTATTAGGTGCAATTTGCGATTCTCCCGGTCAACTAGCATCGGAACAATGGTGTCCCCTACAGACCCTGGTCCGATTTAAACAAGGGTTTTTGGACCGTTTTGCCCCAATTATTGTCCATGTGTAATTATATCCGCCGAAGCTATCTGAGACAGGGGCGATTTACAATGAGCTTGTGTATATTGTCTGCAAAAAACCGACTGTGTTTTCAACATTTCAGAAAAAAAAAATTGTTAGGCACATTAAAATGTCGAACTTTTATTTAGGTTAATAAATCAACCATACAATAAAAAAATTAACAATTTTATAAAAAAAAACTACGATATTACCGGACTGTTTACGATGTTTACTACTTTATTATTGACTAGCGACCCGCCCCGGCTTCGCACGGAAATCATCAGTGTTTCTCTACTATATTATGCATGTATTTTACAAATAAACCTTCCGCTTGAATCACTTTATCCATTAAAAGAAACCGCATCAAAATCCGTTGCGTAGTTTTAAATATTGCATACATAGGGATATACGGACAGAGAAAGCGACTTTGTTTTATACTATGTAGTGATTACTTATGAGTAGAAGGCCTAAGTAAACTAGCAAATTATATCACAATCTTTCTTTCATTCATATTTTATCTTCATAAATGAACTTTTCCAACATGCAAATCCATTTGGTTGAGAACTTTTCCTGTAAACATTAATCAGGTTTTGAAGAGGTTCATTTACAAAGAAGTAAACGAGAAAACTTTCATCAAATGCTTCCAATCAGCCCGAACACAATAGAGCCGAGCAAAATACGAAATAAGATATTCAAACGAATATACACACGATCTGATTTTCATTACGACGGATTTTTATTTGTATCTTAATACTAAAATATGCATAGAATTGTTTTGATCGTAACTAATATAACAAAGATAAAGTTGAAGATGGTGGAAGGTTAGGGTTACCCAAATGAAACATAATTATTAACTTTCGCTTTGAACAGAATTGACTTCTTTAAATGGGGAGAAATATTCGAAGCCAAATAAACCACTACCTCAGTCCACGTCTTACGGAAATTATTTTTTATATTGACACGTTTGAAACCAATCTTTTCAATGCATGGTTCCGCCTCGAAATAAAAATAATATACCTAAGTAAATTATCAATTATTTATGAGTAGGAGGCACATCTAAACTAGCGAATTATTTCACAACAGAATCAGTCTTTCATTAATATTTTTATCTCCCTTTGCAGTGGGACATTTCAGGCTAAGTAAAAAAAAACACTTCTACATACATACATATAACCACGCCTTTATCTTTATTAAGGTAGGCAGAGCGTAAACGGCCTAAACAAAGGTAATCCTCCACGTCTGACAAAGTTTAGAGGATAACTTAAGATAGGTATATTTCTATAGTGACAGGTTGTCAGCCCATCGCCTAAATTACAATATACTAAACTCTCGGATCCCTTAGCTGTTTTTTACAGCAAGAGGACATGCAGCTGGCACATTCTATGTTTTTCTCTTACTCCCAGGCCTGCATATAACAAATATCACTCTTGTATCACCATTTCCACGATATTATAGACCTGATTTTATAAGACTTTGTATCACCGATGTTTTATGAAAACTATCGGTAAAACTACCCTCCATTCATCTATTATAGTAAAGTCGTCTGCAGACGCTATTTGCCAGTGATTAAGAGTTTCTCCCTGCTATCAATGAAGTAATGAAAATTTGTGGTGTTTTGTATTGTAGGTTTTAGAAACATGGTCGTTATAGTAGTCTTTTAATTATCCGATCTATGATCATCTATATTAGGTAGCCGAATCCGAGAGGTACGGATATCCCTAGCCTTATCATGTATCTCACGGAGTCGGCTATCTAATATAGGGGATAATAGATCGGATCTTATTATGTTATATCACTATTTCCACGATATTATAGATCGGACGGATCCGATTATTTTTTATCTTCCATGCTGGCCTGGGAGCGAGTGAAAAACATAGAACGTTCCAGCTGCATTTCTTCCCGGACATTCTGTAAAAACCTGCTAAGGGATCCGAGGGATTCAGTATATTGTAATTTAGGCGATGGACGGACAACCTGTCACTTCAGCAATATACCTACAAAAATCTATCTTAAATAACCCTCAAAACTTTGTCAGACGTGGCGAAACGACCTTTGTTTAGGTCGTTTACGCTCTGCCTACCTCATTAGGGATAAAAGCATGATTATATATACGTATGTATGAATGTATAAATGTAATTTTGTGTTTGTTTTCATATCTATAGTGAGTGAAACGCGTCAATTTAATATGATCTCTTACGTAGTAATAAAAATATACCTTTACCTAACATTCTTACATAGATTTTGTGACATGAAAGAAAATAAATAATAATTAATAATAAATTTATGCTAATTTAGAACAATGTCAATTTACTTTGTAATTTATCTTCCTTCCCTTATCAACACCCTCCTTCTCAATATATCTTATTTACCTAATAGCAGTATAATGTTTGTCCATTCGTATGATTTACGTATTAATTCCGATTCTCTTAGCTCGGTTCGGTTGTCACAGAATGACCCCCCCGGAAGTGGTCACCCATCCTGCTCTCCATTTCCGGGCCTTTGCCAAACTTGGACGTGGGACATGTCGCTGACATTTGCTTTTTGGGGTTGGTCTTGTTTATGATATTTTATGATAATGTCATGCTCAAATAATCACTACATAGAATAAAACAAAGTCGCTTTCTCTGTCCCTATATCCCTATGTATGCATAACTCTTTAAAACTACGGAACGGATATTGATGCGGTTTCTTTTAATAGATAGAGTGAATTAAGAGGAAGGTTTATATGTATAATACATGCATAATGTAGTAGAGGAACACTGATAATTTCCATGCGAATCCGGGCGGGTCTAATATAAGGGGATAAAAGCTTCTTTTTTTTAGTTTTTTGTCAACCGTCATTTCTATAGTTCAACCTTAGCAAGATCTTGGACTAAATAAATGTTATTTGACTATAAATAAAATCTACTAAATTGGGTTGCCTGGAAGAAATTGCTACCTTAGCAATAAGGCCGCCTATGTTGTACTTGTTTTTTGTTGTTATCTGTTGTGTTGTATCATTTGTGTTCTTACGTGCAATAAAGTATTTTTATGTTTATGTTTATGTTATTTAGTTTTTTGTCATGCTTGATGATGATAGTAGTGCATATTCATACTGCTAATTATGTTGTTATAATTATTTATCAAAACTTCTTTTCTTTACATACCTATTTATTTATTTCTCAATTTATCCTTGTTAACAATAAATAACCAAAAACCAACCCTATCTGGGTGCTTGCAAACCTTCTGTTCTGTAGCTGATTTGCAAAAAACCTCATTATGTTTCATATGAACCTGCATCTTTTTGTAACTAAGCGTATATTTAGTTTTTTTTTGGAGTGGTCAAGCCCTACGTAGTTCTTAAAATACAGGGCTAGATGTCGCTAACGTCATCGCCATGACGTATACACATAAAAGTGTTGATAAATTCGTAACTCCCTCTATCGTTTCTGTAGCTCAGTTGGTAGAGTAAAGGACCGGCATTCCAGAGACGCAGGTTAGAGTCCTGCCAGAAACTAATTTATTATTTTCTTTCTTTAATATTAAACGTATATTTCGTCTCAAAGCACAGTACTTACTCATATTAACCTCATATTTTCTCGTCACGAATCCTTTTAATACAGCATAAGCCGCATACGTTCGGCCAGACGGAAGTGAGTGTATATGAGACCAAAAATAGTACGGAAGATGACATTGGTTTGCTATCTCTGAATATATTTGTAACTGTTTGAAAGTGAAAAAACTTTTATGAGTTTTATTTTATTATAAGGCACAAAAATAAAAATATCATCAGAATCAGTGGAATGTTACATCGCTTATAGACAAAAAATACAGATAGTTCGGGCAATTTCTTCCATCCTGGACTGGGAGAGATAGAAAAACCTAGAATGTTCCAACTGCCCTCAGCCCATCGCCTAAATGGCAATATACGGAATCCCTCGGATCCCTTAGCTGGTTTTTACAGCATGCCCGGGAGGATATGCAGTTGGCACATTATATGTTTTACACTTGCTCCCAGTCCAGCATGGAAGGAAAACAAAAAAAAAGAATCTTTAATAAAAAAATTGTGGTGCTACGCTTCGTAGACTAGTGCTACATACGAGTATGCTACGACTTTTGTACTCTTATCATATTATTATTTTTGTACTCTACAATGATTAGAGTAGACATTGATAAAAATCTATTTTTTTTCTGATGGTTGTCTGCTAATATTATACTGTCTCGGTTCCCGAGGTGTTTCTTATTTTACTATCGTTTTATAAACCCGTATTTTCTGACCGTACAGAAATGATTACCGGGCAGTCAGGCTGCGACCAACTTATTTACCATTCTAGCAGCATTTGTACGACGCCGATTTTAGACACTATAGTGTAACTACCCATGTATAGTAAACCGTAGTGTCTGACCGTACTAAAATGATTACCGACATGTCCGGGGTCCAGAAATGATTACTGGGCAGTCAGGCTGTGACCAGCAGCATTTGTACGACGCCAATTTCGGTAATTTACTAAGAGATTCTTACATACTGACGATGCAATGTACTTAGTTGGACTTTTTATGGGTAGTGATATAGATACTCCGTCATTTTTTTATAACAAAAAAAAACTAAAAATCATAGAGCTTTTCTGTGAACAAGTAACTATCGAGTATTTAACTTAATCAAATGATACTATAAAAAAATCACTATTTTAAATGTTTTACGTATGCTAATTTTTTTTTTTTTTAAATGTTTTATTTAATACAGCGTGTAGATGAAATAAACGGCTTATTATTAGTTTGATAAACCTCACTCGTTAGTTCACCTCTAATATCGGATACACATGAAAACTGACCAAAAATACACACATTTAGCCCCGTCGCCCTCATAAGTCTTCAATAATTTTTCCTACTCGCCTGAGGAAAGAAACCTGCTCCCGGTGATCAAAGACCTTCCGCTGATCCCTAATATTTCACTTATAATTGGTTTATACTAAGCTCTGGGTTCCGTATGCCGCTTTGATCCGGCCACTGTATTAAGTCCCTTTAGATGTATGGTGAACATTATTTGTGGAGATGTGGTGGGCGATTTTTGAGAGAGGCATTGTTTTTTTTTACATACATACATATAATCACGCCTTTGTCCCTAATGGGGTAGGCAGAGCGTCAACGCCCTAAACAAAGGTCGTTTCGCCACGTCTGACAAAGTTTTAAGGGTTATTTAAGATACATTTGTAGGTATTTCTGTAGTGACAAGTTGACAGCACGTTGCCTAAAATGCAATATACTGAAACCCTGAAATCCCTTAGTTGGTTTTTACAGCATGGCCGGGAGGAAATGCAGCTGGCACACTGTATGTGTTTCTCTCGCTCCCAATCCAGTATGGAAGGTTTTTTTTTGAGAGGCCGAAAACCTTTCTCTTGAATCGCACTATCTATTTAAAAAAAAAAACATCAAAATCCGTTGCGCTGTTTTGAAGATCGAAACATACATAGAACAGACAGACAGTGGGAAGTGACTTTGTTTTATACAATGTACTGATTGATTAATACAGAGCGCAGAGGAAAATGTAGTGGAAAATTTGTTTTTTCTACGAATATCAACGAACCATGTCTAAGGTCCGTAATTATAAACAGCACTTGAGACTGACAGCTAGTTTGAGTTCGTATCAGAAACATAATTCCAGTACAATGTGGCCTGTCGAATCCATACTTAATTTTGCTCTCAATCTTGAGACTGCTTTATAAATACGAGCCATGGTGAGATGAACAGCCAGCCGACAAAACTATAGATAGAATCATTTTATATACTAGATGACATTATGTAAAATTCAAAACCAAAAATACATCGCTGTTTAAAATCATAACCACCACGCGTACGGAGTCGCAGGTACAGCTAGTCATTTTATATTTAGCAAACTTTTGTATATTTTAAACAGCAATTAAAATATTTCATATAGGTACTCTGAACTTCTTACCCAGGTAACTGTTACTGAGACATTTTTTCCATCTTTTTCCCGGCACTTGTTTTTTTTTCTTCAAAACTTTGCTAGTTACAATATTGCAAGATTCTCAAGAATTGCACCCTTGAAGGGGTCTCAGCTTTGGTCAACGACGTCATTTGCTATTTGAAGGATTTTGCGGTTACAGGAAATATTGGACGTAAATCTTTTTTACTTACCTCCCGAAGACGAAATGTATGGTAAGGTATTAACTTAATTTTCTTTGATGAAAAAGACAGCGGCCATCTTGTTTGTTTTTCAGATATTTGAAATTGACTCTTAACAAAAATACTTGAAATGCATCTAAGTTAATGATTACTAAATAGCATTACAGTTAAAAGTGTAATTGAACTGTAAAATATAAGCTCTGAATTTGAATTTCCCCTAAGAAAACTTTTTCTTTTCAAACACCATAATCAATTATTAAAATAAGCTATGTAGAAATTGACGCCATTTTCGTATCGGTTCCTACTGTTAAAATGTGTTCATAAATAAGATTACTTTCATGTTTTTGCTTTTTGTAAGGTACTTTAGAGTATTGTTAAATATTTAGGTCACTTTAAATAGATGACAAAAAGGTATACGAAATGTGAGCGTAAATGAATTAAGCGTGTCCATGGCTGTGACGGCCAGAATGTTCCATTTCCAATTAGAATGAAAGCCAGGGACGATATGGATATTTTACAAAATGGGAAAATAATCGAATTTCGACTGAATAATGAGAGGACCCTCCATGAATGGTAACAGGAGAGCATACAACACAAAGGGTATTTAACTCGCACTTAGTACTTTTTGCCCATCCCCCCGCCGCGCGGCCCTCCCCCTCCATCACCCTGCCGATTATATTGTCGTTATCGCCCCATAACGTATGCAGAATAAAACATGTATTATCTTCATTGCCAGTATCCATACCCCAGTTCCGTCGGCCTAATCCTTTGATTTATAATACTCCGTTGAAATATAGCCAATGGCCGCAATTTATTTAAATTATTCCACCAGTCAATTAACAGGATAGCTTTTGCGGCGATACAACCCGAGCTCACTGAGTTTAGGCCCGAATTACATATTCCGCTGATGTAATTAAAACGGTATTTCACACTCGAATAGTCTGAAACTTTAGCGTTTCCAATTTGGCGTCAGCGAAAACGTGACTCGCTTGCATGTGTAAAAACTCGACCCAAAATTTATGAGTTTCTGTTTGAATAAAACCCGCATACTTATTAGTGAAGTCAAACACACCTTTTAAAACTCGCACCCTACCGAACTTGGTTCTATTTGAACAGGCAGATTTTGGCCAAACATTGCATTGATACAAATAATTCAGCAGGGAAGCGATATCACGCCGGCGGTTTAGAGAAGTCAGCGCGAAAAGTTGGTTAACTAATATTTTCAGTAAAAAAGCGACGTGGATTAATTCAGCCGCCCGCGTGATACTTATTTACAATAATCCTCCTTGTGGGAGAGCATGAATTGTTAAAATAAATTTCGTTTCTCTCGAAAGGGAGCTGAATAGGGCCGCGCTCGGAAACTTTGCCTCCAATATCGATATTTTTAACGTTTTACGTTGTTTTAAAGTCTGAGCTCCTTTGAGTACTTTAGCAACTTGTGTTTTAGTACTTCAAACGAGAGGTAAATATAAACTTGTACTTATTGCGCCAGACTGCGGAATAGACGGCAGCTTCAGACAAAGTACTGTATAATAAAATACTACATAAATACAAGTGTACAAGACCTCTTTTAATACCAGAAGACATTTTTAGTCTTCTGGAATTATTTAAGTAATTAATTACGTTACTGCAAGATAAAATAATAAGTGAACAAAAAAAAGTAAAAAAAAAAGAAATGAAAGCGTACATATTTTGATGATCTACACCAGCAAATTATAAAATTTATCGTGGAGGGAATATCAAGACAGGAAACGAGTCGCAGGAAACCAATGAGAAGATATTGTGGCCTGCTAAAGAGGAGGAGACAATGTTGCAGCGATTGGCACTCGGCTTGAAAATGCAATAGGTCAGTAAAGGTCAAGAAGATTATACTATCTTCTTCTTCCTGACGTTTTCTGTCCTAGTGCCATCAACGCTACTTGACGTTTTCCGGCTCCATACACTTCACTTTTACAGATTTTTGGCATCTTATGAAAGATCGTTCTTAATGATGTCCATTTTCACGATAACATTTCTGCAATCTACAAGCGTCACTATAAACGTATGCAGACCACACTTTAAAAATTACGTGCCTCACCCCACATCCCTTTTTATAATCCCCAAGAATTCCATTCCTAATGACCCGCCCACAGTAAACGAATACTTTATCCTTCCCAGCCCCATCTTGCCCACCTTTGGATCCGCAACTTTTCTAATTAGACCCAAAAAATATAGCAAACCGCACTCACGATTTATGAGCTTGCCTTTTTAAAGGCTGAAAAAATATTTACGTAGGCCTAAGAATGATTTTGGGTCTGGAATTAACGAACGGGTAAAATGAGAGGATTGAGATGTGAATTACTGAGAAAGGGTCATGATGAATACAATATTTATCTACCTAACTTCAGCATGATACATTGCGTCGATGTACGATCGGTTAATTAAACAGATTATGTGCTATTTCAATGAAAATATGAAATTTCATAAAATGAAAGGAACCAGGTCCAGCAGAACGCCTCCAATGAGTCCAAAGCCCAAAAGCTTTCCGTCGGTATGTTTAGGAACTGCTAGTAACTTCAAAGCTTCTGGATGGCCTCACTCCAGTATCGATTCTGTCTCTGTCAGTTCAAGCTTACTAAAGCAAAGCAACAAAATAAAACCCGGTGCGTCATTGAGAAGCAAGCAAATCAGCTGAAAACTAAATAGCTAACATTTCCGTCTAAATCAAGCTTCTTCTTCATTTGTCGAATGGGTATCGAGTCTATCGACGCGATGAACCCTGGTGTCAGAGTTTTTAAACCGCCTACATGGTTTTTTAAGTAACGACCACTATCAAAGACAGCGACCAGGACCGACGGCTTAACGCTAAATCAAGCTTAATAAAACGATACCATCCAGCTTAACCGTTCTCAGACTGCTATCTAGGTCTATCTTTCATTTATCTAAATACCTTCACTATCTAGCCGGTAGACTGTATCTTAGCATAGGTAAACAGACTCGATGGCCGGGCAGAACGACTAGGGTGCCATAACATTAGCATACCGGGACGGAAATCTCATGATTAACATTTTTATTAAACGCGGATTAACTTTAATCCTTTTTTATTCGTCAATTAGAAACGTTATCGTGGCTCTGGAGCTCGTAAAGAGTTGCAGCTATCGAAGCAATTAACGAAATTACCCCTTGAGATAGATGGCTCGACACTGTTCTGGGAATTTATTTTTGTGCGGTAAAAATTGCGTGATAAAAAGTTTTAAGAATTGTTGTCAAGAAAATTTTAAGCTCCTTTTCAGTCGCCTATTTTATATAGTATTCTCTAAAATGCAAGTTACCGCCTTTATAATAATTATGCAAGTTAACATCGAACTAAAATCTAAGATTCCTTACAAATTTTCATCGGTAGGGTCGACGAGAGAGCAATATGTGAAACAAAATATGTTAGGATAGGATAATATACCACACATACATAGTCATTGTACAGTGTCCAACAAGTTTGGGGTGAATCATTTTGTTAACCGACATTACCATATCCCAGCTGCTTTAGGTCTCAAAATACAGAAAATTAAATATTTCTTATGAAAAATATTTACTAAAATATTATAATGCGCAGTCAATTTTGATAATAAGCATTAAATTTACAGAAAAAATATGTCAACTCTATATATTATTTTGCTTTTTTGTCACTTGTTTTACTCAAATGCAAAGGGTTTCAATATTTTTTCGGTAAATTTTATACTAATTATCTAAATTGACTAAGCATTATAAAAAAATTGGAATGTATCATTCTGAACGTGAGCTATTTGTTTTAGGAAATATTTTAATTTTCTGTATTTGGAGACTTACAGAAGATATGGCAATGTCGGTTAAAAAGTTGATTGACCCTTTGACGTTTAATTTGCACTTAAGTAGAAAAACTGACTAACAAATTTTCCCGATTTTATACATACATACATATAACGCCTAATCACGCCTTTATCCCTATTGGGGTTGGCAGAGCGAAAACGGCTCAAACATAGGTCGTTCCGCCACGTCCGACAAAGTTTTGAGGGTTATTTAAGATAGATTTGTAAGTATATTGCTGTAGTAAGAGGTTGTCCGATCATCGCCTAAATTACAATATACTGAATCCCTCGGAACCCGTAGCTGGTTTTTACAGCATGCCCGGGAGAAAATGCAGCTGGCACTTTCTATGTTGTCCCGATTTTAAGACACCCTTTATAAAAAGAAAAAGCTAAATAATACTTCGTAGCATCCGCGTCCGTCTGTCTCTCGCATTTACATGCAACCATCTTGCGATCTATCTAGATTCTCGAGTCTTAGTATATCTGAAAACCTATCAAAGCTCACTTTGTGCACCTAGACCGTAAAAAGCTTTGATATTAGCCATTCCTTCGATTCGCCTATAAAATATAAGGTTTCGTCTCGCATCGGTCATAAACCATTCGGAAACGAATTGAAGCAGCTAGAATGGTTTGCTACGTGATCAAAAATATGACTGGAATCTTGAAGGAAAATGATTTTATATTTGAAAATTATTTTATGCAGCTTTTTATAATCGTTTACACGAAAGTCTTAACAACTTTACTTTATAAAAAACGGTTAAGTTTAGCCCCTAAGGCTAGACAACGCCCTTTTTTGAAAATTCACATAATACAAGGTGGGATAGTTTTTCTCAATCACGCCTTTTAAATGTTAATTAAATACTTTTAAGCTTTTTTTATTTTATTTTATTTTTTTCGATAAGACAGGAGTTTATTTGTGATCACGTGTTTCTTTTGAAATTAAATTGTACTGACTAACCAAGTAAATAATTCAGCATTTAAGTATTTTTTTAATGAATGATGCCTCAGTAATATTAAATTCAATAAAACGCAGTAAGTGCTAGGCATTTAAGAAAGATTTGAATAGTCTCCCTTTGTTCAGAATTTATATCAAAATGGAAACATTTCATTTACTGTTTAAAACAAAGAACTTGACGGATTCAATAATAAATATACTTTTGCACAGTCAACACAATTATAAATTGGGAATTGAAGTACACATTTAAATAATAACTTGCCTACTCGGTGTCTGCCGAAATGCTAATGAACTCGGGTATTTTATAAAATAAATATTAAACGAAGCGAGTTGAAAATATTTCTGTATAATATTTTCGATAAGGGTGATGAAAATTGAATTATTAATATTAGTAATTTCTTTTTTATTTAATTAAAATTTACTTACCATTAAAATAGTTAAAAACATCTTTGACATACCTAGCTGATTTATTTACCCAAGTTTAAATCCGTTTAAATATGGGTTTATCTAAGCATGTTTCCTAGCAAACAGAACTAGTTTCCAAAACCTGTTTTACTCATTGTCTCATCATAAAGTACTCGTAACAATGTTTAAAAATCTCTTTTTATCCAATACATCAATACACTATATCGAAACATCACTTTGAAAGTATGGTATCATCTCCCTAGCCTTCCCGTATCTCACCGGGTCGGCTACCTAACCTTAGTGATTGCACGAGAATATTGGTTTTTACACACAGCTACTGCCACCTGACCTCCACAACCCAGAAGGGAACCAGACCCAATCCTAGATTAGTTGTTGCTTTTTGTTGCTTCCTGCAATCTTAGATGAGTGAATGCTCAGCACTGGCCTCTAACATGGCTTAGCGAATAATATCTACGGTGATAAACGATATTAACCGGGACCAACGGCTTAACGTGCCTTCCCAATCACGGAAAAAGCACCGAATAAACGTACACATGAAATTCGAAAACCGATAAACACATTGATACGTGGTGGGATTCGTACCACGAATTCCCGCTCAGGAGGCAGCGGCCCTATCCACTACACCATCGGGCTCACTTTGGAAGTATGTATAATCCAATATTACCTATCTGTTAGTAGGTACTTACTCCCCTTCTGCAGACTAGTCTTATTGCTATATGTGCGGTAATCCCTAGATTAATTGGGAGCTCGTGATGGATGCAGCATGATAAATCTGGAGGTAGTCACTCCTTCCATGCCGGCGAGAGAAAAACATAGAATGTGCCGGCTGCATTTCCTTCCGAGCATGCTGAAGAAAACAGCTAAGGGATCCCAGGGTTTCTGTATATTGCAATTTAGGCGATGGGCTGACAACCTGTCACTGTAGCAATATAACTACAATTCTGTCATAAATAATCCTCAAAACTTTGTCAGGCGTAGCAGAACGACCTTTGCCTTTGTTTAGTTCGTTTACGCTATGCCTACCCCATTATGGATAAAGGCGAGATCATATGTATGTATGTAGGCACTTCATGAATACAGACTTTGAAAATGTATGTTGGAAATAATGTTCATTGGAAAGACTGGTACTTGTCAAATCGGTTACTTATAAAGAAATGGAAATGAAATATTTTTGTATAGAATCACGTGACATCACGTAACGTAACGTTGCTATTACGCTGGGATCAAGTCCCTAGCCAAACTAATTTATTAAACAACCTACAAATGGTGTTCTAGAAGATACCTACTTAATATTAGGGTGGGATGGGACCTACCTCCTAGTGGTCCACCCCCGGCAATGGCAACACAGGCTTGCCTGTGAATAAGTCTGGATGAACGATCCTAAGGAATTGGTGGTGGGCTCCGTAAGGAGCTGCCTGGCTTGTGACTACCATCTCACCGAAGTCTGGCGCCAAACAGCATGCTATGTTCCGTCGGTGCGTGAGATTGCCAGTGCCATAATAGGCATCTTCTGGGTGAGCTCGCTCCATCGTCGACCCTGTCACGCCCATCCTTAACTTAGTGTCTAGAGTCAAGAGCAAACCCATTTCTAAAAAAAAAACACTTGTCCCACCAGCTTCCTCCCTTCTACCATCGGACAACTCGACGCACTGCAGGATACTAACCATACTTGATATTCCATTCCACCAATCTGACTCTTCAAAGAAATGATCAGACAGCCTATGAGCGAGCTCCATCATACACTCTGTCTTTGTCATATCTGATCTAGGCTAGAGTCAAGATCAAACCCATTAAATAAAATAAAAAACGCCTATTTTTTAAAAGATAAAATATGCATTTCTGTAGTTTCCAATCCCTTTTATACGGGGTGTAAGAGACAGCGTCTCGCAAACTGATAGGGGTTGCTCAGATAACGAAACTGAACATCTATCAGCTGATTTTTTTTCTTCAGAAAGAGAAAAGAAAATTGTTTTTTCATACAAATTGACCCATCAAAGTGGTCATTTTGTATGGCAAGGTTTCTTTTTCGCCTCCTGAAAGAATTTTCTGGTGATAATTATTCAGTTTAGTTGACTGAGCAAGCCCTGTCAGTTTGCGAGACGCTGTCCCTTACACCCCGTATAAAAGGGATTGGAAACTACAGAAATGCATATTTTATCTTTTAAAAAATAGGCGTTTTTTATTTTATTTAATGGGTTTGATCTTGACTCTAGCCTAGATCAGATATGACAAAGACAGAGTGTATGATGGAGCTCGCTCATAGGCTGTCTGATCATTTCTTTGAAGAGTTAGATTGGTGGAATGGAATATCAAGTATGGTTAGTATCCTGCAGTGCGTCGAGTTGTCCGATGGTAGAAGGGAGGAAGCTGGTGGGACAAGTGTTTTTTTTTAGAAATGGGTTTGCTCTTGACTCTAGACACTAAGTTAAGGATGGGCGTGACAGGGTTGACGATGGAGCGAGCTCACCCAGAAGATGCCTATTATGGCACTGGCAATCTCACGCACCGAGGGAACATAGCATGCTGTTTGGCGCCAGACTCCGGTGAGATGGTAGTCACAAGCCAGGCAGCTCCTTACGGAGCCCACCACCAATTCCTTAGGATCGTTCATCCAGACTTATTCAGAGGCAAGCCTGTGTTGCCATTGCCCGGGGTGGACCACTAGGAGGTAGGTCCCATCCCACCCTAATATTAAGTAGGTATTTTCTAGAACACCATTTGTAGGTTGTTTAATAAATAGGTTTGGCTAGGGACTTGATCCCAGCGTAATAGCAACGTTACGTTACGTGATGTCACGTGATTCTATACAAAAATATTTCATTTCCATTTCTTTATAAGTAACCGATTTGACAAGTACCAGTCTTTCCAATGAACATTATTTACAACATACATTTTCAAAGTCTGTATTCATGAAGTGCCTACATACATACATATGATCTCGCCTTTATCCATAATGGGGTAGGCAGAGCGTAAACGAACTAAACAAAGGCAAAGGTCGTTCTGCTACGTCTGACAAAGTTTTGAGGATTATTTATGACAGAATTTTAGGTATATTGCTACAGTGACAGGTTGTCAGCCCATCGCCTAAATTGCAATATACAGAAACCCTCGGATCCCTTAGCTGTTTTCTTCAGCATGCTCGGAAGGAAATGCAGCCGGCACATTCTATGTTTTTCTCTCGCCGGCATGGAAGGAGTGACTACCTCCAGATTTATCATGCTGCATCCATCACGAGCTCCCAATTAATCTAGGGATTACCGCACATATATCAATAAGACTAGTCTGCAGAAGGGGAGTAAGTACCTACTAACAGATAGGTAATATTGGATTATACTTACTTCCAAAGTGAGCCCGATGGTGTAGTGGATAGGGCCGCTGCCTCCTGAGCGGGAATTCGTGGTTCGAATCCCACCACGTATCAATGTGTTTTTCGGTTTTCGAATTTCATGTGTACGTTTATTCGGTGCTTTTTCCGTGATTGGGAAGGCACGTTAAGCCGTTGGTCCCGGTTAATATCGTTTATCACCGTAGATATTAGTCGCTAAGCCATGTTAGAGGCCAGTGCTGAGCATTCACTCATCTAAGATTGCAGGAAGCAACAAAAAGCAACAACTAATCTAGGATTGGGTCTGGTTCCCTTCTGGGTTGCGGAGGTCAGGTGGCAGTAGCTGTGTGTAAAAACCAATATTCTCGTGCAATCACTAAGATTAGGTAGCCGACCCGGTGAGATACGGGAAGGCTAGGGAGATGATACCATACTTTCAAAGTGATGTTTCGATATAGTGTATTGATGTATTGGATAAAAAGAGATTTTTAAACATTGTTACGAGTACTTTATGATGAAACAATGAGTAAAACGGGTTTTGGAAACTAGTTCTGTTTGCTAGGAAACATGCTTTGATAAACCCATATTTAAACGGATTTAAACATTCATTTTGTATGGCAAGGTTTCTTTTTCGCCTCCTGAAAGAATTTCCTGGTGATAATTATTCAGTTTAGTTGACTGAGCAAGCCCTGTCAGTTTGCGGGACGCTGTCCCTTACACCTAGTATGCCTACCTGTATATTATTCTCTTCACATACTTGTCCCGTCCTGTAACCAAATAGGATCCCGAACCTTTTCGCGAATAGTTGTTTATACGTAAACTAGTTACGCGCCCCGAGACTCGCCTGTAGAATACATCTTGCTTGAAGTAAGGGATCGACTACATGTTGGAAAAAACCTTTGACGCATTTGCGTGAAGTCATTTTACGTTTTGGTATTTACTAACATACTCCATAATTTATTAAAGAATTCGATTCTAAATTTGCCGGCTAAAACTAAAATTAAAATCTATGTGTCACTTTCAGACTAAAAAGGTTGGGAAAGGACAGGAGATCTTTTCTCTCCGGTTTTTGATTTATAGTCGGTAGTTTTAAGCGTTATCTGTTATTTTTATTCTCCGTCATATATTACGGCGGATAAAATTGACAGAAATACTGGGTAAACGTGCAAAATCAAGTCAAAATCTAGCGGACATAGTGTAAAACCATAGAATGTAAATCGCCTGACCTTTTTCAATTTTATTATTTTGTAAGTGACAAATAGATTTTAATTTTAGTTTTAGACGGTGAAATCTGATCGAGCCTATTGTCATTTAAAAATTGGTGATTGTAACGTATTAACCATTATTAGATTTCTAGAAATCATCCTATTTACATTCGTATAATCACGCTTTTATCCCTAAATAAATAATAAACAAAGGTCGTTCCGCCACGTCTGACAAAGTTTTGAGGGTTATTTAACGTAGATTTGTAGGCATATTGGTGTAGTGACAGGTTGTCTGCCCATCGCGTAAAGTACAATATCCTAAAACCATCGGATCTCTTAGCTGGTTTTTACAGCATGCCCGGGAGGAAATGCAGCTGGCATATTGTAAGGAAGCTATTCAGTCTTGTCGAGAGTCCGTAGTGGATCATTTAAATTTAACACTTAAGGCAATCTCCGAATGGGGTGATGCCAACCTGGTGAAGTTTAATGCATCTAAGACACAGGCCTGTCTATTCTCGACCAAATTGAGTCCCTTCAATCTAGCTCCCACTTTCCGAAATGTATCCGTTCCGATTTCCGATCACCTCGAGCTTCTTGGTATGAGCCTTACGTCGGACCTGAACTTTGGACGATATATAGAATCCTTGGCTTCGACTGCAGCCAAAAAACTTGGTATTCTCTCAAAGGTTAGGCGATACTTCACACCGGGACAGCTACTACAGCTCTACCAAGCTCAAGTCCGATCGTGTATGGAGTATTGCTGCCACCTTTGGGACGGATCTGCCAAATACCAACTGGCAACCTTGGATTCTATTGAAAAACGCGCCAAGAAGCTCATCGCCGACCCGTCACTGGTAGAGGAAAAGCTGCAGAGCCTCGAACATCGTCGCAAAGTAGCTTGCTTGTCTGTGTTCTACAGGATACATTTCGGAGAATGTGCAGCATCGCTTCATGACCTGATACCCCCCTCCCCATTCCATCTCCGGGGTACGAGACGCCGGTTGGGATTCCACCCTTATGTTGTCGACATTCCAAGTTTTCGCACAAAGCGGTACGCTTCTACATTTTTAATGCGAACGGCCAAAGTGTGGAACTCCCTGCCTGCGGATCTATTTCCGGAACGTTATAACCTGGGCCTTTTCAAGGCGAGAGTACATCATCACTTACCATCACGTGAGATGGCGGACAAATGATTGCCTATCAAATATAAAAAAAAAAAAAAGTTTTTCACTCGCTCACAGGCCAGCATGGAAATAGCAGGGACCAACCTGTGCTCTATCCATGTGACCAAAGCTTAGACTGCAACTCGTGCTACACAGGCGCACGTCTTTGAATGACAAGCTCGGGCGCGGGCACAACACGACTCGCACCGACTAACAATCTAACGAGATTCCATCGGCTTCTGATTCTGATTTGAAACTACCTTTTCTCTTATTTTTTGTGTGTTTACTTGGTTTTGAGAGCGTCTTGATTGTGTTTATTTTTCTCTCTTGCTATATCCATGTGACCCAAGCTTATACTGCAACCCGTGCTACAAAGGCGCACCTCTATGAATGACAAGATCGGGCGCGGGCAGAACACGACTCGCGCCGACTAACAATCTAACGAAATTCCATCGGCTCCTGATTCTGATTTCAAACTACCTTTTCCCTTGATTTTTGTGTGTTTACTTGGTTTTGAGAACGTCTTGATTGTGTTTGTTTTTTGCTCGGGTTCTGACTAGACAGTACCACCTAGAAGGTATTTCTAGGTGGTACTGCATTACTTCATCCCGACACGCCGTACGTATAAGAGTGTATCTGAAAAACTATAATTTTACAGGAGAGTGTTTTAAAGATTTTTTAAATTTCAATCAGTCATTATGGTGCTGTTTTACAAGTTATGGTCACGAAATTTGGCATGCAACTTTTGGTACACATATATTTTGAAATAATTTACAAATCTTCTGGTAATATTTATTATTTTTGGAAATAATGCACTTACATTTAAACATTTTCATACTATTTTTGTGTAAGTGGCAGATACATAGTTACGTTTCGAATATTTTGCCAAGAAGTTGGGTGTAAGAGTAACATGCATGTTTGTACATCGGAATAATAAATAAGAATATTAGGAACATGTGACAGGTGCACCGTTTTACGACGGATATATTATATGCGGCCAACAAACAAGTGCTACTTTTATGGTAACGCACCCTTAATTCAGTTTGAGAATACAATAGTTTAAAACACTCAAGAACATAGAGAGTTCCACAATTACGTAGAGACGTAAACAGCTTTTTAGTCGAATAGCAACAATCTAGTTGTTACCGCCTTTATAAAAAAATGTGAAAGGCACAAAAAAGAGAACAAGCAGCATGGAACTACGTTCAGAAAACACTATGTTTGAAAAATTACCGCTGTTTTGTGGATGAAGATAACTAAAACAAGATACCTTACCTTTGATAACATCACCTGGAATAAAGACTCTAGAAAGACAACGTCTCTTTGCTTGTTCTTTTACCAAGCGAAAGGGGTTCTGGGCTAGTACTGGGGCCCACTTTGCGACTTTGACAAAATCATAACCCCGGTATACGTCATCCGGTGGTGTAAGATTTTTCACTACCATATTTGCTTTCACAGAGTCCAGCCAGCAGCGTGCTGCATTATCTAACCATACCAATGAAGACGGTTTTTGTCTGCTACGAGACGGTTTGTAAGGCTACTGTGTTCATTAAGAAAGCGATTTAATATCGTGACACCACATATACAACTTATCTTACTTCATATTATGTTCGCAACGTGCAACTGCTGGGAGTATTTCATCTACCAGTGTAGCTAGAGATCTTTGTGTACAAACACAAGTCTCTTTAACCTCACTGGTACCCTGCATTCGAAGAGTACAGTTCCTTTCCATTATTTTGCTCATAAAATGCTTATCATTCACGATCACAATCGATCGTATTCACCATTCATGCTACACTGCCCTGAGCTAATTGAATTTGTTTGTTTTTCCAACGTTTCATCTTCAACCTTTACTGGGATTGAAGTTTGAACGTCCACATACTATGAACTCGATGACTTGTGACTAAAAAAAATAAGCACAGCTCTGCGCTGTCCATCAACAGTTCCGGATAGAATAATGACTGAATATGATTTTAGTAGCCTACTGGAGACAATCAGAAGCCTTGATGAATGATGAACTCTAAAATTAAAAAGTACCTGTATGTAGTTAAGCCTGTTCTTCAAACTCAACAACCATGAATAACATAATCATCCAAAACTTCATCAAGGGGATCAGTTATAAGAAGGTGTCAGAACTTGAACAGAAATAGTGCGAGAGATGGTTGAACAGGTGGATCTAGTGAGATCTAGGTCTATGTGCTAAGCTTACATGGAATGAGGACTCATACACATAAATTGGAGACAGCAAACCAGTCAATATTGTATATCATCTCGCAACGCCCATAAACATGTGGAAAAACTTTCACAGAAAATTCAAGTTAAAGAGTTTAAACAGGACTAAGGCCAGTCTTGGTGCCACACAATTCTAAAGCTTTCAAAAATATGAACATGAATATTATCTGTATTGGCCACAACTTCACCTTGATACCTCGGCACTGGTTTGAAGTTTTCATGAATGGTTGTCCTAATAAGGAAGTGATTTCTTTAAGAATAGTCTAGACACCCATAAAATTAAATCTTTTGTATTTGTTAGGTTTCTGCTGGTTTGACGCTGCGGAAAGGACGTGAAAGTTGAAGATACTATGAAGGCTGACACCATACTTGACTAGTACTTTAAGAAGATCTTAATAAGTGAGAACCTCATGTTTCCCTAAAACGACAAGATCAAGTGCTGTTTCTCCTAAATGACATAGAGACGACGACGTTTTCTACCTGTCGCGAGCTCTTCAAAGTGATTATTTGGATTGTGTGCCTAATGTAGCTACAAAATATGCGCGACATGTGAACTATAAACGGCCTCAGCGGAGATACGTATACGAGTATATTGGTGTCATAATTCTCATTGGAAAAGATTCAGCACCCGAAAAACCAGAAAATTAAAACTGTAAAGGTTTAGTAGATGCTCATCATCATCGATCGCCATCAAATAAAATTTGATGAAACAGAACCTTATCCAGAAATTATAAGATAGAAATAAGCATTTCAACAGTTACTTGATACACTTATTAGCCGAAATGGGTGAATTAAACTTCATGCAGACTTGGTGTTCCTCTAGCGATACATTCAGGACGCAATTTTTAGTATATTTTTTTAATAGACCTAGGCATACCCTTAAAAAATCCCAAGAAATGTTCTTGTCGCAGTGCGTATCCTATAGTAATATCCTACGCATAACCTTCTAAGTGCTACATACACAGCACCGCGGTAACAAAAACTCCGCGTATAAATATAGAATAGGGAGATACACACTTATGCGCTGGACGTTTTAATGAGCGTTGTAGATGCACACTTATACGATTTTCGTAAAAGTACCATCGGACGTACTTTTTAATATATTTTTTCAACTTGATCATATTCATTAGGGTACGCTGGTGCCAAATATAACAAATTCGTATAACTATGCAAGTGCCACTTACACACTTATACGTAGCGCGTGTCGATCTATAGTGGTCCCGTGGGTAAAGTAAACTAAATAGCCAAGTATTCTAAAAAACTGATGCAATTTTTTTTAATCTAGTCAAATATTCATTTAATTTAAAATCTTCAAAAAACGTAACTACATCTCGATATTAGTTATTAATGAAAGAAATTCTCTTTAAGTACTTATGTCTTAAAAACTTTATCTCATAACGATTATTGAAATGAATATCTAAAGCTTCTCTAAACCGTTGGCTTAAACTTAAATTAGTTTTCAATGTGGATCTATAATTCATTTTCATAAGTCATTAATTCTAACGATCTCAGGTTAGTACTCAATTTTGAATATTTCAATTAAACGTAGACAAAGCATTTGGAAAGCAATTTACTTGGGCGTCCTTAGGGTCAACTGAAAAGTGAAAATAATATTATTCCTTCAAATTAAAATGCCTTACCTTATAATAAAATCTGTCGACTTTTTCTTTTTAAATCATATTTAAGAAGCTCCCCAAATTAGGCTCTTACTATCTTTAATTAGGTTTCAGACCGTTCAGTGAACGGTCGGTACGTCATAAAAAGATACGTTGACGATCTGCTTTCCCTGGACATGGAAGATAAATTAGGCGTTATTTATATATATATTTTTTAAAACGTTTTGCCATCATTGATTTTCTGTACTGTGATACAAGTAGGTACATATAAAATAGGTACTCTAAAGTAAATACATAAATTAAGTGAACTAAAATAACGTTCTGTTACTAGAAAATAAAGGTTCTAACCACGTCGCCACAGAGGCACAAACTTAAAGTTGTTCGCTAAAGAAACATTAAGAGCGCTTTCTTAATTTTATTGCCTTGATAATAAGTAGGATAATAACTAAGAACAAACATAACTCATCCAAGAGAGTTCCATGGAGATCTGTGCCAGAATTACTGTATTATACTAATTAATTGTCGTAAGAAGGAGCGAAATGGCAGTTATATATTTGGAGATTTAAAACAAGCTGAGACTTTATGAGTTGGGTTTTATAATGAGGAGATTTGTAAAATATCGTGACGATAAAGATTTAGGTAGCCCGTATTTATAAAGCGTTCCCAAGATTAAGAGCAATATTAAGTATAGCTTTGACAGGCCGTTTGGTACTAAAATGACATGTTTGGTTCTGATACAAACTCAAACTCGCTGTCACTCTTGAGAGCTGATTATAATTACGGGCCAAATTCATGAGTTTTTTAAGATATAGAAAATGTTAATACTCGGTGAGCTACTACAAAAAAAAACAGTAGTTCCTTTTTTGACTGTCATTGATTGAAGAGAAGAGGTAAGGTGTGTACTTCACTATAAAATTTACTACCATATTTTGACATAGACCTTTCAATTTTCATGGAAACAACCATTATTCATGTTCAAAAAGTAAGTAGTTGTACTTAGTTTGATGCATAAATAGGACTCAAATTAAAAATTCCTTCCAAATAAATGGTTCTATTTTTTGGGAAATATATTTTCCAGCCATAAAGATTGTGCACCATTATTGAAGGTCATTCACATGCTAAAAGAACATTAAGGTCATTATGCATCGCATAACTCCTAGCGCTCCACCCACCCGGTCCCTAGACAATAAGTTTTTATGCTGAATAGAGGCAAAGATTGGAAAAAATTCAAAGCACTTTTTGTCGAAATTCGTAATAAAAAATGTTTTTGTATTGTGAGTGGTGCACAATGGTGGATAGAGGAAATGAGAGTCTGGGCTGATTCTGGGTGATAGGCCTCGACGGCGAGTAGTAGCGTGATTATTTAATTTGCAGTACATTACTGTTTCATATTTGGAGACCCCGATTGTGTAGTGCAGTGTTTTGTAACCTTTTGACTACGCAACCCCCTTGTCTACCAAAAGTATCTGGTGAACTAGCTCAAAGGGTTTAAGTATTTTCTTCAGTAGATCGCAATAAACCAAAAAAATACAAGAAAAGACAAATAATGCAGAGATGCACGGTATCTACGTAATGCGAGCGAAGCAAGCGCGACATTTCACGTCATTTAAAGCAAATACAAAGATGTTATTGAACCTACAAACATCAGTCTTTTTACGTGCAACCGCTCGTGACTCCCCAAGCCAGGCTTCGCGCCCCACAGGTTGAAAGACACTGGTGTAGTGTATAGGGCCGCTGCCTCCTGAGCGGGACGTCATGTTTCGAATCCCACCACGTACCAATGTGTTTTTCGGTTTTCAAATTTCATACGCACGTTTATTTGGTGCTTTTTCCGTGCTTCGGAAGGCACGTTAGGCACGTTAAGTGTTGCTCCCGGTTAATATCGTTTATCACCGTAGATACTAGTCGTTAAGCCATGTCAGGGGCCAGTGGTAAACATTGGCGACTTGAAAACTCTGACCTAAGCTAGGATTGAGTCTGGTTTCCATTCTGGGTTGCGGAGGTCAAATGGCAATCGCTCTGTGTAAAAACCAGTACCCTCGTTCAATCACCTAGATTAGGTAGCGAACCTGGTGAAATACAGGATAAGGCAAGGGAGATGATGATGCTGATGAACTTACTGTTTCATATTTGTGACAGGTAAGTAGTAAGGTTTAAGGTAATATGCTATAGGTATGTGGCAAATGTAACAGGTATACTAATAAAAAGGTAACTATCTTCTTCGTAAAATCATAAACGCGACTACATAAAAAGACGGTAATGGTAACGGTAATAGTAATGGTAATGATAACGGTAAGGTAAGGTTGTATGGTATGGTAAGGTAGATGAGAGGTACCTACGTATGTTTATTTGCAAAATCATATATGCGAGAATATATACAATGGTAATGATAATGGTAACGGTAACGGTAAAGGTAAGGTAAAGTGGTATGGCATGGTAAGGTAGGTGAGAAGTAAGTACCTACGTATGTTTATTTGCAAATTCATATATGCGAGAATATATACAATGGTAATGGTAACGGTAAGGTAAGGTGGTATGGTATGGTATGGTAAGGTAGGTGAAGGGTAAGTACCTACGTATGTTTACTTGCAAAATTATAATAATGGTAACGAACGTTAGTGGTAACGGTGAATGTATCAGGTGTGAGGTAAATCTAACAGGTAAAGACAAAAAGACAAAATCATAAACGCAAGCATACCAGGTGTAAATGACAGCGTCCCGCAAACTGATAGGGGTTGATCAGTCAATGACACTGAACAACTATCAGCAAGATATATTCAGGAAGTAAAAAAAAATATTGGCTTTTCCATACAAAATGTTCACCTCGGTCAGACAATTTGTATGTAAAATCCTTTTTTTTTACTTCCTGAAAAAATACCTGCTGATACTTGTTCAGTGTCGTTGACTGGGCAACCCCTATCAGTTTTCGGGACGGTTTTGCTGTCCCTTACACCTGGTATAAAAAAGGTAATGAACAGCAAAGTCACTCAGGATCGCCACTCCATGCCTACCAACTGTAGGCAGCGCAGTGCTCAATTTAACTTGCACTCGCTCTACCGCCCGGCGTCGCCCGGCGTCGCCCGGCGTCGCCCGCCGCCGCATGTTCAATGCCGTATTGTACGCAACCACGCTTTAAATGGACGCGGCGAACAAGGAACTACGACGCCATCATGATATTCAACTGTTCTCTACACCACACACTACACTTTGTCAGATTATCCCCAGTTTGGTTAGGTTAGGTTAGATCACCTGATTGTCTGAAAGAAAAAAGATTGCGTGTTTCGGAGGGTACGTTAAGCCGTCGGTCTCGGCAGCTGTGTTTGATATTGGTCGTAACTCAAACCATGTCAGAAGCCTATTACCTGTGCTATTAGGTGCTTTAAAAACTTTGACACCGGCTTCATCGGGCCCGCAGAAGAAGACTGTTCTCCATATATTGCAGCGTCCCCCGCCTACGTTCATTAATTACTGCGTCGTACTGTATTGTATGCGACCAGTGAACAGACGAACAGACATGACACTCCTTTCAGCGGTGGAAAATACTTTAAATATGACAGCGAAATGATATTTCAATTTGGACTTTAGCAGCGTTAGTCGTAGGTAATGAATGCAGTTTGAAATAGAAATGTTGAAGTTTGTCAATTTCAACGGTAGATGTTGTACAGAGTTCTAATATTATCATCTACCTAATACTTTTCTTAAATTTTAAGATAATTACATTTGAATAATCTTCTTAGGGCCGTATTCATAATCAGCTCTCATGAGTGACAGCGAGTTTGAGTTCGTATCAGAAATGTTATAACAGTACAAACTGGCTTATCAAATCCATACCTAATATAGCTCTTATGTTTGATATTGCTTCATAAATACGAATCTACAAACTACGAACAGGAGAAGAAAAAATAAATAACTATCTGGATTTGCACTTGATATTTTATCAAGAGCTAGATTTCGTTTCATAAGTTTTTAGCTTATTATAATCAGTTTGAATACTGGAAACTGATTTAAAATTATTTTTTTGTTACTATCTTTATAAGTAATAAAGTAGATAAGAAAAAAGCTTTATTCTATATAATAGTAATAAATATAGAAATAGCCTTTATTCTACCATTACATTACTTAAATATTAAATAGCAATTAAATATCAATAATCCTATTTTAAACAATAATATTTCTTTATCCTAAGTAGTTGTGAAGTAATAAAGTGCATTGCCTAAAATAGATTGACCCCTCTGCACATAAGTGCACATATCTAATCACACACCGCCGTACGGCCGTAGTATACCTAATGTTTCAGCACATCCCTTTGAAGGCGCATATTAGCCTGCGCCTATTACCATAAAACACATGATAGCACCTAAGCTTCTAATTCATTACTGGCTAGAACAACTTTCATACGTAGTAGGGGACATTTTTCCCGGATGTGTAAACTTTGAGATCCGTTTATGAAAGTATATCACTACATAGTATAAAACAAAGTTTTTCTGTCCCTATATCCCTATGTATGCATAAATCTTTAAAACTACGCAACGGATTTTGATGAAGTTTCTTTTAATGAATAGACTGTTTCAAGAGGAAGGTTTATATATATACTTGCATAATATTGTGGAGAAACACTGATGATTTCCGTGCGAAGCCTGCGCGGGTCGCTAGTTAATTATAATTAAAAAAAAACATACGTACTGAAAATATTTTGTTTTTAAACCTTTGATATTGCGATCTACCCCGTAAACGCTCATATAGCCGTGATTGTGTGTGTATTTTTTATATTTGTACAGCACTTAAGAGAACTTTAACCGTTTGGAATACGCCACCTAGACCTAGGGCTTGTATTAAGTTGAATGTGATTACATAATTAGTAATTACAATACTTCTACGTTAGATAAGTAAAGTTTAGGCCGCTGCATTTTTGCTTGTATGTTTTCTAGAATGAATATCATTTGCGACACAAAAATGACTTAAGTTTGCGCCGAACCACAGATGAGCACATTCATTTTAAGATACACGAATATCGCCCGAAATGCCATTGAAATTACATTCGTCAATTACAAGGCGTCGAGTTGTGACGACCTCATCGCCCACTAGTGGCTTACACTACTAGTGCAGTCAGTCAATGGATGATCCACCATTATCCATACAATTCCCCACCGGTGTAGAGGGCGAGCAACGTCGGTAGACAAAAGCTTTCGGTCTCTGCAGCGATGGGGCAAGGCACATGGGGAAGTGCCTTAAAGGGCGTACGTTTGGATCCGTAAAGCAACATACGGCCAATCTCCTGCAACCTCTGTTTCCTGCTAGTCGTACCGGCCATCCGGTCTACTGGCGCCAGGAAGCTTGAGGTCCAGGGAGTGGATCTGCACCTGCGCACCTGCTTGTCCACTATAATATATTCACGCGCTGATGACTTTGGCATTTCTACACGGACTACAAGTGCAAGCCCTGCGGCGATGGAGATCCGATGGTGGGGGGAGGATAAGGTGTGTCCGAACCTTAGTTGGTATCTGCACGTAGGCGGTCTTCTGGTGATGGTCGCTCTGGGTCCCGATTGAGATGGGCCGGACCAGTAGACGACAAAGCAGCCCTATTCAGGGAACGCTCTGCTTTCCGCAATCCGGGGAGGGGCCTAGAAAAGGTGGCCTAAACATAGTCTGTCTCGAATATACAACAGGTGGCAAACCGCGGTCATCTGTCACTATCTAAATGCGGTCGAAAGAAACAAAGAGAACGAGAACAAAATCTACTTATAGGAACATGGAATGTTCGCACACTATTGGACTATGACCGTAATTTATGCCCAGAGAAAAACGGCGCTTATTGCCAGGGAATTGCATAAATACAACATCGATATCGCTGCTATCAGTGAGACTCATCTCAGCGACAGTGGGGAACTCTGTGAGCGACTTGGTGGCTACACCTTTTACTGGTGCGGGAAGCCATCGGCAGATAAAATTCTCCTTTAGGGCGACTTTAACTCTCGCGTTGGGAGTGACCATAATGCATGGGATGGTGTTCTGGGACGCCACGGAGTAGGAAACGTACGGTACGTAGGCTTAAAAATGCTAAGTCACCAGGTATAGACAGTTTACCGCCTGAAGTATATAAATACGGCGGGCCGAACATTTTAAACAGGCTCTTCAAGCTGATCCTTAAGATCTGGGAGTGCGAAAAGATCCCACAGGACCGGAAAGATGCTTCCATTTGCAAACTGTATAAGTATTTATCTGACTGCGGCTCTTACAGAGGCATCTCCCTGTTGTCAACTGCTGGGAAGATATTAGCACATATCATAAATACTCGACTGTCTAACCTAGCCGAAACCATACTACCAGAGACGCAATGTGGATTCCGCTCACGCAGAGGTACGGTTGATGCAATCTTTGTTGTAAAACAAATCCAGAAAAAAAGGCTGGAACAACACCGACCTCTGTATATGTGTTTCGTTGACCTAGAAAAGGCCTTCGACCGCGTTCCCCGGGAAGCTCTCTGGGTAGTTATTCGTCAGTTTCACGAGGGCATGGCAGCAAGAGTTCGACATGAAAACGAATTTTTGGACCAATTCCCAGTAACCTGTGGTATAAGGCAAGGATGTGTCTTAGCGCCTACCCTATTCGCATTGTATTTTGCAGCTGTGATGCGTGATGCAGCTGCTTCATGCAATGATACCATTAAAGTCAACTCTAGAACTGACAAGAGTATCTTTGATCTTTCAAGTTTTAGAGCTAAGCGCAAAGTAACTACTCTCTCTATACTTGAAATATAATATGCTGACGACGTTTGTCTGATGGCTGACTCTGTAAAGTCCCTACAAGCTTATGTGGATGCTCTGTAAATTTGGCTTGGTCACTAAAACCCAACCCGGTTTTGTCACTAAAACCCAAATCTTAAAACAGTCTCCTAGAGGCTGCGACGAAGACAACTCCTGTATTAAACTGGATGACAAGGCACTGAGGGAAGTTTCACTCTTTAAGTACCTTGGAAGCCAAATTAGAAATGACAACAGTCTAGAGTCCGAGATACTCACCCGCATAGCCAAAGCAGCTGCAGCCTTCGGAAAACTGAATGTTCGTGTATGGGTCGCACGAACGATCTAAAACTTGCCACAAAAATGATGGTCTATAAGGCTATTGTCATACCTTCTTTGCTTTATGCCTCATAGTCTTGGTGTTGCTATAAGGCAGACATTAAAAAACTAGACTCCTTTCACCTACGCTGCCTAAGAAACATCCTGCGCATAAAGTGGCAAGATCGTGTGCCGAATACCGAGGTACTGCGTCGCGCTCACATGCCGGGTATTGAGTCTCTCATCATGAAACACCAACTCAGATGGTCCGTTCACGTTGTACGCATGGACGATAGTAGATTGCCAAAGGCCGTGTTTTACTCGGAACTCTCATGCGGAAAACGAAAGCAAGGTGGACAGTACCTACGTTACAAGGATGTACTAAAGCGTCACCTCACCGCTAGTAGCATATGTAGCCAAAACTGGGAAGAGCTTGCCTTGCAGAGGCCGGAATTGCGCTGAAAGGTAAAGAAAGGCGTGAAACTCTTTGAGAGAGCCCGTCTTGAAGAACTGGATGCTAAGCGTCATCTTCGGAAAACTCGACCCAAGCCTTCCTATACATACACGTACAATACTTCTGGCAAAATTTACTGCGTCGCGTGTAACCGCGTCTTTAAGACGAAATTAGGTTTTGCGAGCCATATAAGGGCCCATAATTAAAATCCGGGTAATGTCCAAAATTAATGTTAGAGTCGCCATTGCCGAAATCGGTAAGGAGGACATTATTATTATATTTGCGCGCTACGGCGTGGCAGTTAAGTCTACGGTCGCGCGTCGCATGTGCGGAAATGTTTAAAATACACAATTTAAAAAGAAAATAAAACATATACGTAATATATAACCTTGAGGTGGTTAAAACCAGTTTTTCTTTTTACTTTAAAACTATTTATTCTAGAATATTGTCACGAAAATCAAGAGTAGGAGGCAACTTTTCTATCCAGGCAAGTTCAGGTAATCGTATTTCTAAGACATATTTTAATTAGTTTGCATACTCAACTGTCTTACAAATTGATTTCATACACTTTAGCATGAACGTCACAGCATGCGTACAAAAATTTCTTAATTTCGTTTTGCTCACACGATGAACCCCTAAATTGTGAAACCGTTATTTAAATTTCTCATTCCAAGAAGCACCTGACTAATATGCCGAGCCCTCATTCTCGCCAACGTATCTTATTTGCATAAACACGTCTAAAATGAACAAGAATAACACATACCTTCCCGCAATTTAATTAAAACAATTCGTACGTGGATGACCTCTCTGTATTTTTACCAACTAAAAATATGTTTTGGAACAACAGAGAAAAACTCATAAAGCAAACATGGAGAATAAATAAAAAAACACAGTATAAACAAACAATCTCCGGGGATACCTACCCACTAATTTATGCGTCGTATTCACCGAGCCGAAGAAAGACGAAAATCTCGCTTTTATGTTTTGGCAAAGATTTAATATAAAAATTACTTTTTCACGTTATCATGTGAGCTTTGTAGAGTTCCGCGCGGAACAGAGTTGTGTATTGCGTGTCGTAGGCTCGTATTTATAAAGCTCTCGCAAGATTGAGAGCAATATTAAGTATGGATTTGACATGCCATTTTGTACTGAAGTGATATTCATTCTTCATTTCTGATATGAACTCAAACTCGCTGTTAGTCTCAAGTACATATTATAAATACGGGCCTAAATATAGGCCTACAAGTTTGTTAGGTAAGTGAAAAGTTGATAGACACAATCAACGTAATTTTAAGTTATAATTTTTGACACGTTGCTTTTAATTTTATAGTCACTAATCTGACTTAATCTCACTCAAAAAGAAACCCACATGACAGAAGAAGCATATATCTATTAAAATTTGCTTCGGAAAGTGGCATTCACGTAAATAAAAAACATCACAGAAGAAACTCTGATGATACCGACCTAAAAATCTATTCTATATAGTAAGGCTTATACAATACCCCCAAGCTTTCTTCACCGTATAAAACCTTGTACCACGACGGATTGGCAAGTCGTTACGCTGAGGGCGCTTTCCGCTTTGCAAGATTATCTCATGCGTGACAGCTGTTGAGCTCTGCCTACTTCTTCCACCCTGGTACTTAGGCGGCGATATACCTGAAGCCTTTGTTGATATTAAATTATACAGAACCCCTTCCGTTAGAAGATTAAGTTATGTTATTACTTATTAAGCTTGCAACTATTAAGCTTTATAGCTACAAAATTTGTAACAAAACATACTTATTTATTTACCTAATGGTCTTTGTGTTTGTCTGTATGTAACTACTTTACATAGCAGAGTCTAGAAACTCCTTTAGTAGATATAGAAAGCAAGAAAAAAACAACCTGAAGGGTTTTTAAATAAATAGAAGTAAAGAATCTAACAGTTATGATTTTAAACAGGAATAGAAAACCTTTTCAAACGTAAAAAAAAATATCATCATAATCATCGAATTTTTATTGTATGTCACCGAGGAAAATATTCAAAAACCAATTTATCGTTAACCAAATATAACCACACCCTAACCTGACCCGGATCTTTTCAAATCTCGCTTTCTTTTATCGCTCGCATATGTAGACGTTTGATTCACCCTCCGCCATCTTTGATTATTGTATTATGAAATGGGAACGGGCGGGAAAATTGTAAGCAGTGCACTTTTTGTTGCGACACATAATCTGTTTATCATAGTGCTGTCAGTAACAGCACGTTGAATATGATACTTCTATACTTTAAAGAATTTAATATTTTCTTGGTATTAGTAATAGATATTTGTATAGGAATATTTTCCATAACGAGTGGATTCTCAAGTCGAATGACCCGATGAACCCTGGTGTCAGAGATTTCAAATGAACGTATAGGAATGCAACTTATTCAATGTAGTGTAAATAATTAGGTATGTCTATGTTACAAAGTAATTACATACAGACAAAGACAAAGACCATTAGGTAAATAAATAAGTATGCTTTGTTACACATTTTGTAGCTATAAAGCTTAATAGTTACAAGTTTAATAAGCAATAACATAACCAGTTAGGTGTCAAAAATAATTCAAAATATGACATATTTTATTTTGGAGTTGTTTATTACATCGGTTTTTAGATTTATTAATCATTTTGCATTTACAATAGGTAATTAATGATTTTTCCCCATTATTAGTTTTCACTTACATAACTGGATTTTAGGTGAAATTTATAGGGTTACCCCTATATTCCTATTATCCAACACATTTTGTTCCACCATTCAACAATATTGCAGACCTGTTATTTGACACCGTTACCGTAACAGCTAACTCGAAAACCTTACAAGTACTACACACTTCTCTAGATAATCAATTTATAGCTGGTTCTCCACTAATGAAAGATGTTTGGCATGGCAACCGACGTACGTTTCCGCTGAGTTGAGTATGACAACCTTTCATGGTTACAATCAAATGAGAGGTTTCGCAAAAATTGGATTTAATACAGCCTTAATGCGTGTTTGTCAAATAAAGAGCGTGCGTCAAATATGTTGTTGATTGGAATTCTTTTTGAACTATTTAAAACAGATGTCAATAACATTTGAGTAACAGATTTAATTTTTATGAAATATCAAACTATTCCCATAATATCAAAATCAAATCTAAGTACAGCTTTTTTGACAATTTTTATACCCCAAACGTTAAATACTTAACAACTATATAAACTTCGTTTTAAGAAATGTCGTAGGTAAACTATCTATAAATTCAATTTCATTCATTACCGAGGACAAAGCAAGCGCCCAACTACTCAAAAAGGTATTGAATAGAACTTTGTATGAGCCCTAGCATAATTTATTTCTTCGCTCACGACAAACTTCATAAGAAACCTCATAAATAAAACTTTAGGAGATTGCTCAAGAAATGAGCAATTTTGCCGTAAGCTAAAGACAAATAAACGTCAATCTTTAGAAAAGAAATTCTCTTCATGCACACGTGTTTATATGAAGGGGAGACGTACAAAGAAAAGCAATTTGCAAAATAAAAAAATGTTATATTGAGAGCCGTACGAAGAAACAAATGATACGGGAAATACTTAAATCACAGTCATTGATGCAAAATTGGAAATTGTTAGAGTGGGTTTCGGGGTAGGAATGGATAGACATGGCAGGATATAGTAGAGATGATTACAATAACTTTAAAAACGAAAGTTGGCCATGGCGTTGCATGGAAAATTAATAATAAGAATTTTGGTAATTTAATTTTGTTGTTATTATTTAAAAAATCTTGGAGTAGTAGTAACGCTATTAAGAAATTTTTCCCATGTTTTCGCCAAAGACTTTAGGAAACTACTTATTTGACTTCGTCGTCTCAGACTTTAGGAAACTACTTATTTGACGTAAATCTTGGAAATCTTATTCATGGCATAAAGGTTACTTATCATTTCTAATCTGCTAAAAATACAGTTCGCTATTAAAGTAGTGAAGGGATTACAACCTTAAGGCCGTATTCACAAGCACCCCATTATAGACACACGGTAAATCAGAAATATGCAAAATCGAAGGGTTCCGCATTAAATAACTTAGAATAATAGCTCGTGTCGAACTAGGCGGGGCTAGTTCAGTCATAGGCTGTTTTCCACTAGACGGTACGGCAATGGCACGATAACGATATCGTGGCTCCATTTTTCACTACGACAATAATATTGTAACGATTGACTTACGTTTAGAATCACGACGGCAATTTTGCATCATGCTAGTTTATCTTGTGTTTTCACAAGTAGAAAACAAATGATATTTTATTAAAATCGTAATGTTTTGTGTCTACGTTAAAAGTACTTGATTTATTTCAAGTGTTTCTACAATTTCATTTACGAAGTGTGTTTTCAAAGGTTTAATTTGTAGTACTTTTACAGGTAGGCTTTTTCTAAGTAGGACATTTTACTATTGTTGTGTTGCGTCCTGTATCTAGGCTAGCCCACAATGTTTTACAAGTGTGGCACGTTCTGCTAGCAATCACAGCGCGACATGTTGATCTCTAGTATTTTATCTGATAAAAATTTCAGATTCGCCTACCTTTAGCCACTACATCATTCAACGTTTAAGATGTTTAAGTATATACATTATGTAACGTGTAAACTTATTATTTTATAAATAAAGTTGAATTTAATTGAATTGAATTGAAATTTGCCAGAAATTTTTCGTATGTAATAAATGTTCAATTCTTTTTTAATGAAAATTATATTTATTATATTAATTCGCCCTTGACATTAGTAATTTGGCGTGGCTTAAACTACATGGAAGTATTTCAAATGTCAGTGGAGATTAGCGGAAGTTTATTATTTCAGGTTTTAGGTCCCTAGGTGGTTTCAACTTGTGTTTATTTATATTGTTTATTTATTATTTGAAGTTTACTAATTCTAGATATTATTTAGACTGCTGCAGTTCCTGTTTAAATCCGGATCATAGCTGATTATACTTAAAAAATTATATTTCACATTTGAAAAGTATGAAGATCACAATAATATTTATACATTATTTAAAAACAAAAAAATCTAGTACTTTGACTACAATTGAAAATTTTTGAAATTCATATTTGCATATTTTAATTAATATTTTGAACTGATTATTGAAATCTTATATTATCCTTATTTCAAGGACGTTGTCACATTAGAAAATGACTTAAATATTATGTTACGTATATGGGGTCGTTAAGACTCGAGAATCCACTCGCTAAGAAGAATATTACGTAAATAACAACAGTTAAAAAAAATGTTGTACGCCATATTTGGTTGTACTACGCTGCTGAAATGTCATTTCGCGGTGGACATGAAGCTTATTTTGGTTTTACAAAAGTTACATTTTTGTAACTGTTATTTATTAAAAAAAAACTCTTTGCCCAGCAGTGGGACATTAACGGTTAGATAAGATGAGACATTTTATATGAAGTTGCATTAAAAGTTTGCATTATAATATAGAAGATTCTTATAAGGAAATAATGTTGAGTTTGAATTTCCTTATCATCATATTCGCATACTAGGCCAAGAAAAGTCAGTGCCTTAATAGTTTACTTTAAATAGATGATAAGAAGCTATTCTACAAGTGTGTTCAATAAATTTACCATTATCTTTTTTAATTAGTTCAGAGAGAAGTAAGTTTGACATTTTAAAAATACTGTTACTTTCTAGTAGGAGGTTGAAAGTAAATATTTGCTTTAATTTGAAGTATAATTCTGCAGTAGTTTCAATAAAGTTTTGCTTGCAGTAATTACATTACAGTATTTTTTATGTTTTAATATTATTAAATTTTGAAATAGTTACTCTTTTTTGAATTTTGGAAGATTAAAAAGATTCGTTTTCAAATATACTTTCATAGATTCACAAGTCTAGTACACAAATAAATCTACATGTCGTGAATTCTAATTTTCCTCATTAACCAAGTAGTTAAATTCAAAGTAAATCCTGATATCAAAATCACAGCAAAATTAGAGTTACCCTATTACTTAAAATATAATATTCAATTGATTATTTTCATGAAATATTGAAAAGGTATTCATTTGGAATACTTAACCATACACTAGGATCTGGAATAAACCTAAATTTGATGGAAATTCCCTCTTGTCTTTTGTTTACTGTAGTATTACCTGACTGACTGACAAAAATATTGCTATTAGACTTAATATAAATAAACCGACTTACCCGTCATATCAGGATTAAATAAAGGGAGGAGCTGTGTCCAAGTCTGGCTGACGAGCAGCACTGCCAGGAGCGGGAAAGGGAGGTGCTCTGGCTTTACCAAAAACAAAAAAATGCTGTTATAGTTTTGTTTTGTTCGAAACAGCAATTGCCTACAATATATTTGAAAGCTAAGATTATTAGTCTTCCTGATAAATCTTTTTTTGTTGAAACATTTATTTGCTGTGCTCCGTCCGTGCGTGAGGCTACCAGTGCCTTAATAGGCATCTTCTGGGTGAGCTCGCTCCATCATCGACTTTGTAACGGTCATCCCTGACCTTTGAATCTAGAGTCAAGAGCATCCCATTTCAAGTAAAAAACTTGATAAGTATTAGTATTTTTTTTATTCTATTCATATGCCAATTCTGTAAATTCTGTTTTTGTGATTTTAATCATTAATCAATACGCATAGTAGAGTATACCATTCTTACTCCTAAATAATTATGGTTACTTTTTTTATTTTTTTTTATTAAAAATGGGTTTGCTCTTGACTCCAGTCTAGGTCGGTAACGACTGAGACGGAGTCGACGATGGTGCGAGCTCACCCAGAAGATGCCTGTTCACTCTAACTTTGAAATGTTGGGGGTTGAAGGCGTTCGGAAACACAGACACAGGTAGTGAGTTCCACACTTTTGCCGTGCGCATTATAAAAGAGTTTTGGAAGCGCTTACTACATGGGTTCACAACATTTGGTCAAATTATAATATTTAGTGTGGCAGGCCGGTGGCGATACCGGTAGGAATCATTGCATTGCTTGTGAAAAAGCGTGCCATAAAAAAATACATTGAAAGCAATTCTCGCAGCACTATTCCTTAACAAATTTTAAGATAGCGCTGTCACTTGCTTACCTTTGACATAAGAATGGTATAGCAAATAAACACATAGCTTGATATTTTACGTAAGATGCTTTAAATAAGAACTAAGCATAGAGCATACTCTCTTATTTTACGTCACATAAGCAGCCTTATGTCAGATTAGGAATGTCAAGGTCATGTGTTTATTTGCAATCCTGTTCCTATGTCAAAGTTAAGAGAGTGACAGCGCTACTAAGAATTAGAATTATACCGCGAGAGACGCCATTACATCTTCCACGATATTGTCGACGACACCGTACCGTTGCCGTTGCCGTAGACGTACCGTCTAGTGGAAAAACGCCCATATTGTAATAGATGGCGGTGCAAATATAAGCCGAATTATGGAAATTCCATTCAAGAATCGAAAAATTATGGCCTTTGTTCGCATTTTATCTCGCTTAAGTAACATTACAGCGCACTATCGGAATTGGTAACGATAACATTCGCAAAAGGCCCTCCCGATTGGAAATATAAATTCATATAATTGCTTGTTTAATGTGACATTTCGTTAATTCTTTATATTCTGTAGTAAAATAGTGCACTTATTCGGTGGAGCAAGGCAATTTTGGGTTATTTATTGTAGCTATTTAGAAATTATTAGTATTTTGCCAAATATGCTTCGAAGCTAAACCTTAAATTAAACGCAAAATTTTAAGCCATTCATTCTATGAACGATGTTACCCAAGGGATGGTAGTTTAAATATCTGAGCACAAAATAAATAGACCTTTAAAGATTTATTTCGCAAAATCTGGAATTCATTGCTTTAAAATGTATTCTCAAGCCATTTACCCTGCCTGAAAGTTTTAATAAAGTAGAAGAGATAAATAAGCTTTCTTTAGATTCCACAACAAAACTTTGAACAAAAAATCTCTGCAACATCTTCATTTCAAAGTTCTCGCATTTCAGACGAGGACGAAACTAAAGTCGTAAACTTTATGCAGTGACAACATATTTCACGAGCGAGCCTTTTATTAGACGCAGCCAGATGATCGCGAATCCCCTTCCATGGAATTTAAAGTTTAGACACAGTGAAGATAGTTTTACTACGGAGTACAGACCAACTACTGTAATAGAAAGGCCAATGGTAAGAATAAGACAAAACGAAGGGAGGGGCGCAAAGTGCGAGTTTCTCATGCTTCTTCTTTATCGTAATATATTATTATTTTATTTTGTCACATAGTAATAATTTTCATTGGCATAGACTCGCTTGTGACTTTCTTGTAGTGTTCATAGGAATCTATTTGGAAATAAATGATTTGACTTTGACTAGAAGTAACAAAAAAAAAATACCTAACTTTAAGACTTATCATCGTATTAATTAAGGCTGCCAGGGAAATCGAATCCCATACATACTGTAGTTACGTTATAATTTTTAAATTGTAAGACCAAAATTATCAAACTTTATACACATAATCATAATCATGTTTATAGTAACAAAATATTAAACAAATACAAAATAAGAGATCACATTAAAATGTACGCCAGCTGTTTAACAAAAAAACGTATTTCCGCCATTATTTTGTTCGTGGTTGATATTTCCCAACGAAACCTAATTATAACATACATGGATATTATGACGTGTACCTACAAAGTTTAGTGAAGTTGGGTCTTACCGTTTAAAAATTAACATGAAACTTCATTGGTATGGGATTTCGCGCCTCTGGGAGACTCTGATTAAGTATTCTTTAGCACCAAAAAAATCTTTAGATTTAATTGAAATCAGTTTTTAATTTTTGAGTACCTTAAGGTTTTAAAAACTGGTAAATGTGGTAAAACATTGTGTCTTATATGTGGAATCTACAATAAAAGATCCAAAGCGTTCGTTATACGCTGTACAATTTATTTTTCGTTGCACTCGAGCTGAGTACGAGCTGGTATTGCAAAAGTTTCAAGCAAAATACACAGGAACGCTTTCAAAAAGAGTAATAGCAGGGATTTTTTCCGCGATCGGATTAAGTTCGCACATGCGAGCCAATCAGAAGCCTTTGAGAGCTCTCAAAGGGATAGATTACTTACTAGAACTCACTTATACACGTATGAAGTCCACCTTTAGATAGAACGAAATAAGATACTTTAAAGTTGAAAGTAATTGAGAATTTGAGCGTAGTAAGAGATATGTTGATGGTTTTGACTCCAGATAGTGTTGCTGATCGATAGTGCAATGGCACCAATTGAATAATCGATAGCTATCAGTTAACTGGCAATATATTTAACAATATTTAATTTTATTTCCTAGTCCTGTCGTAAGACAAAGGTTTTGTCTTGCAATTCTCACACTAGGAATCAACCTGCCACGTGCGATTTATTAATAACGATTTCTATATGTTGACAGAAAGCTTGATAGTTTTAACAATAGCAAATCTGGGAAAATTAAATAATATAATAATAGAATATAATAATAACAGAATAGAAACTATCGATAGTTACGATGGTATAGAATTTTAATCTAACGACTACCTCTTGGCCATACTTGTAGGTGTGCGTACGGACACGCCCCTTGTATGAGTAACTACAGGTTTACTATCGCGAGCTCACGCACACTTAGGCAATTTAGGCAAATTTACTCACACAAGTATAGCAAAGCGGCAATCGTGAAATTAAACAACTATCTATATCGATACCACGTTAGACCTGTCAATTGTGAAGATGACTTTGGCGTTGTATTATCGATTATTCTAATATCGATTATTTGGAAACACTACTCCAAAAGTTATATTGCCATCGATTCGTAGAGCCTTAATCTCGACTCAAACTATTGGCGTCCCTTTTTGTTCGCTCATGACAGAAAATGACAGCTATAGAATTATCTTAGTTAGGTCATGATTTTTGCAACTACGAATTGGTACCATTAGTCTGTTCACAGAAGAGTTCTTAGGTTACGAATGTCTGAAGTTCTTATGAGCAAATAGGAGTTGTGTTACTGATCCTGCACTCTAGAATCCACATACTCGTGTACAAGGGCGGATCCAGGATTTTCTTTTTCTAGGGGGGGGGGGGGGATTAAGTATGTCTGGGGGGCACAAGTATGAACTGTGCTTCTAAGTTCTACTGTGATGGAACCTCTACAGTACAAAAGAAACACCGTTTTGGGGGGGGGGGGGGGCAGTGCCCCTCTCTTAATCCGCCCTTGCTCGTCAACTATAAAACAAACAATTCAACTCTAAAGAATAAATTACTGGAATCGGAAAGTAATTAATCGAAAATTAATTTTTACTAATATATACTCAAAACATTTTTATTGTTTATTATTCCAAAATACCTAAAATAACCATTCTATGTTAAGGTTTTTAATATTTTTAAGATTGTATTATTCATTTTTTAAATTATCTTTTGTAAAAGGTGTTTTTTGTATATGGTGGTAGCAATTCAGCACGGACACGACTTCTCAACTCTCAACTAAAATTATTGTCGTCCCTTTCTCTTCTCTAATGATGGAAAAGGCCAGGTTGGGACTTATAGTAGTTAAACCGTGTCTTTTGTATTGCCGAATTGCTACCACTAGGTAATTTGTGTTTTTATGTCTTATTCTTTTTGTTCCAGGTACATTGTATATTACAAATAAACTGTTTTTAACTTATGACTAGCCAATAACCTAACATAACACTTGATACCTGCTGAATAATTGCTTGTCTGCAAAAGACAAGCATAAGGAAAAGCATTAAAAAGAAGAAAAAGAATAACAATAGTATAATGAGATTTGGTTTGCTCTCAAGAAGTTCTCATTCTCGTAATTTCCTCTTCTGAGGTTTTTCATACTGATATGCAAGATAATTGAAAAGCATAAAGAAGATACAATACAAAACAATTATTCTTTATTACAAAAAATATAATTATCAAATGGAAACAAAAAACAAAGAATAAAACAGAAAGTACAATACGCTAATTCATTACTTCCAGAACTTTTGGCTCATCTGTAAAGGAAAACCAGAAAATCTTTGGGAAAGAAGCAAAAAGATACGTTCTCAAGTAGAGGATAGCCAAATAAAACTGCAACGCCAGACATTCCATGACCTTTTACGAAATACCCAAGAGATAACAGGAGTATTTACGTAGACATCCTTCAAGATACACAAACATCGCTAAAGCAATATTTATTTACGACAAATATGTATGTACCGCTTGCGTTTTACGATATCCGAGGAACAATTTGTATTCGAGTGTGGCAGTGGCTGTAAAAGTTACAGCTGTTCGTCCGTCCAGGTGGAATCTGATAAGCTCCTATAGTGTGCTGCAACCCTGGTATTTTTGTCAAAATTAAGTTTCGGATTGCTTGAGCTCTCTTGAACTTTGTACTTGGAATAAAATATAAATGTAATAACGATAGTTCAAAGTCCACATTTGTTTTATTTTTGTGTTTTGTTTTTTATTTGTAGGTATTCGCGTCATCACGTGTAGTGGCTGTAGAACTTAGGTGCATCGCAAATAGGGAGCGGCTAGGCGGCGACGCGGCGGACGCGGCGCAGTCCTTGTGTAGAAATTTTTATTCGCCCAGCGCAACTTCAAATCAAGCTGCCCTAGGCAGATGCCAATTTCTATACAAAATCGCCATGCGCCTCAGTTTGTCTGTCCAACTAGATAAAATCTGATAAACTTCCAGAGTGTGCTGCAAACACGGGCTGCAAACCTGGTGTTTCGAGCTTTCGTTGGCAAATCAGTTGGTGTCTGTCGTGTTAAAATGTTTCTGAAACCCAAGTAAAGTGCACAAAACAAGTCCTTTTAGTCCGAGATTTTTAGCTGCCCGAGCCCGCTGAGCAGAGAAAAGCAGAGTTTATAACTATAACTAACAAAAATGATTTTGTGCACGAGTTAAACTCTGCTTTTATTTTTATAAATGTTTCGGCATGAAATGTCAGTCTTGGGCAGGAGACCTTTACGGCCCACTATTAAATTAATTTTGTAATAATAAATTAAATAGACTATCATACTTGAATTAATTTTCTAATATCGTTTTATGTCATTAAAACATTTAAAGTAAATAATCCACAATAACAAGTTCTATCTGTGAACTTCTTATTTTACATACATACATATAATCACGCCTTTATCCCTAATGGGGTAGGCAGAGCGTAAACGACCCGAACAAAGGTCGTTCCACCACGTCTGACAAAGTTTTACGATTTATTTAAAATTTCATAATTTCTCAACGAAAATTTCTATAGGTTCGCCATTTTTGTTTTCAAACCTAGTCCCTATATCCATTTTAACGTTCCTGACGCTGGCTTAACAAAATTTCGGCTCGACTACGAGCTCAAAGCCTTTTAATCCATTAAGTCAGTGGTGGACACCGGCTGGTTTTAAAGCTGAGTCTGAAGGGCGCTACTTAATAGGTTTTTACTACGTAAAAATCCTGCCAATAGCACACGGCATTCACGACTATTGTAGGGGAACGTCAGCTTGATGCCTCCGTAAATGATTTATTATACCAGACATAGTCGTGCAGAAAACAAGATTTTGGTACGTTAATACTAGAGTTTACTAGAGTGGTAGACAACATTTTTGATTGGAGATGTCTGCTGAAAAACGAACGCGGTATAAAATAATGCCTACCTCAAGATGCAATGTATGATTGGCGGAAAAGAAAATTTTAAGTTACAGGATTTCTCATTTTAGCAATAGGATTAATTTTCTTTTTCACTTCTCATGCCCTGAAAGTGCTATTTTCTGCAGGCCATTTAGGCTGTACAGTACAACATTGAATTTTGTGCACAAGGACAAAAACGTATCTACTCATAAATTCATCTCTACTAAGTGAAAAGCAGAGTTTATGACTAGTGCACAAAACCATTTCCGTCCTCGAATTAATATCAGCCCTCGCTCTGCGGGCTCGGGCAGCTAAAATTCTCGCACTAAAATGAGAAAAATATCAGTGTCGAGAAAAATATAGAAAACTACTTTCCTTACAGCTTAATTTGATTCTTATATTGAAGTACATATGTATAAGCTACACGCCAAATATCAAAAATCATGCATTTCTGCCGGATGGGACCATGGCTGACTCTATGAGAGGGACTAACAAGAGGTCTTATTGTTTTAATGGCTTCACTTATTGTCCAATATGCCTCTCTTAGTTTCCCCACCCTGGCGGAGTTGTGCACAAGTGGGAGGTTTACTTTTTTTGTATGGAAAATAAATGGTTGGATTCCTGTCGTGTGTGGTATCATATGAAAGGGAATTTTGAGCTGATTCTAAAAATATATCACACCGTTACATATTAGTCACTAATTCTAAATTTAAATTATTTTGAAATCTTACCAAGTTTGAACTGCTCCAGATACGAAAATGTTCAATTTTTTTTTTAATATACCTCGAATGATACGTCATATTATTATGTAACCAAAAGAAACTGATTTGGAAAATATTGAGTGTTAATTTATTTCGATTTTAGTTGGCTCGACTCCGGGTCAGGCAAGCCATAAAAAATCTATGAATGAGTTTTCCTTCTTTTTGAAAATAAGCGGATTGTTGCACTTGAGTAGAATTTACTATCTTCATTATTTAGGGAACTGGTCCCATGGAGCAGTCTGAAAATTCCACCCTATATAGATGGCATATATACATAGCAAAAGAAGGTAAATATAGGAACAGGAAATCCTAAAGTGGCATTGAAAATTGGTTTTGACTTTACCGGATGCGAACCGAGGTTCCGCCTATTTATGAAATTATTATTATCTAATTAAATAAACAGATAGGTATCTATCCACTACACCATCGGGCTCTGTCTATACTCTATAATTGACTCACTATTAATTACATTTTAACTTCACTAATAGGTCTTCGCAACTTCGTATCGCTAACATTATTTGCATCGTAGAAGCAATTTGCATACACTACGGGCGACGCTATCGAAATATTGATTTCACTTAATTAGAAACATGATCTAATTAATGCACGAAGCTCTACAAAGCGTTTTAATAGTCTCGCTTAGACAGTGGGAACGATTTTAGAAATGCACACTTCTGAAATACTCTTTCACGTTGAACTGGGAGTGTTAAATACGTGGAATGGTCCAGTTGCTCCTTTTCCCGGACTTACTGACCAGTAGAGATCTTAGGATAGCGATGTATTGCAATTCAGGCGATGAGCTGACAACTTGGCGCTACAGCAATAGGTGTATAAATAGGGTAGGGTTAGCGATGCAAATTTACGTAATTTTACTGAATACGCCGGTAAAAGACGGGAATTTTACGGTAATTTGTATAGATTACGGTAAAATTACCGGCGACTTATTACGTTTTAAGAGGAAAGTTAGAAATGTTGTTCAGTTTTAAGATAAGGTGATATTTAGTAATAAAGTGATAAAAAGTTTTTCAGTTTGAGAAAAACTGTTCTGTGCGAGAAAAGTTGTTCAGTTTCGAGAAAAGTTTATTAGTATGAGAAAATTTGTTCAATTTAACGTAGTCACAAAGTATCATACTCAGGGTATGTATCTATGTCTGTAAACACAATGCTGTTGCCAAATTTTTCAAGTAGTCTTGTAATACGTTTTTTACCTGATGTTACAAGGTCTTTTAAGACTTTTGAAAATAGCCGTCCAAGTCTGGTCGAGGTCTAGACTAGACAAAAGAGTTGTAAGGTTTGCCAATTCCTAACTAAATGTGCTACAACTTCTGTAACATTTGAATATTTTCTGTGCAATTAAGTTAACAAAGTTAAATGAGATCATACAAACTAGCTAAAGAAAAGAACCTAAACTAAACCACAGGTAAATTTCCCGTTTTTAATCATAATAAAGAAAAACGGGAAATTTACCTGTGGTTTTCCATTGTGTATGAGTGTCCGATATTTCAACGCAGTTTCATGCGTATGATCACGGAGCGACTGAGGAACTTGCGAGCGGTGTAGTGGCTAAGGGCAGACCTATCGGTCTACCCTCTTTCGGTTGCGTTTTCCAATGTTTGTATATTTGTATTACGCGATTCCTTCAAACGAGCACTACCACTTGGCACACTTTCACGACACACAAAACTAACAGTATAATTTTTAGGTACACTGTTTAGCGAGCGTTTTTTGCACATACCTATCACCGGATTCCACATACTTGACAGCTTGAAACCATCACCTCTATTGAAACCTGTACGTGTACCTAAAAATTATACTGTTAGTTTTGTGTGTCGTGAAAGTGTGCCAAGTGTTAGTGCTCGTTTAGAGGAATCGTGTAATAAAAAAACAAACATTGTAAAACGCAACCGAAAGAGGGTAGACCGAAATGTCTACCACACCGTTCGCAAGTTCCTCAGTCGCTCCGTGATCATAACGTATGAAACTGCGTTCAAATATCGTACACTCAAACAAAATGGAAAACCGCGGTAAATTTCCCGTTTTTAAAGATTAATGTTGATAACCGTGAGAGCTTTTCTTTGTTTATTGATTTAATATCCTAAACTATAGTTTTTGAATGCTAACTATATGTGGGGTCGCGTGGGCTACAAATAAACCATGGTTAGCTACAGACAGTGACTTTATTGTAAAGTTTTACTATATTTTTCCATTAAACGTAGATATTTTCGCACCAAAAACGACGCATTAAATAATCCTGTAGAATAGTGACCTGTTTTACGCTCGGCCAATCAGAGGCCCCGAGCAAAGTGACGTGACGCGTTGTTGCATTAGTAATGTACCCGTAATTTTATTTTAAACATACATACATATAGTCACGCCTTTATTCCTAACGGGGTAGGCAGAGCATAAACGACCTAAACATAAATCGTTCTGCCACGTCTGACAAAGTTTCAAGGGTTATTTAAATTACATTTGCAGGTATATTACTGTAGTGACAGGTTGTCAGTCCATCGCCTAAATTACAATATACTGAAAGCCTCGAATCCCTTAGCTGGTTTTTACAGCATGCCCAGGAGGAAATGCAACGGGCACATTGTAAGTTTTTCTCTCGCTCCCAGACCAGCACGGAAGCACTTTAAAAGTAGAATAAAATAGAATATTTTTTTACATCATATTATTATAATTCATTTTGTAGTAATGTGCGGCTTGAGGGCAATTCGCTAGTTTTGACTAGCGGGTTTCGACCTTGCCGACGTAGCTGGAGCGGTATTTTTGAATTCGGATACCGAAAACTAAGATTCGCATGCTAAATTGTATGAAAATACATACATATAATAACGCCTTTATCCCTAATGGGGCAGGCAACCGACCTAAATATGAATAGTTCTGCCACGTCTGATAAAGTTTCAAGGGTTATTTAAAATAGATTTGCAGGTATATTACTGTAGTGACAGGTTGCCAGCCCATCACCTATATTACGATACACTGAAAGCCTCGAATCCCTTATCTTGTTTTACAGCATGCCCGGGAGGAAATGCAACGGGCACATTGTAAGTTTTTCTCTCGCTCCCAGACTAGCATGGAAGCACTTTAAAAGTAGAATAAAATAGAATATATTTTTACATTATAGTATTATAATTCATTTTGTAGTAATGTGCGGCTTGAGGGCAATTCGCTGGTTTTGACTAGCGAGTTTCGACCTTGCCGACGTAGCTGAATATTATCGACGTATTTGAATATTTTCTGTGAAGGTGAGGTTGCTTGTTTTTTTATAATTTAATAACCTCAACCTAAACAATTTATTTTGTAGTATAGTGCGGCCATAAGCGTAGCCAGGTTTCACTTTCGGGAGGGGAGGGGGAGTCAATCAACCCGACTTAAGTGGGCAATGCCACACAGTAACTATAATACTTTGTAATGCATTACAAGCAAAGCGATGTCACGCAAGTGTCATTCAAGACATGATTATGTAAAAAAATCAATATGGCGACAATAAGACGCCATTTTGTGTGAAAATGGAAAACCTAAAATTGACGAGCTATGACGAGTGAATGATCAATTCGAGTTTTGTAACATAATTTTTCGGTTCTATAAAACAATCATTTAAGGTCTATAACGATTTAAAGTTATAAAACTCCGTATTCTACGCAGTTGGGTTTTAAAAGCTTTTTAAATTACTTGTAATTTTTTTATCAGTTCGTGTATGGAAACTTTATGTCGAAATATGAAATAGAAGAGTGTATTCAAACGTATCGCAACCTATTTTCCGTTAGATTACTAGATACCAATCTGAATTGTCAAACCTTGGTGCGTGGTGAAATTTCGTGGAGGGTTTGAACCACCAAATCCACCCCCATCCTGGCTACGCCTATGAGTGCGGCTTGAGAGCATCAAGACTTAGTCATTATTACTTATAATTATAAGGTAGTAAGAAGCTCTGCTGGAAGAGATGTCTCTCCAGAAATAAGCTGTTCTGATGAAGAGCGAAAACTAATGACGGCTAGTTCTCCTTGACGGAAATGATTTGACGGAATTTATTATCACTATTAAAAACTTTTTTTTACAAATATAATTAAGTGACCCACATCTAAAAAGCTGTATGTTATTTACATTTAAAAGCTTGTAGCTGTAAAGTTATTCTAATGTACTCGTAATATTTTATCGCGGAACATACTGTTGTCATTTCCGTCAATCAGGAGAACTATCCTAATTGGTTTAAGTTCTGCTTTTTTATACAATATACGTATATAACGTTTGTGCATGTTAAAAGTATGGCTTGAGCACAGCTCGAGCGAGCCTCTCTTAACGGGGAATCACCTCGCGGGTTTGGAGCTCGCCATGCCTTACTCATATTTACTTTTAAGAGTCTACCTCTGCCGGAAAAGAGATGTATCTAAAGAAATAAGTAGTACATACAAAGCGTAGAAACGTAAAAAAGCGAGAAGAAACAACTGATAGAGTCGAGTTTTTTAAACACTAATCAAGTTATACGCATACCATAATATGTATGGGTATAATCTGTTTAGTGTTTTAAAATAGTGAAAAACCTTGTAAAGTATCTCAAATCATATTTAATAGCGATCAAACTACGCAAAATCTAATTTTCCCAACTACCTGAAATAGCTGTTTTGGTAAAAATACTATTTACAAGGTTTTTACTGCACGGTCGCCAACGATATGCGGATTACTCTAAGGCCCGTATTGATAAACGACACTTGAGACTGACAGCTAGTTTAAGCTCGTATCAGAAATGTCCTTTCAGTTCATTTTGTCCTGTCAAATCCATACTTAATATTGCTCTCAATCTTGAGATCGCTTTATAAATACGAGCCTTAGGTTCGGATTGTTCACTGTAATACAATATCAGTTGGCTATTCATTGGATTTAAAGATAATTTTTCATGATTACATGCATGTGCACCGCATGAGCCCGATGGTGTAGTGGATAGGGCCACTGCCTCCTGAGCCCCGCTCGTGCTTCGAATCCCACCACGTACCAATGTGTTTTTCAGTTTTGAATTTTATATATACGTTTATTCAGCGCTTTATCCGTGCTTCGGAAGGCACGTTAAGCCGTTCATCATCATCATCATTTCAGCCCACTGCAGGGCATAGGCCTCCTCTTTTTTGTGCCACGACTGCCTATCTTGGGCTAGCCTTGTCCAGATCTTACCAGGACAACGTAAAATCGTCGTCTTGTCTGAAGCCGTTGGTGTTAGTTAATATCGCTTTATACCGTAGATATTAGTCGTTAAGCCATGTCAGAGGCCAGTGCTAAGCATTGGTGGCTTGAAAACTCTGACATAATCTAGGATTGGGTCTGGTTTCCCTTCTGGGTTAAGCAGTCGCTCTGTATAAAAACCAGTACCCTCGTTCAATCACGTATTTTTAGTAAATATTAAGAGATTTTCACTCGTTTGTCGCGGATGATTATTATTTGGATTATAAATTGTTAGATAAAATTCACCCTTTGCAAAAAAATGTGATGAATACCAGGAGAGCACAGAACAATAGCAGCTTTTAATACCATTTTTATTGTTTGAACATAAACGCGACGACGCTTATTATTTTCATGTCGTAAAACAACAAAATAATATTGTTGTAACAATAATCTGATCCCCCCTAATCTTCATACGACGGATTGTCACAATAACATCGTTTTATTACGCATAGTAATTCAAGTTTTTATGCGACATGCGGTTTTTTTTATGACAAGTCGAAAGCGCGACGCTGAGTAGACGAAATGTAATATTTACGGTTATAATCTTAGGAATTTTATTAAGACTTAATAAAAGTGCAGTAAAACTTTCAATGTAACCGATAATTGAATCGTAAAATTTTGTCTACTCTATAATTGGCTTCGGTCCTCCCAAATACTCGTGATCAGCAATAACTTTTAATATAACTTTTCTAAAATCCCGCTACAATCCATTACATTTGCGTGGTCCTCGTAAAAGTTAATATTGTGTCTCTTTTGAAAACAGAAACCTTTATAACATATCCTATACGACGAGATAGCGCAAAGTAATTGAGTTTAAAGATAAACAAATTTGGACTGTGCTCGGACGTGAATAGGGATGAAATTTTGAGGTCTGTAGGATAGATTTGGGGTGCAGTTCTGCTATATTATCTTGCCGTCCAAATAAATGAGAAAAAAAGGCAGGGTCCGCCGGACGAACTTTTTAATTTGTAATTACAGGACAGCGTCCAAGCTTTAGGCACCATTAACTTTTTTCCTAAATGTCTGTGTCGGACTCTCTACCTATAAAATAAAATGGAACGGTTTATTGTCCACATTCAAATTAGTTGGTATAGGGAACCGTATTTACTTAGTTGATTAGAATCTTGTCATGTAAATAGAGGTAGAATTACAGCGACCGATAGGGACTCAACTTCTAATTCAATCTGTTTTTATTGATATCTCGGCGCTTTCAAATAAAATGAAGAATGTATGTTAGGTAACCTGTCAGGTGATCGATCCCATACAAATATATATAATTCAGTCCAGATAGATACTGTTATTGCCAGGAAAGTTTTGGGGATGGTTTTTTTTTTCAATTCTAGTCGTTTTTGCGATGCTGTATCCGAAATCTGAGGTTCGCCAACAAATATTCGTGACGGAACCTTCAGAAAAAAAGAGTGTTTCTTCTGAAACATATCGTGTGTGGTATCCAATAAAAGGACGTTTTGAGCGGATTCAAAAAATATATCATCATTTATAACTTGTGAACTATTACTATGATGTGCATTGATGATTAATGAGATGACTATGATTTGTTTATGTGTGCTGTGGTAAATTAATAGATGTAATGTGATTGTTTCGCGTTTCTTAGTGATATTGCTTTATGTGGTATTTTCGTCCGAATTTGCAGTGGATCAATTTATTTGTGAGCGTCAGTATCTCTGTTTATTAAGTAAGTGCCTACCTACCACGTTTTTTAGGGATCTGTTTATGCAAGTGAAAATAACTATGACAGAATTTGTTAACCCTTATAGCACGTATTGGTTTATATAGCCACGAAAAATCTTGTCTCAGACACTGACTAAATCGTCTGTCAAAGACGTATGAGGCCAATGATGATGATGATAGCACGCACACGAACGCAGCGCCTGTGCAACATACCGCCTGTCAATGTATGACTAAAACGAAAAAAATCGTACAAGAGTGTGTTCAAGCCCCGCTGGGGAACATCGAGAGATTATGTTGCAATTTTGTAGAAATTTCGTATGGAATTTTCTGGAAGGAAATGAGTGAAAGAAACATAAAATTTAAAGAGAGACGGACGATACAATAGTAGAAGAACGAAATTAAAAGACGGTTCTGGAATCATGACGATCGAGATGACAATTGAAAGTTCTAGAACCAGTCCGAGGCACAGTGGGCTGAAATTAGCGTTTCATAGACATTCAATATATATTTTTTAAGTGACGCTTTTTTTGCTTGTAAACGATTGAGGATACCTACTATATGCCTTATATAATGAACTTTCAGGTTTATAATTGTAAACAGCGCACTCAGATTTTTTTTCTAAAAAATTTGTATGGAGTCGGCATAATAAATGATGATATCTCCATTATCGCACAATTGCGCGTTATATCCTCTTAGGTTATTAATAAGTGAATTATTTTGGATTTTTTGACATACTCCATGTTGAGGCCAAACTTGCGCCTTTTTTTAAAAAAATCTTTCAAAGTTTTTTTTTTTTGTTATTTTTTTTAAATTTTAAACTAATATTAAGCTTAACATGGATGTATGTATACAGACTAGCGCCTTTAAAAAAAAAATAGTTCCAAAATTACCATTTTTTTTGTTTATGTTTTGTTTTTAACTAATATTAAAGCTTAACATGGATTTACATAGACTGGATATTTACGAAAATTAATTGTGTGCAATATTAGATAGTGAAAATTGCTTAAAAACTCATTAGCTGTAATTAAAAATAGTAATTATCTAATTATTCTCAAAATCCCCGACAACATTAAGGAAACTATTGTTTGTTTATGACATTTTAACTATCTACTGATTTATTGAATAGGTACCAATATCTATTATGTAATTGGGTTCTCATTTGTTAGCAATTAAGAGGGTAGTTAGTAAATTTGTTGTTCGGGCACATACATTAAATTCGATCGCCATAAATAGGAACGTACTGAAAGAAAATTATTTAGTAATCTTCAATCATTGAAAGTATAAACATCATGGCAAGCTTTGTTACAAACTTGGATTTGTTCGTTATTCTGGAAAACGCTAAAAAACTAAGTGACTACAATTTTTTGTTTGAAACCATGCTATCTCGTTTAAACAACAGTGTATCTGAAGAAGATTGTGTGACTTTAAAAGAATTTTGCCGGAGATTCACCAGGGCTGCACAGAAACGATATGAATTGTCACATCGGAAATTTGAGAGGTTCCGAACTAATTACGAAAGTTGGCTTGAGGCTGATGTTGATTGGCCGAGTTGCTTAAAAGAAAATATAAAATCAATTACTCAGCATGAGGGAAGCCCTATAGTGCTACTTTCGGAGCTATCATCAAGCGCTACTGCTTCTCTTTTGGAGCCATCTACATCATCAATTGGAACTATGACGAAAAGAAAATTCTCAAATCGTAAACCTTTTGAAGACTTGGCAACAAAGCAGAAAAAGAGGCGAAGTGGAGACCTAACAACGGACAGAGATTCCAGTGAGCTCGTATTTGCAACTATTTCTAAGTTGAAAGATGAAGGCCAAAACAACATTGCTTCTGTGATTGAATATATGGTGAAGCACCCAGAATCAGTCGAAAATCTTCGAGATTTAATTACAAAACCAACCAGTAAAGAAACGTTTTCACCCCAAAAAGCACTTGGTTTACTGATATCTCTGAAATTATCAAAGTGGCAATATATAACTTTGCGAGAATCAGCAATTCGAGAAGGCCTTAAGCACTTGTACCCTTCGTATTACCACGTGCAAAAAGAGAAGAATGTGTGCTTTCCACCTGAACCAAAAAAAACAATTACGGTGACAGATTCTTCAGCAAAAATTTCACTGCAAGCATTAGCAATGCTTGCAGATCTGACAGCAAATAGAATAATTAAATCTTTGCCAGAAAGTATACAAAATAAAGAACTCATTTTAATATCAAAATACGGTTTCGACAGAGCATCCAGTCAAAGCAGAGACAAACAGAAGATGGATTCTATACAAGATGACTCTAGTATCTTCATGACTTCGTTATCACCACTGAAAATGACATGTGAAGACATCACAGTTTGGGAGAACCCGAAACCGTGCTCAGCAGCGTATTGTCGTCCAGTACAGTTTACCTTTGTTAAAGAAAGTGAAACAGTGGTGAAGGTAGAAAATGAAAGAGTCAAAGCTGAGATATCAGCTCTCCAACCATCTGATTGTGATAGCAATATGGTGAGTCATAAGCTGATGCTCACCATGGTTGATGCTAAAATAAAAACATACCTTTCTCCTAAAGTAAGATGAAATGCAGTGTGCTACATTTGTATGGCGAAGCCCACGGAGATGAACAACTTGGAAGAAGTTAAAAAGAAATCAACAGAAGATGACTTGATGGAGCTCGGACTTTCTTCACTACATGCGCGCATAAACATGATGGAATGTCTCTTGCATATAGCATATAAATTAGATATTAAGACGTGGTCTGCTAGAGGGGAAAGTGACAAAGCCGCAGTGGATGCAAGAAAGAAAGCTATCCAAGCCAGGTTCAAAACGGAGCTCAACCTATTAATCGATATTGTAAAACAAGGTCATGGCACAACTAACGACGGCAACACTGCACGACGATTCTTTGAATTTCCTGAAAAGACTGCGGCTATCACTGGACTAGATGAAGATCTGATCCGAAGATTTGCTGTAATTTTGCAAGCCATAACTTCAGGTGAACCCATCAATGTTTCAAAATTTAAAGAATATGCGTACATAACTGCTGAGAAGTATGTTGAATTGTACAACTGGTACTACATGTCAGCAACAGTGCACACGATACTGCTTCATGGGGCCGAAATTATCGCTTTTAACGCAATAGTACCGATTGGAAGTTTATCTGAAGAGGCTTCAGAAGCAAGGAACAAGGACTTCAGAAGTTTCAGAGAACATCACTCACGTAAGAAGAGCAGAGTGAATTCCAATGAAGATATTTTCAATTTCCTTCTGCTTTCGTCTGATCCGCTTATATCAGCAGAAAGACCAACGATTTTCTTTGCATCCAGCAAAGCTTTCTTTGATGAAACATTGGATCTGCTGAATCTTCAAAAACCTGAATTCGAGTTTAGGGATATTGCTCAAATAAACTCTGACTCTGAGTTCGACTCTGAAGATAGTGATTCAGAATAAGCAATATTTTTAATTAATATATTTATTGTTTTATTTAATTTTATAACATAAATTTATATTGTATTCATTTTAATATATTTTTTACCTTTATATTCATTTTTTTTATTTTAATGGGATCATTTATTTTTACGATTATTTGTATTGAAAAACTACTAAAATTTAGTTTTTAGGGCATTTCTATAACTTCTGGTCATCTGCCACCAACTAATAATCACAAAATGCATTTTATGTATGATGTTTAAAATTTAAATATTTGACAAGTATTACCAATGTATAATTAAAAGCTAGTATAAATTTAAAAGTCAGTAGATAGTTAGTTTATTGTTAAATATTTTACTTAATTAGGGATGTTGAGAGTCGCAAAATAATTACTTTATTAGTTCACCACTTACTTCTTAGTTCACTACTTAGTTGTTCATTAAATTTAAGTCGTTGTGTGTAAATGTTTCTATGATATAAATATAAAGAATAAAGATAATAAGCCGTTTGTATTGGTTTTTAAATAATTTCATTTTCAACAATTAATTTTCGTAAATGACCAGTCTATGTAAATCCATGTTAAGCTTTAATATTAGTTAAAAACAAAAACATAAACAAAAAAAAAATGGTAATTTTGGAAAAGATTTTTTTTAAAGTCGCTAGTCTGTATACATACATCCATGTTAAGCTTAATATTAGTTTAAAATGAAAAAAAAAATAACAAAAAAAAAAATATTTTAAAGATTTTTTAAAAAAAAGGCGCAAGTTTGGCCTCAACATGGAGTATGTCAAAAAATCCAAAATAATTCACTTATTAATAACCTAAGAGGATATAACGCGCAATTGTGCGATAATGGAGATATCATCATTTATTATACCGACTCCATACAAATATTTTAGAAAAAAATTCTGAGTGCGCTGTTTACAATTAGAAACCTGAAAGTTCATTATATAAGGCATATAGTAGGTATCCTCAATCGTTTACAAGCAAAAAAAGCGTCACTTAAAAAATATATATTGAATGTCTATCAAACGCTAATTTCAGCCCACTGTGCGAGGGGTACATAAGCGGTACTTGGCTGGTCAGCGGGCAGTTCTAAGTTTGATGTGGTTCGAAAAGGAAGAAGAAAAAGAAAATGGATATAAATAGTGGTGAAAAATACAGTCAGTGAGTAAAGTGCGTTATAGTAAGTACAGTCGCTGTAATAAGTGCTGTGTCTGAAATAGTGTATACATTTTAATTTTTAACTTACTGATATGTAATGATGCCCAGTAGTGGGATCAAATAGGCTAGATATATATGTAATGATGTGGTACCTATATTTTTAGAATCAACTGAAAACGCCCTTTTATTACATACCACACATGATAGGCTTCAGAACATATTTCTAAATTTCCCACACAAAAAAACATTTTTTTTAAATGTTCGTTCATGAAATTTTGTTAGCAATCCTCAGATTCGAATTCATTCGCATATAAATAATTATGCCTTAATCCCTTATGGGGTAGGCAGTACGTAAACGACCTAAATAAAGGTCGTTCCGCTACGTCTGACAAAGTTAAGAGAGTTATTTAAGATAGATTTGTATGTATATTGCTTTAGTGACAGGTTCTCAGCCCATCAACTAAGTTGCAATATACTGAAACCCTCGGATCCCTTAGCTGTTTTTACAGCATGCCCGGGAGGAAATGGAGCTGGCTCATTCTATGATTTTCTCTCGCTCCCAGTCCAGCATGGAAGAAAATTCGAAGATTCAAATTCAGCATGGCAAAAACTACTAGAATTGTGAAAAAAAAAAATGTTATTCCCAAAACTTTCCCACGGTCGGGCGGTCCAAAGGGCCCGAACACGTCTTGACTGAATTAATAGTAGAATGTGAATTGATGTATGTCCCTATGTTAGGAGAAGCTTTCATGGCTAAGCAGTCCGAAACTTTGATAAATATCAATATAAACCGATCAAAATAATCGAGTTAGTTCTATAACCACCCGAAAAGCTAACCTTCCGTGAATCGTTTCATAATAATTTCTTTGACATGAACATCACACTTGAAATCCCAAACGCCTGACAACATCCTCAGAGCAAACACGAGAAAGAAACGCAGCGAACCGGACTCGCCTTTCAAACGGCGCTTTAGTAATAACGTCTTCCTCAGATATAAGATCCGAACACGTGTTTGCTTACTTCACAGTTCAAAATCAGAATCAACTCAAGGGATTTGAAAATGTGATTCGTGCGATGAGGGATTTGAATTACATCGTCTTCTTTATTATAAAAAAATAACTTTTTGGATTATGATTGATTATGATGTATCTGTATATTGTTAATATATATATTTTGATATTTTCCCTGTATCTATTTCTATTTTTTTATCAGTTCATTATATTCTTCCATGCAGTCAATACGTACTTTATTTTATTGACTAACCAAGTCAAATTAGTAAACTCTAACAAGGTGAATCACAGAGTTCCATAGCAGCGGACTCCTACACATGTGGTACCCAACTCCAGGCGATGCTGTCATGTCCTGTGAGTGAAGAGGTTCTGAGACTGAGGCTGAGATGTTCTTTTCCCGGAGAAAACGCTATTGAACGCGCCACTGGTAAGCAAGATAACGTAACCAGCTCTGCTACCAGCACCCTCTTGTGGAGGAGTGCAAAGATGTCCGGTACAACTACGAGTATGGGAAATCCAATCCGTAGCCCCACCAGACACCTCACGTTTCTGCAACTGTGTTACACAGCGCAGTATCGTCGTGCGTCAACGATAGAAATTAAATACCTAAACTAATTATCTTATTATGCTAAAATCCGACGGCCAACAGTGCGCCCAACAGTCGGTACAAACAATTATCCTATCAGTAGGGTTGCGGTCAGCAAAACAAACCCGAAAATTTATAAAAGATAAACTTAATTATCCGTTTCCCTCAAAATGTTAAATTCGGAGAATAACCCAATATCGTTTCCAAACGTCTTCATGAACGTCCCGGATGCAAAGTATAAATCAAATGGAAATTTAATCCCGATTATCTGTTACCCTCAAATATGACTCGCGCTTGACCAATAAAATTCTATTGCCAAAATCAAAGAAGAATTCCGATCCGAACAAACAATTAAATTCAAGCCCTGAATGAGATGTACATGCAGAATATATCGAGCCGAGATGCCTATTATTTTTCCCCCAATCAAATCAATTAACCACGCCAACAAAGGGAAAATACACGTTTTTTAATACTTGAAAATCTTCAACATGAACGGAAACATCCAATAAACACGTAATAGTATATAAGTGTTATCACTAACCTTATTGTCCGACGCAGGCGAGTCCGCAGTTCGGGTAAGAAATATAGAATTCAATGGGATAGGAAAATAAAATATATAAATAGTGGGATCAAGGAAAAACCTGCGGTGCATCCAAAAGGCAGCTAATCCAGTCACGCGTCGCTTTCCGACCCTCGATACAATTGACACCAGCAATGTTTCAAAATGTCCGCCACGAATCCGACCGACCACACACTGTCAGATCAGGGGTCCCACAAAGTTCCAAAATCGCGAATTAAGTTTCACAAAATCTGCCTTGCAACGTCTTCCGGAAGACGGCAGTCGTTAATCCAAAAATCTTATAATTATTATACTACAAATATTACAAAGCACCGAAGCGTCGCGAAAATGCGCTCCCAACAAAAAAGCGTGCGTCTAGTTTATAATTGTAATAAACTGACTAACCTCTGCAAAATGCTGCCTAATGAGCCTACTGCTCGCGACCGCCCCCCCCCCCCCCCCCCAACCAAGACGTCGGCTAACCTGGGAATCCCGTCGAATCCCGGCAACAATTTTACAATACGTCCCCTACGCCAATGTAGGGGTGGCAAATTCGCCTCTTTTATCAAAATGAGGTCACCTATCTTAGGAGGATCCGTTTTATCCGTCCACTTAACGCGCTGCTGCAGAGTGTGCAAATATTCAAGATGCCAACGCTTCCAGATGCTCTGCGTGAGCTGCTGAATCAATTGAAAACGTGACAGTCGATTACAATTAACTTCCAACAACGGGTACTCTGGCAGAGCGGTAAGCGGCTGTCCTATCAAAAAATTACCGGGCATCAATACCTCCAGATCATTCGGATCAGATGTCAAGGGGCACAATGAACGGGAATTTAGTACTGCCTCAATTTTGGCAAACACAGTCGCGAGCTCCTCAAAGGTGAGTATCGTCTCACCGATCACGCGACGCAAATGAGTCTTCGCGGATTTAACAACGGCTTCAAATAAGCCGCCCCAATGGGGGCAATCCGGAGGACTAAATTTGCAATTGATTCCCCTGAGAGCCATCTCGCGACCCAACGCACGCTTTTGACTTTCGAGGAATTCGTAAACCTCCTTCAAATATTTGTTTGTACCGTGGTAGTTGGTCCCGTTATCGGATCTGATTACCGACGGAACACGTCGGGACGAAAATCGGCTTAGGGCCGCTACAAAGGCTTCCGTAGTAAGTCTAAATATACGGCCTTCGAGGCCATACAAACGAACACACTCAAATAGACCTTTAGGGACTTGGCATTTCGAAGATGCGAAGCTTTTACCCAAAAGGGACCCGCAAAATCCGTGCCGACTGAAACAAACGGCCGAACCTGTTGAGTAACACGGTCCGCTGGCAAATTGCCCATCAAAGGCTGCATAGTGGATGCCTTCAATCGATAGCACGGCAAAAAACGGAACACAACTTCCCTAACAAGACGCCTGGCTGCCAATATCCAAAAATCTCGCTGTATGATAGCCAAGGAGTTACAGCCAACGTGGGAGTTATAAATGTGACGGTCCATCACCAACAAATGCACAAAGTGACCATCCTTAGGCAAGAGGAGTTGATGTCAGGCTCCATAAACCAATTTGGAGTTGCGAATTCGACCTCCAACCCGCAACAAACCGTTGCTGTCCAAAAAAGGATTCAACCGCACAACAGCTCGTAATCGTAATTTCGTCAGAGAAATTCTCGGATTGTACAACACGAATCCATACAATGAGAGCCTCTTGACGCTCCCGTGGAGTCAGGAACGGTGCCGTTCGTTTGGCATCACGATTCTTGACGTTACGACGCTAACACGAAGTGATTGCAGCTCCATCACTAACAATTCCGATTTTCCCTTCCGGGGTTCGCAAAACCCCATGCTGAGGAAGAAAACAATGTTCGACCGAACTGTAATCGAACCTAGCCTCAACCATGTATCCGGCTTTTTCAAATTCACGCATGTATTCGACGTACTTGTCTCGGAAGGCCTTGTCCCTTCTCATGCGACGCTCCATTGACAACAATCGGTTCTCTGCCGTGCGTCTAGACTCACCAAGAGAAGGTCTATTAGCCAAAAAGGGGAGCCTGGTCATAAATCTGCCAGAAGCCAAACGCTCCGTGTTACATCGGCAGATCTGCTCGCATTCCTCGTCGACAGGGTTCGAGCGAGGAGCAGATGGAGGTTCCTCAACCTCCCAAAACTTCTGCACCGCGTCCGAAAGCGCCGAACCAACAAATGGCGCTTCCTCCTTCGAACTTGCTAACCAACGGAAGGACAGGACCCAAAAATACAGAACCAAAAATAGTCGGGACCACCGTCAAACCATCAGTCTGCAGCTCTCTCCAAGCACCCGTAACGACTTTGCCCAAAACATTACAACCTATCAACATGTCCACCGGACCAGGTGTATGGAACAAAGGGTCGGCCGGTACAAAATCTTTTGTTAACTTAACGACCGAATCGGGGAGAGTTGCCACTGGATGATCCCCCAAAATGACTTCCATTACCATAGCCGAAATCCGACGAGAGTCGTGTGGCAATGGAGAAAACCTAAAACCTGTGCGCCCAACAGGGCATGCAACTGGCACATTACCAACTCCCACAACCGGAAATGGGGACGTAACAACAAACATATCTAATTCCCTCGCCAGCCAAGCTGAAACAATGCACCCCTGGGCACCCGAGTCCAAAAGGGCACGAACAACAAAAGAATCGCCCCTCGGGCCCCATACCCTTACCGAAGCAGTGGGCAACAACGTATTTTCCGGGGTGTCAGCGTGGCGTGCGGGAAGTAGTTATTGTGGATGTGAATATCTTGATCCATCATAGGCTGAGTGGGCCGGCGGGTGATGTGAATCGAACCGCGGCATACCCCGATCTCCCTGACGCATGTGAATAGGCGCGTAGCTCAACGTTCCTCGCCGAGAAAGGCGCGTAGGGCGATTCTCCAAACGCGGCCGCTCCAATAAGGGGGAAGAATATCGCTAAGTCGAGCTCTGGGGCTGTTCCAAATAAGGGGCGACCGGCGTCCACCCCCGCCCCTGCGAGGCTCATCCACTGGAGGAGACTCGACTCTGCCCCCGCCCGTACAGGCATCCACTATAGGGGGAGATCTCCTTCCTCCGATGCTCACTACGGCCTGAGCATAACTCTTGCCTTGCGAAGACCCTTGTGCAGGCGGCGTGCCTGCATGATTTCTATTGGCACACAATATCGAGTGGTGGCTTCCACCACAGTGTCCGCAAGGATTGGGTCTGGAGCAATCCTTGGCGAAGTAATCGCCCAAACAATAGAAGCAAAGTCGCCTATCCTTTGCGATCTGGCGACGAGCAAGCACTGGCTTCTCCAACAACTTGGGACAACGCGTAGTTGGGTGCTCCGGACGTCTACAAATATTGCAAAGGGCCGCACCCCCTTGTACAGCACCAAATCGGGTCCCACGTAATCTAGCTGTGGGTGGGGTAGGCCGTTGGACCTGCACTCACCGGCCTCGATCGCGATTATTCAAATTTTGCTAAGAACCGCTGCAGGTCCTTGTAATCGGGGAGATGTGTGGAATCATCCCCTCCACAATCCCGTTCAAAGCGCAGACGCATGTCTGCCGGCAGTTTCGCAAGAACAATGTGCATAATCAAAAAAGACCACTCCTCAACCGGGAGCCCCAGTCGCTTTAATGCATTAAACGAGACCGTAACTGGGTTCAAGATGTCCGCACGTAATGAGGAGAACTCGCGGAAATTCGGCAAGCGTAAGATCTGGGCGACGTGAGCATCCGCTAATCGTCGCACGTCATGGTACCGGCTCTTCAACAACTCCTTGGCTGTTTCGTAGGCAGCATTCTCTACTTGTAGATGCTGCACCAAACTACGAGCTTCCCCCTGCAACGAGCCCACAAGATACGCCACCTTTTGGGCGTCAGATAGGTCGGGCCTAGAGTCAACCAAACTTTCAAATAGGCCGATGTACCCTAACCAGCTTTCCAAAGTCCCATCAAAGGACGGCAACTGTAGGGTGGGAAGATGACTCATCAAAGGGACCCCCTTCGAGCTGACCTTACAACTCTCCCCTGATGCATTACGGCTGATTTCCGCTGCCGTTTGACATATATCGTCCGCAAGATCCAAAATTTGCAGGAAATCCCTTTCTAATCTTTCCTTCTGCTCCTCCGTAACCGCAGCAGTTACCAAATCCAAAGCCCGTCGGTGAATTTCTTCCACTACTATGACGCGTCCAGGAGCATCCGACGCTCTTTTCAAAAGAGCATCCTTACGGTCGGATCTGACTATGAGGGCCGCAGCCGATTCAAACCACCTGAGGTTCGTGGTAAGTGCGGACAGGCAACTAGCGAACGATGTAAGAGCAGCCATCGTAATTCAGTAAACTTAAATTAAATAACTTAAAACAAAACAAAATGAGTAGCCGGGTTTAACCAACAATCAATCAAAACAACAAAACAAAAATAAAAACAAAAAAGAATTAAATTCAAATCAAACAACAATATAATATTATATCGGATACGGGCTACAACAGCCACCAAACGTGGATCGGGCAACCACGCCACTGGGCGCGCAAAAACCACGCTCTGGGCGCGCAAAAACAACGCTACTGGGCGCGCAAAAACCTCGCTACTGGGCGCGCAAAAACCACGCTACTGGGCGCGCAAAAACCACGCTACTGGGCGCGCAAAAACCACGCTACTGGGCGCACAAAAACCACGCTACTGGGCGCGCAAAAACCACGCTACTGGGCGCGCAAAAACCACGCTCTGCTACCAGAAAATGAACGCGCCACTGGTAAGCAAGATAACGTAACCAGCTCTGTTACCAGCACCCTCTTGTGGAGGAGTGCAAAGATGTCCGGTACAACTACGAGTATGGGAAATCCAATCCGTAGCCCCACCAGACACCTCACGTTTCTGCAACTGTGTTACACAGCGCAGTATCGTCGTGCATCAACGATAGAAATTAAATACCTAAACTAATTATTTTATTATGCTAAAATCCGACGGCCAACAGTGCCCCCAATAGTCGGTACAAACAATTATCCTATCAGTAGGGTTGCGGTCAGCAAAACAAACCTGAAAATTTATAAAAGATAAACTTAATTATCCGTTTCCCTCAAAATGTTAAATTCGGAGAATAACCCCAATATCGTTTCCAAACGTCTCCATGAACGTCCCGGACGCAAAGTATAAATCAAATGGAAATTTAATCCCGATTATCTGTTACCCTCAAATATGACTCGCGCTTGACCAATAAAATTCTATTGCCAAAATCAAAGAAGAATTCCGATCCGAACAAACAATTAAATTCAAGCCCTGAATGAGATGTACGTGCAGAATATATCGAGCCGAGATGCCTATTATTTTTCCCCCAATCAAATCAATTAACCACGCCAACAAAGGGAAAATACACGTTTTTTAATACTTGAAAATCTTCAACATAAACGGAAACATCCAATAAACACGTAATAGTATATAAGTTTTATCACTAACCTTATTGTCCGACGCAGGCGAGTCCGCAGTTCGGGTAAGAAATATAGGATTCAATGGGATAGGAAAATAAAATATATAAATAGTGGGATCAAGGAAAAACCTGCGGTGCATCCAAAAGGCAGCTAATCCAGTCACGCGTCGCTTTCCGACCCTCGATACAATTGACACCAGCAATGTTTCAAAATGTCCGTCACGAATCCGACCGACCACACCCTGTCAGATCAGGGGTCCCACAAAGTTCCAAAATCGCGAATTAAGTTTCACATAATCTGCCTTAAAAATCTTATATTATACTACAAATATTACAAAGCACCGAGGCGTTGCGAAAATGCGCTCCCAACAAAAAAGCGTGCGTCTAGTTTATAATTGTAATAAACTGACTAACCTCTGCAAAATGCTGCCTAATGAGCCTACCGCTCGTGACCCCCCCCCCCCCCCCCCCCCCACGCGCTGACCTCGGCCACCCTACGGCCCTATGGCGCGCCGCAATCGATAATATGGTCGATTGAAACTAAACAGCTATAATACAGATGTCACTGATTCTTCTCTACGGCTGCTCTGCATGGCTTTGTTCTGCGGATGGTCTTGTCGACACTGATATTTGGCTGCTCTGGTAAGGTAAAACAGAGGAGACGTAGAACAGCGTCGAGCAAGGCAGACGCAGAGTAGAGCAGAGCCAAGCAGAGCCAAGCAGAGCCAAGTAGTGGAGAGCAAATCAAAGCAGAGCCAAGCAGAGCAGAGCCAAGCAGAGCAGAGTTAAGCATAGCTGAGCAGAGCAGAGCCAAGCAGAGCAAAGCTGAGCAGAGCCAAGCAGAGCAAAGCTGAGCAAAGCAAACCAAGCAGAGGCGAGGCTACCAGAGTAAGACAAAGCAGAGCGGAGTAAAGCATAGCAGAGCAGATTCAAGCAGAGCATAGCTGAGCAGAGCTGAGCAGAGCAGAGCAGAGCCAAGCAGAGCAGAGGCTACCAAAATAAGACCAAACAGAGCAGAGTAAAGCATAGCTGAGCATTGCAGAGCCAAGCAGAGCATAGCTGAGCAGAGCAGAGCCAAGCAGAGCAAAGCTGTGCAGATCAGAGCCAAGCAGAGCAGAGTAAAGCATAGCTGAGCAGAGCATAGCTGAGCAGAGCAGAGCCGAGCAGAGCCAAGCAGAGCAAAGTTAAGCAGAGCAAATCCAAGCAGAGCAGAGGCTACCAGAGTAAGACCATGCAGAGCAGAGTAAAGCATAGCTGAGCAGAGTCAAGGAGAGCATAGCTGAGCAGAGTAGATTTTTTTTTAATGGACCTGTTTGCAAAATACTACAAAGTGTATATAATACGTCACCGTGCTAAGGCGGGGAGTTGCTACACGCAATCTACACCCTTAATGAAATAGCAACTGCCTAAAGGCGCCCACTAGGGCTCGAACCTCGGCTTATGGCGTTGCCTTGGGTACTCCTTATCGGAGAGAATCTGCCCGGTACGTGCCGGTAAACCCCAAAGTGGGGAGCAAAGGAGGGACCTCCGCGACCCCGCCGGCGGGGTGCGCGGTTGCTGGAACAGCTTGTGCAGAGTGTGGTTCGACTAATATTGGCAGCATTAAACGCAAGAGTAATTTGGCCATCGCCATCGGTAAGGACATGCCTAGGTCTTCGTTTGTAATGAGTCGCAGGTTGGGGAACGTAGTTAGAGGCGCTAACTACTAGAGGGTTAGGGTGGTGAGGGGCTTTGTCGAAGCGTATGGCCGCTTGCTTCATGAACTCTTTGAGAGACGGAACATCGAGATCGATGTGAATGAGAGACGGAACATCGAGATCGATGTGAACGAGCAGAGCAGAGCAGAGCCAAGCAGAGCAAAGCCGAGCAGAGCCGAGCGGAGCAGAGCGGAGCAGAGCGGAGCAGAGCGGAGCAGAGCGGAGCAGAGCGGAGCAGAGCGGAGCAGAGCGGAGCAGAGCGGAGCAGAGCGGAGCAGAGCGGAGCAGAGCGGAGCAGAGCGGAGCAGAGCGGAGCAGAGCGGAGCAGAGCGGAGCAGAGCGGAGCAGAGCGGATCAGAGCGGAGCAGAGCGGAACATCATCTCAGCCTCAGTCTCATAATCTCTCTCACAGAACATGTCAGCGTCACCTGGAGATCGTTTGTTCGGCGTCGTTCTGATCCGGCCGATGATGAAAGTGGAAGCGTTGTTTTTTGTAAGTATTGCTCCTTCTGATCTAGCCCCAGCTCTACTGGATGGCAACAGCAGTACTATCAGAACACGGCAGGATGCTGAAACGGAGTAGCTGTCATTTCACTCGTCAATAGTAGGATTCCACAGGTTTTATACACTAAGTAGCTGGTATCTGGCATATATATCTATATCCAATTATTTCGAGTCATACGGAATGCCCCAGTCTAAGGCCCGTATTTATAATCCGCACTTGAGATTGACAATCATGAGATAGCTTTACAAATACGAGCCCAAAGTTGCAGATATGTCGAATATGATTTATGTTTCTTTACTTTATACTATATTAATAATGTATATATAAGTATTTTGATATTCTCTGTCTATTTCTATATCGTTTTTATCAATTCATTATATTCTTTCCTGCAGTCAACACGTATTTTATAATTGCTTAGCTGAATTAGTGAACTCAAACAAGTGCATCAAGGAGTCCCATAGCAATGGACTCTTGCACAGTTTTTATTACCAAAACTTTTTAATTCGGTAGAACCAGGATGCCATAATTCAATTTACCATCATATCATTCAATGGATATTAAAATCCATCCCTGTCGCCTGGGTCTTTCGTGAAGATCCGAAAACGCGTCGTTAGCAGTTCTCTTCTCGTCAATTTTATTGCGAAGGATTATTGAAGGTTTGAAGCACCCTTCACACCTCCCTCACGCTAGTTATCACATTTTTTGACATTCGTGCGGCTTTTTTCGACCACTTCTAACTGCCTTTGTGTACATTTACTCGTTTGCAGTTGGCAGTATGACTGTAGCAAATTTTTATGAATGTCTTATTTACAAGGTACTTGATAAATGACGTTCTCGTGATAAATTAACTAACAACGCTAGTTTTATCCTGTAATGATCTCTTAGCAAAGGGAACTATGACCACATCCTCCAACTTGCCAAGATCCTTATAGGGAACATCCTGCCTGCCCCTTCGCGACAAAAGCGTGATTTTAATGTTATCCTGTAAAAAGGATGTCAAGTTCCTGCATGTCAAATTTATTTTACAAATGAATAAAAATGACTTTAAACTCTAGTTTATGTCCTAAGATACTATTTACCTACCTAGATAAGGTCATATAAATTACTTGTTCGTAGAACCCCAAGTACCAGGGCGACAGACTCTCGAAGAGTCGTCCTAAATCCCCAAAACTTGTGAAGAGTCCGTTTGATTTTCCCTTTTTCATGTGAAGAGCTTAGGACACGGTTTCTCAATTTGGTAAATAGTTTTCTCTAATGTTTGGAGTTTCTAGTGTTTTCTGAGCAAAGGTGAAGTTCTTATGTGATTAAATTCTCTAACACAGTCGACATATCAAATACATAATATTATTTGATTAGTGATGGATTAAAAAAGTACGATTAAACAAAATACTAAGGTAAGTTAATGATAATGATCTTTATGGAGTTTTCATTTGATACATGTATGTTTTATCTAAGACTGAACACTTGATTCCTCTTTATTATTTTTTGGTTTGAAAACTGACTTATTTTGTATTTTTGGTTTCCAGATTGTGGATGAACCTGTCAAAATCAAACTAAAAAACAAGTCTAAATTGGAAGTAATTTTCAAAACTGATGTAGGATAGCCAGCCCCTCACAGGTAAATCTTTTATATAACTTACTATTAAATACGAAACTGATAAGTTTTGATATTTCAAAATTTACTTGACCATCGCGTTTTTTAAAACAACCACCAACCAACCAACAAAATAAAACGGGCTAACTACCAAGTTTTAGGCCCGTATTTGTAATCAGCACTTGAGACTGACAGCGAGTTTGAGTTGGTATCAGAAGTGTCATTTGACTACATTATGAACTGTCAAATCCATACTTAATACTGCTCTCAATCTTGAGATCGCTGTATAAATACGGGACTAAAATACCTTTTTTTTTTACTGAAAATCATCTTTATCAAATTAATTATGAAAAAACTGGAATAGTCTTATTTTTAATTTCCATAAACATAAGGCGTACCTATACATTGGAAGCAAGAATTCCATTTTATCTAACTAAAAGCAACATAAACCGCTGAATGCTACAGACAAAGAGCCGCAAAGTAAGCAAGTCTGAAATAATTTCCCGTCCCGAGTGTACCCTCCGAATAACCAAACAAGTTTAAAATGAACCCTTACGTATCACTTTAGATATTATTATAATGATTTTCTATTTATTCGTATTATACTAGTGGGAAAAATATTTTCTATCTGCTTGCTAGAGAGACCAAGGAGCCGTTTGTAACGAGACGTGTATACCTACATACTCGACTTTAATTCGATACTCGAAAATAATTGTGCAACTCTGTGTCTAAGGAAACGGATGAGCATTAAAATGCTTTACCATAGGCTATTATTATAAGCACGGGGCGGGTGATACTACATACATATAATCACGCCTTTATCCCTAATGAGGTAGGCAGAGCGTAAACGAACTAAACAAAGGTCGTTCCGCCGCGTTTGACAAAGTTTTGAAGGTCATTTTAAGATAGATTTCTAGGTATATTGCTGTAGTGGCAGGTTGTCAGCCCATCATCGCCTAATTTACAATGTACTGAACCCTCGGATCCCTTAGCTGTTTTTTACAGTATGGCCGGGAGGAAATGCAGCTAAAACATTCTACGTTTTTCTTTCGCTCCCAGTCCAGCATAGAAAAAGGGTGATACTTTCTGCCTGCATTCTTATCGAGTCGATTTGTCTTATCTGCTTCATATAAAATCACACAATAAAACCATCTCCGATGTCAGAGATCAACTTAAACCAGTCGTAATATAAATTAAAGGACTTCCTTAATGCTAGACTCATCGCAGACGTCAACTCCATTGTTTTCTATCACACAACAAGTAGAATAAGTCCAAATTATTATTATTTGGAGTCTCTCAAAATAATTACTATTGTCCTTAGCCATCGGGCCTTAAAATATTTAATATAATGCTAAAATTGATATTTGTCAATTTATCACTTTGTAAGGTTTTCCCCAGTTTGGTTAGGCAGACTGAATCATCTGATTGTCCGAAAAGAAAAAAAAACCGTGCTTCGGAGGGCACGTTAAGCCGTCGGTCGCGGTCGCTGTCTTTGATAGCGGTCGTTTCTCAAAAACCATGTCAGAGGCCTGACACCAGGGTTCATCGAGTTGTTCTTCGACTCGAGAATCCACTCTCTAAGAAGAATAATACTAAAATTCTCGTTGTAATAATGATTGTTTCGTTTTTATACAGACTTTCGCGGCATAAATGAAAATTATGAAAAAGTCGTGGATATTATTATATTATATATGCTTTTAACAACAACAAGGTTTTTCTAATTGTTTTAATGATAGCACACCAAAAAGCAAATATTATATTCTATCCGAATAGTAAAGGTAAGATCGCACTATGGCGAAGCTGCAGCGGAGCGGACCGGTGCGGTGCGGCACGGCACTGCAGCAGGCGATACTGCGCGACAAAATCTGTCATAATTTAAGAACCTGACATTGCCGCGTCGCTCTGCTGCAGCTTCAGTGACGCTTCAGTGCGGTACCTTTCTTACATTTTCATACAAAGAATCGTTTGTCGCGCAGTGCCGCGCCGCTCCGCTGCAGCTACGTCCTAATGCGGTCTAACCTTTACATACATACATACATATAATCACGCCTTTATCCCTAATGGGGTAGGTAGAGCGTAAACGGCCTAAACAAAGGTCGTTCCGCCACGTCTGACAAAGTTTTGAGGGTTATTCAAGATGGTTTTGTACGTATATTGCTGTAGTGACAGGTTCTCAGCCCATCGCCCAAATTGCAATGTACTGAAACCCTCAGATCCCTTAGCTGGTTTTTTGTTGGAGTTTGTTTGGAAATGCAGCTGGCACATTCTATGTTTTTCTCTCGCTACCAGTCCAGCGTGGAAGGTCTAACCTTTATAGTTACCTTTATCTAGCGTCTCCACTCCAGACTAATAATACCTTCTAATTAAATTCCAAAAAGGGATACCATAAATCAGAATGACGTATAAATGTGTTATTTGAAGTAATTTGAATAATACTCCGATTTAGAGACCCTGGATGGTAGGGGCGTTTCTACATTATCATAATACAGAGTCTGACCTTGCCCAAGCAGCTGTAATGCAGTTTTCGCGTATGTTTTTCTAAGTTTATAAGCCGTTTTAGGGTGTATTTTTGAAGCAGAATAATCTTTTGACTTCGTAGTTTTAATGTTTTGAAAGCTTTATTATTATAGCGTATTACTGCCACAGCCATGGGCTTACGATCCGGAGGTCCTGGGTTCGATTCCCAGGGGGGGAACACAAAGTTGATATTTGTCAATCTATCACTTTGTGAAGTTTTCCCCAGTTTGGTTAGGACATTGTAAGCTGAACCTCCTGATTGTCCGAAAAGAAAAAAGATTTCGTGCTTCGGAGGGCACATTAGGCTTTGATAGTGGTTGTTACTCAAACCATGTCAGAGGCCTATTAGCTGTGCTGCTGTGCGGTTTGTAAACTCTGACACCACGGTTGATCGGGTCGTTCGACTCGAGAATTCATTCGCTAAGAAGAAGAAGATAGCTTATTATAAATATGAGAGCACTTATTTTACTCATTTGAAATGTACAAGATTTCTTTTTGTGTTAGTAATTTACTAGTTGTCTGTCTACCAATTTGATACAAGATCTGGCTATACGTACGCGTGTATTCTTATAGTTCTTCTATCAGAATAAGGGTTCTTTAAATCGGAAAAAGAAAATACAACTTTGTTTTTTTTTAATGTGGCCTGTATGTTTTAGTACTCAAAAAATCTTTTATTATTTCAATCTCTTGATGGAAATGAACATTCGCTTTTAGGACGTGTTTCTTCATATATCTCACAGGTTATGAAGACACATGCGATTTTTTTCACTGTCAATTCAACAGGAATTGTTATAGAATATTGGCCGATGTAATCCTTGTGCATTAAAGGCTTCAATGAGTGAAGGTTGAGCATAATGTTCTCCAGTACATATTCACCCTAAAAGGAAAAACAATAGTATTAAAAATGAGTTCACATATTATTTTGGCAAATACTAACCAGGCTATAGATTTGCTAAAAAATACAGTATATTTTTCACTATCTGGATAATTTTTTATCAAATTTTCTACTGGACATATGTTTTTTTTTTGTTATTTACCAGTGGTTGTAGAAGTGTGATAGCAAATGCCTTCAAAACTTCTACACGAGCGTTTAGTTCCTGTGTCTAGAATTCTAGCTCATCTCTGGTTTATTTGTACATTCGTCAAGAGCAAACCTATTGCATAAAAAAACAATTTGATCTTAAACGATGAATAAGTGTTATTCATATTAACAAAATATTCGGTTACTCGCTTGTGGATTTGATAGAGGTATCTATAGAGGTTCAAGTGAGTTACCGAATATTTTATAAATTTGATCTTGTAAGGTGCACCATGCATTAATTACCTCAGCAATAGGACAGGACGTTATGTTGAGTGCATCCACAATAGGAGCCCACAGTGCTTTCTTATCCCCGATGCTCTGGCACAGGTCATACCCCACACTGTAGATGAGCTCCTCACCGTTTGGAGTTTTCAAGAAAATCATTACACTTATCTGAAAAGAAAACCGCTTTTAAGTCTCTATTCGCTCCAAAAGAATAGATAAGAGGATGCAATAAGCTTATCAACCCAATTGACACGTTTTTAACTAAACTAAATAAATCATAACTTCATAACTTCCCGTGGGTGTCGTAAAAGGCGACTAAGGGGTTAAATTCACGGAATGTGCAGCAGCGTTCCCTGTGAATGGAAAACTTCTACTGCGCTCACCAACCCGCCTGCCAAGCGTGGTGAGTATGGCATATACCCCCAATTTTAGGGAGACCCATGTCCAGCAGTGGACTGATGTGGCTGATGTTGATGTTGAAATAAATCAATGTTGCTGTTAGAACGAAATAAATAATCTAGACCTACAGGTGCCTATAATTTGTTACTAGAGGCAGTAGGAAGGTGATTTCTCCAATATTTCAAAGTAAAAGTGAACAGACATATTTCGGTTGAGACTGACCCTGACCTAGACTGGAGTCAAGAGCAAACAAATTACGAATAAACAAATCATAGTTTTTATTACCTGGACTCCTTCAATAATTTGCTCACTCACAACTACTTTCCCATTGAAGGTTCCATGGTGATCATCAGTTACACCAATTTTCACATCTTGAGATACTGGCACGTCATTCCAATCTTTACAATTCTTCAGTTCGTCCATAGCCAAATCAATACAGTTTACCTGTAGTAAATATATTATTAATAATAGTCGGTCATAGTCACTGTTTCTGATAGTCATCGTTGTCAAAGAAAGGTTTGGTTTGAAATCTCTGATATCGGGGTTTATCGCCGGTCGCTTCGTTGATGTCATAAATGAATGAGGATGAATAATATTCTAAAAAATGGATTACCTACATTATAAATGTCTTATTTGTAGTTAGTTTGGATGTACAGTAATGGGAATATAAATCAAATTTACTCCGTAGTGTAATCATAAAGTTGATAATTAAACTTGAAATAAAGTCAATCAAAATTAAACTTTAAGTAGTGATCATACGATGTACCATACAATGTTATACCTAAAAATAACATTAGTATGTAAATGGGCTCGATTCAAGATACCACCGGCTAAAACTAAAATTAAAATATATCTGTCACTATCAAAATAATAAAATTGAAAAGGACAGGCGATTTATACTCTATGGTTTTACACTTTGTCCGCTAGATTTTGATGCGCTTTTACACGATATCCCAATATTTCTGTCAATTGTATCCGCCATATCATATGACAGCGGATAAAAACAGATGTCAGATAACGCATAAAACCACCGACTATAAATCAAAAACCGGAGAGAATAGATCTCCTATCCTTTTCAAAAGTTTTTCGTTTGATAGTGGCAAATAGATTTTAATTTTAGTTTTAGCCCGTAAATCTAGAATGAAGGTCAATATCAACTCACTTCCTCATCATCGTCGTCATCAGCCATCACATGTTGGAAGACATAAATCAAAATAACACAAAGACACACATACTTTGAATTCAAAATCATTGTCATTGGCTGTCAATGTCAGACTGACAATATAATATTTTGAATCATATATTTTATAGTACCATATTGATATAAATCAAAGAAATAACATGATAGATGGTGGTGTGATATACGTTGGACAATAGTCCATGAAAAACAATTTTGCAACATGCAAAGCTCTGCATGCGATCTTAATTGCAATTGTAGATGGCATATCATTTTACAAGGTCATTACCAAAGAGTATATAACTATGACGTATGTTATTTACTAAATACGTATATTCTATTTATAAAAGAACACATATTATATTTAATATAAAGCTAATATTATATTAAATATTATGTTATAGGATGGAAAGTTGTTGAACAACTTTCAGAAGACAGAATACCTACATTTTGCTTGACTCTAACACTTTTTGGAACCTGTGTATCACAATAAAGTATTTCTGATTCTAAATACATATTAAACAACACACCAACAAATTAACGTTAAAAAATCTTCTAGATAAAAAATATTAAACGGGTACGACTTACTCAAGTTTTTATTTGAGGCCATTTTCTTTAAGACATGGTTCGACGTTCGAAATTCTAAAGTAGGATCTCTGCAGAGGATGAGTAAAGGCTGGTAGTTCTCCTTGACGGAAATGATTTGACGGAATTTATTATCACTATTACATAAAAAGTATCTGTCACGTCGCGTTTCAAAGTAAAACCTGAAATAAGGCGAAAGATTATTTAAATAAAGTAACAAACCAACAAAAGTCTGTATTGTGCTATTATTTTTGGCCACAGATAGATTCTATGCGAGATTCAGATACCTTGAGGCCTAAGCCTTCTCTCAACTAAAATAAGAAAGCCGCTACAAATATTCACTATGAATAACACTTGTTTATCGATATATAATGAAATAGATTCAAATATTGGTATTGATTCTGGCGGACCTGAAATGAAATTTATAAACTGTAGGTGAAATGAAATATATAAAAGGGTAATCTTTACTTACTGACTGTACATTATCTAAAAAAAAATAGGCACCTTTAAAATATTTGCGGATAATACGCACATATACACAGAAACACTAATCTTTTATGAATGATCCTCTAATTCTCTTAGGGCCGTATTTGTAATCAGCTCTCATGAGTGACAGCGAGTTTGAGTTCGTATCAGAAATGTCATTTCAGTACAAACTGACCTGTCAAATCCATACTTAATATTGCTCTCAAGTTTGATATCGCTTCATAAATACGACCCTTAGATTTCCTTAATATGAGTTCTGTCTCAATAACGTCACAGTCTGAACTTCATGTGACAGGTTAACTAATATTTATTGTGTTTTACATTCTACACTAAATTATTTACGTATAGTATGTTTATTAATTATTTTTAATTTAGTTATGGAAACAATATAACAATTGGTCCCTTTTTGGTTTGCGGATTTCCATTACTGCGGTTTTAAAATGAATGAGACTACCTACCTACTAGTTTATTATAATTTATCATATTCAAAGAAACCAATTGAATTGGAATTTTAGTGCACATGAAAAATTAAGTGTGTTTGTGTGTCTCTTTGTTTTCACATCGTATCATCGGAATGATAATATTTTTTGTAAGTATCCATAAAAATCTGTATTTTACAGTATAGCCTCTACTACGTCTCCGCCTATTTTCGGTATAATAAATTAACACATCATTTACTTAATAATAATATTTAATTTAAAGGCTCCGTATTTCTTATACAGGGTGTAAAAAAAGTACTGCGTTCCTTTGAACCACGTAATGTCTAAGTAATATACAAAAAAATCGTAATATAAAAACAAATTACGCATCCCTACAGCGCGGCACGCACGCACACTACAACGTTCGCTGTAGGTACACTGCCGGCGTGCCGCTCCACGCCCCGCACTCCTCGCCCAGCCGTGCCATCGAGACTTAGTGTGCGTGCCGGGGAGTTAGGGTTACTTGTTTCTGTTTGTCAAAATTAATAAAACTTAAATTATTTTATTTAATGTGCGTATTGTGTTGTATATCACTAATACATTACGCGGTTTAAAGTAACGCAGTACTTTTTTTGCACCATGTACGATAGTAAACTAGTATTCTCTTCACTTCTCATCATCTGGGGGGCACGTGTTGCAATCGGCGCGTTTTCTGGTTTCCTGGAATATATCTGCTCCAAATTCCATACACATGATCTTGTTGTTGGTGTACTCCATGGTGAACATGATCATGTAAGAGCCGACGAAATCTGCTGTGATCATTCCTTGCGCCCAGTCTAGACTCATCGTCATGCCTGGGATATCATACACATCCTGTAAAAGAACATCTAATTTCAAAGCCTTCTAGAGTTAGTTACATATTGATACATATTTATAAAGCAAGCCTACAGGGATATCTCGGGTGTAAGGGACAGCGTCCCAGAAACTGATAAGGGGTGCTTAGTCAAACAACTTCCACAAGGTGTTTTTTCAGGAAGTGGAAAAAAAATGACTTTTCCATACAAATTGTCCGGTCGAGCTGAACATTTTGCAAGAAAAAGCTATTTTTTTTTCACTTCCTGAAAAAAAATTCCTGGTGGAAGTTGTTCAGTGTCATTCACTGAGCACCTCCTATCCATTTGTAGGACGCTACAACTTACAACTGGTATACATTTCTTATACATACATACATATATAAATCACGCCTTTATCCCTTACGGGGTAGGCAGAGCGTTTAACGTCTCGTAAAAGGCGCTTTCGCCACGTCTGACAAAAATTGAGGGCAATTTTAGATTGTAATATGTATTGCTATAGTGACAGGTTGTCAGCACATCGTCTAAATTACAATACACTGTAACCCTCGAGTCCCTTTTGCTGACTTCAACAGCATGCCCGGGAGGAAGGGCAGCTGGAACAATCTATGTTTTTCTATCTCTCCCAGTCCAGCATGGAAGTATGGAACATTCTATGTTTTTCTATCTCTTCCAGTCCAGCATGGAAGTAAGTATTTCTTATGAGGAGTGTTAACCTAAAGCTTCCATGCTGGCCTGGGAGTGAGAAGCTTCCATGCTGGCCTGGGAGTGAGAGAAAAACATAGAATGTGTCAGCTGCATTTCCTCCCGAGCATGCTGTAAAAACCAGCTACGGGATCTGAGGGTTTTAGTATATTGTAATTTAGGCGATGGGCTAACAACCTATCACTACAGTAATATACGTATAAATCTATCTTAAAAACCCTTAAAACTTTGTCAGACGTGGCGAAACGACATTTGTTTAGGTCGTTTACGCTCTGCCTACCCCATTAGGGATAAAGGCGTGATTATATGTAAGTATGAGTGTTAACCTGCACCTTTCCAAACAAAAGGCGCTAACGGTTCCCACTCCGTAGATAGTACGATTCCTATATTTTTTGGAAATTATGTAAATTAAATATACTTAAAACTAGGTTTGTACGTATTTTAAGATATGACCTCTTTTACTTTCTAATACTAATATTGCGGAAGTCATAGATTACAACCCTCCTGAGGGGTAAGCAGAGCCTCAACGGTTTTGACAAATTGCAGGAACGTGTTATTGCTGACAGGTTGGCAGATATTTTCAAGCACTCGTGTTTTTTTTTGTTGATTTCTCTTATTTACCTGGTTTACTTACGATAGGTTTCGCTGGTAAAAACATTGGCAATTTCATGTAGGGGAATTAACTTTTTAATCCCGACGTTTCGACTTGGTTGCAGTTTAAGCCGTTGATTCCGGTTAATATCGTTTTATACCATAGACATTAGTTGTTAAGCCATGTTACAGGCCAGTGCTAAGCATTGGCGGCGTGAAAACTCTAACAGCTGGGTTGGTCACTAACCTGGCAAAATCCTAATCTAGTATTGGGTCTGGTTTCCCTTCTGAGTAGGTGAGGTCAGATGGCAGTTGCTTTGTGTAAAAACCAGTGCCCTCGTTCAATCTCCTATCTTAGGTAGCCGACCTCGTGAGATATGGGATAGGGCTAGGGAAATGATTGTTAGAATAATGAAAAGAAAATACTTACAGCAGGAACAGGACATTCAGTGGTGTTCATTGCACTGGTTATGGCTGACCATGGAGCGTCTTCATCTGACAAGGTTTTGCACAGTTCAGCTCCTCCACTCCAGACCATTTCTTTGCCATTTGGAGTTTGTAAGTTGACGGCAATATTCATCTACGATAAAAAAAACTTCACAGTAATTTATTTACTTTTCCTAACCATAAGTAAGGTATTATAATTTACTCATAACGATATACATACATATAATCACGCCTTTATCCCTAATGGGGTAGGCAGACCGTGCACGACCTAAACAAAGGTCGTTCCGCCACGTCTGACAAAGTTTTGAGGGTTGTTTAAGATAGATTTGTTTGTTTGTTTCGTTGTCAGCCTGTCGCCTAAATTGCAATATACAGAAACCCTCGGATCCCTTAGCTGGTTTTTACAGCATGCCCTGGAGGAAATGCAGCTGGCACATTCTATGTTTTTCTCTCGCTCCCAGTCCAGCATGGAAGTAATTATTACTTCCATAACGATATATGAAGATATTAATTCCTCTATTATTGAAATTTGATATTTCAAATAATTAATCTATTCGCAATGAGCAGTACTTAAGGTGATGATACTACAAGTGGCGCCCCCAACATTAAAAAAAAACATAATTCACTAAAAACGCAGTGAATTGAAAAAGCGATCTAACATAATCAAGTTATAGTAATTAAGATTATTTAGAACTCTTTTTTACTAATGGGGGTGCCACTTAGCTATTATCGTCACCTTAATATGTATTGCTATTCAGTTCCTTCCTTTGAAAAATGGCCTCAGAGGTCCTAAGAAGCAAGTTTAAAAAACTGCATAGCTCAGAAAACTCAAGTTAAATCTTGAATTATTATTTATTATACACATAGAATGCACTTGATTTAATAAATATTTGTCCTGTCTATTTTTGAAACAGTTCACTGAGGGAGCACTTACCGGTACAACAGAATCAAGTTATAGTAATTAAGATAATTTAGAACCTTATATATTAGCGATTCATAGCTCGTTGTAGTAACAGGAAGAAAAATTACCGTATGTGGCCGTTATTCGCCATTTTTCTTCCTGTTACTACAACGAACTATGAATCACTAATATATACACACACATACATGCATACATATAATCACGCCTTTATCCTAATGGGGTAGGCAGAGCGTAAACGACCTAAACAAAGGTCGTTCCGCCACGTCTGACAAAGTTTTGAGGGTTGTTTAAGATAGATTTGTAGTTATATTGCTGTAGTGACAGAATTGTAGGTATACTGCTGTAGTGACAGGTCGCCTAAATAGCAATATACGGAAACCCTATCAGATCCCTTGTTTGTTTCCAATGTTTCCATGCTCGACTGGGAGCGAGAGAAAAACATAGAATGTGCCAGCTGCATTTCCTCCTAGGCATGCTGTAAAAACCAGCTAAGGGATCCGATAGGGATTTCGCTAATTTATAAGGTTCTTAATTATCTTAATTACTATAACTTGATTCTGTTGGACCGGTTTATCGATTCACTGCGTTTTTAGTGGCTAGTGTCGTCACCTTAAAGAGTGCTCTCTCAGATTCTTGTTCTGGTTAAAGACTTGTTACAAAGAGCTTTTTTTTTACCTGATACCCATCTTGAAGCGCTTCACTAACATCGATGTTGCCTGTTAGTACCACGACTTCTGGCAAATCCTCGGCTTCCTTCCTCTTTTTCATCTGCATGTTGACTTGAGTCGTGGCATCGTCCCAGCCACTGCACTTGCCTACGTCGCTTTGTATTTCGAACATAACGCACTCGCACTGTTAAAGAGGTTTAGAATTTTTCATGTTTGCAGGACTACGTATAACACGTATTTTAATAACCTAACCTAACTTAACTGATCGTTAAACTTACGATAGTGCTGTTAAGCAGCAACTAGGAACATCTACCACTAAGTTTATAAAACAAACTCAGCGTAAAAAGTTAAGAATATACTTTATTGCACAAGAAAAAAAAGAACATGAAACAAAAGCAGTACAAATAGGCGGCCTTATTGCTAAGCAGCAATTTCTTCCAGGCAACCTTAGGCACAGGAAAATAAAAGTAAAAGACGCAAATATATTTTATACTTTGAACCAAAGATCTTTTAGGAAAGTTGGGTGTTGTCCCTGGCACCATTTATTTCCAAAAAATTTAATACCATTATATTTAATTTTATTTTAATTCGATTTCCTAGTCTTAAAAGTATGTACTGTACTACACACTGCACAATGAAAAAAAAAGAAGAATATAAGTACAAAAAGGTAATTTTAAATTAAAGTCTAATACATACCAGGTGTACCTAAAGGACAGCGTCCCGCAAACTGATAGGGGTTGCTCAGTCAAAGAAACTGAACAGTTTTTACCAGGAAATTCTTTCAGGAGATGAAAAAAAAATGGCCTTCCCATACAAGATGACCACCTCAATCAGACATTTGTATGAAAAGCATATTTTTTTTCATTTCCTGAAAAATAATCGTGGTGAATGTTGTTCAGTGTCATTGACTTAGCAACCCCTATCAGTTTGTGGGACGCTGTCCCTTACACCCTGTATATCTTAATCGCGTACTTCTTACGTCGTGTGTGCGTTCACTCTTATTTAAAGTCTTAACACCAGATTTTTTTTTGTTTCTTTTACTAACCTCATCGTCATCATCATCACCAAACACATCATCTGTCCAAAGCACAGTCACCAAAACAACACCAATAAATATCAATTTACAGAGCATATTTGCCTGCAAGAAAATATGGTTGAATAAAAATGTTGTATTGCTCTTTCGATCATAAGTTTTATATGTTGCAGAATAATCATTTTATCTATAAATATGTTAGATTGAGTGATAATGTCATCAACAAATTATAGTTCGCCACTTCCTATTTTCGTTTCTATAACACGCAATACTTTACACGCAATTCAACGCAACTAACAAGGAACATTTTCCATGATTTCATCAAATAAACATGCACAAGTACAAATACTAATAAAGTTCTCGATTCTAGGTGCCACTTACTAAAGATAAGTTTTACTTAACATACATACTATCACGCCTGTATCCCTAATGGGGTAGGCAGAGCGTGAACAACCCAAACAAAGGTCGTTCCGCAACGTCTGACAAGTTTTGAGGGTTGTTTGTGATAAAACTGGATATTTCTGTAGTGACAGGTTGTCAGCCCATTGCCTAAATTACAATATACCCTCGAAACCCTTAGCTGGTGTTTACAGCATGCCCGGGAGGAGATACAGCTGGCACATTCTAGGTTCTTCTGTCGCTCCCAGTCCAGCATGGAAGTTACTTAAAAGGGTGTCAATCGGTTTCGATTTGTTAAAAATTGTAAAGGAAGGAAATACTTATATTGATTGCGATTATTGTATTCCTTTTGTAGTATAAATAGCCTAGTACATACTCTCTTTCTTTCCCTCAAGATCTATCTATTTTACAAACCGTTTGTGTCAAGAATGCAGATCATAAAAATCTTCAAGTAAATGTCAAAAAGAAATAAATATTTACAAAATAACCATTGTACTATCTCATATCATTTTTCAGTTCGTGTAAACTATTATAAGAAGTGTATTCATTATTTAGTTTTAGGAAGTGACGAACAGAATTGAACCCTTTGCAATTCTAGTTAACAAATAATTGTAATGCACCTTGATAATACCCTTGATATTATTCTGTTTGTTTAACTGTATACAGGGTGTAAGGGACAGCGTCCCGCAAACTGATAGGGATTGCTCAGTCAACGAAACTGAACAACTATCACCAGGAATATATTTCAGGAAATGAAAAAAATAAGCTTTTTCATACGTTGTCTGATCGAGGTGGTCATTTTGTGTGGTAAAGTTTTTTTTTATCTCCGGAAAGAATTTTCTGGTGAATGTTGTTCAATTTCGTTGACTGAGCAACGCTTATCAGTTTGCGGGACGCTGTCCATTACACCCGGTATATACATACATATATGTATTTTTATACCATCAAACACTGAAAGATGTTACAAACATATTATATTAATTAATAATCGGTGTACCTAACCTACTCAATACTAAGTATTTTATTGCACGAAGAAACGGTAGGTAGGCACAACAGAAATATTAAAGACTTAAGACTTGCAGCGAAACTCTTGAGGGTTCCAACTCAATTCTTTTTTATCTTCTCCTGTATTTTTTTAAATTGTCATTTTATGACTAAACTAAGACCTAGTTTTCTGCAAAATAGACTTTTATTGCTCTATTTTTTATTGAATACAACTCTGTCTGCATTTTGTTTCTGGCTGCTTCATATTTTTTATCAGGACTTAGAAAATTCTTCTGCTTTGACTCGGCCCGGTCACATTAGAGCCTACACTTAAGTGCAGCAACCCACAGGCGTCACTTACTGCGCGCAAGATTGCGCTCAACACGCTATCAATGCTTTTTGCATTGATAGCGTGTTGAGCGCTAGTTGCGAGGATCTCGTCGGCGCATCCCTCTGCCAGTATGCGCGCGTAGCGTAGACAGCGTGTTGAGCGCAACCTTGCGCGCAGTAAGTGACGCCTGTGTGTTGCTGCACTAAGTCAATAACAAACCCATTCATTTTTAAAAACGAACTTATTCCACATTCAGTTGAGTATCTCCTTTTTTACCCAACACCCTCGTCGCGATATATTTCACGTGAAACAAACAAATGGGGCGAATGAGAATGTATATCATTTCCGAAATAGTAGTTTTATGGAAATGACGCCTACTTTTAAACTGTCGTAATTTTTATATTCCGATTGGAGTTTCCCCTCTCAATATTTGTTATCTCTTTAGAAATAAATGAATATATTCGCGATAATGATTTACGGTTTTATTTTTGGCCTCTCTTTGTACGTGTCTTTTATCATAGATAATTTATGTCTTTAGTTCCACATCTAGTGGGATTGTTTTTTTTAATATTCTTATAATAAATTGCAATGAGTTTTTATTTTCAGCTAGTATTGTTCCAGAATCATAATATTCCAAATCCAGATTGTTCTGAGAAAAGAAATAATAGTTTCTTTGTTTAGTTTTAGTGTTAAGTTGACAACTGTATTTTTTTATTAAATAATATTTAAGTTTGGACAAGTAAGATAATAAACATTATTACTAATGTACTTACTTATACCTTAAAAACAAAAAAGTTTCTTTGAATAATTATTTTCATGACCCGTTCGTGAATACAAAATTACAAACTTCGACTCAACAGAATAGAATAGATACAATTTTATTTGGTAATAAATTTCACAAAAAATAGTCTTATATTTAAACAAAATTTATACCAAAATGGCTGCCACTCATCATATTTTCTTGGATTTTTAGGCCCGAAACACTGGGCTTCCGTAGACTCAGTCGACTAAGTTAAGTGTGACTTTCTTCTCTCCTGAAGATCCTCGTATAGGATCCAAACGTCGAAGGCTAACCCTCCTTTCAATTCAAACAAGTAAGCTGATCAGTTTGCATTATGAATAACAAATTATTATTTTAATATTTGGTATCTGTACCAACTGTTACTCCAGTTTCAACCTCGGGGATATTTTCATCAGCCATATTATACATCACCTAAATTATACATGAAGCTACTACAACCTTCATAAGGGTTCAAGCATTTTATGCCAACAAGTTATGCGCATAACATTTTCTCCCTAATTTGATTGTCACCGACACCTATGCAAATTTCACGTCACACGTAATTGAATATCTCTGTTCCTTACCCTTTGAATGACTTGGGACCCTATATATTACTTCACTTTACTATTTAATTAATTATTTCAGTTCACTTTATTTCACTCAGAAGAAGAAGGATATTTCATGTCAACAGTTGGATAACTATGTTGTATGACATTTTATGCGGATGTTTTTTTTTAATAGTCTGTTATTTTAATGTTGAATACCAAATACAGTTTCTTTACTGCCAGATAATAAAAAAGCAATACATATATTTATTTATATGTAAGTAAATTTTTGCAGTAAAATATCATATATTTTGTTTTATTTAACACATTTAATTGTTTCCAAGAAACGTTATGAACCAGCGATTTAAGTCAAAAATTCACGAATGAAATAATAATACACGCGCCATTGAGATTCAGAATTTATTTTTCGATATTTTAAATAACTTTTCTATTCAAAACACGTGTTGAGCTCTGGTTATCAAAAATTTATAAGAAGGTTGTTATTTTACCAGACAAATTTTATGATATTAAATTAGATTCGTAGTAAACAAGATCAGTTTATAATTTCACTGAGTTCAGGTATGATGTCATATTTATTGGGACAAAGAAAAAAGTATTTTTCGTGTACTATACATTCTCACTATTGAAATCAGTTTTAAAACCAATTATTCGTAATATGCAACCTACAATTAATTAATTATATCACTAATCCCCGGAACCAGCAAGTATCCTGAGCGTAGGCCCCCCGGCATAGATCTGCTTGGTACTTGTTCACATACGGGGGTAAGGGACAGCGTCCCGCAAACTGATAGGGGTTGCTCAGTAAACGAAACTGAACAACTATCAGCAGGTATATTTTTCAGGAAGAGATTTTTTATAGTGATTTTGCATACAAATTGTCAGATCGAGGTGGTACCATTTTGTATGGGAAGGTGAATTTCTTTTTTCATCTCTTGAAAGAATTTCCTGGTGAAATTTGTTCAGTTTCGTTGACTGAGCAACCCCTATCAGTTTGCAGGACGCTGTCCTATACACCCAATATACACTTTCTTGTTGAATCTCACATTTTATTGGACCATAGAAAAAAAACATTAGTCAGTAGATTTAAAAATAATGAAATCTCAAAGTCAAACGTTTATTTTTCGTTTACAAATATAATTAATTTACACTATCAGATTATTAATTGACTTATTTATTCGTTGACGCCATAGTAGATCGAATCCAATCCGCATAACTAGCAACTGAAGTGTAGACTCCTGGCCATCCATCTCTGCCGCAGCCATTTCCAAAGGAAACTACTCCCACGACCTCCCAAGCTTCGCCTCTTAGCCTCATGAGGGGCCCTCCTGAGTCCCCCCGGCATGTGTCCTGGGCGAAGGACCCCCCGGCACAGATCTGCTTGTCAGTAAGCATGGCCCCCAGGGGTCGGTACTTGCTAACGCATTCGTTCTTGCTGAAGATCGGCAGGCTCAGTTTTAGCTTTACGGGACTGTTTTTGCCTGGAACAAAATAAGATGGGAGTTCTAGGTCATCATAACATAATAAAGTTTTAAATATAAACAATAGCTATAGATTTGATCTCGGATTATTTTTCAAATCTTTCTAGCATCCATTTCTAAGCAAATTTTGACATCTCCAAAGAGGAATGACGTATCAAATTGTTTACTACGAATGTACTAGGTGATTAGTATGCAACATTTATAAAGCGATCTCAAGATTTAGAGCAATATTAAGTAAGGATTTGACTGAAATGACATTTCTAATACGAACTCAAACAAGCTGTCAATCTCAAGCGCTGTTTATCAATATGGGCATCACACTATAATTATCAACTAATAACGAGGACAGGAAAATCCAAGCAGATATTCTAAGATCGTGCCAAATTATTCCAATGAATGAAAATTACACTATCTGTCATAATAAAGTTGTACCTACTAATGTTAACCTGTCATAATAATGCTATGGATCGATATGGCTATTATTCTAAATCTTTTAATTGCGTAAATTGCAATCCTATATCCGTGTTCGTGTACAGTCAGCAGCATAAAAAGTATTAAAAGATCAATATTAAAAATACTACTATCTCTACCTAAAGCAAATAATGTCCTATAGATTTACCTCTATATTTTTCTGAACACATATATACATATAACCACGCCTTTATCCCTAAAGGGGTAGGTAGAGCGTAAATGGCCTAAACAAAGGTCGTTCCGCCACGTCTGACAAAGTTTTGAGGGTTCTTTGAGATAGATTTGTAGGTATGTTGCTGTAGTGACAGGTTGTCGACCTATCGCCTACATTGCAATATACAGATCGAATTCCTTAGCTGGTTTATACATCATGCCCGGGAGTAAATGCAGCTGGCACATTCTATGTTTTTCTCTCGCTCCCAGACCAGCATGGAAGTTACTTTATATTAAAAGTCTATATATCTCTAAACCGAAAGGAAATATTGTCCTAGAGATTTTTTTAACACATATAACTCTCGTACGTTTACAATATATCGACCGGAAAAATATAAGGAAAAGGTTATAGAAATACATTTTAATTTGATTTGATTATGTTTACGACTTGTGTTGTGACGTTGAGTCAAATTAAATTTTGTTGATTCATCCCATCTAACAATCTATTTTTATTGCTGTTAGTTTAAAAATATCAAACAAGTTTTTCAATGGAAATAGAAGAATTCTCAAAATTGGCTATGCTATTTCTGTACAACGTTCTATCTAACAGTTGGTTGTTAAAAGCCGTTGTTAATTCTACTAACCATATTGCAGCCGCAAACCACAAGTCCTTCGAAACTGGGTAATTATTCTAAGTCGAATTAAAGGAGGGTGTCCATTTCCCAGAAAAGCCAACCACAAAATCAATACGACGCGCAATGGAACATAACTTACCGTTTAAGGTTTTTCCCCAACCTGCGACGTACACTGAGTTGCCGGCGTCCAGTCTATTTCTGCTGTCTACCATGCAAATTGGCTTCACATAATCTGTAAAAAAAAGAAAAACTAGAGTATGATGGATGTATTACATACATACATACATACATATAATCATGCCTTTATCCTTTATTAATGTATTAGCACTCTATAAAAAAGATAAAATTAATATTGCAAAGTATAGTCAAAGGACAATGTACAGAGCCATTTTTTTTTATTGAGAAAACCTAGCTATATAATTAATAGATAACTAAAACAAATTTACATACATTATGTTTCCCTAAATTACATTTGTAGATTTTAGATATCGTGGAGTACTAAACAAATTATGGTCATCGGTTTTTTTACATTCATAATGTATTTTTGTCTATAGAAAGAGACTCCTTTTAAAATAATTGAAGACTCCCCACAGCATGGTTGGTACGTTGGTCTACTGCTACGTGCGTTAGTTTTTGTCTATTTTCATGTCACTCTGATTTTTACGATGCTAATTTGATCATGTGTGCGTCTTTTTCTTTCCTTGGTTATTCCAAAAATTCTCACCGTTATATCTCGCTTTCCTAGACAGCCTAATTATAGCGACGTCGTCTTGTCTATTAAAGTTTTTATCCGACAAAACTGGGATGCAGGTTCCATCCAGTTTCTACCCGTCTTTTTGTTTCCTTGACCAAGTTAAATAAACCTAAGCAAAGAAACTCACCGTTATATCTCACTCTCCTAGACAGCCTAATAATAGCAACATCGTCTTGTCTATTGACGTTCTTGTCCGAGAAGCCGGGATGCGGATAACCCCCTTGAACGGGGATCTCTTGAGGGCGATCTGCGCACACGCCGTCTAGGCAATCCACGTCTGATTGGGTGTCGTATTCGCCAAGACGAACTGTGGCCCTGTAAAAGAAGATAGTAAATATTCCGTATCTCACGGGGTTGGCTACCTAATCTAGAGGATTGGACGAGGATATTGGTTTTTACACAGAGCGACTGCCATCTGACCTCCGCAGCCCAGAAGGGCAACCAGACCTAACCCTAGATTAAGCTTTTATCAGGTTAGTGGCCAACCCAGCTGTCAGAGTTTTTAAGCCGCCAATGCAAAGCTATAGCCTCTGATATGGCTTTACGAGTAATATCTGTAATAATAACCAGGATCAACGGCTTAACGTGCCTTCCATGATAATAAAATGATGAACCTGCTAGCATTATTTTTACTTTGCGATGTAGTTCAATAAAGAACGTTGACCAAAGTATTTTATTAAATTCCTTCATTGACTCGGTCAGACAGTTAAATTTAAAAATTCTTATGCAAAAACCTGGGTACCGTTTCTATTTCTATTTCTACCTAGGTTCGTTCATATTGAAAATTAAAACTCTTTTATATTTTGATACTTACAATTTCCCGACTGCTCGTTCTATTTCCCCAGTAACGCAGTGAGCTGCAGTCAATACATATCTCTTGTTGATGAGAACTCCTCCACATTGATAAGTCAGCCCTTTACCTGGAAAACATGAAAAAAAAGTGATATACGGCGGCAATACAACAAGAAACACAAGTTCTGAAACGCGATATCGAAGTTTTCTCAGCAAACTGCATATACACATGTTCCAGACTCTGCTTTGAAATGGATCCCTGGTTAGAACCAGAATAAGCACCTAGCTACCCTTTTCTTATTCATCGTCCATTACTCGGCTAACTGGATATAAAACCACCAACTCATTTTGTTTGATACCCCAATGATACCAATTCGAAGTCACCAAAATCACGACTTAACTAACACGAGTATAAGTCTATACAGAACAGATTGGGACGCCAATAATTTTAGTCAAGATTTAGTTATGTTGTTCACTCTACGAATCGATAGCATTGTCTGTCGATCACATTTAGTTCGAGGATTGGTCCGCAAAACTTCTCATCTAGGAACCGCCGGTGATAAAGTAGTCTGTAAAATTAGAAGATTTACTTACTTGTCCGATACCCCAGTAAAGCCATCCAGGGGAACTCATCCAGGTCCGTGATCTGCCCTCCATAGATCCTATCCGACCGGTCTACGCCACATTCAGTGGCTGGAGTCGCGTCATCATTTGAGGACTGGTCTGCTTGGCTTGGCTGTTCGTCTTCAGGAGGGGATGACCACACTGGACGGGAAGTAGACTGTAAGATAGAATGGTTTATTATTTTGTTGTAGAACGCTTAAGAAAAGCCGTTGTCGCGAGAAACTGAGTTGATAATTGACTAGGCTATCCTTCATCTGTCTTCTTGTTTGGAGGATCCAAAAAGTCGGAGCTTTCAATTCAATATTAAATACATACACATAATACACAACGTATACACAAAGTACTAAGAGCGATGATCCTTTGCAAAAACTGTGTTTTTCAAATATTATATAGGGTTTAAAAAATATAATAATACAAACACAGGTACATAAATTTTAGCTCTTATTATTTTCCTGTAGCAGAGAATTATTTAATTAAAAACCACAATATCATTCTGGTACTACAGCATAAACAATTCAAACTAAAAGCTTTTCCTTATTTACTATTATTTATTACGACTGAAATTGCAAGGAATCGCAATGAATAAAAATAATAATATTTATTCAAATTTATTAACCTTCTGACGAGCAAAACAAAGACGCCTTTTACTACCAAGGCATTTTACGCTCTACCTAACCCGTAAGAGATGTCCTTTAAGACTCTTTAGTTCCTTACCGTTGTATGCGAACCCGTCTTGGAGTGAACCCATCGAAGCCACACTGTTACTGCCTGAGGAAGCTGATGTACTGGCTTAACTGTAACTTATCTTCAAGAATCTTCAGTTTCTTACAGCGGTATGCGGTCTATCTGGTTGCCGTGGCCCACAACAGACCCTCGGAGTGAACCCATCGAAGCCACACTGTGACTGCGCGAAGAAGCTGATGTACTGGCTTAACTGTGACTTATCTTCAAGAATCTTCAGTTCCTTACCGTGGTATGAGGTCCATCTGGTTGCCGTGGCAAAGGCCCACAACAAACCCTTGGAGTGAACCCGTCAAAGCCACACTGTGACTGTCTGAGGAAGCCGATGTACTGGCTGAGTTGTGACCTGTCTTCAAACGCAGTCAAAAGAGTTGGACAATCGTAGAGCGATATGCATTCGCTTCGTTGCCCTAGTGGCGTTCGGCATTGGGCATCTGGAAAGATTATTAAAAAAATAAGTCAGGGGATACAAGTGCGATGGGCTGACAACCTGTCACTGAGCAATATACCTTCAAATATATGATGATAGAGGCGTGACTATATGTATGTATACAAGCGCCTCGGTGATCTAATGAATGATCAGAGCCTTGGGCTCCTAATCCCGATCGTGGGTTCGATTTCCTAGGTGGGACACACTGTTGGTTTTTGACCATTTATCAAATGAGATTTTCTCCAGGTTGGTTAGAACAATTCAAGCTGATCAATCACCTGATTGTCTGTGTTAATATTGCTTGCTTCGCAGGACACGTAAATCTATTTGTTCCGTTTGCATAGGCAGTCAATATATATTCGTAGGTAAACCACATTTTAGGCGTTTTAAAAAAAACTCCAAAAACCAACTCAATATGAAGATAAAGTTGGGTGAAAATTTTAAAAAAAAAACAGTTCAATAACAAAATTTCTTTTTGCGCGAAATTTTATGTAGGTACACTATGTAAAAAGTACCTATTACTCTACTTTGGTATATTGTCTACCTATATGATATATCCCCGTGTGGTACAGGGTTAGAATAGCATCACCACATAACTTCCCATGGGTGTCATAAAAGGCGACTAAGGGATAAATCCAGGGAATGGGCAGCAGCGTTCCCTGTGAATGGAAAACTTCTACTGCGCTCACCCAACCCGCCTGCCAAGCGTGGTGAGTATGGCATATACCCCCAATTTTTGGGAGGCCCATGTCCAGCAGTGGACTGCTGTATTATCATATTAACATTAGCCAGATTACGATAATCTGCTTAGTATTTCTTTCCAGAAATGTGGTATTATTCTTCCTCTTATAAATATAAGCGTGATCCAAAGAATAATAAAAAAAAAAAACAACAATCGCGTATCGCGGTAAAATGTCGAAAAGCACTAACTGTGTTTTAAAATTGTGAGGCGCTGTAGAAATTATATCTACCTAACCTAAAAACTCGACCCCAATAAATCGAAAGTTTTTTTTTTATTTGTAGCCAAATACATAAGTCACCAGATAAATGTTAATTGAGGCCAATGAACTTAGTCTTTACCAATATTATAAAGAGGAGTTTTTATGTTGCCGTATAAAACCAGATATACGGAAAAAACTAATAAACATTTATAGAAAGAAACATAGCGTACATATTATTATTTCGGGAAAATATCTTGTTCCCTCAGGAAAGCTCATTATGTTCTACCTGATTATTTATGTAGAATTGCTATTAGAATATCTCTCGCGGACACCACTGACTGGTTATGGTTAGTTTGTCTAAAATAGGACCTAAATTTAGCATTAAATTAATTTAAATGCAAAGTGTTTTATTGGCAACATAGGACAAGACGTTTTTAGTCTGTAGGTATTGGCGTCGATTCTCGCGACATAATCCTAATTCTAATTCTTAGCTAGCGTTGTCTCTTTCTTAACATACTTTCTATAAATCGGGACGCACTATTCCTTAACTAATTTTTAGCTAGCGCTGTCACTTTCTTAACTTTGACATAGGAACAGAATATCAAATAAACACATGATTTTGACATTCCCAATCTGACATAAGATAATTATTAGGGTTGGAATCGCTTTTAATGTAATTTAACCTATATTTTAAATTGTACACGCGTCACTTGTGCACTCTCACTACCGGAGGTCAGCTGGCAGATATTTCTTTTTAGAGATAAGCTGTACCTGTTGTGCTATTGTTTTAATATGTTTGTGTCGTGCGATGAACTGTTAAATAAATAAAACTGCTTCATATTTAACACTTTTAAAGCATCTTACGTCAGATAAGAAATGTCAAAGTCATGTGTTTATTTGCTATCCTGTTCTTATGTCAAAGTTAAGAAATAAACAGCACTAGCTAAGAATTAGTTAAGGAATAGTGCGTCCAGAATTGCCACCATTGACGATGAATATTGTAGGCAACTTATTAACTTACTTCCTTAACTTCTCGATAACAAATCAAATGACGGCCGTGCTCTATCAATCCGCGGTCAAGATCATCGATCAACTATCGACAAACATACATATAACTAGATTAGTTTGTTATCGAATTATAATGAACTTGTATTATCTTTCTTCCAAGCTATTCCACGCTGGCCTGGGAGCGAGAGAAAAATATAGAATGTGCCAGCTGCATTTCCTCCCGGCCGGGCATGCTGTAGAATGCAGCTAAGAGATCCGAGGGTTTTAGTATATTTAAATTTAAGCGATGGGCTGACAACCTGTCACTATAGCACTATACAAATCTATCTTAAATAACCCTAAAAACTTTGTCAGACGTGGCGGAACAACCTTAGTTTAGGTCGTCTACGCTCTGCCTACCCCATTAGGGATAAAGGCTTGATTATGTATGTTGTATTATCTGAGAGGACTGTCTTTTTGTCGTATTCTATTAATCGATGAATTTCTTGTTTTTGATGTGTTGAATCAGAGTCTCATTGACCCATATTTTTGACCCATTTATGATAAAACTGTACCTTTCCTTTTGTATTTCAATGCCTATAAATATTACATACCTATATAACATAAAGCAAGCTGTGATACGTCAGTTTGTTTACTTTAAAGTTTTTAGTAACAGAGTTCAAAGTTGAATTACCCGTTTTTTGTCATAGCTGTTTGACTTTTGCTGATAACTACTGACAAGTGATAATTTAAACAAATTACAAAATAAATACTTTCAACCTGGCTAGGGGGCGAGAGAAAAACGTAGAAGCTGCATTTTGTACCGGGCATGCTGTAAAAACAGCTAAGGGATCCGAGGGTTTCAGTATACTGTAATTTAGGCGATGGGCTGACAACTTGTCACTACAGCTTTATACTTAAAAATCTATCTTAAATAACCTTCAAAACTCTATCAGACGTGGCGGAACGAACGTTTTTAGCTCGTTTACGCTCTGCCTACCCCATTAGAGATAACGGCCTGACTATATGTATGGATGAATGCAAAATAAATAAATATAGATATAGTTTATATGTTATGAGCACAAGCTAGTAATGTGTGCAGGTAAAAACTTATATAAATCAATACATACGTGTATAATCCCACATAAGGCACGACACCACAAAAACCACAACACACTTCATTTTGCACAATATTTATAACACCTTTTAACACTTAGCTTTTCCTATAAATATCACTTTAGTTTTCCTTGCACGTCTCTTCTACGCTGTTTTAAACTTCATATTAAATTAAGAATATAAACTTAAATATTGTTTTTAATTAAAAAAACAGGTTGAGCAAAGACCTCTCGTCGGTCCGTCGGTTACACTGAGCGTGGAGGTCAAGACCACTTTACTTATACGTGCGCTTCTTCCTACCGTCAGCAAAAACAATCTCGATAACGCTTATATTTATTACGAGTTACAATGGCGTCGAGTCTCGCGACATAATACTAATTCTAATTCTTAACTGGCGCTGTCACTTTCTTAAGTTTGACATAAGAACAGGATAGCAAGTAAACACATGACTTTGACATTCCTTATTTGACGTAAGATACTTTAAATTAGAACTAAGCATAGAGCATGCTTCCTTATTTTACGTCAAATAAGCAGTCTTATGTCAGATTAGGAATGTCAAAATCATGTATTTATTTGCTATGCTGTTCTTATGTCAAACTTAAGAAAGTGACAGCGCTAGCTAAGAATTACAATTAGGATTATGTCACGAGAATCGACACCATTATGCCTAGATTTAACAGCATGGGACACAAGAAAAAAGCCTATTTTATTTGAAACTACATATTTTATGAGAACTAGACTAAGTGTCTACATAAATTGATGATACTTATGTTTATTTCAGTGTGTTGTTCGTTGTTAATTTTTATTCAATAGGTTGTGTTGGGGAGAGTTTCATTATCCGACGAACAGTCGGTAGGTACTAGTCATTAAAGTGGGTAACCGAAATCATGTTAAGTACCAGTTTGCACCTTGTGGTACGATACTGTAATAATAAACTAGTATACTAAATAAAAAAGGGTTCGGGAGAGCCCGATGGTGTAGTGGATAGGGCCGCTGCCTCCTGAGCCGAGGTCGTGCTTCGAATCCCACCACGTACCAATGTGTTTTTTCGGTTTTCGAATTTCATATGTACGTTTATTCGGTGCTTTTTCCGTGCTTCAGAAGGCACGTTAAGCCGTTGGTCCCGGTTAATATCGTTTCATACCATCGATATTAGTCGTTAAGCCATATCAGAGGCCAGTGCTAAGCATAGGCGGCTTGAAAACTCTGACCTAATCTAGGATTGGGTCTGGTTTCCCTTCTGGGTTGCGGAGGTCAGATGGCAGTCGCTCTGTGTAAAAACCAGTACCCTCGTTCAATCCCCTAGATAACGAAGATGACCCCGTGAGATACGGGATAAGGCTAGGGAGGTGACTAAATAAAAAAGGGTTCAAGGTTGAGTGACGCGCAATATATGGCTGCATAAGAAGAACAGCCACTTAGCCTCTCCTCATCAACTTTACTCCCACCTACTCGTGGTGAACCCTGTTACGTAGAGCAACATATTGTTGAGAATTCAAGGGAATACTTTATCACTCAGCGGGATCAAGGTCTGATCCTAAAGTCTGACCTCATTCCTTATCAATTTATTTGATACAATCAGCTGCTATCTCTTCTTAAGAAATATTAAATACTAGTTGTGCCCGCGACTTCGTACGCCCAGTTTGTATCGAACAATCACGCAGTCAGTATCGAACATACAGAAATGAAAACGCTTCACCGCATGTAGGTGCGGGATCTGCTAGCCCGCTCGCGGAATCATGTTTCTCATTATCTCATCTTTGTCTTTGTATGGAAAACACGCAAACGCGCCCGTGCTAGGTACATAGCCAAATACAATCAAAATTAATAGCTTATTTGTTTTCTTTAAAATAAGTTGATAACCTTTTACGTATTTTTCTGCTGTCCGTACTCAAGTTAGTGTTTGAGTTACATCTCGCATTCAGAACGATTGGATGCGTCATAGTGTGGATTTACCAGTCACCGGTTTACCTGACTCGATACCTTTATCCAAGATATATATTATATAAATACTTATAACGTATGTTTGTCTACGTATATATTAAGATTAAAAAACACATTAAATCTAGGATGTAGATTTCCAAAAACAACTTATATCGTAGGTTATTATTCTTCATTGTATCATAAAATAACGAAGACATGTTTTTTATATGCATACATAAAATCACGCCTTTATCCCTAACGGGGTAGGCAGAGCGTAAACGACCTAAACAAAGGTTGTTCCGCCACATCTGACAAAGTTTGAGGGTTATTTAGGTTAAATTTGTAAGTATATTGCTGTTGTGACAGGTTGTCAGCCTATCGAATTATAATATACTGAAGCCTCCCTCCCTTAGCTGGTTTTACAGCATGCCCGGGAGGAAATGAAGCTGGCGCAATCTATGTTTTTCTCTCGCTTTTAAGCCAGCATGGAAAAAAAATAATGTTTTTTTCCAGTGTTTTTATCCTAACAGCAAAACTTAACGAAAGCTGCGGGAAAAATGCAGTTTACAATAAGTATGTATATTATGATGAAACTGTCATGTTTTCCTTCACCTCCTAGGTACCATTATGGTTTGTTTTACCATATTTTACTATCTTAGGCTTATATTTTTGAAGCGATCTCAAACTGGAGAGCAATTTTATGGATTTGAAATTATATGATTTGGAAGTATGGATTTAACAGGCCAGTTTGTACTGAAATGACGTTTCCGATACGAACTCAAACTCTCTGTCACTCTTGAGAGCTGATTATAAATAAATAGATAGATAAAAGGTTTATTGCAAAAAATCATCACACACGTAACAAAAAAAAATACGGCCCTTAGTACCGTTATTGAAGCGATATTTGTTTTAAATCTCTAATTCCTGTTCTAAGAAATTCAGATGCGTAAATGTAAAGGCGTTTCAAGATCTTGTTAGTCTCGATAATAGATTTGACCGTCAGGGATAAGTGACGAATTGACAGCCACGGCTTTGAAATATAATGTTTTGAATACACCATGAATAACATATTAACTGTGATAACAGGAATTTGACGTAAGCTTTTGTTTGTGTCATACAGTCGCAATTCGCAAAATATTTTGACGTATCAATTTATGGTGACAATACTAGCCAAGTGGCGACCCCATTAGTAAAAAAAAAACATAATTCACTTACTAAAACGCAGTTCGTAGTAATAACAGGAAGAGAAATTGCGAATAACAGCCACCAACGGATATTTTTCTTCCTGTTACTACAACGAGCTATGAATCGCTAATTCATAAGGTTCTAAATTATCTTAATTACTATAACTTGATTCTGTTGGGCCAGTTTTTCGATTCACTGCGTGTTTAGTGAATTATGTTTTTTTACTAATGCGGGCGCCACTTGGCTATAATCGTCACCTTAATTGATAATATTAAATAATGACTCTTTTAATTGCTAATTTTATTATGCTCACGTGTGAGAAATCTGCAGTACTGGTGCAGAAAAGGTTTGCAAAAAGAACGAGTGTAGGTAGGGGCATGTAAAGACATCAAAATGTTTGGTTAGATATGTTTCAAAAATGTTTACAAAGATTACAGTCAAAGACATTTTAATATTGTTCCTAATAGTTTGTTTATTGTTCTACCATATGTTCTACTATTTCAAAAAAATATTACGAAAAATTTGAGTATGTGATACATACATACATACATATAATCACGCCTTTATCCCTAATGGGGTAGGCAGAGCGTAAAAGACCTAAACAAAGGTCGTTCCGCCACGTCTGACAAAGTTTTGAGGGTTGTTTAAGATAGATTCGCAGGTGTATGGCTCTAGTGACAGGTTGTCAGCGCATCACCTAAATTGCAATATACAGAAACCCTCGGATCCCTTAGCTGGTTTTTACAGCATGCCCGGGAGGAAATGCAGCTAGCACATTCTATGTTTTTCTCTCGCTCCCAGTCCAGCATGGATGACATGGAGTATGTGATTTAGTCAAAATTTTACTATTTATACCTCCTACGTATCCCAAAACAATTACACATAGCACATAGAAGACCAAGAAAGCTAACCTATTCAGACACAATTAGCAAAAATATAATCTTTTATTAATGATTTTCAAATTATAAAGTCATTCACCCCAAAAATATCTGATGATGTAATATATACTATTTAGTAACTAGTTAACGTACTCAGAATGTTAGATACTTAATAAATTCATAAATAATTGCATTTATACGTAGTTAGAGACTTATCATTTTTATAAGTAAGAAGAAATAAACCATAAATAAGTCTTCCATGCTGGACTGGGAGCGAGAGAAAAACATAGAATGTGCCAGCTGCATTTCCGCCCGGACATGCTGTAAGAACCAGCTAAGGGATCTGAGAGTTTCAGTATATTGCAATTTAGGCGATGGGCTGACAACCTGTCACTACAGCGATATACGTACAAATCCATCTTGAATAACCCTCAAATTTTGTCAGTCGTGGCGAAACGACCTTTGTTTAGGTCGCTTACGCTCTGCCTACCCCATTAGGGATAAAGGCGTGATTATATGTATGTATTAGCAAAAAAATAATCTTTTATTAATGATTTTCAAATTATAAAGTCATTACCCCAAAAATATACCTCTGATGATGTAATATAAACTATTTAGTAACTAGATAACGTACTAAGAATGTTAGATACTTATTAAATTCATAAATAATTGCATTTATACGTAGTTAGAGACTTATCATTTTTATAAGTAAGAAGAAATAAACCATAAATAAGTCTTCCATGCTGGACTGGGAGCGAGAGAAAAACATAGAATGTGCCAGCTGCATTTCCTCCCGGGCATGCTGTAAAAACCAGCTAAGGGATCCGAGGGTTTCTGTATATTGCAATTTAGGTGATGGGCTGACAACCTGTCACTAGAGCCATACACCTGCGAATCTATCTTAAACAACCCTCAAAACTTTGTCAGACGTGGCGGAACGACCTTTGTTTATGTCGTTTACGCTCTGCCTACCCCATTAGGGATAAAGGCGTGATTATATGTATGTATGTATGTAGAAATAAACTTTTATTTTTGTAGTGTATGAACCTTGGTAGCAGACAGAGTATAGTATAGTCCAGAGTATTCTATAATGATAGCAAGTCATACATAATACTTAGAAATAAATAACAACTTTATGAATAATATTGTTTCATAACCTTAAAATTGAAAACCGTTCTGTTATAAAAATTCTCATAACAATGACATACATTATTTACTAATAAGTAATTAAATTCTTATTATTCAAGAATTAAACGGAAACTTGCATGACTATTTTGCAAGAAAACTTTAGGTATATTCAGAACCATTTTTTCCGTGCTGGACTGGGAGCGAAAGTAAAACATAGAATGTGTCAGCTGCATTTCCTCCCGGGCATGCTGTAGAAACTAGCTAGGGGATCGGGGAGTTTAAGAAATTTGAGGGTTTCAGTATATTGTAATTCAGGCTGAGAACTTGTCACTACAGCAATATACCTACAAATCTATCTAAAATAACACTCAAAACTTTGTCAGACGTGGCGAAACGACTTTTGTTTAGGTCGTTTACGCTCTGCCTACCCCATTAGGGATAAAAGTGTGCTTATATGTAAGTATTTAGAAGCCACAAATGCTGCTGCCAACAATGGCGTACGTATTAAACTTTAATTCTTATTATTATTATTTTTAATAATAATACTAATATTCTAAGAGCAACACCATTAATCAACACTAACTATGACGTCCCAATTTTTTTTATCCAATTCATCATCCAACAGTACCTTTAGTTTTGTTGTGGGATGGGATCTACCTCCTAGTGGTCCAACTCGGGCAACGGCAACACAGGCTTGTCTGTGAATAAGTTCGGCTGAACGATCCGAGCAAAGCGGTGGTAGGCTCCGCAACCACCCTCTCACCGGAGTCCGGCGCCAAACAGCTTGCTGTGTTTTGTCGGTGCGTGAGATTACCAGTGCCATAACAGGCATCTTCTGGGTGAGCTCGCTCCATCGTCGACTCTGTCATGGCCATCCCTGACCTAGTGTCTAGAGTCAAGAGCAAAGCCATTTCTAATTAAAAAAAAACAGCCAGTATATAACAGTAGCTATCGGATTTGGGTTCCATTTTCAAAATCTTAACTTAAATTATTGCTCTCCCTTTCTGATCTCTCAAGATATAAATTACAGGTATGAACTTATTCCCCGTGTGGTGCCGGGTTAGAATAGCATCACCCCATGACTTTCCATGGGTGTCGTAAAAGGCGACTAAGGGATAAATCTAGGGAATGGGCAGTAGCGTTTTCTGTGAATGGAAAACTTCTACTGCGCTCACCAACCCGCCTGCCAAGCGTGGTGCGTATGGCATATACCGCCAATTTTGGGGAGGCCTATGTCCTGCAGTGGACTGTTGTGGCTGATGTTGTTGATGAACTTATTTCAGTTAAGTCGTGTCAATTGCCCTACTTTGCCAATCTTCGCATCAGTTCGTCAGCAAAGAGTGCGTAATCGAATAACTAGGGGAGCGAATAGGATTAGCAGACGAGACATGAAAGTTAATATTCTTAATCCTTAAGTGAATTTTGTCGATTGCTTCGGAAATTGCGTCCTACTTGTAATTGATTGGGAACTGGGACAATTTGGGCTAATAAACAAACGCTAATCTGTTTTTTTATTAGTTCAATTGGTTTTTTTGGATCGTGGAAGTCATATTTTAGATAGGTAAATGACGATACCTTTCAATACATGGGCTAAGAATGAATGCTAAACTCAAAATTGATTATTTAAAGGTTTTTTTGTTTAAATCTCGTTATAAAAATAAGTAAGAACCTAAAAATGTATACTCGTAAATATTATGAGCGTTATATAAAAAGAGTAAAATTCAATTACTTGGCAATTTTCTTTGTAAATTGAATGTTTTTGTATATAAACAGAGGTCGACTGGTCTAGAACTGTGGTCTAGTGGTCCGAGCCAGGGGTTTACGATCCGGAGGTTCTGGGTCCGATTCCCCGGGGGATTTCACACGAAATTTATATTTGTCAATTTATCACTTTGTGAGGATTTCCCCAGTTTGGTTAGATAATTGGAGGAAGATTTACCTGATCGTCCGAAAAGAAAAAAGATTCCGTGATTCGGAGGGCACGTTAAGCCGCCGGTCCCGGTCGCTGTCCTTGATAGTAGTCGTTACTCAAAACCATGTCAGAGGCCTAATAGCTGCGCTACTAGGTGGTTTGAAAACTCTGACAACAGGGTTCATCGGGTCATTGTTCGACTAAAGAATACACTCATCATCGTCATCATAAATCATATATTACAGTATTTACCAAAATTACAAAGAAAAAGATGTATCGTTTCATGAAATAAAATAACAAATAGTAGGTAAGAATTTGTGCAGCTTTAATTGTTGAAGAAACTCAACTAAGATAAAGTTTTCAAACATACAAGATTCACTGTTCGCATCTAATGATAGAAGTTAGAGTTCATTACAATCCGCCTACACGATTGTTAGGCGGTTTGCCGTCGAGAACAAACACTGTATCTAACGAAAGTACAATTCTGAGGAAAATCGCAGCGTTGTAAGTGAAGCACGTATTCAATCGAACGCTTGGGCGGACAGCGGCCGGCTGGAAAGCTTATTTTTGAGATGCACGAAAATAAAATACGATTACTCTGGCTGGTATTCCTTGAATAAGATACGGAGTTGTATAATTTGATAATCTGTTCATCATCATAAACTTAAGAGCGCTGCTCTTGTCGGTGGAGTATGAAGTAAACGCCAGTCCTCTCTCGATTCCGCCTGCTCCTTGACTTCTTTGTACGCCTTGAGATGAATTTGGTCAATGTAACTTATCTTTTAGCTAAAATAATACTCCGATGATATAAAGAAAACGCGAAATTTTGGGTGTTTACACTATAAGTTAGGCATTAACTACTGAATGGATCTGGATGAAACTTAGCACACGCACATACTTAGTTAGGTCCTGAAATAGGACATCGGTCTCTTTTTAGCCGTGGGTGAAACAGCGGGAAGTAATCCAGTTTTTAAAAGACGTATTTCTGTATTAACTAGAGAAAAGTTAGAAAGTATTTTAACACAGATAATTTAACATTTTATAATACGATAAACTTCACATGAAAATAAAACTCAAAATATGTACTTCAAAAATCGCCCCCCTCGCGTCGAGCTCGCCAAGAGATGGCATGATAAATTGGCGATCGGGGCTCTGGAGAGGTTGTGGCCTCTCCCACTGTCTCAAAAGCTTACGTAAATAATTCTACCAGTAGACAAGTCTGTATTCCCGTCTGTCTGAAAAGGGTTGCCACTTGCCTCTTGCCTAACAAGCCCACGTCTTAGCTAGTAACCTTTTAATGGCCCTCGACCTTTGAAGCTTCAATATTTTATGAATGCCTGGTATCTACATCTTTTTGCTTTGGCCAATTGGATAGACACGGGTACGCCAAATAGGGAATTCTAAATTGTGGGTTATTTGAGGATAAGTGACTTTTTGTTGTTCATGCCCTTCCAAAACAAATTAGTTACAGTTGCAACAAAATTGTTAATCCAAGGATTAAGGATGGGTAAAGGTCATTTTAGCCTTTATGGCCCACTAATATTGGAATACCCACAAATCTTAGTCAAACTGCCCTTCCTAACATAAAAGGTAGCCCCTGTTTTGCTATAAAACCGTATGTAGAGTATTACGTCCTAAACTGCTTTTACACCAGCATAAAAATATCTATAAAACAGGGGATTTAAGCTCGTTTCTCAGCATCAGAAGGTGTCAGACGCGTTATCGATGGCGCCTAAATATTATTTATGTCCGTCTAAGAGTGGCCGATACTCAGGCATTTGCTATTTGGCAAATAGAATTTTCTGTTTCAAACAAGCACCTCCAGACTGCTCGCGATTTATCACGCCCTGGTACTTTTTTATTGTGAGATTTAAGATTAATGTTGTCTGTTTGAAGTACGTGGTGACTCACCTGATTGTCTAATGTCTGTAAGAAAAAGGAATCCGTGTTTTGAAGGGCACGTGCTGTCGGTACCGGACCCTGTATTTTATAGTGGTCGGAACACAAATTATGAAAGGCTTATAAGATGCACTAATATCTGGCACCAGGCTTATCAAAACCCACTCGCTAAGAAGAAAAAGTACCAATTTATATTTAAAAAACTTTGTGTGTGTTTATTTATTTCAAAATCTCGTATCCAATCCGTGTAAAACTCAAAACTTTTTTCATTAACTACGTAACCAATTCATTACAAGTCCCCATTTTCAAACAAGTACAGTCAACACATTAATTTGGCTACGTTTGTGAATACTATTGGCTAAAAGCTTTTTTCAGAGTGGCCGTATATTGATACAAATGACGGTCGTGCGTACATTGAACACCGAACATAAATCAAGTGTAGAGACGCGATCACAAGGTAGAGAACAAAAAAATTGCAAGTCATTGGTGTTTTGTTATGCTTGATTCTTAATAAATAAAAATGTATTTGGAAATAAGTACGATACAATATGTAGTGTAAATATTTTAAATAGTATCACAATATTTCAAACAGAATATAGGATTCCTAGCAGTTTTATTAAATTTCACTTCATGTCTGTCAAATTAATTTCGTAAGTCATATACAAAAATATTGTGAACATTTTAGCGTAAAGAATGCTAGAAAACTTAAAAAACTAAAGCACAATGTATTTAAATTAATTATACAATACAAAAAAGAGACTCTAAATCTAAAGAATCCGTACGTGCGTGTGTAAGTGTGTGTTTGTTTGTGTTTGTGTGTGTGTTTGTGTGTTAGTAATAAAAATATAAAATAAATTAAAAGTCACAGAAATCTAGAATTATGCTATGAAGGTAAATAATTTCTCAGTTGCTTCATAGTCCAACTTATATTTCGATTATATTTGAGACAGTGATACCAACATAATGTAATTATTATCTATCATTATTATTCAATATTATAAAGAAGGAGATTTATTAATTAAACTTGTTTTGTTTCTATACACCTAATATTTTATTTACTTCCATGCTGGACTGGGAGCGAGAGAAAAACATAGAATGTGTCAGGTGCATCTCCTCTCGGGCATGTTGTAATAATCAGCTAAGGGATACGAGGGTTTCAGTATATTGCATTTTAGGCGATAGGCTGACAACCTGTCACTACAGCAATATACCTCCAAATCTATCCTAAAGAGTCCTCAAAACTTTATCAGGCGTAGCGGAACGACCTTTGTTAAGGTCGTTTACGCTCTGTCTACCCCATTTGTATGTATAAAATTTTTCCATTCCAACCACTCTCTCACCATTGTGAACAAGGCTTTCCATCCCGGGAATGAACCTGCTCTTTTGTTTGTCGTTCAGTAATAAACGGATGGATCGCTCATTTCCTGATCAAGCCGACCCGTGGTTACTATACGACCCCTATTAATGCACTATTGGCAGATTAATTACCTTTTGTAAATCAGACTGAATAAAAAAATATAGAACCTGTAGTTTACATGAGTGCCCGATGGTGTAGTGGATAGGGCCGCTGCCTTCTGAGCGGGAGGTCGTGGTTCAAATCACACCACGTACCAATGTGTTTTTCGGTTTTTGAATTTCATATGTACGTTTATTTGGCGCTTTTTCCGTGCTTCGGAAGGCACGTTAAACCGTTGGTCCCGGTTAATATCGTTTAATACCGTAGATATTAGTCGTTAAGCCATGTCAGAGGCCAATGCTAAGCATTGGCGGCTTGAAAACTCTGACCTAATCTAGGATTGGGTCTGGTTTCCCTTCTGGGTTGCGGAGGTCAGATGGCAGTCGCTCGGTGTAAAAACCAGTACCCTCGTTCAATCCCCTAGATTAGGTAGCCGACCCCTTGACATACGGGATAAGGCTAGGGAGATGATGGCAGATTAATTACCTTTTGTAAATCAGACTAAATAAAAAATATAAGACCTGTATTTTACATGCCTGGTGTTCTGACACTTCACTACATAGTATAAAACAAAGTCGCTTTGTCTGTCCCTGTATCCCTATGTATGCATAAATCTTTAAAACTACGCAACGGATTTTGATGCGGTTTCTTTTAATGAGTAGAGTGATTCAAGAGGAAGGTTTATATGTATAAAACAGGGATAATATAGTCGAGAAACACTTAATTTTAAACTTTCGCGGTTGTTTTCACTATAACTATAAGACATTTTACGGGTTTCTTACCGCGATTTAAATTATTTTATGAGTTCCCGATATTTCGGCGCTGTTCCAAACGCCCTGATCACGGGTAAACTGGAGAAAACTGCGGGTGGGTTTAGGGACAGACATATCTGTCTACCCTCACTCTTCTTCGTTTTTGCGGTACACTATTCACAACACTGTTATTGTCACCACTGGAACTCACTCGAAAGTCATCTCGACAACATACACTGACCACATCATCCGTATTTGTTGTAGGTTTGGCCCGGATTTTCTTTTTACACATGTTTACCACTGGATTCCACGTACTTGACAATTTAAACCCATCTTCTCTATTGAAGTTTTTGTACTTTTTGATTTCAATAGCTTCACTTACCATTCTTGGTATATAGTGGCGTTCTGTCGATAACACTTTTGGGTCATGCAATTCGATCCAGTGGTTTGAACCAGACTCTAACAAGTGCTCGGCTATGGCTGACTTATGAACTTCATTGTTTTTCACTGCCCTTATGTGCTCTTTGACACGTGTAGAGTTGGTACGCTTGGTTTGACCAATATAAGAACTTCCACAACTACAATCTATCTTATACACACCTGGACACTCTAATGGAAACTTATCTTTGGGAGAACGCAAGAATTGTGATATTTTCTTGACTGGAGTGAACACCGTTTTTACGGAATACTTATCCAAAATTCGTCCAATCTTATCAGTGACTCCTTTCAGGTACGGTAGAAATGCAGCTCGACGTTCCACCTTGGACACTGATTTACTGGTGTTACTTTTAGGAGGTTGGATATTACTCTTGTAGCGTTCAGATGTCGCGGATGGTGGTGTGAGGTTGCTTGCAGATAACGGTCGGTATGCGTCGGCTTCCTGTACACAGTATGACTTAGAGTGTCATCACTTCTGACTGACAGTTTAACGTCAAGGAAAGCTAATGACCTATCATTTTCTGATTCCACCGTGAAACGTATGTTTTTATGGATGGAGTTGAGATGCGACAAACATTGCTGTATAGTGTGGTCATCACCTTCTAATATACAGAATACATCATCCACATATCTCTTCCACAGTTTTATCGATATTGGTGCATTGTCAACTCCATCCATAAAAACATACGTTTCACGGTGGAATCAGAAAATGATAGGTCATTAGCTTTCCTTGACGTTAAACTGTCAGTCAGAAGTGATGGCACTCTAAGTCATACTGTGTACAGGAAGCCGACGCATACCGACCGTTATCTGCAAGCAACCTCACACCACCATCCGCGACATCTGAACTCCGTAGTTACCTCTCTAACAAATCGCGCTTTTGATCTTTGCGACACAGAACATCTGGATGAGGAACTGGAACATGTGAAACGCGTACTAGTGAAAAATGGCTACAAGAGTAATATCCAACCTCCTAAAAGTAACACCAGTAAATCAGTGTCCAAGGTGGAACGTCGAGCTGCATTTCTACCGTACCTGAAAGGAGTCACTGATAAGATTGGACGAATTTTGGATAAGTATTCCGTAAAAACGGTGTTCACTCCAGTCAAGAAAATATCACAATTCTTGCGTTCTCCCAAAGATAAGTTTCCATTAGAGTGTCCAGGTGTGTATAAGATAGATTGTAGTAGTGGAAGTTCTTATATTGGTCAAACCAAGCGTACCATCTCTACACGTGTCAAAGAGCACATAAGGGCAGTGAAAAACAATGAAGTTCATAAGTCAGCCATAGCCGAGCACTTGTTAGAGTCTGGTTCAAACCACTGGATCGAATTGCATGACCCAAAAGTGTTATCGATAGAACGCCACTATATACCAAGAATGGTAAGTGAAGCTATTGAAATCAAAAAGTACAAAAACTTCAATAGAGAAGATGGGTTTAAATTGTCAAGTACGTGGAATCCAGTGGTAAACATGTGTAAAAAGAAAATCCGGGCCAAACCTACAACAAATACGGATGATGTGGTCAGTGTATGTTGTCGAGATGACTTTCGAGTGAGTTCCAGTGGTGACAATAACAGTGTTGTGAATAGTGTACCGCAAAAACGAAGAAGAGTGAGGGTAGACAGATATGTCTGTCCCTAAACCCACCCGCAGTTTTCTCCAGTTTACCCGTGATCAGGGCGTTTGGAACAGCGCCGAAATATCGGGAACTCATAAAATAATTTAAATCGCGGTAAGAAACCCGTAAAATGTCTTATAGTTATCGAGAAACACTGGTAATTTCCGTGCGAAGCCGGGGCGGGTTGCTAGTTGTTTATAATTAGCTTTTCGGCAGGGCTATGATGCGCACTGTAGACTTCTATTTGTCTTCACATGTTGCATACTTCACTATTGTTAATGCCTGTTATTTTCTGTTGTGAAGTGCACAACGATCCTTTTATCCCTAGTGGGCTAGACAGAGCGTAAACGACCTGAACAAAGGACGTGAACCACGTCTGACAAAGTTTAGAGGGTTATTAAAGATAGATTTGTAGGTATATTGCTGTAGTGACAGGTTGTCAGCCCATCGCCAAAATTGCAATATACTGAAACCCTCGGATCCCTTAGCTGGATTTTACATCATACCCAGGAGGAAATGCAGCTGGCACATTCTATGTTTTTCTTTCGCTCGCAGTCCAACATGGAAGAAAGAAGAATGAAAGAAGTACGTAGACAAAACGAAGTCTAAAGTGCGCATAATAGGCCTGCAGACCGAAGATTTACACGCGACTTAATGAGTTTTTCGATAAAAATAAGATATTTTCCATCAGTAAAATGTAGCTCAAACCTATATGGCTTTCAGATTGTAAAGACTTGTTAAAATCAGTTGTATTCTTTTAACTTTATCCACAATAAAAAATTACAAACAGTGGTATCTTTATTTTATCTAGCTTAAAGTCCAATTAAATGTCTAAAATTGGACCGACCGTTTGTAGTTTAGTGATTTCACCCCTAGTATTTAATAAGATTGATTGCTAAAAAGCTTATAAATCAAAAATCGAGCATTCGACATTCGCTTTTCAAATAAAGCGACCAAAACAAACTGGCAGCCACTCTAGCCAACTTCGGCCAATAAAAAGCAAATGAATTCGTTAAACTTAGACAATTTATTTCGCCAGCATCGTTTAGTACATTGCGGGCTGCAATCGGGGGCCATCATTACCGGCCCATTTGCAGGGGGAAATCTAGTTAACATTGACGTTAAATAATGATTCCCATTTCCGTTGGTGCCGGCTGCGTCCGCCGCCACTGAACTGATTTGAGAAATAAACTGAAAATGTTTGTGGAAAATTGTGGTGTGTTTCGAAGTTTGAAATTCGAATTTACTCGTGTTTTACCGCCTAATGGGTGTGTGATTTAATAACGTTTTTACATGACTTTTTTATTACACTTTAAATCATTACCACATAATACTTATGAGGACGCATAAGTATTCTCATGCAGATTACAATACGAAGATTTTATGGATGTTAGGCAAAATGGGAAACCACCACACTAAGTCCCTAAAAAAAGAGTGCTATGTTAAGATTTTTTGGCTTACAAAATAGTTGCAGTGTGTAGGAATATATATACATACATACAATCACGCCCTTATCCCTAATGGAATAGGCAACGCGTAAACGACCTAAACAAAGGTCGTTCCGCCACGTCTGACAACTGAGGGATATTTAAGATAGTTTTGTAGGTATACTGCTGTAGTTACAGGTTGTCAGCCCATCGCGTAAATAACAATATACTGAAACCCTCAGATCCCTTAGCTGTTTTTTACAGCATGCCCGGGAGGAAATGCATCTGGCACATTCTATGTTTTTGTTTCGCTACCAGGCTAGCATGGAATGTGCTATGCAAAAGTAACCTTTAGGACGCCGGTTTCTTTCGTTGACTGTACGTCAAATATCTTCAAAACCATCATAATTTAAGGAAAACTATGTTGTACGTCCTTCAAAGACAGCCTACATAGAAAACAATTTATTTATTTAACAATTTATTGTACCTACACAACAAATGACATGAAAAATCACAAACACAAAGAAAAAAAACACAACAGGCACTGCTTATTCTTATGTAGAAATTTCTTACAGCAGACCTATAGAAGTGAGATTTTATGCTAGATATAACGTGCACAATAATATTACTATACATAGAATATTACGATAACATACAGTATAAAGTATCACCTTGACCAGTCACATCACGGCCGTAATAAATATTGCATTCAAAAATTTATTTATGTATAGATAAAGATAGATAGATAAAGCGTTTTATTCATATTTCTACAAAACACATGTACATTTCGCAAATTTAAAAAGACACATACAATAAAACAAACAGACAAATCAAAGTAAATTACACAATATGCACATGTGTGCTGCAGTGATGTGAAAGGGCCAAGGCTCAGTGAATTTTACCCTAAGAGTTTTCCCAAAAGGCAACACTGATTTTCAGCCGTATCAAACTCGTCTTATTAGAAAATACTTTCAAAACTTCTTCAACAGCAAATATATGAGAAACTAATAAACTTGTTTTCATCTACCCACTTAGAGTAATGAAATTCGTATTGAAATATCACTTTTAACGGTCTAGCGATTTCGCAAGCGTCAGTCTAGCAAGTTCAATATCTCTGAAATGCATCTTTTGATGTTGCCGCGTTTCGTCAAACTGTATCTTCAAAACATACATACATATAATCACGCCTTTATCACTAATGGGGTAGGCAGAGCGTAAACGACCTAAACAAAGGTCGTTGCCCCACGTCTGACAAAGTTTTAAGGATTATTTACGATGGATTTGTAGGTATATTGCTGCAGTGACAGGTTGTCAGCCCATCGCCTAAATTACAATATATTGAAACCCTCGGATCCCTTCGCTGGTTTTTACACCATGCCCGGGAAAAGCAGCTGGCACATTCTATGTTTTTCTCTCGCTCCCAAGCCAGCATGGAATTATCTTCAATAGGGATGTTTTGCATTTTTATTTTCATAACAGAAACCAAATGTTTATGTCAAGTTTTGTCGTAAAGTTTTACAGGGAAAAGATGTTTGCTTATGCGATTTCGACGGCATACGTGAAATAATTTGAAGTATTGGTTGAATGTTCGTCTTTATGTTCTTCTTATTAAGAATCATAATGTACTTGTTAAACAAACTGTTTTTGTCATGTTATCTTATTTCAAACGTTAAGTTTCCTATTTACTTATTTTAAAACATTTTGGGTATTTTCATCACTCATCATCATTTTCTTCCATGCTGGACTGGGAGAGATAGAAAACATAGAATGTTCTAAATGGACTTTCTCCCGGGCATGCTGTTGAAGTCAGCAAAAGGGACTCCAGGGTTACAGTGTATTGTAATTTAGGCGATGGGCTGACAACCTGTCACTATAGCAATACATAATACAATATAAAATTGCCCTCAATTTTTGTCAGACGTGGCGAAAGCGCCTTTTACGAGGCGTTAAACGCTCTGCCTACCCCTTAAGGGATAAAGGCGTGATTTATGTATGTATGTATGTATATCATCATTTGGAAGAGCCCGATGGTGTAGTGGATAGGGCCGCTGCCTCCTGAGCGGGAGGTCGTGGTTCGAATCCCACCACGTACCAATGTGTTTTTCGGTTTTCGAATTTCATATGTACGTTTATTCGGTGTTTTTTCCGTGCTTTGGAAGGCACGTTAAGCCGTTGGTCCCGGTTAATATCGTTTAATACCGTAGATATTAGTCGTTAAGCCATATCAGAGGCCAGTGCTAAGCATTGGCGGCTTGAAAACTCTGACCTAATCTAGGATTGGGTCTGGTTTCCCTTACGGGTTGCGGAAGTCAGATGGCAGTCGCTCTGTGTAAAAACCAGCACCCTCGTTCAATCCCCTAGATTAGGAAGCCGACCCCGTGAGATACGGGATAAGGCTAGGGAGATGTATGTCAGCATTTACTTGTCCTTGTTTAATTTTTTTGGGTTCGGCGCAATATGTTTTTTTCTTACTTTCATATCGATGAAAGGAAGAAGAAAACATACTGCGGGGGCAACCATCAGTCATTTTACAAGCTATCAAAGATATATTTTACAAGCTATTCCATGCTGGCCTGGAAGCGAGAGAAAAACATAGAATGTGCCAGCTGCATTTCCTCCCGGGCATGCTGTAAAACCAGCTAAGGGATCCGAGGGTTTCAGTATATTGCAATTTAGGCGATGGGCTGACAACCTGTCACTACAGTAATATACTTACAAATATATCTATTTATTTATTTTATTTAAGATATGGATAGCCAACACAATACATACAGGTTAAAACATAATACTTATATCAAAATTACAGTATGCTTGTATGTATTACACTTACAGGCTACCACAGCATGCAATACATTTCATTACATAAACATTGAGTTATAACATTTAAAAAAAAAAACAATAAATTTTACAATATAATTTGTCTAGTTTAAATATGTGAAATACAATTAAATCAAATTTTGTAAATTGATCATCTTATTTTATTGTTTATCAAATAAATATGTTTTAATTTTATTTTTAAAGGAAATCAAACTATCATTAAAAATATCTAAATCACATGCAGTACATATATCATTATAAGATTGAATTATTCTATTAATAGGGGCTGAATCACCAAGATTAGTTCTGTATATATCTTAAATAACCCTCAAAACTTTGTCAGACGTGGCGGAACGACCTTTTTTTAGGTCGTTTCCGCTCTGCCTACCCCATTAGGGATAAAGGCGTGATTATATGTATGTATGTATGCTATTATTAAAATAATACAGTTTTTGGCGTCAACGGAGGGTCTCATAACTAACCCGTCAAACAAAAACCAACTAACCCATCAAACAAAAACTTGATCATGGAAACATCAAATTAAAAAGTATCGTGATTCGTGCCGCACATGCCAAATCAAGATTGCAAACCCAAAACAAAAGGCCCCCCAATTAATACCGACATCAGGTGCAGTGTAGCACAATTAAACCTAAGCAGGGAGTCGATTCGTATGCGTACACATCCAACCAAGAAAACCCATGGGTGATCTTCGAAACGAGTCTTGAGCGAACAGACGAAGGACGACAATACAGGTGGACTTATTTTAACCCTGTCAGTTAAAATACATACATACATATAATCACGCCTATATCCCTAATGGGGTAGGCAGAGCGTAAACGACCTAAACAAAGGTCGTTCCGCCACGTCTGACAAAGTTTTGAGGGTTATTTAAGATATATTTGTAAGTATATTACTGTAGTGACAGGTTGTCAGCCCATCGCCTAAATTGCAATATACTGAAAGCCTCGGATCCCTTAGCTGGTTTTACAGCATGCTCGGGAGGAAATGCAGCTGGCACATTCTATGTTTTTCTTTTGCTCCCAGTCCAGCATGGAAGAAAAAATGTATTTAATCATTTCACATGGTAAGACACGAGTACGTAATGTATTCCGTCTTCTTCCTCTTCGTGTCAATTATCCAAATGATTCAAAATTTTACTCTGCAAATATTTAGCGACGGCTATAGCGCTATCAGTCGCCTGATTCAGTTCTTTCCTGCTGCAGGTGTTTGGCAACAAAGGGCATCTTATTAAGGCTCGTATTTATGAAGCGATCTCAAACATGCGACCAATATTAAGTATGGATTTGACAGGCCAGTTTGTACTGAAATGACGTTTCTGATACGAACTCAAACTTGATGTCACTCATGAGAGCTGACTAAAAATAGAGCCTTAGATGTTACATCGTTTTTGATGGGGCTCCACAGTCGCAGTGTGTTTGCGTATTGTCGATGAAGCCCCATTTTGCCATATTCTCCTTACAGCGGCCGACCTGGGTACGCAAACTGTTAAGGTATTTACATGTTGGCCGTTGTAGCCTGTGGCAGAAATTCTACTATCTTCTTTCTTATCGGTCCCTCAGTACTGAGGATCGTGATCATTAGCAAGGTTCCTCCAACTCCAGCGGCAGCTGGCAAAATGGGTTGCGTCTTGAAAGGAGGTATTTGTTGCTTTCTTTATTGCATCCGACCAACGCATGGACGTTCTGCCACGAGCTCGCGTACCCTCCACTTGGCCAGTAATTATGAATATATGTTCTAAGGGTACAATAAACGCTGGTGGAGGTGGCCGACGGGTATGCCATAGTTGCTCTCGGACTTGTAGTGGAGCATTGTCTTTAACCTTTGTACATCTTAAAAAGCTTTTTCGACTTTTAAGACGAGCGCAAGGCATGGACTAGTTGAACAGAGGGTGGCAAGGGTCTGTTTCTTGCTTAAGTTTGTATGTATCCCGTCTAAACTAACCATACTCGTAGACTCTTGAACTGACAGGAACAAAAATGTGTATATACAAATATTGCCGTCCCTTTCTGTTTACTTATGATCGAAAGTGTTTTTTTTTTTGAGGATTTTTAGCACTCACAATGCTATTTTTATTTCATATAATAGTCCTGCCAGAAATGAATTTAGTATTTTTTTTTTCATATATATAAAATGAATGAATTTATTTTAGTTAATTTGTGCTGGTTACTGAATCGACACGAGTGGTGGTGATTCGTGTGCCTCCTACATCAGCCTACTTTATAGCAACATAAAGAAACCGTTGTAAACTGACGTAAATCGCTTATACGGCCCTATGTGCTCACACATAAAGGGGATTTAATAAGGTAATTTTGCAGAACGATTCGGCAGACAGATAGCCGACCTTATAGTTGGAATAAAGCTTCTTAGAAATACTCAGTCTTAGGACTAGGACTACAGGTAAATTAAATAGCAGTCACATAAGTACCAGGTAAAATAAGAACGTTTCTTCACATTACAGACTTAAAAATAATTATTGTAATTTGGGAAGTTTTTAACATAATGTAACTTTATGCAGATGTCACCACATTATTGTTAAAACTCATAAATGTATTTATGTATATTCCAGTTGATATTATTAAAGAAACTATTTAACACTAAACGATAAACAAGTGTTATTCATAATGAAAACTGATCGGCTGTGACTTTCTTCTCTCCTGATGAAGATCCTCGTATAGGATCGAAACGTCGATTGTTAACCCTCCTTTCAATACAAACAAGTAAGCCGATCAGTTTTCATTATTGAAGACACTATCATTTTTCGTATTTAAGGTTAGTAATCGTAATTTTCTAGATATCCTGGACATCCGCATACAGCATACTGGCACCGAGGTGTCATGGTCTGACTCTTTGTCTCAGACCACGAGACCACGGAGGCAGCCTATGCTAACGCACGATCTGGAGGTCCTGGGTTTAATTCCCAGGGGGGACGGGGGACACAAACTTGATATATGTCAATCTATCTCTTTGTGGTTAGGACAATGCAGGCTGAATCACCTGATTATCTCGAAGAAAAAAGATTCCGTGCTTCGGAGGGCACGTTAAGCCATCGGTCCCGGTCGCTGTCTTTGATAGTGGTCGTTACACAAAACCATGTCAGAGGCCTATTAGGCGGTTTAAAATTCTGACACCAGGGTTTATCGGGTCACACGACATAAGAAGAAGAAGCATAAAACTTATCGCGCGAACGAATTGTCTCCTCATAGGAATTCGTCCGAGCTTTAAGTTTTACAGCCAATCATCGTTCAAGAAGAAGCGTTGATGAAAAATAATTGGTGTCGTATTTGTTCGTATTTTGATTTTTTTGCCAGGAACTATATCCTGGTCTTCAGCATATAGCATAAAACTCGAATTTCTTATTTTGTATTACTAGCTAATAGTATAATATCGGCGATCGTTCGAATACTCGAAGATAACAAATTAAACAAGGAGAAAGTAACAGAGATCGGACAGCCATTTCGGACATAAACTTTTTCAAATGTTCAGTAATTTTTTTTGCATATTCATTTATGATCGGGACTGTAGCATAATCGACGTGGGATCTCCCACCAAAAGCAAAATGAAAATATCCTAAGGGTTTGATCAGGGAGAAACGGACGGGTCTTTGCGGGGCTCTTTGTTGGAGATGGGGATATAAAGTGAATTATGATAAATTCCCGAAATGTACAGATCACAATATTTTCCGGGCATTTACCAACAGAAGTTGTTGCTAGTTGATGATTGGTTTTGGGTTTTTACACTAATACAACGATATATCATTTACTCCTGAAGCTCCATCCATTTGTGATAAACGAAGATATAGATAATACCTCTCCAAATTCAAAGAGTTTACCGATATATTTACGAGGTTTTCTCGACAAATGGCTAACCGAAGTCTTCAAGACAGCAATAACTAAGGGCTCTGTGTGTCTGAAATAAAGCTCCTACGAAATATACGGCGATATTGAAACTTATCGATTTTATAAACCTGTGTCGGTATAAACTTCAATTTGCCAGGTTTTATCGGCGCAGCCGCAGTAAGTTATTGCTGTTTTTTGTAGACTGTTCTTTTGCAGAAACATTTTAGTCACAAATTGTAAACTGGTCTAAACAAAGCTTTTATTTGAACCCTTAATTTGGACCAGGCTATTGTATATATCTATTGTAAGTAATATTTGACAAGTCATGAAATAACTGATCTTTTATGTTCTGTGTGCATCCTGAAATCAGGAATTTGATCACATAGATACAGAGAATTATATCAATGCATAGATATAAGTTTAACTGGTTACTCCAGACAGATAAATATAATAAATTGCATAAACTGTTTATATAGATTGATTCCCATACATAAAAAGAAATCTGATATATTTCCCCAAGAATGCCCATTGTTTTTTCATGTGCACACACATAAGATAATCGCACTCACAGACGGCCATAAGACGAGATTCAAATGTGCCATTTTATTACTAACTATAAAAGTAAAAAGAGTGTAAACCCTCCCTTCATCCGGCTTGCTAAAATCTAACACTTAGACCTGGCCATCAAAGTTTCGGGCACTCAAAAATCCATTTGAAAAACGCGTTTTATAGTGAACCCATAAGAGAATTGGCTCTATAAAGGGTGCAGATTTAGGAGTTTACATTAAATCTTAGTAGGGTTGCATATAGAATAGAGCGTTTTTCATAGCGCTAAGTACATTCTAACTCTTTTCTCAAACATGCATGGAAATAGTCTTATTCCATACGCAACAACAATACGCACAGTTTGACAGTTTCTATGATATTTTTATGAAAATAAACTTTTCATAGAATACATCTTTTTTCAAATTTAGAACAACAAAGCTGTCCTGCAAAGTCTATCAAAATCAACCACGCGGCATTTTTTTACACTTTCGTTTAGTTTTATGGATTTGCATATTGTGTGGACCAACACCAACCACTTAGCTGTGGGAAATTGCGTATTGACTGACTAGGAGTGGAGTCATCCCACTGAACTACACAGATAGAGAAGACACAAGTCCCTCAGCTATGTCCCGTTCAACAGAAGCTAATTGTATCATGTGCGTTTATTCACTTACTGGATGTCATACGCTGAAAGGTTAAAACAATTTTTTTATCAATGGTGTTAAAAAGTTACAAAAATGCCGCACTGTATCTTGCAGTATTCCACCAATAACTCAGGAAACGCCTTGAAGAGCGGTGGAACAAGTTTTCATGCGTTAGTAATTGAAACAAATCGTTTTATAATTAAATACGGACGAAACATTTCACAGTCGCTGATGAAGACAAAGACAAAGATTAAAAAGGTTTATCTGGTACAGATGGTATTATTAGGTATAATTGTCTAAAGTTTAGTTGTATACTGAAAAATAACATATTATACTTTAGAAACGAATCAATGCTGGGATAACGGTAGAACGTGCCTTCTAAAGCACAAAAGACGCTGAAAGAAACAAAATTAGTACTGCTTCGTCTTTTATAACTAAATAAGAGACCAAGTATTACTTATTTTGTTTCTTTTTGATTAAAAATATCATTGAACTTTTGATTCTTGCTACGTAAAGCATAGTTGTTTTTTTTTATTATTATCAAAGTAGGTTCAAAAACACTCTAAATTAAAATCCCTGCCTTCACCTTAAGTAAGAAAGCGTGTCGAAGGTAATGTATCCTAATCTAATAAATAACATTCATAATATCACCGTTTTAAATAATACATACTTAAATTTATGGTCCAAAAGTATTTTAATCTTTGTATCTGTCAGGTCTCCCGCCACTTTTTGCGCGCGGCTTTTGGGTACACGATATTTGATATCTGTGGTAATGTCTGTTCCATAAATGCTAGTATAATAGTAGCTCAGTGAATGATCCTGTCTTTTCTTAGAGCCTGCGAAGATATGAATTGATTTTTCAATAGAATATTTATCAATTTACATACTATGTATGCCTCGGCGGAAAAAGCAACTGCCTGACTTATATTTCAAACTCTCCTCGTCCGTCAAATGCTTGTTTTCCATGCCTTAGACACAATATACTATATCACTTTACTATTGTATAGGTACAGTTTTATTTTATTAAAGTTATTTTATACTGTTTTTAAATATCTTCCTGTATAGCTTAAGGTTGTAGCGTAAACTGTTTGTGAGTAAAATATTAAAATTTTATTCAAAGCAAAAAATGTGCTTTATCAATTTACTAACACTCGTTTGAAAAACAATTGTATTCAAATTGTTTAATTTTCCTCTATTCAATGTTATACTTATTTTATATTATAAAATTTTACCCACAAACAACCTTTTGTTCCATTTGGTTTTAAATCGAAAATGTCCCCTGTCAATTTTCTAACACACATTTGAAAAAAAAAATCATATAAATTCTTTAATTTTCTACAATGACGTCATACTTAATTAATATTATTATATTTGTGTATGTCATATAAAATAATTATTGGATACTAGAAATATTATATAATTGTATAGTACCACATACGTTTTTCTCTCAGAAGACATAAATATTGCTTTTAGGGCTACAAAATCTAAGGTGGTATTAGAATTACGATGCAAAATAAGGGTTATGTGAAATAGCTTCTCCTTTTATTTACCATTTCGGAGATATTGGCCTATAAAACAAGTTATTGTATAAGCAATTCTCGCTTTGAGGTTAGTTTTAATCGTCAGCCATAACAGTTTACAATTGCAATAATAATTTAAGTTGGGGGAAGTTTGAAATTTTGAATACAGAATTAATGCATAATGTTTACGTTATAATGGAACCAAGTTTTATGTTACTGTTATTTGATTTTGAAATCCCGATGACGTTTAGTAATGTGTTCTAATAGAGAATTAACATTTAGGTGTAATAGGTATTGCTATGCCAGGTCGGATATTCCCTTTCATTATGTTTTACTTTATTATATTGTTATATTTTACTGGGTATTTAGTCTGTTTGGATATTTACATGTTAATATGGCCAAATAATACTGTGATCCGAGGGTTTATCTATATTGCAATTTAGGCGATAGGCGATGAATATTTACCTTTTTATATTGTTATGTATTAGTATATGTTATAAAATATATATGTATTCGGATAAATTTTATTTATTATTTATTTTACTTATTGTACCTATATCCCGCGAAGTCCCATCTTTCATCACCACTAGGTTGGCGGAAAGAGATCTCTTATAGAGATAAGCTCGCATTTGCTTTAATTTTAAGATTTCACCAAAGTATCGAAATTTATGCAATAAAGAATATAATAAACTTTGTCAGACGTGGAGGAACGACCTTTGTTTAGGTCGAAGGGATAACGGCGTGATTATATGTATGTATGTAATTTTAAAAATGCGTTACCATACCATGTAAAGTAGGTTAACGCATGTGACGCCTGTTACACAAAGACGCGCAACAGCTACGCAATACCGTCAAAGCGCCTGCGCGTTTATGAGTAGCAAATATAATCCGCAGCGCGTGCGGGTGACGTCATCTTGGTACATCTGCTAGGATTTGGGGTGCGATGTACTAGTGCTCTATACAGCGTCCATGGTACTCTCGAGTGACCCCGGAGGGGATGGGGAGTGGGATGTGAGTCACCAGGTCACGCCTCCAAGATAAGTAGGTCTTGAGGGTCTGCAAATAGCGTGGGATAAGTCAAAAACTGACGCGACTTCTTATGTTAAATTATCCCATTTTACAAGGAACACTCGAGTAACCACGGAGGGGAATGGAAATGGCATGTGAGTCACCAGGTTACGCCTCCACGATAAGTCTAGAGATGGCGTGGGATAAGTCAAAAGCTGACGTGACTTCTTATGTTGAATCATTACATTTTACAAGGTACTTTCAGTGACCCTAAAGGGGATGGGGATTGGGATTTGAATCATCAGGTCACGCCTCCAAGATAAGCATATCTTGAGGGTCTAGAGATGGCTTGGGGTAAGTCAAAAGCTGACGCAACTTCTTATGCTGACACATCCCATTTTCTAAGGTACTGTCGAGAGACCTTGGAGGGGATGGAAAGTGGAATGTAAGTCACCAGGTCACGCCTCCAAAAAGTAGATATTGAGGGTCTGGTGCTGTAGGGTAAAACAAAAGCTGATGCGTATGGCGTAATCAAAACTCTATTGGTTAAAAATAAACGTTTCTCAAGATTTTTGTGCTATTATAAAATTAATAACGGATTTTTATCGAATGAAATATTAATCTTATTTTTTCTATGCTGGCTAGGGAACGAGAGAAAACCATAGCATGTGCTAGCTGTATTTCCTCCCGGGAATGCTGTAAAAACCAGCTCTCTCTGAGAGTTTATGTATATTGCAATTAAGGCGATGGGCTGACAACCTGTCACTACATATCTATCTTAAATAACCCTCAAATATTTGTTAGACGTGCCGGAACAACCTTTGTTTAGGGTGTTTACGCTCTGCCTTATCCATTAGAGATAAAAGTTGATTTTATGTATGTATGAAATATTTACTAAGAATTTATCTGTCCATTCATCCTAAACTCTCTACTTTATTGGTGTAGAGTCTTACCTGGGTCCCAAGTCTTAACACACAATTCAGATCAAATATACCTCCATTAGAAATCGAACCCTCAATTTCAGGATCAAGAATCAAGACTCAGACCCCTACACCATTGAGGCTGTTACTCAATACTCAGATGTTTATTGCAATCATTGTACATAAGTAAAAAGATATACACACAAATAATCACGCCTTTATCTCTAATGTGGTAGACAAGGCGTAAACGACCTAAACAAAGGTCGTTCCGCCACGTCTGACAAAGTTTTGAGGGATATTTAAGATATATTTGTAGGTATATTGCTGTAGTGACAGGTTGTCAGCCCATCGCCTAAATTACAATATACTGAAAATCTTGGATCACTTAGCTGGTTTTTACAACATGGCCGGGAGGAAACGCAGCTGGCACATTCTACATGTTTTTCTCTCGCTCCCAAGCCAGCATGAAAGTATATAAATAAAAACATATTGCGAATTTACTCCAACATTCGTAAATGACTACGAAATGTAAAAGGACTTAGATGAAAAAGAAAAAAAAACACTCAAATTAAACAAATTGGCTACAGGATTCGTATCAAATAGAAATAGCGTTGTAAAGAGATTGCTGTGAATGAAACCGCAGGCGTCGTCGTAGTCATAGAAAAAATACCGACCTAGTTAGAGTTGGACTCGCGCAAGAAGGGTCCCGTACTATTGACCAAATTAATAAGACACATTGAACGATAAAAAAGTAGCTACTATCAGATTGTAATAAAAACAGCGTCATTTCTTCCATGCTGGCCTGGGAGCGAAAGAAAATCATAGAATGTGCCGGCTGCATTTCTTCCCGGGTGTGCTGTAAAAACCAGCTAAGGGATCCGAGGGTTTCAGTATATTGCAATTTAGGCGATGGGCTGACAACCTGTCACTACAGCAATATACCTACAAAAATATTAGACGTGGCGGGACGACCTTTGTTTAAGTCGTTTACGCTCTGCCTACCCCATTAGGGATAAAGGCGTGATTATATGTATGTATGTTTCTTTTGCAATAATTATTAAAATCGACTATGAACCTGGAAATCTGATTGATTGCTGTTTCATGGTGATAATAAATTATTCACACATTTTACGGGACAACTTGCAATACGTATTAAAGTAAAACATAGGCATCACCTTTTATCCCGACGTTTCAACTTGGTTTCACAAGCCGGCGTCAACAAAAAATAAATATTTAGCAGTCACAGACATGTCGGTTCCGCCTATTGATTATAATGCAACTCTCTGACAGACGAAGGCGCATGGATGGGGTTGCAAATAGTAGGGTCCCAATAGCCACCTTTGGGTACGGAACCCTAAACAGCGACCACTGCAATCAAACTGATTAAACCCCCTTTGGGGCTGAATCCATGGCCACACCAATGAATAGAGCCTTTGCCGGAGTGTCCATACCAAGTATTAATTTATTTTCAAAGCTGGAATTAAAAAGATTTTTATCGAGGATTGTGGCGAAGCAACTCACAGCTTTAATTTGAGGTTGGAAACTTTTGATACTTGAATTTTAATTTGGGGCTTAATTAAATTTTGTATAGAATTAATTTTGAAAGCAATACCATTGCAGGTTGGACTGATAAGTCCGGCTAAGTAGGCATGTTGTCTGGGTGGAAATTTTTTTTTAAATGTTTATACTTGAAACTGATGCCTAAAATACTGTAGATCTCATTCATCATTTAAAAAAATACGCATTTACATTAAATAATCGAGTTAAAACTATAGAAGTTATTGATTTGTATACTCAATATTTACTGAGCAGTGACGTCGTAACCAAGTATTTTCATACAAAAAAAGGCGTTTTTGGCATTTCATAAAGTGTTGCTGATTTGACTAGAAGGAAAATAGCGTACTATCTCCCTAATTGCTCACTAAAAATATCCCACTGATAAATGGTACACCTACCGAATAGGCAAAGGCATTAGGAATACCTAACCTAGACTATTTTTAAAGGAAGTATGATAGGTTAGCGGCACTCATAAGGAATCTGTGTTAGCAGGCAGGTAGTAATTTTTTTTAAATTTCTATCTTAACTATACAATCAAAACTAATTTTAAAATACTTCAAAAATAGCTAGCTAAATATCTACTTTAAGATCCTTGCTAACTTTACTCGCTTCTATCGCTAATCAAAAGAAAACTCGAATATCCGTTTCCGCCGCTCTAATTTCGTAAAGTTTCGCTTTATAACACCGAACTTTCTAGACCTAGTCGAGACTGGTAGTCTACCTCAAGACACAGTAAAGAGATCATGTACTGCGTCCGCTTTACGTATTTGAATATTATTTTGCTAATATTACGCTAAATGCACACTTTTTTAATTTCACCTATAGATAATAGATAAGCATGTTTTTGAAAACTTGATAAAAATGTGTTTAATGCTCGTATTTATGAAGCGATCTGCAATTTGAGAGCAATATTAAGTATGGATTTGACTGGCCAGTTTGTACTGAAATGACATTTCTGATACGAACTTAAACTCGCCGTCACTTATGAGAGCTGATTAAAAATACGGCCTTAAGAGATATAATTTATAGATACGTTAATAAGCTACATAAATATGTGCAACGCACCATTATCCAAAAAGGAACTCAGAAGTTATTGAGGTCCAAACTCCAAAGCTTATATCTACAATAAACTTACTTAATGACCGTTTTTACTGTAATTATCAGCTCTAGTCAAGTAACGTACCAAGTACCCGCAACAAGTTTTATGTTTTGTTTGTTTTTTTAGTTTATTATCCAGATACAAAGTCCAGAGGCCCAGATCATCAATCAATCATCAATCAATCATCAATCAATCATCAATCAATCATCAATCAATCATCAATCAATCATCAATCAATCATCAATCAATCATCAATCAATCATCAATCAATCATCAATCAATCACCAATCAATCATCAATCAATCATCATTGATAAAAACTTGACTAGTTATGAATATAAACAGCGATGACGGTAAAGTGTGACAAAGTCATTTAGGCACTCGTATTCGGGATTTTTAAAATGTTAATTAAGAAATTATGTGATGTACACTCTGCTCCGCTTTGAAGAGTGAACGGAGGAGCAGAAAGCGCGACATAGCCAGTGATTTCGACGTGTATGTAGGACGTTTAGGAAAATAGGTTTTAAGCTGTTGAAATGACAATGAAAATTTAAAAATATATTTCTATGAGATGGACACTGAAGAAAGTGTTGTTATTTACATCAGTTATTTGTGAATATGTGTAATATTATATTATAAAAACCGGGTTTGCGGCGTAGACTTTTGAGAAATTTAATAGCAAACTTAACAACATCGATTTGAACACGAACTGGGGATGAAGAAAAGTGCGTGTTTAATTAAATAAAAATATAAATATAAGTGATAAATTGATAAAAATCTCGGCGCATTATAGTTCAATGTGCAGATAAACATACAAAAAACTATAGAGTAACAGGAAGGTATTTTGAAACCGCCGGCACAGAATATACGGGGTGTAAGAGACAGCGTCCCGCAAACTTACTTACTTGGGTTGCTCAGTCAACGAAACTGAACAACTTTCAGCAGGATTTTTTGTCCAAGAAGTAAAAATAAATTTTTGCTTTTCCATACAAATTGTCTGATCGAGGCGGTCATTTTGTATTGGAAGGTGATTTCTTTTTGTCTCCTGAAAGAATTTCCTGGTCATAGTTGTTCAGTTTCGTTAACTGATCAACCCCTATCAGTGTACCCAGTATGGTAAAAATACATGGTGCAGCTCTAGCTGCAGTCTTCTTGCGTTGCCATGGTTTCCTTATTCTTCTACTCTAAGGATCCAACTAAGCTTATAATATATGTCGAGTGGGTATCGAGTCTATCGACCCGATGAACCCTGGTGTCAGAGTTTTTAAACCGCCTAGTAGCACAACTATCAGGCCTCTGACATGGTTTGAGTAACGACCACTATCAAAGACAGCGACCGGGACCGACGGCTTAACGTGCCCTCCGAAGCACGAAATCTTTTTCTTTTTCGGACAATCAGGTGATTCAGCCTGCAATGTCCTAACCAAACTGGGGAAAAATTCACAAAGTAATAAATTCTCAAATATCAACTTTGTGTTTCCCCCCTGGGAATCGAACCCAGGACCTCCGGATCAGGAGTCCATGGCACTAGCCAGTAGACCACGGAGGCAGTTCTAAGCTGAGCTGATTATCTGATATGGTTTTCGGACAATATACAGTTGTTTGGAACATTCGTTGGTTTCACTTGTTAGGGCATTAACAAGTGTATTACATACCGCCGGACAAATATTTTTTCGATTTTCGGGAATTGACCCAGGTACAGTCGTTTTAAGATATGCTCAAGACAGATTTAATTCTTATTTTTTTATGTTTTTTTTTTAATACAGACTAGTAACAAAACAATATTGTCCACTCATAAGCGAAGCAATCATTTTTTTAATAAACATTAATTATTTACAAGTGACAAAGTATTTTTTTTAAACTATTTCAATTCGTAACAAGAAAAAATGTGTTACCTACATAATTTAAGGCCCGTATTTATAATCCGTGAGATTGGCAGCTAGTTTGAATACGTATCGGAAATATAATTTCAGTACATAGGCCTACCTCCTTAAAATGCCCTTGACACTGGCGGAATCATCACAGAAACGCAAAACTACTAAAAGTTGAAGTTGAATGTGACCTGTCAAATACATACTTATTACTGCTCTCAATCTTTAGATCGCTTTATAAATACGAGCATTTATTACCTTTACTTTAAGCGTTGTCCAAACCTGCCTTTAGTATTTATAGACTGGTCCTAGGTTTCAAGAGGCCGAGTTGGCAGCCAATTTTACCAAATAGGTTTCCTCATATCGGGCATCTTGTTCCAGCGAGCTGGGATGTCTGAGTACAGGGGTGGATTCAGCAGTTTTATGTTTCAATAACATTAGGGTTCCTAGGGTTTTTTATCTGGAATCGTGAATTTATAGTAAATACAGAGAAAATGAGGACTCTTAATTTCATTATTCAAATTACATACATACATAAATAAAATCACGCTTTTATCCCTAATCTTCTTCTTAGCGAGTGGATTCCCTAATGGGGTAGGCAGAACGAAAACGACCTAAACAAAGGTCGTTCCGCATGGCTGACAAAGTTTTGAGGGTAATTTAAATAGATTTGTAGGTATATTGCTGTAGTGACAGGTTGTCTGCCCATCACCTAAATTGCAATATTCTGAAACCCTCGGATCCCTTAGCTGGGTTTTACAGCATGCCTGGGAGGAAATGCAGCTGGCACATTCTATGTTTTTCTTTCGCTCCCTCTCCAGCATGGAAGAATTATTCAAATTAAGAAATAGGTATTAATGGTAGGAAATATACTGTTTCATGGGAACTTTAACCTCATCGTCTTCAAAAGATTTTTTTATCGCTACCCTGTTACCACAGTCTAAATTAAATTAAAAAAAATAGTAAATATCACAATTCTTTCAGTTTTGCTAAGGCTGAAAGTCTGAAACCAAACCTGCCTTACTTTATGTTTTTCATGAAAGCCTTTTGCGAAGGCTTTTGGGTATGTAATATAAGCATGTTTCCATATGGAAATATTATCTCATTTCACTACGATCTCATCGCGGTTACGATTCACAAGGCGCTGAATATGCTGAATTAGATGGTATATTTACTTGCTGGCCTGGGAGTGAGAGAAAAACATAGAATGTTCCAGCTGCATTTCCCGGGCATGCTGTAAAAACCAGCTAGGGATCCGAGGGTTTCAGTATATTGTAATTTAGGCTTTCGGCTTACAACCTGTCACTATAGCAATACACCTACAAATCTATCTTAAATAACCCTCAATACTTTGTCAGACGTGGCGGAACGACCTATGTTTAGGTCGTTGACGCTCTGCCTACCCTTTGACAAAGATTTGAGGGTTATGATAGATATGTAGTTATATTTATTGATAGGTTTGATTCAAGGTTATAAAGTCCCTAACCAGCCTAGTATCTAAAACAAAATAGAAGAAAGTATCTGGTACTTTTCGACACTCTACAGCCCGGCTCACCCTAAAACCACGCATGTTCTAACATAAGTACCTACCTAACACGTTAACTACTCTCGTGGAGTTGGCAAAGATCCTCACGTCCACTCTAAGTGACAACCGTTTGAGAAACTCGTTGTAAAAGTAAAAAGAACACGCTTGGGAGATGTTGCGAGTTCGAAACGTCGCGGTCACAGTAACTACGTACTTGTGTGTGGACTTTTTACAAGTTTCTGAAAATGTAAAAAACTAAAAAAAGTAACTAAGGATTTTTTAAACATTGATTGCGCCAATTTACGTATAAATGATTCATTGTTTTTAGATTCAGATACAGTATTTCATTCTTAAATTGAACAAATCATAAACGGGGTGTAAGGGACAGCGTCCCGCAAACTGATAGGGGTTGCTCTGTCAACGGAACTGAACAACTATCAGCAGGATGTTTTTTATAAAAATTGTCTGATAAAGTTGATCATTTTGTATTGAAAATTCAATTTTTTTTTTCTTCTGAAATAATTTTCTGGTGTTAGTTGTTTAGTATCGTTGACTGAGCAACCCCTATCAGTTTGCGGAAAGTTGTCCCTTACACTTGGTAGAGTAACTTTTTATGGCCTATACCTATACGCCTGTACTTATAAGTTATACATGTAGAAACTAATTCCCGACCCTAGAGACAATGACTCAAATATGCTAAAAGACTTATCACATCATTCTGAAGTTTTCTTGTTAGGATTTTTTAAACTCACTACTTTTATCATGCATAAATTCTTTAATCTTTAATTATTCATTTTTTTTATGAACGTGATTGTTAGATAATTGTAATCTTTGAACGCTTTATAGGGCCGTATTTGTAACCAGCTTTCATGAGTAACAGCGAGTGTGAGTTCGTATCAGAAATGGCCTGTCAAGTCCATACTTAATATTGCTCACAAGTTTGATATCGCTTCATAAATAAGCCTCAAAGTCTGTAAATTTACCTACCCAGGTATATATACTTAGGTATTTGGTAGGTAGATAGACGAATTTATAGACTAAAGCTTTTGAAGTCCCGGGCAGAACTCTCGATTCAATTTACATCCACCCGATTGTTCTAAACTTTCACAGACGACGATCCCTTTCCTTTTATTATATCATCGTCCATTGCTCTCTATGTTAATAGTCTTTATGAAGACTGTCTTAAGTCAGTGTTAATGTATTGAAAAAGCGTCATCTTCTCTGTAAATGTTTGGCGACAGTCTAAAACACCCGAGAGACGATCAAACACAATAAAATCATTCATTAATTGATGGAGCAATCGCTGTGGACAGTATTTAACGTAAGATTTCTATTACTTACTTATTTGACAACTTAAAAAAATATCAGTTATTTTGACACGCCTTTTGTCATGATGAATGTTGTAGATAATTTAGAAATTGCCTTAAAGTAGTATTTGTGTCTATAATTTATTTAGTAGTCTTCCTTAATCGAAGTCTAAAAAAATCTGCTATGAAATATTTAATAAGCATAACTGATGACCTACTGACTGAGTCTTCATCAATTTCTCTATGTCTCACCAAGTCTAAATTGATTGAAGCACCAATTGAAATTGTATTAATCGCTTCATGCATTGACGATTGATCGTCTAGAGGGCATTTTAGTCAAACGTCCTGAAAGTTCAATGAACGGCGCCATCTCAGATTTATTTCCCTCAACACTAAATGGATTCTAGTTGCTTAACAGTACGACAAGGCTTTAAATGAATGTGGCTAACCGCTGCGTTCTATGGAGAACTGTAAAGAAAAATCTTCTTCTATCGGGTGGGTATCGAGTCGATTGACCCGATGAACCCTCGTCTCAGAGTTGATAAACCGTCTAACAGCACAGCTAATAGGCCTCTGACTCTCTATTGTGTAACGACCATTCTCAAAGACAGCGACCAGGACTTACAGCTTAACGTACCCTCCGAAGCACGGAGTCTTTTTTCTTCTAGACAATCATGTGGTCCTATATTGTCCTAACAAAACTGGGAAAAATCTCACAAACTCCTACATTGACAAATACCAACTTTGTTTTACCCCATGATGTGGGAATCGAATCCACTTCCGGATCGGACTGTCAAAAATTGCTTTGACGGAATGTTGGTGGCATAAGCTCCTTTTTTCGCCACGTTCAATTAGAGTGTAGTCGTGATGCATAAGGCCGTTAACTTTGTCACGGGCGATGAATGTTTCTCAGAAAATTTCGGAGGGTTTTAGCACTGATTTATAGTAGGTAATGGAGAAAATATAGAAACAGATTTCATGCGAAATGCAAATCTTGTCAGATTCGATCACTGACTTTCGCGTGATTGAAACGTGACTATTTTATCAGATACAAATAAACTGATAGTCAGTAGGTACTGTTCCATTTAAAAAAAATATAGAATATCTATTCTTTTCCCGGGCAACTGTTAAAAAACAGCAGATAAACCTCAGGTTTCCGTGCATTGCAATTGCAAATCATTAACGCTCTACTCTGCCTGCTACATAATAATTATAGGCATCATTTTATTGAGCTGACACAGACTGAAAACAGGTTAAGAAGTGTGCTCTTAAATTCAAAATGAAAAGAAATATTTATTATCTGAACATGTTTTTTAAAAGTGCTTTGTAAATTCGAAGATAAAGAAAACTCATCAAGTTTTCAAATCGAATAAAGCACTTTTAGATAACAAAGTCTTAGAACTTTACATATTGAAAGGGTTCGATACTTAATTCTCCGTAAATATTTTACATTTCTATGAATACAAGAAAATACCTTTTTCAGAATGACAAGGGTTTTCTTAAATTGCAAAGATCTGTAAATACATGTTATGTATCGAACTTAGATATTTATTATGTTTTATTTTTATGCTGGACTGGGAGCGAGAGAAAATCCCCTTCCTCCCGGGCATGCTGTAAAAACCAGCTAAGGGTTCCGAGGGTTTCTGTACATTGCAATTTAGGCGACAGGTTAACAACCTGTCACTTCAGAAATATACCTACAATCGTATCTTAAACAACACTTGAATCTTTGCCAGACGTGGCGGTACGACCTTTGTTTAGGTTGTTTACGCTCTGCCTACCCCATTAGGGATAAAGGTGTGATTATATGTATAAACGCGTAAACTACTAAACAATGTATGAAAATTGTTTATTAATTAAATTTTAAGTTTTACTAACACTACCTAGAATTAATTAATTTTAAGTTTTGCTAACAACTATGGATGTTTTCCGAAATAAAATTATTTTGAATTTGAATTTAAACAAAGGTCGTTCCGCCACGTCTGACAAAGTTTGGAGGGATATTTAAGATAGATTTGTAGGTGTTGCTAAATATTGCTGTAGTGACAGGTTGTCAGCCCATCGCTTAAATTACATTGTACTGAAACCCTCGGATCTTTTGCTAGGGTTTACAAATTGCCGAAATACAGCAATGCCTATCCTCCGATGTGACATCGATCGATTTTAATCTGAATCTTTCATCCAAGAAATCTCTCCAATCTGAAGTCAACACATAATCTTGTGCCCACAAAAAAAAATGCGTCATTATTATGGATGTATAATGTATACACATTGAGCATATATTTAACTACTCGATACTTGAGTTTGAGATATTGGATACACATGTATAAAAGGATATTAAGGAGGTTGATTTTGATATAATGAACATTGATCTTCACAGTTGTTAAAGCTTACCCACTGTAAAGTTTACGGTTGATTTTCTGTTTCTATTTATAAAATACATACATACATATAATCACGCCTTTATCCCTAATGGGGTAGGCAGAGCGTGAACGACCTAAACCAAGGTCGTTCCGCCACGTCTGACAAAGTTTTGAGGGTTATATAAGTTAGATTTGTAGGTATATTGCTGTAGTGATAGGTTGTCAGCCCATCGCCTAAATAACAATATACTGAAACCCTCGGATCCCTTAGCTGGTTTTTAGAGCATGCCCGGGAGGAAATGCAGCTGGCACATTCTATGTTTTTCTCACGCTCCCAGGCCAGCATGGAAGAATAATAATCACATCTCAGTGCGAAATCATCATGAATCCGAAAATAGGCGTGCGAAAATTCGCCCAAAACATTCGCCCGTCTAATATTTTTTTATTTATAACACTGTCATATTCCGTAAATCACTTCCTACTCAGATAACGTGAGCATTAATCTTAGTTTTCAATTTCGACCAGTTGACAGTCGTTTTTAATACCCGGGGCACGATTCTCGTATCTGATGAGGTATCGCAGCGGTATTCTGGACTGATTGATATTTCAGCTTCTATTATTAGTTTTATTTTTCTTCCATGCTGGCCTGGGAGCGAGAGAAAAACATAGAATGAGCCAGCTGCGTTTCCTCCCGGGCATGCTGTAAAGGCGATGGGCTGACAACCTGTTACTACAGCAATATACCTACAAATATATCTTAAAGAACCCTCAAAACTTTGTCAGTCGTGGCAGAACGACCTTTGTTTAGGTCGTTCACGCTCTGGCCACCCCATTAGGGATAAAGGCGTGATCATATGTATGTATGTATTTTATAAATAGAAACAGAAAATCAACCGTAAACTTTACAGTGGTTAAGCTTTAACAACTGTGAAGATCAATGTTCATTATATCAAAATCAAACTCCTTAACAGCCAAAGCAAAATTAATTTAGTTTTGATTTTGAAATTATTTACAATCGAATCAATCAAACACGACCATGACGCTAAGGCCCATATTTATAAAGTGATCACAAGATTGAGAGCAGTATTGTGTATGGATTTGACTGTTCATAATGTACTGAAATGACATTCTTCCATGCTGGACTGGGAGAGATAGAAAAACATAGAATGTTCCAGCTGCCCTTCCTCCCGGGCATGCTGTTGAAGTCAGCAAAAGGGACTCGAGGGTTACAGTGTATTGTAATTTAGACGATGGGCTGACAACCTGTCACTATAGCAATACACATTACAATCTAAAATTGCCCTCAATTTTTGTCAGACGTGGCGAAAGCGCCTCTTACGAGGAGTTTGACGCTCTGCCTGCCCCGTAGGGGATGAAAACGTGATTTTATGTATGTATGTATGACATTTCTGATACGAACTCAAACTCGCTGTCAGTCACAAATACGGGCCGAAAAATATAAGCAAGCAAAACTACATTTGTTTATAACTTCTTCGTGTTTTCTTTTTTAATTTAACCCGACTAGAATTAGCCTTCCTAGATCTCACGGAGGTATTTCCTTGCACGATCTGGCTTAAGATGGTGACGATAACATGGCCGCTTACAGGCCACTTCTACCTATTGTATACAATTTTGTCACGCCAACCAATTATTATACACGATGGTGAAGTGTAGAATCCTCCAAGCTCACAATGTATCTCTCTCATAATGTTTTTTTCTCAAAAATATGTTATTCCAAACCACTTTTCGCGAAATGATTTTTGACCAATGAAAAAGAAAGGTGCGCCAAGCAAGACGAGATTTTTTTATAGATTCTTCGTGTTTCCTTTATTAATTTAACCTGACCAGAATAAGTCGTCAAAGCTCTCACGGGCTATTTCCTTGCACGATCTGGCTTGAGATGGTCGCGATAACATGGCCGCTTACAGGCCACTTCTACCTATTGTACAATTTTGTCACGCCAACCAAATATTGTATGCGATGGTGAAGTGAGGAATGGAGGCGCCCCTGTACTGTAGCGTAATGCATTTCAAGTACTTTTAGAAAAGATATTAAAGAAGATTTTCTTTTCCCACAATTCAGTTATAATACGGGGTGTAAGGGAAAGCGTCCCGCAAACTGATAGGGGTTGCTCAGTCAACGACACTGAACATCTTTCAGTAAGTGAAAAAAAATGGCTCTTCAATGCAAAATGTTCACCGCAATCAGACAATTTGTATGGAAAGCCAATTTATTGTATTATGTGACCAATAAGTAGTAGCTGAAAACTTTAGGTGTCCAAACTCCACATGTGCATCGTCTTATGTATGATTTTGTTGAATATGATTACTAGGTAGAAAAGTTACTATAACTGAATCCACAAGATCAGAACTTGACCAAATACTCCAAGCAATTAATAGGGCAGCATGTTATTCGAAACTAAGTTTATGTAGGTTACATAACAGGCTCGATTCTAGAATTAAAATCTATTTGTCACTTTCAGACTAAAAACATTGATTAAAAACAGGAGATCTATTCTCTCCGGTTTTTGATTTATAGTCGGTTGTTTTATGAATTATCTGTAATTTTTATTTGCCGTCATATGATATGGCGGATGAAATTGTCAGAAATACTATGGAATCGTCCAAAAACGCGTCAAAATCGAGCGGACAAAGTGTAAAACCATAGAGTATAAACCGCCTGCCCGTTTTCAATTTTATTATTTTGAAAGTCACAGATAGATTGTGGTATCTAGAATCGAGCCCAAAATACTGCTATATTTAGGTAGATCAATCTAAATATAGCAGTATTTTATGTACCTACAGATTTCAAATTTTGCTAGCTTAAATTTTTAGATTGAGCCAAAAATACTTATCCTTTGTCCGTCTAAAAGCCACCGCTTGCATCACGGTACAGCTATAACACTTACTCTAAAATTCATGCAATACGTGTCCATTGCATTATTCTGGACCATGCTTCGAATACACAGCATAATATCACTTATTTAGTAGCTCTCTGCCCTGCGGATTCATCCGCGGCTAAATTAGTTTTTCCGCAGTATAAAATACAATTGCCTATTATTAGTATTGAAAGATGATCAGATGATTTATTGCACAGAAAAGACACAAGAAAAAAACAAATAGTAGTACATTTTTTTTTTATAAAATATGTTTTTTTTTCCTTAACAATTATAAAAAAACGTAGTAACCTCCTCGGACTCTTCTTTTCTTTTCCTCCAAATTTCATTAAAGTTCATTTTGTCGTTCAGGCACTAGTGAGCTTTCTAATACTGAAAAATCCGGTCCAGTAGTCTTTGACTTTATCGGTAACATACAAACATACAAGCTTTATAAGTAATATTAATATGGAATTATTTGAGACAATACCGCGCTGGTCCAGTCCTCATCTGGCTAATACGCGGCAACTGCATTTTGTCTGAAAACGCTCAAAGCAAGGAGCTGAATTATGCGATTCTCAAAGACAAAGGAACGAAGCTTATGTTTATGAATGTGAAGCACCAGGCGAATTCACCTAAAAGTTGTTAAAATCTGCATTTTATGTTGTCTTTTCTTGAAAATCCTGTACTGTTAAATATTTTCACAATAAATCCAGTGTTACCTACTCAATACAGAGTATGAACGAAAGCTATTGACTTACCCGCCCGAAGACCTACACGCATACATATAATCACGCCTTTATCCCCAATAGGGTTGGCAGTGCGTAAACGACAAAAACAAACCTTCCGCCACATCTGAGAAAGTTTTGTTTTAGGGTTATTATAGATTTGTACATATATTGCTGTATTGACAGGTTGTCAGGCCATCGCCTAAATTGCAATATACTGAAACCCTCGGATCGCTTAGCTGGTTTTTACAGTAAGCTCGGGAGGAAATGCAGCTGGCACATTCTTTCATCTTTTTATCTTACTCCCAGTCCAGCATAGAAGTTCCCCCGAAGACCTATAAACCATTATTATTATAAACGGTTGATATATTTTTTCTAAGAGTATCTTTTCGTAAAATCTCTTTCAGTACGAGTATTATAATATTTATAATAATAGTCCTTCCACAGATTTTCGTTAATGGCTGCCAAACTCTCAGAGACAGGCCAACTATGCAGGACTAGTTTTTAGTACCCAAGTGTTTGCGCAACACACAAATGCGCTCTCTATTCCTTGTATCACTATTACCACCTATTCTGATGGGACACATTGGCTGACACGACCAGAGAGAAATCACGCGCAGGACTGACTATTTACATGTCTATCCGTCAGCATGGATCATCTTATTTTAAGGACAATCAGGTAATCAGCCTGCAATGTCCTAACCAAACTGGAAACAACACAAAGTCATTGTACCCCACCTGTTATCGAACACAGGACCTCCGGGTCGTGAGTCCATGGCTCCGTCCGCTAGTCCACGGAGGCATTGATAGTATTAATGACTGAGCGACCATACTCTTAATATTTTGAACACTAACAGTTTGCGAGAAACTAACAGTTTGAGTGGTTGCCCTGTATAGAAATTCTAAAAATAACTTTAGCAAAGATATATCACAATCAGACAAAATACATCAAACATAGACGCTTCGTATACATCATCTAAGTTCGACAAACAAAGGCGTCTCCGAATGAAAAGGAACCTAACTACAAACTTCTAGGAACTCGGATTTAAGCGCTCCAACTTCAAAACTCGCTCGTGTATTCTCTCGAAAACAAAGAATTTGTTCCCCATAATTTAAAAACTTCGGTTTCGAACACAATAAACAACGACTCATAAACTTTGGCTGACACATTTTTCATCATATTTCCAAGAACTGACGGTGTGTTAAAATCTAGCATACCATGAAAGTCGTTCTATTAATTACAAGACGAAGTTTCTAAAAGGAATTATACGAATTTGTAAATATAAAATCCGTTGTATTGAGAAGAAATAATTTATTTTTTCATCTTTCGTGCAAACACCAAGCAATTTGAGGGAAATTGAAGTTCAATATTTGACTTCATTCAATTTATGATTGGTGTTGTATTCTTACCAAACGAATAAGATATTGGTAAACGTTTTCAAAGTATTTAAAAGAACCACGATTTCAATTAATCATCCTAAGAAAAGGTCACATAATCTCTGTAACTTTTAAGTTTATAACAAAATACAATAAAATAATATATATAATCACGCCTTTATCCCTAAAGGGGTAGGCAGAGTGTAAACGACCTAAACAAAGTTCGTTCCGCCACGTCTGACAAAGTTTTGAATGTATTTTAAGATAGATTTGTAGGTATATTGCTAGATTTGTATTGACAGGTTGTCAGCCTGTCGCCGAAATTACAATATACTGAAACCCTCGGATCCCATAGTTGGTTTTTACAGCATGCCCGGAAGGAAATGCAGCTGGCACATTCTATGTTTTTCTCTCGCTCGCAGGCCAGCATGGAAGAATAAAATAATAACTTACACAAATTGTGTTATCAAATTTATTTTAAACAAAAGTATATTTTTTTAGAAAATTTATCAGAATATCATAAATATGTTGTTGTAGAGCGTATAACAGCTGCAAAAGAATACTCTACCTCAGATCTCTACCGCCACTGTCACACATTATCTGACTTGCGTTTGTAGTAACTTTACTAGTTTTTCGACTCCTGCGCATGACATCACGCTCCCGTATTTTCGACAAGGCGTCTTTGTTTCCGCCCAGATATGGTGTAAATCACCACCCATGACAACCGTAACATTTAAATCTGTTCAAACCGACACGAGAAAATATATATTTTTTACTGCTCTTTGTCTGGGCAAAGCTGTTAATTTAAAGATGCTTACGTCAGTTTCTAGTTTGGAAATGACACGAAACTTGCGTAGAATAGCTACTAGGTAATTAAAGTTTTTTGTTGAAGTCGTATATCAGTTTTGGAATAATAATTTACATTTCTACCTTTAAATTAAATTTAAAGAAAATGAAGCAAAGTTAAGACATGACATCCCCTCTATTGAGGTTCCATAGATATGCATGGAAACAATGGCAAATAATACCTAAAACAATTGTCAAAAGTAGACTTCCAATGGAAAGGGAACCAGCTGATATATACGGGTAGTTTTTCCCTACCTACTAGTTCAATTCATTTTTAGAACGATTAAAACCATTCCTTTTTCGCTTTGAATCGAACCACCTTTATTAAAAAACCTCTCATTATTAGCTGACTGGACTCGGTAGATCTCCCTACATGTGAACTGATTGATATATTATCCTCAATCTGTGAATGAGGCATGATCATTCGATTGCAGAAGGCCCTGAACAGTCATGTTTGCGTCATTGACGATGGAGTGTTGAAACATACGAGTATTCTCGCGTTTTGTTTGTACAGACTGAAGATGAATCTGGGCTGGGGCCGTCCGTACACAGGATTTATTTTGATAAGGATGTCTTATATCTTTGTCCGTAATCGTATAAGTACTTTTGCGGATCACAACTAATAAGCTAGCTTTAAATAGGGGCATAATTTTCCATATTCGGTATACCATGTTATATTATGTAATTTGTTCCGGCTGTTGCGTTTATAAATTTGTACAAAAGTATTGTTTTAAAGGTTTTTAAATTCCACAGGTTCATTCAATCCAACATTTGGTGCACATGGGCTGCTTTTAAAATATAGGGAGATATTTAAAAAATAATTTACAGGTTTCTTTATCGTCACACACCTAGAGCAAACCCAATCTAAAATACACGTAGAACATACAAGTTCTGAGTAGCTTTAGTATTTTTTTATGAATAGGGTCCAGGCAAAGGCTGTTCGTAATTAGGTCCATTGTTTCCTACTCCATCCCTGCCAATCCAAAGATAAATATTCACTCGTGAGATCCGTCCGTGGCGGTTTGATTAAAGGGAAAATAAACGCTGACCGCTGGCAGCCTGGGTTGCCAAGTGAAATAAATATTGCTTTTGATAATGCGATGTGAACTTAAGTGGCCTATAAACTTGTACTTGTTAATGCCCTAGATGTGGATAAAATCCGGGCTTGAAACAAAATAGAAAATTTTATTCAAATTCTGGAGTAAGCAAAGATAAGTTACATTTAGCACCAATTTTTCTTGGATGTTCATTAAGCAAATTGATTACATCCTGACTTGTAATAAAACCGCATATTTTATTGAAAATATGGTGTAAGTCATAGATCAGTTATAACATTTAAAAAACTTATATGATGATATTAAGTTATACCTCATATATGACACTGTAGTTTGAGGTTTTCCATTCAATAAAATTAACCTTTTATATCATGCAAATATTATGTATTTAAAAAAAAAACAAATCTGTTCAACAGAAATAAAGATTCATTTCCCTTACCCGTAGGTAAAGTAAAAGTAGGTAAAAAAAATGAGGGTGAGTTCTTCATCTTCAAATTTTAAAGATTTTTTCCAACATTTATCAGGCCCTGGTGGCAACACTAACACGGATAATGATCTACTATTGAAGAGCGCTCGTCAATCAGCACTGGTGAAATGCCATACTAATTTTGCAATTGATACAGAGATATATGGCGGTGAGTAATAACAGTCATATCTCACACTTTGAAGGGAAGGATGATCGCCTAAGGCGGCGACAAACGAGTAATGTACGCAGACGATGCGGATAGTCTCGCCTTGTATCCAATGTCTTGTTGTATTTCATATTTTCCATTTACATTGTTTATATATTCTTACTTGCATGACACCAGGGTTCATCGGGTCGATATACTCGATACCCACTCGACAGAAGAAGAAGACTTCCATGCTGGACTGGGAGCGAGGGGAAAACATACAATATGCCAGCTGCATTTCCTCCCGGGCATGCTGTAAAAACCAGCTTAGGGATCCGAGCGTTTCAGTATATTGTAATTTAGGCAATGGGCTGACAACCTGTCACTATATCAAAACACCTACAATAAGAGATTAAAGGAAGGGAGAGTGCACCTGTGTGTAGCGCAAACACTAGGGCACTAAAAACTAGTCCTGCACAATTGTCCGATCTCTGGGAGATTGGCCGCCATCGCCGAGGATCGGTGGGAGGCCTGTTTATACCTATCACAAATCTATCTTAGATAACCCTCAAAACTTTGTCAGGCGTGGCGGTACAACCTTTGTTTAGGTCGTTTACGCTCTGCCTACCCCATTAGGGATAAAGGCGTGATTATATGTATGTATGTATTTCATATTTGTCAATTATTCACTTCTATATAGAAACCTAAAGCAGTATTCGGGCAGTCTATTCCGTGCCATTCCGCATGATGAATATTCCATATCTTCATGAACATCAGAATCTTCCGGTTGAATTAATAATGATATCTTCCAGTGTATCCTATGTTTAGTACTGCACAGTTGTGGCTGGCCTAGAGGCATACAATCGGTATTTAATGACAAGCAGTGATGAATGATGACACACGCAATGTGCATGACACACTGATTTGTTCATACCAGGGAAGACCCTAATATTCAATTCCACAGCTGTTTCTCATTGTTATGAAAAGAACACTAACATTCAGAATAAACAATTTAAAGTCATCTTTCCAGTTAAAATTCACATCCAGAACATTCTTCATGTCTTGTATGTTACAAAAATTCAAAAACTAAAATCCGACTATTTAAAAGTGACTAGTAAAAGCGACTACTTGAAACAAGAAAATTTTGTTGTCTGAATTGCTAGTTAATACATTATAATTATGTTCAGAGAATAGCCGTGGTCGTATGCCACCTATGGTCTAAACGAAAACTTATATGACCGCTTACCGCTGTTAAAATCTATTTTGTGGTTAGAATACATTGTTTACTTAGGGTAGGTGGTATACGATCACGGCTATCCTCTGAACATAACTATAATGTATTAACTAGCAATTCAGACAACAAAATTTTCTTGTGAAACAAGAAACTTATTAGTAGTTGGGTTATAATGTTGACCCCAAGATTCTACCCCCCGGTCTCGATGTCTGCATGCCGTCGCTACTTTCAAACCAGGCTGCTACTTTTCCTTTTCTGTGAGGGTGGCGGGCCCCCCTCAATCCGCGAATCTCGATATTTGAATGTGATCGCTATATCCAAACCAGTCGTTACTTTTATTTTCTGTCAAGGGGGCAACCCCCCAATCTCGCTGTCTGAATGCGGTCGCTACTTTCGAGCCGGGCGGCTACTTTTTTTTCTATGAGTTTCCTCAACCCCCCGATTTCAATGTCTGTTTTCGTCTGTTATTTTCGAACTAGATTGTTACTTTTCTTTTATATGATTCATAGAACCTAGAAATATGATTAAAGCTCCAAAAAATATGATCATAGTTCCATGAAATATGACCATAGCTCTAATAAGCCCTCCGGTTTCGATGTCAGAATGCGGGTTCTACTTATAACGCGTCGTTAATTTTATTTTTCTGTGAAGGGGCAAACCCCCCTCAACTCGGGCGGTCTCAATGTCTGAATTCGTGTGTTACTCAGAACTGGATTGTTACTTTTCTTTTTTTATGATTCATAGTAACTAGAAATAGAAGTAATTTCCAAGAAGTATGACCATAGCTCCAAGAAGCCTTCCGGTCTCGACGTCTGGATTCGGGCTCTACTTCAAAACCGGTCGGTTTTTTTTCTATTTCTGTGAGGGGGGCAAGCCCCTCTCAACCCCCGGTATCGATGTTTAAATGCGGTCGCTACTTTCGAACCGGGCATTTCTTTATCTGTGCGGGGCAAGCCCCCCGCAGCACTTTGGTGTCTATGTCTGAATGCGTGTGTTTCTCCCAAACTGAACTGTTACTTTTCTTTTAATATACTTTCTAGAAATGTGATCATAGCTCCAAGAAATATGATCATAGTTCCAAGAAATATAATCATAGCTCCAAAAGTCCTCCGGTCTCGATGTCTGAATGCAGGCTCTACTTCAAAACCGGTCGTTACTTTTCTTTTTCTGTGAGGGGGGCAAGCCCCCCTCAACCTCGCTATCTCGGTTTACTATAAAAAACACTTAAGGGATTCTAGGGGTTTCAGTAAATTGTAATTTAGGCGATGGGCTGACAACCTGACTCTAAAGTAATTGTCAGACGTGGCAGAACGACCTTTGTCAACAATTATTCCTTTTTGTCAAATATCTACTACTTTTGGCACCAGCATTGTAGGAAAATAAGATATTTTTAATTTCGTTTACAATCTTCGGTTCTTTTTCTTCGCCGACCAAATTCCTGTAGTTTTCGAGTTGATTCTTATGTTTCTTCTGGCTTTATGGCGTTTTCTCATGGGGTGCATGAAAGGAGCCTCCTCGTGGCGCACCCTGGTAGCAGCTAGATTGCGACACCAGAGTCCAGGCTGACTAATCCTCTCATAGGTTTGAAGCTCATTTCTTGACTAAAATCCATTCCTTCCATGTTATTAATTAACAGTTTAGTCGATTAACCTCTAACTATTAGGTTCGAATTTTCATAATCTAAGTCCACTGTATCCACATTAGCAACTAAATATTTAATTCAGATAATGCTCTTCATTCGTACGTTCTTCAAATCACTAATCATTCTTATTCTAAGTTGAGTATTAGGACTACCTAATACTCAACTTAGAATAAAAATGGCAAGAGCAAGTAGGGACTTATTGTCAGACTTCTTTAAGGCAGAATAAGCTTACATACATACATATATATTCACGCCTGTATCCCTATATAGAATAAGCTTCTGTGATCTAAATCCAGTTACAGACATATTGAATGCAAAGATATTGTAAGTGATGGAGGTTTGACCATAGTTGACACCATGTCGGTCAATTGACATCAAGTCAAATAAGTATTCATGTAATATAATGGCTTGTCAAAGCCAGCTGACCATAAATCAGTCACACGAAATTTAAATAAAGTGAATATAAATATATACTTTAATTACAGGCCCATTCCAGGGCAATTTGATGTTTTAGGTAGGATACAGATAATATCATCTCACATTCCATGTTTTATTGGTTTGGCAAGTTGTAGCATTCTGCTATTGTAAAAATATTGATTTTTCATATTTAAAAAAAATACTTACAACGTCTTATGATCTGATAGACCCTCACAAACTTCTTTCATACTTTACTCCATACAGATTACCATCTAAGGTTTTGCTCCATTCGTAAATATGCTTCTCTAGTACTTTCCCAAATTATTTCTTCGTGGTGTTCATTCCAGGGAAATCTCTCATATACTTTTCCACAGCTGTTTCTTATTGTTATGAAAAGAACACTAACATCTAGCAGGAATAAACAATTTAAAGTCATCTTTCCAAATATGGTTCGCATATTTGGGGTGGGATGGGATCTATCTCCTAGTGGTCCACCCCGGGTACCGGCAACACAGGCTTGCCTGTATAAGTCGGGCTGAACGATCCCTACAAAGCGGTGGTAGGCTCCGCAAGGGGCCACCTGTGTCGCAACCCTCCTACCCTCTCACCGGAGTCCAGCGCCAAAATACTTGCTGTGTTCCGTCGGTGCGTGAGATTGCCAATGCCATAACAGGCATCTTCTGGGTGAGCTCGCTCCATCGTCGACTCTGGCACGGTCATCCCGACTTAGTGTCAAGAACAAATCTTTTCCTATTTTTTTTAAAAGATCATTCTGTACGTCTTCTATGTTATTAAAGGACTTACATCATTAACCTTGTAATTCCTGATCAGTCTAGCACAATTGTTCCTTTTTGTCAAATATCTACTACTTTTGGCACCAGCATTGTAGGAAAATAAGATATTTTTCATTTCTTCCACAAACTTCAGTTTTTTTCTTCGCCGACCAAATTCCTGTCGTTTTCGAGTTGATTCTTATGTTTCTTCTGGCTTTATGGCGTTTTCTCATGGGGTGCATGAAAGGAGCCTCCTCGTGGCGCACCCTGGAAGCAGCTAGATTGCGACACCAGAGTCTAGGCTGACTAATCCTCTCATAGGTTTGAAGCTCATTTCTTGACTAAAATCCATTCCTTCCATGTTATTAATTAACAGTTTAGTCGATTAACCTCTAACTATTAGGTTCGAATTTTCATAACCTAAGTCCACTGTTTCCACATTAGCAACTAGATATTTAATTCAGATAATGCTCTTCATTCGTACGTTCTTCAAATCACTAATCATTCTTATTCTAAGTTGAGTATTAGGACTACCTAATACTCAACTTAGAATAAAAATGGCAAGAGCAAGTAGGGACTTATTGTCAGAATTCTTTAAGGCAGAATAAGCTTACATACATACATATATATTCACGCCTGTATCCCTATATAGAATAAGCTTCTGTGATCTAAATCCAGTTACAGACATATTGAATGCAAAGATATTGTAAGTGATGGAGGTTTGACCATAATTGACACCATGTCGGTCAATTGACATCAAGTAAAATAAGTATTCATGTAATATAATGGCTTGTCAAAGCCAGCTGACCATAAATCAGTAACACGAAATTTAGATAAAGTGAATATAAATATAGACTTTAATTACAGGCCCATTCCAGGGTAATTTGATGTTTTAGGTAGGATACAGATAACATCATCTCACATTCCATGTTTTATTGGTTTGGCAAGTTGTAGCATTCTGCTGTTGTAAAAAATATTGATTTTTCATATTTTAAAAAAATACTTACAATGTCTTATGATCTGATAGACCCTCATAAACTTCTTTCACACTTTACTCCATACAGATTACCATCTAAGGTTTTGCTCCATTCGTAAATATGCTTCTCTAGTACTTTTCCAAATAACTTCTTCGTGGTGTTCATTCCAGGGAAATCTCTCATATACTTTTCCACAGCTGTTTCTTATTGTTATGAAAAGAACACTAACATCTAGCTGGAATAAACAATTTAAAGTCATCTTTCCAAATATGGTTCGCATATTTGGGGTGGGATGGGATTTATCTCCTAGTGGTCCACCCCGGGTTCCGGCAACACAGGCTTGCCTGTATAAGTCGGGCTGAACGATCCCTACAAAGCGGTGGTATGCTCCGCAAGGGGCCACCTGTGTCGCAACCCTCCTACCCTCTCACCGGAGTCCAGCGCCAAACCACTTGCTGTGTTCCGTCGGTGCGTGAGATTGCCAATGCCATAACAGGCATCTTCTGGGTGAGCTCGCTCCATCGTCGACTCTGGCACGGTCATCCCGACATAGTGTCAAGAACAAATCTTTTCCTTTTTTTTTTAAATAGAACATTCTGTACGTCTTCTATGTTATAAAAGGACTTACATCATTAAGCTTGTAATTCCTGATCAGTCTAGCACAGTTATTCCATTTTGTCAAATATCTATTACTTTTGGCACCAGCATTGTAGAAAAATAAGATATTTTTCATTTAGTCCACAATTTTGAGTTTTTCTTCTTCGCCGACCAAATTTCTGTAGTTTTCGAGTTGATTCTTATGTTTCTTCTGGCCTTATGGCGTTTTTCCATGGGGTGCATGAAAGGAGCCTCCTCGTGGCGCACCCTGGAAGCAGCTAGATTGCGACACAAGAGTCTAGGCTGACTAATCCTCTCATAGGTTTGAAGCTGATTTCTTGACTAAAATCCATTCCGTCCATGTTATTTATTGACAGTTTAGTCGATTATCCTCTAACTATTAGGTTCGAATTTTCATAATCTAAGTCCACTGTTTCCAAGTTAGCCACTAGATAATTAATTCAGATAATGCTGTTGATCTCACGTTCTTCAAATCACTAATCATTCTTATTCTTAGTTGAGTATTAAGACTACCCAATACTCAACTTAGAATAGAAATGGCAAGAGCAAGTAGGGACTTATTGTCAGACTTATTTAAGACAGAATAAGCTTCTATAATCTAAATCCAGTTACAGACATATTGAATGCTAAGATGTTGTAAGTGATGGAGGTTTGACCATAGTTGACACCATGTCGGTCAATTGACATCAAGTCAAATAAGTATTCAAGTAATATAATGGCTTGTCAAAGCCAGCAGACCATAAATCAGTCACACGAAATTTACATAAAGTGAATATAAATATATACTTTAATTACAGGCCTATTCCAGGGTAATTTGATGTTGTAGGTAGGATATAGATAACATCAGGCAAGTTGTAGCATTCTGCTATTGTAATAAATATTGATTTTTCATATTTAAAAAAAATACTTACAAGGTCTTATGATCTGACAGACCCTGTCAAACTTTTTTCATACTTTACTCCATACAGATTACCATCTAAGGTTTTGCTCCATTCGTAAATATGCTTCTCTAGTAATTTTTAAAATTATTTCTTCGTGGTGTTCATTCCAGAGAAATCTCTAATATACTTTCCGCAGCTGTTTCTTATTGTTATGAGAAGAACACTAACATCTAGCAGGAATAAACAAGTTAAAGTCAAATTTCCATTTATGATTCGCATCATTTGGGGAGGGATGGGATCTATCTCCTAGTGGTCCACCCCGGGTACAGGCAACACAGGCTTGCCTGTATAAGTCGGGCTGAACGATCCCTACAAAGCGGTGGTAGGCTCCGCAAGGGGCCACCTGGGTCGCAACCCTCCTACCCTCTCACAGGAGTCCGGCGCCAAACCACTTCCTGTGTTCCGTCGGTGCGTGAGATTGCCAATGCCATGACAGGCATCTTCTGGGTGAGCTCGCTTCATCGTCGACTCTAGCACGGTCATCCCGACTTAGTGTCAAAAGCATTTTATTTCCTACTTTTTTTTAAATAGAACATTCTGTACGTCTTCTATGTTATAAAAGAACTTACGTCATTAACCTTGTTATTTCTGATCAGTCTAGCACAATTGTTCATTTGTGACAAATATCTACTACTTGTGGCACCAGGATTGTAGAAAAATAAGATATTTTTCATTTAGTCCACATTCTTCAGTTTTTTTCTTCGCCGACCAAATTCCTATCGCTTTCGAGTTGATTCTTATGTTTCATCTGGCCTTATGGCAATTTTACATGGGGTGCATGAAAGGAGCCTCCTCGTGGCGCACCCTGAAAGCAGCTAGATTGCGACACCAGAGTTTACGCTGACTAATACTCTTATAGGTTTAAAGCTCATTTCTTGACTGAAATCCATTCTTTCCATGATATTAATTGTCATTTTAGTCGATTATTCTCTAGCTATTAGGTTTGAATTTTCATAATCTAAGTGCAATGTTTGCACATTATTAACTAGATAATTAGTTTACACAATGCTGTTGATCTCATGTTCTTCAAATCACTTATCATTCTTATTCTAAATTGTGTTTTAGGACGACCCAATACACAATTTAGAATAAGAACGGCAAGAGCAAGTAGCGACTGATTGTCAGACTTCTTTAAGGCAGAATAAGCTTCTTTGATCTAAATCCAGTTACAGGCATATTGAATGCTAAGATGTTGTATGTGATGGAAGTTTGACCATAATTGACACCATGTCGGTCAATCTACATGAAGTCAAATAAGTATTCAAGTAATATAATGGCTAGTCAAAGCCAACTGACCATTAATCAGTCATATGAAATTCACATAAAATAAATATAAATTTAAGATACATATTGATTACAATATTGATTATTCATATTAAAAAAAATACTTTCAACGTCTAATGATCTGATAGACCCTGTCAAACTTTTTTCGTAATTTACTTCATACAGATTATCATCTAAGGTTTTGCTCCATTAGTAAATATGCTTTGCTAGTTGTTTTTCCAAATTAGCTTTTCGTGGTGTTCATTCCAGGGAAATCTCTAATACAGTTTCCCACAGCTGTTTCTTATAGTTATGAGAACAACAGTAACATATATTAGGAATAAACAAGTTAAAGTCATCTTTCCATTTATGATTCGCATCATTTGGGGTAAGATGGGATCTATCTCCTAGTGGTCTACCCCGGGTACCGGCAACACAGGCTTGCTTGTATAAGTCGGGCTGAATGATCCCTACAAAGCGGTGGTAGGCTCCGCAAGGGGCCACCTGGGTCGCAACCCTCCTACCCGCTCACCAGAGTGCGGCGCCAAACCACTTACTGTGTTCCGTCGGTGCGGGAGATTGCCAGTGCCATAACAGGCATATGCTGGGTGAGCTCGCTCCATCGTCGACTCTGGCCCGGTCATCCAGACATAGTGTCAAGAGCAAATCTATTCCTATTTTTTTTAAAAAATAGAACATTCTGTACGTCTTCTATGTTATAAAAGGACTTACATCATTAAGCTTGTAATTCCTGATCAGTCTCGCACAATTGTTCCTTTTTGTCAAATATCTACTTCTTTTGGCACCAGCATTGTAGAACAATAAGATATTTTTCATTTCGTCCACAATTTTCAGTTTTTTTCTTCGCCGACCAAATTCCTGTCGTTTTCGAGTTGATTCTTATGTTTCTTCTGGCCTTATGGCGATTTTTCATGGAGTGCATGAAAGGAGCCTCCTCGTGGCGCACCCTGGAAGCAGCTAGATTGCGACACCAGAGTCTTAGCTGACTAATCCTCTCATAGATTTGAAGCAGATTTCTTGACTGTAATCCATTCCTTCCATGTTATTAATTGACAGTTTAGTCGATTACCTTCTAGCTTATAAGTTCAAATTTTCATAATCTAAGTCCACTATTTCCACATTATTAACTAGATAATTAATTTACACAATGCTGTTGATCTCATGTTCTTCAAATCACTTATCAATCTTATTCTAAATTGTGTTTTAGGACGACCCAATACACAATTTAGAATAAGAATGGCAAGAGCAAGTAGTGACTGATTGTCAGACTTCTTTAAGGCAGAATAAGTATCTTTGATCTAAATCCAGTTACAGGCATATTGAATGCTAAGATGTTGTATGTGATGGAGGTTTGACCATAGTTGACACCATGTAAGTCAATCTACATGAAGTCAAATAAGTATTCAAGTAATATAATGGCTAGTAAAAGGCAACTGACCATTAATCAGTCATATGAAATTCACATAAAGTGAATATAAATATAAACTTTAGATACATATTGATTACAATATTGATTATTCATATTAAAAAAAATACTTTCAACGTCTAATGATCTGGTAGACCCACCCTGTCAAACTTTTTTCGTAATTTACTTCATACAGATTATCATCTAAGGTTTTGCTTCATTAGTAAATATGCTTTTCTTGTTGTTTTTAGCAATTGGTTTTTCGTGGCGTTCATTCCAGGGAAATCTCTAATACAGTTTCCCACAGCTGTTTCTTATAGTTATGAGAACAACAGTAACATATATTAGGAATAAACAAGTTAAAGTCATCTTTCCATTTATGATTCGCATCATTTGGGGTAGGATGGGATCTATCTCCTAGTGGTCCACCCCGGGTACCGGCAACACAGGCTTGCTTGTATAAGTCGGGCTGAATGATCCCTACAAAGCGGTGGTAGGCTCCGCAAGGGGCCACCTGGATCGCAACCCTCCTACCCGCTCACCAGAGTGCGGCGCCAAACCACTTGCTGTGTTCCGTCGGTGCGTGAGATTGCCAATGCCATAACAGGCATATGCTGGGTAGCTCGCTCCATCGTCGACTCTGGCCCGGTCATCCCGACATAGTGTCAATAGCAAATCTATTCCTAATTTTTTTTTTTAAATAGAACATTCTGTACGTCTTCTATGTTATAAAAGGACTTACATCATTAAGCTTGTAATTCCTGATCAGTCTCGCAGAATTGTTCCTTTTTGTCAAGTATCTACTTCTTTTGGCACCAGCATTGTAGAAAACGGACGAAAGTGGACGAAATGAAAAATAAGATATTTTTCATTTCGTCCACAATCTTCAGTTTTTTTCTTAACCGACCAAATTCCTGTCGTTTTCGAGTTGATTCTTATGTTTCTTCTGGCCTTATAACAATTTTTCATGGAGTGCATGAAAGGAGCCTCCTCGTGGCGCACCCTGGAAGCAGCTAGATTGCGACACGAGAGTCTGCGCTGACTAATCCTCTCATAGGTTTGAAGCTGATTTCTTGACTGAAATCCATTCCTTCCATGTTATTAATTGACAGTTTAGTCGATTATCTTCTAGCTTATAGGTTCAAATTTTCATAATCTAAGTCCACTGTTTCCACATAATTAACTAGATAATTAATTTACACAATGCTGTTGATCTCATGTTCTTCAAATCACTTATCATTCTTATTCTAAATTGTGTATTAGGACGACCCAATTTAGAATAAGAATGGCAAGAGCAAGTAGTGACTGATTGTCAGACTTCTTTAAGGCCGAATAAGCTTCTTTGATCTAAATCCAGTTACAGGCATATTGAATGCTAAGATGTTGTATATGATGGAGGTTTGACCATAGTTTACACCATGTCAGTCAATCGACATAAAGTCAAATTAATACTCAACTTATATAATGGCTAGTCAAAGCCAACTGACCATAAATCATTCTAATGAAATTCACATAAAGTGAATATGAATATAAACTTTAATTACAGGCCCATTCCAGGGCAATTTGATGTTGTAGGTAGGATACAGATTACATCATCCCACATTCCATGTTATATTGGTTTGGCAAGTTTTAGCATTCTGCAATTGTAAAAAATATTAATTTTTCATATTAAAAAAAATACTTTCAACGTCTAATGATCTGATAGACCCTGTTAAACTTCTTTCATACTTTACTCCATACAGATTACCATCTTAGTTTGCTCCATTCGTAAATATGCTTCTCTAGTACTTTTTCCAAACTATTTCTTCGTGGTATTCATTCCAGGGAAATCTCTTATATACTTTTCCACAGCAGTTTCTTATTGTTATGGAAAGAATACTAACATCTAGCAGGAATTAACAAGATAAAGTCATCTTTTCATTTATGAGTGGCATCATTTGAGATGGGATGGGATCTATCCCCTAGTGGTCCACCCCGGGTACCGGCAACACAGGCTTGCCTGTATAAGTCGGGCTGAACAATTCCTACAAAGCGGTGGTAGGCTCCGCAAGGGGCCACCTGGCTCGCAACCCTCTCACCCTCTCACCGGAGTCCGGCGCCAAACCACTTGCTGTGTTCCGTCGGTGCGTGAGATTGCCAATGCCATAGCAGGCATCTTCTGGGTGAGCTCGCTCCATCGTCGACTCTGGCACGGTCATCACGACTTAGTGTCAAGAGCAAATCTTTTCCAATTTTTTTTTAAATAGAACATTCTGTACGTCTTCTAAGTTATACAAGAACTTACATCATTAACCTTATTAATATTTTTCATTTAGTCCACAATCTTGAGTTTTTCTTCTTCGCCGACCAAATATCTGTAGTTTTCGAGTTGTTTCTTATGTTTCTTCTAGCCTTATGGCGTTTTTCCATGGGGTGCATGAAAGGAGCCTCCTCGTGGCGCAACCTGGAAGCAGCTAGATTGCGACACCAGAGTCTACGCTGACTAATCCTCTCATAGGTGGTAGGCTCCGCAAGGGGCCACCTGGCTCGCAACCCTCCCACCCTCTCACCGGAGTCCGGCGCCAAACCACTTGCTGTGTTCCGTCGGTGCGTGAGATTGCTAATGCCATAGCAGGCATCTTCTGGGTGAGCTCGCTCCATCGTCGACTCTGGCACGGTCATCACGACTTAAGATAAGATAAGATAAGAATATACTTTATTGCACAGAAAAGACACAAGTGAAAATTAAATTAAATGAAACAAATAGTAGTACAAATAGGCGGCCTTATTGCTATGCAGCAATTTCTTCCAGGCAACCTTAGGGTACAGGAAAATAAAAAGTTGAACTAGTGGGCTGGTATACATTTTAGGCAATATATTGTATAGGTAAGTAAATAAGCTACTTAGGTGTATTTATATAATTAATAACAATAAATAGTCATACATATAAATTACTTATACCTACATAGAAATACATAAATACTATAATACATATATAAATATATATAATACTAATGAAAGAAAATGTTACAACCAAATTATTCCGGGAAATACGCAAGTGCAAGCGGTTAAGGTAGAGAAAGATAGTGAGCTATAAGGTGTTTTTTAAAAGAATCTAATGTAGAAGCTTGTCTTACAGACAAGACTTAGTGTCAAGAGCAAATCTTTTTCTATTTTTTTTTTAAATAGAACATTCTGTACGTCTTCTAAGTAATACAAGAACTTACATCATTAACCTTATTAATATTTTTCATTTAGTCCACAACCTTGAGTTTTTCTTCTTCGCCGACCGAATTCCTGTAGTTTTCGAGTTGTTTCTTATGTTTCTTCTAGCCTTATGGCGTTTTTCCATGGGGTGCATGAAAGGAGCCTCCTCGTGGCGCAACCTGGAAGCAGCTAGATTGCGACACCAGAGTCTACGCGGACTAATCCTCTCATAGGTAGTAGGCTCCGCAAGGGGCCACCTGGCTCGCAACCCTCCCACCTTCTCACCGAAGTCCGGCGCCAAACCACTTGTTGTGTTACGTCGGTGCGTGAGATTGCCAATGCCATAACAGGCATCTTCTAGGTGAGCTCGCTCCATCGTCGACTCTGGCACGGTCATCCCAACTTAGTGTCAAGAGCAAATCTTTTCCTATTTTTCTTTTTAAATAGAACATTCTGTACGTCTTCTATGCTATAAAAGGACTTACATCATTAACCTTGTTATTCCTGATCAGTCTAGCACAATTATTCTTTTTTGTCTAATATCTACTACTTTTGGCACCAGCATTGTAGGAGAATAAGATATTTTTCATTTCGTCCACAATCTTCAGTACTTCTTCTTCCCCGACTAAATTCCTGTAGTTTTCGAGTTGATTCTTATGTTTCTTCTGGCCTTTTGGCGATTTTTCATGGGGTGCATGAAAGGAGCCTCCTCGAGGCGCACCCTGGAAGCAGCTAGATTGCGACACCAGAATCTACGCTGACTAATCCTCTCATAGGTTTGAAGCTGATTTCTTGACTGAAATCCATTCCATCCATGTTATTAATTGACAGTTTAGTCGATTATCTTCTAGCTTATAGGTTCAAATTTTCATAATCTAACTCCACTGTTTCCACATTATTAACTAGATAATTAATTAACACAATGCTGTTGATCTCATGTTCGTCAAATCACTTTTCATTCTTATTCTAAAATGTGTATTAGGATGACCCAATACACAATTTAGAATAAGAATGGCAAGAGCAAGTACTGACTGATTGTCAGACTTCTTTAAGGCAGAATAAGCTTCTTTGATCTAAATCCAGTTACAGGCATATTGAATGCTATGATGTTGTATGTGATGGAGGTTTGACCATAGTTGACACCATGTCAGTCAATCGACATCAAGTCAAATTAGTACTCAAGTTATATAATGGCTAGTCAAAGCCAACTGTCCATAAATCATTCTAATGTAATTCACATAAAGTGAATATGAATATAAACTTTAATTACTGGCCCATTCCAGGGCAATTTGATGTTGTAGGTAGGATACAGATTACATCATCCCACATTCCATGTTGTATTGGTTTGGCAAGTTTTAGCATTCTGCAATTGTAAAAAATATTAATTTTTCATATTAAAAAAATACTTTCAACGTCTAATGATCTGATAGACCCTGTCAAACTTCTTTCATACTTTACTCCATACAGATTACCATCTTAGGTTTTGCTCCATTCGTAAATATGCTTCTCTAGTACTTTTTCCAAATTATTTCTTCGTGGTGTTCATTCCAGGGAAATCTCTTATATACTTTTCCACAGCAGTTTCTTATTGTTATGAAAAGAATACTAACATCTAGCAGGAATAAACAAGTTAAAGTCATCTTTCCATTTATGATTGGCAACATTTGAGATGGGATGGGATCTATCTCCTAGTGGTCCACCCCGGGTACCGGCAACACATGCTTGCCTGTATAAGTCGGGCTGAACAATCCCTACAAAGCGGTGGTAGGCTCCGCAAGGGGCCACCTGGCTCGCAACCCTCCCACCTTCTCACAGGAGTCCGGCGCCAAACCACTTGTTGTGTTCCGTCGGTGCGTGAGATTGCCAATGCCATAACAGGCATCTTCTGGGTGAGCTCGCTCCATCGTCGACTCTGGCACGGTCATCCCAACTTAGTGTCAAGAGCAAATCTTTTCCTATTTTTCTTTTTAAATAGAACATTCTGTACGTCTTCTATGTTATAAAAGGACTTACATCATTAACCTTGTTATTCCTGATCAGTCTAGCACAATTATTCTTTTTTGTCAAATATCTACTACTTTTGGCACCAGCATTGTAGGAAAATAAGATATTTTTCATTTCGTCCACAATCTTCAGTACTTCTTCTTCGCCGACTAAATTCCTGTAGTTTTCGAGTTGATTCTTATGTTTCTTCTGGCCTTATGTCGATTTTTCATGGGGTGCATGAAAGGAGCCTCCTCGTGGCGCACCCTGGAAGCAGCTAGATTGCGACAACAGAGTCTACGCTGACTAATCCTCTCATAGGTTTGAAGCTGATTTCTTGACTGAAATCCATTCCTTCCATGTTATTAATTGACAGTTTAGTCGATTATCTTCTAGCTTATAGGTTCAAATTTTCATAATCTAACTCCACTGTTTCCACATTATTAACTAGATAATTAATTTACACAATGCTGTTGATCTCATGTTATTCAAATCACTTATCATTCTTATTCTAAATTGTGTATAAGGACGACCCAATACACAATTTAGAATAAGAATGGCAAGAGCAAGTAGTGACTGATTGTCAGACTTCTTTAAGGCAGAATAAGCTTCTTTGATCTAAATCCAGTTACAGGCATATTGAATGCTAAGATGTTGTATGTGATGGAGGTTTGACCATAGTTGACACCATGTCAGTCAATCGACATCAAGTCAAATTAGTACTCAAGTTAAATAATGGCTAGTCAAAGCCAACTGACCATAAATCATTCCAATGAAATTCACATAAAGTGAATATGAATATAAACTTTAATTACAGGCCCATTCCAGGGCAATTTGATGTTGTAGGTAGGATACAGATTACATCATCCCACATTCCATGTTATATTGGTTTGGCAAGTTTTAGCATTCTGCAATTGTAAAAAATATTAATTTTTCATATTAAAAAAAATACTTTCAACGTCTAATGATCTGATAGACCCTGTTAAACTTCTTTCATACTTTACTCCATACAGATTACCATCTTAGTTTGCTCCATTCGTAAATATGCTTCTCTAGTACTTTTTCCAAACTATTTCTTCGTGGTATTCATTCCAGGGAAATCTCTTATATACTTTTCCACAGCAGTTTCTTATTGTTATGGAAAGAATACTAACATCTAGCAGGAATTAACAAGATAAAGTCATCTTTTCATTTATGAGTGGCATCATTTGAGATGGGATGGGATCTATCCCCTAGTGGTCCACCCCGGGTACCGGCAACACAGGCTTGCCTGTATAAGTCGGGCTGAACAATTCCTACAAAGCGGTGGTAGGCTCCGCAAGGGGCCACCTGGCTCGCAACCCTCTCACCCTCTCACCGGAGTCCGGCGCCAAACCACTTGCTGTGTTCCGTCGGTGCGTGAGATTGCCAATGCCATAGCAGGCATCTTCTGGGTGAGCTCGCTCCATCGTCGACTCTGGCACGGTCATCACGACTTAGTGTCAAGAGCAAATCTTTTCCAATTTTTTTTTAAATAGAACATTCTGTACGTCTTCTAAGTTATACAAGAACTTACATCATTAACCTTATTAATATTTTTCATTTAGTCCACAATCTTGAGTTTTTCTTCTTCGCCGACCAAATATCTGTAGTTTTCGAGTTGTTTCTTATGTTTCTTCTAGCCTTATGGCGTTTTTCCATGGGGTGCATGAAAGGAGCCTCCTCGTGGCGCAACCTGGAAGCAGCTAGATTGCGACACCAGAGTCTACGCTGACTAATCCTCTCATAGGTGGTAGGCTCCGCAAGGGGCCACCTGGCTCGCAACCCTCCCACCCTCTCACCGGAGTCCGGCGCCAAACCACTTGCTGTGTTCCGTCGGTGCGTGAGATTGCTAATGCCATAGCAGGCATCTTCTGGGTGAGCTCGCTCCATCGTCGACTCTGGCACGGTCATCACGACTTAGTGTCAAGAGCAAATCTTTTTCTATTTTTTTTTTAAATAGAACTTTCTGTACGTCTTCTAAGTTATACAAGAACTTACATCATTAACCTTATTAATATTTTTCATTTAGTCCACAACCTTGAGTTTTTCTTCTTCGCCGACCGAATTCCTGTAGTTTTCGAGTTGTTTCTTATGTTTCTTCTAGCCTTATGGCGTTTTTCCATGGGGTGCATGAAAGGAGCCTCCTCGTGGCGCAACCTGGAAGCAGCTAGATTGCGACACCAGAGTCTACGCGGACTAATCCTCTCATAGGTAGTAGGCTCCGCAAGGGGCCACCTGGCTCGCAACCCTCCCACCTTCTCACCGAAGTCCGGCGCCAAACCACTTGTTGTGTTACGTCGGTGCGTGAGATTGCCAATGCCATAACAGGCATCTTCTAGGTGAGCTCGCTCCATCGTCGACTCTGGCACGGTCATCCCAACTTAGTGTCAAGAGCAAATCTTTTCCTATTTTTCTTTTTAAATAGAACATTCTGTACGTCTTCTATGCTATAAAAGGACTTACATCATTAACCTTGTTATTCCTGATCAGTCTAGCACAATTATTCTTTTTTGTCTAATATCTACTACTTTTGGCACCAGCATTGTAGGAGAATAAGATATTTTTCATTTCGTCCACAATCTTCAGTACTTCTTCTTCCCCGACTAAATTCCTGTAGTTTTCGAGTTGATTCTTATGTTTCTTCTGGCCTTTTGGCGATTTTTCATGGGGTGCATGAAAGGAGCCTCCTCGAGGCGCACCCTGGAAGCAGCTAGATTGCGACACCAGAATCTACGCTGACTAATCCTCTCATAGGTTTGAAGCTGATTTCTTGACTGAAATCCATTCCATCCATGTTATTAATTGACAGTTTAGTCGATTATCTTCTAGCTTATAGGTTCAAATTTTCATAATCTAACTCCACTGTTTCCACATTATTAACTAGATAATTAATTAACACAATGCTGTTGATCTCATGTTCGTCAAATCACTTTTCATTCTTATTCTAAAATGTGTATTAGGATGACCCAATACACAATTTAGAATAAGAATGGCAAGAGCAAGTACTGACTGATTGTCAGACTTCTTTAAGGCAGAATAAGCTTCTTTGATCTAAATCCAGTTACAGGCATATTGAATGCTATGATGTTGTATGTGATGGAGGTTTGACCATAGTTGACACCATGTCAGTCAATCGACATCAAGTCAAATTAGTACTCAAGTTATATAATGGCTAGTCAAAGCCAACTGTCCATAAATCATTCTAATGTAATTCACATAAAGTGAATATGAATATAAACTTTAATTACTGGCCCATTCCAGGGCAATTTGATGTTGTAGGTAGGATACAGATTACATCATCCCACATTCCATGTTGTATTGGTTTGGCAAGTTTTAGCATTCTGCAATTGTAAAAAATATTAATTTTTCATATTAAAAAAATACTTTCAACGTCTAATGATCTGATAGACCCTGTCAAACTTCTTTCATACTTTACTCCATACAGATTACCATCTTAGGTTTTGCTCCATTCGTAAATATGCTTCTCTAGTACTTTTTCCAAATTATTTCTTCGTGGTGTTCATTCCAGGGAAATCTCTTATATACTTTTCCACAGCAGTTTCTTATTGTTATGAAAAGAATACTAACATCTAGCAGGAATAAACAAGTTAAAGTCATCTTTCCATTTATGATTGGCAACATTTGAGATGGGATGGGATCTATCTCCTAGTGGTCCACCCCGGGTACCGGCAACACATGCTTGCCTGTATAAGTCGGGCTGAACAATCCCTACAAAGCGGTGGTAGGCTCCGCAAGGGGCCACCTGGCTCGCAACCCTCCCACCTTCTCACAGGAGTCCGGCGCCAAACCACTTGTTGTGTTCCGTCGGTGCGTGAGATTGCCAATGCCATAACAGGCATCTTCTGGGTGAGCTCGCTCCATCGTCGACTCTGGCACGGTCATCCCAACTTAGTGTCAAGAGCAAATCTTTTCCTATTTTTCTTTTTAAATAGAACATTCTGTACGTCTTCTATGTTATAAAAGGACTTACATCATTAACCTTGTTATTCCTGATCAGTCTAGCACAATTATTCTTTTTTGTCAAATATCTACTACTTTTGGCACCAGCATTGTAGGAAAATAAGATATTTTTCATTTCGTCCACAATCTTCAGTACTTCTTCTTCGCCGACTAAATTCCTGTAGTTTTCGAGTTGATTCTTATGTTTCTTCTGGCCTTATGTCGATTTTTCATGGGGTGCATGAAAGGAGCCTCCTCGTGGCGCACCCTGGAAGCAACTAGATTGCGACACCAGAGTCTACGCTGACTAATCCTTCTCATAGGTTTGAAGCTGATTTCTTGACTGAAATCCATTCCTTCCATGTTATTAATTGACAGTTTAGTCGATTATCTTCTAGCTTATAGGTTCAAATTTTCATAATCTAACTCCACTGTTTCCACATTATTAACTAGATAATTAATTTACACAATGCTGTTGATCTCATGTTCTTCAAATCACTTATCATTCTTATTCTAAATTGTGTATTAGGACGACCCAATAAACAAATTAGAATAAGAATGGCAAGAGCAAGTAGTGATTGATTGTCAGACTTCTTTAAGGCAGAATAAGCTTCTTTGATTTAAATCCAGTTACAGGCATATTGAATGCTAAGATGTTGTATGTGATGGAGGTTTGACCATAGTTGACACCATGTCAGTCAATCGACATAAAGTCAAATTAATACTCAACTTATATAATGGCTAGTCAAAGCCAACTGACCATAAATCATTCTAATGAAATTCACATAAAGTGAATATGAATATAAACTTTAATTACAGGCCCATTCCAGGGCAATTTGATGTTGAAGGTAGGATACAGATTACATCATCCCACATTCCATGTTGTATTGGTTTGGCAAGTTTTAGCATTCTGCAATTGTAAATAATATTAATTTTTCATATTAAAAAAAATACCTTCAACGTCTAATGATCTGATAGACCCTGTCAAACTTCTTTCATACTTTACTCCATACAGATTACCATCTTAGGTTTTGCTCCATTCGTAAATATGCTTCTCTAGTACTTTTTCCAAATTATTTCTTCGTGGTGTTCATTCCAGGGAAATCTCTTATATACTTTTCCACAGCAGTTTATTATTGTTACGAAAAGAATACTAACATCTAGCAGGAATAAACAAGTTAAATTCATCTTTCCATTTATGATTGGCAACATTTGAGATGGGATGGGATCTATCTCCTAGTGGTCCACCCCGGGTACCGGCAACACAGCCTTGCCTTTATAAGTCGGGCTGAACAATCCCTACAAAGCGGTGGTAGGCTCCGCAAGGGGCCACCTGGCTCGCAACCCTCCCACCTTCTCACCGGAGTCCGGCGCCAAACCACTTGTTGTGTTCCGTCGGTGCGTGAGATTGCCAATGCCATAACAGGCATCTTCTGGGTGAGCTCGCTCCATCGTCGACTCTGGCACGGTCATCCCAACTTAGTGTCAAGAGCAAATCTTTTCCTATTTTTCTTTTAAAATAGAACATTCTGTACGTCTTCTATGTTATAAAAGGACTTACATCATTAACCTTGTAATTCCTGATCAGTCTAGCACAATTATTATTTTTTGTCAAATATCTACTACTTTTGGCACCAGCATTGTAGGAAAATAAGATATTTTTCATTTCGTCCACAATCTTCAGTACTTCTTCTTCGCCGACTAAATTCCTGTAGTTTTCGAGTTGATTCTTATGTTTCTTCTGGCCTTATGGCGATTTTTCATGGGGTGCATGAAAGGAGCCTCCTCGTGGCGCACCCTGGAAGCAGCTAGATTGCGACAACAGAGTCTACGCTGACTAATCCTCTCATAGGTTTGAAGCTGATTTCTTGACTGAAATCCATTCCTTCCATGTTATTAATTGACAGTTTAGTCGATTATCTTCTAGCTTATAGGTTCAAATTTTCATAATCTAACTCCACTGTTTCCACATTATTAACTAGATAATTAATTTACACAATGCTGTTGATCTCATGTTATTCAAATCACTTATCATTCTTATTCTAAATTGTGTATAAGGACGACCCAATACACAATTTAGAATAAGAATGGCAAGAGCAAGTAGTGACTGATTGTCAGACTTCTTTAAGGCAGAATAAGCTTCTTTGATCTAAATCCAGTTACAGGCATATTGAATGCTAAGATGTTGTATGTGATGGAGGTTTGACCATAGTTGACACCATGTCAGTCAATCGACATCAAGTCAAATTAGTACTCAAGTTAAATAATGGCTAGTCAAAGCCAACTGACCATAAATCATTCCAATGAAATTCACATAAAGTGAATATGAATATAAACTTTAATTACAGGCCCATTCCAGGGCAATTTGATGTTGTAGGTAGGATACAGATTACATCATCCCACATTCCATGTTGTATTGGTTTGGCAAGTTTTAGCATTCTGCAATTGTAAAAAATATTAATTTATCATATTAAAAGAAATACTTTCAACGTCTAATGATCTGATTGACCCTGTCAAACTTCTTTCATACTTTTCTCCATACAGATTACCATCTTAGGTTTTGCTCCATTTGTAAATATGCTTCTCTAGTACTTTTTCCAAACTATTTCTTCGTTGTGTTCATTCCAGGGAAATCTCTTATATACTTTTCCACAGCAGTTTATTATTGTTACGAAAAGAATACTAACATCTAGCAGGAATAAACAAGTTAAAGTCATCTATCCATTTATGATTGGCAACATTTGAGATGGGATGGGATCTATCTCCTAGTGGTCCACCCCGGGTACCGGCAACACAGGCTTGCCTGTATAAGTCGGGCTGAACAATCCCTACAAAGCGGTGGTAGGCTCCGCAAGGGGCCACCTGGCTCGCAACCCTCCCACCTTCTCACAGGAGTCCGGCGCCAAACCACTTGTTGTGTTCCGTCGGTGCGTGAGATTGCCAATGCCATAACAGGCATCTTCTGGGTGAGCTCGCTCCATCGTCGACTCTGGCACGGTCATCCCAACTTAGTGTCAAGAGCAAATCTTTTCCTATTTTTCTTTTTAAATAGAACATTCTGTACGTCTTCTATGTTATAAAAGGACTTACATCATTAACCTTGTTATTCCTGATCAGTCTAGCACAATTATTCTTTTTTGTCAAATATCTACTACTTTTGGCACCAGCATTGTAGGAAAATAAGATATTTTTCATTTCGTCCACAATCTTCAGTACTTCTTCTTCGCCGACTAAATTCCTGTAGTTTTCGAGTTGATTCTTATGTTTCTTCTGGCCTTATGTCGATTTTTCATGGGGTGCATGAAAGGAGCCTCCTCGTGGCGCACCCTGGAAGCAACTAGATTGCGACACCAGAGTCTACGCTGACTAATCCTTCTCATAGGTTTGAAGCTGATTTCTTGACTGAAATCCATTCCTTCCATGTTATTAATTGACAGTTTAGTCGATTATCTTCTAGCTTATAGGTTCAAATTTTCATAATCTAACTCCACTGTTTCCACATTATTAACTAGATAATTAATTTACACAATGCTGTTGATCTCATGTTCTTCAAATCACTTATCATTCTTATTCTAAATTGTGTATTAGGACGACCCAATAAACAATTTAGAATAAGAATGGCAAGAGCAAGTAGTGACTGATTGTCAGACTTCTTTAAGGCAGAATAAGCTTCTTTGATCTAAATCCAGTTACAGGCATATTGAATGCTAAGATGTTGTATGTGATGGAGGTTTGACCATAGTTGACACCATGTCAGTCAATCGACATCAAGTCAAATTAGTACTCAAGTTAAATAATGGCTAGTCAAAGCCAACTGACCATAAATCATTCCAATGAAATTCACATAAAGTGAATATGAATATAAACTTTAATTACAGGCCCATTCCAGGGCAATTTGATGTTGTAGGTAGGATACAGATTACATCATCCCACATTCCATGTTGTATTGGTTTGGCAAGTTTTAGCATTCTGCAATTGTAAAAAATATTAATTTATCATATTAAAAGAAATACTTTCAACGTCTAATGATCTGATTGACCCTGTCAAACTTCTTTCATACTTTTCTCCATACAGATTACCATCTTAGGTTTTGCTCCATTCGTAAATATGCTTCTCTAGTACTTTTTCCAAACTATTTCTTCGTTGTGTTCATTCCAGGGAAATCTCTTATATACTTTTCCACAGCAGTTTATTATTGTTACGAAAAGAATACTAACATCTAGCAGGAATAAACAAGTTAAAGTCATCTTTCCATTTATGATTGGCAACATTTGAGATGGGATGGGATCTATCTCCTAGTGGTCCACCCCGGGTACCGGCAACACAGGCTTGCCTGTATAAGTCGGGCTGAACAATCCCTACAAAGCGGTGGTAGGCTCCGCAAGGGGCCACCTGGCTCGCAACCCTCCCACCTTCTCACAGGAGTCCGGCGCCAAACCACTTGTTGTGTTCCGTCGGTGCGTGAGATTGCCAATGCCATAACAGGCATCTTCTGGGTGAGCTCGCTCCATCGTCGACTCTGGCACGGTCATCCCAACTTAGTGTCAAGAGCAAATCTTTTCCTATTTTTCTTTTTAAATAGAACATTCTGTACGTCTTCTATGTTATAAAAGGACTTACATCATTAACCTTGTTATTCCTGATCAGTCTAGCACAATTATTCTTTTTTGTCAAATATCTACTACTTTTGGCACCAGCATTGTAGGAAAATAAGATATTTTTAATTTCGTCCACAATCTTCAGTACTTCTTCTTCGCCGACTAAATTCCTGTAGTTTTCGAGTTGATTCTTATGTTTCTTCTGGCCTTATGTCGATTTTTCATGGGGTGCATGAAAGGAGCCTCCTCGTGGCGCACCCTGGAAGCAACTAGATTGCGACACCAGAGTCTACGCTGACTAATCCTTCTCATAGGTTTGAAGCTGATTTCTTGACTGAAATCCATTCCTTCCATGTTATTAATTGACAGTTTAGTCGATTATCTTCTAGCTTATAGGTTCAAATTTTCATAATCTAACTCCACTGTTTCCACATTATTAACTAGATAATTAATTTACACAATGCTGTTGATCTCATGTTCTTCAAATCACTTATCATTCTTATTCTAAATTGTGTATTAGGACGACCCAATAAACAATTTAGAATAAGAATGGCAAGAGCAAGTAGTGATTGATTGTCAGACTTCTTTAAGGCAGAATAAGCTTCTTTGATTTAAATCCAGTTACAGGCATATTGAATGCTAAGATGTTGTATGTGATGGAGGTTTGACCATAGTTGACACCATGTCAGTCAATCGACATCAAGTCAAATTAGTACTCAAGTTATATAATGGCTAGTCAAAGCCAACTGACCATAAATCATTCTAATGAAATTCACATAAAGTGAATATGAATATAAACTTTAATTACAGGCCCATTCCAGGGCAATTTGATGTTGTAGGTAGGATACAGATTACATCATCCCACATTCCATGTTGTATTGGTTTGGCAAGTTTTAGCATTCTGCAATTGTAAAAAATATTAATTTTTCATATTTAAAAAAATACCTCAAACGTCTAATGATCTGATAGACCCTGTCAAACTTCTTTCATACTTTACTCCATACAGATTACCATCTTAGGTTTTGCTCCATTCGTAAATATGCTTCTCTAGTACTTTTTCCAAATTATTTCTTCGTGGTGTTCATTCCAGGGAAATCTCTTATATACTTTTCCACAGCAGTTTATTATTGTTACGAAAAGAATACTAACATCTAGCAGGAATAAACAAGTTAAATTCATCTTTCCATTTATGATTGGCAACATTTGAGATGGGATGGGATCTATCTCCTAGTGGTCCACCCCGGGTACCGGCAACACAGCCTTGCCTTTATAAGTCGGGCTGAACAATCCCTACAAAGCGGTGGTAGGCTCCGCAAGGGGCCACCTGGCTCGCAACCCTCCCACCTTCTCACCGGAGTCCGGCGCCAAACCACTTGTTGTGTTCCGTCGGTGCGTGAGATTGCCAATGCCATAACAGGCATCTTCTGGGTGAGCTCGCTCCATCGTCGACTCTGGCACGGTCATCCCAACTTAGTGTCAAGAGCAAATCTTTTCCTATTTTTCTTTTAAAATAGAACATTCTGTACGTCTTCTATGTTATAAAAGGACTTACATCATTAACCTTGTAATTCCTGATCAGTCTAGCACAATTATTATTTTTTGTCAAATATCTACTACTTTTGGCACCAGCATTGTAGGAAAATAAGATATTTTTCATTTCGTCCACAATCTTCAGTACTTCTTCTTCGCCGACTAAATTCCTGTAGTTTTCGAGTTGATTCTTATGTTTCTTCTGGCCTTATGGCGATTTTTCATGGGGTGCATGAAAGGAGCCTCCTCGTGGCGCACCCTGGAAGCAGCTAGATTGCGACAACAGAGTCTACGCTGACTAATCCTCTCATAGGTTTGAAGCTGATTTCTTGACTGAAATCCATTCCTTCCATGTTATTAATTGACAGTTTAGTCGATTATCTTCTAGCTTATAGGTTCAAATTTTCATAATCTAACTCCACTGTTTCCACATTATTAACTAGATAATTATTTACACAATGCTGTTGATCTCATGTTCTTCAAATTACTTATCATTCTTATTCTAAATCGTGTATTAGGACGACCCAATACACAATTTAGAATAAGAATGGCAAGAGCAAGTAGTGACTGATTGTCAGACTTCTTTAAGGCAGAATAAGCATCTTTGATCTTAATCCAGTTACAGGCATATTGAATGCTAAGATGTTGTATGTGATGGAGGTTTGACCATAGTTGACACCATGTCAGTCAATCGACATCAACTCAAATTAGTACTCAAGTTATATAATGGCTAGTCAAAGCCAACTGACCATAAATCATTCTAATGAAATTCACATAAAGTGAATATGAATATAAACTTTAATTACAGGCCCATTCCAGGGCAATTTGATGTTGTAGGTAGGATACAGATTACATCATCCCACATTCCATGTTGTATTGGTTTGGCAAGTTTTAGCATTCTGCAATTGTAAAAAATATTAATTTTTCATATTAAAAAAAATACTTTCAACGTCTAATTATCTGATAGACCCTGTCAAACTTCTTTCATATTTTACTCCATACAGATTACCATCTTAGGTTTTGCTCCATTCGTAAATATGCTTCTCTAGTACTTTTTCCAAATTATTTCGTCGTGGTGTTCATTCCAGGGAAATCTCTTATATACTTTTCCACAGCAGTTTATTATTGTTACGAAAAGAATACTAACATCTAGCAGGAATAAACAAGTTAAAGTCATCTTTCCATTTATGATTGGCAACATTTGTAATGGGATGGGATCTATCTCCTAGTGGTCCACCCCGGGTACCGGCAACACAGCCTTGCCTGTATAAGTCGGGCTGAACAATCCCTACAAAGCGGTGGTAGGCTCCGCAAGGGGCCACCTGGCTCGCAACCCTCCCACCTTCTCACCGGAGTCCGGCGCCAAACCACTTGTTGTGTTCCGTCGGTGCGTGAGATTGCCAATGCCATAACAGGCATCTTCTGGGTGAGCTCGCTCCATCGTCGACTCTGGCACGGTCATCCCAACTTAGTGTCAAGAGCAAATCTTTTCCTATTTTTCTTTTTAAATAGAACATTCTGTACGTCTTCTATGTTATAAAAGGACTTACATCATTAACCTTGTAATTCCTGATCAGTCTAGCACAATTATTCTTTTTTGTCAAATATCTACTACTTTTGGCACCAGCATTGTAGGAAAATAAGATATTTTTCATTTCGTCCACAATCTTCAGTACTTCTTCTTCGCCGACTAAATTCCTGTAGTTTTCGAGTTGATTCTTATGTTTCTTCTGGCCTTATGGCGATTTTTCATGGGGTGCATGAAAGGGGCCTCCTCGTGGCGCACCCTGGAAGCAGCTAGATTGCGATACCAGAGTCTACGCTGACTAATCCTCTCATAGGTTTGAAGCTGATTTCTTGACTGAAATCCATTCCTTTTATGTTATTAATTGACAGTTTAGTCGATTATCTTCTAGCTTATAGGTTCGAATTTTCATAATCTAACTCCACTGTTTCCACATTATTAACTAGATAATTAATTTACACAATGCTGTTGATCTCATGTTCTTCAAAACACTTATCATTCTTATTCTAAATTGTGTATTAGGACGACCCAATACACAATTTAGAATAAGAATGGCAAGAGCAAGTAGTGACTGATTGTCAGACTTCTTTAAGGCAGAATAAGCTTCTTTGATCTAAATCCAGTTACAGGCATATTGAATGCTAAGATGTTGTATGTGATGGAGGTTTGACCATGGTTGACACCATGTCAATCAATCGACATCAAGTCAAATTAGTACTCAAGTTATATAATGGCTAGTCAAAGCCAACTGACCATAAATCATTCTAATGAAATTCACATAAAGTGAATATGAATATAAACTTTAATTACAGGCCCATTCCAGGGCAATTTGATGTTGTAGGTAGGATACAGATTACATCATCCCACATTCCATGTTGTATTGGTTTGGCAAGTTTTAGCATTCTGCAATAGTAAAAAATATTAATTTTTCATATTAAAAAAAATACCTTCAACGTCTAATGATCTGATAGACCCTGTCAAACTTCTTTCATACTTTACTCCATACAGATTACCATCTTAGGTTTTGCTCCATTCGTAAATATGCTTCTCTAGTACTTTTTCCAAATTATTTCTTCGTGGTGTTCATTCCAGGGAAATCTCTTATATACTTTTCCACAGCAGTTTATTATTGTTACGAAAAGAATACTAACATCTAGCAGGAATAAACAAGTTAAAGTCATCTTTCCATTTATGATTGGCAACATTTGAGATGGGATGGGATCTATCTCCTAGTGGTCCACCCCGGGTACCGGCAACACAGGCTTGCCTGTATAAGTCGGGCTGAACAATCCCTACAAAGCGGTGGTAGGCTCCGCAAGGGGCCACCTGGCTCGCAACCCTCCCACCTTCTCACCGGAGTCCGGCGCCAAACCACTTGTTGTGTTCCATCGGTGTGTGAGATTGCCAATGCCATAACAGGCATCTTCTGGGTGAGCTCGCTCCATCGTCGACTCTGGCACGGTCATCCCAACTTAGTGTCAAGAGATCTTTTCCTATTTTTCTTTTAAAATAGAACATTCTGTACGTCTTCTATGTTATAAAAGGACTTACATCATTAACCTTGTAATTCCTGATCAGTATAGCACAATTATTCTTTTTTGTTGTGACAAAAAAGAATAATTGTGCTAGACTGATCAGGAATTATATTATATTAGTAGTAGATATTTGTATCTACTACTTTTGGCACCAGCATTGTAGGAAAATAAGATATTTTTCATTTCGTCCACAATCTTCAGTACTTCTTCTTCGCCGACTAAATTCCTGTAGTTTTCGAGTTGATTCTTATGTTTCTTCTGGCCTTATGGCGATTTTTCATGGGGTGCATGAAAGGAGCCTCCTCGTGGCGCACCCTGGAAGCAGCTAGATTGCGACAACAGAGTCTACGCTGACTAATCCTCTCATAGGTTTGAAGCTGATTTCTTGACTGAAATCCATTCCTTCCATGTTATTAATTGACAGTTTAGTCGATTATCTTCTAGCTTATAGGTTCAAATTTTCATAATCTAACTCCACTGTTACCACATTATTAACTAGATAATTAATTTACACAATGCTGTTGATCTCATGTTCTTCAAATCACTTATCATTCTTATTCTAAATCGTGTATTAGGACGACCCAATACACAATTTAGAATAAGAATGGCAAGAGCAAGTAGTGACTGATTGTCAGACTTCTTTAAGGCAGAATAAGCTTCTTTGATCTAAATCCAGTTACAGGCATATTGAATGCTAAGATGTTGTATGTGATGGAGGTTTGACCATAGTTGACAACATGTCAGTTAATCGACATCAAGTCAAATTAGTACTCAAGTTATATAATGGCTAGTCAAAGCCAACTGACCATAAATCATTCTAATGAAATTCACATAAAGTGAATATGAATATAAACTTTAATTACAGGCCCATTCCAGGGCAATTTGATGTTGTAGGTAAGATACAGATTACATCATCCCACATTCCATGTTGTATTGGTTTGGCAAGTTTTAGCATTCTGCAATTGTAAAAAATATTAATTTTTCATATTAAAAAAAATACTTTCAACGTCTAATGATCTGATAGACCCTGTCAAACTTCTTTCATATTTTACTCCATACAGATTACCATCTTAGGTTTTGCTCCATTCGTAAATATGCTTCTCTAGTACTTTTTCCAAACTATTTCGTCGTGGTGTTCATTCCAGGGAAATCTCTTATATACTTTTCCACAGCAGTTTATTATTGTTACGAAAAGAATACTAACATCTAGCAGGAATAAACAAGTTAAAGTCATCTTTCCATTTATGATTGGCAACATTTGAGATGGGATGGGATCTATCTCCTAGTGGTCCACCCCGGGTACCGGCAACACAGCCTTGCCTGTATAAGTCGGGCTGGACAATCCCTACAAAGCGGTGGTAGGCTCCGCAAGGGGCCACCTGGCTCGCAACCCTCCCACCTTCTCACCGGAGTCCGGCGCCAAACCACTTGTTGTGTTCCGTCGGTGCGTGAGATTGCCAATGCCATAACAGGCATCTTCTGGGTGAGCTCGCTCCATCGTCGACTCTGGCACGGTCATCCCAACTTAGTGTCAAGAGCAAATCTTTTCCTATTTTTCTTTTTAAATAGAACATTCTGTACGTCTTCTATGTTATAAAAGGACTTACATCATTAACCTTGTAATTCCTGATCAGTCTAGCACAATTATTCTTTTTTGTCTAATATCTACTACTTTTGGCACCAGCATTGTAGGAAAATAAGATATTTTTCATTTCGTCCACAATCTTCAGTACTTCTTCTTCGCCGACTAAATTCCTGTAGTTTTCGAGTTGATTCTTATGTTTCTTCTGGCCTTATGGCGAATTTTCATGGGGTGCATGAAAGGAGCCTCCTCGTGGCGCACCCTGGAAGCAGCTAGATTGCGACAACAGAGTCTACGCTGACTAATCCTCTCATAGGTTTGAAGCTGATTTCTTGACTGAAATCCATTCCTTCCATGTTATTAATTGACAGTTTAGTCGATTATCTTCTAGCTTATAGGTTAAAATTTTCATAATCTAACTCCACTGTTACCACATTATTAACTAGATAATTAATTTACACAATGCTGTTGATCTCATGTTCTTCAAATCACTTATCATTCTTATTCTAAATCGTGTATTAGGACGACCCAATACACAATTTAGAATAAGAATGGCAAGAGCAAGTAGTGACTGATTGTCAGACTTCTTTAAGGCAGAATAAGCTTCTTTGATCTAAATCCAGTTACAGGCATATTGAATGCTAAGATGTTGTATGTGATGGAGGTTTGACCATAGTTGACAACATGTCAGTTAATCGACATCAAGTCAAATTAGTACTCAAGTTATATAATGGCTAGTCAAAGCCAACTGACCATAAATCATTCTAATGAAATTCACATAAAGTGAATATGAATATAAACTTTAATTACAGGCCCATTCCAGGGCAATTTGATGTTGTAGGTAGGATACAGATTACATCATCCCACATTCCATGTTGTATTGGTTTGGCAAGTTTTAGCATTCTGCAATTGTAAAAAATATTAATTTTTCATATTAAAAAAAATACTTTCAACGTCTAATGATCTGATAGACCCTGTCAAACTTCTTTCATATTTTACTCCATACAGATTACCATCTTAGGTTTTGCTCCATTCGTAAATATGCTTCTCTAGTACTTTTTCCAAACTATTTCGTCGTGGTGTTCATTCCAGGGAAATCTCTTATATACTTTTCCACAGCAGTTTCTTATTGTTACGAAAAGAATACTAACATCTAGCAGGAATAAACAAGTTAAAGTCATCTTTCCATTTATGATTGGCAACATTTGAGATGGGATGGGATCTATCTCCTAGTGGTCCACCCCGGGTACCGGCAACACAGCCTTGCCTGTATAAGTCGGGCTGGACAATCCCTACAAAGCGGTGGTAGGCTCCGCAAGGGGCCACCTGGCTCGCAACCCTCCCACCTTCTCACCGGAGTCCGGCGCCAAACCACTTGTTGTGTTCCGTCGGTGCGTGAGATTGCCAATGCCATAACAGGCATCTTCTGGGTGAGCTCGCTCCATCGTCGACTCTGGCACGGTCATCCCAACTTAGTGTCAAGAGCAAATCTTTTCCTATTTTTCTTTTTAAATAGAACATTCTGTACGTCTTCTATGTTATAAAAGGACTTACATCATTAACCTTGTAATTCCTGATCAGTCTAGCACAATTATTCTTTTTTGTCTAATATCTACTACTTTTGGCACCAGCATTGTAGGAAAATAAGATATTTTTCATTTCGTCCACAATCTTCAGTACTTCTTCTTCGCCGACTAAATTCCTGTAGTTTTCGAGTTGATTCTTATGTTTCTTCTGGCCTTATGGCGAATTTTCATGGGGTGCATGAAAGGAGCCTCCTCGTGGCGCACCCTGGAAGCAGCTAGATTGCGATACCAGAGTCTACGCTGACTAATCCTCTCATAGGTTTGAAGCTGATTTCTTGACTGAAATCCATTCCTTCTATGTTATTAATTGACAGTTTAGTCCATTATCTTCTAGCTTATAGGTTCAAATTTTCATAATCTAACTCCACTGTTTCCACATTATTAACTAGATAATTAATTTACACAATGCTGTTGATCTCATGTTCTTCAAATTACTTATCATTCTTATTCTAAATCGTGTATTAGGACGACCCAATACACAATTTAGAATAAGAATGGCAAGAGCAAGTAGTGACTGATTGTCAGACTTCTTTAAGGCAGAATAAGCATCTTTGATCTTAATCCAGTTACAGGCATATTGAATGCTAAGATGTTGTATGTGATGGAGGTTTGACCATAGTTGACACCATGTCAGTCAATCGACATCAACTCAAATTAGTACTCAAGTTATATAATGGCTAGTCAAAGCCAACTGACCATAAATCATTCTAATGAAATTCACATAAAGTGAATATGAATATAAACTTTAATTACAGGCCCATTCCAGGGCAATTTGATGTTGTAGGTAGGATACAGATTACATCATCCCACATTCCATGTTGTATTGGTTTGGCAAGTTTTAGCATTCTGCAATTGTAAAAAATATTAATTTTTCATATTAAAAAAAATACTTTCAACGTCTAATGATCTGATAGACCCTGTCAAACTTCTTTCATATTTTACTCCATACAGATTACCATCTTAGGTTTTGCTCCATTCGTAAATATGCTTCTCTAGTACTTTTTCCAAATTATTTCGTCGTGGTGTTCATTCCAGGGAAATCTCTTATATACTTTTCCACAGCAGTTTATTATTGTTACGAAAAGAATACTAACATCTAGCAGGAATAAACAAGTTAAAGTCATCTTTCCATTTATGATTGGCAACATTTGTAATGGGATGGGATCTATCTCCTAGTGGTCCACCCCGGGTACCGGCAACACAGCCTTGCCTGTATAAGTCGGGCTGAACAATCCCTACAAAGCGGTGGTAGGCTCCGCAAGGGGCCACCTGGCTCGCAACCCTCCCACCTTCTCACCGGAGTCCGGCGCCAAACCACTTGTTGTGTTCCGTCGGTGCGTGAGATTGCCAATGCCATAACAGGCATCTTCTGGGTGAGCTCGCTCCATCGTCGACTCTGGCACGGTCATCCCAACTTAGTGTCAAGAGCAAATCTTTTCCTATTTTTCTTTTTAAATAGAACATTCTGTACGTCTTCTATGTTATAAAAGGACTTACATCATTAACCTTGTAATTCCTGATCAGTCTAGCACAATTATTCTTTTTTGTCAAATATCTACTACTTTTGGCACCAGCATTGTAGGAAAATAAGATATTTTTCATTTCGTCCACAATCTTCAGTACTTCTTCTTCGCCGACTAAATTCCTGTAGTTTTCGAGTTGATTCTTATGTTTCTTCTGGCCTTATGGCGATTTTTCATGGGGTGCATGAAAGGGGCCTCCTCGTGGCGCACCCTGGAAGCAGCTAGATTGCGATACCAGAGTCTACGCTGACTAATCCTCTCATAGGTTTGAAGCTGATTTCTTGACTGAAATCCATTCCTTTTATGTTATTAATTGACAGTTTAGTCGATTATCTTCTAGCTTATAGGTTCGAATTTTCATAATCTAACTCCACTGTTTCCACATTATTAACTAGATAATTAATTTACACAATGCTGTTGATCTCATGTTCTTCAAAACACTTATCATTCTTATTCTAAATTGTGTATTAGGACGACCCAATACACAATTTAGAATAAGAATGGCAAGAGCAAGTAGTGACTGATTGTCAGACTTCTTTAAGGCAGAATAAGCTTCTTTGATCTAAATCCAGTTACAGGCATATTGAATGCTAAGATGTTGTATGTGATGGAGGTTTGACCATGGTTGACACCATGTCAATCAATCGACATCAAGTCAAATTAGTACTCAAGTTATATAATGGCTAGTCAAAGCCAACTGACCATAAATCATTCTAATGAAATTCACATAAAGTGAATATGAATATAAACTTTAATTACAGGCCCATTCCAGGGCAATTTGATGTTGTAGGTAGGATACAGATTACATCATCCCACATTCCATGTTGTATTGGTTTGGCAAGTTTTAGCATTCTGCAATAGTAAAAAATATTAATTTTTCATATTAAAAAAAATACCTTCAACGTCTAATGATCTGATAGACCCTGTCAAACTTCTTTCATACTTTACTCCATACAGATTACCATCTTAGGTTTTGCTCCATTCGTAAATATGCTTCTCTAGTACTTTTTCCAAATTATTTCTTCGTGGTGTTCATTCCAGGGAAATCTCTTATATACTTTTCCACAGCAGTTTATTATTGTTACGAAAAGAATACTAACATCTAGCAGGAATAAACAAGTTAAAGTCATCTTTCCATTTATGATTGGCAACATTTGAGATGGGATGGGATCTATCTCCTAGTGGTCCACCCCGGGTACCGGCAACACAGGCTTGCCTGTATAAGTCGGGCTGAACAATCCCTACAAAGCGGTGGTAGGCTCCGCAAGGGGCCACCTGGCTCGCAACCCTCCCACCTTCTCACCGGAGTCCGGCGCCAAACCACTTGTTGTGTTCCATCGGTGTGTGAGATTGCCAATGCCATAACAGGCATCTTCTGGGTGAGCTCGCTCCATCGTCGACTCTGGCACGGTCATCCCAACTTAGTGTCAAGAGATCTTTTCCTATTTTTCTTTTAAAATAGAACATTCTGTACGTCTTCTATGTTATAAAAGGACTTACATCATTAACCTTGTAATTCCTGATCAGTCTAGCACAATTATTCTTTTTTGTTGTGACAAAAAAGAATAATTGTGCTAGACTGATCAGGAATTATATTATATTAGTAGTAGATATTTGTATCTACTACTTTTGGCACCAGCATTGTAGGAAAATAAGATATTTTTCATTTCGTCCACAATCTTCAGTACTTCTTCTTCGCCGACTAAATTCCTGTAGTTTTCGAGTTGATTCTTATGTTTCTTCTGGCCTTATGGCGATTTTTCATGGGGTGCATGAAAGGAGCCTCCTCGTGGCGCACCCTGGAAGCAGCTAGATTGCGACAACAGAGTCTACGCTGACTAATCCTCTCATAGGTTTGAAGCTGATTTCTTGACTGAAATCCATTCCTTCCATGTTATTAATTGACAGTTTAGTCGATTATCTTCTAGCTTATAGGTTCAAATTTTCATAATCTAACTCCACTGTTACCACATTATTAACTAGATAATTAATTTACACAATGCTGTTGATCTCATGTTCTTCAAATCACTTATCATTCTTATTCTAAATCGTGTATTAGGACGACCCAATACACAATTTAGAATAAGAATGGCAAGAGCAAGTAGTGACTGATTGTCAGACTTCTTTAAGGCAGAATAAGCTTCTTTGATCTAAATCCAGTTACAGGCATATTGAATGCTAAGATGTTGTATGTGATGGAGGTTTGACCATAGTTGACAACATGTCAGTTAATCGACATCAAGTCAAATTAGTACTCAAGTTATATAATGGCTAGTCAAAGCCAACTGACCATAAATCATTCTAATGAAATTCACATAAAGTGAATATGAATATAAACTTTAATTACAGGCCCATTCCAGGGCAATTTGATGTTGTAGGTAGGATACAGATTACATCATCCCACATTCCATGTTGTATTGGTTTGGCAAGTTTTAGCATTCTGCAATTGTAAAAAATATTAATTTTTCATATTAAAAAAAATACTTTCAACGTCTAATGATCTGATAGACCCTGTCAAACTTCTTTCATATTTTACTCCATACAGATTACCATCTTAGGTTTTGCTCCATTCGTAAATATGCTTCTCTAGTACTTTTTCCAAACTATTTCGTCGTGGTGTTCATTCCAGGGAAATCTCTTATATACTTTTCCACAGCAGTTTCTTATTGTTACGAAAAGAATACTAACATCTAGCAGGAATAAACAAGTTAAAGTCATCTTTCCATTTATGATTGGCAACATTTGAGATGGGATGGGATCTATCTCCTAGTGGTCCACCCCGGGTACCGGCAACACAGCCTTGCCTGTATAAGTCGGGCTGGACAATCCCTACAAAGCGGTGGTAGGCTCCGCAAGGGGCCACCTGGCTCGCAACCCTCCCACCTTCTCACCGGAGTCCGGCGCCAAACCACTTGTTGTGTTCCGTCGGTGCGTGAGATTGCCAATGCCATAACAGGCATCTTCTGGGTGAGCTCGCTCCATCGTCGACTCTGGCACGGTCATCCCAACTTAGTGTCAAGAGCAAATCTTTTCCTATTTTTCTTTTTAAATAGAACATTCTGTACGTCTTCTATGTTATAAAAGGACTTACATCATTAACCTTGTAATTCCTGATCAGTCTAGCACAATTATTCTTTTTTGTCTAATATCTACTACTTTTGGCACCAGCATTGTAGGAAAATAAGATATTTTTCATTTCGTCCACAATCTTCAGTACTTCTTCTTCGCCGACTAAATTCCTGTAGTTTTCGAGTTGATTCTTATGTTTCTTCTGGCCTTATGGCGAATTTTCATGGGGTGCATGAAAGGAGCCTCCTCGTGGCGCACCCTGGAAGCAGCTAGATTGCGACAACAGAGTCTACGCTGACTAATCCTCTCATAGGTTTGAAGCTGATTTCTTGACTGAAATCCATTCCTTCCATGTTATTAATTGACAGTTTAGTCGATTATCTTCTAGCTTATAGGTTAAAATTTTCATAATCTAACTCCACTGTTACCACATTATTAACTAGATAATTAATTTACACAATGCTGTTGATCTCATGTTCTTCAAATCACTTATCATTCTTATTCTAAATCGTGTATTAGGACGACCCAATACACAATTTAGAATAAGAATGGCAAGAGCAAGTAGTGACTGATTGTCAGACTTCTTTAAGGCAGAATAAGCTTCTTTGATCTAAATCCAGTTACAGGCATATTGAATGCTAAGATGTTGTATGTGATGGAGGTTTGACCATAGTTGACAACATGTCAGTTAATCGACATCAAGTCAAATTAGTACTCAAGTTATATAATGGCTAGTCAAAGCCAACTGACCATAAATCATTCTAATGAAATTCACATAAAGTGAATATGAATATAAACTTTAATTACAGGCCCATTCCAGGGCAATTTGATGTTGTAGGTAGGATACAGATTACATCATCCCACATTCCATGTTGTATTGGTTTGGCAAGTTTTAGCATTCTGCAATTGTAAAAAATATTAATTTTTCATATTAAAAAAAATACTTTCAACGTCTAATGATCTGATAGACCCTGTCAAACTTCTTTCATATTTTACTCCATACAGATTACCATCTTAGGTTTTGCTCCATTCGTAAATATGCTTCTCTAGTACTTTTTCCAAACTATTTCGTCGTGGTGTTCATTCCAGGGAAATCTCTTATATACTTTTCCACAGCAGTTTATTATTGTTACGAAAAGAATACTAACATCTAGCAGGAATAAACAAGTTAAAGTCATCTTTCCATTTATGATTGGCAACATTTGAGATGGGATGGGATCTATCTCCTAGTGGTCCACCCCGGGTACCGGCAACACAGCCTTGCCTGTATAAGTCGGGCTGGACAATCCCTACAAAGCGGTGGTAGGCTCCGCAAGGGGCCACCTGGCTCGCAACCCTCCCACCTTCTCACCGGAGTCCGGCGCCAAACCACTTGTTGTGTTCCGTCGGTGCGTGAGATTGCCAATGCCATAACAGGCATCTTCTGGGTGAGCTCGCTCCATCGTCGACTCTGGCACGGTCATCCCAACTTAGTGTCAAGAGCAAATCTTTTCCTATTTTTCTTTTTAAATAGAACATTCTGTACGTCTTCTATGTTATAAAAGGACTTACATCATTAACCTTGTAATTCCTGATCAGTCTAGCACAATTATTCTTTTTTGTCTAATATCTACTACTTTTGGCACCAGCATTGTAGGAAAATAAGATATTTTTCATTTCGTCCACAATCTTCAGTACTTCTTCTTCGCCGACTAAATTCCTGTAGTTTTCGAGTTGATTCTTATGTTTCTTCTGGCCTTATGGCGAATTTTCATGGGGTGCATGAAAGGAGCCTCCTCGTGGCGCACCCTGGAAGCAGCTAGATTGCGATACCAGAGTCTACGCTGACTAATCCTCTCATAGGTTTGAAGCTGATTTCTTGACTGAAATCCATTCCTTCTATGTTATTAATTGACAGTTTAGTCCATTATCTTCTAGCTTATAGGTTCAAATTTTCATAATCTAACTCCACTGTTTCCACATTATTAACTAGATAATTATTTACACAATGCTGTTGATCTCATGTTCTTCAAATTACTTATCATTCTTATTCTAAATCGTGTATTAGGACGACCCAATACACAATTTAGAATAAGAATGGCAAGAGCAAGTAGTGACTGATTGTCAGACTTCTTTAAGGCAGAATAAGCATCTTTGATCTTAATCCAGTTACAGGCATATTGAATGCTAAGATGTTGTATGTGATGGAGGTTTGACCATAGTTGACACCATGTCAGTCAATCGACATCAACTCAAATTAGTACTCAAGTTATATAATGGCTAGTCAAAGCCAACTGACCATAAATCATTCTAATGAAATTCACATAAAGTGAATATGAATATAAACTTTAATTACAGGCCCATTCCAGGGCAATTTGATGTTGTAGGTAGGATACAGATTACATCATCCCACATTCCATGTTGTATTGGTTTGGCAAGTTTTAGCATTCTGCAATTGTAAAAAATATTAATTTTTCATATTAAAAAAAATACTTTCAACGTCTAATGATCTGATAGACCCTGTCAAACTTCTTTCATATTTTACTCCATACAGATTACCATCTTAGGTTTTGCTCCATTCGTAAATATGCTTCTCTAGTACTTTTTCCAAATTATTTCGTCGTGGTGTTCATTCCAGGGAAATCTCTTATATACTTTTCCACAGCAGTTTATTATTGTTACGAAAAGAATACTAACATCTAGCAGGAATAAACAAGTTAAAGTCATCTTTCCATTTATGATTGGCAACATTTGTAATGGGATGGGATCTATCTCCTAGTGGTCCACCCCGGGTATCGGCAACACAGCCTTGCCTGTATAAGTCGGGCTGAACAATCCCTACAAAGCGGTGGTAGGCTCCGCAAGGGGCCACCTGGCTCGCAACCCTCCCACCTTCTCACCGGAGTCCGGCGCCAAACCACTTGTTGTGTTCCGTCGGTGCGTGAGATTGCCAATGCCATAACAGGCATCTTCTGGGTGAGCTCGCTCCATCGTCGACTCTGGCACGGTCATCCCAACTTAGTGTCAAGAGCAAATCTTTTCCTATTTTTCTTTTTAAATAGAACATTCTGTACGTCTTCTATGTTATAAAAGGACTTACATCATTAACCTTGTAATTCCTGATCAGTCTAGCACAATTATTCTTTTTTGTCAAATATCTACTACTTTTGGCACCAGCATTGTAGGAAAATAAGATATTTTTCATTTCGTCCACAATCTTCAGTACTTCTTCTTCGCCGACTAAATTCCTGTAGTTTTCGAGTTGATTCTTATGTTTCTTCTGGCCTTATGGCGATTTTTCATGGGGTGCATGAAAGGGGCCTCCTCGTGGCGCACCCTGGAAGCAGCTAGATTGCGATACCAGAGTCTACGCTGACTAATCCTCTCATAGGTTTGAAGCTGATTTCTTGACTGAAATCCATTCCTTTTATGTTATTAATTGACAGTTTAGTCGATTATCTTCTAGCTTATAGGTTCGAATTTTCATAATCTAACTCCACTGTTTCCACATTATTAACTAGATAATTAATTTACACAATGCTGTTGATCTCATGTTCTTCAAAACACTTATCATTCTTATTCTAAATTGTGTATTAGGACGACCCAATACACAATTTAGAATAAGAATGGCAAGAGCAAGTAGTGACTGATTGTCAGACTTCTTTAAGGCAGAATAAGCTTCTTTGATCTAAATCCTATTGAATGCTAAGATGTTGTATGTGATGGAGGTTTGACCATAGTTGACACCATGTCAATCAATCGACATCAAGTCAAATTAGTACTCAAGTTATATAATGGCTAGTCAAAGCCAACTGACCATAAATCATTCTAATGAAATTCACATAAAGTGAATATGAATATAAACTTTAATTACAGGCCCATTCCAGGGCAATTTGATGTTGTAGGTAGGATACAGATTACATCATCCCACATTCCATGTTGTATTGGTTTGGCAAGTTTTAGCATTCTGCAATTGTAAAAAATATTAATTTTTCATATTAAAAAAAATACCTTCAACGTCTAATGATCTGATAGACCCTGTCAAACTTCTTTCATACTTTACTCCATACAGATTACCATCTTAGGTTTTGCTCCATTCGTAAATATGCTTCTCTAGTACTTTTTCCAAATTATTTCTTCGTGGTGTTCATTCCAGGGAAATCTCTTATATACTTTTCCACAGCAGTTTATTATTGTTACGAAAAGAATACTAACATCTAGCAGGAATAAACAAGTTAAAGTCATCTTTCCATTTATGATTGGCAACATTTGAGATGGGATGGGATCTATCTCCTAGTGGTCCACCCCGGGTACCGGCAACACAGGCTTGCCTGTATAAGTCGGGCTGAACAATCCCTACAAAGCGGTGGTAGGCTCCGCAAGGGGCCACCTGGCTCGCAACCCTCCCACCTTCTCACCGGAGTCCGGCGCCAAACCACTTGTTGTGTTCCGTCGGTGCGTGAGATTGCCAATGCCATAACAGGCATCTTCTGGGTGAGCTCGCTCCATCGTCGACTCGTGCACGGTCATCCCAACTTAGTGTCAAGAGATCTTTACCTATTTTTCTTTTAAAATAGAACATTCTGTACGTCTTCTATGTTATAAAAGGACTTACATCATTAACCTTGTAATTCCTGATCAGTCTAGCACAATTATTCTTTTTTGTTTTGACAAAAAAGAATAATTGTGCTAGACTGATCAGGAATTATATTATATTAGTAGTAGATATTTGTATCTACTACTTTTGGCACCAGCATTGTAGGAAAATAAGATATTTTTCATTTCGTCCACAATCTTCAGTACTTCTTCTTCGCCGACTAAATTCCTGTAGTTTTCGAGTTGATTCTTATGTTTCTTCTGGCCTTATGGCGATTTTTCATGGGGTGCATGAAAGGAGCCTCCTCGTGGCGCACCCTGGAAGCAGCTAGATTGCGACAACACAGTCTACGCTGACTAATCCTCTCATAGGTTTGAAGCTGATTTCTTGACTGAAATCCATTCCTTCCATGTTATTAATTGACAGTTTAGTCGATTATCTTCTAGCTTATAGGTTCAAATTTTCATAATCTAACTCCACTGTTACCACATTATTAACTAGATAATTAATTTACACAATGCTGTTGATCTCATGTTCTTCAAATCACTTATCATTCTTATTCTAAATCGTGTATTAGGACGACCCAATACACAATTTAGAATAAGAATGGCAAGAGCAATTAGTGACTGATTGTCAGACTTCTTTAAGGCAGAATAAGCTTCTTTGATCTAAATCCAGTTACAGGCATATTGAATGCTAAGATGTTGTATGTGATGGAGGTTTGACCATAGTTGACAACATGTCAGTTAATCGACATCAAGTCAAATTAGTACTCAAGTTATATAATGGCTAGTCAAAGCCAACTGACCATAAATCATTCTAATGAAATTCACATAAAGTGAATATGAATATAAACTTTAATTACAGGCCCATTCCAGGGCAATTTGATGTTGTAGGTAGGATACAGATTACATCATCCCACATTCCATGTTGTATTGGTTTGGCAAGTTTTAGCATTCTGCAATTGTAAAAAATATTAATTTTTCATATTAAAAAAAATACTTTCAACGTCTAATGATCTGATAGACCCTGTCAAACTTCTTTCATATTTTACTCCATACAGATTACCATCTTAGGTTTTGCTCCATTCGTAAATATGCTTCTCTAGTACTTTTTCCAAACTATTTCGTCGTGGTGTTCATTCCAGGGAAATCTCTTATATACTTTTCCACAGCAGTTTATTATTGTTACGAAAAGAATACTAACATCTAGCAGGAATAAACAAGTTAAAGTCATCTTTCCATTTATGATTGGCAACATTTGAGATGGGATGGGATCTATCTCCTAGTGGTCCACCCCGGGTACCGGCAACACAGCCTTGCCTGTATAAGTCGGGCTGAACAATCCCTACAAAGCGGTGGTAGGCTCCGCAAGGGGCCACCTGGCTCGCAACCCTCCCACCTTCTCACCGGAGTCCGGCGCCAAACCACTTGTTGTGTTCCGTCGGTGCGTGAGATTGCCAATGCCATAACAGGCATCTTCTGGGTGAGCTCGCTCCATCGTCGACTCGTGCACGGTCATCCCAACTTAGTGTCAAGAGATCTTTTCCTATTTTTCTTTTAAAATAGAACATTCTGTACGTCTTCTATGTTATAAAAGGACATACATCATTAACCTTGTAATTCCTGATCAGTCTAGCACAATTATTCTTTTTTGTTTTGACAAAAAAGAATAATTGTGCTAGACTGATCAGGAATTATATTATATTAGTAGTAGATATTTGTATCTACTAATTTTGGCACCAGCATTGTAGGAAAATAAGATATTTTTCATTTCGTCCACAATCTTCAGTACTTCTTCTTCGCCGACTAAATTCCTGTAGTTTTCGAGTTGATTCTTATGTTTCTTCTGGCCTTATGGCGATTTTTCATGGGGTGCATGAAAGGAGCCTCCTCGTGGCGCACCCTGGAAGCAGCTAGATTGCGACAACAGAGTCTACGCTGACTAATCCTCTCATAGGTTTGAAGCTGATTTCTTGACTGAAATCCATTCCTTCCATGTTATTAATTGACAGTTTAGTCGATTATCTTCTAGCTTATAGGTTCAAATTTTCATAATCTAACTCCACTGTTACCACATTATTAACTAGATAATTAATTTACACAATGCTGTTGATCTCATGTTCTTCAAATCACTTATCATTCTTATTCTAAATCGTGTATTAGGACGACCCAATACACAATTTAGAATAAGAATGGCAAGAGCAATTAGTGACTGATTGTCAGACTTCTTTAAGGCAGAATAAGCTTCTTTGATCTAAATCCAGTTACAGGCATATTGAATGCTAAGATGTTGTATGTGATGGAGGTTTGACCATAGTTGACAACATGTCAGTTAATCGACATCAAGTCAAATTAGTACTCAAGTTATATAATGGCTAGTCAAAGCCAACTGACCATAAATCATTCTAATGAAATTCACATAAAGTGAATATGAATATAAACTTTAATTACAGGCCCATTCCAGGGCAATTTAATGTTGTAGGTAGGATACAGATTACATCATCCCACATTCCATGTTGTATTGGTTTGGCAAGTTTTAGCATTCTGCAATTGTAAAAAATATTAATTTTTCATATTAAAAAAAATACTTTCAACGTCTAATGATCTGATAGACCCTGTCAAACTTCTTTCATATTTTACTCCATACAGATTACCATCTTAGGTTTTGCTCCATTCGTAAATATGCTTCTCTAGTACTTTTTCCAAATTATTTCGTCGTGGTGTTCATTCCAGGAAAATCTCTTATATACTTTTCCACAGCAGTTTATTATTGTTACGAAAAGAATACTAACATCTAGCAGGAATAAACAAGTTAAAGTCATCTTTCCATTTATGATTGGCAACATTTGAGATGGGATGGGATCTATCTCCTAGTGGTCCACCCCGGGTACCGGCAACACAGGCTTGCCTATATAAGTCGGGCTGAACAATCCCTACAAAGCGGTGGTAGGCTCCGCAAGGGGCCACATGGCTCGCAACCCTCCCACCTTCTCACCGGAGTCCGGCGCCAAACCACTTGTTGTGTTCCGTCGGTGCGTGAGATTGCCAATGCCATAACAGGCATCTTCTGGGTGAGCTCGCTTCATCGTCGACTCTGGCACGGTCATCCCAACTTAGTGTCAAGAGCAAATCTTTTCCTATTTTTCTTTTTAAATAGAACATTCTGTACGTCTTCTATGTTATAAAAGGACTTACATCATTAACCTTGTAATTCCTGATCAGTCTAGCACAATTATTCTTTTTTGTCTAATATCTACTACTTTTGGCACCAGCATTGTAGGAAAATAAGATATTTTTCATTTCGTCCACAATCTTCAGTACTTCTTCTTCGCCGACTAAATTCCTGTAGTTTTCGAGTTGATTCTTATGTTTCTTCTGGCCTTATGGCGAATTTTCATGGGGTGCATGAAAGGAGCCTCCTCGTGGCGCACCCTGGAAGCAGCTAGATTGCGATACCAGAGTCTACGCTGACTAATCCTCTCATAGGTTTGAAGCTGATTTCTTGACTGAAATCCATTCCTTCTATGTTATTAATTGACAGTTTAGTCCATTATCTTCTAGCTTATAGGTTCAAATTTTCATAATCTAACTCCACTGTTTCCACATTATTAACTAGATAATTAATTTACACAATGCTGTTGATCTCATGTTCTTCAAATTACTTATCATTCTTATTCTAAATCGTGTATTAGGACGACCCAATACACAATTTAGAATAAGAATGGCAAGAGCAAGTAGTGACTGATTGTCAGACTTCTTTAAGGCAGAATAAGCTTCTTTGATCTAAATCCAGTTACAGGCATATTGAATGCTAAGATGTTGTATGTGATGGAGGTTTGACCATAGTTGACACCATGTCAGTCAATCGACATCAAGTCAAATTAGTACTCAAGTTATATAATGGCTAGTCAAAGCCAACTGACCATAAATCATTCTAATGAAATTCACATAAAGTGAATATGAATATAAACTTTAATTACAGGCCCATTCCAGGGCAATTTGATGTTGTAGGTAGGATACAGATTACATCATCCCACATTCCATGTTGTATTGGTTTGGCAAGTTTTAGCATTCTGCAATTGTAAAAAATATTAATTTTTCATATTAAAAAAAATACTTTCAACGTCTAATGATCTGATAGACCCTGTCAAACTTCTTTCATATTTTACTCCATACAGATTACCATCTTAGGTTTTGCTCCATTCGTAAATATGCTTCTCTAGTACTTTTTCCAAATTATTTCGTCGTGGTGTTCATTCCAGGGAAATCTCTTATATACTTTTCCACAGCAGTTTATTATTGTTACGAAAAGAATACTAACATCTAGCAGGAATAAACAAGTTAAAGTCATCTTTCCATTTATGATTGGCAACATTTGAGATGGGATGGGATCTATCTCTTAGTGGTCCACCCCGGGTACCGGCAACACAGCCTTGCCTGTATAAGTCGGGCTGAACAATCCCTACAAAGCGGTGGTAGGCTCCGCAAGGGGCCACCTGGCTCGCAACCCTCCCACCTTCTCACCGGAGTCCGGCGCCAAACCACTTGTTGTGTTCCGTCGGTGCGTGAGATTGCCAATACCATAACAGGCATCTTCTGGGTGAGCTCGCTCCATCGTCGACTCTGGCACGGTCATCCCAACTTAGTGTCAAGAGCAAATCTTTTCCTATTTTTCTTTTTAAATAGAACATTCTGTACGTCTTCTATGTTATAAAAGGACTTTCATCATTAACCTTGTAATTCCAGATCAGTCTAGCACAATTATTCTTTTTTGTCTAATATCTACTACTTTTGGCACCAGCATTGTAGGAAAATAAGATATTTTTCATTTCGTCCACAATCTTCAGTACTTCTTCTTCGCCGACTAAATTCCTGTAGTTTTCGAGTTGATTCTTATGTTTCTTCTGGCCTTATGGCGAATTTTCATGGGGTGCATGAAAGGAGCCTCCTCGTGGCGCACCCTGGAAGCAGCTAGATTGCGATACCAGAGTCTACGCTGACTAATCCTCTCATAGGTTTGAAGCTGATTTCTTGACTGAAATCCATTCCTTCTATGTTATTAATTGACAGTTTAGTCCATTATCTTCTAGCTTATAGGTTCAAATTTTCATAATCTAACTCCACTGTTTCCACATTATTAACTAGATAATTAATTTACACAATGCTGTTGATCTCATGTTCTTCAAATTACTTATCATTCTTATTCTAAATCGTGTATTAGGACGACCCAATACACAATTTAGAATAAGAATGGCAAGAGCAAGTAGTGACTGATTGTCAGACTTCTTTAAGGCAGAATAAGCTTCTTTGATCTAAATCCAGTTACAGGCATATTGAATGCTAAGATGTTGTATGTGATGGAGGTTTGACCATAGTTGACACCATGTCAGTCAATCGACATCAAGTCAAATTAGTACTCAAGTTATATAATGGCTAGTCAAAGCCAACTGACCATAAATCATTCTAATGAAATTCACATAAAGTGAATATGAATATAAACTTTAATTACAGGCCCATTCCAGCGCAATTTGATGTTGTAGGTAGGATACAGATTACATCATCCCACATTCCATGTTGTATTGGTTTTTCAAGTTTTAGCATTCTGCAATTGTAAAAAAAAATTATTTTGCAATATTAAAAAAAATACTTTCAACGTCTAATGATCTGATAGACCCTTTCAAACTTCTTTCATACTTTACTCCATACAGATTACCATCTTAGGTTTTGCTCCATTCGTAAATATGCTTCTCTAGTACTTTTTCCAAATTATTTCTTCGTGGTGTTCATTCCAGGGAAATCTCTTATATACTTTTCCACAGCAGTTTATTATTGTTACGAAAAGAATACTAACATCTAGCAGGAATAAACATGTTAAAGTCATCTTTCCATTTATGATTGGCAACATTTGAGATGGGATGGGATCTATCTCCTAGTGGTCCACCCCGGGTACCGGCAACACAGGCTTGCCTATATAAGTCGGGCTGAACAATCCCTACAAAGCGGTGGTAGGCTCCGCAAGGGGCCACATGGCTCGCAACCCTCCCACCTTCTCACCGGAGTCCGACGCCAAACCACTTGTTGTGTTCCGTCGGTGCGTGAGATTGCCAATGCCATAACAGGCATCTTCTGGGTGAGCTCGCTCCATCGTCGACTCTGGCACGGTCATCCCAACTTAGTGTCAAGAGCAAATCTTTTCCTATTTTTCTTTTTAAATAGAACATTCTGTACGTCTTCTATGTTATAAAAGGACTTTAATCATTAACCTTGTAATTCCTGATCAGTCTAGCACAATTATTCCTTTTTATCAAATATCTACTACTTTTGGCACCAGCATTGCAGAAAAATAAGATATTTTTCAGTTAGTCCACAATCTTGAGTTTTTCTTCTTCGCCGACCAAATTCCTGTAGTTTTCGAGTTGATTCTTATGTTTTTTCTGGCCTTATGGCGTTTTTCCATGGGGTGCGTGAAAGGAGCCTCCTCGTGGCGCACCCTTGAAGCAGCTAGATTGCGACACCAGAGTCTACGCTGACTAATCCTCTCCTAGGTTAGAAGCTCATTTCTTGACTGAAGTCCAATTCTTCCATGTTATGAATTGACAGTTTAGTCGATTATCATTTAGCTATTAGGTTCGAATTTTAATAATCTAAGTCCATTGTTCGAACAATATTAACAAGATAATTAATTCAGACAATGCTGTTGATCTCATGTTCTTCAACTCACTCATCATTCTTATTCTAAGTTGAGTATTAGGACTACCCAATACTCAACTTAGAATAAGAATGGCAAGAGCAAGTAGTGACTGATTGTAAGACTTCTTTAAGCAGAATAAGCTTCTGTGATCTAAATCCAGTTTTAAACAGAACATTCTGTACGTCTTCTATGTTATAAACGGACCTACATCATTAACCTTGTTATTCCAGATCAGTCTAGCGCAATTATTCCTTTTTGTCAGATATCTAATACTTTTGGCACCAGCATTGTAGAAAAATAAGATATTTTTCATTTCGTCCACAATCTTCAGTATTTCTTCTTCGTAGATTAAATTCCTGTTGTTTTCGAGTTGATTCTTATGTTTTTTCTGGCCTTATGGCATTTTTCCATGGGGTGCATGAAAGGAGCCTCCTCGTGGCGCACCCTGGAAGAAGCTTGATTGCGACACCAGAGTCTACGTTGACTAATCCTCTCATAGGTTCGAAGCTCATTTCTTTTCTGTAATCCATTCCTTCCATGTTATTAATTGACAGTTTAGTCGATTAGCCTCTAAAAATTAGGTTCAAATTTTCATAATCTAAGTCCACTGTTTCCACATTATTAATTAGATATTTAATTCAGACAATGCTGTTGATCTAATGTTCTTCAAATCACTTATCATTTTTATTCTAAGTTGTGTATTAGGTCTACCCAATACTCAACTTAGAATAACAATGGCAAGAGCAAGTATTGACTGATTGTCAGACTTCTTTAAGCAGAATAAGCTTCTGTGATCTAAATTCAGTTTTGAACAGAACATTCTGTACGTCTCCTAAGTAATAATAGGACTTTCATCATTAACCTTGTAATTCCTGATCAGTCTAGCACAGTCATTCCTTTTTGTCAAATATCTACTACTTTTGGCACCAGCATTGCAGAAAAATAAGATATTTTTCATTTAGTCCACAATCTTGAGTTTTTCTTCTTCGCCGAACAAATTCCTGTTGTGTTCGAGTTGATTCTTATGTTTCTTCTGGCCTTATGGCGTTTTTCCATGGGGTGCATGAAAGGAGCCTTCTCGTGGCGCACCCTGGAAGCAGCTAGATTGCGACACCAGAGTCTACGCTGACTAATCCTCTCATAGGTTCGAAGCTCATTTCTTTTCTGTAATCCATTCCTTCCATGTTATTAATTGACAGTTTAGTCGATTAGCCTCTAAAAATAAGGTTCAAATATCATAATCTTAGTACACTTTTTCCACATTATTAACTAGATATTTAATTCAGACAATGCTGTTGATCGCATGTTCTTCAAATCACTTATCATTCTTTTTCTAAGTTGTGTATTAGGACTACCCAATACTGAACTTAGAATAAGAATGGCAAGAGCAAGTAGTGACTGATTGTCAGACTTCTTAAGCAGAATAAGCTTCTGTTATCTAAATCCAGTTTTAAACAGAACATTCTGTACGTCTTCTATGTTATTAAAGGACTTACATCATTAACCTTGTAATTCCTGATCAGTCTAGCACAATTATTCCTTTTTGTCAAATATCTACTACTTTTGGAACCAGCATTGTAGAAAAATAAGATATTTTTCATTTAGTCCACAATCTTGAGTTTTTCTTCTTCGCCGACCAAATTCCTGTAGTTTTCGAGTTGATTCTTATGTTTTTTCTGGCCTTATGGCATTTTTCCATGGGGTGCATGAAAGGAGCCTCCTCGTGGCGCACCCTGGAAGAAGCTAACTTGCGACACCAGAGTCTACGCTGACTAATCCTCTCATAGATTCGAAGCTCATTTATTTTCTGTAATCCATTCCTTCCATGTTATTAATTGACAGTTTAGTCGATTAGCCTCTTAAAATTAGGTTCAAATATCATAATCTAAGTACACTTTTTCCACAATATTAACTAGATATTTAATTCAGACAATGCTGTTGATCTCATGTTCTTCAAATCACTTATCATTCTTATTCTAAGTTGTGTATTAGGACTACCCAATACTCAACTTAGAATAAGAATGGCAAGAGCAAGTATTGACTGATTGTCAGACTTCTTTAAGGCAGAATAAGCTTCTGTAATCTAAATTCAGTTTTGAACAGAACATTCTGTACGTCTCCTAAGTTATAATAGGACTTTCATCATTAACCTTGTAATTCCTGATCAGTCTAGCACAGTTATTCCTTTTTGTCAAATATCTCCTACTTTTGGCACCAGCATTGTATAAAAATAAGAATTTTTTTATTAAGTCCACAATCTTGAGTTTTTCTTCTTCGCCGAACAAATTCCTGTTGTGTTCGAGTTGATTCTTATGTTTCTTCTGGCCTTTTGGCGTTTTTCCATGGGGTGCATGAATGGAGCCTCCTCGTGGCGCACCCTGGAAGAAGCTAGATTGCGACACCAGAGTCTACGCTGACTAATCCTCTCATAGGTTAGAAGCTCATTTCTTGAATGAAGTCCATTCCTTCCATGTTATGAATTGACAGTTTAGTCGATTATCATTTAGCTATTAGGTTCGAATTTTAATAATCTAAGTCCACTGTTCCAACATTATTAACAAGATGATTAATTCAGACAATTCTGTTGATCTCATGTTTTTCAAATCACTCATTATTCTTATTCTAAGTTGAGTATTAGGACTACCCAATACTCAACTTAGAATAAGAATGGCAAGAGCAAGTAGTGACTGATTGTCAGACTTCTTTAAGCAGAATAAGCTTCAGTGATCTAAATCCAGTTTTAAACAGAACATTCTGTACGTCTTTTATGTTATAAACGGACCTACATCATTAACCTTGTTATTCCAGATCAGTCTAGCACAATTATTCCTTTTTGTCAAATATCTACTACTTTTGGCACCAGCATTGCATAAAAATAAGATATTTTTCATTTCGTCCACAATCTTCAGTATTTCTTCTTCGCAGACTAACTTCCTGTAGTTTTCGAGTTGATTCTTATGTTTTTTCTGGCCTTATGGCATTTTTCCATGGGGTGCATGAAAGGAGCCTCCTCTTAGCGCACCCTGGAAGAAGCTAGATTGCGACACCAGAGTCTACGCTGACTAATCCTCTCATAGGTTCGAAGCTCATTTCTTTTCTGTAATCCATTCCTTCCATGTTATTAATTGACAGTTTAGTCGATTAGCCTCCAAAAATTAGGTTAAAATTTTCATAATCTAAGTCCACTGTTTCCACGTTTTTAACTAGATTATTAATTCCGACAATGCTGTTGATCTCATGTTCTTCAAATCACTTATCATTCTTATTCTAAGTTGTGTATTAGGACTACCCAATACTCAACTTAGAATAAGAATGGCAAAATGATTGATTATCAGACTTCTTTAAGCAGAATAAGCTTCTGTGATCTAGTTAGATTTAAGGGAATTTCGGGAGCAGGCGACAGTCAAAGAACCGAGTTATCGAATCAACTGAATTTATTATGGTACCCGCAGTATTACAATATTGGTCTACCTACTACAGTATCCCACACCTCCCCCTTTAAGAAAACAAAAAAAAAGGTTTGAACCCTGAAAAAAAAGAAAAATAAACAAAAGAACTTAAAATAAAAGAAACATAATTCTTATAAAGATATTAATAAACATGTTAATGACATAATATCAACTATAAATGGTGAAGAACACTACTTAATTAATAATAATGAATGACTTAGTACTAATTATAAGTAAAAGATAAAGACCACTTTTATTTTAACTTAAATTAAAAAAAAACAAAACAGCAGAATAATATTACTGTTAGGTATAAAAGTGTATACATATCGTAACCCAAAAGTAACTTTTCTTTTCTTAAAACTATGCATTTAAAAAAAAAAAGTTAATTTGGATATTTACCCTTAAAGACACAAGGACGAACAAGTCGAGGTAAAGACTCATGCTCTTCAAAATGGTCAGAAATTGGATTAGGGTCTGGAATATCATTACTACTGTTCGGTTTAACATTAAATACCGTTTCAGACGTTATTGTTTCATCGTCACCACTGAAATACTCAATTTGGCTACCGGATGCATGGGAACATTCATCATCACTGACTTTTCCTACCGAATCGTTAATTTCAGTAATAACAACATCTGAATTAGGACTTAAACTTGCGGTCTCATTATTGATACCCATCAGGTTCTCTACATTTGCTGCGATTAACGACGGTTCAGTATCAATCAAAGAGAGCATCAAACTCGGTTTTTTAATTGGCAAAAGTTGATCGATATTGCGTTTCCATTCTTGACCATCGTCAAGTCTTACCTTATACGTAAGTGGCGAGTCTCGTGCAGTGACTGTAGCCGGCGTCCACTTGGGTGCTCGAGGCCTGTAGTCTCGCGCCAGCACCTCATCTCCGGGCTCGGCACTGCGCTCAGTGCCACCGCGGCGCTGCCCCGCGCTCTGCTGCACCTCCTCGCTGCTCCGCTCCGCGCTTGGCCGCAGTACGTCCAACCTACCACGAAGTCGCCGCCCGAACATAGCGTCTGCTGGTGCAATTCCTGTGGTCGCATGCTCACAATTTCGGTACTGGAGTAAAAATTTGGATACCGCAGTTTCAATGTCCACTCTATCGTGAAGTGCCTTTTCATTGCTCTCTTTACAGTCTTCACCGCATTTTCTGCAGCTCCGTTTCCGGCAGGTCTGTAAGGACTGGTAACAGTGTGTGATATACAATTCTTATCCATGAACTCACCAAATTCTTTTGATGTAAATGGTGGCCCACCATCACTAACCACTTGAGACGGAAGACCGAATCTTGCAAAAAGTTCTCTCAGTTTAAGTATTGTAGCGCCAGCACATGTACCATTCATCTTTTGGACCTCGATCCACTTGCTATGGGCATTTACGGTAACCAGATAGTGCTTACCTTGAAATTCAGCAAAATCCATATGTATTCTTTGCCAAGGACGAGTTGGAAATGCCCACGGGTGCAACATGGTACGCGGCGGCGCATCTCGCTGCTGGCGGCAGGCCGTGCAGTCACGACACAGAGTCTCGATCTCCCGATCTAATTGTGGCCAATAAACGTAACTCTTTGCTATGTTTTTCATTTTTACTACTCCGACATGACCCTCATGTAGTTCACTTAAAACCTGATTACGTAAAGCATTAGGAATGACAACTCTATGGTTGTACAATATACAACCTTTTTCCAAAGTTAAACTATCTTTTCTATTAAAGTATGGTTTCTCTTTATCATCAGTGACAGTGAATGCCCATCCATTTTGAATGTACTTACAAATGTTCTTTAAAACATCGTCTTGTTGCGTTTTCAACGCAACCATTTTAGCGCTGATTGGAAACAATTCTTCGACGTAATTTATATAAGAAACAATATCCAGTCCTGCACCAACCTTTCGTTCGCGCGGTAAAGGCAGCCTTGACAACGCGTCAACATTACAATTATCCTTTGATTTTACGAACTCTATATCGTAATCATAGGCAGCAAGTTTTGTTGCATATCTCTGCAACCGACTGGCTGCTGTTTGTGGCAGTCCAACTTTAGGTCCAAAAATAAAAGTAAGCGGTTTATGGTCCGTTTTAATAATGAATTTTCGACCATACAGATATTGATGGTGTTTGACTACACCCGCAAAAATGGCTAATGCCTCCTTATCAAGCTGACTGTACGCCCTCTCTGCTGAATTTAATGTTCGTGACGCAAAACAAATTGGCTTTTCCTCGCCATTAGGAAAACGATAAGATAAAACACTGCCGATACCGTACGAACTACTGTCAACTGAAAGCACTAAAGGTAAATTCGGATCATAGTGAACCAACACTTTTTTGCTCAAAATAGACTTTTTAACCTTTTTAAAAGCCTCCTCGCAATCAGCCGTCCAAATCCAAGATAAATTTTTACGCAATAATTGATGTAAAGGATGCAAAATTGTACTTAGTTTTGGTATGAACTTAGCATAATAGTTAACGAGCCCAAGAAAAGATCTCAATTGCGTGACGTCAAGAGGAGCTGGGGCGTCAACTATTGCACTAATTTTACTTGGATCTGGATGGAGACCCTCTCTGTCAATAATAAAACCGACGTAAGAAATGCTATCTTGCATAAACGAGCATTTTTCTAATTTGATTCGTAAACCAACATCACTTAAACGTCTAAATAATGCTCTCAAGTTGTCAATGTGCTCATTTCTAGTTCTCTTTAAAAAACGGACCATAAATCGCTTACTTTTATTTTTGGACCTAAAGTTGGACTGCCACAAACAGCAGCCAGTCGGTTGCAGAGATATGCAACAAAACTTGCTGCCTATGATTACGATATAGAGTTCGTAAAATCAAAGGATAATTGTAATGTTGACGCGTTGTCAAGGCTGCCTTTACCGCGCGAACGAAAGGTTGGTGCAGGACTGGATATTGTTTCTTATATAAATTACGTCGAAGAATTGTTTCCAATCAGCGCTAAAATGGTTGCGTTGAAAACGCAACAAGACGATGTTTTAAAGAACATTTGTAAGTACATTCAAAATGGATGGGCATTCACTGTCACTGATGATAAAGAGAAACCATACTTTAATAGAAAAGATAGTTTAACTTTGGAAAAAGGTTGTATATTGTACAACCATAGAGTTGTCATTCCTAATGCTTTACGTAATCAGGTTTTAAGTGAACTACATGAGGGTCATGTTGGAGTAGTAAAAATGAAAAACATAGCAAAGAGTTACGTTTATTGGCCACAATTAGATCGGGAGATCGAGACTCTGTGTCGTGACTGCACGGCCTGCCGCCAGCAGCGAGATGCGCCGCCGCGTACCATGTTGCACCCGTGGGCATTTCCAACTCGTCCTTGGCAAAGAATACATATGGATTTTGCTGAATTTCAAGGTAAGCACTATCTGGTTACCGTAGATGCCCATAGCAAGTGGATCGAGGTCCAAAAGATGAATGGTACATGTGCTGGCGCTACAATACTTAAACTGAGAGAACTTTTTGCAAGATTCGGTCTTCCGTCTCAAGTGGTTAGTGATGGTGGGCCACCATTTACATCAAAAGAATTTGGTGAGTTCATGGATAAGAATTGTATATCACACACTGTTACCAGTCCTTACAGACCTGCCGGAAACGGAGCTGCAGAAAATGCGGTGAAGACTGTAAAGAGAGCAATGAAAAAGGCACTTCACGATAGAGTGGACATTGAAACTGCGGTATCCAAATTTTTACTCCAGTACCGAAATTGTGAGCATGCGACCACAGGAATTGCACCAGCAGACGCTATGTTCGGGCGGCGACTTCGTGGTAGGTTGGACGTACTGCGGCCAAGCGCGGAGCGGAGCAGCGAGGAGGTGCAGCAGAGCGCGGGGCAGCGCCGCGGTGGCACTGAGCGCAGTGCCGAGCCCGGAGATGAGGTGCTGGCGCGAGACTACAGGCCTCGAGCACCCAAGTGGACGCCGGCTACAGTCACTGCACGAGACGCGCCACTTACGTATAAGGTAAGGCTTGACGATGGTCAAGAATGGAAACGCAATATCGATCAACTTTTGCCAATTAAAAAACCGAGTTTGATGCTCTCTTTGATTGATACTGAACCGTCGTTAATCGCAGCAAATGTAGAGAACCTGATGGGTATCAATAATGAGACCGCAAGTTTAAGTCCTAATTCAGATGTTGTTATTACTGAAATTAACGATTCGGTAGGAAAAGTCAGTGATAATGAATGTTCCCATGCATCCGGTAGCGAAATTGAGTATTTCAGTGGTGACGATGAAACAATAACGTCTGAAACGGTATTTAATGTTAAACCGAACAGTAGTAATGATGTTCCAGACCCTAATCCAATTTCTGACCATTTTGAAGAGCATGAGTCTTTACCTCGACTTGTTCGTGCTTGTGTCTTTAAGGGTAAATATCCAAATTAACTTTATTTTTTTTAATGCATAGTTTTAAGAAAAGAAAAGTTACTTTTGGGTTACGATATGTATACACTTTTATACCTAACAGTAATATTATTCTGCTGTTTTGTTTTTTTTTAATTTAAGTTAATATAAAAGTGGTCTTTATCTTTTACTTATAATTAGTACTAAGTCATTCATTATTATTAATTAAGTAGTGTTCTTCACCATTTATAGTTGATATTATGTCATTAACATGTTTATTAATATCTTTATAAGAATTATGTTTCTTTTATTTTAAGTTCTTTTGTTTATTTTTCTTTTTTTTCAGGGTTCAAACCTTTTTTTTTTTGTTTTCTTAAAGGGGGAGGTGTGGGATACTGTAGTAGGTAGACCAATATTGTAATACTGCGGGTACCATAATAAATTCAGTTGATTCGATAACTCGGTTCTTTGACTGTCGCCTGCTCCCGAAATTCCCTTAAATCTATAAATCCAGTTTTAAACAGAACATTCTGTACGTCTTCTATGTTATAAAAGGACTTACGTCATTAAGCTTGTAATTCCTGATCAGTCTAGCACAATAATTCTTTTTTGTCAAATATCTACTACTTTTGGCACCAGCATTGTAGAAAAATAAGATATTTTTCATTTAGTCCACAAGCTTGAGTTTTTCTTCTTCGCCGAACAAATTCCTGTTGTGTTCGAGTTGATTCTTATGTTTCTTCTGGCCTTATGGCGTTTTTCCATCGGGTGCATGAAAGGAGCCTCCTCGTGGCGCACCCTGGAAGCAGCTAGATTGCGACACCAGAGTCTACGCTGACTAATCCTCTCATAGGTTTGAAGATCATTTCTTGACTGAAATCCCTTCCTTCCATGTTAATAATTGACAGTTTAGTCGATTATCCTTTAGCTATTCGGTACGAATTTTAATAATCTAAGTCCACTGTTCCAACATTATTAACATGATGATTAATTCAGACAATTCTGTTGATCTCATGTTCTTCAAATCACTTATCATTCTTATTCTAAGTTGTGTATTAGGACTACCCAATACTCAACTTAGAATAAGAATGGCAAGAGCAAGTATTGACTGATTGTCAGACTTCTTTAAGGCAGAATAAGCTTCTGTGCTCTAAATTCAGTTTTGAACAGAACATTCTGTACGTCTTCTAAGTTATAATAGGACTTTCAACATTAACCTTGTAATTCCTGATCAGTTTAGCACAGTTATTCCTTTTTGTCAAATATCTACTACATTTGGCACCAGCATTGTAGGAAAATAAGATATTTTTCATTTAGTCCACAATCTTCAGTATTTCTTCTTCGCCGAACAAATTCCTGATGTGTTCGAGTTGATTCTTATGTTTCTTCTGGCCTTATGGCGTTTGTCCATGGGGTGCATGAAAGGAGCCTCCTCTTGGCGCACCCTGGAAGCAGCTGGATTGCGACACCAGAGTCTACGCTGACTAATCCTCTCATAGGTTAGAAGCTCATTTCTTGACTGAAGTTCATTCCTTCCATGTTATGAATTGACAGTTTAGTTGATTATCATTTAGCTATTAGGTTCGAATTTTAATAATCTAAGTCCACTGTTCGAACAATATTAACAAGATAATTAATTCAGACAATGATGTTGATCTCATGTTCTTCAAATCACTCATCATTCTTATTCTAAGTTGAGTATTAGGACTACCCAATACTCAACTTAGAATAAGAATGGCAAGAGCAAGTAGTGACTGATTGTCAGACTTCTTAAGCAGAATAAGCTTCTGTGATCTAAATCCAGTTTTAAACAGAACATTCTTTACGTCTTCTATATTATAAAAGGGCTTACATCATTAACCTTGTAATTCCTGATCAGTCTAGCACAATTATTCCTTTTTCTCAAATATCTACTACTTTTGGCACCAGCATTGTAAAAAAATAAGATATTTTTCATTAAGTCCACAATCTTGAGTTTTTCTTCTTCACCGAACAAATTCCTGTAGATTTCGATTTGATTTTCATGTTTCTTCTGGCCTTATAGCATTTTTCCATGGGGTGCATGAAAGGAGCCTCCTCGTGGTGCACCCTGGAAGCAGCTACATTGCGACAACAGAGTCTACGCTGACTAATCCTCTTATAGATACGAAGCTCATTTCTTTTCTGTAATCCATTCCTTCCATGTTATTAATTGACAGTTTAGTCGATTAACCTCCAAAAATTAGGTTTTAATTTTCATAACCTAAGTCCACTGTTTCCACATTATTAACTAGATATTTAATTCAGACAATGCTGTTGATCTCATATTCTTCAAATCACTTATCATTCTTATTCTAAGTTGTGTATTAGGACTACCCAATACTCAACTTAGAATAAGAATGGCAAGAGCAAGTATTGACTGATTGTCAGACTTCTTTAAGGCAGAATCAGCTTCTGTGATCTAAATTCAGTTTTGAACAGAACATTCTGTACGTCTTCTAAGTTATAATAGGACTTTCAACATTAACCTTGTAATTCCTGATCAGTTTAGCACAGTTATTCCTTTTTGTCAAATATCTAATACATTTGGCACCAGCATTGCAGAAAAATAAGATATTTTTCAATTAGTCCACAATCTTGAGTTTTTCTTCTTCGCCGAACAAATTCCTGATGTGTTCGAGTTGATTCTTATGTTTCTTCTGGCCTTATGGCGTTTTTCCATGGGGTGCATGAAAGGAGCCTCCTCGTGGCGCACCCTGGAAGCAGCTGGATTGCGACACCAGAGTCTACGCTGACTAATCCTCTCATAGGTTTGAAGCTCATTTCTTGACTGAAATCCATTCCTTTCATGTTATTAATTGACAGTTTAGTCGATTATCCTCTAGCTATTCGGTTCGAATTTTAATAATCTAAATCCACTGTTTGAACATTATTAACAAGATAAATAATTCAGACAATGCTGTTGATCTCATGTTCTTTAAATCACTCATCATCATCATCATCATCAGAATTGGGTAGTCCTAATACTCAACTTAGAATAAGAATGGCAAGAGCAAGTAGTGACTGATTATCAGACTTCTTTAAGCAGAATAAGCTTCTGTGATCTAAATCCAGTTTTAAACAGAACATTCTGTACGACTTCTATGTTACAAAAGGACTTACGTCATTAACCTTGTACATCCTGATCAGTCTAGCACAATGATTCTTTTTTGTCAAATATCTACTACTTTTGGCACCAGCATTGTAGAAAAATAAGATATTTTTCAATTCGTCCACAATCTTCAGTATTTCTTCTTCGCCGACTAAATTCCTGTAGTTTTCGAGTTGATTCTTATGTTTTTTCTGGCCTTATAGCATTTTTCCATGGGGTGCATGAAAGGAGCCTCCTCGTGGTGCACCCTGGAAGCAGCTACATTGCGACAACAGAGTCTACGCTGACTAATCCTCTTATAGATACGAAGCTCATTTATTTTCTGTAATCCATTCCTTCCATGTTATTAATTGACAGTTTAGTCGATTAACCTCCAAAAATTAGGTTTTAATTTTCATAATCTACGTCCACTGTTTCCACATTATTAACTAGATATTTAATTCAGACAATGCTGTTGATCTCATATTCTTCAAATCACTTATCATTCTTATTCTAAGTTGTGTATTAGGACTACCCAATACTCAACTTAGAATAAGAATGGCAAGAGCAAGTATTGACTGATTGTCAGACTTCTTTAAGGCAGATAAGCTTCTGTGATCTAAATTCAGTTTTGAACAGAACATTCTGTACGTCTTCTAAGTTATAATAGGACTTTCATAATTAACCTTGTAATTCCTGATCAGTCTAGCACAGTTATTCCTTTTTGTCAAATATCTACTACTTTTGGCACAATCTTGAGTTTTTCTTCTTCGCCGAACAAATTCCTGTTGTGTTCGATTTGATTATTATGTTTCTTCTGGCCTTATGGCGTTTTTCCATGGGGTGCATGAATGGAGCCTCCTCGTGGCGCACCCTGGAAGCAGCTAGATTGCGACACCAGAGTCTACGCTGACTAATCCTCTCATAGGTTAGAAGCTCATTTCTTGACTGAAGTCCATTCCTTCCATGTTATGAATTGACAGTTTAGTCGATTATCATTTAGCTATTAGGTTCGAATTTTAATAATCTTAGTCCACTGTTCGAACAATATTAACAAGATAATTAATTCAGACAATGCTGTTGATCTCATGTTCTTCAAATCACTCATCATCCTTATTCTAAGTTGAGTATTAGGACAACCCAATAATCAACTTAGAATAAGAATGGCAAGAGCAAGTAGTGACTGATTGTCAGACTTCTTAAGCAGAATAAGCTTCTGTGATCTAAATCCAGTTTTAAACAGAACATTCTGTACGTCTTCTATGTTATCAAAGGGCTTACATCATTAACCTTGTAATTCCTGATCAGTCTAGCACAATTATTCGTTTTTGTCAAACATCTACTACTTTTGGCACCAGCATTGTAGGAAAATAAGATATTTTTCATTAAGTCCACAATCTTGAGTTTTTCTTCTTCGCCGAACAAATTCCTGTAGATTTCGATTTGATTTTCATTTTCCTTCTGGCTTATTGCGTTTTTTCATGGGGTGCATGAAAGGAGCCTCCTCGTGGTGCACCCTAGAATCAGCTATATTGCGACACCAGAGTCTACGCTGACAAATCCTCTCATAGGTTTGAAGCTCATTTCTTGACTGAAATCCATTCCTTTCATGTTATTAATTGACAGTTTAGTCGATTGTCCTCTAGCTATTAGGTTCGAATTTTAATAATCTAAGTCCACTGTTCGAACAATATTAACAAGATAATTAATTCAGACAATGCTGTCGATCTCATGTTCTTCAAATCACTCATCATTCTTATTCTAAGTTGAGTATTAGGACTACCCAATACTCAACTTAGAATAAGAATGGCAAAAGCAAGTAGTGATTGATTATCAGACTTCTTTAAGCAGAATAAGCTTCTGTGCTCTAAATTCAGTTTTGAACAGAACATTCTGTACGTCTTCTAAGTTATAAAAGGACTTACGTCATTAAGCTTGTAATTCCTGATCAGTCTAGCACAATTATTCCTTTTTGTCAAATATCTACTACTTTTGGCACCAGCATTGTAGAAAAATAAGATATTTTTCATTTCGTCCACAATTTTCAGTATTTCTTCTTCGCAGACTAAATTCCTGTAGTTTTCGAGTTGATTCTTATGTTTTTTCTGGCCTTATGGCATTTTTCCGTGGGGTGCATGAATGGAGCCCCCTCGTGGCGCACCCTGGAAGCAGCTAGATTGCGACACCAGAGTCTACGCTGTTTAATCCTCTCATAGGTTAGAAGCTCATTTCTTGACTGAAATCCATTCCTTCCATGTTAATAATTGACAGTTTAGTCGATTATCCTCTTGCTATTAGGTTCGAATTTTCATAATCTAAGTCCACTGTTTCCACATTATTAACTAGCTAATTAATTCAGATCATGCTATTGATCTCATGTTCTTCAAATCACTTATCATTCTTATTCTAAGTTGTGTATTAGTATTTTTGATTCGCATCATTTGGGGTGGGATGGTATCTATCTCCTAGTGGTCCACCCCGGGTGCCGGCAACACAGGTTTGCCTGTATAAATCGGGTTGAACGATCCCTACAAAGCGGTGGTAGCTTAAAAGACTGTATCTTATCGGCCCTTAAATGTGAAAGAACAATCTTTTACTCAGGCGACTGTATCTTAGCGGCCCTTAAATGTGAAAGAACCATCTTTTACTCAGGCGACTGTATCTTAGCGGCCCTTAAATGTAAAAGAACCGTCTTTTACTCAGGCGACTGTATCTTAGCGGCCCTTAAATGTGAAAGAACCATATTTTACTCAGGCGACTGTATCTTAGCGGCCCTTAAATGTGAAAGAACCAACTTATACTCAGGCGACTGTATCTTAGCGGCCCTTAAATGTAAAAGAACCGTCTTTTACTCAGGCGACTGTTTCTTAGCGGCCCTTAAATGTAAAAGAACCGTCTTTTACTCAGGCGACTGTATCTTAGTGGCCCTTGAATCGTCAGTTCTTTCGAAAAACATGAATCGTCGTTGTCAATCGTTCTTTGTTTGACAAACAGGCCAAGTGTATCTTCAATGGGTTTGTCACCGTTTCCAGCGGTCAACATGTCACATAATTCGCTAATTTCATCCTTTATGCAACCAAACCGCACCATGTAATTTAGTCGTTGTACATATACTGGGTGTAAAGGACAGCGTCCCGCAAACTGATAGGGGTTGCTCAGATAACGAAACTGAACAACTATCCGAAGGTATTTTTATCGTCAGGAAATGAAATATAAAATTGGCATTTCCATACAAATAGTCTAATCTAGATGAATATTTTGTATGGAAAAGCCAATTTTTATATTTCCCTTCTTGATACAAATCCTTCTGATGTTGTCAGTGTCGTTGACTGAGCAGTCCCTATCAGTTTGCGGGACGCTGTCCCTTACACCTGGTATCATTTCCTCACACACCGTCAAGAATCGGGTCGAGCATTATCAAGTAGGCCACTGGTTTCTTTGTTGGGACACCAAACAAAATGTTAGCGAACTTCAGACATCTCCAAATGATGGAAGTACAGGGGTTATTCCCAAGTCTCCTTCAGCCTTCTTCGTCAGAATACTAGTCAAATCAGCAACTTTTTATGAAATGTCAAACACGCTTTTTTGTATGAAAATATCATTTCATGACGTCACGTTATAGTAAATATTGACTACGCAAATCAATTACTTCTAAATTTTTTTACTCGATTATTAAATCTAAATGTACATTTTTTTTTAAATGATGAATGTAATCCGCAATATTCTAGCCATGAGTTTTAAGTGCAAACGTTTTGAAGTGTTTTTAGCCACCCAGTCGTCACGCCTATATATTGCGCATTAAAAATCTACGCATAACATTTTATTCCAGAGACTTATCTTTTTTAGTGTATTTAACTTCGAAAACCAATGTCTGTTTAAATACTTTTTCATTAGTAATAATATCAACAATAACAACTTGCAGTCAATTATTTAGTAAATTATATTATATTTCTTCCATGCTGGACTGGGAGCGAGAGAAAAACATAGAATGTGCTAGCTGCATTTGCTCCCGGACATGCTGTAAAAACCAACTATGGGATCCGAGGGTTTGAGGTTATTATAATTTAGGCAATGGGCTAACAAATGGTCACTACAGCAAAATACGTACAAATCTATCATAAATAACCCTCAAAACGGAAACCCATTAGGGATAAAGGCGTGATTATGATTTAGTAAATTATGGGGTTTCACGTACAGGACAGTTTGAAAATAATTTTTCTCCTCCACATTTTTTTTTCTATTCCAATTACGGATTTACAGAATAAACCAAATACAGCTTAAATATAGCCCGTTGTGTCATCCGACTCTTTTTAAATTAATGCCGAGTGTAAATCTCTTGTTGAGCCGTCGTGTCGCGAGTAAATTGGAAACACCTCGGTCGGGGTCCGCGGGGTTCTGGGTTCTATTCCTGGCCGTGACACCCCGTCTTGTCGTCTTCAGGCGCCGCTTGTAATTACCACCATTTATACATCACCGTCATCGATGTAATTTGTTTTGTAATGTTTTTTGTTTGGGAGCAATTTTTCGTTATTTTGATATCCTTTGTTTAGATACATTTTAATTTTAGGTGTTGATTTCATAACTTTTGGTTGATTGTTTCCTTTTACCCCTTATTTTGTGTTGAAATTGGTTAGCAATAGCTTTTCACTGCCACAATTAAGTATTTATTTATTTATTTATCAATTTCTATATTTGTGTACACAAAAACATCATAAAAACAGGACATACAAAACAAAGACACAACAGGCACTGCTTATTTCTAAAAAGAAAATTCTTTCAGCAGACCTACAGAAGTGAAGTAAGTACATTAATAGAATTAAAATCTAGCCAAGTATAAATTATGTATAATCTTTACAATAGGTCTACGTAAAGGTGAAGTCCAATGGGAGTTTTCCAATTTAAGACTACTACTAAAAGAAAATATATTATTTATATCCCATATGAAAATATGAAACGTGTGCGAAAGCTTTAGCTCTGCGCAATTTATTTGCATTAAAATTCAACAGTCGACTCGCTGCGTTATAACCTCAAACTATACCAAGTTTTCTCGACATATTTCTTAAAGAAGAGATTTATTTTGCATAAACATTTGCCGCGTCTTAAAACTACAAGCGAATAAAGCCTCGATGCTGAAACAACGCCATAAAAAGCGAAGAAACCGCATTATTTCGTAGACAAAAACACAGACATAGACATTCAGAAGTGGCTTTTATTAAACTAAGTATTCCTCATTTTTTTCATCCTTCGGTTATGAAATCGTCCAATATTATTTTCCAATAATAATTTTTATTTAACTTCTTACAATTATAGCTTATTTCAAGTAAGTATATACATAAGATGAAATCCAAGGAAACAAGATGTCGATATGTTGCTGTTTTTTTTATTATGGTTTACTTACACAACATAAACTCTTTAAAGTAACGTTGGTTGGTAAAAATGTGTGCACATTTTCAAAACGCCCTTTTCATGTATTTCTTCTTTCAATTAAAAAGTACTTATGCTTACGTAATAATATCTTGATATACGATAAATCCAACATGCGGAGATGATGACACGCAATGGGTGGCATATCAAATGTAAGTGAAATTCAAGCTGGTAAAATTTATAAGATGTAGCAGTGCAGTAGTTTTACAGAAGTTCTCATTGACCCCTCTGAACTTAGGCCCATATTCATAATCAGCTGTCAAGAGTAACAGCGAGTTTGAGTTCGAATCGACTCACTTTTATGTTCGACCTGTCAAATCCATACTTAATATTGCTCTCAATCTTGATATCACTTTATAAATACGAGCCTTAGACTCGAAACTGAATCCTTCATGGATGTATGTCACATAATTAGGGTACAAAGGCGTCTCAATCAGTAGATTTTAAAGAACTGCAGAAAAAGATCACTAGTTATTTACTTCTTCTAAAATAGTCCGTATTGATAAACAGCACTTGAGACTAACAGCTAGTTTGAGTTCGTATCTGAAATGTAATTTCAGTACGATGTAACCTGTTAAATCCACGGGTCAAATCCATACTCAATATTGCTCTCAAACTTGAGGTCGCTTTATAAACACGAGCCTATAATTTCGTCTTCTTCATCTTCTATCGTGTCGATGACAAGACAACACCTTGTCTTTTTTATTCAAACTTCCCTAGTACAGTACTCCGCATAAGTCCGTGAGTATTTCTGAGTGGTTTTTTTTCTAGGAGTAGGCCATATCCATCGCTTTATCTCCACATCCCCAGACGGACCAGGTCTCATGAAGACGTTTAATTAGTATCAAACACGCGATCACATGCCCTCTTATACCCGCGGTATAAAACCCGAGTGGTTTACGTTAGTGCATACCTTCCTTGGGTCGTAAACTTACTGTAGTGAAAATACACTAAAACTAGTCAGGAGGAAATATTATTTTGAAGGCGGTGTGGGAAAATTCAAAATCTCATAATTTCTTTGTCAATGTTACTAACAAAACTGTAATTCATTGTGACTTGATACTTGATAATGATAACTAACAGCATGCAATATTATTTTATTTTATTATAAGTAGGAACACATATTAAGAAAAATGTTATGCTCAATTTTGTATAGGAAGTTGTCCAAGTGCTGTACATAAAAAAGACAACTTTTTGCTGGTACTCCGTTTATATGAAAACCTATAGAAATAAAATAATCAACTACCAACACAGTTCTTTTGGAACTGACATCAAAAACCTTTCGTATTCTTATATCATTGGAGGATTTTCCCAAATAGTAGTCAAATCGAATAATACCGACTTTGATACATCAAAATCTTCAAAGCTAGTGCAACTTTATTTCCGATTTTGGTAACTTTTCCGGGATAAACCCATATTAACACACTGCCGGAAATTTTCGGATCCAATATTGGCTTCTTTCAATACGTCCTTTTGATGTGACATTAAAGAAAAATCCCTTCCAAGTTGATACCTCCGGTATTGTTGGCCTAGTTCCACTTTGTGATCCTCCCTCGTAATTTTTATGAATGGACAGGGTTCTTTATAACCAACAAATAAGTTCAAATAAGTAGGGTTCTTCGCGCCAGGTAAAAAAACCCCCATTTAGTATAAGTACAAGAAATTGTATTGCAAAATTTACATAGTTTTATTAAAATTAGAAAAGAAGTACTTAAAAATAATTAAAAATATACGTATAACAAACATTCTCTATCTGTACTTTCTTCATAGAAATTAGGCGAAGGTTTTTTTTTTTTTTAAAAACTACTAATTTCAGTCAGACACTCTTTAGGAAATTTTACCATGGTTTAGGTACGGAACCATAGAATCAAAAATAAGATTGAGCGTGATGGAAATAATTCTTAATTCAATCTTCTTATCCACGAGTTCATTTATTTCCAAAAGTAATTCTGTAAGGCATTTTTTTCTTATTAAAATACAGGCAAAGGGAATACGCAGGGAGTTTCTATTGTTGTTAAAGGACTTTTCGCAAGGTTTACTCAGAAATCTCATTGTACTCTATGGAAGTCAAATTTCTTGAGGGCCGCACTTCATTTTCTATTAATAGATTATTTATATGCATGTTTTGTGTAGAGTAATGATATTTTTTACTTTTTTTCGTGCTCACTGTAATAGATAGATAGATAATAACTTTATTTGTTTTATAAAAATTAGCCAATCAATGGACCTAAAGAGTTAGGGCATACAATCAAATAGTAGGTAATACATCTAAGTCCATGCTAGTAATATAAACGTATAATAAAATTGTACCTGATATATCCCAAAGGGAATCATTTTGATGCACTGCCCGGTCGCTATCTTGCAAATTAACTAAGATTTCACTAAACATTGATGTTCGGTGTGCTCCGTTCGGTATATAGACGTGATTATATAGATGTTAGATACGTACGTTTTATGCTTCTTGATGCCTAACAAAAATACACCGAGATAAAAGCTACGGCAAATTTAAAACATCTAACAAAGCTACTTCCATTCTCTAATCCTGAAGCGGCGTCGTATTAAAATACAAATAAAACACTTTTATAGTGCCACCGTGCAAAATTGAATACGTCCGACCTGGGCCCCAATATAAAAGGGAAGTGATTAAAAAGAAATAACTTTTTTTTATTAAAAATCTTTTTGAAAGCCGCTCGTAATCGCGACAAGTAGAAATATGGGTGTCAGTAAAATTGTAATGGGTGCCGTAAAGGCGTCATTTGAATAGAGGAGTTACATATCAAAAAATTTCAGTGATCCGTGTTTTACGACCAGCTCGTAAACGTGTACTTAGAACCCTTAGGACAAGGGTCTTCGGCCCTCTGTTTAAAAATCTATATGGATGAGGGGAGGCCATCTTTGAGAACGCGTTATGGCTTATGGACCTTTCATTGATGTTAGGTGCACGTGTTGTTGTGGTTGAGTTCACATGAAAAAATATTGAGAATTCATTAAAATTGTTTTATTTTCCTGAGTTCAATCATTACGGTCTTGGAAACAGTAAATTTATGTGCTATTTTTTTATAGGCGATTAGATTATAGTTTGTAATAAGACGCTTCATTCACCTAATACATTTTAAAATGCTTTGAATATTATAGTTTACCTAACATGTAAAAATGTAGAGAGAAAATAAACGTTTATTATTATTATATTATTATACATCTAATTCGTTGCGGAGTTCGTTTTTACCTTTTTAAAAAGACATGTTTGTGAGGACAATAACGTTTTTAATCGAATTTCAATACCATTTTCTCCACTTTTGATTAAATTTGGGGTGTTTTTAGTTTAGATAGATGGTTATTTTTTTATCGCCACTGATCCGGCATGGATCTTCGAAAACTTAATACACCGTTTCGCCACGTCTGACAAAAGTTTTGAGGGTTATTTAAGATAGATTTGTAGGTATATTGCTGTAGTGAGAGGCTGTCAGCCCATCGCCTAAATTGCAATATACTGAAACCCTCGGATCCCTTAGCTGGTTTTTACAGGATGCCCGCGAGGAAATGCAGCTGAAACATTCTGTTTTTCTTTCGCTCCCAGTCCAGCATGGAAGAATACTCATACTCGTAATATTCTATCAAACAGACAAAAATGTTTATCCAAACTCCGAACCAGACATACGACCAAATGTTCCAATAAAATAAACAAACAAATAATTTTTATTGCCAACACGAGTTGTTTAAAAAAGTATGTTCTAATTTATAGATACGTAATGCGAGACAAAGAGGGTATAAGCGTCAATAAGACTAAAAAAATACGCAATGAAAAACATATGGCTACAGAAGCGTGAGAACATAAAGTGGCGAACAGAGCAGAGGTGGCGCCACCATTAGTAATAAATACAATGTAAACTTAAATACAAACATTTTCTCTTTATATTTTACACAACATAAATTGATTCTTCGTTTTAGAAGACAATTTATAATTAGCATCTAAGCTCTGTTTTACAAAAGTGCTTCAAGTGACCACACGTGATGGTAATTTTATGTACTGTAGAAATTCCATCATAGTTCATACTTAGAAGTACAGTTCATACATAAGACCCTTCCAGAAAAAAAAACCTGTATCCGCCCTTGGTTGTGGCAAACCGTAAAATAAAGATGTTTGAATTTCTTCTATGTTGGACTGGGAGAAAGAAAAGAACATAGAATGTGCCAGCTGCATTTCTTACCGGGCATGCTGTAAAATCCAGCTAAAGAATCCGATTTTTCTTTTAATATTGTAATTTCTGTATATTGTAATTTAGGCGATGGGCTGAGAACCTGTCACTACAGCAATATAGCTACAAATATCTTAAATAACCCTCAAAACTTTGACAGACGCGGCGGAACGACCTTTGTTTAGGTCGTTTACGCGTTTCGGGATAAAGGTGTGATTATATTATGTATGTTTGTTTGTATTTCAGATATAATTAATTTATTGCGGAAAGTGGCAGCACCTCTGCTCTGTTACCGCCTAAAAGCGAATCCGATGAAGAGACAACTGAGCTCTATTCATAAACATGTAATAAACGTATTGAACAAAAAATGGGTTCATCAAATATAACCCTGGGTAGCTTCTATCACGACTTTACTGTCCAAATAAAACCGGGTGTAAGGGACAGCGTCCCGCAAACTGATAGGGGTTGCTCAGTAAACGTAACTGAACAACCATCACCAGGATATTTTATCGGAGAAACCCCTGGGAAATGAACCCAACAAAGGACCTCAGGATCGTAAACCCATAGCTCTGAACTAGACCATGGAGGCAGTTCGAACCCAGTGAATTCTCGAGAGGTCAATGTACGAGTACCTAAAGGGTCACTAATATTGATTGGAACAGCTGTCTGAACATGCATACACACATATGATCACGCCTTTATCCCTAATGGGGTAGGCAGAGCATAAACGACCTAAACAATGGTCGTTACGCCAAGTCTGACAATGTTTTGGTTTGGTTATTTAGATATATTTGTATGTATATTGCTGTAGTGACGGGTTGTCAGCCAATCGCCTAAATTGCAATATACAGAAACCCTCGGATCGCTTAGCTGATTTTTACAGCACGCTCGGGAGTAAACGCAGCTGGTACATTCTATGTTTTTTTATCGGTCCCAGGCCAGCATGGAAGAAACAAATTTCCGAAATAAACTAGCTATTTACCTTTGTTCCAGCTGCCCTTCCTCCCGGGCATGCTGTAGAAGTCAGCAAAAGGGACTCGAGGGTTACAGTGTATTGTAATTTAGGCGATGGGCTGACAACCTGTCACTACAGCAATATATCTACAAATTTATCTTAAATTACCCTCAAAACTTTGTCAGACGTGGCGGAACGACCTTTGTTTATGTCGTTAACGCTCTGCCTACCCCATTAGGGATAAAGGCGTGATTATATGTATGTATGTATGTATGTATGTATTTACCTTAACGAGGGTCGATAACGAGACTGTCAATAATGAATTCCACCTGCCAGTCAACATACTTCAATAATTGATGCAAGCGACAGGTGATTGTAGTTACATAGGTATATATAGTCACGCCTTTATCCCTAATGAGGTAGGCAAAACGTAAACGACCTAAACAAAGGTCGTTCCGCCACGTCTGACAAAGTTTCGAGAGTTATTTACAATAAATTTGTAGGTATATTACTGTAGCGACAGGTTGTCAGTCCATCGCCTATATTGCAATATTCTAAAACCCTCGGATCCCTTAGCTGGTTTTTACAGCATGCCTGGGAGGAAATGCAGCTGACACATTATATGTTTTTCTTTCGCTCCCAGGCCAGCATGGAAGAACTGAACTTTACCCTTGAACCGTTTTGTACCTACAAAATTAACTAATTACCTAATTAGCCTTATTAGGTATGTAGGTTTATTGAAAATACTCAAATATTAAAAATACAATGGGTTGTAAAATTACGACATTTATACGGGGATGCAAATGATAGGGGTTGCTCAGTCAACGAAATTGAACAAGTATCAGCAGGAGTTTTTTTCAAGAAGTGGAAAAGATATTTTGTTTTTCTATTAAAATTGTCGAATTGTATTTTGTATGGGAATTTCGAATTTTCTCAAAACGAACTTGCATTTCTAAAATCATTACAATTAAATATATTTTTTTTATAAAATAAGGGATAACTCCAGTGAACGACTTTTTTAAGAAATACCGCGTAGTAGCGATACAAAAAAACAATATTCAATAGTCTGATTTAAATCGTTAACAATTTTTAATAAACATAGTTTGCATAAATAATTATATACAAAAGAACGACAAAAACAGATGGCATTTATTGTTGCATACACAATGAATACTCATTAGGGTAATAATTTATTCAAATGAAATCAATAACATTGAATATTCAAATTTAATCACTGACTCACTAGATATTAAGACGTAAGAGTAAGTGTGCCTTTATTTTCTTGTCACAACAAAGTAAAAAAAAAGGTTTAACACTTCAGTCCCTCATATACATAATACGTTATACTTAACAAGTTCTTGCGGGATATCAAATTAATTTGACAGTTAATTGACACAGCCTAACAGATCGTAGGATGGATAGCATGTTTAGATTATTTAACATTATTTATTTAGTTCAGTTTACATACTCACATATAATCACGCCTTTATTCTGGGATAGGCAGAGCGTAAACCGCCTCGTCTGTCAAAGTTTTGAGAGTTATTTAAAATAGATTTGTAGGTATATTGCTGTAGTGACAGGTTGTCAGCTAATCGCCTAAATTGCAATATACTAAAACCCTCGGATCCCTTAGCTGGTTTTTAGCTCATTGATTTATATGTATACTAGCGACCCGCCCCAGCTTCGCACGGAAATCATTAGTGTTTCTCTACTATATTAAGCATGTTTTATACATATAAACCTTCCTCTTGAATCACTCTATCCATTCAATGAAACCGCATCTAAGCATACATAGGGACATAGGGACAGAGAAAGCTACTTTGTTTTATACTATGTAGTGATATAAATAAAATAAATAAATTGAAATTTATGCTATTCAATTCACTGATCGATGCAATATAATTCGTTTTCTATTGAGCAAACTGATCTTTTTATTCCTAAGGAAAATAGTATGGGTAGAACAAACTATGCAAAAATATTTAAATTTTATTTAACTATTTGATTCCTTATACATGAATTACATTTGACACATGTCTTAAGAAAAAGTTGGTTTACCTTTATATTTCAAACCATTCCTATTATTACACTTTAAATCGTATCCAAGAAAGTCAATTGTTTTTTTTCTTGCCTAAAGTTACGTAAACCTTTTCTAATAAGTAATTAAGTATCTGCTTTGGATTCAATTGCATAACAATCTTATCACTTCTCTGCCAGAATTGCGAAATACATAGGGTTAATTACCATAACGCGCTGATAGCGAAACAAAGTTGTCGTTTTGATTTCCACGAATCGAAATAGGGCCGGGTCAATAATCGGCGACAATGTGTCTGTTGTATTAGTTGTTTTAGTATTATGAGCTGGGAAATATAGGAAGAAGCATAAAAAAAAAGATAATTTTGATGAGCAGATGTCAAGAGCATTAAATGAGGCAAAGCTCTCATTTCTCTCACACATCGTATTTTTTATGACCATTTGATTAGGTATCTAAAAATGTCGGAAGAAGCATAAAATATAAGATAATTTTGATGAGCAGATGTCTAGAGCATTAAATGAGGCTAAGCTCTCATTTGTCTCTCACATCGTATTTTTTATGACTGTTTGATTAGGTATCTAAAAATATAGGAAAAAGCATAAAAAATAGATTATTTTGATGAGCAGATGTCAAGGGCATTAAATGAGGCAAAGCTCTCATTTTTCTCTCACATCGTATTTTTTTATGACCATTTGATTAGGTACCTAGAAATATAGGAAGAAGCATAAAAAAATAGATTATTTTGATGAGCAGATGTCAAGAGCATTAAATGAGGCAAAGCTCTCATTTCTCTCTCACATCGTATTTTTTTATTAGCATTTGATTAGGTATCTAGATATATAGGAAGAAGCATAAAAGATACATTATTTTGATGAGCAGATGTCAAGAGCCAATTAAATTAAAATATTAAATGATGCAAAGCTCTCATTTCTCTCTCATATCGTAAATTTTGATGATCATTTTATTAGGTATCTATACCTACTAAAGCTCCAAAAACATATCACCTGAAGGACATCAATAGCAACCTAGTCACAGTACCAGATTCCGCCATCATTTGTCAGTTTGTCCATCCTACAGGTCGCAAAAAAACTTACTTCATCAGATCGATAGACTTTAGATACAAACAGACTATGTATTTATGTTCCTTTTGGATTTAACTTAATTCTGATGTGAACTAAAAACAGCTGATGACAAAATTTGTCCCTTGCCAAATGCGGACTCCAAATTACTCACTCCCAAAACTAACTCTATCCTTCCAACATCCCAGCTCTAGATCCTATATAGTTATGCAAGAGGGCGTTGATACTTTACAACGAAAACAAAACGTTCCGTTCTAAGAAACGTGCTTAGTAGGAAAACATTGGAGGTTCCATCGATCGGGCCCGATACGGGAACAAACATAGCTTGGATTGGAACGGAGCATAACTGCCATAGTTTTGAAAAATAAAGCGATTTAATTGGTACGTTTTGTAAAAGTTTTACATTCCAATAGAGAAGTTATTGATGGCGAGCGGCGGGGAATGCCCGTTTACTCCATTATGAAATTTTAAATTGAACTCATTTTTCAAACAAGTTTAAATATCAACAAACAAAATTGAAAAGTTCTTTGCATAGTGGAGTTTCTGATTGCTTTTACTAGCTAGCTCGAACTGCTCTAAGTAGGAAATTATTTTCTTGAGACAGTATTGTAATTTGATTACAAGTAATGGAAATTTAAATCAGCCTAACCCGCCTTGGGAACGTATAATCACCAATCATAAAACAATAATTATTTGTGGCCATTGAAATACCAGTTGTAAAATTATTCATTTTATTATTAAATGCACGCTATTCAATTTTAAAACATTATTTACGAAATTGGCATGCAAATTCACATGGCTACCGCAGATGCTTTTTAGGGCCTGTATATACTAGTGTTGCCGATCGATAGTGCCCTATCGATTGAACAATCATTAGCCATCGATTGTTTTCGTACTACTAAATCAATGATATTATATATAGGTAGATACGTTACCAACGCGCGAAACTCGTGCCGTCAAATGGTCCTAATTGTGACCATTTTAGGCAGTCGAGCTGCGAGCTGCGAAGTGAAATAAAAAGTTAAATTATATTCAAGGCTGCACTGATTACAAATAGCTATCTGTTTCCCTCTTACGCTTTGCCTATTTTGTGTCGCACTCAGCGTTTGTTTAGATATGCAATGTTATAAATATGTATGTATATGTGTCGCGGAACAATTAAAATGCGCGTGCAGTATGAACGTAACGTATCTTTCTTAAAATATCATTGCTACTAAATAGTATCGTAAGTTACAATAGTATCGATTGTAGTTTTTGAGCGATATAATGGATAACGAACCAACGATATTAACGATAGTATTGATTGTTTCTTATTTTCAAACAAACGATAATATGGATAGTGTCGTTGGGTATCGACACTATCGATAGTATCACACTACCGAGAGTGTAAATGATTTTAGTACAAACAATCGATTGCTGTACTATCGATTGTTTGGCAACACTAGCAGGTACACAAAGCTACGATACGACGCAAAAGATGCGATTTCGTGCGGCAAGGCGTCGTCTTCATGCAGTATGATGTACCATCAGAAAAGCGCGATGCGAATCAATTCGCAAGTTCTTGTAATGCGTCGTGTGAGTGTGATTTACATTTATATCTAAGGTTTTCTTTTCGTGTGAAATGGTCCTATTTACGTCGATATTTCAAAAATAAATAATGTAAATAATCCGCTTATAAATACTTGTACAGCCAGTTTCCAATGAGAATAAAAAGAAAACCATCATTTAATAAAACAAGTTTCACAGGTTCCAGGGTGTCTCAGGTATTTCCACGTTACTAAGGTGGGGAGGTATATTCTTTGTTTTTTTTTTACACAAACAAAGCAATAAAACGAGGGGATGGCTGTAACCCGAGTAATAGCAATGTAAGGTGGAAAGTGGAAGACTCAATTTGATAGAAAGCTCCTCCGTCTTATTGTGATCTTACTATACTAGTAACGTGAATTTCGGTGAAATAAAAGTAGGAAATTTCTTCCATGCTGGACTGGGAGCGAGAGAAAAACATAGAATGTGCCAGCTGCATTTCTAAAAATCAGTTTTTTAGTATATTGCAATTTAGGCGATGGGCTGACGACCTGTCACTACATCAATATACCTACAAATCTATCTTAAACACCCTCCAAACTTTGACAGATGTGGCGGAACGACCTTTGTTTAGTTCTGCTTACCCAATAGGGATAAAATGTATGTATGTATAAAAGTCGGAAAGAAATATTAAAAGATAAATGATTTTTTTTCATATTTCTTTCTATGTCCCATTAGGAAAGTTCTTTAGTTTCAAGAGATTAAAGTAAAGTTATGTTGGCAAGATTTAAAAAAAATATATAATCTGTACTATTTGCTACAGTACAGATTGATAGGAATCCAACAAGAATACAATAGCGAAACTGTTAAAAGCTTCTCTTATTGGGATCAGCTTTGAACCGATGCAACATTCAAACGCATAAAGCCTGCACAGGAGGCATGCAATTTTGACAGGCTTCAATTAGCCAACGTTTCACGAGCATTCTCTCCGTTCGCACATAAAATAAAGAAACGTACGACACGAGTCGAGCGAAAACCGTCAAAATTTTCAAAAATCCACAGCTGTTGCGGCGAGCTCACAGGGCCGCCATAATGCCTCACCATAAATAATCCACTATACAAAAACGCTAACCCTTCACTGCCTCTTCCTTTTACGATTCGGGGAAACGAAATAAAAAGAGGCCAAAATATGTGCGAGCCAAAACAAAAGGCATAAAACGCAAATGACAGGCCAAACAAAAAAGACGCACTATAATTTCGCATTATGTAACAGTCGGAAGAACTGGCTGGACGGGATTTGTATGCATGCAAGGTTTAAAAATAACTCAAGGTTAGCTGGAGGGTCCCTTTGTAAGAAGGTATTCAAGGTCCACCGGTTTTGCAGGATGCCGCGGCCTGTGCCGCCGTAATATATGTTGATGATGCCCTATCGATTGGAGAAAAATTATACTCCAAGGATATGCCGCGGTGCTTGTGGGGAAAAATGGCGTTTGATGAGATACCGGGGGAACATAAAACATTTGTTTTTTTTTTTGTGGAATTTTAATTTTCTTTGCAGATCATGTTTTTTTTTTTTTTTTTTTTTAATATGGGTTTGCTCTTGACTCCATGTCAAGCTAGTTAAGGATTTGTGGAAGTGTAAGTACCTACAGTATTTTGGTTGAGTACCTAACTTGATACAAGACGTATGAAACCTACCCTCCTATTTCCCATTTATAAGAAGTTTTGTTCTAAAATGACTAAAAATGCTGCAGGTATCGCTACTATGTTACTACGAAAATTGTTTCTTCGATTTATATTATATCGAATCGGACACAAGTGTTTCGATTACCGATGATTCCGTAGTGCGGAGTTTTTCTCCATCGAATAATCGATGCTTTATTAGTACTCAAATCTAAAATACGATACAATATCAATAATATTCATAGTTTTCTATTTATCTACAACAGACACGTACTTGATTCGAGTCCATAATAAATTAACTCTGTCCGTAATTTAAAGCACAGATTTAATTGCCTGTTTTTATTTCATTCTTCTTTTACATTCACTATGGGGCTTTATGGTCATAAAGGGTGTTAAATAAATAACAGTTAATATTTTATTAAATGATTTCTCATCTAAAACTAAATCCACCCATAAAAATATGATTTTGTTGTCCAATCTATTTGTTTAATTATGTGATCCAGTTTAATGTCTATTTTAAATGTTTAAGCTAGCAGCCTTAATTAAAATTATATTGTTCTTTGTTGCAGGTATCAACGAAATAAAAATCCTTTACATTCTCGTTTAAACAAAATTCAGGTCTAATTTATAATAATTGATCTTGCCTGATCTCATATAGTATCAATATCATAGTCATCATCATCATCATCAGCCTGTATCAGTCCACTGCTGGACATAGGCCTCTCCCATGGCACGCCACTCAGCTCAGTCTTCAGCCATTCTCATCCAATTTCTGCCCGCTTTCTTGCGCAGATCATCGCTCCACCTGGTTTCAGGACGTCCTACACTACGTTTGCCTTGCGGTATCCACTCTAGAACTCGTCTGCTCCAACGGCCGTCAGTTCTACGACAGATGTGACCAGCCCACTGCCACTTCAGCCTACTAATTCTCTGAGCTATGTCGGTCACTCTGGTTTTATGTCGGATAACTTCGTTTCGTATCCGATCTCTCAGAGAAACACTAAGCATAGCTCTCTCCATAGCTCGCTGTGTGACTTTAAATTTGTGGACCAGTCCCACCATAAGTGGCAGCTCCGTAAGTCATTACGGGTAGGACGCACTGATTGAAAACTTTCGTTTTCAGGCTTTGAGGTATAGGTGACGAGAAGACTTAACGAAGTTTTCCAAACGCTGCCCAGCCCAGCTGTATACGCCTCTGAATCTCCTTATCGAAGTTTTTCTTCCCTAGTTGGAACTTCTGCCCTAGGTACACATATTCGGAAACAACTTCGAGGGAGACTCCGTCCACGGCGACCGGCCCCGGATCAACGTGCTCGTTGTACATGACCTTGGTTTTATCCAAGTTCATGCGGAGGCCGATACGCTGAGACGCATCTGCTAGACTGTCCAGCATCTGTTGAAGATCCTGCAACGTTTCTGCCATAATGACAATATCGTCTGCAAATCGTAGGTGAGAGATGTGTTCGCCGTTTATATTGATGCCGCAGTCTTTCCAGTCCAGAGTCTTGAACATATCCTCCAGAGCGTTAGTAAACAGTTTCGGCGATATGACATCGCCCTGTCTTACTCCTCGACGCAAGTGGATATGTTCAGTTTCCTCGTTCTTGTACTTGAACGGTCATCGTTGCGGCTTCATATAGACATCTCATCACCTCGATGTATCGCCAGTCGACTTGGCATCGCTGCAAGGATTCCAGAACAGACCAGATTTCGACGGAGTCGAAGGCCTTCTCATAGTCCACAAAGGCTAGACACAAAGACCGATTGTACTCCTTAGTTTTCTGTACAATCAGCCGTACTGTGTGGATGTGGTCTATGGTGCCGTAACCACTTCGAAATCCGGCCTGTTCCGGAGGTTGAAATTCGTCAAGTCTTCGCGCAAGACGGTTCGTGATGACCCTTGAAAACAACTTATATACGTGACTCAGAAGCGATATAGGTCGATAGTTTCTCAGAAGAGTTTTATCACCTTTCTTGTAAAACAGGACGACGACGCTTCTGTGCCACGCATGTGAAGACGTTCTCCCAGAGAAGACGACAGTATTGAACAACTCCTGGAGCTCCCTCAGTACAGGAGTTCCACCTGCTTTAAGTAGCTCAGTCGTTATTCCGTCTTCACCTGGGGCTTTTCCATTTTTGAGTTGTTTAAGGGCCAGCGCGATCTCGTCTAAGCTAATTTCAGGCAGGTCTTCTGTGTAGTGGCGTGTAAGGGTGGCTCTGACATCCTCATCGCGACAAGAATCGGGTCGAGGTGCATGTGAGGCGTACATCTGGCTATAGAAATTCGCAACCTCCGAGAGGATCTCTGGCTTTGAGGTAACCTCAATCCCCGCAGATGTGGTCAACTTCGTCAGGTGGCTTCTTCCAAGTGACTGGACGAACACTTTTGACCCCCGGTTTCGCTCGATTGATTTTTGAATCAAGAGCGTATTGGAAGCGCGGAGGTCGCGTCGTACCAGTTTTGTGATGCGTTTATTGAGTGCCCGGTGTTCTGTCGAAGTTGACGGGGGGTTTTCCCGTCTTTCACTCATAAGGTCCAGAGTCTCTCTCGAAAGTTTAGATTTCTTGCCCGTACGCCTCATCTTGCAGAATTTTGTACCCTCTTCTCGTAGGATGTTGTGGACACCACTTCGTCGAGGTTCTGGTCCATGCCTTCTGTGGTTTCCAGCGCTGCGAATCGGTTTTCCAGTTTTAACTGGAATGGTTTGGAGCCCACAATGGTTTGAATCAGATTGGGTCGGAGCCTGGACTTCATCAGGCGAACTCTTTCACGCTTGAAGTCGATATTCAGAGTGCCTCGGACAAGTCGGTAATCTCCTCCGGTGTTAAACCTAGCAAGCACTGAGACATCTCTGAATATGCGTTTCTTGTCCGTCATGATGAAATCGATCTCATTTTTTGTGTGACCATTGGGATGACGCCACGTCCACTTCCTATGGGGCTGCTTCTTGAAAAATGAGTTCATCATAAACAGCCCCTCTTTTTCGAGGAAGTTAACGAGCGTCTGACCTCTGTCGTTTCTGCTACCAAAACCATGTGGCCCCACCGAGCATTCTCCGCTAGTTTGCGCTCCCACTTTAGCGTTGAAATCTCCCAGAACAACGCTGTAGTGGGCCCTACAGGTGTTATGTAGGGCCTTGGAGATATCCTCATAGAAGGTCTCCACTTCGTCGTCCGAGTGTCCCGCGGTCGGTGCGTACGCCTGCACAACTTTGAGGGTATACCTCTCAGTTAGCTTAAGTATTAGGTACGCTACCCTTGTCGAGACACTGGACATTTCTACAACGTTGTTAGAGAGATCTCGATGGACCAGAAACCCAACGCCGCCCTGGGAAAGCTGATCTCCCTCTCTGTAATACATAAGGTGGCCCGATTCTAGGGTTACGGTGTCCTCACCCTCTCTGCGAATTTCGCTTAGACCCAGGATGTCCCACTTTATGCATTTCAGCTCCTCCTCCAGCTGTAACATGCGTTCGTCAAGTCGCAGCGTTTGTCCGTTGTACGTAGCCAGGGTCAGTTGTTTGTGGGGTTGGCGGCCTGCCGTAGCTCGGGGATTCTGAGCAATCCCTGCCCCGCCGTAACCATGACCGCCGCCTTGATCAGGAATAGCGGGGCGGCCGAGAACTGGGGACCGTCTATTATGTAGCATTGCCATAAAAGGTTTTGCCCATAATCGCCACGCTGGGCCATGCGGGTTGGCGATCGCAGGGCGCAGCTCCTCGCACCAGTGACGCTGCTGCCCGTCCCTGGTCTTTATATCCGCTGCGCATTGGAATGGTTATACCGCCATTCTTCGGTTGCCAGAGCCTTGTTCGTTAATCAGCAGGATGTGCCACGAGCAGGAGAGGTTGGCTTGGAGCGTTGAGATGGTAGGCAAGCTCCCTTACATCCCATATAATATATATATATATATATATATATATATATATATATATATATATCGAAGTCAAGAAAAAGTGGTTTGTCTGTCAGTCTGTTTGATCCACACCAGTATGTTGCTGTTCCCTAAGTGCCTTATACAGTTAGAACATATAGATTTAGAAGACAAAGCCAGATTTTCTATTTGTTTAAGGCCAATAACTCACTACTTTAACATTTCTTTTATTTACATAAAGCAACAACCTACAACACCAATAATGCCTAAATCATAGTAATTAGTATTAATAGAAACTGAAAAAAAAATAGAATTCCGGAGATTCTCGTGCATCTCCGGAATTTATGTAGTTACAAGCTCTGCGTGTCTGTCTGTTTGTGCGTTGCTCTTTCACGCCTTAAAAGTTTATACCGATTTTGATGAAATTTGCAAAGTAGTAGCCAAACGAAATTCTATTTTTAACCTACAGCCCTATTTGTACTGGTTCTGCGCACACGATACAAAAACAATGAAAAAATGTGCGCTTGCACATTCAAGGCTGCATTCTACTAAGTCGAATATACGTAGTTGCTATCTTGAGTATACACTAAGATAGCCGTTACGTAATTTTTGACTTTTACTGCTAGATAGAGTCTTATTCCCAATTTTGAAATGTAGAATTTTTAACAACCCTGGTTTTTCTGCTTCTGTCGAGTGGGTATCGAGTCTAACAACCGTGGTAAAAAAGCACATTTCTTGTATATACTAAAAAACTGCATGCAAGAAAGTCTTGGAGTTTGAGAGTAAGGCTTACAATCTAAAAGTTCTAATAAGTTATAATTTTATAAGGCACTTGTTTTTTTGTAAAAACACTAAATTGGATATAGGCAGAGACAGTGACTGAATTCTCCATTGTTAGGTAGGTAATTTAAAGCTTATAGGATTTTGACATTTGAGTCACTAGTGAATGACCATGGTACAGGTTTCGAATATCGTGGAAATAAGCATGAAATAACCATGTTTATTTTGTATTTCTTAAAGTGATTAGAATGGAGCTCGATATGCTTCGAGCACTTTTTCAAATGGTTCGAAGACGGTTTGTACACGTTAGCAATATCAATCGCCAGATACTAAATCTCACGAAGTAGTAGTTTTAAAAATATTTACTGTGAAGTAGTAGAATTGGTGTTAGTCCTTGAAATCCCCTACAGGTGACGCTCCGGTGCACCTGCCGGTTTTATGCAGTGACCTATAAAAGTAATAATTAAGTAATTTATTCCACTACAATTATCCCCTATATGTGGGTCAAAAGGGAGGGCTATTTAGGGGTCCACACAAGTTTCATAAGAACACTATTCTAGAAATGGTAACTTTAAGGGCACTAAGTTATAGCATTATTGGTGTTGTGGGTTGTTGCTTTATGTAAATAAAAGAAATGTTAAAGTAGTGAGTTATTGGCACAGATTTACAAACTAAAGGTTTGTAAATCTGTGGTTATTGGCCTTATACAAATAGAAAATCTGGCTTTGTCTTCTAAATCTATATGTTCTAACTGTATAAGGCACTTAGGGAACAGCAACATACTGGTATGGATCAAAGAGACTGACAGACAGACCACTTTTTCTTGACTTCGGCATGTCACATGTGGACTCAATGAGTTACTTCTAGGTAATCTAAGGCATATTGCTGTGGATCCAACAGACTGACAAACAGACGATTGCTCCTTGTCCTATGTGTGCAATTTGAATCCATAAGGTACTTCGTAACCTATTGCACATGTTCATGTGTATCTGACGTATCCAACTGACTGAAAGACAGACGCTTGTCCCAGATATTTTTTGGTTGTAAAATGATATCAGGAAACATACAAGGTACAGCAACATGTTGGTGCTGATAAAACAGATTAAAAATGTTATTTTACTATTGCAATTAGGGAACCTACAGCAACGCCAATGTGTTAAGTATACACATGCCAACCTAACAGACTGACATTTGCTTCTTGTCGTAGATATTACGGCACGATGAGAAATTTTAAAACACTATATTTTTTCTTTTCCCGAAAAAAAATCCCGTTGCCAATTGATCAGATTCCTTGACAGAGCAACACCTATCATTATTCAGGATGCTGTCTCTTAAATCCGGTATAAAGGTAGTTTTCAAAATTAAAGCACAAGCAGACGTTTTATATAGAAAATTGGTAGATTTCAAGCAAACTAATAAATTGTTTAAAATGGGTTACAATGAGTAGATTTCAAGCAAATTTAAATATAATATAAATTGTTTAAAATCGGTTGCAATAAGGCTGTAGGGAAAATAAAAGATTTGGAACGAGTTGAAGAATATCAAGATAAATAGGTTCCTGTATTAATGCAATACGAATATACAGAAAGATTATAGAAGAAAAAAATATCGATAACAAACAGGAATCCATACGTCAAAACAATGCCTAGAAGAATAAAGTAAATAGAAAAATGAGAAGAATTGACAAAAGTCAGAAATCAATATCTTCGAGCATGAAAACATATTTTTAGGTAAGTATCATAAAAGAACATTAAAGGTATTTTTTTATTTTGTTGTAAAAACACTTGGTACTTTGATTGGGTTGGATTTAGGACATACTCGTAAAAGCAAAACGATGAAATGTGTTTCGGTATAATGATTTTTTTTCTACATAATGACGCTAGTTTATATGCAACAATTATTAAACATGTACCTCGTTATTGTGCATTTTTTGTGTAGTAGTAACAGGCAATCAAATCAGTTAAGTTTGTTCTTTTACAAATCAATCAATCATCAATTTTGGCAGAGCGTTTTATTATGGACTTCTGAATGTACCCCACACGGCGTAATCTTTAATAAGCATAAGTATTGTTCAGTAAATAAATGTCACACAGCATAAAACAAGATGGCCATCGCTCCTTTTAAGTTTCAACTTGAATAAGCATCAACAAAAAATATTGTCTTTTAAAAAACTACCGAAAGACCTGTATGGTATTATCTTTGGTCAATGAATCATTGTTATGTAAGATCAAAATGGTCGACGGTTGTGCAAAACAAGTTGAACATTTTACCAACTTTATTATACCTACTCTTGTTTTTTTGTTTGTACTCTTTTACAAAAGGGGTTGCGCGAAATAATAGTAATACAATATTTACATGGTAAACATTATTTCTTACTTTTCTCTTAAATATAAGTGCTGGGCACTTGTCGTAACGTTATTTATATGACGTAAAATAGCAAATACAGATTATTCTTATAATATTATAGAGTTTTGGTTATTGTACTGCAAATTTTTCGTCGCTATGTATAAAAAACTAAAACGTGACAAATATACATACATACATATAATCACGCCTTTATCCTAATGGGGTAGGCAGAGCGTAAACGACCTAAACAAAGGTCGTCCCGCCACGTCTGACAAAGTTTTGAGGGTTGTTTAAGGTAGATCTGTAGGTATATTGCTGTAGTGACAGGTTGTCAGCCCATCGCTTAAACTGCAATATACGGAAACCCTCGGATCCCTTAGCTGGTTTTTACAGCATGCTCGGGAGGAAATGCAGTTGGCACATTCTATGTTTTTCTCTTACTCCCAGTCCAGTATGGAAGTAAATAAATACACCAAATATACTCCTACGCTAATCTAATGAATTTGCTCATCGTTATTCATCAGGCAACATTCGGAAAGCACTACCATTGTATCCTTCTTACTTTGTAAGCATGTAAAGGAAATGTGACAACATGTACGGAACCTCAGATATAAGAATGAAGTCTCACAAAGCGAATTCTTGACCAATATAATGTTTTTGTTGTTTTTATTTAACACATCCTGACCGGTGGAGGGAAATAGGGGACTTATGCAAAACATCACAACTTAGTTTTTATTTTTTTGTATTTTACCATACATACCTAATACCTAACCATACAATTACAAGTATGGAATTGTTAATTTATAAACTGTTAATAGGAGTGTTAGGAGGTTTTACGACAATATTTATTTGCTCTATGTCATTTCAAAGGTCATTGGTGCAAAAAAATAAAATACCTACAATAACTAAAGGGTAGGTATGTAAATCAAACATATTATTACAAGTATAGCTAATAAGAATAAAATCCATCTTACGTACCTAAGTAATCGTAAGAATAATAAAAATAGTAAGGAAAAGTTGGACCATCAAAAGTTTTTCTTTGTCTCTACATTACCGACCATAACGAATTAATCACAAAAAAATAACGAATGGCGGAATAGGACATTTAGCATTATAATATCAGAATACACTTTCTTTCAATCTCAACTTTTCTCATGATTCGTCCAGTTTACGGCAAATTGCGTATTTAATGCACCATTATTAAAATATTCAATGGTCGTTCAGGAGGTCACGCAGATGTGCGGAGAACAGACAAAAGCCTCATAATAATATTGCTGGGACTTGTTTTTGAGACGCAGTTCCTTTACCAACATACATAACCACGAAAACAAGACACCGAAATCAAACGATTGCCCGAAAATACGCTTTAACCCTTCGATATAGAAGACGATTTTGTAAATTTTGGGTTTGGCGAACGGCAAAGTTATCCTTGCCGCGATATAATTCGGCTGGTGTTCGATACACGTGTTCCTTTGAGTTCCCCTTGGTCGTAATGAAATGCACCTATCACCTGGCAGTAAGGTACAATTTTCAACGCAGACGCTTCACCTTGAGCTTAACGTATTCCTTCTGTTGAAAGGATAAGGTTGAAGTTTGAGGATGAAGTGAAGATCTTGTGTGGTGGTGTGTATGCGAGTGGAAATAAAATTGGGTCACACATTGCGCCATAGTTTCTTTATTTCTTTATCCTGCGGAGTACTCGGCCCTCTTTAACCGGTTTTCAAAGACTGATTGTGGGTCTTTCTTTGGATATGCCTATAATGGGGATAACACGTGCGCTATTTATGCTAAGTATAGAGGAATTCACGTGAATGGGTGAACGAGTTTTGATAATGAATTATGAGAAGAAGTGTAATTTCAATAGGAGACCGGGGGCACTTCACAACACAAGCATAACAGATTTATAAATAAGGACCTACCTACAACTTTTTCATGCCTATCAGATCTCGTAAAATCTGCTTTAAAACTAGGCAAATGTTGTATTCGAATTTTTGATTATTTCTTTAGGTGTAGAGATGTAGGGAAAAACAACATTCCTACCTACGCCAATCTACCTACATACGGGGTGTAAGGGACAGCGTCCCGAAAACTGATAGGGGTTGCTTAGTCAACGACAGTGAACAACTATTAGCAGGATTTATTTCAGGAAGTAAAAAAAATGGTTTTTCGCTATAAAATGTTCAGCACGATGAGACACTTTGTATGGAAAAGCCATTTTTATTTTTATTTCCTGAAAAAAAAACCAGCTGATATTTGTTCAGTGTCATTGACTGAGCAACCCCTATCAGTTTGCGGGACGCTGACACCTGGTTAAGATAGACTTTTAATTATTGCTGTATTTTATTATTTTGATTTTATTAAAGTAGGTATTTGGTATAGTTAAGTAAGTAAAAGAAAGAAAATCTTTGATTCAGTTAGGTTTGCAGCAGTTTAATCTACATTAATATTATTTTGTAACATTGTACCTATCTATCTTACATTGTAAGAAAGGAATATTCTGCTCATCACATGAATAAACACGATTCATTCATACATAAACCTATAACTACAATCTAGTAACTACCAAGGTAAGGGTAGGTACCTACTGTAGTTGCTAGGTATTTTATAAACAGTCGTTGTTATTATTTTCAAAGTTTCGTGATAGGTTATTCCCAGGAATGATAAAGGTTAATTTGGCATAACATAGGTACAAAACCAAGGTGTAAGTTGGACGTTTTTTTATTCAATTTTGTTGATTAGCAAAGCTAATGAAGTAAAAAAATGCATTAAAACCTATCTTAGGTACCTACTACCTACGGCATATAAAAAATCAAAACTAGGAAAAGTCAGAAGGTTGTTTATATGAAACTTCAAAATTTCCTCATAGGTTGGCCAAAATCAAATCAAATCAAATCAAAATCAATTGAAAGGATAGTCCTGCCTACCTTACCTAGATATCACAAGTTTTGCTTCTATGCCGGAGAATCTATCCTGGCTAACTTTGTTGTTGGTGTTGCAACAACCTTATTTAACAATTTATTGTACACAAAAAACATCATAAACACAGGACATAAAAAACAAAGACACAACAGGCACTGCTTATTTCTAAAAAATAAATTTCTGACACACCTACAGAAGTGATAATTTTAACGATACGCGGATAAAACGTGCAAGCCTTGTTGCTCTGCGACGAAATTATTTTCTTTAGGTAGATAAGTGTATAAAGCGTGATTGTTTTTCTTCCGCAACCACTACTCTGGCAGTAGTTACTTTACCTACCTACTCATCTGCAGAATTTCTTACAGGTATCCTGAGTCTTCTAGGTAAACCAATCATGGATGGTGTTGGTGGTGGCGGCTGGTGGTTTTTACTTTTTCAAGTCACCCGCCACCCGCTGTCGCTACCGCTCCCGCTTCCGCGCGAAAGTGAAAATTCGTGCAGCACTTTCTCCCCACCCAGCGGCGGCTGCAGCCCCGCCTTGCTTGCTGCACCCCTGCGCGCCCCGCCCCGCTCGCCCCGCGCGGCGCAAGGTCAGCCCCCCGCGCGCCCCGCATCGCCCCGCGGCCTGCAAGCAGCGGCGGCGCGGAGTGCGGCGACGCGCTGCGCTCTTGAAATTTCGCTTTCGTTCACTCGCCGGTTATTAGTCGGCCGCGCGCGCTCCGGCGAGCATGTCTTTCGCGTGACGCGCTCCTTACCTCGCGCACGTTCGATTTCGTTAGTCGATCGTCATGGCCCCGCGCCGCCAAGTTACCGGCGAACGGGAACCGGACGACACCAGAGGGTGCTGCGTGCCCGGCGAGTGCCTCCGCCCCCGGGAAGCAGTGCGCATCGAAGACGCAATCCGCGTGATATGCAACAACGAAGCGTGCGCTGCCGGCCGGTACATGCACCGCGAATGTTTCGAGCAATGGGAAATTGGAGTCCTCGCTTATCTCAAATCTTGCGGCAGGGCTAGGTCCTGGTCGGAGAGGCAGAGGCACCAGAATTTATGGACGAAGAAGGGTTATGATTTGGCCTTCAAGGCTTGCGGTTGCCGATGCGGGCGAGGGCATTTGAAGAAGGACTTGGACTGGTTGCCGCCGGGTGCTGGGGTGCGGGCCGATGAGGAGAAGAAGCGGCGCCGCCGGACGCGGTCCGGGAAGACGCCGGTGTCCGACGGGCGGTCTCGGGCCTTCAGTTTATCCAGCTCGGGCTCCTGCTCGCCGCCGTCTGCGTCTTCGGAGCCGTCAGCCAGCCCCACACACGCGCCTCACACCTTGTCACTCGCCAAGAGAAACTCCAAACCGGAAATCGTCTCCGACAGAATCAGGTATGTTCATTTTCTACTCCAACAAGATTTTACTTAGGTATTATTTTATCAAGTTCTTACTCAGTTCTTTCTTATGTATCTACCTACCCTAAAGATAACTTTCTAATTTCTGAGTTCTGACGGACTTGCGTATTAATTTGAACTCTCAATATTAATAAAATGATACCTAAAATAACAGCGAATGTCTAAAATTAGCTACAACTAGATTCCTATTCGAATTAAAAATACCTACCGCGATGCTGCTGTGTTTTGCCGGCCGGCAACTGATAAGATAAAAATTGTTGTGTTGGTTTGGTTATGCTATTATGCAATATAACCAACCGGGCTTGTTGCAAAATGTTTTTATAGTCGTATAATGGTCGTATAAGCTCTGGTATAAGTCATCATCATCATCTGCCCACTTGTCTCCTACGTGCTGCGTAAATAGTTGCATAGAACCAGCTCGAACGGCGTTTATTTACCTACGATAACAGCCATATTGATTCTTCTAGCTTTATTTTTATGTTGACTTACATACTAGGTGCATTGATAACATCACGCTTTTAATTTTTAGGAACAGGGTAAGGTAAGGAACATCAGCGGCATATCGGCCGTTTTAATTGCATCTAAAAAAAAATGGTTATAGATTTATGCACAATGTATATTTATTTTAAATAATTGCTGAAGCAAGCCCATCTCGTAAATTTTATTTAGGTTTTACTAGCCTAAACTTTCTGCTACTTTTCTGGCTGTCATGGTAACTATGTCCAGGAAGAGAAACTGCTGGTATATTCTATGTTTTTTTTTATCCCAGCCAAGTTGATGTTACCAATTTAGTGTTAACACGTTTTCTGCCGCACCCTCGGCTCGGTTCTCTTGTTTATTGTGAGTGGCCCTACAAGAACCAGTTTGGAGAGCGGTCTGACCGGCCGGCGTTTGGTTAGCCAACGTCTCATGTCGTATTGTTGATAATCTTCGAGACACCTACACATGCTGTATTTTTTTTAAATGTTATTATTGACGGCAGCATTCGAAAATTGAAAAGTAATAGTTGGGTTGCCAGGATAAAAAAGATTTTTTTAAACCATTGATTTCTTATTTTAAGACGTAACATTTTGTATTTAAAATGTGGTATTTAAATAAGCTAGTCCCCATACTACAACTTTGGCTTAGTATGGCTCTGTATAGATTCGGACTTACAGTTTGATAAAATAAATTTTCATGATTTATTTTCTATCACATTTTATGTTGTTATGTACCTATCATAATATTTCTACCTAGCTAGAGCTAGCTAAGTTCTAGGTAACCTATCTCACATTCATTTATGAATATTCCACACTATGTTAATGTAAACTTTGAGTCATGTAGTGGAAGGAAGTTGTGTCTATCAATAAGTTATTCTTACACAACATTGAGTAAATTACAATTACTGTTGGTTAAACTTTAGATCATAATCTAAAATAAAAAATAGCTTTCTGTAGGACCTCTCACTTTATATCAAAATTAGTATGTAACCTTGGAAAAAAATCATCAATAATCGTATCTAGGTATATCTTGTTCAAAATTTGAGTTGGTCTTGTTCTTCTTAGCGAGTGGATTCTCGAGTTGGTTTGACTTTGGCTTCACAAAGTTAGGTTAGGCTACAATACCTACGTAACCAAAGACGAAAACAGACACACCCATTTTTGGTGCTAACCAAAAATGCATTGGTAATAAAATAACGATTTAGCCGCTAAATAAAATAAATACCTACCTAGTTGGATTAGGATCTACCTACCTAGACTACCTTATGCCAACTGATGCAACATATACGAATGACCTAAACAAAGCGGCCCACAATATTTTAACTCATAACTTCCATGCTGGACTAGAAGTGAGATAAAAACATAGAATGCCTGCTGCATTTCCTTTCGGGCATGCTGAAAAACCAACTAAGGGATCCGATTTAGGCGATGGGCTGACAACCTGTCACTACAGCAATATATCTACAAATATATCTTAAATAACCCTCAAAATTTCGTCAGACGTGGCGGAACGACCTTTGTTTAGGTCGTTTACGGTCTGCCTACCCTGTTAGAGATACGGGCGTGATTATATGTATGCAATCGTACAGCCTAGTTGGCAGTGTACCTGCCAGCTATGCAGAGGGTCCCGATTCGATTCTCGGCCATGGCAGAAATTTGAATGATAAGTTTAAATGTCTGTTTCTGGGTCTGGGTGTTCTTTGTGGTTGTTTCTGTGGCACCCCGATACAGGGAATCCTAGTGGAGGCTATGAGTGTGTTTTTTTTTTATTAACTGACAGTGCCAAAAATTGGAGCCCTACAAATGCAATTAAGGTTCCCGCCGCAACGGTCTACCGCTCACCTGGTTTCCGGTGGCTGATGCGCTAAAAGTGCGTTTTCCCGAAATTGCAGCTGCGCCACTTCGCTTCGAAAGTGCGGTTTCTTCCCTGAAAAAAACCGTTAGGCAAAGGGGTAAATTATACAGCCAAAATATTATTTGGGGAAATGCTTTTTTTGGAACAAAGAATTACAATGAAAGTGGAAAGTTGATTGAAAATAAATCGAATACATAATATACCTACTAAAGCTTTGTTGTGATAATGATATTTTTATTAAACACAAACTGTTTGTAAATAACATTCTAGAAATTTTATATACCTATTTAGGTGCTCACGGTCAATCAAGCTTTAGATAAAAGGCTGACTTGGTGGTAGGCGTGTAATCTAATCTTACTAGATAAAAAAATACTGTTTTGAATGTACCTACGTACTAAAATATGACTAAATTGCATACATATTTTTTAAGTTAACTGTGCATTCGCTTAATTTATACCTAAGTAAGGTAGGTACATACTTTATAGGTACCTAGTTACGTTTCATTTCACGCAGATTTTCTTTATCGAGAATAAATCAAAACAACAATCGGTCTACCTCAACCGATACCTTATAGCACATTTTAGACTGCGTAAAAACATCCGATAAGAGAAAAAAAATTGAAATAGTAGAACCGTGTCTAAGCAATCTGTGTAGGTGAGGTTAGTTATAACGTTTGAGATTGCTATTTTAGTGGGTTGATAACAGCATCGTTATACATTGCTGTTTTACTACCAGATTATTCCTGCAATCATAGCAATAAGCAGAAATGAAAATCAACAGAATGCATACCTACGAGCTACTGTGTCGCCTTCTAGGCCGCGTATGTTTGTAAACCTTTTATGACGTCCGTTGATTCTGTTAATTCTGACTTGACCCAAAAAGTGATCTCAAAAATAGCCTCAAGGACTCTACGGATATGGCTATTTTAATTTGTTATTTATTTTTCTGATCTAAGTAACAGGAAAACAAATTTATGTCTGGTGTTACCTATTCTGTTGAAAGAAATATCAAGATAAACACCTGTTTAAATGTCAATACTGAAGCACTTGAGACTACACAAACTGAAGTTATGCACATGACTACAAAAACATACCTAATAATTTTACTTTTAATTTCGAATTCTTAATTCAAATTCATGTGCTGTTCCGTCGTTTATCTTTTTACTTTTTTATTCGAAACTGGCCGTCAACATTTTTAACTTTTGAAGATCGCATGTCGGACGTACACGTATCGAATGAACATGGAATTACTATCAAGATTTAATAAGGTACTTGGTATGCGAACATGTGTTTGCCCACTGTCATACACTATTGTATGAAATAGGGCCTATTAGATCTGTATGTATGAACTTATGGCCTCATTTGCTTATTAATTTATTGTAAACTTTACGATCCAAGCCTGTGTGTCATACAAAATGCCAGACAAACGCAATTGGGATGAATTTACTGTTATTGAACTTGGCAATGCAATCAACATTCGATCGGAAAGTATTTTGCAAACGTAAAATGGAAATAAATGTCATTAATGTACATTCATTTTGCTTTTATATTCCGGTACTACCATTGCACTGTTTGTTTGTAATTTTTGGATGAACCTGTTCAAAACAAGTTTAAAAAAATATATATTATTGAAATGAAGTAGAGGTTCTAATGTTAGCAAAGGAAATTGCTATGGCAATAAGGCTGTTTAGATTCTGCTCGTGCCTTCAACATCGCTTCGCAGACACATTAGGCTCCTTTTATGAATTTAATAAATCAGTGGCCAGAAATAGAACGAAAATTTTACCCTAAAGACAACTTTACATATTATTTTATTGCATCCGTTCGAAAAGACTGACGAAAAAAATATATATTAAGAAACATGCATTGAGTACCTATTGTGTATGAAAAACCAAACAAAGGATGACAACTAAAATTGTGGATGTACTTGTTTCGTCTTTGAGAAAAGTTGTTCAGTTTTAATTAAACTACGAAAATTTACACGCTATGAAAAATTGTAGCGGCTAATTAAAACCATTGACTATAACCTATTGCGTATGAAAAACCAAACAAAGGATGACAACTAAAATTGTGGACGTACTTGTTTCGTCTTTGAGAAAAGTTGTTCAGTTTTAATTAAACTACGAAATTTTACAGGCTATAATTAATATAGCGGCTATTTTAAACCATTGACTATAACAATTCACCTTTAATCGTAAAATAAAATAAAATCGTGCTCCAAAAATCTTTTCAAAATGGCCTTAGCCTACTTTTAACTTAATTCACAAAAACCACACAATATTTTTTACAATTTATCTATGGCCGGTATAAGGAAGTATTTAAAAAGAATGTAAAAAATGCCCGAACAATTTATTAAAAAAATGTTCTACCAAATGATGTCTGCGGGGCGATTGTGTTTCGTGACTCATAAATAACAAAAAACTTCACTATGTAATACCATTTAAAAAAAAAAAAGAATATTTGACCTATTACAAAAAAAATTGGCTTTGGAGAAAAAAAACATTTGGTTAGTATCAATATCGAATAGTGTCAGAGCTTTTTTGTAGCTAATGTCAGCATACTGTTTCTTTTTCTGACGAAATAGCGAAAGAATTCACGACTACACAATATAAACAGTTATCAGAGCTTTTTTTATTAATTGAGTAATATATATCCACAGAAAACTCGTTTCTTTAATTAACAGAAATTGTTGACATTTAATGTTCAAAAATAGTAAAAAACATAAGAGATCTTGTTTACGTAACGAAAATTATCATGTAGATAATTTATTCTAATAACGGCCATACAAACTGGTTTAATTTATTCGAAAATCGAATCGGTAGGCGTGTCACGCAAAAAAATACATCTTTATTGTTTATGATCACGGTTCGCGGTATCGCGAAATCATCAAAATAGTTCATGATTAATTTCTTTAGGAAGGGAGGGTAATATAGTAAGTTTTTTTATGAAACAAAAACTCTGCTCACGTTCGTAGTGGCCTTGAAACGAGCCCACAGCGCAAACACGAGACTGTTAAGGGGAAGACACAGCGTTCAGCATTTTTTTTTGTACGACGGAATTTGAAGGAGCAAAGTTGTTCAAAAGATCAACATGTTTTTGTACTTATTGTTGTAGCATTCAGGCTTTAATACATAGACATATGGCCAATCTTATTGCTGCTTCCACATTATTAAAACGTAGTTTTATTTCTCAATCGATATAAAAAAAAACAATATAAAAAAAGAAAGTGTGATACTAGTGTAAAGCCCTACCACAAGGTCTTCATCTAGAATCGCACGTTATAAACTGATAGGTCGTCAGAGGAATATTAAACAGTTTGGGAATCGTGACCCTCGTCTTGTTTACGATTTTAATTATCTGCAGGCTATAGAGAACACAGTTTATTGGACATTTTATTGCTTTAGACTTATTGAAGGCTAAGGCTAAATATTGTTAAGCTTCGTTCTCAAAATATCATGTCCAATAGATTTAAAGGACAGGTTCACGTCTTTTCTCAAAGACATATAATCATACATACATATAATCACGCCTTTATCCCTAATGGGATAGGCAGAGCGTAAACTACCTAAACATAGGTCGTTCCGCCACGTCTGACAAAGTTTTGAGGGTTATTTAAGATAGATTTGTGGGTATATTGCTGCAGTGAAAGGTTCTCAGCCCATCGCCTAAATTACAATATATATTAACCCTCGGATCCTTCAGCTGGTTTTTACAGCATGCCCGGGAGGAAATGCAGTTGGCATATTCTATGTTTTTCTCTCGCTCCCAGCAGCATGGAAGATTTTTCTCAAATTCGAAGTAATTTATGTCGACGACTTTTTTATATTTGTAAATAACAGAAAAATCTCAATCAGAACGGACCTAGTGGGCGCCTTTAGTTGTCTTCTTTATAAGGGCGTAGATTGCGTGTAGCCCGGTGACTCTTTCAAATCACTATGCTCAAAAGAAAATTGGCCATTACAAAAATAAATAGAAAATAGAATATAGAATAGAAAATATTTATTTGCCACCAAATTACAAATATTAACATTTTAAAAGTTACAAATGTGTTCTTAAGCGACAAAAGGGTCACGCTCAGTATTAATGCTATGGAGATGTAAAACACCGCCACAGCGCTGATCTTCCGCGTAACCGAGAAATAAATATAAATTGATCTTATAATTCTAAAAAAGATTAAAGCTCGTATTTATAAAGCAATTTCAAGATTGAGAGCGATATTAAGTATGGATGTGACAAACTACATTGTACTAAAATGACATGAAAGACGGAGGGCACGTTGACCCGTTGGTCCCGCTAGCTGCTTTGTTAGGGGTCGTTAAACAAACCATGTGAGAGGCCTATTAGTAACAGGCGGTTTAAAACTCGGACTCCAGGGTTCATCGATTGATCGATTAAAAACCTATACGACAAGAAGAAGAAGACTGACATTTCTGATACGAACTCAAACTCGCTGTCAGTCTCAACTGCAGATTATAAATATAGGCGTAAGAGATTAAAAGAGAATTCGACGTCCAAAAAACGACTAATTCTCAAGATGAAGATAGATAGATAGATAAAACCTTTATTTCATTTCCAACACGACATACCATAACAAAAAAAAAAGGAAAATGTATACAGTTAAATGACAAAATCAAAAATTAACATACGATAAATTTAAAACAAACTATAGACTAGAGCTTAACTAATTATTAACTAACATTTATAAGTTGAAGAACAACGCCTTAACAGTCTGAGGCGCGACCAGTGAGTCAGTCGCCAGTGGCGCGGAAACTCGATGAGGGGAGGCCAGAAGGGGTATCACTGACCATATGCAGACGATTGTAGGGCAAGAGAAGCTCCATGATGTTTACCTCTTGCCCTATATCTCAAACATATCTTTCGGGGGCAGGCAGAAAGCGTCAACGGCCTGTGTGAGATGCAGCTTACATATTCTATGTTTTGCTATCTCTCCAAGTTCAGCATGGAAGAATAGTCCAGAGGAAACTAGCAGGATTAACATAAATTTAATTGGTGAAATTGTATTGACATTTTCAGCTGTTACTTCATTTTATCATTTTACATTTGATTTCAGATCATTTAGTTTTGACATTGTGCTTTATTATGTATTATTTTGACATTAGCTATTGCTACATTTTGGTTTATTTTATTACTTTGTTTGAAATGTTTTAATTAATTTTATGGACATTTTTATTATTTTTAGAATGTAATTATGAAATTGATAATATGATATAAATAAATCCAATCTAATCTAAGATAAAGTAGTAGGAATTTAATATAGTCTTACGTATTGGAGATTGGCAGTCGATAAGTATTGGAGATTTTGCTCTGTGGAGATCTATGGTCGCTACAAATCATCAGAGAGTGGACCTATGTCCAGGTTAATGACTGCCAGCAATTGGCTCAGCGTTGCAATTGAATAACGCTATAGAACTTTCAACAGAACCGAACTATTCCTGTCCAATTTATTGCCATTAGTTCTTCATGCTGGACTGGGAGCGAGAGAAAAACATAGAATGTGCCAGCGCATTTCCTCCCGGGCATGCTGTAAAAAACAGCTAAGGGATTCGAGGGTTTCTGTATATTGCAATTTAGGCGATAGGCTGACAACAGGTCTGTCTTAAATAACCCTCAAAACTTCGTTAGACATGGCGGAACGATCTTTGTTTAGGTCGTTTACGCTCTGCCTACCCCATAAGGGATTAAGACGTGATTATATGTATTTATAGTTTCCAACAGAACGGCAATATTCCTGTCTACTTTATTGACATTAGATCTAAATAAGATCTCGAAATCTCACAACTCCGCTATAAACTATAAAATTTCCCAGTAAATCCGCATATTACCGAGAAATGAGGTTTATTGCTCATCTCTACAATAAATGTCGTAATTTCTAAAGCGGTCGCAATTGTTTGAAAGTCGAGTTTCCCGCCAGTCTGCCATTTCCGTTCCCAGGCTGTGCAAGGTTGTTAGTGCAGTTTTTGGGGCGTGAGCGTAGCCACAGCGCATGCCCGCGAAACCACCGATGCACCAAACCAAAACTCAATCCCCCCACTCATCACGCACGCATCTTTAAAATAAATAAAAAAACCTAGTCCAGCCTCCGTAGTCTATAGTGGTCTGAACCATAGGTACTTGATCCAGAGGTCATGAAGTCGATTACCATGTGGGGAACACACAGGATATCTACTCTATTACTACGACAAGCAGGCGGAATTACCTGGTCGCTGTCTTTGATAGTGGTCGTTACACAAACTAAGTCAGGGGTCTAATCACTCAGTTGAGCTACCAGTGGTTTGAAAAGTTTGGCACCAGGGTATTGTTTGACTCGAAAACCTACTGAATAACAAGATGCACCAAACCAAAACTTAAACCTCCGCACACATATCACGCACGCATCTTTTAAAAACTAGTCCTTCCACTGTCACGAACCCATTGTGCCTCGACCTTGTATCAATTTTTGGACTACAATACCCCGCACCTTCAAAAACTCCGCTTAGTCGAGACAATGCTGTGTTTTTACATTTGTAATGCTTAAAAAGTGCCGTGTCGCGTCATTTTACTTGCAAATTCCCGTGATTATGCATAGTGGAGTCGGGCGAAGATGTATTTACGCGTGCATTGTATGCATTGTGGTGTTTGTGTGCCGTGTGGGCACGCAGCGTGTCCCGATTTAATACGGCACACTACAGCACGAACGGCCCCCTCGCCTGGCGAACAACCGACGCCAACGTTCAGTTTCACGCGATAATGTCTCCAAATGATCGATGCAACCCGCAGATGCACTTTGCACGAAAACATTAAAGGCGTTTGCACGTTCTGCGTCCTCGTCTTGGCTTTTACATACATACATGCACACATATGATCACGTCTTTATCCCTAATGGGGTAGGCAGAGCGTAAACGACCTAATCAAAAGTCGTTCCGCCACGTCTGACATAGTTTTGAAGGTTATTTAAGATGGATTTGTACGTATATTGCTGAAGTGACAGGTTGTCAGCCCGTCGCCTAAACTGCAATATTCTGAAACCCTCGGATCCCTTAGCTGGTTTTTACAGCATGCTCGGGAGGAAATGCAGCTGGCTGATTCAATGTTTTTCTCTCACTCCCAGTCCAGCATGGAAGTACTCGTAACTCTTGGCTTTTAACTTCCACTAAATTATATATTCGCTTGTCTGAATTCTTTGGAGTGAATTATGGCAGCGATTCTGTTACGGTATAAAGATATAATTGAACATATTTTATCGTCACCCCACGTACATGGTCAAGTCAGTTAAGTTCATTACGCAGTCGGGCGGCGGAGCGACGACAATTCAGAGCGAACTATGCATAATTCAGCCATTAATTCTCAAAATGACTCTTGGAAGTTCTGCGTTCGCCAGACTGGCTGCCCATCGCTGTAATATGTATGCGTCAGCTTTGGATGCAACTTGGACCACTTGTAGTTTGAAATGGCTGATACAGGCAGCAGCAGTTTGAAACTCATCATCATTGCCCTAGCCTTATCCCGTATCGCACGGGGTCGGCTACCTAATCTAGGGGATTGAACGAGGGAACTGGTTTTTACACAGAGCGACTGCCATCTAACCTCCGCAACCCAGAAGGGAAACCAGACCCAATCCTAGATTAGGTCAGAGTTTTTAAGCCGCCAATGCTTGGCACTGGCCTCTGACATGGCTTAACGACTAATATCTACGGTATTAAACGATATTAACCGGGACCAACGGCTTAACGTGCATTCCGAAGCACGGACAGCAGTTTGAAACTCATCATCCAATAAAAAAAAATAGTCCTCCCTAACGATTTTCATTGACGGCGGTTCGTCTTCCAAATATCTACCAACTGCTCGGGGCTTAGTTTTTAGTGCCCAAGTGTTTGCACAACACTCACTCTCTATTCCATCAATTCCTTATTCTGATGAAACAGACTAACCGACACGACCAGACATGAATCAGGTGCAAATCCGACTATTTACATGCTCATGGATCCCGCATTCAATGTCGTAACCAAACTAGGAACAACAATACAAAGTTGTTGTTCTTTGCCGGGAATCGAACCCAGGCCTTCTCATGGCTCAGACCACTAGAGGATGGATGCAGTTTTGTCCAATAAAAGTGCGCTTGGCAACAGGCAAATTGGCCGCCGCTACTTGGGCGTCGCCGGCCATTACGCGGCTCAAACGCATCCGACGCAGCGGCCGATTCAAAAACGAACTAAACAAACCCGTGAACTGCGGGGAGAGAAAGTTCGGGCGGTTCGGGTAGGTTCAGGGCCGCAGGATGGCTATTTGCGTCGCGCGGCGGGCGATCCACGGTGCAATTAAATTTGTGAGCGAAGCTTTATGTTCCCGAACTAAAATAAGGCGTCGCGCCGTTGCCGTGCCGTGTCCACAACAACGCAACAGAACGCAACACTTTCCTTAGTTGCATGTTTCACACACACTTGATGGTGCATTCATTTGGGCAGGCGATCCATGGTATAATTAAATTTGTCGTGTAGATTTCGAGTCTATCAACCCAATCAGCCCTGGTGTCAGTTTTTCAAACCACCTAGTTACACAGCTATTAGGCCTCTAACTCTGACATGTTTTGTGTAACTGGTTGTGCGTAACGTGCCCTCCGTTGTTTTGTAATGATAACCAGGTGATTCAGCCTGGTTTGTCCTAACCAAACTGAAAATCTCACAAAGTGATATATCAACTTTACGTCGTAATCGAACCCGGGACCTCCGGATAAAGAGCTCATGGCTCGGACCACGAGACCACTGAGGCAACGAAACTACTTTTCTTAGTTGCATGTTTCACACTTTCGAAGGTGCATATATTGATGATTTGTCGATATCTTGCGGTGCGTGAGTGTTAATTGACAGAATTAAGTTGACGTGAAAATTTACTTCACTGCGCTGAAATTCTTGGCAAACAGCTACTGTTCAAATTGCTCACCACATGAGCCATTTACATTAATGCTAGACAGTATTTGATATATATTAATACAATCGCTAAAGCCTACGTCGACAGCGATGACAAAACCGGCTTAATGTAAATCAATTTGTATTGTAAACGTGTCGTAGGATGATTTGATAATCCGGATTTTCGCGAAACCGAACGCGAAGATATTGGGACAACCCGTATAAATTAGACAATGGCGAAAACATACAATACATACATACATACACAAATCTTACTGAAAAAAGTAAGTAAGTAAGTAGGTAAAAGATAGGTGTTTAGCAAAAATCTCGTTGTTGGTAGTGTAGTAACAGTAGATAGGCATCCTTAATTCTTATTGGCTATTTATATTTGCTTACTGACCCAATCTTTTTAAGATTGGTCAAAAACATGCTTGAACGATTGACATTTAAATCGTCAACCAATCATATGTCTCATTCTGGGCCCTCCGACCGGCCAATTAAAGTTCTTATCGAATAATTCCCACGTTTCGTTAACCATTACAAAATTATCCGTGTTTTCGCAATATTGCTAGGATTTTCATAAAATATTGAATTAAATCATGCTGCGACATGAGCAAACCGAAATTGTAATAGAATTTGATACTGGCACTAAATTGGCATTAGTTGGAATTCCGTGGTGTTGCACCATAAGCAAAGATCATTGGTTCAATCGCCTCCATTGTTCTAAAGGTTACAAAGACTACTGTTACAGAAATAGAAACATACATATAATCACGCCTATATCCCTAATCGGTAGGTAGAGCCTAAACGACCTAAACAAAGGTCGCTCTGCCACGTCTGACAAAGTGTTGAGAGTTGTTTAAGGTAGATTTGTAGGTATATTGCTGTAGTGACAGGTTGTCAGCCCATCGCCTAAATTGCAATTTACTGAAACCCGACCCTCGGAACCCTATGCTGATTTTTACAGCATGCCCGGGAGGAAATGCAGCTGGCACATTCTATGTTTGGTTTTCGCTCCCAGACCAGGATGCAAATAGAAAACTGACGATTTAATCGTATCTAATACTACAAATGCGATGTGATGTTTCTTGGTACTTGAAACATAAAACAATTGGCGGTTCGATATCAAAGTATCAAGTTTCGTGTTCGTATTGCTTTCTGTGCCTCGAGCGAACATTACTGCAATTTATTCGCTTGTCATACAAGCACTTTCCATGGGAAGAATAAATCCGAGCTTTGTAGCAAAATAACAAATAGTACCTTTAGAATGGTACGAAATGAAACTTTGTAAGGAGACAGTCGACAAAGGGATACGTAATACCTGCTATTTCAAAAGACTAAGAGCTATCATTTCTAGAGATAGTTCTTATCTAGTTCAATGGCCATCCTGCTGAGATTTAATATATTAAGAGCGTACTAGAATACGTGAGAGCCCGATGGTGTAGTGGATAGGGCCGCTGCCTCCTGAGCGGGAGGTCGTGGTTCGAAGCGCATTACGTACCAATGTTTTTCGGTTTTCGAATTTCATATGTACGTTTACTCAATGCTTTTTCCGTGCTCGGGAGAGACGTTAAGCCGTTGGTCAAAAAATGATATAAAAGCATCCTGAAGGCTGCAAATCTGCCCATGAAACTGAACACCTTTTCCCAAGGAATATAGGTTGTCGAAATATGAAAATAAAAGAATTTGCTCTCTCATACCAAATGACTCTGGCCGCTGATACCATTTGTATGGGAGGACCAATGTTTGTCATATTTCGATCTATGTTCTTTAGGGAAAGTTCAGGTTTATGGGTAGGGTGACACCCTAAAGTTTAGTCAGCTATACCTACGGTGTGTAAGAGACAGCGTCCCGCAAACTTGTAGGGGTTGTTCAGTCAACGAAACTAAACAACTGAAAGTGAAAAAAAGAAAATGCTTTTCCATATAAATTGTCGGATTGAGGTGGTCATATGATTTTATGGACCGGTAAATTTTTGTTTTCATCTCCTAAAATAAAGTCCTGGTGAGAGCTGTTCAGTTCCGTTACCTAAGGAATCCCCATCAGTTTGCGGGACGATGTCCCTTACACCCGGTATATTATTTACTTCTTGTATTGTGAGCGTCCTAGATCCAGGTATATACGTAGATTTACTAGTGAAATACATTAAGACTGGTTTGTATAGGATCAGCCTACAAAGGTAGGACGTGGGCTGAAAACGGCGTTGAGATGATGGCTTAGTTAGCAATAAATAAGATGTTTGCTTCTAGTGTCAGCTGGCTAGTCTAGAATCTAGAATATTTTAATAAACTTAGAACTAAAAACTAAATTAAAAGGCTTTTTCTCTTCCAGGACATACTGTAGACAACAGTAGAGTAGAGAATAATGTATAACTGTAGCAAAATAGTATTCTTTTTTAAATAACCCTAAATTAATGTGATGAAAACGCCCTTTATTTAAGGGTCGTTGACCTTCTACCTATTCCATACGATACTACGATACAGACGTGACTATGTATTAAAAAAATAATCAAAATGGCCGGAAGATACAAAAGTCTAAATATCTCACTGCCACATCCGTTTCCTTCTTCAACGTTCTTGAATTCGAAGTTCAAATTCAAAAAACCGCCTCGTCATTGTTACAACAATAATTTCAACTCATCTTGCTGACACCGCTTCCTCAGTAATAATATGCCGTAGTATTTTATCGTACAATATTTCATTCACAGAAACATTGTTTATACTTTGCTTACTATTACTTTTGACTCTTTTGTTTATGTTGTAGCTTTAATGTTGTGTGAATTTGTATGAAGTCTGTTTCCAGAGTGAAATTGTTTGTAAGAAACACAAACAACATACATATTCAAAATTCTATGACAACTGAGATTTGACTTAGGCATCATCCACCAAGAACTTTGTTGAATATGACATGATTATTGTGTTTTACACAGATAGTTTTTTTCTATTCGTACCTACCTATAATTATTTACCTAGAACAAAGATCAAATTCTGAGCTGTTGCTGTAGAAATTTTTTACGTGTACAGAAAGAGCCAAGTTCATCAACCTCTTTTGAGTTATTTCTACGACGAATCGCCAGTCTTTCGTCTACATTATTAAAAAAAAATGCTTTTTTATATCTCGTTCGTAAAACTTACTCAAAGGACGTCAATCTTTCTGATTGACCGTTCTGTGGAAGAAAATTTATAGCTGCTACTTCGATTCAGTGCTAAATTTGTGCACTCGTAAATTCTGCGGGAAATAGAAATAAATCTTCATTCCTTTATAAAAAATTTGGGGTCCCGTCTTCTTAAATTTAAGTGTTAAACACTTGAGAGTAATCACCAACTATCTAGGGCTTCCGTAGTCGACTAAAAATCAGCTAGCATTATTTCAAAATGGCACTGTTAGACGATTTCTTTCCCTGCCTTTCAGTTCCCAAATGTACTATTAAATTCAAAATACATTTTCTCTTGCTAAGTTCAACAACTATAGCTTATGAGTTGTTGTGTTGAATCTTACAAATAACTACGGAACCCTATAATGAATGTGACCGACACGCTCTTTAACATATTTTACAATCTTCTCATTTATCATGCTCTACAATTTTTCCACTTTAATATTATTATACGTTGATAAACCTTGCCTTACTACGTGCCGTTTGCCACACTTCAATCTGCGTATTTGCTCCAATAATAGCCTCTAACTACATTTCAATAAGGGCGTAAGTGCCATGCATAATATTTACCCACTCGCGGTAGAACGTATCATATGTAGATTATATAGCTATACAGGGCGTTAATTTACTTGCATGCTGGCCTGGGAGCGAGAGTAAAACATAGAATGTACCAGCTGCATTTCCTCCTAAGGGATTCGTGGGTTTGTGTATATTGCAATTTAGGCGATGGCCTGACAACCTGTCACTACAGTAATATACCTATAAATCTATCTTAAATAACCCTCAAAACTGATAAAGTTAAAGGACGTATCAAACCGACCTTTGTTTAGGTGCCTACCCCATTAGATATAAAGGCGTGATCGCCCTATATGTATGTATGTTTATTAATTCACACACTGAAAGCACTTAGCACAGTGACAGAACTGGCTAGCAGTCGCGTTCGGTTGTGAATGACGTCTGCATAGATTTATAGACGCAATTATTATTTAATCTATGGTCTGTCTGACGACTCCGTATCAAGTGCTGCCAGTTAATGTGTCTGCTGTAACTTTACCTACACGCTGTATAATGTGGCACTTCGAGAATGTTCTAAAGTAAATATTGGTCCTAAGAATTAGCTTTCTAACATGCTGGACTGGGAGCTAGAGAAAAACATAGAATGTTCCAGCTGCATGCTGTGAAAACCAGCTAAGGGATCCGAGGGTTTCTGTATATTGCAATTTAGGCGATGGGCTGGCAACCTGTCAATACAGCAATATACCTAAAAATCTATCTTAATTAACCCTCAAAACTTTGGCCGACGTGGCGGAACGACCTTTGTTTAGGTCAGAAATTATTATTAGCTTTCTACTACCGGAGTTAATGATCAAACGGTTGTGGCCTCTGCCATCTTACAATGTTAGAAAGAGTAAACAGTTTTGTAGGTTTTGTACTCTTGCCAAGACCTAACCTTACCTAACCCACTGCCTCCGTGGTCTAGTGGCTAGTGCCATGGACTCCTGATCCGGAGGTCCTAGGTTCGATTCCCAGGGGGGAAACACAAAGTTGAGAATTTATCACTTTGAATTTTTCCCCAGTTTGGTTAGGACATTGCAGGCTGAATCACCTGATTGTCCGAAAAAGAAAAAGATTTCGTGCTTCGGAGGGCACGTTAAGCCGTCGGTCCCGGTCGCTGTCTTTGATAGTGGTCGTTACTCCAACCATGTCAGAGGCCTGATAGTTGTGCTACTAGGCGGTTTAAAAACTCTGACACCAGGGTTCATCGGGTCGATAGACTCGATACCCACTCGACAGAAGAACCTAACCCACTATAAAACTGCACACATACATAACCATGCAATTTAAAAAACCGTTCGTGCTTATGCAATCATAGAAAATGAATTTGCGTCTTAACTAACCTATCCCAATGCAATTCACGGCCAAGCGTCTTAAAATAGCTTTGATTGTTTCCGACGTTATATAACGTGTTACATAAAGGGTATATGCATCGTGAAATGTGTAAATCTAGCCATTAAACTGAACAACTTTCCCTTAGGAACATCGAAATCGGTTGAAATACGAAAAAAAACCGTACTAAATACGCGAACAGCTGATGCATTTCGTATGGAAGGTCAAACTTTTTCTTCGTTTTTCGTCTTATGTTCTTTAGGGAAAGTTGTTCAGTTCCATGGGTAGATTCACACCTTTCTCGATGCATATACCCTTTTTGTTACACGTTGTATAATGCTTCCATGCTGGCCTGGGAGCAAGAGAAACACATAGAATGTGCCAGCTGTATTTCCTCCCAAGCATGCTGTAAAAACCAGCTAAGGGATCCGAGGGTTTCAGTATATTATAATTTAGGCGATAGGCTGACAACCTGTCACTACAGCAATATACCTACAAATCTATCTTAAATAACCCTCAAAACTTTGTCAGATGTGGCGGAACGACCTTTGTTTAGGTCGTTTGTGCTCTGCCTACCCCATTAGGGATAAAGGCGTGATTATATGTATGTATTGTATAAGCGCTTTTACGACTATTTATTAAGCCATGTTCACGTATTGTACTTGTCCGTTTAGGTATGTTTTATGCAATAAAGAATTGCGCTGCGCCATTTGTTTACAACAGTAGGTACTTACAGCTCAAGGGAAGTTATATAAAAATGGCGCATAAGATACATAGTCGCTTTAGTAGTGGCGCGCTCGCTATAAATGTCTCGTCACTAACCATCCTCAACCGAAACATAGTTGCATACAATCATTTATGTACTTGTTGCGCATTATATACAAGACTTATATGTAGTTAGGTGGCTAGGTGCCAATATACTAGATGTAAAAAAAATGGAACGTGATATTCATATCGAAATATGTATTAGGACCAAACTCCTTCTATACAAACGGTGTCAGCGGCTTGACTCATATAGTATGGAATTCAATGCAATTCAATTCAATCATTTATTAATAAATAAAAAATTACATGTCACTAAATTCATCAATTACAAAATATTTAAATCAAATTCAATAATGCCCAATATTTTATTTTATTTGACCTCAGTATGTTCCTTGGGAAAACTTTTCAGTTTCATGGGCAAGTTCATACTCATACCCTAAACTTAAGATATTTTTTTTTTACACTCGGTATAGATACTTATTGCAAATAACATACCAGAGTTATGTACGTAGTTAGGTATTGCCATGCCCCTGAAACAATCACGTTTTGTGTGCAGTTATTGCTTCCTATCGTAAACAGACTTTACCTACCTTAACATAAACTCCGTTGTACTAGCCCTTATCTAGAAGTTTCTACACATTTTCCATTGCATAGTTCATTTTTATCGCTACTTTTGTTACGGCTTGCACTCGTAAGAGCCGTCTGAGTAAATCGTGTTTATCAACTTTGGGTACTTTAGCTACTTCAATGCGTTCGATAAGCTAAACACCTTGAAACCAAGCTGTCTAGAGCTGACCTAACCTAATCAAAACTTTTTTATTTCTTTTGCGTTCCATTTGATTTTGAAATTAAAAAGAAGTTTTAGTTCGAAATTCAAAATTGGCTCTGGCTATCTCAAATGCTTCAAGCGACAATTTCTTAATGTATTTATTTATTACAGTACTCTCTTATGCTTTATCGATTTATAGTTTGATTTAATGTATAGTTATTTCGATTTCGTAGAAATGTTATCTGTTTATGGAAACACGGTGGTTTGTAATTCTAGTAGTCCGTTTAAATCACGTCCTAAATGCAAATATCCCTTTATTTATACTGAAGTAATTTATATCCTACCAGTTAACGCTTGTTTTGATTATGTAAATATGAATGTAAGTTATTTATCTGTAGTACTTATAGGTTATAACAACTTTACATTATAGATAACCTGTATACTTTCTTACCTACCTAAGTTATCTTTGTTTATAAGTATACCAACCTATATAACTATATTATTAATTAATTAATTACTTATGTAAACTTGTCCGATGGCTCAGCTACGAAAAAAATTGACTTAAATCTATATTTTGGTTAACCCATTAATCAATCTACGACATATTTATATAAAATTTTGTTCAACCGTTTTAACCGAAAGAAAAAATAACACTCTCATGTTTATTCGTGCACGTATTTGTAAAATAATGATATATATATGTTAAAAAACTATATCGCAAATCAATCTGGCTATATAACAACTTGACTAGTCGCCAGGATAAAAAAGACTTCAATTACGCCATGAAAATAAGATAATTTATACAGGCAAATGAGACCGGTTGCACAATCTGTAATCATTCTAATCATCATCGGAATTGGCCCATTACTCATTCAACTGTGATAAGACGGAGAAGAGTTATAACACAAATTACCTTTAATACATACATACAATCACGCCTTTATCCCTAATGGGGTAAGCAGAGCATAAACGACCTAAACAAAGGTCATTCTGCCTTATCTGACAGTTTTGAGGGTTATTTAAGAAAGATTTGTAGGTATATTGCTGTAGTGACAGATTGTCAGCCATCGCCTAAATTACAATAATCTAAAACCCTCGGATCCCTTAGCTGGTTTTTACAGCACGCCCGGGAGGAATTGCAGCTGGCACATTCTATGTTTTTCTATCGCTCCCAGGCCAGCATGGAAGAAATTACCAATTACCTTTAATCTACACTTTTATTGCAAAAACAACCGAAGACGTGTTTGAATGTTTGCTCGTTCGCGATTTTCTGCTACGTTTTTCTCGCTGTTATATGACTTGAAACCTTGACTAGTTTGAATATCGTTATAATACGATAAACAAATATAAAAAATCATTGTTCATTAGACGGTTGATGTTCGCATCTAAACGAATAATAAGATTATTAGTTATTGTTGTTTGTAGGGAATGAATAAACTCGTAACAATTGGAGTCCGAATCGATTTAAAAAAGTCTGAAGCTACCAGATTTTCTTATAATAAATATTCAAGATACACTAAAAGCAGGTGACTAAATTAAATCAATTAAATTACAACAATGATCGTCATGTCATCTCTTTTCATTGTAGATACACATTCGTTGTATTATGTTATAGAATTATAAGTATAGATATAAACTAATTGAGTACATAGTTTGTGTCAAATATTACTTACTTACGTAAATAAATATATTTTTTAAGAATTTTCGCATTAACGGTGCAATTTTATTTCATAAATATCTGAAGTAAGAAAATAAGGTAAAAATAACTTGATAAGATACGCTGGTTGTACTGTTCGCGGGATTTAAACCCATGACGTTCAGCAGAGCAGGCACGATCTCTACCAACTGAGTGATCAGAGCATTGAAAGTATAATAACAGAACTTTAACTAGTGATAAAGAGTTGCATAACTAATGCTCTTAATGCCATTACATAACGTTGTTTACCTAGGTATAATACGTACGTATTTGCTATTCTATGTGCGCGCTGTTTAAATATAGACATACTAGCTTTCCGCGGCGCGATTTTACCCGTGGCTAAATTAGTTTTCCCGTAGGAATAAAGAGTTATTCTGCAATAAAAAGTAGCCGTTGTCGTTGTTCAGTTTACCATCTGTTGTCCTGCCAAATTTCATTGAAATCTGTTCAGCCGTTTAGCTGTGAGAGAGCAACAGACAGACAGTCACTATACATTTACCTACAATATTTGTATGAATAGGATATCTATGTGTGCATGTTTTCGCATTTACTCGTACCTCGGTTCGCGTGCACTCTGTTAATCAAGTCATTAGCAGTCAGAGAGCAAACTATCTGTTTGAGTGTTTTTATAATCTGTGGTTGCGCTTGCGCTTGCGTCGATTGGCGCGGAAATTATTGTATTTAACTCGTCGTTTAGGTTAATTGGTGGGTGAAGTGTTATTTTGCGTACACTGACAACTTACGAAAAGAAATTGCTGTAAAAGTGGCCGTGAAAACCTCGGTGGGAAGTAGAAAAGGCTTAAGCGACAAAACTTTAATTTTAAAGATATCATACTCGAATCAGTCAATCTTTAAAAAAGAAACATAAATACATTGAAGTCTAAAATACATTGTGTACGCTACAGAATGTTATTATGTTTACTCGCAACGTTGGCCATATTTTCGCCACATCATCTGCTTGCAATAATATCCTTTTTCGTAACGATGCAAAAACGACAGGTGTTCGATATTTTGAAGGAAAATAAATTGAACAATCCCATTTCAACACCAGCTTGCGGTCACACTGACATTTAGTACTTAAACTCACAATCCAGGTCTTATTTAGCTCCAATACAGGGTGTTAGGAAATTTAAATTTATTAGCTTTAAATTAAACGAATTTAATTCATGGGCTTGTATGACTAATATTATTATTTTTCATATAACTAACACAATCATTTTCTAATGGTATTTTAAAAGTATTTTGTATAGACAAAACAAACAAAGTATTTTTATACAGTTAACATCGTTCATGAGTACAACATTTCCTTAGACCCTGTAAGTATAGTCTAGCTCTTAATCGATTATCAAGGACCTTAAAAGTATGTAAAACGATCGTAGCAATTGCCTTGAATATTTGTTTGGGCAAATAAAGTCGTATTGATTTCAATTCTGATGCACGATAAAGTGGTCGCAACTCGCCATACTGTGACATTTAGCGCAAACAAGAAGTGTTGGTATTTAACAAACACTGGCTTAAATTGGACACTAAAAACAGACTGGCTTCAGTGCAATGTCACTTGGAGACAACATCCAAATCAAGTTTATATTATCACGTTTTATTTAAGGCATTAAGGCGGTTTACGCTCTATTTCGTAAAATAAACATTCTACCGAAATTTAGTGTGCACTTATTTTTGGTGGAACAGTTCTTTGTTACTGTAGGATACTACATATTTGCTGATGAAATATTGCAGTTATTTTTCTGGATCGCGGAACACACGCGCACACACACACACACACACACACACACACACACAATCACGCCTCTATCCCCAATGGGGTAGGCAGGGCGTAAACGACCTAAACAAAGGTCGTTCCACCACGTCTGACATAGTTTTGAGGGCTATTTAAGATAAAATTCTAGGTATATTGCTGTAGTGACAGGTTGTCAGCCCATCGCGTAAATTACAATATACTGAAACCCTCAGATCTCTTAGCTAGATCTTACAGCATGCCCGGGAGGAAATGCAGCTGGCACATTCTATGTTTTTCTCTCGCTCCCAGACCAGCATGGAATAAAACTTAAGCGTAAATAGTTTTATTTATATATTATAAAACTTAAGCGTAAATAGTTTTATTTATATAGTATGAAACAGCCAGTTGACACTGTTCATTTACCAGTTTGTTGGTTTATGAAATGGATTACAAATATATGCGAGCAACTGACCAAACATAATGTTTTCAATATGTTTTAAATACAACACTACCGGTCGTGTTCGTTAATATATTATTGTATGAAATGAACGTGAACTGTCAATGACCGAATCAACAATCAAGCCTGAAATGATAAGCAACTTTTATTGTTTACTCAATTTACCGGAATTATACCACAGATTATACTGAACTGTTGTATATATTTTTTATTAATACTTAATGCCATATCTAGAATCTTTATGATAATTCCACCTTACATCGTAGCTACATCCAATCTACCTACACAATGAGATAGGTATAAAGCTGGCTGTTACATAACATAACCTGTTATCATTAATTTATAGCCAATTTTCTCGTAATCGTCTCAACAACATCTCGACAATAATGAAGTATAAAAACCGGTTCCAACGCCGGCGTCATTTGAATATTTAATAAGCGAAGAAAGAATGTTCAATGCTTTTTTCAAAACATGCATTTTAAACTACATACATGCATACATAAAATCACGCCTTTATCCCTAACGGGGTAGGCAGAGCGTAAAACGCCTCCTAAAAGTAGCTTTCGCCACGTCTGACATAAATTGAGGGCAATTTAAGATTGTAATGTGTATTGCTGTAGTGACAGGTTGTCAGCCCGTCGCCTAAATTACAATACACTGTAACCCTCGAATCCCTTTTGCTGACTTTTACAGCATGCCCGGGAGGAAGGGCAACTGGAACATTCTATGTTTTTCTTTCTCTCCCAGTCCAGTATGGAAGAAACTAAAATAAACTAAATAGATACAAAATCAAGATCGAGATAAACATCGTGTTACTAAAATGATGGTGTCGTAAATGTAAACGGAGATACATCAATAACATTGACGACTTGACGTCTGATCGTTTTCCTTGACCGTACTAGTTTACATGCTACATACATAATCTAAATAACCTACCGCGAAACGAATGTAAATTCGAGATTTATTTGCAAGTAAACATTGCACACTAGGCAATCTTAAATCAGTCTTAGCAACTTGTAGCCATGTTGTACTTGTAACTTATTTGCGAATCAAAATGTAAATCAATTATAGCTGAGATCACTTCGCGTGTTGAAGAATCATATCACGTCTTACGCATTAAGCTGTTTTGGTGCAAAACACAATAACTACTTTTATTATTAACAAAATTATAAACAAGAGGTATTATAAACAAAAAATACAAAGCTAAATATGTTTTAGAGTTGGAATCTTCTTACGTATTACCTTCCTACTTTATTTTGGAAACAACATAGAAATAGGTCAAACTAGAAGTTTTTTTTTAAATTTGAACATTTTCTAATGTTTTTAAATCGTAAAATTGCGAATTTAATTTCAGTCAGCTGTCTGCTCCGATTTTAGATATCGAATAAATTATCTTAGCTCGATAAATGTCTTGTCTCGACGGAATAAAATTGACATAAGCCCATAACTACTTAGTGCTGCACTCGAGTAATTTGTACAGAGTTCGACTCTTTGACCCTTGTTATAAATACTCGTAAGTTCATTTAGTTTGAAACGGTCGATTGAGTTCTTTTAACATACAATGAAGATAGTCAGCCGATAGGCACGCCCCCGCTCGCAATTGTCGTAATTGCCTAATTATTTTTATTGCCCGTTTGTTGAGGCTCATCCATCTCTTAACCCATTTTCCAATTTATTTCACCATACCGAAAAACATCACCATCTCCCTAGCCTTATCCCATATCCCACGGGGTCGGCTACTTGATCTAGGTGATTTAACGAGGGTACTGGCTTTTATACAGAGTGACTGCCAACTGGCCACTGCAACCCTGAAGGAAAACCAGACCCAATAGATGAGGTCAGAGTTTTCAAGCCGCCAATACTTAGCACTGGCCTCTGACATGGCTTAGCGACTAGTATATACGGTGCTAAACGATATTAACCAGGACCAATGGCTTAACGTACCTTCCGAAGCACGGAAAAAGCGCCGAATAAATGTACATATGAAATTCGATATCCGAAAAACACATTGGTATGTGGTGGGAGTCGAACCACAGGAAGCAGCGTCCCTATCCTCTAAACCATCAGGCTTTCACCGTACCAAAAACATTGCTCTGAAAATAAATTAATGTCGGCCATAACCAAATCAAATCATGACCAAAAAATATTTTTGCCCTTTTTATGAATAAATAGTTGGCTGACTCGATGGGAGGCCTACAGTAAGCTTTTCCAATAGTTCGGATTATGTAGTTCTGTCGTGTTTAGTTTCGCATACTGTTTATGAGGTTTCTAGGGAACTTAATATGCCTAAGACGTCTAAACGGACTTTCAACCGGTACACATTAGAATATTGATTGTTACTTAAAAAAATCAAAACATCGGCTTAGTTTAACGAATAAGTCGATCCTTTGTTTCGAAATTTATTCTATTCTAAGTTCTATTTCGAAGAAGTATTTTTGAAGTTGAAATTCAATCCGCGGGGCCTTTGTATTTCGGCTTCCGTCATGGAACTCCCAGGAATTATAATGAGGGTGAAAATCCTGAACCTTGCATAATATTTGTGAATAATAAAGTAGTAGCTAAAATCAATCAAGTCAATGTGTTTTGCGTTATTTTGTTATTAATAGGTACATTCATTGATAGAAATTATAATAACTTAAAACAATCGATTTTGTTCTATATGTAGAAGCGCACTTATCATCATATAACTGGTTACTGACATAAGTTACTAATGAACTAACTTTACATTCAAATTGTTTGTTGAATTAAACTATTATATTTAAGGAACAAAATATTTTTCCATTCAATCAACACGAAACAACCACAAAACACATTTTCCTTGAGATAAGAGATCACATTTAGCTTTATTACGACCAAGAATGAACGATACAAATCGTGAATCGTGGGAAAACGGCATTAAGATAAAACATTTTTTGTTAGATATAATTCTTATGTAATTGCCATTTTGATAATAAAAACGCCGCCAAGTGCAACTTGAATTCGCGTGGTTCGATAATTAACTCAAAGTCATAATGAAAACGTTTATAAAGAAGTTGCATAAAATGATTGAAAAAGATATCTTCAGCACAAAAAAAAAGTTTATTTCATCAATTTTTACATTTACTGAACACATACTAAATTAAGAAAAAAATATCATGCATCTTTTCTTATTTCCTTTTGCAAACACAAAAGAATAACCCCATAAGTTTGAAGGCGGTCAGCCGGCCGTCGCGGTTATGGTAAAAATCGTGAGCGAAATAGCCTGTCTGCCGGTTAAGTAATCGAATTTAGTGGGCCCCATTGTTCGGCCGAGGCCAAGGCCTTCTTTGTTTACGAACGCGCTATATGGCACTTAGGCCGTTTTGCCGCGCGACCGACAAAGATCAATTTTTGTTCCCATTTCGGCAAAAACGTTAACTAGACCGTAATGGATGCTTAGCGTTTACAAATTGTATGTTTGGATAAATGTTTATCTGGACGTGGCAGATGGATTGATTACTTACAAAATACTCTAAATCATTATGTTACAAATGTTTTCCATGCTCAAAATGCGAAATAACAATTATTGTTACTAATAAAAAATACGCAGATATATTACAATTAAAACCTACTAACACTATCAAATAATGGTATTGACCTTGGCTACGTAATATACCACCAATTGTTTGAAACGAGTATAGTAATACTGTAATACTCATCACGTTTTTAAATTTGCGATTATAAATGCGATATGATCTTACTCGAGATTTACATTTTATTGATCTGTTATTGTTTTGGGCTCCTAATAAATGTGTTTTAATTGGAGTTAACACGTTATTGTTTAATTAAAGTTGGTAGGTGCAAGTAGTAGCAATACATTCCTCTCTGTTGGACTGGGAACTATAGAAAAGCAGAATGTTGCAGCCGCTTCTCTTCTTTGGGCATTCTGTAGAAATCAGTAGAGTTTATTCGTATTGCAATTTAGGCAACATAACACAGTATTTTTTTTTCAAAAATGACTCAGTACCTGTCCGATGAGGCAAAAACTCACTTTTATGAGTTTATCGACTCTCTGCCTACCCCTTAAGGGATGCTGGCGAGTCTACTTGTATGTTTAAATAATCGGGTAGGTATAAGTCGCCCACGGTACTGTATGGGTTTCAGATTTATGGGTAAAACTAAGGTCTATGCCTTCTGGCTATTTCGCGCAGTGTCATCCTACGCAACAACTATATTTGAAATAACATGGTCTATTTCATGAACTCAAGTATAAATAATTTATTTTATAATTATATTTATATACTTAACCAGATTAATATGTAAAAGACGCACGTTTATTCGCAATACCTATGGTAATTTAAAATCGGAAATAAATATTTGAAATTCATATTCCTCGTATCAATGCAAGGATGTGCGATATACACGGAACACTGTATTCATTATTCAAAACATTGTAACTACCTACTTACTATGTTATTCGTCTGAGGATGTAGGCGTAGCATTATAGGATTTTTTGACGCGTCATAACATTTTATATGGCGCCACAAAGGCACCTTGGTTTGTAACGTTCTATGTACTTTATTTCCTTTGAGTTTAATTGTTGTGTTGTTAGCGTATTAATTATAGAGACATAAAATTTACTGCGTCCGGTAGTAAATAACTAGAGAATTTTCTAAAGCCAGATGACATAAAATAGACCTACGACTGGTCTAACCATTCTAAACCTAAGCTTTTTACTTTCATCTAAACAGCTTTAACAAAGAATAAAATATATATTTCATGGCCAATTTATTCCGCTCCATATACTTACATTTTAAAAGCTATTGGTTTTTAAATCACTCGGTTTCTAAAGCAGATATTTACGCACCCATGAATCGGCTCCAGGTCCGAAGGGTGAAATGTTTCGGTCTTAGATCCAGTTTGTATACCAGTCTGGCTTGTTGGCAGCTCATGAATGAGAAAGTCTGGGACCGGTTCCCGGCTCCCGAGGTGTCTACTTTCAAATCACAATGGATTAGTTGTAGGGATGTGCCTTAACGTAACAAATTCCTATGCTAAGAATCCAAAATGTCGTAAACGACAAAAATAAAATTAAGCGTGAATTTAGCACGTACGCTGTCTTTGTCAACAACTTAAAGGTCACTAATAAAAGTAAAAATGTAATATTTTTGCAAATAATTTATCAGTAAATAAAGTTATTGTCGCCTCGTATTTTTCTATATTAGGAACGGGGAAGAGATTATTGAAGACTTCCAAATGTCACCGACGAAACGAGTCGCGACAAAATTAAATAAACAAAAGTTTTTTTTTTGCATTGTATCTTGAATGTTGTTTTCGTGAGAGGTTAGGTATATTACATATATACTGAGTGTATATGGACCGGTCGTCCTCGTCCACGTGTTTGTTAAACACAAATGCGAGTTTAAACACGACGAACGATCCCGACGAAAGTTGAATGCAAAAGCTTTTAACGCTTAAGTAATGGCCGGTGGTACTAATTACTTGACACTTAGCCGGCGGAGGTACGAAAAAATACTATTATTATCTGTAAAAAGCATCTAAACCATATACGGGCTATTTACTTGCACTGTAAGAAGATAATGACTTGCAATTTTTTTTTTATAATACAGAAATACAATCTAAAATGCAATCAATGCAATTATTACCTGTATAAATACTTGTTACTAAATATTGTTTTTCTATTTCAAATTAATAAATCTTACGGGACTAAAAAAACTCGTTTCAACTCAGTTCGCTGCACCTATCTTGTCTATTACATCCTAAGTAAACAGTTGATAAGGCGTGCCGTGCTGCGTTGGCGCACGATACATATTTCGGTCGAATGCACACAGACACACTGCCTCGATATAAAATCGAGTCGACAAAAACATCGTTATTTTTATTCCGCCAAGGCCGAGACCGCCATGTTGCATTCTGCGAATAAACAAGGTCTAATAATATTTATTTTGATGGTTAAATCTATAATGGATGAATATAAATTTCATAAAATAACTTTGTTTGGCTGTGTCTCCTTTTGTTGAAAATACTTACTTAGTTTTATTTTTTAAGTTTGCGTCTAATGCAATCAAAGTACATCGAAAACATTGTTATAAAACTTCGTATTTGCCTTCAATCAAAACTTTAGCTAAAAAGTTACGAGTAAGTCTCATAAAGTGCCTTCCACTCTAAATACGCTTAAATTTGAGCTTATCGCTAATGAGGTAATTTAAGTTACGCGTGTTAAGCAGCGCAGCGCTCGTGTTACGTAAAATGGGGCGGCGGCTTTTTTGTTGATGAAATTAAAATAAACCCATTGTGCTCCCAAGGTTACCCATATTAAGTCGAGCGCACTTCCGCTCAGAGGCTCAGACATGCCCAGACGCAGCATAAACATAATCAGAAACGCTAGCTCTACTGTGCGTCAGCGCCATCTTAATAAAGGGTGTTATTATAAAGCCCCGTGTGTAATATAAATAATCAAGAGTGTGCGTAAGTTAAGTAGTCAAAATATGTCCAAAGAAAATTATTTCTTGTAGAGAATCAATCAGCTGTTCGTAAATTTGGGAAAAGTGACCAAAATCTTTTTGGCTCTACATAAAACTTTAGATGCTTCAATATAAAGTGTATGTAACACCCTGTATTAACGTATATATAAACAACTGTTGATATGGGAATGTTTCGTTTGTTTGTGCTTGACGTGTGAACTGACGGCTATTTGATTCGATGGAATTTCTCATAGAGCAGAATTTACTAGGGTCTACGTATAGTAACTAGACCAATGTATCTGTGCTATATTAAAATACTAATCTTACTTCGTTATCAAACCCTTCGACTCTCATTTACCGTCGTCGATATAAGTATTTATATCTTAGATAAGCCTTTCTATAATCTTAATCTTTACTATAAATAGAAAGGTCTGGAGTACTCTATTTGAATTAGCTGAAGGCAAACACTTGTTTATTTTATGTGTCAACGTCTAGGGAACATTAAATATTGTTTAAGTGGCTCATACATTTATAACAACAATAGTTAGATAAATATCTTACAATGTAGGTGATTGTTGATAACATTGATAAGTGCTGTTTAGACATGCCATACCTTGGAACATGCATAGCGTATTCATTCTTTGAAGAATAATAATTACGTTTTGTTTATAATCTCAAGGGTGTAATTACTTTTCCATTTGCATTTTGAAACATGACGCATGTTGTATGAGCAACCCGAAATTAAAAAGTTCGGGACGCTCGAAAAAAATATTCATATAAATTCATAGTATACATACATACATACATAAATCACGCCTTTATTCCTTACGGGGTAGGCAGAGCGTTTAACGCCTCGTAAAAGGCGCTTTCGCCACGTCTGACAAAAATTAAGGGGACTATTTTAGATTGTTATATGTATTGCTTTAGTGACAGGTTGTCAGCCCATCGCCTAAATTACAATACAATGTAACCCTCGAGTCCCTTTTGCTGACTTTAACAGCATGCCCGGGAGGAAGGGCAGCTGGAACATTCTATGTTTTTCTATCTCTCCCAGTCCAGCATGGAATTCATAGTATTAATACATTTATTAACATAAGTTTTTTTAACATAACATAATCTCCTCTGTTTTTTATCGAGGCGCGAATGTAAACACAATGCCATGTTGACACGCCCGCAAGATACGACAGTCGGTATCTAATTCGGGTGGCCTTGGCAATGAAAAACAAGTTTTTCAAGCAACCTTGGAACTTTATTTTGCTTTTTGCAAGGCGCCACGTATTAGAACGCGCTAAAGTTTTTTAATTTCCTGAGTTATTTAACTTTTTGCATTTACGCTACTTGATTACTTGACGCTTAAGTGTATTGACGTAGTTGCTCTTAATGAACTCAATTTTAAATGCCAGATGTGACGATGTTTCTTACTACATTAAATCGATAAAACAGCTCTCGGATTAATTGAATGTCTATTCAAACAGCCATTAAATAATGCTGATAAAATATTGTTAACTGGTTTTGATTTATAAAATAACATGTTCTTTTAAAAGTTTATAGGTAAACAATTTACAACTTCCGTTGTAGCGCTAGTAAACATAATACTTAGTTCATATAGTGAAATAAGAGACAGTTCGTTTCATCTCGTAATTTTAAAGCTTTCGTCTTTT